>JBBPTH010000001.1:0-1308382 GCA_038094055.1 Chalciporus sphaerocephalus
TCGAGAGTCCAATGACCCTGAGAGAGCTCCAACTTCCAAACAAACAGTGCCGTGGACATTCCAAGATAACGATAAGTCGGCTGCCATGCTGTGAACCACATGGGGACTGGCGGGTTATAGGCATTCGCGCGGGGGTTATTTACAACCAGGAGGTACATAGTACATACGATGTATTTGAAAGGAGACAATGTACATGTAGCCACAGCCTCACAGATTATATTTCAGGGGTCATGATGACACAGCGACCGTGATTGTCAACGTGTTTCCATGGTAGGATGAATATAGTTTGGGAGCCGATCAAGGAAGAAGTAACACCCGTTAGGTGTGATATTGGTGATACGTACCTCCGTAGCTAAGCAGAGCGACTAGACTGGGCTTCGCAACTCGAGTTGTTTTGTTTTGCATGCTTACCTGCTTTTAATGCAACGGAGCGGCTCCGTGGTAGCTAGGTCCTCATTGTCAAGACTTCACCGAATCGAGCCAAGGACGAAGAGGTCCAGATTGAAAACGAGGTAATGATTCAAAGCACAATGTAACAAACAATCGAAACGTAGATGCTGGCGTGGGGGATACAGTTGGTGCTTAATCAGTAGGATATAGGTGGTTGCAAGTACAGGTTCTGTTGCGATGTGAATGATGCTTTATGATGATGATTTGTGTCGCGATGTATCGTAATAATGATGGCGATCGATCTTTAAGTTACAGTCCTATGGAGTCACGCACCAAGCCAACAACGTCGAGAGCATCGTTCACGATCCGTTCGATCTGCCCTTCTTCCTTTGCAGGTCGAAGTCTCGTCCACGAACGAGGCAAATTTGGCAACTTAAGTATACCACCCCAGATCATTTGCGCTTCCAAAGCAGTTGGACGTTCCTGTGGATCCGGCTTCGTCATCAATTGTGCTAGTTCTCTCAACCGATCTAACCCTTTGAACTCGTCCACAATCTTGGTTTGGTACACGGTTCCCAGAACGTAGACATCCAATTTGAACGGATCATAAGGCTGACCGTTAAGCTGCTCTGGAGCCTGTATTCGACCAAATTTGCCAGTCACGAGACGTTCACGCTGTCCTGGGGAAAATTCAGTGGACAAGCCAAAGTCGATGAAATAGTATCTAATATCGACTTCAGACCTATTCCGACTGAGAGAGAGAAACCTTGTGCCGTCACGAGCAAGCCATGGATTCATTGGATGCCAACCATTTTTGAAGATGCCCGAACCATCCATTAAAATATTCTCTGCTGCACAATCACGGCAGTATTCACAGTCAGTGTTGTGTCTGGGGACACTAAATTAACCAACCGGTGTGCCACATTTTGAGTATGTATATACACAAGACCCTAAATATGCGTGTCAGAGGAAAGACACCTTGAAAGGTAAGGATCTTTACCTCCAAGGTCTGGTTTACAAAATCGTTGATTTCTCCGTGCGATGTGAAGTTAGGCTCGTCGAATGGACGAAACACCGGCATGACGATGTAATGATAATTCGAATCTTCGTCGTCTGGAAAGACATCGACCACAGGGACACAGTGGTTCCCGCTGTCGCTGCGACTCTCCGATGATCCCAGACGTAAGGCGATATCGACTTCGTGCGGGTGAGTCCTAGTGTCGACTCTTTTGATGAAAACGTCTTTTCCACGTTTTCCTTCTTCTGTGGCATCGAGTAAATCACCTTTCCACTGAACAATGCTATCTTCGACGAATTCGAGGAGGGGATCAACCGCATATCTCCACGAAGGTTTCCAGTCTGGATGATAGCGTGGCCGAAGGATATAACCTTTACTCTTGAAAAAGTAATATCTTTCTCTCCAGAAGATTTCCCAGTCTCGCAGCCGGTCAGGAGACGGATCCGTCATGAATACAAACCGAGTACAAGAGCAGTCGAGCACAGCCACTATTGCCCATCTCAACTAGTATAGGTCCCAATTGATCCTTGTTGGTGTGGTACACCCAATATCCACGACAATTAATCTTGACATTAGAATGAACATACACTAATATTCTAGAGTACTGCGGAGTCCTATGGGTCCACATTCTTATTAGATCATGACTGCTTGTACCATTTTATGAGCTCTGATTAAAAAGGAGCACCATTGCCTGTAAGGCTCGGGGCCATTCAATGGCCCTGGATGGCGACGTGGGATCTATCCGACTCGGATGTGGGTCCACATTGCAGGTGTTCATCATTCCTCAAACAAAAAAGTCGCCTCGAGGCTCGAGGCAGGTCGCTTCAAGTCCTTTACAGCAAGTTGGGTTATAATAAAAGCAGCCCGTCGCGATGGGCCTCGTCATCTTCTGTGCACCCATCCACCATGACCGCTGACATCCTCAGTATCTCCTCCAACACCTTTGGCTTCATCATGGGTAGTATCACCCTTCTTGGACTGATCATCAATGTGGCTCGTTTCCATCTTCCCAGTAACAAGATCAAGGTTCTGGAATCTCTCTTGGACGAGACAGAGACATTCTTCAGGCAAGCCGTCGAAGATGGTCTCCTTATCGAACCAAATTTCATCAGGAAGACTGAAGAACATCTCACAATGTTGAAGGACCGGACTTTCCGCTTGCAATCGCGCGCTTACAATGCAACAACTCTCAGTCAAGATTATGCCGAATTCTTTAGAGGCACATCAACGGCCATCGGAGGTGCTTGTCATTCTCTGAAGAAGCTTAGAGCCGAAGTTATTAGTTCCAGCGAGGAGGGACGTCGCCGACTCATGGAGATGAACTCAACCTCCCAGACTGCTGTATCCATTCTACCCCCCAATCTTGTGCCTCAGACTGAGAATCAATCAACCCTGCCCATAATTGAGATTGCTCGTCCCCACTCTTGCCCTCCCTCTCTGTCAACGTGGGCCACCGATAATGTTAAGAGTGTCACCACCCCGGAAAATCCTTTCGATGATCCTACGCAGAGTGACACAGGTATACAAATAGTAAACACGCCTTGCTGCGCATTTACTGTATATACGTCGGCCAATCTCGAACTCGAGGCTTGAGGGATGGGTGCGACCTGCACGTAGTATGAGGTAACATGCCACCCGGCGCTCCATCAACTCACTGACAGACTCTTTCGGACAGGCCAGCCCCATCCGGCTGTAAAATATATTTACTACTCTCTGTCTACTCTGTACATAGTCATTTCTCTTCCTTGCGTATTATTGAGGATGGTCGACTTTTGTAACTGACTTGGATTTCAGTGAGAGTGTCCAGAAACTCGGTCGATTATCGACGTTAACACCTCCCACATCAGATGAGGTGTAAATGATCTTCTCTGATCTTATTGTTCATTTCATTTTGAGGATCTTCAGTAAATTCTTACATTCAATACCTAGTAACGTAGGACAATACTTACGCAAGTCTGAAAAGATGGCTACCAAACATGCGACACGTTGAACCAACGTTAGAAGAGCCTCCGATTATCATCACTCGATGGCAACCGTGAAAAAGAACAAAAACCATATTCACTGGCGAAAGGTAAGATCCCACAGCGATTGTGCACCCATACCAAGCACCCATACATCCATCTGGCACTTCATGAGTCTGATGACCTCGAGGGAGCTCTTGCTTCCAAACAACATCGTGTGCACTTCAAGATAACGATAAGTCGGTCCAGGCTGTTCACAAAATGAGGACTGCCGGATCATTGCTCGGGCATATAACTGTAAGATACGAAGGGATAGGGAGTACATACCACCAGCAAGACTATAAAACGCGTCAGCACCCGCTGGCTACAGTCTCACGGATTATACTTACTTTTTTCTTCCAGAACGTCATCGAAGGTTGCGGAGCTTAAGTGGGTGAGGGAAGAGGAAAAAACGATCATTAGGTGGGGTCCCAGTTATACATAGGATTTTGCGCCTCGTATTGTGTTGTTTTGGACTGCCTACCTGTTTCTCTCTGATGATCCTAGACGCAATGCGATGCTAACTTCGTTGGGATGGGTCCTGGAGTCAATTCTTTTGATGAACACGTCCTCTTCGTGTTTACCTTCTCTTGTGACATCTCCAGTCTGCGGCGATCAATGGTAATTTATTTAATACAGTAGAATCTATCTCTCCAAAAGATTTCCCACTTGGAAGTAATCAGGAGTTGGATCTGTCATGAATAAATTCAAGAGAGTATACGGACACAGCCACTATATATTGACCATCCCATTGTGGTCTACAGTTGGAGGTATGCCGTTATGTAAGCAAGAGTACAGACTCTGGTGGGTGGACATACGTTTGCACTCTTTTGCGAGGAGAACAGCATTGCCTCAACGCCTGCGTCATAGCGTCTATCCGGTGTAGGTCCACATCAATTTCGTGCGGCGTCAGATTGCAGGCGTCCATTCTTCAACAAGACAGTTGCCTCAAGCCCGAGAAGGTCGCCTCAAGTACTCTACAGCAGGTCGAGAGATAATAAAAGGCAGCATGTCGCGGTATCATCTCCCCACTACTATGTACCACCAACTACGTGTCATCATCCTCCACCTATTACTACTGTGTACCGTCCACTACGCTTCGCCATTCTCTGCCTACTACTGTGTATTCATCCACCATGCCCAGCGTTACGCCCTCGCTCTCTTCCAACGTGTTTGGTTTTGTCATGGGCAACATTACCTTGGTCGAACTTATGAGGAACGTCGTTCGGTTTCACCTTCCGAGTAGTAAAATCAAGGTGCTCGAATCTAACGAGACAGAGACATTCTTCAAGAAAGCTATTGAAGATGGTCTCCTCATTAAACCAAGGTTCGTTCAGGAGACCGAGCGTCGTCTTGCAATGTGAATCCGTTTCCTCTTCTCCCTCCTCGCCTGAACTGACCATGCGTACTTACCAGGTTGAAGATCGGAACGTGCGGACTTCACTCGCAATCCCGTGCATCCAGTGCGACTACCCTAAGCAAGGACTACGCGGAGTTCTTCAGAGGCACGAAGACGACAGCGATAGAACAGTCCTATCAAGCCCTCATGACACTCAGAACGGAAGTCATCGTTCGTGATCTCATAAGCATCGTTGGGTGATATCTGACCTAGAAACGATAGAGCTCTAGTGAGGAGGGACGTCATCAATCCATGGAGACGGATACGGCACAAGAACCTTCCATGCCCTCTGAGCCCTTCAACTCGGTGGTGAATCGTCCCGCTGCCACCGAGATCGTCCCCCCCCACTCGTATCATCCTTCCCTCTCTACGTGGGGTACTCATCAGTCTGGCAGCGCTTCGTTTGGGAAGGTGAGTTGTTTAAGAGCGTTTTTGTAGTGGGATCTAACTAATCGGACGGGTGGCGCAGATCCTTTCGATGATCCCGCGCAGACCGACAAGGATGTATAAACAGCAAATGCACATCATTGCGCATCTACTGTATATACGTCGGCCAATCTCGAGCGTGACGCTTGAGTGGTAGGGCTGTGTAACCTGCACAGGCTCAGGTAGCACGCTACCTAACGTGGGCTCGACCTGGGCCCACTCGCGGATTCTTCCGGATGGGTCACTCAACTCGGCTGTAGGGTTATGTATTTATCATCCATTCGTTATCAATTCTGTACTACTACATGGTCGTCTTCTTGGTTTCCCCATCCTCGCGTATTTTCGAGGACCTGTCGACCTTTGCAACAAACTTGGGTGCATCCGGAAACTCGATCGATCAGCAATACTTCAATGACATCTAGGTAAATGATCTTCTCTGACATTATCTCAATCATTCATTTCATTTACAGGCTCTTTGGCAGGTTCCAATATTCGATACCCGGTAACGGAGGGTAACCTCCGCCTTGTACTTGAGGCGTCACTGATGTCTTAAAGACATAGATGGGATCGTTGAGGCAATCAACGTACGAACAGATGGGTAACCATGGAGAGGCCAGGATGACTCCTCTAGAACGACTACTGACAAGAAGAATGTGTCTCTCCGACTACTCCCGCCTCTCTTCTACTCAGCTCCTGCCATCGCATGTCGTATCTCTTCTGCTGGTCCCCGACTCTGCACAGCCACACCATCCAGATATCCGATCCTGATACATCATCCCTACGACCGATAATATCCCGTTCGAGAGTCCAATGACCCCGAGAGAGCTCCAACTTTCAAACAAACAGTGCCGTGGACATTCCAAGATAACGATAAATTGGCCGCCATGCTTTGAACGACATGGAGACTGGCTGGTTATGGACATTCGCGCGCGGGGATTATTTACAACCAGGAGGTAGATAGTACATACGATGTATTTGAAAGGAGACAATGTACATGCTGCCGGCAAGTCAATTTGCCACCGCCCCACAGATTGTAATTGAATATTGAGGGGGTCTTGACGGTACAGTGACTGTCAACGTGTTCCATGGTATGATGAGTTATAGTTTGGGAGCCTAGGTGGGTCAAGGAAGAGATAATGCCCGTGAGGTGCGATCTCGGTTATACGTACCTCCGTAGCTAAGCAGAGCAGTTAGACTGTGTTTCACAATCGAGACTGTTCTGTTTGGATGCTCACCTGCTTTTAATGCAAGGGAGCGGCTCCCTGGTAGCTAGGTCCACGTTGTCAAGATTTCATGGAATGGAACCAAGGACGAAGAGATCCGGGGTTGGAAAAAAAACGAGGTAATGATTCAAAGCACAATATAACAAAAAAGTCGACACATAGACGCCGGCGTTGGGGATACAGTTGGTACATAATCAGTAGGATATACGTAGTTGCCAGTACAGGTTCCGTTGTGATGTTGTTATCCATTGAATGATGCTTTATGATGGTAATAATGACGGCGGTCGACCTTCAAGTTACAGTCCTATGGAGTCACGCACCAAGCCAACAACGTCGAGCGCATCGTTCACGATCCGTTCGATCTGCCCTTCTTCCTTTGCGGGTCGAAGCCTCGTCGAGAGGCGAGGTAAATTTGGCAACTTAAGTATACCACCCCAGATCATTTGCGCTTCCAAAGCAGTTGGACGTTCCTGTGGATCTGGCTTCGTCATCAATTGTGCGAGTTCTTTCAATCGATCTAATCCCTTGAACTCCTGCCAGTGACAGGTCAACTGCAGGGTAATTGAAGCATAAACGCAGAATGCGTACGTCCACGATCTTGGTCAGATAGACGGTTCCGAGAACGTAAACGTCCAGTTTAAATGGGTCATAAGGTTGTCCAGTCAGCTGTTCCGGAGCACGTATTCGGCCGAGTTCGCCAGTGACGAGACGCTTATTTTGTCCGGAAGTGAATTGGCTTGACAAACCAAAGTCGATGAAATAATAACTGATCTTGACTTCAGACCGATTCCGACTGGGGGAGACAAGTTTTTTGCCGTCGCGAGCCATCCAGGGATTCATTGGATGCCAGCCGCTTTTGAAGAGGTTAGAGCCATCCATCAGAATATTTTCGGTTGCACAATCACTGCAGAATCCGTGATGTCAGTGTTGCATCAAGGGACGGGAAATCC
Source organism: Chalciporus sphaerocephalus (assembly GCA_038094055.1). Taxonomy (NCBI): domain Eukaryota; kingdom Fungi; phylum Basidiomycota; class Agaricomycetes; order Boletales; family Boletaceae; genus Chalciporus; species Chalciporus sphaerocephalus. Next base: position 7,407 of record JBBPTH010000001.1, read on the forward strand.
ACCGACCGGTGTGCCACGTTTTAATCGTGCATATGCGCGAGACCCTAGGTAGAGAATCAGAAAAGACGCACATGGTAAGTAAACAAAATCCTGACATCCAAAGTTTGCGTTACAAACTCGGTGACTTCACCAAAGGAGGTGAAATTGGGTTGTTAAATGGACGAAACACGGGCATGACGATGTATTGATAATTCGAATCCTGCGCGTCTTGTAGGACATTAAGCACGGGGACACAGTGGTTCTTGCTATCTTTCTGACCCTCTGTCGACCCTAGACGCGACGCGATAGCGACTTCGTCGGGGTGGATCATAGAGTTGACTCTTCTGATGAACACGTGCCTCCCGTGTTGCCCTTCTTCTGTTGCATCAAGAAGGGAGCCTTTCTTGCAGTACATAAGGCAAAGAAGATGTTTACGCGTACGCAAGAACGACTCACTCACTGGATTATACTATCTTCGAAGAGTTCGAGGCGGGGGTTCTGATCGCCTGTAGATTTCCAAGACGGCTGCCATTCTGGATGATAGCGCTCGAAGGATATAACCTTTACTCTTTAAAAAATAGTATCTGTCTCTTCAAAAGATCTCCCGTTCTTGCAGTTGATCCCAACCTGTCATGAGTAAGTTACAAGTTCAAGAGAGTAGACGGACACAGCCACTATTGTCCATCTCTTCGCGAGCCATTATGCAAGCGAGATCTAGAATGAGGGTGATGGTACTGTGATTTGTGGGTCCACCTCCTTGGGGCCACCTGCAAAACGGTCTGCCTTTCAGTGGGTAGAGCCAGTGCATTGCCTCAAGGCCTCAATGCCTGCTCATGGGTGGCGTCGTGACCTGTATCCGATGTAGGTCCATATCAATTTTGTGCGGTGCGGATTGCAGGTATCCATCATTCCTCAACAAAACAATTGCCTCGAGGCAGGTCGCCTCAAGTCACTCACAGCAAATCGAGAGATAATATAAGACAGCACATCGCCATGAGCTTCATCATTGATATCCTCTGGCCCCCACTGCGCACCTATCCACCATGGCTAGCAATACGTTTTCCTTCTCTTGCAATATATTCGGTTTCATCATGGGAGGTATCACCTTACTTGGACTCCTGATGAACGTCGTTAGATTTCACCTGCCCAGCAACAAGATTAAGGTACTTGAGCTGCTCTTGGACGAAACAGTGACTTTTTTCAAGAAGGCTATCGAAGACGGTCTCCTCAATGATCCCATCTTCGTCCGGGACACCCAAGGGCATCTTTCAATGTTGAAGGATCGGACATGTAACTTGCAATCTCTTGCGTATAACGCAACCACCTTACGTCGAGATTACACCGAATTCTTCAAAGGTACCTCAATAGCTATTGGTGCAACCTGTCAATCTCTCAAGATGCTGAGAGCTGAGGTTATAGTATGTGATGTCGGGTACATCGTGGAGTAGTATCTGACTATGACCACGTTTAATGGTTAGAGTTCTGGCGGAAAGAGACGTCGTGCACTCATGGAGATGGGTGCGGTGACGCAACCTCAGACTGTGCCATCCACTTTACCCCTCCACCCTAAGCATGTCGATTATCCCAATCTGCCACCTGCTGCACAAATCGGTCGTCCCCGCTCATGTCCTCCCGTTTTATCCACAACCAGGAGCTTGGATGATCCTCAAAGCCTCTACACTCTAGACAGTCCCTTCAGTGATTCTGAGCAGATTGGCTCAGATGCACAATCAACAGACGTGCAAAAATGCGCATCTAATGACTATACGTCGTCCAACCTTGAGCTTGAAGCTTGAGTGGCACTGGTAGGGTTGTGGCCTGACGAGCTCAGGACGCACGCCACTCCACCTACACACGGATTCGTCCGGACGGGACTATATATTTATCACCCAATCGGTATCAACTCTGTATACTACAAAGTCATCATTGTCCTTTGTCATCGCGTATTGTTGAGGTTTGTCGACCTACGCAACGACGACTTTAGCGAGGACTATACCGAATTTTTCAGAGGCACCTCTACAGGCATTACAAGAGCTTGTCGATCTCTGAAAAAGCTGAGAGCTGAAGTCATCGACCGTAATTCCGTGCACATAGTTGGGCAGTATTTAACCCAGAGATGTCTAATTGTAGAGCACTAGTGAAGAAGGACATCGCAGACTGATGGAAGTAAATTCGGCACCTCAGGCCCAGGTCGTCCCACCCATTCTATCTGTCAACCCAGGACTCGTCGATCGTTCCACCGTCCCACCTGCCGCTGTCATAATTCGCTCTCAGTCGTGTCCTCCTATTCTTTTGACGAAGAATATGCATGATGATGATGAAAGTGTTGCCCTTCCCGGAAGTGAGTCAGTCACTGGCAATCATGTTTTCTGGATTCATTTAACAGATCGAACCTTCGCAGCTTCTTCCCTCGAACCTTTGCAGACTGATCCAGATGCACAAACAGCGGGTGAGCAAACACGGCACATCAACTGTTTATACATCGGTCAATCTCAAGAGTGAACATTTAAACCTTGAGCGGTATGGGTGTGGCCTGGACGCGCTCAAGCGCTCGGGATGCACAGTACTCCCCGCACGCACAGATTCTTCCGGATGTGTCAGCCCCATTAGGCTATAAGAATATATATTTATCACTGTACTAGCACGTAGTTATCTTCTTGTTTCTTCGTCCTCACGTATTATCGAGGCCTGTCGACCTTTGCAACAAACTTGGGTGCGTCTGGAAACTCGGTCCATCAGCAAAATCTCAATGAAATCTCTAAGTTCTTCGGCAGGTTCTTGCATTCAATACCTTATAATAATGCAGGGCAACATCTGTCTTGTACGCGAGGCGTCCCCGATGCCTTAGAGACATAGATGGGATCGTCAGATAATCAAGGTAAGATCTCAATGCAATTGTGTACTCATACCGTACACTCATCCTGCTCTACAATGGGTGTCATTCATCCATCACCAATAGCAACCATCAGGGAAAACAAAACGCCAACCGAAACGCTGGCCAACCTTCTACCTCCTGTTCAATCCACTCAGCTCCCGTGCCATCTTCCTCGCTACGAATGGAAGGAACGAGACTGTCCAAAGAATCCAACTCCGCGCCGTATGCGAACTGATGGGTAACCATCCATACATCCATTCCTGATGCTTCATCCCTACGACCGATAATATCCCTTTCGTAAGCCCGATGACCTCGATGGCGCGCGCATGTCGTGTCGTTGCGAATTCGCGGAGAATTTCATCCGTCTCGGAAAGAGGCTTTGTCTTGGATGCCTCGATATGTTTCACGAGAGCTTCCCCAAGGAAGATGGCATCCCGCAAACCGAGGTTCATTCCTTGACCACCCGAAGGGGAATGGATATGAGCTGCATCGCCGACAAGTATGACGGCTCCCCCTTCTTCCGAGACAAGTCGAGTGAAAACAGTGTCGGCGACAGAGGAAGAATTGCGGAAACGCGATGACCAGACGACTTCTTTGATGATCGTGGATTTGCCACTGGGGTTCACGGAAGGGTCAGAGGAGATGTGATATGGTCCGTAACGATCGACGAGTGATTGGATGTACGCCTTGGAAGGTGACTGAGGGATTTCTCCCTCTTCCATAGGAACACCGACTCCTACGCGGAATATATTATCAGAAATGGAGGGTCCACCGCGTGCGGCGAAACTTTCATTGAAGGCGGAAGGCAAAGGATAGGTGAGGAGGAAGCTCTTCGGGGTTAATGTTCCTGAGCAAGCGTTTCTATCTGGCTCTGGACCTTCGAAGACGACGTCTGCGAACAGCATCTGTGCTAGGTTGGTTTTCTTTTCGTCCTTCGAAGGGATTGGATCGGAAAAGCCAATACCAGCCAAGCTACGAACCTGTATTGTATTAGGGTAAGCTCTGTCGTCACATTGAGATGATACGAAGAACAGACTGTCGAACGTGCTCCATCTGCACCAACCACGTATCTCGCAGTGATTACCTTGCCATCTTCAAAGGTGACGTCACTCAGTTGCGGATCCTCTGTATTAGGCTTCATTCCAACCACCCTCATGGGCCGATAGATGGGAATGTTGAAGCTAGCAAGCCTCTCCTCGAGCACATCTTCGGTCAGATTCTGGGGGGCGACCAAAAGGTAGGGGTATCGAGTGTGTTCTTTAAGACTGTTCACATCAGGACCGAACAGGGCCTGCTCGCGAGTCCCGATACGGAATGCGGTTGCTTGGACTCCCTTAGAAGCGAGGGCATCCCCACAGCCGATAGTCTCCAGGGCCTGTACACGACTCGGGTCACAAAGGAGAACTCAAGAAGAAAAACAAGACTCGCCTCCAAGGTAGCGGCATGCACTACGATTGCTCGGGAAGCGTTTTTACCCTGCGGAACTGCGTCTACGATAACAAGGTCACGAAAGCCACGATGAACAAGGGTATTTGCGGTAGCAAGTCCTGCTGGACCTGCACCAACGATGAGGATAGTAGTCCTATCCGGGGGAGAAGACATCTATAAATGTAACGAAGCGCTGATGCAACAAAGCCTTGATCGCCTCTATATATGTCTTCGGGTAGAGGGTCATGGCCTACGGGCAATCAGGTCTTCCGGTCGCACTTGACAAATCACGACAGTGGTTTGACATAGGTTTGACAGCTGGTTCCTGTCAAGCTATCAGTGCATTGGCAGGCGTGTCGCGTCCGAGCGTGTCTAAAGTACTGTTTTCCACTCCGCATCGTTACACCCAATGGTCAAATGTAATGTTCTGGAATCGTGAACCTACAGCTTGATTGTATCGTAGTACCACCATTTGTAAATTGGGTGATTTACGTTTGTGTTGTCTGCCTTCTGAGGTCGCATGACAACTGGTGGTGGCTTACCACGGAATGCAAGTGGGTGTGTATCAACGTGGGCCGCATTTGCTTACGTGGGTCTAGCAAGGCTGTTCCATAGCGTTTGTCATGGCAGTACGCAGTCAGATCTATGTTATTGTTAACCTTGTTTCAAGATTCGCTGGAGGGTTTTCAGTCGTCCCATCCAACAAGTCGTGAAACACGTTCGCGTCAGCGTCAACTAAGCCGTCCGAAAGCATCGGCTCGTTCACGGGATACGGTTGAGTCAAGCAATATTGTTGGTTCAAGGTCGAATTTGAACTTGGGGGCTCGGCTGGATTCCACTGGCAGCTTTTCTTGAATGCATTCCATAACTAACCCAACCGAGGATAGTTTCGGCCCCTCCAGCAAGAGAGTGGTGAAAATTGAAGCTAGAAGCTGGAAGGCAGGAAGGGCAATCAAGGCAGTGTATGGAATTCATCAAGGGAACGTTGCCGAGACTCGGAGGAACACTGTCAAAAGTGGGTCTGCAAGAACAATTTGTTCAATGTGCCGCGAGGAGGGAACATGTTTTCGTCTTTCTGGACTGCATCAAGGATGACGAAATCGTGACAGTTGTCGTGGAGGAGGAAAAGAGCCTTGGATTTCAGGCTGCTCCGATGGTAAAGAATTTGTAGTGTTCTGTGGAAGGGAATCTGTTGTTGAAAAAAATGCCCCTGTATAAACGATCGAGTCGAATTTGTCTTTCACTTCAAGGCCATTCTAAACCTTTCGGTCGGTTATATCGGGGACCAAGGAAAGATAGTATATTGCAATCTGTGCCTACAGTGCAAAGCAGTAATGGAGAGCAAATTCCAGAATCATGAACAATCACATCAGAATCGTCACATTTACTTCCCACTTCCTCACCTCCTTTCCAACCAACTCCCAAAGCACAGAGTCCCTCATTGGAGCCGGAATTTGTTAGGAGCCACCGATATATCCTCTCTCAAAATTTCATCCCTATGAAGGAGCTTAGTCACTTAGAGCACGAGGGCATGTCAAGATTGAGCGAATCTTATCGACTTGTGCTTCCTTGTCGTGGGAAGGGAGAGATACGAGGGGAACACCTGCCGCTCGGCCCGAGAAGGGTCGGACCGATTGGGGATGTAACAAGACCAGCCGAGGTCCGGGAGGCGACAAGACCACCCAGCAGGAGATTGACACCCAGAAAGAGGAGCGCGGGAACCTGCAGATGCATACTGGACTAGTGACCGGTGACCGATCCGTCTATGAGATTATTGGCACGCGCGGGAGGGTGGGACGACGCGAGAGTATGAGGGTGAGGATACCAACAGGGGAAGGTTATTATATGGGGTAAACGCTGGCAAGCTTCGGTGAGTCATTGGGTGTCGGAGGCGTGTTTGGTGGTAGCTTTGCTTTGGAGTCTACAGTGAGTGAGTGAATGTGGATAACATTCTCTGCGAGAACAATGTCGTCTCCACAACCAATCCCATTAATGCCTGCATATATGTGTGAGCCTGTTGAACAGGGCACGAGAGAGAAAGTATCGAGAGTAGCAACATGAACAACGAGTCTGTTGAGTCGGTCTATACTCAAGTACCAATGGACCAGCAGTCAATTTCAAGTATGACTGTGCTGGCAGGTCCGACTCTGTGCATCGTCCGCAGTACTTTGACGAATCAAAATGGTTGAATAAAAAAAAGGACGGGTTCAACTTTACAGCGGTATGGACCTACAAACGTCACATGAGATTTGAACCAAAGTTATTTCAAGGAAAGTCTTACTAAGTACGGGAAACTGAAAGAGACGCCCCCACTCACAATCTCATACAGTCAACCGTTCTATAACCTTAGCACTTGGTACTGCGAACACTGAGCAATTTTAGGAAAGGTCGCATTAAATGTGTAACGAGTTACCTAAGGGATAAGGGAAACCAAGTCTATTTCTTATCAGTTGGCAAACAGACAAACATCAAACGCCCTGTGAGGGTGCCTGGTATTCCTCGAAGTAACCCTGCACAGCACCGGTGGTTACCTTGCCTTCGAAGGGAGCGCTGGTTGAACCATTTACAGTGAAGTAGGACGTCCGGCCACCTGCAATGTCGTTAAACTCTCCGAGAAGGGTAGACGCATTGACATTGAAGATGTAGGGGATATTGTCTGTAGATGAGCATCCCGGAAGCGATGCGATGAATGTGACGGTCTGAGGATCGATGGTCAAGTTGTACATCGTATTGTTGTCCGCGAAATCGTAGGTTGCCCATGTAGACGAGAACGAGCCGGACGAGCCTCCGCTAGCCAGTGCACGTCCAAGATATGCAGCATCATGTACTATTAGAAAGACTCGCGTAAGTCAAACAATTTTACGCTGGAACAAGGATTATACACACCTGTTCCATTGGTGGTTTCAGTCCGATAGAACAAATGCGAGTCATAGAAAGCCGTGCTATAACCCCATGCCGTACTCGCATAATACTTGTTGATGTAGGCAGGTAGCGGTTTTTCAGAGAATATGTGCTTCAGAGCAACGAGACCCTGCAGAGAGATGGTTTGGTTTTCGGGAGTGTCGAGTGAGCTGTCTTTGGAGCTAGAAAAGACGTCAGAGCCGGGTAATATGCACTCGTCTCAGAAGTAGCTACTTACACCTGGGAGCGAAGAGAGGGAACGGAGCCGAACCATTCACCGGACTCGTCGAGCATTCCATTGTGGAACGCTACGTTCGGATGGAAAGAGCCAGGTACAGCTACGAATGAATTCAACTTCATCTGGTAACCATCGACATTCAGGGATACATTAAACCATTGCGCAGCAGTGTCCCAAGTGAGCAAGTTATTTCCAATTGCAATTCGCTTGAACTTCTCGTCGTTGGTATACCTGAGGTCCCCCGAGACGGACTTTTGGATGGTTGTGCCATTCAGGTTGACGATGAGTAGATCGAACGTGTCAACCGTTGGCACGTATGAACTAGGATTACCGTGGTTCCACCGCAAGATTATGGGTAGCGTTCCGTGAAGAAACAGTGACCATTGTTCCCAACCTTCCCCAGCACTAGATTCGATTTGGGGAAGTGTGTCTGCGGCGTTGGACTCGGTAAGAGTAGAAAATGCAGTTTCTCCCGAACAGTTGTACAAGCTGGGAGTCTTGTACACATCGTAATCAGAACCTGGTTGAAATGCTGACACCAAGGATGTAGCGACAGTTGCAACTGCCGTCGCAGCGAGAAGGGGGGAAGAGAAACGCATAGTTGTTCAACGTTCAACGTTAAAAGAAACACCACTTGCTTATTTTATAGTAGTGTGGATCCGAAATGAAGTCAATTGCGAGTCGTAAGACCGCACTTCGAGCATCGCCGTTTGATTTTGAGTAGGCTAGTGGCACACTAAACCAAGACCTGATGAATTGATTACCCAATAACACCTATTATAACGTCAGCGCTTCATCCAAGTTCAGGAGAGGGCAGCCTATACAGCGGCAGTAAGCCAACAGCTGACACGTTCACCAGTCAACAGAGCAAAGTAATATCATCCTCGAAGAGTTCCTTGTTGAAGATGTTAAGTGAAAAAACATGTAAAAGGTCCCCCATTGATTTGGTTTATTTTTGAGAGACTGGAGCGGTCAAGGAACAAGACGCATGTACAGGCGGAGACTGGACTTGCGGCGGATTTCTAAGGTTAAGTTGAACTTGTTCTGCGAAACGAGCGGGGGCCCGGTGCTGCACACACAACACTTGAACCTTAGATTTCTCTGTTGGACCGTCTAGTAAGTATGTACCATCACCTAACCACGCGTCGATGTTGATTGGGACGCAAATAAACTGCTGAAAATCTCGGATCAATATGTTTTGCAGAAATGTCAAACTTGGAGGCATCATGTGTTGCCTATCCGTCACGGGGATGGCGTGACATGCATGCTCCCAATTTTACGCCGTCACTGGACGTTACAACTTGGTCTTTCCCAAGTGTTTCCTACGGAATCCGAGCGGAACTCCAAGGGGACAATACGGAAATGTGTGTTGTCGTCGAAGCAGCACCAAGTAACATGAAATCTGTGAGTCTATGTCGCGTCATTTTCCCCCAGTTAACTCTTGGAGGTTCATAGATCTTGTCAGGTCGATTACGCAACCTGAGTGGGGTTTGACAGACGCTTGACAGGTGACTATGGGGTATGTTTTAGACACCCATCTATGTACTGTACCTACCCCGGGGGACTGGGGTGTGGTGACGGTCCCGACGGTCCGTTGCAGCGGTCGGTCCGTCTGTTACCACAGGCACGAATAAGGTTTGCCCTGATTTCCCCACAGTATACTCACCCTTTATAAGTAGGCGGAAACTTCAACGGCACTTTCTTCAGCTCCTTGCCCCGCATCGAGTGCTCGCAAGCATGTTTGCTGTCGACTTCACGAATATCAGAGTTTATTGTACGGTGATGGCAGACTCTTTGCCCCATATCTTGCTGATCTATTGACTAGGGCTGGCATTTGTTGCTTATTGGGGTATCGTATTATTTGGTTATGACACGTACGTCCGATATGCGCAAGAAGGCTCTGAACTCACTCCCTATCAGTGGTATTGCTGGCGGCGTTGTATCGCAGCCTTACTTTGAAACGCACTTCGGAATCATCGATAGCAATGGTCACATCAACAATAACGAGGATATTACAGTGTCCTCAAATGTGGTCTCAATTCTCCAAGCTGGCGCTTTCTTCGGCGCCTTGGGAAGTGCTCCCCTCTCAGGTACATAGCCCCACCCCACTGTGGTCCTTGTACTAATGTCGAAAAATTTCTTCCAGCTTGGTATGGGAGGAAATGGACGCTGGTCGGCTTTACTCTCGTGTTCTGTGTCGGTGCTATCCTGACTACAGTCGCCGGTGGAAGTCGCGGTATCAGCTACATATATGGCGGACGGGTCATATCCGGTTTTGGCATAGGCGGCATATCAGCTATCGCACCAGCCTATGTGTCTGAATGTTGTCCAAAAGACGTTCGGGGACGCATCACCGGTCTGTTCCAAATTATGGTGGCGATTGGTGTCATGATTTCCTACTTCATTAACTTTGGTGTCGGTATCCATTTGGCCAACAGTGAGATTGTGTGGAGACTTCCTTTCGGCTTCCAGCTTGTCCCGGCTGGGATGATGTGCATTGGATTGCTGACCGTCAAGGAGTCGCCACGTTGGCTAGCATCGAAAGGTCGTACTGAAGAAGCATTGGCGAATATCGCATACCTCCGGAGGCAGTCGGAGGATTCTATCGAAGTCCGATACGAACTAGCAGAAATAGAAGCTGCAATTCATGAAGAACGGGAAATGCGCCAAGGACTCGGAATCAAGGAAGCGTTCTTCGGAAAGGGAAACTTCATCCGATTCGTTATCGCCTTCGTCATTATGACCCTCCAGCAATGGAGCGGGCAAAATTCCGTCGGATACTACGCGCCTCAAATCTTCAGTTCCCTAAGTGCTTCTGATGAGTGCGATCCTCTTGCCTTTTTCTTAATTAGTCACGAATAATACAGATCGGATACAGCGGCACAACGAATTCCCTTCTCGCATCTGGAATATATGGCGTCGTCAAAGTGGTGGCCACCACTATCTTTGTTTTCTTAATGGTAGATAGTCTCGGTCGCAAGCCTTCGTTCTTCATTTCCGCGATGGGAATGGGTATCATGTTCTTCATCATTGGAGCTATCTTGAAGACGCACCCAGTTGTCGTTCCCGCACCTGGCCAACCTGTGCCACCTCCGCCCCCGGCTTCGAAGGCCATGGCTGCCATGCTATACATCTACGTTCTTTTCTACTCTATGGGATGGGGACCTCTACCCTGGGTTTACGCCGCCGACATTTTCCCTACACGCACTCGTCATTACGGTCTCGCCGTGGCCTCTGGGACACAATGGTTATGGAACTACGTGGTATCAAAGGTCACACCAACCATTGAGGCCAACTTGGGCTACAAGCTCTTCATGATGTTCGGTACGATCAACATCCTCGGAATGGCTGTTTTCTCGCTTCTTATACCCGAGACTAAGGGACGCAGTCTCGAGGAAATGGATATTATTTTCGGTGCTGTCTCCGAGGAATCTCGTGAGGCGTTCATCCAAAAGGAAGAACGTGCTCTCCATGTCACTGATGTTGGGTCGTCACATTCGGAGAAAGCGAAAGTTTAAGCTTTGCCCAGCCAGTGATTTGGATCATGATGCATACCTTTTTGTCTCTGATTAATTGATGAAGACGTCTTTCGAACCGCTATGTACATGTACATTAAGTATTACCGTATTGAAACGAATCAGAGAGCGAGCCTCTTCGGAGTCTCGCGGCCACTGTATCATCAATCGTCTGACGCAATTAGTCCACCCGACCTATTCAAAACTATGATGAAGACGGTAACTTGTGAATAGGTACCAGTTTCGCCTCAAATTCAGACCGGTGCCGCCTTCTTAATTGTATAGTTTACCAGACTTCAATGTGGCCGGACTTAGTCCAATCATGAGTACGTGTTTCTTATTTTCACTGTCAGATTCATCACCACCATGGGCGCCAGGTACCAGCGCCAGGAACTGATCGAATCATCGCGGTGCTCTTTTTAGTGTGATCCTACTACTGTGGCGGCCCATAGCCAAGTTCTCTATCATGCTCATTAAAAGCTAGAGCCGCTGAGAAAAGCGAGCAGTCGATCGACAGAACAACATCAATCAAGATTATTGCGACCCTCTCGATACCCCAGACCTGGTTTACGATGAGTACGGTGGACACACCTACTGATCATGAAGTTGATTCAAATGTAGGCCCGTTCCTCTAAACGCAACCGACGGAACGAACAACGCTGACTACTGTTGCACTCCAACACTTAGACCTTTGATGGTCTCACAGCCCTCGCTAACGAGCAATATACGTTGTACCTGAGCAATCACAACAGGGCAACGCTCGACAAAGCCATAAATCATTTCTGCGCAGCATTTGATCTCGGCCCCCCTCCAGACACCAAAGTTGACTATGTTCACGCGTACTTCCGTTTTCACCATTTGCTTCTGCTACGCGCGCAAGCACAAGGTGGTCAAAGTGACACAACACTGTCAGATAAATATCTAGATAAAGCACTTGGATTCACACCTCCTGGTCACCATCTGCATCCTGTCCTGTTGGGTCTCCTAGCGTCATCATACGTCGCACGCTACAAACGTACTCATGACGTATCGCACCTTAATCTAGCCGTCGGAACCCTTCACACCGCGATTGATATCATTCCAGAGGGCCACCCTCAACGCATTCACCTTCTATTGGAGTACGGTTCTGTTCTCCAAAGTCGTTATCTCGTGGTGCAAGACGAGGATGATCTGAACCTCGCTATCCAGCAATTTCGGAAGGTGGTTGCGAGTTGTCCCAGCACCTTACTGGTACCTGCTCAGCGGTCGCTTGCGATGGCCCTTGACCGACGTGCTCAGCTACACTACGACATTGAGGATATTGATCTTGCCATTGAGGCTTACGCTGCTGTCATTAACCTCCTACCGAAAGATCAACTCGAATATCTCCTCGCAAGTGTGGGATATTCCACACTCTTACGTACTCGATTCTATCGAACGGGCGACCTCGACGACCTCAGTACTGCCGTCCAGTACTCTGATGTAATTCTCAAGCGATGCCCTCTTGGCCACAAGCACCATTTCGCAGCGCTTGTCTTTCACGCTACTCTCCTCATTCTTCGCTTCGAATCAGAGCCGCAAAGGGACATCCTGAAGGACATCGACAAAGCCATTGAATGTCTCCGTGACGGATTGGGAACCTGTTCCGAAGGAGACGCCTCTCGACCAGAACTGCTGGGAAATCTTGGGTATGCGTTAGTTTCCCGTTTCACTTACTACGGGAACACTTCAGATCTTGAAAACGCAGTGGAGAGTTGCTTTCATGCCTTATCTTTGCAATCTAAAGGTGATGTGGATGCAGGAGCTCGTGCCGCCAACATGAATCGTCTTGCCTTTGCACTTTTTTCTCGCTACCAACTTCAGGGCGATGTGACGGACGCTGCCCGTGCGAAGTCGTACCTCCAACAAGCGTTACATACGTGCCCGCTGGGTGATCCCCATCGCTTACCCATCCTCAATAACTACGCTCGTACTTTGGGCAACTTAGCAAGACAGAATTCTGACCTGGATGACCTCGATCTCTCCATCAAATACTTCTTCGAGGCACTCGAGCTTTGCTATGCGACAGTTCGGTGCATCATCCTCACCAATCTCTCGCCTGTCCTCCTTTTCCGCTTCTCGGAACTTGGCGATCTATCTGATGTTGACATCGCTTTCTCGCTCTGCAAAGCCGCTCTGGAGTTGCGGCAAGAGGGACACCCCCATCGGGGGATGATCTTCTTGATGCAAGCGAAAGCTGTCATCTGCTGGCTCTCTCGAAGGAAAACTTTATCTGACGTCGAGATGGCGTTGGACATCCTCCACACTGCGCGTGAATCATTTACTCCCGGTCATCCGCTCCTCATTGAGACGTACCAGGAATTATCTTCCACATACAGTCTCCGTCATTCTATCACCAATTGCGATGCTGATCTAGAAGAAGCGTTCAAATACCGGATGGTGGCCACTGAGCACTCGAATGGGGGCTCAAAGTCACAGTTCGAGGCTGCGATGCGATGGGTTCGGGATGCGGAAACATTCCAACATTCATCCGCGCTTATGGCCTACAAGTCAGCTATTCGTCTCCTTGATCTGCATCTCGTTCTCAAACCTTCCGTTGACCTCCGACACAACATCATAAAGACAACAGCACTTTCGGTATGTGCTGATGCGACGTCTTGTGCTCTCAGACACGGGGAAGTCGTCGATGCAGTGGAGATGTTCGAGCATAGTCGAGGTTCGTTTTGGACTCACATAGCTCGATTGCGCACTCCACTCGACGAATTGCGAGCAAGCAGTCGAGTTGGGCAGGAACTGGCTGATGAATTTGAGGGCCTGAGTCGTCAGCTTGAAGTTCCCGTGACCTTGGGAGATGATGGAGAACATGGTCAGAAGTTCAGGCGTCTCCAGAAGGATTGGACGAGCGTGGTGGACAAGATCCGCTCTATGGAGGGTTTCGAGCGGTTCCTCCTTCCACCATCATACCAAGATCTCCAGATCGCCGCAAGTGGTGGTCCAGTGATTATCCTCAATGCCAGTCGATACTCTTGTGACGCGGTCATCGTTCTGGCCACTGCTGCCCCGATTCATGTTCCCTTCCCAGAAGGCACCTTCTCCGAAGTGATCAGCATGTCCGCAGAGTTTGCCCAGCTTCTGCGCCAGGAGAGTAACGAGAGACGTTTAGCAGGTCTCTTGCGTCGTCTATGGGACATCGTTGTCTACGACATTGTTCGTGCTCTCCAGCCACATGCGCCGAAGAATTCGCGCATTTGGTGGTGTCCCACTGGGGTTTTCACGTCACTCCCATTACATGCTGCTCACTCCTATCGCAAAGGAGAGTCAGGCTTATCAGATCTCTATGTTTCATCCTACACACCGACCCTGTCTGCGCTCATTCGAAGCCGGAAGAAACAGAACGAAGTCCAAGCGAACCCAAGTTTCGTGTCTATCGGGCAGCCAGACTCGACAGGCTACGAGTTTTTACCGATGATTCGTCAAGAACTCGAAGTCGTCCGGAAGCTTCTCCCCAAGATGGTTCAGTTCACTGAACTCAGCGATGAGGCTGCGACGCGAGCGACTGCTCTCACTGCCTTAAGCACGCACACTTATGCCCATCTTGCCTGTCACGGTGAACAAGTACCCGAACGACCTTTTGACTCACATTTCGCGATGCACGATGGTCATTTGTCGTTGCTTGATATCATCCGTGGTCAACTTGGTCAGGAAACTGGAACCGAGTTTGCATTTCTTTCGGCATGCAAGACTGCAACTGGAGATAGGGATGCCCCAGATGAGGTGATACATCTCGCCGCGGCTATGCAATTCGCAGGGGTGCGTAACGTTGTGGGGACAATGTGGTCGGTAGACGATGAGATCGTTGTCCACACAGTGGAGGCGTTTTACAAAGCTATGGTTCGTGAAGATGGGGTGTTTGATCCTTCTCGAGCTGCAAGGGCTTTGAGAGCGGCGACAAGAACTACGAAAGATCGTGTTCCGTTAGACCAGCGCATTGTGTTCGTACATATCGGGGTTTGAAATTGGTCTTTTATTGTAATCAAAGTATGTTCTGAACCTCAAGCTTTCGACACGGCAGGGTGTTAATGGTTCAGGTGTTTCAGGGTGCGATAAAACGTCTGTATAGGCATGATTTTGCGACTTGAGAGCAAACTGGACGTCTGAAGGCTTTGACGATTGAAAGTAAGGATACATAACCAGGAGAAAAAAGTTACCGGCGGCTCCTAGCCGCAATCCTTTTACTCTTTCCTGGTCGTTTACTGCCACCCACCCGTTTGCTTCCGCCTGCGCCCTTCCCTCCAGCCGGACGTTTGCCATTAGGTGGACCACCTCGCTTACCAGGACCGCCAGGGCCCTTTGCGCGTTTTGTAGCAGGACGATCTGCGATAGCATCCTCGACAGCGATGTCAAAAGCGTCCCCGTCCCCTTCGTTATTGTCAAGGGCACCTTTGCGTTCTAGTCACACAAGGAACTGAGACACATATTCAATCTCGAGTTTTGTAAGAAACATACTTCGCTTGAGCGATTTAAGTCGTTCCTCCATATCCTTCTTCCCTTTCTCTCTCTCGCGTTGTTTTTCGAGTTGTACTTGTTTGCCGAACTTTTTGGTTTCTCTCTCCTTCCTCTTTTCTTCGGCTTTTTTAATTCCGGCACGCTCGTCGAGCAGACGGGAGCGGATTCGTTCCATGTGAGCATCTGACTTGACCATCTCGGCGAAATAATCTGAAGGGCGTGTAAAAGGCAGCGAATTTGATGCAGCAAGGGTGCGTGCGCGATCAGCGGAGTAGAGTGCTTGTTTGTAGAATGCAAGCTCGCGATTTAGGTCATCGTCGACGTCAACTTCTGTGATTTCCGGGAATGACACGACCAAAGTTTCTGTCCATGGTAATGATGGATCGAGCTGAATAGTCTCTCGTATTCGACGTAGAGCTTCTTAGGTGAGAAACAGAATCATTAAAGTCTGATGGATGAATTGTCTAGAATGAGAGTATCTGGGTACGCACTGTGTTGTCGATTTCGACTTTTCGTTTTAGTATGGTATCTTCATCGAGGACACCTTCCTCGACGTCGTCAAGGGCAATCTCCTCCTCACTTTCTTCGTTTGAGTCTTCAGATGGTGGTTGTGCGACCTTTACCGGATTCTTCGCCATAAAATCTGTTTGCTAGTTGGTCTAGCTGGACGTGGTAAGGAATGGATCTACTTCCGGATAAGGAAATGCGGCGATGTCCTCAACGTCCCACTTCAAGTTCACGTTGATCCCCTCCGTGCTTGGTGACTATTAGTCCTGAGTTACTGACAATATCTAAAGTCTTGTAGCAGAGCCCTATTTTGCTGCCCAGTATGATCCCCGAGTTACTTCGACATTTGTACATGGCATGTGTGTTCACTTCGCCCGTCGACGCTGGTAGAATGGTTTGTTACTATAAACGCAACTGTCGTACATACCACTTTCTTAACAGAGGTATTGGTCACTGACCGACAGGTATGATTAACGATCACCTAGCCACCCGATCAAATCACCGTTATCTGAAATATCATCAAGTTTGCCCCCTTTGCAAGACCATATCGTAGGGGATTCGAGTCTGACGCTCTCCTCGTAGTTAGTACGTCAACGCTCCCTGCCTTTTGGGGTGCAAAACTGGAGTTACTTATTATTCGTGGCCATTCAAAAACCATACATTGGCTCATCTAGACTTGTCGTCTCTTTTGACACTGGCAGTGCTGTCTCATACTGTATCCTTAGAGATGGATAAATCCCTGAAATTCACGACGTCACACAAAAGAAGAGCGCTAGGGAAGCAGAAGTGAAGAAAACGCTCGCTGCTGTGAGACTGTGCCCTAGGGGTTACGAATGGATCCGGCAACAAGACGGGTGTCGACGTGCAGGTGGCAGGCATCGTGTCTCGCATGACCAGGTCGTAGGTCTTTACAGCTAAGTTTCCGAGTGCTCCCATGGTGTTGTGTCATTCTACAACGCAGTTTCTGGACCAAATCCCAATTGCGCTGTTAATCAGCTTGGATGTTACAAACCTGTCTTCGCGGGCGTTTTATTGTATCCTAGTTCCGGCTCACTCGAGTTATTAGAACAGCATATTGATAATGTAGCTGCTAACCATACACTGTTCTCGTAGAGAACCCTCATGCGCCTATGTGTACGAATGCGATCCTCTGTGCCAAAGGTACCCCGTGTTCAACCCTCTTCAACGCCTCGTTGAGCGATCGTGCAGCATTCGTATGCTGCATCATCCCTTCCGTCTTGAGAATAATGTCCTCATAGAACACAGACGACACTCGACACATCGCCTCCTCATCGACAGGCCATAGCGTTCCAACAACACTCCGCACGCCAGAATACTGCAACGAAGCAGCGAAATGCATCATCTCGTCCAATGGGGTATTCTCCCCCCTGTTACAAAGACCAGAGACGAACGCAAACTGTGCTTGCGGACGCACTTTCGAGATGTCGTACATCGTAAGTTTGCCATCTCTCGTCGCGAATCCTGATTGGAATGGCATCAAAGGGTCGAGCGAGGCGGGAGAAGCGAGATGGAGCCACGTTGGTTCCCGAAAAGCGTTCAGAACGGCTTCAGAGGTCGCTTCGTCGCCTTCTATGTACCTAAAAGACACCCCGGGTGATATCGATAGCCGATTTCGTAGCAACTCCAGGCTGTCGCAGGTTCCGCCACCGATCGTATGACCGATCCCTACAATGGTGGGCATTGATGAGGTGGGAGAGGACGTCGTCTTTGATCGCCTTTTGAACAGAGAAGGGACGAAGTTCGCGCTGCGACGTGACCGTTGGGCGTCGGAACTTGATTCGACTCTGGCACGTATGAGAGCTTGGAGAGTTGGGGTGTACGACGAGACATATACTTGTGATAAACTGGGCTCGCCTGTCTTATATGGACCTGCAGCATGTAGAGGGATGGAGGTGAACTTCCCGGTGGGGCACCACCACAAGCGGGACCCTCGCGGGGTACGAGACACAAGAAGCTGGATGATGGGGTAGACGACGAGATACCAGAGTTCCGTCAAGAGTTCTTCGATGGACTCTTGTTGAGTATCGTGAACAGTGAAACGCTCAGTCAACTCTCGAAAACGCATTGCCATACACGATACCTCCCTAGGTGTAATCTGAAGGGGTACATGGATTGGAGATGCGGTATATAAAACGATGACAGCATCACATGTAGTTTGGCCCGCATTGACAATGATGACTGGACCATCGATGGCGGCCTTGTCGAATTGTGAGATACTCAAGGGTTTGAGAAAAGATCTGAAACCCTCGACACGTCTGATCTGCTCCAACACAGTTTCCCGTTCTTTAAGCAAAGGCTTGATGTCTTTGGAAGTCTTCGAAAGAATTTTGGGGACGTGTTCAAGTTGGAAAGAGAGACGTTCAAAGTCATCCGCGAGCGAAGCCCCATATGTGCCCATCGTCCGCAGGTCATCCAAAGAAGTCGTGCCCCGCACTAGCTGGTCCCAAAGAGTCGAACGACCACCCTCGAGCACTTCGACTGCCTCTACAGCCTCGCGGAAACGCAGAGAGATGGAAGCTGCATTTAGCGAGAGCCTGCCAACATATCTTCTGACAAAAGACTGCCTGATGTCGGAGGAACGTGTCGTCAAGACATAACGATCAGCTAAACGAAGGGCAGTATGGTAGACGTCGACACCGGAGCAGTGATCGTACGTTTCCACATCCTTGATCCACTGGAGGGAGGTGCGGAAGGCGGGTGACGAAGGGCCACCAGCGACGTTGAGGCTGAGTTCGTGGTGACTGAATGCCTCTTTGAGATCAGAGGGACGTTTCTCGAGGAGAAACCGCAGATAGTAGGCTGATGCGTATTCGGCATAAACATCCGAGATCAATGGGTGAGACAAAGTGCAGAAGTCCTTAGCGGACCGGAGATGATGGAAGACCTGCTCGATCTCCTTGACATCACTCCAGGGAAGGAGGCGAGCTTTCAGGATGCGGGCAAAAAGCAGATCGCAAGCGATATGGGAAGTGTCGGAAGCATAAGGCATATTCATGGAAGTGCCACAGTGAAAGTGCGCTTGATCGAGATCAAACTCGTCGCCTTCTTCCTCGAAACGCAAGAAAAGAGATGAAGCCAGTATGTAGCAGCATGCTCCTCGCTCTACGTGATTAGAGGGCAGCAGCTCAAGGGCCTCGTGGCAATAGGAGATTGACCTGTTCAGGTCGACAATTTCACCGAAGAGTCGGAAACGCGTTTCTAGGCAAGTTGCAGTATTATGAAGGATGGTTGCACGTTGAGGGTGATCGTGAGAGGTCTCAATCAACGCTTCGTTGTAAAGGTCGATGGCAGTGCGGAGGTCTGCAGGGTTACCCATTTGTTCAAAGCGAACATCTAGGCAAGCGGCAAGAGCCTGGCATGTCGTGACGCGGCGCGACGAATCGTCGGAGTAGAGCGCCAAAGCGAGAATATACTTTCCTATGGCTTCCTCAAGGTCGTTTGGATGCCCCAGTCTCGTCAATCTGAGGAACAATGCATTCCCCAAATTATCCAGGATGAGCGCTTCGCATTTACTACCTGAGGGGATAAGCTCAAGCGCTGTACGGTAGTGTTGTATTGCCACTTCGAGATCGGAGAGTTCCGAATTTAACTTGTAGCGCAGGACGAGAGCATCTGCGAGATCACTGAACGAAGTGTATTGTGAAGAAGTAGAACGGAGATCCAAAGCGGATTGAAAGTGATTGATAGCCATTTCCAAATCCATGGGATGCCCCTGTGATTCGAAGCGTCTGACGAGTGCCGTGGCAAGGCATGAAAGTATGAGGGGGTGGTCCATGTGCCCGCTTTTGATATCATGCAGGGCAATCGAGGAGTACTCGATGCAAAGGTCGAGATCGATAGTGTCATTATTCAGCTTAGAGCGAGAGAGAAGAGCGTTCGCGAGGTTGTAATATGACGATGCCTTGTTTTCTGGTTGACAAGCTTCCGCTACGGTGCGATATTGACTTATTGCATCGTTGATATCGTTGATACTTCCGGTGTACTGAAATCGGGAAAACAAGGCACTAGCGTAATTCATTCTGGGCATGAGACGATCTTGCAGAGGTAACAAGGGGAGCGCGGTGTTGAAGTGTTCGATTGCCAACTCTATGTCCTTTTGCACGCCAAGCTGGCCATACCGCACGAGCAGTGCGGTCGCAAAGTTGGACAAAGCATTGGCTCGTCCGGGGTGGCCTTGAGGGCGGAGGTCCAAAGCGGCGAGATGACACTCAATCGAATTATCAAGGTCAGCCACGTCACCATGGCATTGAAAGCGGATGGATAGGACGTTTGCGAGGTTCCCGAACAGCTTGCTCCGGGCATCACTAGATAGATCTGTGGCCGACGTCGCTAGCGTCAATGCAGAGCGGTATTTCATGATGGAGAGACTGAGGTCTGAATGATTCCCTTGCGCTTCATAACGCGCATAAAGGTCATCGCCTTGTCGCACGAGCGAGCTGAAATCCTGTTAGACATTTCGGCCGATCAAGGACACCGAATAGCGAACGGAGGCTGGCCTTGTCTTTTAGGTTCAGGAAGTGGGAGAACGTTGCATCCTTTGCTGGTACCAGAAATATATCATACTTGTGTGGGTTCCATGCTACTAACTGGGCTGGTTGTAACGAGAAATGCGCAGTTATGTAACATCGCTGCCAGAAGTCGTCGGATACTGCCAGCCTGTCAATATTGTCAACTCCCAGGTCGTGTGAGTCCCATAGCGAAGCAGTTCTCACATCATCCAAGTTATGTAGACCAGTGATCACGATCACGATCATACACATGTCCAGCTTGCCACAATCTCTCTCCGCACAGAACTCTCAGTTTTCGATCGATTGTCATCCAAAGCAACTCCGACGACAGGCAACCTCTGAGCCGAACCATCCAATCTGTAACGTGGTAACTTAATCTTTCCGACACATTCTGATTGATGGATCAACTGTCTCCGTGGGTCAATGCGGGGTGAAGAACATCCTCAGACCAGAAGTCTTTATACACTGAATGGCTACTGACTTTGACCATTTTCAATGTGCACATATTCATGGGGTTAAATTTATTTCCCCGCGACGGGTACCTATAGGTATTTTCTCAGCGGCAAAGCCATCCAACTTCTGGTCACGAAATACAAAGTTTTTTGCGAACACACTTCCCATCCTCGAATGCAAAGTGCTCGGGAAGTCCCCCCCGGACGCTTCCGCGCAGAGAACCCTCCAGAGTGATGCGAGTGATAGAAGCCACCTTAACAAACGTCATGGTGGTTCTTTGATGGCATCATACGGTCCTCGTGAGTAGAATCACCAATCCTGACGTACCCATGGGTATTTGGCTGATAGGCTGTCCAACTCGGATGCATCGGTGATAATCGCAGAGGTGAGCTACTCGATCTGCGTGTTTTGCACCGAAGCTCTGCAGTGCTGGATACCGAGCTTACGCGAATATAGGTAGGAAGACAGCCAAGGGTCTAAAATTGATCCTAAGATCATAGAGCTAAAGTTAGCGCATTCAGTGATATTTCCGTTACATGTACTGATTTCGCATCGGGATGATTAAGAATTTCACTGCACAGCCTTCAATACCTCAGACGACCTAGGAACCTCCTCCTGATTGATCTACACCTCACCACCGCAAACCAAGTCGAATAATCCCACTTTGTACGTAGAAAACACAAGGAATCTACGATAAACAGTGGCATTATAACAATGGTGAGCAAAAACACAAAAAGTACGATGCAACAATGCAACAATCTGCGATGCAAGATAGACGGTCAAGGTAATCATACAAGAACAATGAAATGATGCTACAAAAAACGAGGGTTCACGAAACCACCGACGTCTTCATGATCCTCTTCTCTCTTCCCCTCGCTTCTAGATCCTCACTATAAACTGTAACTGTAACTGTAGCTGGAAGCACTCCCCCTCCTCACCTCCTCAACCCCTTACACATGTTCTTCATCCATAGCTGAACCTGAATCTATGTTTCCTCCAACGAGGATCTATATCAATGCAGGAACGAGCGTTCCCCGCCTTGTCCCGCCGTCTCATGAAGCAATACCACGCAAAGCGTCGCAACGAGATACACCACAACACTCGCATACACAGGAAAAGTGCGATCCACCACGAGCAACGTGCCTCCCAATAACGGAGCAATCATGCCACCACTGTAAACAGGAACATCATCAGCTCGCGAGCCCATCTGCGATAATAACACAAGCATGGAACAGAGAACTCGAACGAGAATGTGGAGGAGGGGAGGAGGAGAGAAGACGTACATTCGTGACAATGCAGACGCAATCCCACACGCAGTTCCGCGGACTTTCGTACCAAAGATCTCGGGTGTCCACCTTCGTAAAGAAAAAATAATGAGAATTCGTGTCTGAGACCGGGGACATTACGGAAAAGATAACATGCGAAACTTACCCATATAGAACGGCATACATCGTCTAACCCCCATTTATGAGGCTCAATGAATAGGTGACATCAGAGGAGTCAGTCACCACTCACCGTAGCACTCAAGCTGATACCAACTGAGCTGACGCGGACGATAAAGGGACTTTGACTGAGTGCGAAGGCTAAGCAAAAGAAGGCTGTGAAAAGGGTCGTGGACGCCAGAGAACGTCTTCGCCCAAGCGAACTTTCCACCATGTACGCTCCAAGAAGGGCACCCGGGCATCCACCAAGGGTGAAGATGACAACATCCCACAAATTATCCTCAAGCGATGGTGGGGCCATTTCCTCCCTAGGCGAACCCGTTTCCAGGAGTTTGGGGTAGTAAACGTTGAACATCGTGTATGCGAGCGACATAAAAAACCATACACCCCACACTAATACTGTCGTCCTGAACCATTCAGGACTCAACACCATCCATATCCGATCGAGCCACGCAATCAAAGGTCGCTTTATCCACCTGGGAAGTACACTCCCAAAACGTCTCTCGAGTTTAATATAAGCCACTGACGACGTGCGTGATGCACGGGATCGTGTAGATTGAGATCGTACATGCGATGCAGTTGGCTGACGCTTGCTCTCGTCGCTCAATGATTCGGGTTGCGATGACGAAGGAGCACTCCCTCTGGCCAAACTCTGTCCTCTCGGGGGGTACTCCTCAGCGGGCGTCACGAATAAGTGACCCTCAAGCGAAGTAGGGGACTCGTCTGTAGATCGATAATCTTTTACGCCATCGTCTCTCGTTATGTCACCAGTTGTCACACTGGTACCTATCGCGTTCTCATCTGCGCCCGAGTCGAAGAGAGTTTCGTGATTAGAGCGGGTTTCTTGCGTGGAAGGGAGGAAAGGGGCGCGTTCGTCTGAGCCGTTCGCCTGAGACTGAGGTTCAGGAGGCCGACGATCGTCCACGTCGTCGAGGTCTATGGTGATGTCGGATCCATTAAAACGAGAAATTAACTGAAGTGACTCCAGCGCTTCTTGATGTCTACCTGCATGTACTAGATAACGTGGGGACTCGTGTAGCCGGAAGAACACGATCCGAGCAAGGAACATGGAGAGCGTAATAAGACCAAGGCAAACTAGCACATACTGCCAGCCACGATTGGCGATTGAAGGTTCGCATGGTCGATCCGGCAAACACGAGTGATTGGGCAGGATGAGAAGAGCAACAATAGCAGAAACGACAGCTCCCAAAGAAAAAAAGACAGAGAGTGCAGTAACTAGGTACTGTTTTCCCTTTGGCATGTGCTCGAGAAGGAGTGTGCCATCCGTTGGCATCGAGCCCCCAACAGCGCTGCCCAGAAAGAAGAGGAGGACACATAAGAATCCGAAAGAGCGTGCAAATGACGCGAGCATTCCGAATAAGGCAGTGAAGAAAAGGGTCGCATTGAAGGCGGCGCTGCGACCCATGAGGTCCGAACAGGTACCCCAACCAACAGCGCCGACCATCATACCCGCAAACATTGAAGACGACAGTGTCCCGATGTAACTATCGGGAACTGAATATATTAGTCGGGAATGAGTTAGGAGCGTCGAACGGAGGGTACCTGAATAGTGTTGCTGTACGCGAGGTAGAATTATGGCGACAGCTTGAATCCACATCTGAGCAACAAGTCAAGGATGCCGAGAGGGTGGTTATGAGGTACTCACATTGTCTGCCATCCAACCTGAACGAAGGAAATGGGGGCGCCAAGTCAGTTGCGCTCAACGCAGCGCTGTCCTCAACGGGATATGTACTGACCGAATCCACATAATGAAAGGAGAGTCCACTGATAGCTCCCTGCACCGCGGCGGAGTGAGTACAAGCTGAGAATTGACGGGACACACACACCCATTCCAATCCTGTCTATTGTCTTGTCGAGTGGTGTTCTGCCATCCCATTCCATGTCTTCCGCATAGTCCTCGGCGGACTCGACATCATCGGCATCGTGCATGGGAGGATAACTTGATCTGTGAGCGGTTGGTGGAACCCAAAAAGCGGAAGCACGAGGGGAGACCGAAGCCATGGCCGTGCGTTCTTTATAAAGGAATGGGCTGCTGACAGAGATAGATGTATTACGCAAAGAAACGTGAGACAGCACGACAGAGAGATATGTCAAACGCTCTTGACTTTATCAGGGTGATGTGGAGAGGGTGATGCTGGTAGTGAGAAGACGAGACTGAATAGATATGGCTTGTCGTCGTTGGAGATTTGGTTTCAGGCTGTCCTACATAACTTGAGAGCAACGTAGTCATTATTGTATCCGACTGATTTTATATCCAAATGGGATCCACGCAAAGAAACCGAGGAAAACAGCATCCAGACCACAAATAACAGAAATGAGTATTGCATGCAAACTATACGCCGATTTCCCTAAGGCTGGATGCTCTCCTTTCTTTTGATTTACAGAGCTTGTTTTGTTGAAGTGCACAAACTGCAACACGTCAATCGCAATTCCGGTAAAATGATAGTGAATTGGGCTGGAAACTAAGGTCTGTAATTATGATTACCGTTCAACGTCGAAGGCGCAAAGAACGACTCGATTATACACGCGACACGCTGTAAACAGGGAGATCTTCTACAGGGGCAGGGGGTTGAGGAGTGCTGAGTTGTCCAACGTGACGGTCCAGTCTCCATCCCCACTCATTCGCGGGTTGCCACTTGAAAAAGTCTCCTCCAAAGTTCACCGTAAAAGTATTCTCTCCGTCTATGCCAATTGCAGCGTAAATGTCTCTATCATCTCCGAGATACAAACCCTTGAATGCATCTGGGATGAGCCGCTGGCCATTGAAGGTGAAGAACAGGGTACCACCAGTACCGAACTCGTATCCGCACCCAATGGTATCTCCTGGACCCGGAGATCGAGCACCAACAGCGTCCCAGTAGCCCGATTCCTGGCCTCCATCTGAAGTCTCGTAAAATTTGCGCATGTCATCTAGATGTAGTGCGGCACTGAGTCTGTGCCAACCTGGGAGTCTGTAGTGCGGGTAGGGTCGGCACACGGTTCCTATCACAATCAGACAGCGTTGAGTAACATGCACAGCTAAAGTAAATTCACGGTAACCTATCGCGATCACGCCGTCCATATTCTGAATCGTCACCTCAAAGTACACGCCCCTATCTCCGATAGGCGAGCGGTAATAGAGACCAGCGAGGATGGGGAGATTGCTGACCAGACAGCAATCCTTACACTCCTTGGTCGTCTCCACTTTCGTGACCAGCCCAGTGCCATGATTCTTGCTCTGGTTGTCTATCGTTCCTCGGAAGCTCTGTCTTTGGGTAAAAAGGGGGTCCGTGACACGAAACTCTAGTCCCCATGGGTTGCTCTCCGTGGCGATCTTCTCGACATCGCTGGAGGGGACTAGTTTAGAACTCTCTACTGCAATTGCCCTGCAGAATTCCTCAGCCCTTATCCAGTCTTCTTCTGCTGCTTCGTTGAAGCGCCCGTAGTCATGAGATTGCTCAGGCGCAGATGTCCATCCAGGTGGTGGTACTGGTGGAGATGCACATTGCTGTTGACGAGAATGAGATCCATTTCTTCTGAACCAAGACATCGGGGCGGAGTCGCACCAAACTTGAGTTCGAGCTCGTCGTTGCAAGACGACGTCGACGTCACTGTCTAACCCGCATTCACGTGACTACTGAGTACATAAACCCCAGACCTTCGAAGCTTCGACGTTGTTCCCGAAATTTAAGTCCGTCTCAACCTCTTCCTCAACATCCACCACCGCCGTTGCCAATGTCGATGACAGTTACACCTCCGTCTTTTCCTGGATACTCTACCCCGCTGTCGGCTACGTCCTCGTCAACATCGCTCCCGAGCTCAAAGGTTCCTCCGAAACCGAAACCTATAAACGTCTTCTCGAACGACGGATCCTTCCTGGAGCGTTTCCAGCGTAGCAAGCAGGTAAGCACAACCAAATGACTTCCTCTCCGCTCGTGAACACCACCTACGTCTTCATCGTCGCGTACAGGAAGAAGAAGACAAACGCAAAGCCGAAGAAGCGCTACTAAAGTCGGTCCTTTTCCCTCACCCGCCTTCCCTGCATGCATTTGATGACACCTTGCTCCTTGTCATATACAGGAAGAAACAATTTGCTGATAGATTTAAAAATCGGGGCAAGCGTCCTCAGCTTGATTCTTCTCCTTCAGTGACGAGCACAGATTCCGAAGGAAAGCCGATCAAGAAGGCCAAGGTGGCAAATCCGCCACTCTGTGAGTTGCTTTTTTTGTGCACTTCTGGTTTACTTCTTCTGATGTTCAATTCCTTGACTGGATACAAGAAGGAAGCTCAAGATTATACTTGGCACAGTCTCAGATGCTGGTATAGGCACTCGCTCTTTGGTCAGGTAGATAGCAGTAAGTCGTAGACGTCTCGTTTCATTCAGCCCAATCCCGCATGGGTACTAATGTCTTAGCCAAAGTCGGATAGGAACAGATTGTTGTATGTTTATATTGGCGTATCCGCCTACTCCTGTGTATACCATCCAGACCATAATCAAACCATTGTTCATATTGAGAACTTTCGTGCCCTCCAGATTTCACAAACCCGCTTGTTCGTCAAGATATACATAAGGTGCGGTGGCTACCGCCAGTACTTACTTAGAGTTTACAGGTAAAAAAAAAAGTAATGCGAATGACCAATCCAACTAACAGAGAAAAGAAAAAGAAAACAGGAATCGTACAATCAATTTACAGTACCGTCGTAGACTAAGTTTCACTATCGTATTTATGCCTGAAGCACACGGAAAATCTAGCGAAGCGCATGTCAGCTCCAACCCCCCCCAATGCACCGTGCCACATTGACATCTCACCTTTACTTGCCCACTCTTCAAATCCTCCAACCGATAACTCGCACTCTCCACCGTCTGGGTGGCCCTCGGTGTCAGCACACCGTTCTTGCGGGCGATTCTTCGAATGAAACTCACCTGTTGTCCAACATGTTGGTTAGCCTGCCAAACTCGTACCTTGCTCTTCTTTCCATCAAACTCGCTCACAACACCCACGAGCGGTCCACTCTCCCCGGCACCGACCGTCAGACTATATGCGTGTAGACCTTTATGGCCTTTGAGTTTCGCATCCCAAAGTGCGATCACGTCCCCTGGCATGATCTCCGACACCCGCCTCTGAACCGCATTCCCATTCTGCGCATAGATGATGTAACCCCATTCATCACCCGAGGACGGGATCAGAACACCAGGAACCTGCGCAAGCACAGCACGCACGAACCCGGCGTACGACCCGTCCCCCACGAGCGCCCGTTTCGATTTTTCGAACATCGCCGCGGCAGCATCGACGACGCGCGTACCGACTTGTCCCCAGATCGTCATCAAATCGTCAACGCTCAACTGCTGTTGTTGATCGATACTCCTGCTCCGACGACCTGATGACCCTGAACTCGGGGCTATCTTTGTCGAGGGCTGACGTGAACCAGCATCGGTATCGGTGTCAGAGAACGTGGTAGACGCTGTGGGTACTAAACCGGGACCGCGAGCGGAACCAGGGGGAGGGACATGCACCGCCGTCGAATCTTCAGACCATCCCGAACTCGCGAGATCCTCCGCATACTCTGCGCCCTGAGGAATCGAAGGCAATTCCCATTGCGTACTACTCGCCAACTCCTCTGGTGGGTCTATCGCAGACGGTGGTGGAGGTGGAGGGAGTGGATACGATCGAGGGGGACCCCCACGGGATGATTGACGACGGGGAGGTGGAGCGGGTATCTCTTCCTCCCCCTCCGGATCGGCTTCAACCATGACGTACTCGGATTGGGGACGTGCTTGGCCTAGCACAGTAGGCGTTTCCAGGTCTCCAGGACTAGAGTCACCATCGTCCAGCGAAGTCTTTCTCGAACTCGGTGCCGAGCCAGGACCAGTCGTAGCGCCGCTCTGTTTCCTCAACATGGATTTCGGAATAGTGGGGATTGGAGGACGGCCTGGGGGAGGCGATCGAGAGGTCACGCGAGGTGGCGGCGTGGGCAACACCTCTGCAGACCTGGGAGGATTCGTAGGACGTCGAGGGGGTGGCAAAGGTGCCTCTTCTTCCTCCGTTGACGCTGAACGCGTATCAACGTCTGAATAGCGCACCTCCTCAATTTCGCTATCTTCCACTTCGACCCGTACCCCATCGTCCGACGTCCCACGACTCCGTGGTCCTTGTTCGTGATCCTGATCCTGGGCCTGCTGCTCTTGTTCCACCGGCACATCAATAGGCGGTGGTGGTTTCCGAACAGGTGGATACCTCTGTGTTGGAGCAGGAACAGGCACAGGCGGTATCGCATCCTCATTCTCACTATCCTCTTGCCTCGTCACAATTCTCCTTGCAGGCAATCCAACCGTTGCTGGCATCATCCCGAACCTCATCCCTCCCATCCCAGCCAACCTTGCAGCAATCCTCTGTTTCCGCGCCATCTCTTCTTCTTCTTCTTCTTCCACTCCTCGTGCTTGTTCCTCCTCTTTCTCTTTCTCATCCGCTTCGTTGTCATCAGGAGGAATAGATGTGGGAGGGGGAGCGGCAGGCAGCGGAGGGCGAACGAGAGGGCTCATCTGGGGAGGCGCTCCGAATCGAATACCTCCAAGACGAGCCATACGTTCCGCAATCGTACGATGACGAACCGCGTCTTCATCTTCAACAACAACAACCTCTGCCTGAGGTGTATTCGTCTCCGTCGGTTCCTCCCCAGCACCACGTTCTACATTCAAGATGATCAGAGAACAAACGTTTGACATTCCACATTTCACATTCTCAATGCCAAATGACAAGGTACACTCACCTTCATTGAAATCTTCCCCGAGTTCCTGGACGGAAACAGAAGTGATGATCGGCGGTGTGGTCGGTCTTCTGTTCGGTTTTGGTGACGTCGGTAAAGGCGGGGGAGGAGGCGTAGATGGAACATCCTCCAATACGTCCGTCACACGCGTGCTCGTACGCCTCGTAGGCGGTGGAACAGGGCGTCTTGTCGCTTCCTCCGTTACGGCAGCTGGCAGTAGCGCTGGAGGTGGAACTACACAGCAGGAATGATAAGCCAACCGGCACTCAAACACAGCTCACTCTGAACCTCATACGTACCACTTCTCACAGGCGGAGGAACAGGTCTAGGAGGCATATCAGGCGACGCAGGTCTCTCCTCCTCATCTGCCGCCGCCCTCAGCACCTGTACAGGCGTCTTCGCTGGCGGTGGTGTAGATGGAGACGTAGGTTTCGACCCGAAATTGACAGGCGGTGGTGGGATAGGTCGGGTAATACGCGAGGGTGCCATCTCGTCTTCGTTCTCCTCCGAGTCGTCGTATTGGTACACCTCTGTCGCCTTTTCTTCCTCCTCACCCCGATTTGCTGTATATCCTGTGCTACTCGCTATAAATACATCCTCTTTCTCGATTTCTGATCGGCGTTCATCTTGTTCCTCCCCCAACACAGGGTACGTGCCTAACTGCGGGCGCGGATATGGATCGTCTTGATCCCGTTCGTATTGACGACTGTTCGCGTCCTCGAAGATGACCGAATTACTTGGTTCGCCTAGACGCTCGTCACCCTTCAGTTTGGGCGATGTATATCCGTCATCTGTACCTTGTTCCTGTACTTCAATTTGATGATCACCATCACGATGTTCATCGTCATCGTTGGCTTGCGACTCGCCTACGAGAAGATCGAAGAAAGAGTGGCGGGGGAGAGAGGGGAGAGGGGGAGAGAATTTACATTAATACCCATGTCCTACGAGACATACATGATAGACGAGAAAAGAAAGAGGGAATGTGTGAGAGGAGAGAAATTTAAAATTCACCATCATGTTGGATTGGCACTCGATCTTCCTCTTCAACATTGGTATCTTCCTCCGTCTCAGCGTGGGGTTCAGTAGTTGTGATATCAACTTGGTGTTCAGCTTCGACGTCGTGAACGTGATGTTCAAGTGATTCAACGGAATCGTGTCTTGGTGGGACGGCGGGAGGTGGAGGGATTGTTTCCCCGTATTCTTCCGTGTCGACGTTAACTTCGTCCTCGACATCGAGGGGTTCTTGAGTCGGTCCTCCTTCCTCTTCGAGCGAGTCTCGAGGCGGGATAGGAGGAGGTCCAGCGAGAGGATTGAACGCGCCCATCTGAGCGAGCCTAGCTGCAACACGCGTCCGACGAGCCTCTTCATCTTCCTCCTCAGCGACTTCTTCCTGTTTCTCATGCTCGATAACATCTTCATGCTCTTCTTCGACAGCAGTGTGCATAGATGCCTCATCGGCATGACTGCCCTCTACGAGCTCCTCTTCCGTTTCATGCCTCTCAGGCTCCTTGACTGACTCGTGAAACTCCTCTGTGGGTGCAGAAAGGGCAGGTGCCAATACATGTTCAACCTCTGGAGGAACATCCGCTTCAACCTCCGCCGCCACAACCGTTTCCTTCTGTTCATTTACAGCAACTACGGACGCGTCTGACTCGGTCACGCGATCGGCAATGACAAGAGTTTCGTCAGAGAAAGTGGGCGGCTGAACAGGCGCACTCTCTGGTTCAGCAGGGGGCTCAGGGAGAGAAGTGGTGGGTTTGAACACTTTCTTGCGAGGAGGCGCGGCGCGGCGAGGCCCTGCAGGGACGGGCATCGAAGCTGGAGAACGAGAAGGAGCAACGGGAGCTGATTCAGATTCCTGCTTAGATTCTGGGAAATCGATGCAGGGTAAGTATATCTGAGGCGTATTACATGTCGAAGAACGTACCAAGCTCGGGCGCAAGAACGGGGGAGCGCGATGTGATCGAAACCGCGTCATGCGGAGGTGGTGACTGGGCACCCGAAGCTACACACAGATCATAATTAACAACGTCGATCGAAGGGTAACTGCGCACGGTACCTTCGACGGGTGCGTCTTCTCCCTTGGCCTCCACCGGAGGTTCGGCTTTGCGCACGACAGGCTTGGGAGCAAAGATAGGTGGACCCATTCCGACACGAGTACCTCCCAAACGAGCCATACGAGCAGCAATCGCAGCCCTCCTCTGCCTCTCTTCTTCCTCCGGATCATTATCTCCACCCTCACCCGCCTGAGTAACAGCATCACCCTCGGTTTCAGGTGCTGATGGAGAAACAAGTCTCGGGCTGACAGCCGCCCCACGTGGGGGCGGTGACCTCGAGGCCTCACGGCGCTCCGCAGTCAGAGACACGCTTTCCCCATGTTCTTCGTCCGTGGGCGCAGGTATCACTGGGGGTTGTTTCCACTTTGGCTTTTCCAGAGGTTTGGGTGCGATCGGAGGAGGAGGAGCTCCTGGACCAGCGAACGCGCCCTTTCCCTGTAATGCAGCCATCCTTTCCTTGAGCGATCCTCCTCGTCCGATGCTCTCCATCGCATCCGAAGCAGACATGCCTCCTCCGGAAACTGAGCTCGCGGCGACGTTCGCCGTCGTCTGTGAATGAGTCGGATCGGAAGAAGTGGGCGGTGAAGGAGGTCTAGGTTTCCATTGAAGTCCACCTGGCTTAGGTCGGGGAAGAGGAGGCGTAGAGCCAGGGGGAGGTGCTGCGGTCCCCTTGTTCTCGAATGCAGCGATCCTGTCGCGCAGTGAGCCAGGTTTTGGCTTTGGAGGTGGTGATTGATCAGACATGAACGATTATCGAGTGGGTCGTCGTGGTTGAGTGGTGGTGAAGAGGAAGTAACAGCGGTAGGGTGGTGGGGGATGGACTCGTGTTTGACGTGCTACTCGATATCTGGTTACACGCCGTTCTCACGCCTACTCTGATCAAGCATCCATAGAGACCGTCAGAAATACCCCCTGTAACTATCAAAAATCTATTCTACGGGGGAGAGCGAGTAAGAGCGCGAGAGTGTCCATAGTTCATCGTAATCCGTTATCAGATCGGCTATTGGGCGCTTGTTGTCAATGTCGCTTCAAAGGCGGCTCATGCACACGAGTAGGGCAGAACACGAGGATCCAGCCATAATGCCATCTGGCCAGTGAGTACTATGAGTACTCGGGTGACTAGGACTAGTTTTCACGCCACTGATATCCACAACCAGCACATCTGGTGAAAAAGTCGTAGTCAAGTGTCAGGAAAGAAACAACCTGATTTACACATACCGATAGACTGTCGTCATCGGTTCATCCGCTGACCGAATCTGCAACTGATAGAAATATGCTCTGCGATGGTTACACTTGTCGCACATAGCTGTAAGGCAAGGAATGTGAAATGAGTAGAGGGTATTGCTGGATGGACGGACTCACCGTCTGTCGCGTCCGCGTGTTTCCACATCTCATCGCCTCCTAGCACATCATCGACTTCCTTGCGCTTCATTCGAGTACGCGAAGTCATCTAACCAAACGCGTCACTGAGGAAACTAGCGAACACAAAGTTGCACACACGAGCACACCTGTTTTGAAATCGGAAACTCGTATGCACATGTATTACAGGCCCACTTGTTATAGCCTGTGTCCGACGAAATGACCAGTAGATTTGCGCATGTTGGGCAGAAGAGCATACCGAGAGAGCTGAGGCAAGGAAGGTGCTTTGTTTGGTGGCGGTGCACTCACGGCGTCCACCACTCGACTTCAAGTACTCATGACCAAGTACTGGCATGGCACCGATCGCGATTCCTGCAAACTAAACGTCGGAAATGAAGCCTCAAAGAAGCCAGTAGGTGTTGGTGCATCCGACAGAGCCGAAGGTAGCATCACATTGCCGACACTTGAAGCCTTCGAGTCAAACCTGCCAGTGCCAGAAGGCTACATACCCGCCTGCTCGTTATTTCACGCGCACAAGCATGGTAGTCCCCTCTGAACCGACATCCAATGTCTTCGCCTAGTCTGTAGACCAATCCTCTATACCATGCAACCACTGCGTCTCTGCGTTCTGCTGTGAAAACGTCAACGCTGTACACCTATCTTCTCCCTTGTGTTTCTCACCACACCATGTACCGGACGACACCTCATGGACACCCAGTAACACCGGATACCCGTCGCATCGTCAGGTACCCCGTTCGTCGTGTCGTCTTCAACATCACCCACCCCAGCATGTAACGCAGACCTCCGAGTCGTCGCCTATCCAGACCCGGGTCCTAGTCCCACCATGATCCATCAAGGGACCTTTCCTCACTTTCGCATTGCAAGTGGAGAAAGAGAACGAACCTACGCACGATGATCGTGAATTCGAGGTTGATGGTGGAAGTATTGGGGTGGAATTACTTTTTCGTCGACAAGGATATGATTCCGGTGCGAGACTCGGAATCGGAGGGCACGCACATGCTGGGTCGTGTCATGTAGTATATCCCTTCTATAAAGTTGCTCCCAACAAATTACATGGACTCGGTCTCTCCATCATGCACATACTAGGGACTTCTTCTGACGCAATCAACCAATCGCAGCCCGACCCGTGAGTGTGTCCGTCCCAACTTCGACCATGATTCAAAACATTCATACAACACGCACGTTTGGACTCTCCATACATACCCGTCTCATATCTCCCCTACGCCATATATAAAATTCTAGGTCAACGCATGTAAACTCAATCACGACGCACGGAGAAAGTGCAGCTTTGGAAGACGCCACTTGACACACAGTCATTCGAATTCGGGCTGCATAATACCTCAACGTAAGTCTCATACTTTCACCCTGGTTCGGTTTCACTCGCTCGTTTTCGAAAAAGTTAACTTTGGTCTTTGATAGCATGTGTATGGCGAGATCTGAGTTGAACTGACTTGGGTTGCGAGATGGAATCTGGGATTCAGACCGGGACTTTAGCTCACGACCGAGTCTCTCTAACTCTGTCGTCCAATGCACGTATCGGACGTCGCAGCGAGAAAGACTTGGTTGTTGGAGACTTTGGATCTTGGTAAAGTGAGACATCCTCTTCACCGGACTACAATTCAGTCTGGTGCCTATGTAAGACGGACCAGTAAGCCCCTATTGTTTCTCTCTTTCTCTCTCCCGTTCTTCCATCTGTTACTACTAAAAACAGCTGCTAACAGTCGCTTCTATAACAGTCGCTTCTACCAAGTCTCGAACAACACTCCATTATCCAGAACGCTTCTAGCTCAACTGACACATACTCATTCACATTCGCTCGGGAGTGTTCATCTCCGGATCTCATCACATCCAGTGTGAAGACAGAAGAAGATGTACATGCAAGTCTTCCGCCTTGTTCTTCGTGATACAGACGCTTCTGGACCTTCACCACCCTCGTGCAAACCATTCACGCTCGCATCCAACGTTTGCGTTGGCGATCTCGTTGTCATCGTTGGTAAGTTCCCATCTTCTCCACTTTGATCACATCAAGTCGACTCATTACCGACCCCTAGCTTGCAGTGTCGCCGGGATTGGCTTCTTTTGCTGGGGCATTCACGCGATTCGAAAGATGCGAAACGATCCCTTTGACGAAGCGCAGCGAGAAGCCGAAGAACGAGAAGCTGATGAAAGAGCTGCTGCAGCTGCGCGGCGACGAAAAGGTGAGTTGGATCTCTTTCTTTTTCTCATATGTTTGTATACGGACATCGACGCAAAAGGTGTTGATCCGTATCATATGACTTTGTCTTACGATCATTCGTTGCTCGTAGAACAAGGTCTAGTGCAGGTGCCGAGCCGACCTGAAGATGCGTATTATGGGTCTCGGACATATTATGGCGATAACTGGGAAGATGATGCAGAAGTGTACCGGCATTATCATGATGGGGAAGGGTATATTTCAGAGACGTATCTGGGTATGGGTAAAGGGTGTCTAACGCCTGCGACGAGGGAAAATCTGAACCCGGCGCCGAGACGAGCGGCTGCTGCGAGAGAGGTGGCGATCGTACGTGCTGGTGATGATTACAGTCATTGTACGTTCGAGAGCACGGATTGGGGTGAAGATGAGGAGGATGAAGGAGGAGCCGGTAGATCTGGGGCGTTTGGGAGCGGGCGAGGCAAGGGTGTGTCCTTCCGAAGACCGGAGAGTGTGTATCATGGGGGAAGCAGAACGTGATAATGATGGACAGTCGAGCGATGTGTGTTGATGTACAATTGTAGAATACGGTATACCTGTGCTAATCGAATTATACTTGCTTTGTATGAGCGACGTGACGATCCCTCGAGGCAGGTGTAGGTGTGAACTGGGATACAGGGACTGGTAATGACGGGGATCTTTCATGGTGGAATGACAGCCGTGTGTTCTGCGCTAGTATCGATACAGACCGCAGCAGCAGCCATATGTCTGATACTGCTATCTCTCTCGTTATCGACCTATAGTTGCGACTACGTTATGCGAGGTGTGTGCGGCAGACTCGACGTGCCTTGAAGTGGCCAAGACGGAGCAAAGGATCGCGCTCATCTGTCAACTGCACCCTGAGGAACACAATGGGGATAGTCAATTAGTTGTCAGTAAAGAGTGGAGAGTCGTGTTTGAGGGTGAGGGGAGAGGTGGAGATTGTCATGAACGTGGGAAATAAACACAAAGCCAAGGTCAGGGTCAGCGACTGTGACCAACCTTGATTCGGCTGATCCGTCCCTTTCCACTTCTGGAACTCAACGCATACCCCTACTGCCACCACTTTCTATAAGTACCCCCAAGAGCGCGACCGCGTCTCTTTACCTTCTCTCCTTCTCTCCTCCAATGTCCGTCTTTCCAGAGCATCGTCTGTCTCTCTTCAACCCCCTTCGAAAACGAACGGCCACTGGAGAGGGTGGGCTGCTTACTGGAACAGATCCCGCCGCGTTCACAACCTCAGACCCTTTGAGGATGTGGATCGTCCAAGTCGGCGTCATCATTATCATGGCACAGCTGCTCTCTCTGGGCTTGCGTCGCCTCAAACAACCAAAGGTCATCGCAGAGGTACTCGGCGGTGTATTACTTGGTCCAACTGCCTTTGGAAGAATACCAGGATTCACGGAGCACATCTTCCCCGAAGTTTCCATCCCATACCTCACCCTCGTCGCCGATATCGGCCTTTGTCTCTTTTTGTTCCTAGTCGGGCTTGAAATCGACGCAAGCGTCATCAAGCGAAACGCCCGCATGTCCGTCATCGTCTCATTGGCCGGTATCGCTCTTCCTTTCGGTTTTGGTGCTCTCCTCTCCATACCTCTATACCACCACTTTGTCGACCCTTCCGTACATTTCACCTACTTTATGCTCTTCACCGGCGTTGCATACTCCATCACCGCTTTCCCTGTTCTCTGTCGCATCCTCACAGAACTAAAACTACTCGACACTAACGTCGGCATCATCGTCTTGTCCGCTGGCGTCGGTAATGACATCATCGGTTGGACATTGCTCGCCCTCAGCGTCGCCCTCGTCAACGCCGGCTCGGGTCTCACCGCACTCTGGATCTTACTCATCTGCGTCGCCTTTACCCTCTTTTTGTTACTCCCAGTGAAATACGTCATGCTCTGGTTGGCTCGGAAAACCGGTAGCACAGAGAACGGCCCCACCATGTTTTATATGACCGTGGTCATAATCCTTCTTTGGGCATGTGCCTTCTTCACGGATGCCATCGGCGTCAATGCCATTTTCGGTGCTTTCTTATGTGGACTGGTTGTCCCCCGAGAGGGTGGGCTGGCTATCACCCTGACGGAGAAACTGGAAGACATGGTCTCGATTGTGTTCTTGCCGCTCGTATGTGTTCTGTGTGTTCCCATCAGATCTGATTTTCACGTGGCATTATCAAGTACTTTACTTTATCAGGATTGAATACCAATCTAGGTTTACTCAACACCGGTATGTCTATTTGCCGTTGTGAACGCCAGTGGCGTCAATTGACCGTATCATTTATAGGTCTCACTTGGGCTTTCACCATCGCTATCATTTGTCTTTCCTTTTGCGGCAAGTTTGGTGGTTGTACTATCGCAGCCAGAGTCGGTGGCTTTGGATCATGGCGCGAGTCGAGCACGATCGGTGCATTGATGAGTTGCAAGGGGTTGGTTGAGCTCATCGTTCTGAACGTGGGTCTTCAGGCCGGCATCCTGTCCCCAACGGTCTTTTCCATGTTCGTGCTCGAAGCTGTCACGCTGACGTTCATCACTACGCCACTTGTGACGGCACTTTACCCACCCGAGCGGCGCGTTCGAACTGGTGCCCATGCTCATGCTATGGATGCACAGGCAAAACCAGACGACGAGAGTGGTGCTGACACAGAATCTATCGTGTCTCAAGACCAGCCCTGGCGTCATCGTTTCACTATCGTTCTCGACAAGCTCGATCATATTCCCGGTCTTATGGCGCTCACCCAGCTCGTTCTTCCACCTCGCAGTAACCCATCTGACACATCCGTTACCCATGCCAGCATGGTCACGGAAAAACTTAAACGACCAGATATCCACCTCGAAGCGCTCCGACTAATCGAGCTTTCCGATCGAACTTCGGCAGTCATGAAATCCTCCGTAGCTGACACATTGATTCATACAGACCCTATTCTGGGTATATTCAAGATGTTTGGGGAGCTGAATGATGTGGTCGTTCGGCCATCGTTGGCTGTTGTTCCGTATGATGATATGGCGCATTGCGTTTCGGAACATGCAAGACGACACGGCTCTCATATGGTACTGTTACCCTGGATTCCACCGACGACGGCTGGTGTTGGGGATCCTATGGGTGCGGAGAGTGGGAACGGTCTTATGACACCCAAGACGACGAAACAGGACCATAACCCGTTTGACGTCCTCTTTGGGAGTAGCGCAGATAAATCCGCATCTGCGATTCATTCACAATTCGTCCGGGGTGTCTTTGCGCATAGCAAAACCGACGTTGCCGTGTTCATGGATACCAGTGTCAGCGTCGGAGCCGGTGTTGGTGCAGGGCTAGGGGGAGGGGTGCATGTGCTTTTACCGTTTTTCGGAGGACCGGACGATCGACTGGCGTTGGAGCTGGTGGTACAGATGTGTGTGAATCCGAGGATGAGTGCGACGGTGGTGAAGATGGTGAAGACGGATATGGAGGTTGTGCAAGAGCCGGAGAGGGTGAGGCTAGATGAGAAGGTGAAGGGGGAAAACGTGAAGGAGGGGAGTATTCTTGTGAGTGGGGTGCATGAACATATGACGATCAGTTCGACGATCGTATCGCCGGATACGGTGTATGGACAACCGACGACGCAGATGCGTTTGCAATCTGATACGGCGGATAGTATTACCTGGGGACGGTATGCCAACCCACCTCCGCTTCCTTCCCGGCCTACCACCGCTACCACCGCCACGGGGTTCATTCAACCACAATCTAAGCTCGACGCCCCGCCTGCCTCCTCCAACGACCTCACGCCCGCCGTCCGCACTGCCCTCTCGCGGATCCGCTTCTCCGAACAAGCAACGCCCTTGCCATTACATGCCATTTTACGACAGACGGCAAGTCTGAGGGATCAATATCCCCGTTCGAGGGTGATGGTGGTAGCTGGGAGGGGGAGGAGGATGGCTGTGGAGAGTCATGTTGGGGAGATGCGGATGATGGTGGAGGAGATGCGGCATGGGCACGGGCATGGGCATACGCATGGGGGTGGGCATGGCGGACATGGGCATGGGCATGGGTTTGGGGGGAGAGGTGGGTATGAGATGGTGAGGCGGACGATTGGGGATGTGGGGTGTGCGATGGTGATGGGAGGGGGGACGAGTGCGATGATGGTGGTACAGGCGGCACATGTGGAGTGATGGGCCTATGTTCTTGCTTTGTAGATATCTTGTGTTTTTTTTAGATGCATAGCTATGTACTATACGTGTAATATTTTGTCGCACGAGGACGTGTAAAAGAGAATGATATATGTAGTGTTAGCAGACAGTTATGGAGGGGAAAGGGGCTTGCCTTGAAATGGAGCTCGGGAGTGCTGGTGAGGTCTCGCAGAATCTCGAGGTGGCAAAGAAGCTGCGCCACCACGCTTGCTCATGCACGGACTAAGCTTGAATCACATTCATGAAGTCGTGTGCGTACAGGGACGAAGATGTCTCGATAGACAGTTCTGTCACACATGTAGATTGCACAGGTGATACGATGATGCGTGGACAACGATACAAACAAGAGAGGATGATAGGCTGAGAGGGAGGGGAAGAGACGAGAACGACAGATCGCCACACTCATGCCTTGTCCCTCTTCTCTTTCTTCTCTTTCTTCTCTTTTTTGTCCTTCTTGTCCTTCTTTTCTTTCGATGACCCGTCCTGTGGGAGTGATGCGTCAGTGTCATCATACAGGGGAACGAGGAACAGACAATGCATCATGTATAATGAATGAACAACAACCAAGGGAACTCACCTCCGTCGAAGCAGCAGCCTTCTCCGCCTTCTTAGCCGCCTTTGCCGCTTTTTTGAGTGCCTTTTTCTCCTCTTTCGATAATTTCACCTTCTTGGTTGGTCGTTCATCATCGTCTTCCGAGTCGTCTTCCCCATCGACGTCCATTGCCTCGCTTGATCGTTTCTTCTTCTTTGACTCTTTCTCACTCCTCTCCTTGTCCTTGTCCTTGTCCTTGTCCTTGTCCTTGTCTTTCCCCTTGCTCTTGTGTTTGCTCTTCTTGGGCGCAGGTGAAGTTTCGATGAGGGGTAACACTGGCTCTGCATCGTCCATCTCAACGTCCCCATCTCTGTCTTTCCGTCCCTTTCCTTTCCCTACTCGTTCGTCTGCCCTCTCCTCATCCTCATCCTCATCCTCGTCCTCATCTTCAAGCGCAAGACTATCCAGCACTTTCCGAATCGCATCCGTGTTTTTCGTTGGCGGAGCCCCCGTTTCGAAAAAGGCAAGTCGCTCTTCGACTTGAGCACGGAGTGCTTCTCCGAATTTGGACGTTGGATTATCTGTGTCAATGTGTCAATGCGAGAGTATCTTTCAGTAGTTCAGTGGTTCAAACTAAAGGGGAGGGTCAACGTACCGGTATAACAATCTATCCGAGATGCAATCGAACATTTGTTAGCCAAGAACCGTGATATCCGGCCCTTGTGTTTTGGATCGGCGCGTCCGATGAAGGAGGAGTGGTACAAGAGACCGTACTGTGGTGTACAAAAAGAAATTCAGGATAGCATCGAACATCTTGGCTTTTTTGGGGGGGTGGAGGGGTGAACTCACTTTGGGCGTGTTGCCTTTGGTTTTGAGTGCACGAAACAGTGCTTTTTCGGCACCGAGGATTTGGACGGTGGAAGCGGGGTATTTGGAGAGGTTTGTCAAGCTCCCTGCGTGACTGATCAATCGTGCGCCTATTCGTTCTCCCAGGAGTGCGGTGAGAGAAGGTGCGACGAGGTTCATCTTCTCTGTGAGATACGCTACGAGGGATTTTCGATAATCTGCAATAGAAACGACGCGTGTGGCGAAAGCGGAGATGTTGAGCATGTCGATGTCGGATATCGATGAACCCATTGAACCGCGTGCGGCGTCGAGCACGTTTTGCGCAAGCGTGGCGTTGTCTTCGACGAGGGAGGTAAGTTCAGGGAGTTTATCCTCCGTCAAGGTATCTTTATCCCCAATAAACTGCACTAATCGTGCATATTGATAATTATCCGGGACGAGTTTGACCAGTTCTGGGAAATGATAACCATACCACTCCCTCACCCGCATCGCGAATAAATTTACGTCCTTGTCGAGTTGATCTAACAAGGCGATGGCTTGTATGATCATGTTGTCGACTCTGTTGACGTTGAATTTGAGTTTGGCTCGGGAGTAGGAATGACCGAGACCGAGTTGGGCTTTGATGATGTCTGTGTCGTCGAGACCTTTGAGGAGTTTGGATGCGTGTTGACGGATACCGCGGAGGATTTCGAGGGCGTCTTCGGAGGCGGAACATTTGATGTGAGTAGCTTCGGAGATGGCACTGGCGAGCGTGGCGTCGTGGACGGCGAGTGTGGCTTTGGAGGACTTTTTGGAGGATTTGGGGAGGTTGAGTTCGAGGAGGGATTTCAAATGGTCGTTGAGGATACCCGTCATACGGACATAACCAGGGATCGCTCATGAGCAAGATACAACACCGGACACCAGATAGTTCAAAAAACCCACCCTCTGAGACATCATTGATATTTTCGAGCGCGTCGGCTGCGCTCTTGAACGGGGAAAAACTGATTAAAGACACCATCTTGGTGAACTTTGAAAAGTCCTCGATGGAATCTTGGACGGCTTTGGTTTGTGACCCGACTGCATCTTGAAGTTTGACCTCGAAGATGGCATACCCAGATGACGTTTCAAAGAGTGCGTGGGTCGCCATTATGGGGTAGTGAGCTCGCTGTGGGCGATGTCGACGACGTTGGGCTCAAAATTTGGCAGGTGACTGTTGTGTGAGGATGGTTTTGGAAATGGATTCACACGGATGATTGACTGATTTGGTGGGTTGGCGAGTTGTCCACTTGACGACACCACACCCATGATCGCTACCACCGCGTTCGCGTACCGCCTTGGTCGTGTTGGAAGTCTCTTGCTCATTTGGATGATCTGGGGCTATCTTCTGGAATCTGGGTGTGTCAACGTCTTGGCTGTCCGCAGCACAGGTAAGTTCTCGTTGTTCATTCGGCGTCGTTAGAGTTCAGAGCGCCATCATGGGGCGCTCCGAGTCTCGGTGTCAATCTCGATGTTCGCGGATCAGTGCTGCGCTTCATAATGGACATTTCAACTGCGTTCACCATGGAACTCGATACCCTCGGTGTAGCGCTTAGGGCAGAAGAGGCGGGGACCGACGGGCGCCAGGCTATGTCAGACACCGCCGCGAAATTGGACCTGGGTAAGTCGCAAAGGGATAAACGTATGTACCGCCTCCCAAGTCTACATTTCGTCAGTCTTTAAGCCACTGCGTCTTGGCGGTCAACTCGGCTGTACACCTCTTTGCTGATGGCAAACAAGTATTGATCCCTCTTCTAGGCCTGTCACACGTTCATGGCTTCATTGCCGTTGTCACCCATTGCATAGTAATGC
The DNA here is from genome assembly GCA_038094055.1 of Chalciporus sphaerocephalus. Classification (NCBI taxonomy): domain Eukaryota; kingdom Fungi; phylum Basidiomycota; class Agaricomycetes; order Boletales; family Boletaceae; genus Chalciporus; species Chalciporus sphaerocephalus. Next base: position 49,541 of record JBBPTH010000001.1, read on the forward strand.
TACCTCGTTCGTTTGTGACAGAAATGGGACCTTTCCAACACGCAGAGAGTGGTGTGATACAGGGAAGTCCACTTCTTGCATTTGACCCCTGTTGTGTAGTGATCGGATCTCTCTTTGTACCGGCCGCGAACGAGGATGTGCAGGTTAGCACCCCCAGTTTTGGTTTATCCGAGCCTGAAATTTCATTGCCCCTTATTGTCTTGCTGTGATCGGATGGACTGGACCTTGTTTTCGATTTCGAAGGAATGTCACCGCCTTTGTGAGTCGATGGAGTCCGTACGTTGATTTATTTCGGTCAAGGTTCAGTGACGACTTGTCATCCTTTGGGTAGCATCGACATGCCTTAACGGATCGTACGAAGTCGTACGGTTGCAGATAATGCGCGGAGTAATCTTGTTCCTGACTAATTGCACGCTCACCGGCGTGATGCGTGTATGTGTGTGGCGTTTGAAGTCGACGCGATGTGTTGCTGTGGGCGAGGGACAACGAGGCTACTGCACGGAACAAGAGTGACCCAAGTTGGTCGCCCCACCCTGCTGTCTTCACATCGCCTGCTGTGTTCAGGTGTTCTAGCTAGAAGCCACCGCATCTCCGCATGTTAACGGGGATGTGGTTGTGATATCCTGGCCACATCAGATTTGTCCATCGTGAATGGCCATCGTGCATGGCCATCATGCATGACCCTCATGTTAAGCGGAGAAGGGATATCGTGGGGTCACGTGAATGTGTGATACGTGCCTCGTGCCCAGCCTCGAGGAAGACTGATATAATCAAGACACTCGTCCATATAACTCACTCTTTTTTGCCCTCCTCCCGCTCTTGTCCAACTCCATACAGGACCATCGAGCTGACTGCCCGGGCCACTGCGGTCTCATCAGATCGCATAGCTCGTGTTCTCAGTCTCCCCATCACACACGGCCCTTGTATATCTCCCCATCGCTTCCCCGCTTTCATTCCTTCGCGTTTCATATCTCGTCACGATCCTCATGCCCAGTCAGGTCCATTCCCCGTCTACTCCCTCATACTTTCCCCGGACGCCACGGATCCCAAAGCTAGTTCTACCAGAGGAGCCAATCCAAGCACCAGGCCCCTCCCGTCTTCCTCTCATGGCCGACACACGACGGCCAATCACCCCTGCCAGGCCATCTACCTCTAGGCCCAACCCTACCTCGGGTCAACCTGCCAAGCCCCTAAAGTCTATACTCAAGGGTGGTAGGAACTCCGACCTTCGTGACTCGTATGAAAGCGAGGGCGAGATACTAGCTGCCAAAAAGGTAGCTCGCTCGCTGTACAACGTGCCCAACGTCGCGCCGCCGGGATCGCATCTGGGTAAGTCACCTACGCGCAGTCCAGTCCCTCCCTGTGCCCTCCACCCCATTTTACTTTCTTCCCGCGCTCGAGCCTGTGTCTCTTTACGTACCTTATCTGATCTGTTTGTGGCAGTGCCCATGAAGCCGCCAGCGTTTGACCTTCATTGGCAACTACTTCCTTTTGATGTCCGTCGATCGAGGCGGCTCCTTCGCTTCGACGTGGCGTTCCCCATCGATAATGCCGCCTTCCAGGAAAAGGATGGCCATCGAACGCACCTCACAGAGGTCGATCTTGGAAAACCAGCTGCGAACGGCATGATGACCAAGATGACGATCACCTTCACCACCGGTCCCTTTGAATGGGAGGTGGACGTCAAGAACTCCCAAGGCATCCGATGCCGCGATGTATTTCAGGCCATCTACGACACGTTTAACGAGCAGCTCACATTGGAGGAGCGGAGACTCGTCCGAGATACTCGGGGAGTCGAAGAAGCCTTCCGATTACGATGCAAACTCTCGCATGAGCTTCCCGAGGTCGAGCGCGCCAAGGGGTGGAAGAGGGTCGATGTCCTTATGCACCAAACGATCTTCCTCGGCCTCACGCAACCCAAGTCCGGAAGCGACTGGGTCCTCAATCTAGGGCGTCCCCATTTCATTTCCGGTCTATCATGAGTATGTCACGTATGTCACGATTTTATTTCTTTTTCGATATCCCGGTGAGTGCGCATTATAGTAGGCCACGTTTACAAGACGTTGACACCCTTTCTGTCAGGACTGGATTCCACTGTACACATAGCACATTCCTTGATCATCGATCGCAAGAGTCTCATCGCACCCATCGCATGTTTCATCGTCTTCATCATCTTCATTTCCCTCCGCAATACCCTGTCGCTCGTTGGTCGATCAGATAATTTCGCCTTTAACTCTATTGTACCATTTACTTCTTCCACAATATCCGGGTCCTAACTGGGGAATTGACCCATGCGTCCAAGAGTGACGTCTAGCCATACGATGGCACATTCCCCTACCATGTTTCAATCTCGAGGAATACACCTCTATATGCGCATTCTATGACGAGCGCCTACCTTTCATTTATTTCTTTTCTTTGAAATGGCATGTAAGATTTGGGACAAGATCCTCTAGTTCGCCCTGTTCTTTTTTTTCCAAGGCGACAACTCGTTCATTTTCGTTCTTCTTTGATACCAACGAACATGTAATCCACTAAAACAGTGATAAGAATAGGGTAGCTAATACATAGCATATTTGCAACTCAACGCTGAAGGTGTACCTACGTCTACTCGTTCTCATTTTACCACGTATGATGATCTACAGCAAGTGATAAGTTATCGAAAATACACCCGCAACATGGGAATACGGCAATCAATTCAGACTCTGCCGAGCACCCTCGATCGAGTTCACATCGGTTCAATCGATACCCTCAGTCAAACTGCCAATAACTCTGCCATCCGTCTGTGATGGCGCATTCGGTGGGTTTCGCGAAACGGAAATCACCGCGCGGAAGGTGATGGAATCATGGAAAACGCCCCAACGCCCAATGAATTGGTATCCACGAGGCAAGACACCCTGCGGATGCTGATGAATGATTGCTGAGCAGCCGCTCGCAGTCATACTCACGATGGTGGTGGTGGTGGTGGGGGCATCAGAGTGTGGTGAGGCGCTCACGGGACATGGGATTACCTCCATCCGTCGCAATCTGGATTGATTATCGGTATGGAGTCGGATCTAGATGGTGCCGGGTGATAGATAGAGATATGTATATGATGCACCACCACCCTCAAATTCAAATGCGAAAAGCAAAGGGAGGGAGGGACACCGAGCTGTGGGGAAGCCACGACCCAACGAAGAGGATACGATCGACCTCAGGTCTGTTAGGAGCCTGTCAACCGTGACAACACGGGTACGCTGATACTTCGTCCGATTCCAGGTGATCAGTGCCCGCCTGTGGATCTTGACGTGAGGAGAATTGAAGTTAAGCCCGGCAGTCGCAATTGCATTATGTCAGTCGCATTGCATGACCGTAGGTCGTCTCACTTCTTGTCCTTTCGTGTCAGCTGCATGAGTCTGCGTGGTTGAAGTTGGGTTTTGCCCGAGCCCAAGCAGTGACACAGAGAACGATCGAAATGGGAGGGGTCTAGGCATCTCCACGTACACTCCAGACCGTAACACGATTGGTGGCGTACCCTAGAGACGGGGTACTGGGGTATCGGGGTACACATGAAGTAGTACAAGTTGCAGATCCGATGCGAGCATGGGTCGTGGGCAACAAGGCGTACCGTTAGCCAGGCGTCGTCTTGACAGCTAAATGATAGAATTAAAATCGCGATGATTGTGTGTACCGGAATTGGAATTGAGGGGACGCGCTTGAATGCACGTGTATGTTATTTCGTACTACTTGTTGTGTTAGACGTTAAAACGTAAGGGGAAGGACATCATGGTGATCGCCGGGACATACGTGCAAATACCTGGTAGAACGTTCTTGAACAACACGAGGCAGTTTGGCAGGTAACACACGAAAACTCGAGGTCAGAAAACAGTCATCCTGACCTCGGGTACAAAGCTTGCAGAGGACGTACAAGTTGATAGACAAGTACAAGGGCAAAGAATATGGATTATGTTTTCTCTCCATACGTCAAGCCTTCCTTGCATGTCATTATATAAAGCCGCCGTCACCCTCCAGACATAGATGTCAGGACATTTGTCCGTAGAGGAGGATACCTCGCGAACAGGGATGATCGACACGCCTGGACCCAAGTTACATCCTGCGAAGTCAGGCATGGACATGGGCATGGGAGCTGCCCTCCATGCCTCCAGCCCCACGTCAAGAACGACGTGGTGTTGCGCCAGGCAGGAAGACTGACAAGGACTGAAAAGGGAGTCTGGGGGAACGCTGATTACGAAAATGATCAGTTGCGCATCTGAAAGATCTGGGCGCTATGCATACAGCAAGTTGCAAGATGATACCATGCTGCAAATGTCAAAGTGAATAAGTTTCCCAATCGGATTTGGTTTGGGTGCACGTGCATGATGGGTGGTGCAAGGAACTAGATCTAAAAGACTGGAATGGGAGCACTGCTAGTGATCTAGTGGTGATGTGTGACCGGAAGATCATCGCTGTACATTTCTGTGCAGGTGAGGCCATGAACCTTGAGAGGCCATGTATCCAATGGTCTGGTAATGATTGTAGCTGGATGTTGATAACTAACGTCAAAGAGCGTGCCAGTCCCCATACTGCTGCTCATGCTACGCGCAAGGGGTTAAAGCTCTGACTCAGTGAGAGGTTTCGGGGTTGACAATCATACCTTCTTCAAGTACATAACCGGTGATTGGAACCGGGTCCGTGGTGACTGCGGGTTACTATGATGCAGAAGTAGCAAAGTTGACGCATCTGCCCAAGTGTGAGCAGGAGAGACGAACCACGATTATATGATGACGGGGCAAAGTGGTCACTGCGGAGTCCCGAAGGCGAACCTTAAGAACATACCACCATATACCAGGACCACCATCTTATAGGAGACTTGCGATACCTAAAGCCATGCACTCCCTTGTTCATTCTTCTGTTTTCCTCGGTTTCTTTATACACAATAGTCTGTTGTTAGTTCTTTGAGTATTGGACTAGACGACCATAGTCAGTCAGTCAGGCTTGCTTATCGGCTTCGATCGGCTCTTTAGCTCTCCTGCTCATTGTGAGTCTTTTTCGTCCCCATTCATATTTCCTTCAGGATTCGACTGATATTGCTTAGCGTGGTCAGACGAGGGACGTCTGCAATCCGAGCTTATCCTGGTGTACTAAAAGACTCTTGCGAGGATCGCCTTCCTTCGAGTCATAGCATCCATCTGATCGGTTCTTTGCCTATCTGTATCAAGTTCACGCGGAACAGTGTTGCAAATATTATTCTGCTTCGGATATGGTGAGGTCAGAACCTGAACTTAGTGCCTTTGTGACGGACGTCACCTTACTAACCGATGGTCGAAACACGTACTGCCCTGATCATAAGATTCCTCGTTGCTTCACTCCCAAAGTTACCTCGTACGTGTTCACAGGACCTAAATAGTCCTCCACCCGTCCAACCTCCCCTCTTGACATCCTACTTCGTCGTCGTAAAGACATGGTAGTGACTCGCATCTTGTCCACCACCGAGAAAAGCATAAAGGGTCTATTTGGTGCAAGCGTCGCACTATTGAGGGATGTCTCTGTGGTGCAAGTCTTTCTTGAGTACAGGAATCTGTATCATGTAACTTCATGGATCAGTTAGTATCCGAAGAACGGCAATAAGGTAGTGATATGAAAAAAGAAAACTGACCCATACCGTCTTATCCCTGCTACTCGCCAAGGAATACGTCCTATCCGGTGACGGTATCCATGTGTGCACGTTCGTTGTTTGCAATTTTGGTTCTGGGACAACGTTGAAACGGGTAACCGTACCAGAATCGTTTTCAGACACAATGATGTTAGGACTATAGGTGAATGCGCAACTGGTGTCTTTAGATCCTACAGGATGAAACATGTGCTCTAGTTTGAGATGCCACGAAACGGTATGATGAGATCATCGAGGTGTGCGCATAGGAACAACATCGTCTAGGTCTGATCTGTCGCCATCACGGTGACCCATTCGGTGGTGCAGTCGACCCGTTCATCGACATCGCTTTGAATATCACATGATGTTTCAAGCATAGGAAAGGAGCTTGCTCTTGACGTCGAATTTTATCTGCGGCACTGATGTGAGTATAATACACCTGAATGTAGTGAATGTTGGAACGAAACTGTCAGAGTGATGGATTAAAATAGGAAGCAGGGAAATCAGGGAAATCAGAGCGAATGGTTCACGATCAAACGACAATCATCTGAGACCATCTTCCCGGGACTATGGTATTATTAAATCGGCGCGACGTACAAGGTAGATGCTTCTGTCCTTGATGCGCGGGAAGTGCTAGAGGCTATACCCTTGCGAGCAGCTTCGGCAGTGACTTCTGTCTCCTCCTCAGAGCTGGAGTCGTCTTCAGACTTAGTATTGGTGTCAACAGGTGGATCTCTACTTGTTCTCCTTTTGCGCAGTTGTGCGTTCCAGGAGCTCCCTTTAGACTTTGTCTTCCTAGCTCCGGAGCACTTCGAAGGATGTCCAACACCATAAACGCCCAGATCCGCGTTCGGAGAAAAGTCCGTGAGATCGATGAGCACGCTAGCGCGCCCGCGTGCAGGGGAGATTTTCTGATTGTTTTTGGCCTGAATTTGTAAGGGAGGAGGGGTCTGGGTGACCGAAGCCGTAGGGTTCTGCAGAACGTCGCATGTGATACTTGAATACACCGATGTTGAGGGAGACAGTGGCTATTGCTCAGACTCTCTACTCTATAGGAAAGTGAGGGTTCGAGTGATCATGACTGGGATGGTGATCATGATAGATATAGACACCGACAAGCACATAGGTTGACTGATTGTAGTGTCCACTTCAAAATCTGGCCTTCGGAGGACTTGAGTTCCTAATAAAAACTCAGTCTGTATCCGATGAGACCTCAGGTTCTGCGTTACTTGAGAACAGACTTGTGAAGTCCGTGAGATGGCGGGTCGCCGAACGCGATGAAAGGAATAAATCATCCACAAGGGAACACCGAGATTGTAACTATGGTCTGGCTGGTTGCAACCTGGCGTGACTGAGGAGGCAGCATGATACAAGCATTGCAACCCTTCCCACTCACTAAATAGTAACAGTGCGATTCGGAACCGGTGCTGAGAAGACGACGATGGCAACGAAGGATGTTGATTCCTTCAAATTCCAGGGTCGACAACTTCCTGATCACGATTGACGACGAGATCCGTATGCACATTCGCGACCAACAAGCCGACTGTGCAAGAGTAGACTCAAGTCGTCAGAGCTATCTGCACACTATCTGTATCTGCCAGTGGTAGATAAGGCCATTGGGAAGAGAGCGGACGTCAAGAGAGAAATGCCAATCAGGATGGTATCGTCACACATCCCTTGAGAGGTTCCGTTGTCCCGTTCACAGGATCCTATGGACGCCCACACAAGGGGGACGATACGGTCTCATGGGGTTGCAAGGGCTCCGGATCGTGGTGAGTGAGCAGCAAGGATATATTTATGACAACTCGGAATACGGTCAGAGTTGTCGACCGAAAGGCAAAGACACGTTCGTCGCGCGGGCGGTGTTGATCTGTTCCCTTGGTAGTTCCCTCAGTTCCCTCCGGTTCCCCTTGTAGGACACTTTAAAACACAGCGGTCAGACACGGTTGTGGAAAAGCAGGCTGAGCGATTCACAGGGATGTGAGTGGGATGAAGGATACTCGACGGGGACTGGTCAGAGATGGACAGGTTTCGGGATGACCAATCCGACTCTGTTCGGACGTATATCACTAAGCGCACCGCACACTCACTGTCTCGACATTTCCACCATCTCCCACCATGACCACCTCTCTCGATTACCTCAAACAGACCGGCACTGTCGTCGTCTCTGACTCTGGCGACTTCGAGTGTAAGTCAATCGATCCATTGACTGTGCTAGAACTTCTGATCAGGTCGCGATCTAATCAGCAATCGACGCCTACAAGCCACAGGTGGGCCACCGTTCATTTCGTTTCAGGGCCACCACTCTTATCCTAAACCGACTTAGGATGCCACGACCAACCCTTCCCTGATTCTGGCAGCTGCCAACAAGCCCGAATACGCGCGTCTCATTGATGCCGCAGTCACGTTTGGAAAGAGCAAGGGTGGTGACATCGAGAACCAGACCAATGCCGCCGTGGACCGTTTGCTACGAATCGAACCTCACTTCGCCTAGCCGTCACTATCTCACACGTTCACAATCACATTTTGCTCGTCGAATTCGGTAAAGAAATTCTCAGTATCATTCCCGGCCGTGTGTCGACAGAAGTCGACGCCCGTCTCTCCTTCGACAAGGAGGGCACCAAGAAAAAGGCAACTTAGTCTCGAACATGTCAAACACGTAATTCGGCAATGGATGTTGATGGGTCACCTGTTTGATGTTATCTACAGGCCAAGGAGCTCATTGCTCTCTACGAATCCGTTGGCATCAAGAAGGAGCGCATCCTCATCAAGATCGCATCTACATGGGAGGGTATCCAGGCTGCACGTGAACTCGAGAGGGACGACGGTATTCGCTGCAACCTCACCCTTCTTTTCGGTTTTGGCCAGGCTGTTGCTTGTGCCGAGGCAGGCGTCACGCTCATTTCGCCCTTCGTTGGTCGTATAAGCAATTGTTCTATTCGGATCTTCCATCATGTACCTCATTCTGTCCAAATTATTTCTATTAAACATAGATCCTCGACTGGTACAAGGCGAAGAAACCTGGAAACTATGAAGGCGACCAGGACCCTGGTGTCCAATCGGTCAAGAAGATCTTCAACTACTACAAACAACACGGTTACAAGACCATCGTCATGGGCGCCAGTTTCCGTAACGTACGTGAACTCCCCACGCCTTTGTGTGTCTCAGACCCAAACAAGGTGATCTCACCTCGTTGGTTTCCGTAACACTGGTGAAATTAAAGCATTGGCTGGTGTTGACTTCTTGACCATCTCCCCTTCCTTGCTCGAGGAACTCAAGAAGTCGACGGATCCTGTGCCAAAGAAGCTTGATGCCATTGCTGCTGGGTATTTGTTCTCAATTTATTCCTTAGCTTGTCGATGCCACAGTTGGCTGATTCTAAAACCTTTCCCCGTTCGTGTTTACTCATGGTACCCACATCGATAGCTGCCAAAGCCACCGATCTCCCCAAGGTCACTTACGTCGACAACGAACCCGAGTTCCGCTGGACCCTCCTCCAAGACCAGATGGCCTTTGACAAGCTCCACGAAGGTATCAAGAAGTTCGCAGAGGACGGGGACACTCTCAAGGCTCTCCTCCGCAAGAAACTCTCCGCCTAAATCGTCGGCCTAAATCAACTCTTCAACATCCCCCTCCCAAATGTGTGTAGATAATATAATGTAAAGTACTCTATTCCCGAGCGGTCGACATGTCACGATGGTACGGGTGTATGTTTATGTAGAGTTTGAGAAGAAAGGAGAAAACCAGATATGAATCAGATGATGACCATCTCCGTGGCAATAGATTACATGTGGCCCATCATGATCGCTAAATTCATTCTTTGCCCCCTCGAACCTCAATGCATTAGGTTTTCTTCCATTTCTTTCTGATCATACGGCAATAATGCCGTGAGGCGCGTCACGCGTCTTCAACAGACCCTTCTCGAAGGGAGGACTCATTATAATTATCGTTTTGAGACGTGTCACTTACAAACGGAACAAACTTAACCTCTTCTTATTCTTCTTCTCGGCATCTTTCTGAACGCGTCCAAGGCTATTTAATACAACGTGTATTATTTCGTAGGCTAAGGAAGTACAGATGATCATGTATAATTACTCATCGTATTGAGAATGAGATGCGATTAATGCCATGGATACTGGGGCACGAAAAAAAAGATCGGTGCTTGCGAGCTGGCTATACGACAGAAGGAAAAAAAAAAAAAAAGAGACGTTGACACGAGGATGCACGACAAAGAGAGTCATCGACCTAAATTGTTCAAAGTCAATTACACTTTCCCCAACCAAGACACGCGAAATACTCACAGAAAACAAAAGAAAAAAGATTAACAAAGGGGGGAAAGGAACCGTCCGACAGAGGAAACAGGAGACGCAGCATCAACGACTTTCGAGAGCAGAGACACCTGTCTCCCACTCCTCCCTCGTTACACTCCCAACGGCCCGACACACAGGGCAAGACACCTCCACCAAAGGCTCTGTCTTATCCTCACCACCCCATCCCGCCACCCGCTCAGCGCTGACCAAGCACGCAGGGTGGAACATGTGTGCGCACACCGTTGCATCAGCGTTGCTCTCCTGATCAGGGCGGGAATGCGGGTGAATAGTGACTTGCTTCGTCGATGCGGCAGTCAACTCGGGGCAGGGATCCTCATCAGAAGGTCCGATACCACAGCTGGTGTCAGAGCAGCGCCAGCCTTGTTCCCGTTCACGCTGCTCGACACGTTGTCTGAGTGACGGACCGGGCGCAGGGGGAAGCGTCCACGTTTTCCTTGGACGTGGAGGCATAGGACGCATGGGGCGGAACATGTTCGGTCGAAATTGAGGGAAGGGACCATTTGCAGGAGCTGGCTGAGCTCTCGCGGCTTCGGGAACCGGTCCAGCCGCTGGTTGAGAACCGTCAGCAGGAGGTACTGGTGCTGGTCCCTGTGGAATAATAAGATTGCGGGTCATACGGAGGAGACCCTCGAGTACAGTGTGTATCTCCGCTGGCGGCGGCGGCAAATTGGAATTGGGATTGACATTGGCTTCTCCAGTCCGTTCCTGACCAGTTTCCCCGTTCGCCCCACCATCACGATTAGCTTCATCACCGTGGGGCTGACCGTCTCGTTCTCCGAGCACTCCAGGGGGAGGTCCACCTATAAACATATCTAGTCCGATTGTAACAATATCAATGCCTAGAAGCAAAAATAAACCGTCTTTAATTATATCGAGAGGAAAGACGGCGATAAATCAACGTGCCCTGATCTCCTCCAGCTCCTCCATTGGGTCTAAGAGGTATTTGAATAGCAGGGAAAGACATGAGGGGAATAGCGAATCCAAGTGTAGGACCCGCTCGTCCATGAGGGAAAAGGGGAACCGGGCCGTGTGCCTGGCCGGCTGGTTCGGGTCGAGCGTCCGCAGGAGCAGGTTGAGGGTTAGGAGGCATAGCAGCATCAGTCGCGTTGGCACCCATCGAAGGCAATTCTAGAGGGGCATCTGCAGGAGAATGGGGCTGAGCCGGTGCAGCATTGGGGGCATTAGGGGCAGTCTCCGGTTGAGCTGGAGGGGGACGAGCAGGCGCACGTCTAGGTAGAGGGGTATATGTAAGATTTTCTGGATCGATGTTGAATCTGCACGTAGGACAAGTAGCTTGCTTCGCCCTGGTAAACCATGGGATCAAACAAGAGGCATGGAATACATGAGCGCATGGAAGAGATATAATCTTCGGCTCCTCAGAAGAAATCGAGGGGGAGGTCTCGCCCAAAGGCTCGGGGCGTAATGAAGGGGAAGATGAAGAGTCAACATCCATAGCGTCGCTACCTGATGACATCTCATGTTGTGACAATGACTCATCTCCAGAAGACTGCTGAACGCCAAAACCGTCACTATCCAGTAATGTGTCCCAGCAAATGGCACATCCAGATGACGCTCCCTCAGCATTCTCATCTCCAGCGTGCCCTCCCGGGGCGCCACCGACTCGCTCCAACCTCTTCACGAGTCCCAAAGGCACAACCTCCAGGCCAGCAACAAGTTTCTTCGCCCGCTCCGGGTCCTCCCGTCCCTCGTCCAAGGCTTGCATTTCCTGGAAGAAAGCAGCAAAAGACGCCAACAACTCCTCCCTGGTAGCGGCATCAACACCAGACATGCCAGGGGGCTGCCCCCCAGGTACTCCCGCTCCCATTCGGTTCCCAAGACCGGGACCAAAGAGCGGTATCGTAAAAGTGAAGCCTAAGACAGGAACAACGCGCGGTGCGTGACCCGAGGATGGATTATTGTTTGCAGGGGAAGGATCTGTATTACCCTCACCAGTATGTGCATGCGTGGGCTCGTTGGGGTTTTCTTCTCCCGCTGGCGCATTTCCACCCCCGAATGGGTTAAACCCAAACAAAGGCGCAAAGAAACCTCCTGCACGACCATCGTTCGGAGGTCGACCAGGCTGCTGCGGGTCAGGCTGTTGGGGCGCAGCATCATCCGAGCGGTCACCTATCCGCTCCGAAGGGTGCCGACGGTCCCTTGCGTCGTCGACGTCATCGTCCACACGGGCCCGGCGACTACCAGTGAGGGGTTCGAGTGGGGGTAGTGCGTCTTCATCGTCCGTCCATTCGCTATTGTGGTCGTCAGCCACACGCTGTGAATCCTGAGGTTGTGGGATCGCCGACGTATTGGTTGCTTCCACGTCCGACTCATCAGACGAATCGGTCACGGAGCGTAGTTCTGGCATGGAATCGTCGTCGTCGTCGCGGTGTGATTGTTCTGGAGTATGAAGGGGCATAGCGGACTCTGAAGACGTGGATAGTAAGGATATTGATTGTTCAGGCAAAGCGGAAGTGGAAGCGCTCGTGACAGCCGCATCTGCTCTGGTGGCCACAGGATAATCTATGTGCTCGAGAGGTGGTATGTCGTCCACATCCTCCCGAGAAGAATTGACACTCGTTCCCCCACTGTTTGAATCGTGAGTCACCGCAAACGCTTGATTGATGTTCCGAAAGACGTTCTGCAGCGTGGTTCCGATATTGAAAGAATGGGGAAAGGGAAGGCGTGGGTTGGTTTGATCTTGTTGGTCGTTGTTCATGGCGTTAGATTAATGGTGTTCACAGATGGTGGTGGTATGAGAATGAGAAGGGTATAAGTGCTCGGTCGACGTCGTTCGCGTTGGCGTTATGCTGACCAAGTACTGCTGTGGATGACGCTTGTTTGCCCTGATCGCGTAAGCACCAGAACATTCCCCGCGCCTCTACCTCAGGCTCGATCCCACAGCTTGCATAGAATTTTAAGGGACAATTCCTTAATACACAATAGAGTATGAACAACAAAAAGTAGTATAGATACAGACGCGAGATAGTTACAGAACAAAACCTTGCCATCGCAGTAACTACGTCGTCTTCCCCTTGCCCTTGCGCTTCGGTTTGCGGAGATACCGTCGGGTTGCAGGTACACCAAACCTCACAGTCGGGTACAACACCAACAATAGACCACCAATTGTCCAACCCCATCGCACATGCATGGGCAAGGGTTCCGTGAACAACCCTCGACTCCATTTGGTGATGACTAATAGTTCGGTCAAGACCGTGGCGAGTAACAACCAGCAGTGTTGCCCCATACGTTTCGCTTTCTTGGGATCATTGATATACTGGTATAGCTCTCGTACTGCTGGAAGCGCACACAAGAAAACGAACACAAGTCTCATAATAACAATCGGATGGTCAGGTTCCATCCATAATAACGACTACAAACGTTAATGACCGTTAAGACCGACATCATCCTATACCATTAGCATGCAGCTTACCTTCAAATAAAATGGGTTAAGCTCCGCAGCAAGGAACACTGCAAGAAGCACCACAACTGTAACATAATGACGGAACGACGTTGTTCCTTCCCATTTGAACGCAGTCCAGTCATGGGGGGAGAACTGGCTGAGCACGCGTTTAGCTTTCGAGCGCAACCCCCGTGTTTGTCGCAAACCACGCCATTCGTAAGGCTGGGCAGTACCCCGCTCAGAAACAGATAAAAGTAGACCTGTTCTCCTGGCAACATACCTTAACTTCCAGATATTGACACGTCTTCATTCCTATCGACAACGGTGACCATCAGCTTATTTCGGTGACTGCACATGACACCTTCGCAACTTACCGAGATAGGTACCTATCCAATTGCAAAACAAAACATCTAGAATCCACTAGGCGTTGACACATCAGCATCCAGAACAGCACGAATAGCATGTGTTTTTACATGGTCCCACCAACATTCGGCGAAATTCGGCAACTGATGCTGGAGGCTATATTCAGCGAATTCAAATGCAATACTAAGGATCCAGCAGAACCAATAATCACGCAATATCATTGCCTTTCCGAACCAACCCAGAGCATGTGCCAAACAAAATATATCAATTGCGTTCTAGAAAGTAACACCGTTCGGTGGTGTTTAAGCACGCAGAAAAGAACGGCGTTCGATGAAGCTTACCCATATATTCTCGGCAGTCAGTTCGCAACTGTCCGCATAACTCTTCTCTGGAAGAGGAACATTCAGAGCAGGATCAAGAAGTGTCATCATCTTCCTTGCAGAGTGAAGATCCTGGAAGAGCAGGAAAACAAGCGCGAGCTCGTAAAGCAGGTTGATCCCTAGAACAGCCCGCCAGAACGAAGGATGAGGCCGGATGAACGGTCCGTCCCTGAACTGGATCATAGAGAACATCAAAAACGATGCTATGGAGGCATATACTCCCCTGTGGATGAATGAGATGGAAATAGAAGCACACAAAGCCGAAGCATGCGTACACGCGACGTTTATCACGTCCTTCCTCGAGAACGTCTTGAGACATAGCGATATAGGCCAAAGCCGCGAGACCGAACGAAAGCGCAGTCAAGGTGATGGGCTTGTAGAAGAATCTAACGAGGTATCAGCAATTGCCTCGTACTCGTTCTCGCATTCCTCTGGCTCACTCCACGGAAGTGTCATGTAGTTCCTGAAAAGGGGCTATTCGAGTATACGGCTCGGTGCGATCTGCCTTCAATCCCGTCAATCTCCTCAAAGAACCACCCTCGATGGACGTGGAAAGAGACATACGTCAAACCCTAGGGTTATCATTAATCTACGCTCCATATGAGCCGCATCTTCTACTTACATCGAACCGGAGTGCCATGTAAACCGGGTTTGGGTTCCGCTTCGGTGGGGGACAACAACGAGTCGGATGCTTCAACAGGAGAAGTTGGTGATTCTGCTTCGGATGCCATCTTCAACGGCGTCGCAAATAGTGAAAGTGAGTGAATGGAATGCTCAAAAGCAACTTAGCGTCGTGCAGAACACGACGAAGGTAGTATACCTGCGTACTGGGTGACCAATCGTAGACCACGTTCACGCACGCGCGGTTGGGTTCACGAAATTCCCGGGTAACACTTTGGTTCCCGGCAGCGACAATGTCAGATTACGTAATATAATAAACTCGGATTTCCAGTGGGTATCAGGGGCTGAACTTTGGGCTGAGCATTTATCTCGACTGGCTCTTGGGCGCGGTTGAGCGCGTGGAACGCAAAAAGTCGTGCTCGGTAAGTCTTCCGTACCTAATATGAAGACTGTTCTGTTATAAAAGGGACTTGCATTGGAAATCCGTCTGAACGGCTTTCATTTTGATGCGCCAAACGATGGGACAGTTGCAACCGCGTCCGTTGTTCAGTGCAGTCACACCGGTACATCTAGTTCCCTGTTAGCAGTTCTCGCATCACCGGGACAGATAATGCCAGGTGACCGCATCTTCATTACATTGAGCTCGCCGGCTCCTTTCGGCGCCCGACTCACATTGGTGACTCATTTTGCAGAGAATGACTAGTATGGCTCGTCAAGTCAAGAAACAGGTAAGAGGCATGTGAAATATGATTCCCCTCACAGCCAAGTGACCAGATTGAGGCCTTCTGGGATACCTGCCGACCTCTTCTCCTGATGGAACTCGATCTTGTGCACAGAAACCTCTCACTCGACCTATGATGCTCATACATGTGCATCTCCCGGATCTAACGATGCGATGCAAACTCATTCTGGCAATTATCATGAACTGCGATGCGTAAGGACCGTTCTGATTTGAGTGGGGCTTTTCTACGGTTGGTTAGTGTTCGACGCCCTTGCCCCTATCCAGGATATGTGCTGTGTCTTACTCGTTCGCGTCTGGATTACGGCTCGTTGCATGACTATCAAAAAAATGCAATGCACTTGTGAACCAAAGAAGACAGCTCCACTCATATCAACTCGGCGATGCTTCTTAGCATCTTTTCAACGAATTTTAGTCGAGTTTTAGGTATGTTTCACCAGTGTCGCCTGCCGCAGGAAGTTTGAAGCTAGTATAGCGGTAATCACATACGTCCCCCCCTCTGCATAGAGACAGTACATCTCTTCAAGCGTACTGTGTGCGCAGGTAGAACGGCGTTCGTCGATCAGCAAGATTACCAAAACTAGCGCTTGCATCGCTCCGATCGATGTGACAGTGATTTTATTTTTCGATCGAGCGATGCCATCATTATACGCTGTTAAATTTACAGCCCGCATCCCCTTGTAGTCCGGACTCAAACTTGGCACACGAATCGAACGCCGGCAATGACAATGACGACGGCGGTATTTTTCAAGCTTCTGATTTGATATGACCATACTTGTCTCATTCTCGCCTCATCGCCAGACAGATCTAGATATTCTGGAACATCAACGCATCATACCTTCATGTCCCTCTGCGAATTGACTATCCCACGTGAGGGAAGCATGACTTCAGACCACTACTTTTCATAGTCTAGTCCTCGGAATTCCATCTGTGCAAATAGCACCATACTTGCTATCCTCGGCGCAGGCACGAGGCACTAGTCCTTTCCGGTGATGCGTCTCACGCCTTGCACGACCCTGAATACCGACAAGATATGAACGAGCCCGAGTGCAGTTTCGGAGTCCAAGTTGGGGAATTTGACGATGAGTGAGTTCTACCCATGTGGTTATGGCTTGCATCTAGACCGCAAGGGGGGAACGGAACACACCGACCTGAACAGCGAACGATTAGAAATGAGCGACACGCTTGGCCGGAAGTGCCCGTGGGGAGCACAACGGTGGTTCTTCTACAGCGGATGTAACCGAACGGAGGTACCAGATTGAGACAATTGAATGCCAGCGCGGCGGACCGGGATGATGATTTTTTCCGGGTTTCTTATTCGCGATGGAAATGCTGCGAACACAGAAAGTTGGGTTCTACAAGTCGCACACCACGGTAGGTCAGAGTGATATGTTGATGGACAATGAACGTGGGTGTTTGGGGCCTGATAGAGGTTATGGCATGGGGGTACCTAGCACGAGGGGACAATAGTTGCTGCTCCCAGCGAGAAGTTCGCGTGCCTGAGGCGATGATCAGACAGTTGTGGCTCAAACGGAGTCACGCTGGTCATGTGGCACAGTGCAAAGTGGAGTGAAGCGATGATATCCATCTGATCAGAGAGAAAGGTACATGATTTACCCCAGGACCAAGCTTGTACGAATGACTGTTGTTTTATGAAGAGCACAATCGGACTTGATCGGCGAGAGAAATAAATCCGAAGAGTGAGCAGAGAAAGTCATTGATCAAACTTTGGAGTGATACCGAGAGAGTGGTAAGTTTGGGCTCGAAGTTGAAACTCAACTTGTACTTAACTTGATCGTGATGCATGATCCTGATCAGCCTTGCCGACTACAACGGATGCTTTTTATTTCGGTGAAAAATTCCACTATTTTCTGACACAATACACAAATGTACACTCCACAAAACTTGACACGTAATAGCGTCCCCTTGTGCTCGTAGGTGAGACCGTGTTGGGCCAGCAGAGCGGTGTGGCAACCGGTAAGGTGTTTCATCTCGTTACAAACGACGTGTCGACAACGTCCGAATTGCAGGATCGTGCTCCGTTTAGACGATAACGAAGGTGGTATATGAGCTGCCTTGTTCGGAGGGCTGTCGCGGGAAGCGATCGTTATCTTTATCGGAGGAACGCCAACTCGGAATGGGAAATAAACGTGTCTCGTTTGACGTGATGTTAACTGAACTCATCTCCTCCTCCTCCTCAAGGTGGCTGCAGCGTCGACGGGCTGTGCCATCGCTGGTTGTTTGTCGTTTTCCGTCGTTCGTGTGGACGGCGTGCACTGAGCCTGCGAACTGTATAGACGCTTCTCCCTCACGTCATATGAGATATTATGGGATTTAGTCAAGGATTTAGTTGTATGAATTCCCCGGAAAGGCGAGGCTGTTCTCAGGCAGATCCGACTTGATCATGGTTGCATGCAAACCTCCGTCAACAGGCCAATATGAACGAACCCCAATGCCTTCATCTCTAGTGACACGCAGTCCGTCGGCTGACGTGTTGGCTCGGGACAGCCTGTCGATTCAGAAAAGGACAAGCCTAAGTTGGGCGGTAATCTGCGTGGCGTTTGTATCACTTCTCGGCGTGGTTGACTTCCGTGCGCTGATACCGAAAACTTGTCACTGCCGGAGTGGATCAACGCTGCACGGCAGCATCGGGGGCCATTAGTAGACAATGTTGTAATGGAGGGCGTCGCTGGGTTCCAAGAAGAGCGCGCATTCACAGGTGATTTTGATTGCGGGAGAGTGCTAATCAGATACCCGGGGCACTGCTTTGAATTTTAGGCTCAAGAACCCAGGATGGAGCCATGGTAAAGCGGTGGATATTGGATTGTTGAATTGCCAGGTTCAACGATACAAATTGACCAGATTGAGGTAAGTAGTATGTTCTTTACTCACGCGCTGTATTTATGTCACTGCCGAGACTGGAAGGCACCTCTTACAGGGCTGGGTCACACAGAGACCGCTTTCGTGAAGAAGTCAAACGATCTGTGCATCTGTCATGCCCGAGGTGATCCAGATCTCCTCGTTACTAAACTACTTAATGTCCCCGTCCGCCCATAAAGTAACGCCATATAATCTCTTCTCCACAAAGTTCTTCCTCCCCGAGAACTCGCATGTCCTCTGACTCCTTCCCCTCACTTCACTTGAAAGGCGAAATCATGGATCTCGAGTTCACAGTCGATACAGATCATCGCAAGCGGAGACGCAATAGGACCACTCAGTCCTGTCTCAACTGCCACACTTCAAAGAGGAAGTTTCGTCTACCCCCTTCCTCTACCTCTCTTCCTCTCCTCACCCTGTCCCGCTAGTGCGACAGAAAACGTCCTTGCCAACGTTGCATCCAGCTGGGCCTCATACGTCGTTCAACTTACGTCTCTGTGGCGTCCCTCTCTTAACCTTCCTCTCACACCGGCCTTTGTGTCTATGAAATTGACGACCCGGCATTGAGGTACGCGCCACCGGCAGTTCAACTAGATCGCTTTCCTGACCGACGCGGGCCTTCAGAGACGACCCTTCCCTCGACGAGGCCACTCGTCTTCGCAATAGAATAGCGGAGTTGGAAAGTCTCGTTAGGGAGTTGCGTGGCAAACCCCATCCTCGTTGGGCAGATCCCAGCTTCAGAGACGGTGACCCGTCAGAACGATGGCATTCACGAGCAGCAAAAAACAGTCTTCTAAGGCGTCGTGCGCGTTCCCCAGATACACTGACGCGTTCGAACCAAGAGCCGAGGGGGCTTGTTTCAGCTTCAGGAACTCCCATCAAGATCGAACCTATTGGGGATATCTCTCAGCCCCATCTATATCGCTTCACGCCGTCTCCTCCGGCGTCGTATCCGGCTTTCCATTCAGATAACTCGGCGTCACCTCCATATGAACGCCAGAATGGTCATCACTACAACAATGGCAGTCTCACTGCCAATGGGCGCTCTTCCATGCCGTACCCCTCGCCAACGTCTACCAACGGCCTCTCTTATAACCATCACCCGTCCGACTCGCCTTCCTATCACGAAAACGGAAACGTCTATCAGATGAATCCATGCGAAACAGATAAAGTATACGGCAATCACTTCCCGTCGGATTCACCTCCGTCACAAACATTTTGCACATGTCGAACCAACCCTGGCGCTGAACACGCTCTCGTCACACTCGACCAGCAGCTCCAAAATACGCTTACTTCTCTGAGGCAGTACGCCCAACATCCGGAGAACTCCCAGTGTCAACTGTTCAGGCGCATCACTGAACTTATCAGTCTCATGCAGTACGTCCCTGTTTCTTGCCTCGCGGCGACCTCATGTTCAGATGAGCTAATCTTTGGTGGTGAGAATTAGTGGAAATGATCCGGATGAGGGGACGGGTTCGCCTTATGGGACTCTTCCCACACCTACTGAGAGTGAAATCATGTCCTCACATTCGTCTTCGAGCACGCCCTTCCATGGATCATCCGCTGGAACGTCCGTTTCGGAGTGGAACACGATGGCTGCTGCTTCTGCCGGATTCAATCCTTATTTCCCCATATCATCAAGCGAGCAGGCCATGTATGGTAGCATCATCACATGAATCTTGTTCGGCGCATGGTCCTGGTTCAACACCCCTCGTCTTTTTAATACCTTCCTGTCTTATTTACTCTGTCGCGCAGGTTGTGACGATGTACACGTAGGTATTTGTGCTTTAGATTTATCACGAAAGCTATACATTTGTACACTATACGTCATGTACTGTCACGATACACACAGCCCAGGTAGACCTACTTTGATAATCCGTTAGTTCCCAGCTTGAAGCGAAACACACGCTGTGATGAGGGATCCGCAAGCATCGGCCGCCCATTCTCTCCAAGCTTCCATCGATCTCTCTCAGTAAAAAGAACTTGCCCACTTCGCTTCACGAGGATCACAGTGGAGAGACGTGTCCCATAAAGACCGTTGGGAATAATATCCAAGGGTTCAACTTGGATGGTGTTCCTCAATTCTGAGCGATCTCGGGGTGGCTGGGAAGATCGCCACCTACACAAAACAATTAAATGGAGACATTAAGCGACGTGTCTTCTTGAAGCAGAGAACTCTTCGGGCGATACCCACGTCAAGAGATCAAACAGGTATTCAGAAAGCTGATTCTCCGATGTGTCCGGTTGTAAGGTAGACAGGACGGCGTCCATGGAGCGGAGGCCTTGTTGAACTTTAGGCCATTCATCTGCTCCTTTGCCGTCTATACCATTCGACAACCCTCCACAACGTCTTTGTGCATCCGTTAGTGCATGGTAAGTAATAGGACCACCCGCGCCATGATTTGTGACATATATAGCGTCGAACGAAAGTGGGAGGGTACAGTCAGGTTCAGAAGCCGCGAGGAGCAACAAATTGAATCCTGCATATGGGGCATCACATGGGATGAGTGTGCGCACGTTTTCTTCCAAGGATCGAGACAATTGTAATTTCAAAAAAGACGATACAAGGTTACCCCTGGACGAACTGAACTTTGTTGGCGGTTCTGTGATGTTAGTCAGCAAGGCAAATTTTCCGGTCCGGGTCAGACCAAGCCAGGTTCCACCTGCCTGAACATCGATGCCTGATAGAACGTTTAGTTGTTCTAGGCTGTGACCCTGCTCCCCAAAGGAATGGAAGCTCGCGGGTTGCGTGGGTCTGGAAAGGAACTCATCCCGATTGCTGCACAGTACAAGAGCGTAATCGGGGTGTTCGAGCGTGAAAAAGGCGACACACATGTTTAGCAGCCGGGGAGGGGCTGGACGAAAGTTCGGTAGCGAACGCGTGAGAGCAGAGATCAAGGTCGATACACACGTCGATGGACTGGAGAACTACGCACCCCTTAGGAACGTGTGGCAGGTTTGACCTATCTTGGTGTGTTTGCCAAACGTCGGCGTCAGGTTTGCCTGTGACCCTCTCCTGGTTGGCGTGTTCCGAGGAGTCAGTGGAAATATTTCGCACAAACGTTAATTTTGATCGTTGACCCTGCGAACTGTAGACGCTTCACGCAAAGTTATCAGAACGGTATCTGATACGAATACATACGCTCTGCGTGGAGACTTGTTCACAAGTTCCGAAAGTCTCACTCCAAGTCCACTCTCGTTCTCACGCCTACCACAAGAACTCAAACCAAGTCAGGTTAACCAGCAGATCTACTGCCAGTACCGTGAACTCGCACGTACTCGACTTGGCGACCGGCATTCAAAGTATAGTACAATGGATACACTTGCCACGGTGGTGCTGGATAACGGTGGGTCGACCATTAAAGCCGGTGTAGTCGGGAACGATGAGGAAGTCCGGTAAGTCTGTCGCAAGCAGACCATTTCTTGCCGGAGGGAACTGAACTTCAACTCGCGAGGCTCGTTCCCAACGCCGTCGTCCGATCAAAGGGGGATCGGGCCACGTATGTTGGACACGAAATTGACCGATGTAGAGACTTCTCCTCCCTCCATTACCGACTCCCTTTTGAGAAGGTATCCATTCCCTTTCCATTCTTTCGGGGATGCATCCACTTCAGACCACTCGTTGACTGAAACTGGAACATCTTAGGGGTATCTAGTCGACTGGGATGCACAAAAGGTTGTTTGGGATGGTTTATTCTCTACCGAAGTCCTCTCGGTGAATGCTCCTGATTGTTCCCTCATCATTACGGAGCCTTACTTCAACTTGCCCAACATTCAAGACGTATATGATCAATTTATGTTCGAGGAATACGAATTTCACTCGTATTACAGATGCGCACGTAAGTTCATCTCTTCCATCCATATCAGGCGCCTTGCCCACGGGGTTTTCACCTACCCGCTGCATTGATTCCATATGGCTCTCTCTTTGCTGCGGATGGGACCAGTGCACCACCTGAGTGCGCTCTGATTGTTGATTCTGGTTTCAGCTTTACGCATGTTGTCCCCATGATCAATAATCAAATCCAGTGGCATGCCGTTAAGAGAATGGACGTTGGAGGAAAGCTACTGACTAATCAACTAAAAGAGGTCGTATCGTATCGCCAGTGGAATATGATGGATGAAACGTACATTATGAATCACGCCAAGGAATTGTGCTGTTACGTCTCAACCCAGTTCATTGCGGACCTCAAAACTTGTCGGTCGAGACCGAAAAAGAATCCTATTGTGATGGAATATCTCTTACCCAACTTTTCTATCAATCGAGGTGGCCAGATTAGACCATCCGGATATGAACTAACCCCAGCAGATCAAGTTCTTCTCATGGAAAACGAACGTTTCACAATTCCGGAGCTCCTATTTCGTCCCGACGATATCGGTCGGTAATTTAAATACAGGGTATCAAAGTTATCAGCTAACCGTTTACCTGGATGCATGTGCTTTCAGGGTTGGAGCAAACTGGACTGCCAGGTACGATAGCGGCGTCCATTGCTTTGCTACCCGAGGATCTACGAGGCATGTTTTGGGCAAACATCGGTGTGATCGGTGGTAATACCAAATTTTCCGGATTTCATGAAAGATTGTACGCCATCTCAGACTATCATACAGCCTGTTGTGAGATGCACTGACATTAAATCAGAATGTCAGAACTGCGCTCGCTTGCTCCGGTAGAGTTCGAAATCAACTTATTCAAGTCTGATAATAACCACATTTTACGAGTCAGCCCGGTGACAGAAGCGTATCATTCAGCGGTCTCATTTGCCAGGCACCCCGATTTCCCATCCCATCTCGTCACCCGAGAAGAATATCTGGAGTCCGGTAGCAGTGCTGTTCGCAGAAAATTTGGTCAGCCGGATATTGACCAGCCTTCTGAGAAGGGCAGGCCTGTAAGGCAGGATGACATAGAGCCACGCTTGACGAAGAAGTCCAGTAAGGCCCGGATACGTACCACCACATCAACCTCTGCTCGCCGTCGGTGACTGCCGACTCACATTGATCGGGCAGACCTTCCATCAGCGCAGGGACGCATGCTCAGGGTTGAGTTACTTGACTACGGACTACGACGAGCGTCGTACACTGCACAACCACGCGAGCGCTCAATCTTACACCTCACACCGTGACTCCAGCGCAAACCCCGCATTTTCGTTACCTATGGCTACCTATTTTGACAGTACGGCCACTGCGAATCTGAAAAGCTTGGGCGTGGCTGGCTTCCCCTATGGGGAAAGCGAGTCAACTCAGCTTCACCTTATCCCGTCAGGCACTGATATGAACGGAACATGATTACTACCCAGACTCGCTCCCAATGCATGTCCGTCTCCTTCTCGAAACCCCTCTGAATGGTTCATTTTGTTGTTTATAATCTCACCTTGGCCAGTTCATCCTTATTGGGGATATGAACGGGCATAGCCAATTGGCCCTCGAATCACGCCATAGTTGAACGAAGATGTGGATAGAAGCCCGCGCACATCCACTAATGTTGAGTTCGATCTGTCCAGCGCATCTATGCATCCCCTCAAACATGCTCAACTGAGCAGAAGCATCGATCAAATCGGCACGATACCGCGTGCAGCGGTCTCTCATCCCAAGGGTCGTCGAAATAACGCTGACCGATTACCACCCCATTTTGCTCAGTCAGTCTACTCCTCTTCGTCGAGTGTGGTACGCTGTTTTCCCCTTTCAAGTGGGGCAACAGAGTCATAGCAGACCGTCTCTACAATCGTTCTGATCGTCGAAGCATGCAACGTCGGTCCCGTCTCTGTTCCATTCCACCGGTCAACGAGTGGCGATAGTCTTAGAATACACGCTCCTATCTGTCATGTCATGTCATCCCCGAGCCCGAATTCGAACCCGAGAGTGCTGCTTTGATAGCATAGTCTCCCGGTCGATCTCGTGCTGATCAACGGAGAGAAGGCGGGCGAGTTCAGTCGGGGTTGCGATCCGTTGTCGTCCGGTCAGAGTAGGTCGACCCACCTTGGTACCGACGGATGGGAGTGAGGGCACAGCAGTGTCTGATCGTTCGTGAGTTTGGCTGACTACATGGGATCAGACGTCTTAGAGCCACCTTTTGTACGCAGCAGCGCTGATCACGGTGTCCATCCCGAAAACTTACCATAAACTGGGCTCGTTCCGCCGTTAAGTCCTCTAGATCCAATCCCTTGGGCCTGCTGTACGAATGCAGTAAAAAGAAAACGTAAACGTTAGGCGTTATTGGTTCCACTGCACAGGCTCTTTAGTAGCACAAGGCAACGCTAGTGAGTCTCGCACAGCACTGATATCGTTCATATCTCCAGTAGCGCTGTTTCGTTACACATTCAAATATTCATGCATCATCTGAGAAATTCCATCGCTATCTACATTGAGAGTCGTACAATGTAACAACTATGCAGGACAGAACAGCATTGTCTTCCTCTTACCGAACCTGACCTGAAGTCTGAGTAGTTTACTGGGTCGCACCCTGGGATTCGGCAAGGCTCATCACTTCCATAAGCACCGTTTGCTGTTCAACGCTCAAGATCGTGGTCGCAGCCTGATACAAGTTACCGTTGTTGTTTTGGAAAGCTGAACATCGAGACAATAATGACGATACCATCAGAGAATCGTACGAGATAACGAAAAAAAAAAAAAACCTTACTCGTGAGCGCATGCTTGAAAACGAGATATGGGTTGATGGCATCAATAAGGCTGAAGAAACCAAGTTCTTCTTCAATCTCGGATTCTGAGGAGATGTCGGATTCGTCATCGCCGCCATTCACGACCACCTTTTCGGATCTCTCTCTCAGGCGAGCACTCTCAGACGTTGTTTGATTGTTAGATCGGATGATAGAGGACTGAATTGTCCTACCTCGTTGGCGAGCATTTCGAGGTATGCGGAGTCATCATCCCAGACGTCCTCGGAAGAAGACTTGAGCGAATCGTATACCAAAGAGAAATAGTTATTATATCGTCATCTTCTCCCTCGAGGTTCAGATACCTCGAATCGTCATCATACTCGCCATCATCACTCTCCGCCAGACTCTGTTCAAGCTTCTTGCGTTTTGTGATCGCTTCAGGAAGACCCTTGAAAATAACCAATGCACCAGCAACAATTCCAGGCCACCCCTCCTGCAAACTAGCTGGAATCATCCCCCCATCCACTTCCAACAACTTACAAAGTGCAAGAATGCTCAACTTCTTATCATGCACACGAGGAAGTTTGCCGTCGCTATCGATCGCTTCGAACCACTTGTCAAAGAAGAGTCGAGCAGCACCCGGTTTGTAGCCTTCCATAAGATGAAGAGCTGCAGTCGGGTTGTAGAAGACGGCATTGATGAGGACGAGGAGGTTAGCGAGTTTGAAGGCGTAGGTGTTACCGGCATCGATGTTGTCGATGGCGACCTTGATAATACTTAGGAGGTGTTCGTCTACGTAACCAGCGAGGTTGAGCAGGACAGACTCTGCAAGTTTGCAACCATTGATCCGGTCATTGTCACCGAGTTGCGGGTTGGTCATGGACGTTTCATAAATATCCAAAACCTTTTGCCTGTAGTCAGGTCGGGCTTTGAAGACGTCGGAGCCGTACGACAGAAGGTTATCCAAGGAAGGGAGCATCTCGTCCAAGAAATCGATAGCTTCCGACTTGAACAGGGTGTAGGTTAACTCAAATATAGGCCACATGTTTGGAGAGATCGACGTCAGCTTGAAGGTAAGGCTATCCACCAGCTCATACATGTTATCGAACAAATCAAGGATCTTGTTCTCAAGAGTGAAACGAATGATGGGGATGATCACTTCTTGCATCTGTCTGAGTATCTCTTGGTTGCTTTCGACAGAGGACACGATCGTGCTGATGGTCTTTGCAACACCCATGGCGCCATACACCTTGTCATCATCGGTGTCGAGTATCGTGTCAACGTCAATATCAATATTGTCGGTGACAGATTCACTTGACTGAGTAAGAGCTTCCCTCGCAAGACGCATGTACGACTCGCACAATAGGTGTCACAACATCAAAAACAAAACTTTTGCTCAAAAATCAGGATACAGACCAATCTTCCGGTCAGCTCAGTTGCAACGGGAAGTAACTCTTCCTGGAATTGTTCAACCATCGACTCCATGGAGTTATTCAGCAAATCGAGATCCGTCTCATCAGACAGCTTGAGAAGGCGTTCGTTTACTCATCAGCATCATGCGGAAGTAGAAAAAGAAAATCCACGTACGCCGAATGACTTCGCCGACTCGAGGTGAAACGGCCGTTCGCACTGAATAGTGTTCAGCCATCGTATAGCTTACGGAACGTTTCACGCACCTGAGTCATAGGCAACGACCATATGGGTGAGAGCCAGGGCTGCTTGGACACGGACTGGAAGTTCAGGATCATCAAGGGCAGTAGCGACTGCGTTTGAGTGCTTAGCCAAGTTCTCGATCGGTATATGTTAGTATCGGGGTTAACTGAAGAGATGAAGAATCTCCGCGTATCTCGGGATTACTCCATTCCATGTTGTGCTTCGCAACCATACCCAAAACCTCGCAAGCCTATACTAGGATTCAGTAAGGGAAAAGAATACAACCAGCAACATGACTTACGATCGCGCGCATGTAAGGCTCTTTGGCAGAGAATTCGGGGTAAACAAGCTCCGACATGAAATGTTCCATCCCTCCCTTAACGTCAGGATGACGCATGATGAAGGGTCCAAGGATAGAGGTAATGTTCAAAGCACCATACTTCTGAGATGGTGTAGCATTGGCACGAAGCACGTTGTTAACGAAATTGAGCATGGGCATGAATGCAATCTTG
Organism: Chalciporus sphaerocephalus; assembly: GCA_038094055.1. Lineage (NCBI taxonomy): Eukaryota > Fungi > Basidiomycota > Agaricomycetes > Boletales > Boletaceae > Chalciporus > Chalciporus sphaerocephalus. The sequence goes on from JBBPTH010000001.1 coordinate 76,651, forward strand.
GTTCTGACGCTCGCAAGGGAGAGGATAAATGCAGTTGCCCCGGCAACTGGGGACGAAATATTCTCGTACTCGTCAACGGAAGCTCGGACATACTCAACAGGATCAGATTCCCAAAGTTCTTGATCGGCAGGCTTGAAGCACAGATGAGGGAAGACGAAATTGGCAACAAGGCCGTCGACTTGAGGTTTCAGGGGAAGCCAAGTGGACTTTGGCTTGATGCATGCAGTGAAGAACTGGAAGATCTGATACTGGCATTTCTTCGACAACCACGCTTGTTTGGATACGTACAAGTCGACTTGGTGAAGATACACCTTGAAGACCTCAGGGGCGTACTTTGTTACAAAGTGGTTGGCGAATGTGCCGTACTGTTTCTGAAGGGGAGTTGGAAGCTGCGATGGGTTCCCGAATCTGTGGAACAGCCTACCGAGCGTAGCATACGCCCATTTCTTAGCCTTCCACCACTCACACTTTTCTCTCTCCTCTTCATCGTCAGGAACGGCAGCACGCGGAAGCGGGATATTTACGACCTCGAAGAACAATCTTCCCCAAGGGACGAGACTCTCCGAACTTTGCTGGTGTACGCTGAGGTTGAGGATGGTAGAGGTCTTGTACGTCTTCAAAATCAGATGTAACATCGATGGGATCTCCTGGGAGGATGAAGGAGGTGTTTTCAACATGCCCGCCGCGATTGTAACAAGGGTTGGGAACAGCTTCTTGACGATGACAGGAAGATGATCCTTTTTCTGACGATATCTAAACGCACGAACACATTCGAGTGACGCTACACATCCAGCCCCAACCTCACGAATATCACCACTATTCAGCAACGCATCCACTGTCTCTAGTAAATTTGGCCATCTCTCAGGGAAATCATGTCCAACAAGTTCTTTGAGGGTTGCAGCCAATTGGACAGTGATCGTACGCGAAGGTGACGCCGCCAGAAGATGTAAAATCGTCGACTTCAACGCGTCCCGATCGGATTGCGCGATAGGTATCTGCTCGGGACGTGCCCCAACACTGTCCGCGATATACGACGTGCGCACACGATTCTTGAGGTAAACGGAACAAGCTTGTCGAGTGGCAATAAGATTGAAGACCCAAAAAGGTCAGTCTGCAAGTCAAAGAAGAGACGAGAACGCGCGAGAGACGTACAGATCGACGCTATCAGATGCAATGATTTGCAAGATGGCGGTCAGGATACCCTCTTGTGAGCCGATCTAGGATATGAGGCCGTGTTCCAGTTGTCAGGCAGTCAAGAATCTGGCATGTATGACTGACCTTACGAATTTGAAGTTCTCCTGCTTTTTGGATATTGGGATCGGCATTGTATGTCGTTGCGAAGAGATTGGCGAGTGCTTGAAGATCCATCGATGTCGATCAACGCTTAGGAAAAGAAATGGGTGCGACAGTCCTCGTTCAACGCGTAGTAACTATAAGATAATACAACAGGAGGTTTGGAGATCGTTAGCGTTTGGGTCGACAAAGGGACTAAGCTCCTGAAATTTTTGTCAACACGCGTCTCGCGTCTAACCTGATCTTATTACTTCCGTAACTAATTACTGCCAAATCCACCTGACAAGGCTGAGTGTACGGATACAAAGTCCACGCCCCCAACTGTACGTCAAAGCACGACGGTTCTTAGGATATGTCCAGCAGGTATCTCCACATTCCAAACAATATGTTGGCAAGCATCCCGATCACCATACCTCGCTGTGTTTTGCGTCTGTTATAACAAATCAATTCAGTCTGAACACACATAAGACCAGATAGCACCCATGAGAATATAACGCTTTCTGGAGGTTGAACCTCACTCCCATCATCCCAGAAAGCGGCCGGTTTGGGTTCTCGTAAGAAGAAGAAGGGAAGAATGGGGAAGAAAAAACCCAGCAAAATGCCTCGAACGATCACCCCATGAGCCGAGGGCTGAACGAGTGGTGCACTGCCTGCACTATCCAAGGAATCGATCCACTGTTCCTCCAATGCCCGGGCGTGTTCATCATAGTCCACTTCGTTTTCGAAATCAAGGTCGAGATAGTTGGACGACGACTGGCTATGAAACTGCCGACGAAAGTTTGCGATATCTTCCTCTGAAAACCCCGCTGTCACCAAACGGTCGAAACCTCGCAACGGACGAATCTGAGCCACCTAAACGATACCAATACCATTCGTTCGTGTACCATACCCTGACAATGTCAAATAACATTTGCGCACCTGCGGTGTCTCTTCAATTTGGGTTCCGGGCTCAATCCTGGGACCAACAGAACAATGCAACCAAGTGATGACAGGGGATTGTCCCACTTGCGCAGCTTGGTCATCGGAGATGGAGGGTTTGGCGCGTAACAATCGCTCTTCTAATGAGCTCAGCCATGAATGGAGGAGTACACCATCTGCGAGTAGTCGTCCAGCATGAATCAGTCTTAGTCTCCGGTCCTTAAGCTGAGGTCGTGCTGTAACGATCTAATCCAACGCCTTAGATGATTCTAGGGTTACAAAGGGAAACACACCTTAGATTTGGCATCCCGAACGGTGTCCGTACTGGTCACATGCAGAACAAGGTCTAGCACACCCTCCGTGAAGCGGATTGTCAGGTCACGAGAGTTGGAGTGCATCTGAGACGGTCCCTCGCCAACGTCCGGGTCTATTGCACGCTGCTTTCCTTTTGCTTTTTCACTGAGCATCATCGGCGCGTCTAGCTGAGAAGGATTGGTTGTCTTTTGGACAGAAACAGTTGGGCCTCTCTAGGTAGTTCAGTAGTTGTAGCGGGTGTACACATAGTGCCGGATGGCTGTGCCAATGTTCTTAGTCATCATTGTCAATGGCGTGGGATGACCAGCTCGATAACCTCGTCTGCCACCACTACCAAGTCCATATCCTCCCTGGTCTACTCATACGATCACATAGCCCATCATGCCTCGTGCAGAAGTCGGAACACCAAAGTACCTGGCGAATAAGATGAAATCCAAAGGCCTACAGCGCCTTCGGTGGTACTGTCAAGTCTGCCAGAAACAATGCAGAGACGAGAACGGTTTCAAATGTCACGCTCAATCTGAAGGACATCTTCGTCAGATGCTCGTCGTGGGAGAGCACGCCGGAAAACATATCGCTGATTTCTCGAGTCAATTTCAACATGACTTTGTGCAGCTTCTGTCTAGGAGGTAAGCTAGATCTGCGTCCTGATTACCTTTGGACATGATGTGACCGATGTCGTTTTCGCATATAGGTTTGGTACCAAGCGGGTATTTGCGAATAGAGTGTACCAAGAGTTCATCCAAGACAAGACTCATCTTCACATGAACGCAACTCGTTGGGTCACACTCACCGAATTCGTCAAATACCTTGGTCGTGCTGGCATCGCCCGCGTCGACGAAACCGAGAAAGGCTGGTTCATCGCATGGATCGATAATTCACCGAAAGCTCTCGCCAAACAAGAAGCCTCGCTCAAGAAAGAACGAGCAACGATGTCAGACGAACAGCGAGAGCGGTTATTGATTGCGGAGCAGATCGAGAGGGCGAAGGAAGAAACAGCTGGGTCATCTTCTGGGTCAACTTCCCCGTCTCCAGACGACCAAGGATTACAAAGGGAAGAAGGCGCAGAAAAGCTCGTCCTTTCCCTGGCGATCAAACAAGTCACCCCTGCTCCAACTACTGCACCGGTACCTGCCGCTGGAGGGTTGAAGCTCAACCCCTCGAAAGCTGCCAATCCCTTGAAACGTCCAAACGTCTTCAAGACCGCAACGGCCGCTAAGTCTTCGGATAGCTCCAGTACAGCCAACGATAAGAAACGTCCTGCCTCTGCTATGTCAGCTGCAGAGCGTCTAATATTGGAGGACCAGGAACGAAAGAGACGAAAGATGGAGAGGGAAGCTGTTGATTCCTAGCTTGCTTTGGTTCCGAGGGTGTATTCTATCGCTGTATCCTAACCATTATATCCGTATGTGAACAGTTAATCCCTCGATTGATCAGAGCAGTCGAGTGAACGTATTTGAATGCCAAGCCAGAATCGGTCCTTTCACAGCCGTTCGTTTGGAGATGCATTGCCCCGTTCTGCTGAATTCAAAACGTTGGTGAAACGTCTTTGATCCAGTGGCCTCGTGACTTTACAGTACCTTCTATCGGGTACTTATACCACCGCCGAAGGGCGAAGGTCTTGCACGTGTGTAGGGTCTTCAAGCGTCCTCCATGATAAGCCATAGCTGCTAGTATTAGGCCTAACTGGATCTAGGCGCAACGTTCGATGCTGAATCGTACAATATTGCCTGCCAATGCCCACGTTCGTCTCATCCGTGACAGACAGCAGCACTCGGAAGGACGTAAAGAATCTATGCATGTCCTAATTGCACACTTCACAAGGTAAAGGGTTCAGTGTTTCATAGGTTACAAACAAACACGCTAAGTAGATAGAGGCACAGGTCAAAACGCAGTTGGTACAAGATAATGTGGCGCAGACCGCTTAGCAACACATCTCGCAAGGACAGCATAGATTGACACCGTTAGTATATCACAATGAAACGACAATTACAACGTGCAAATGATGTCTGCAGCGCATTCGCAGCATCCCTTTGAGGAGAGTAGTGTGTTAGAGGGTGATTATAGTAGGTAGTGACATTATGCATCACCTTGCAGCATTCTAAAAGATACGATTTCAGTAATCCATACAGTGGCTGAAACAGAGCAAGTACTTATCGAAGCAAAGGAAACACTCGATGGCACCTAAGAAGCAGTCCCAAAACGGAGATGGTGTCAGACGGGAATACTTTGTAAGAAAGATACGACATTCCCTAGCGGCACCTCCACCACGAAGACGCTTTGCGTGGTGCTCTTGGTGGTTATGAGCTGGAGCAGGGTTTGTCACGCTCATTTGCATAGCAGCCTGGGGCTGGTTAATGGTAGTCTTGTTGGTAGGTTCCATCGTCTTTCTTACTTGTGAGGGTGCGGGAAGGGAGGTTGGGGATGAAAGAATGAGTCGCGAGGCAGATTATATACTTGTTCGCGAAGAGCCAATTCACGTGCGCGGCCCTAACGCACGGGCAGCGCCACTTTGGGGATATTTATGGCGTTGTATGTCATGGGTGTCGAGACTGTCACAGCCCACTGCGTCATATACCAGCCAATCGGGCTCGATCCCAGAGTTGGCCCCACCGTACCACCGACTGCGCACTGCGTCTGAAATTCAAAGACTACTCCAGGATCACCTCCTTGGACGTTCGTATGGATCAGAACGAGGGGACCATGCACATAGCGGGCGTTTTGGAACTCTGTCATCTGTCGCTCCACCTTCGCTTCCGACCAACTTCGATGACGACCGGTTAGATACTGCGCATCCACGAGTTTCACTTAGAGCATGATACACTGGCATGGAACACTTTTCCATGTCACTCTTTTCGTTTGAGTGACCTGTGTTTATGTCCCTGTTCGACTTTCTCGTGCAGTCGATAGGTACACTGTGTTTCTAGCCTTCTCACTGCCTTCGGAGATTTAGAGAGTTATTCGCTTCCATATCTCTTCCCCACGCAGACATTCTGATTCTGAAAGTATTTAGCCGATTGACGCCCAATCTCATCAATGTTCCAGGGGAGAAAAAAAAGAGAACCAATCGTCTTACCCATGCCGAAATATCATGCTATCTTCGAGGTGGTAGATATCGGGTATTGATATGCAGCCGTTATGGCAGTGCCACTCCATGGGGTCGGCCGAAGACGATACGACCACCGCGAAGAGATGCTGGTTACTGTGGTTGCACAGTTATCAGCCTAAGAGGGACGGAATACCTTTGTTTCAAAATACGAACACGATGTTTTATCATGTTAGACAAGGCAAAGTACCTGACCTTGACCGAGTCGCTGATTGTGCGCAACCCATATAAGAACTGACCTGAGCGTCAATGATAGAATCTTCAATGGCAAGTCTATCAGTCATAGTACCTTCATTAAATTCCAGATAAATAGGGCATGATAACGGCTGTTATGTAAATTGTGAGGGGAAAAGGTGGTTATGATGTGGGGTTACAGGTACCAGTGAAAGAACCTGATCTTACTTACACTCTTCACGATCTTCATAACTTATCACTTATCAAAGCGTTGCATAACTGATTGGGACGAAACGAACACGAACACGCACCCTGACTTGGCAGAGCCTCAGTGTGTGGAGCAGCACAGTCAGATAACAATTTCGACCAGTCTTTGACATTGTCGGGGAGCTCTGATTGCCAGTTAACCATTCTCAAAGGAAATAACCTGATGCTCTAATCATAGAAGAAAACGTCCACACCTTCGATAGTTGTCCGTTTTCCGTCTGACAGATGATTGAAGATCATGAGTATGTAATTAATATAGTTCGGGTTTGCCGTCTGATCTGACGGTGCGATATTGTAATATCTGCAAGGCCAAAATAAACGTCGTCGTACTCGTCGCTAATCTGTTGAGCAATTTGAAGTGCTCAGACGCAAATGTGGGATCCCATACCGCCGACGAAGGGTAGTGAGCTCAAGTCTAGTGAAGTACTTACCTGGCGCTAAACTACACTGTCAGTCATTATTTTAGACCCCTCTAGGAAAGCTGGAGGTCTGATGCTCAGGCCCGTATCAACCTGAAACGTCAAGTTGAAATTGAAGTCAACGCCGTACGGCTGCGGGTAGTACTTAAGTAAGGCTATGACAATTCAAATGATCGTTACCCCACCAGGTACCTAAAGTCTCTGCTACACAGGAGGTACATCCGAGTCAGGCACTTCCCCGTTACTTGCTGACATTGTTACAAAAGACCTCTCAAAGTTGAGGGCCTTGGAGCTAGTGTGCACGCTTGAAGCATTGGCACAATGGGAGAGTTTTCAGATGCAACCTTTGATGCAATCCAGCGTTTCGTTATCAAGAGGACAGTACAAGGCCAGGGCGGTCTTCTAAGTGGCGAAGATCCAGCTACTTACTATCCTTCGGATCCCCTGCGTCTATGGATCATTCAAATGAGTATAATTGTGATGATGGCACAGCTGCTTGGGCTAATTCTGGGGAAAATCAAGCAGCCCCGTGTGATCGCCGAGGTCATTGGCGGTATTCTACTTGGCCCCACTGCGTTTGGCCGAATCCCAGGTTTTACCAACCATATCTTCCCCTCAGCTTCGCTACCGTTTCTTTCTCTGACTGCCAACATTGGACTCTGTCTCTTCCTTTTCATCATTGGTCTGGAAATTGACCCCAGTGTTATCCGACGAAATGCACGACTTTCGGTTGTCGTATCTCTTTCAGGCGTGCTCATTCCTTTCGGTGTCGGGTGCGGTATCTCTGTGGCCTTGTACCATCAATTTATCGACCCATCCATAAATTTCAAGTACTTCATGCTTTTTGTCGGTGTTTCTTTCTCGATTACGGCCTTCCCAGTCCTCTGTCGTATCCTCACGGCCCTGAAACTCCTCGACTCTACGGTCGGTCTCATCGTGCTCTCTGCAGGTGTCACCAACGATGTGATTGGTTGGACTCTTCTCGCCCTGGCGGTTGCTCTTGTGAACGCATCATCGGGTCTCACTGCTCTGTGGACCTTCCTCACCTGTCTTGCGTACACTCTGGTTCTAATTTTCCCGGTCAAATGGGGGTTGCTTTGGTTGGCCAGGAAGACGGGAAGCACGACACGTGGACTCACAATGCCTTACATGACGGTGGTCATGCTGCTGCTGTGGGGTTCTTCGTTCTTTACTGATATTGTCGGGGTGAACGCGATATTCGGTGTGCTTGATTCAAGCCATTCATTTGTTCTTTGCGATTGATTTCTGTAATTCGTTGTCAGGTGCCTTCATCGTTGGGACAATCGTCCCTCGCGAGGGTGGTGTGGCGATTATGTTCGTGGAAAAGCTTGAAGACTTAGTGTCGATCATCTTCCTTCCCCTCGTGAGTGCAGTTTCGAATTGGACTGTCACGATTCTTACGTACCACGTACTATTTCACAATTTCCGGACTGAATACAAACTTGGGCTTGATCAATACTGGCACGTGTACTTTCATATGACACGAGCTTGTCGTTGAGGGATATCGTCAGGCACTGCATGGGGATTTGTCTTCGCCATTGCATCCCTTGACTTCACTGGCAAGTTCACAGGGTGCACCCTATCGTCCAGGGCCCTTGGGTTCAAATGGCGTGAAGCTGCCACAGTTGGTTCTCTCATGACCTGTAAAGGGTAAGTTTACTTGTTGGAATATCTCTTAATTATATCTAAATGGTATTACAGCCTGGTCGAGTTGATTGTACTGAACATTGGGTTATCCGCGGGAATCCTAAGTCAAGAAGTGTTCTCCATGTTTGTCTTCGAGGCGTTGCTCCTGACGTTCATGACAACACCACTTGTCAACTTGCTGTATCCCCCACATCTGCGTACTCTTGTGCATCGCCCAGGTGCAGAAGGAATCACGGAAAAGGGTGACAAAGGTGAAGCGGATACACAAAGTAAAGATTCTCAGGTCGGTGAGGAGCAAGTCTGGCGAAACCGATTTTCGGTCGTCCTCGACGAATTCCACAACATGCCCGGTATCATGGCACTCACCAAGCTTGTTCTACCCCATTTGGAGGACTCTTCCGTGGGTAAATCGTCACAGAAAACCTCTGCTCATGCTCTTCGCCTCGTGGAGCTGTCAGAACGTACATCATCGTTGATCAAGTCTTCCATGACAGATACCCTCATCAGTACTGATCCTCTTGTCAGCGTCTTCAAAATGTTTGCAGAACAGAGCGATTTCTTTGTTTCTGCTTCGCTGTCCGTCGTATCACGGGACGAATGGGCTCGGACGGTGACCAGCCATGCCAAGAGAAGCGGCTCACAGCTACTTCTCCTTCCTTGGATCCCCTACCCTGCTGTTGATCACAACGAACCCAGTTCACTTTCTCCTCATAATACTTTCGATGCGTTCTTCAGAGTGTCCGGGGACAACTGCACCTTGACGCTGGACTCGCAGTTTATTCGTAGTGTGTTTAGGGAGAGCGAAACTGACGTGGCTCTGTTCGTCGGCCTGGGAGATAACACCGGCACAAATGGTCCACAACACATCCTCTGCCCGTTCTTTGGCGGTCCGGACGATAGGCTTGCCCTGGAGTTCGTGGTGCAGTTGTGCACGAACCCGAGGATGAGTGCGACGGTAGTCAGAATTAGAGAATGGACGGAGAAGGATTCTCTTGAAAGACCAGAGTCGGCCTTGTCTGACCTGAAGGACATAAATTATGGGACTACTCTCAGCTCGGTTCGTACTTCTGCTTATTCGGCATTGATCGCCAGTTGACCTTGGGTCTGCTGATTTGTTTCTAGTCTAATGTCTTCCCCGACACGGTCTATGGGAAGCCGACTGCGGCTCTCGTCTTACAATCGGATGCCGCAGATGATTTGACGTGGTCCCGGTTCTCATCACCGACCTTTGAGAATGACACGCACGATTCACTGCGCTCTGCACTGTCTCGGATAGAGTTCACAGAACTCGCGAGTCCCGTACCCCTGCACGATCTCACCCAGCTCACAAAAGACCTCCATGAAACACACAGGCGCTTACTCGTCGTCGCTGGGCGATCCAAACGACTGTCCAAGGCGAACGTGGGACCGGAGTTGAAGCAAATTATGGATGAACGTGCAAGGCAGGGGTACGATGTGGTGAGGAATACGATTGGAGACGTGGCGACGTTGTTCGTCATCGCTGGCTCGCAGAATGCGACCGTGGTGTTGCAGGCTCACAGTTCGAATGAGTCGGTTTTGGAAGTGTAAAGGGGGAGGAATGGATTTGTGCTGCCATCTGCGCGCTATTATGTGCTATAATTTAGATCCCTGGTTTGCTAGTGTATTTTCAATATTAACTGCGTAGTTGTGCAGATCCAGTCACTCTGACGATGATGATGGTTGTCGTGGAATCGAGTGAACGGATAAGTACGGACCGTTCGGACCGCCCATTCGAGCTCAAAGAAATCACGCGCCAAAGTTCCGTCAAAGTTGAGGCACTGTCGGACGACCCCATCGGTATTTCGGTAATGACTTGGAGCTGGCAGTGTATGTCTACCATAACCTCCAAAGATCTATAACGGACTCTGAGTTATTCGACGGCGCGTGTCTGACGAACGTGCACGAGCTGATTGCGCCCACAGAACCTTGTAGCAATACCCAGCAGGGCGTGTAAGCTGTGAACATTACTTACACGGTCGCGGAGAGCCTCTATCCGAACGACTCCACGGGCCGTGACAAGGGCCACCACCGACGCCTGACTTCGGCTACCGCCCGCCGAGAGTGAGCACATATCCTGAACCGCCCGCACAAAGTGATCGACTCATACCCCAACCCAGGACCCAAGACCAGCATCCACATCCGTTGGCTCGTGGTGGTTGACGATGGCTCCCCTACGCCGACTGTTGTTCTCTCGGCGTACGTTCGCATTTGCTACCGCCTCTGTCATCGGTGTCGCAGGTGGTGGGTATTATTATCTAAATTCTGGACCTGCATACCCTGTTTCGACGAGAGACACACGTCGTCCACCTCCACCATGGACTCCTCCTCCTCGGCAGACTATGTTGGATGCACTCAAGAAGAGCGGCGATCATCAAGAAGAGGAATTCGATCTGTTGATAGTGGGAGGAGGAGCGACGGGTGCCGGGGTAGCAGTGGATGCTGCAAGTAGAGGTCTCAAAGTTGCATTGGTAGAACGAAGCGATTTCAGTTCCGGTGAGTCTTGACGAATCGGGCGGAATAGCTGGAGTTTCACGCGTACCCCCCTGTCAAGGAACATCATCGAAATCGACTAAACTCGTTCATGGTGGTGTTCGGTATCTCCAGAAGGCGATCATGGAGCTCGACTACGAACAGTACAAGCTTGTACGCGAAGCATTACATGAAAGAAAGACATTCCTGCAGACTGCACCATATCTGTCACATATGCTGCCCATCATGTTACCCTTGTACAAGTACTGGCAAGTGCCTTATTATTACGCAGGATGCATGCTCTACGATATATTGGCTGGGAAGGAGAACATGGAGAGCTCCTATCTCATGTCGAAAGGCAAAGCCCTCGAGATGTTCCCCATGCTCAAATCCGAGGGTCTTGTGGGTGCTGTCGTATATTACGATGGTGACTTTTCCCATGATCTTCGCTCCTCGCTGCTCATCTCTGGTGACTAGGTCAACATAACGATTCACGAATGAACGTCGCACTGATAATGACGGCTGTTAAACTCGGTGCAACGGTTGCAAACTATTGTGGAGTCACTGATCTTCACAAGAACGCGGAGGGTAAACTAGTTGGTGCCAAGGTCAAAGATGAGCTCACTGGACGAGAGTTCAATGTCCGTGCCAAGGTTGGCTCTTTCTCACTACAGATGAGTCACTTCTTAGTTCGACACAGGGAATTCTCAATGCTACGGGTCCCCAAACTGATATGTTGCTTTCCTTGAATAACCCCTCACATAAACCCATTGTCAGACCCTCGTCTGGTGTTCACATCACACTTCCCGCCTACTACGCCCCTGCACGGATGGGTCTTCTAGACCCAGCTACCTCTGATGGGCGTGTTATCTTCTTCCTTCCTTGGGAAGGTGGTGTAGTTGCTGGGACTACAGATGCTCCCGCGAAAGTGAACGCTCTGGGTGAAGAAGTTACACCTGCCGAGGATGACATCCGTTGGGTTATCGATGAAGTGCGAGGATACCTCAGTCAGGATATCAAAGTTCGACGCGGGGACGTTCTCAGTGCTTGGTCGGGGTTGAGACCACTCATCTCCGCCGGCAGTGAAGGTGGGACAGAGAATTTGGTGCGAAATCATCTAGTGAGAGTCGAGGACTCTGGACTTGTCACTATCGCTGGTGGGAAATGGACGACATACAGGGCGATGGCGGAGGAAACTGTTGACAAAGCGGTCGAGGTGTTTGGCCTGCAGGATAAGGTGAAGAGTGGATGCCGGACAGCGGAGTTGAGGCTGGTAGGTAGTGATGGATGGAGCCGGAACATGTTCATTGGACTTATCCAAAGAGTGCGTTTGGTCTTATCAATCTTGGCTTCTGAGCCCGCTGACCCTTCTTTCTTGTAGTTTGGCTTGGATACGGAAGTGGCAAAACAACTTTCGGAGAACTATGGTGACCGCGCGTGGACAGTCTGTGCTCTTGCACAGCCGACGGGCGAACAATGGCCCTTGCATGGTGTTAGACTCAGTCCAAACTATCCCTATCTGGAGGCTGAAGTTCTCTACGCAACGCGTCACGAATATGCTTGCACAGCCATTGACGTTCTTGCACGTCGTACACGACTCGCCTTCGTAAATGCTCAAGCAGCTCTTGCCACACTCCCACGCGTCATAGAAATCATGAGCAAAGAGCTTGGATGGAGCCGCACGCGTCAAAGGGAGGAATACGAGCGTGGTGTGAAGTTCTTGGGAAGTATGGGTGGTTCACCTGGTCCGGCTGTGAATGCGGGACAGGGCGGTTCGTGGATGCAATGGTTCGAGAGCGGATTCTGGCATCTTGTAGCCCTATCAGGGTTGCCTATTTCGGTCCCTCTCCGTTCAGCAACACCTTCCTCTGTTCCCGTCTACAGTCGCGCGAGATTCGAAGCTGGTGAAGTCGACGCGCTGAAAGACTTGTTTAACCGCCGCGCAGTCAGTTCAGCACAACCAGAAGACGCGGCCACCCAATCATCACATCTGCGATTGAAGAAGCAGGATATACCAGCCGTATTGAAGGACTTCTCTACTGAGTGGCCGGGTGCTGGGTATGAAGGTTTCAGGGAGGCTGATTACCGATATGTATTCTCAGAGGAAGGATTCAAGGATCGTGTGGATGTCGATTTCGACGAGTTTGTTGAGATATGTGGAAACTTGAAGGATGTATCCATGATTTCTGTTGCTAAGAGGAAGAAGGCGGAACGGAAACGGATCCCTGTAGAAAAGAGTGGAGGGGGAGTATAGGTTCGTCCTTGTGGTATTGACTGATTTCTCTGTGATCTGTGGTGAACATTGGCTTGCTTAGTAGACCCCACTAGACCCCGCTTGCAATACATTTCATGACCCGTTTCTATTGAGCGTCAAAGAACGAAGATTACTTTGAAAACCTCGCATGGACTAATTTACTTACTGCGCAATATATAATCTCCACCTCATCGACACATAATCCGTCTGTTACTGTGCCTTCACCCACTTGGAGCAAGACGTGAAGCACTGGTACTGCGGGAGCAGTATCTTAGACTCCTTTGTTGGCACGGGATCTGACTGCAGACTCATGGTAGCGGCCACGTTGTGTCCCGGTCACTATTTTACGACCGGTCCAGCTGTCGTGTGATCTTGCGATCTTGATCTCCGTTGTCGCTGTCAGAGAAAGTCGTAACAAAACGATTCCGTTTTGCGGGTCATTCCTATGTGCTTGCCAGATACAGCCGTATAACTTGGTTGTATGTCAATACATGAGTATGATGATTATTCCAATATATATTAGATAACCAAGAGTAGCCTTTAGATGGGTCCAATTGATACGCATGGTGGTATACCTCCTTCTATGAATGTGTGAAGCGTGATTATAATCTAGCACAGCGTTCTTTCAATTTTGATTCGTATTCGTCAACCAAGACTCTGCGTAAGACCTTGCCAGTTGGAGATTTGGGTATCTGTATCCGATTGATTGTTAATCCTGCTCCTGAACCGCTTGCACTGAACAACTGTAAGCGAAGGACTTACTTGGTTTACAATGGCAATGCCACCTCTGAGCCACTTATACTTGCTCAATGCTTGGCGCACCCATGCGTCGAGTGCTGCAATAGCCTCTTTGCTACTGAGCTTCTTACCGTTGGCTGAGAGGACAACCCATGCACGAGGAACGCGTTCGTCCATTGTTCGTCCACCACTGACGCCAGCGACAGTCGCGTCAATGATGAGATCTTCAGGGTGACTGAGGAGAGTGTCCTCTATCTCTGAAGGTGACACTTGCATTCCGGAAATCTTCAGTGTGTCCTTTCATCGAGATATCAGCCTCCGCGTTACACAGCACGCGGGCATTTTTTTTTCTTCACCTTTGCTCTGTCCTCGAAGTATAGAACCCCGTCTTTATCTATCCGTATACAATCTCCTGTGCGTAGCCACCCGTTTTGGAAGGTCTCTTGAGTGGCCTTTGGGTTCTTCCAGTACCCAAGAGCGACAGAACCCGAACGGACATGCAATTCCCCAGGTTCGTTATAGTCAGCCAGGCTACCATCTTCTCGCACGATACGGGCTTCGACACCGGGTAGAAGGATTCCAACAGACTCTGGGATGTGCTTTGCCCGTCCTCCTAGTATTCCAGGGAGAGGTTTGATGGACACTGAGATCGTCTAACATATGGGAATGAAAATTTCGTCGAAAAATGCATTAGATGGTGATATCCGTACACATTCAGACATCCCATAACCTCCCCCAACCCGAGGCACACCAGGAAATCGAGAGCGCAATTTCTCCGAGAGGGACACGGGGAGATATGCTGCTCCACAATGTAAAGATTGTACGGTACTGAGATTTGTCGTCGAGAATCGCGGATGGTGTACAATTTGATGTATGAGGGATGGGACAAGGTAGATTGTCGTGACGCGGTATTTTGGAATGGAATCAAAGAAGACGTCGGGGTCCCATTTAGGAAGTATGAGAAGTGTTACCGGTGAAAAGAAACATCTAAATGTGAGGATATGAAGTCCGTATGTGTGATGTATCGGTAAAACATTGAGCGTGACGTTCATGCCCCCCGGACCGTTCCATATTGTAGGGGGTTCCACTTTAGCTGTCTCGTCTATCACTACGAATATTTCGCGGACTGAATTGATTATATTTCCATGTGAAATCATCACGGCTGGTAACACAGAAGTCAAGTCAGCAATGTCCTTTGATCAGAAGCTGTCAGCCACTGTGAAGTGCCGTAGCATGCCCCGAGCACTCTATAATAATCGAGCCGAGTCCCAGCGGTATATGTATTTGTACTTCACGAAAAGGGCAAACATACCTTTCGGTAATCCACTTGTCCCGCTAGAGAAGACCAGATACGCCAGTGTATCGTGTTGGGCTTGCCGTATCGGCAGACGTGGTATCTTTGTCTTCTGGACCAGGTCGACGAGCTCCCCAAAGCTGATGTGACCTGTGACCTCCCCTCCCACGATGTGTATGCGATCTTCCGGCAGGCCAGAAGTGAGTGCAAGAGGTAACAACCCGGGACTCACGAACAACCGCGTAGGGCCTGCAAGCTTGAAAAGGTATTGGAGCTCGAAAGGAGTTGAATACGACGAGAACATGGCGAATGGAACCGTTAAGACCATCAGCGAGTGAAGTAGGGCTACGCAGTCCATAGCATTCTCGCTAAGAACGCCGACAAGTTCTGCGTTCTCTGTTCGGAGTCCCAGTCCGCCGTCCTTGACATCACTTCCCAATCCTGTGGCACCATCCCGCACCCTTTCCAAGAACTGCCGAAATGACCGCGTTTCACCAGTGAGTGCATTTATGTGTAGTGGATAATCTGGCCATTCTGCTTGGTCTGGTCGACGGAAGAGTACATCGTGAACGTTTTGAGGTGGGGCATAGGGCAATGGGGGAAAGAGCGACGTGTGATGCATGATGACCCACTGAGCGGGAAGTTGTACGAGTCGGTGGGAGACTAATCACCTCGTTTTTATTCCACTCCGAGTCAATGTGAGCTTTTATTGGCGTTACTGCAACTCAGATTCTGGGCAATTCAAGCTACCGGCTTCACGGTTGAGATTTGGCACCGAAGAGTAGCCGGTCCTTGGGGAGTCGTTAGAGTTGGATATCACCTGACAAGGCTCTCGATCCCACACATTGTACTAGCACACCTCAGGCAGCTATCAGCTCCCGAGACTCGCGTTAGCTCCCGCAACGTTGAACATCCTGCCGGGCTTCCGTCGCCAGACCTCCAAAACTCGCTCATTCATGGAATCTCATGGGAAACGTACGAAAGATGACTCGAACAGCCCTGTGTTACTGATCACAGTTATCAACGAGGACACCGGTTGGATTCTCGTCCTCCACAGTCAACTGACCGGAACAGCACACCACGTTGCCAAACATGAATTTGAAAGGGAATATTCTCAAGTCCAAGGTAAGTTTCGGCACAGGATGTGCGAGGGATACGGATTTCAGTGGTCCCTGGATGACCGTTTTACGGATCGAATGACCCACAAACCACAAATCGCAATCCCCAGACTTTCCTCATAATGGCTTACATTGAACTGGAAATGGCTGCCTCGTGTCTTCGGAGGCGGGCCGCCATTTCTTTTTCATGAGGGTCCGTCACGGTGAACGTCCTTTCCTACGGTTATCCGGTTGAGGGTATGATTCATTGCCGAATGGACTCACATGCCCCGGTTGCCTCGCTCGTCAAACAATGATTTGTATCGCAGGTCTTGATCATTGGTTCCCCTTCATCCACCTGACCCTACAGTTTTTCATTCCCGTCCGTGCGTGCATGCAATTTGGAAATTTGACGCTCTGCATTTCGGGCTTACATTATACCGAGGCTGTCGATTGGACTGCGGTGAGACGATTATGCTCATGGCAGGCTGTTCAATGAACTCCCCTCAGAGGCGCGCTCGTAGAATGTTCGATACCCCTTCTGACATCTAGGTCTATCAAAGCGCAATCAAGCTCCGATCTAACCCTGTAGTTGCAGACGCTCAGGATGCAACTCACTGGTTTAATATTCTTTCAGCTAGGGTTCATCGCCTCACGTCGAGTTCGTGCTGCTTCCTCGTGGTTCCAAGGGACTCTTGAATTCTCACTTGAGAACAAGTTCTCCGTCGATTATCCAGGAAGCAAATCTGCTCGCAATAACTGAGGGCAACTTTCACCCACTCCACCCGTGTCTCTCAGAGAGGATCGAGGCATGTCGGAGTCCAAATGAACAAATTTAGATCCAAAGTCAATCGACTTGATATTCAAATCATGAAAGTCAGTCCTGACACACCGAGGCGGATAGTGGGAAGTAACCGGTTTTCTTCTTTGTTTTTATTTTACGGAAAGACTCGCAAAAGTTGGATCCAAGGATCCAAATCCGCCGCGCCGGGTCTAATCTAATGAGCCTAGTCAGTTTGTCCAAAGATAAATATTTCGTATGTCCTATGCGTTATCAAACATGAGTTTACTGTCGCTTACCGCATAAGCTTGGTCACCTCAGAACCATTTGACGATCTATTTTATGAGTAATAACATTACATACATCTACACAGTGTAGGAATTACTTCCGGTGGAGTTCACCAGGGGGATCAACATATATACAGTACTGTTGATGTCCACGGGGGAACGAGGTGATCTTCAACGGAGAGAGGCGAACATCACCATTGTGCAGGCTGCTTGTAGCAGGTGTTTGTCACCTTTTTTGCCAGATTCACAATGCAGGGTTGTGAACAGAGCGGTGATTTGGATCACCTGTCCTCCCGGTAGTCAACAAGTTGGCTCAATTCACCGCTGTGACTACATGGGTGCTCGCTCGGTTGAATTTACCCCTACAAGTATTATGCAATCTGCCATGTATTCAACCCCTTTGTACTGCAGTAGCTGGCGCTGAACACCAACCAATGACATACCAAACTACATGGTAATTCAGCGATAGTATGATTCAACAAGCTTAACGGGAAACGCGACCCCGCGATCGAAGTGACTGTCTCTATCACGGATGACATATTGAGATGTCTATGTATTGTCTATCTGAATCACGCAATTCAGGAGTACCAACTTCAAATATCCGTGTCGGTGCAGCTCCCAGGTGGATGTCAGTGATCATTAATCAGGCTGAATGGCAACAAATCTCAGTGCAGAGGACGCTTGCTTGAGATTCGGACATTCGAGGTTGTACTTGGCTGAATTGATGGCAATAACCTACGATCAATTGCATTTTATCAGGGGCGTAGTCAAGCCAACCGCGAGTCTAAAGTTGGGCACGAGGCACAACCACGCTTAGTACTTGCGGATTTGCGGTGTAGCAAAGGTTGGCTTCGCAGTCTTAGGGTTGTACACAACCTATGTCCCCAAGCTCTCGCTAATAACACCAACGACGACAAATCGAGTCGAGCTGACCCCGTCTACTCTTAACAATCTGTATTCAAGATGCCCCCAAACTTGAAGCAAAGACTCGCGGCACTCTCTTTAGCTCCCTCTTCTCCGTCCTCACCCCTGGGTGCCGCAAGTTTGAGGAAACAGTTTCAACCACCATGGAAACGAGGAGCTATGGATCCAAATGGAAACGATCCGGATGCCCGCGGCAGAGCAAAAGATATCATGGACAAGCTCATATTCCAGGCTGGTGTAGATTATGAGTAAGAGTCTAAGTCGTCAACATCAGCAATATATTTTTCTGATGCGAATCTTCTAGGACGAGACCCATGTATGTTTGAGCTTTACCATTTTAATCAGACTTTTGCTAATCACGTCGAATGACATGGTGATCATCAGTGCTTCCGCATTTCCAGATCCCCGCGAAGTGTCATACGATGTACTATTGTCGCGCGTTACCCTCTGGACACCTCTTAGTGAGAACATTGCTGACCAGATGATTCAGGCGCATTTTGTCATACCTTGATCTTTATGGTGCGGTAGCTGAACCCTTTTTATGTTTATTACTCATTTCTCGCAGTTGAATCCGACTATACCGTAGTATTTTTCGCTGCTGGGGCCCGACATGCTCCCAACTGGAATTGGGTCTGGAAAGCATACCGTAGCCTCAGTCGAAAGTACCGCAAAAACCTAAAACGCTTGGTGAGTCTCGGTGTACTTCTTTTTGTGATCCGGTCTTACATGCAATCAAGTATATTGTACATTCATCTTTCTTCTCCAAGAGTGAGTGCTATTCCGCCATTCACAACATGTTCTTTGCATCTCACGCATCGTAGTGCTATTTTCCTTGGCCGGTGCCATTATAAGGTTTGCATCTTTCTCTGAGAGCTAATTGCTCAAAGCGAATCCCCCACCTTTCATAGTCCAAAATTTTTCCGCAAAATCGCGTATATCAATACTTTATCGGACCTTGCGCACCATGTTCCACTAACACAGATAGACCTGCCACCAGCAGCATACCAGTATGGCCTTTTCTTTCTTTCGTCTGGGACTAGGATATAATGTCCAGGGCTAGGGAGAACCTGAAGTATGAGAAGCAGATCAGTCTACCCATACCAATCCGTGCTAGTATGTTCGGAGTCCCACTCGAAGATCTGATGGGATGCGACGGTGAGAAGGGTGGTATTCCCCGCGTAGTCAAGGACGCGATACAGTACATTCGGGAATGCGGTATGGACGAAACGTTTCGTTGTATCAACATTTACTAGACATTTCTTCGGACAGGTATGGACGAGGAGGGATTGTTCAGACGGTCACCGAACTCAGCCTTACTGAAGCAAGTACAACAGGCTTATGACAGAGGCCAAGTTGTCTCGCTTGGGACATTTGATGATCCATTCCTCGCCTCCGTGTTGATCAAGAAGTACTTGCGCGATCTTCCTGTCCCGCTTTTTCCGGAATCGCTCTACCCTATCCTACGACAATGTCCTGCAATCTCGAATGAATTGTCGGATATGACAGCTGTCACCTACGTTCGAGATACCCTCCTGCCACAGCTCATGCCATGTGTATATATCCTCCTGAGCCATGTTCTACACCTTCTTCACGAAGTATCATTACACTGCTCAACGAATCGCATGGATGCGCATAATCTTGCCCTTGTGATCTGTCCTAATCTCGTAAAGAGTTCGAATCCGATGAAAGACGTTATGATGTGTGCCGTCCCTGGCGGCCCTTCCTTTGCGAATGACTCCGTCTCGTTCTCGTCTTCCACGACACTGCAATCATTATCCAACTCCACGACGACTCTGGCGTCAGATTCATCGTCGGAAGGGGGGACTACGCTGGGCGCCGTGATCAAGCTTTGTATCCAACGATACTACGAGATTTTCGACGAAATTCGGGATCGTTCCGAACCCGTGTCAGCCTCCAGACGTCTCTCACGATCACCCTCTCCACCGTCTTCTGCCGGTTCATCCGCATCGTTGTCGAAACCAACTCGACCACTATCACTTACTGTGGACGATGAAGATAGCATTGATGACGCTATGCTTGTCATGCCTATCGGTCCAGCTGGAAACACCGGATCGTCATGGAATCTCAACTCGAAGGAGAGTCGCACGCTGAATACCGCAATGACCTTCGGTGCGGTGAACGGTACCACCATATTTCCGTACCAACCACGTCAGCGCAAGAATCCTATCACCGCTGTCGGGGTTCGTTCCGTGAACGAGGACGGCAATGTTACAAACTTCAATTTAGTTTCTCGCAGTCGTGCGCGGTCCACGATAAGTATCGAGAGGATCGGAAATGGTACAGGAAACAATCGAGGATCTATATCGATTGGGCGGGGAACGTTGCGAAAAGCGACTGGATCTGGAGTGGAAGCGATGGGCATTACTGCGGGCGGATTTTTCACGCCGCCGACTTCGAGTTCTCCACCCCCTTTACCTTCCTCGGAGAGATTTACCGAGAGTTAGTTGACGGGAACATTTGAGGTATCTTTGCTATCCGATCTCTATCAGGTTACTTATTAGTTTGGTTTCTCTGTCGTGGTGGGGGTTCTCCTCTGGTCGGATACCCGTGTAGTTGTGTTATTTCCGTCGCTGGGTGGCCGGGCGCTGCTAAATCTGATGTTTCTTTGGTCTGATCCTCATCGACCTACCAGCGTAGTTCCGTTGGGAATTGGTATGTGCACTGTCAATAACCTGGATTATGGCGTCGTGAGTTCGGGCTCCTGTCACCTTCAAAGTTTCGTCGCATGGGTCCGTTACACACGACCATGTTGGAAGACAACCGTGAAATTGAAGTCATGCGGCTGAGCGTGTGGCACACTACAGACCGCTGGTGATACCCAAAAGTGTCGATTCAAGTTCTAGCTGGTCTTGGCAACTTCCTGTTGAACTTCACAGGCACCGCCGTTAGTACACAGCTGAGTTGACGCGGTTCGTCACGTCGGTCGAACGACGACCATAACCACCTCCGATCCAGCATTTTGCCAATCTGCGTCCATGTCGTTGGTATCACTCTCGAACTTAAAATGCATATATGAAACCGTCAGTTTCAAGGCAGGTGGGCGTCATCCACTCAACGTTTGGTTGTTCGAACAACCACATCAGACTTGTCACATCCACGCTGCAGCTATGCTAAGCATCTTGCAGCAATCACGCGTTGATTCGCCGGACTATGGCGCTCAAGCCCCATGCCTCGAGAGACCCTGAGGGCACGCCTCGAGGCTGGAGTTCCATACTGAAGATCCTTGGCCAGTCACCCTGTGCATAGTTGTTCGCTTCCCTTGCCACGCAGTTCATTTGCGTAAAACCAACTAGACTCACTCCTTGCCGAAGCCACCCCCTTCTCCTTCATCCACTAGAGTCTCGCAAAAGTATTGTTTTCTGCAATGAGCGACTACGCTGATAGTAGCATCGTACCACCTGTGCTTCATGATGTCGTCCTCAGACTTGAGACGATTGTGCCATCCGCTATTAGGGCCCATGCTTTCGAGCATAGAAGGTGTGTTGAATCATGTTTCTGTTAGAGCCGACTGTCATGCCATGTGGTCAGTTCTTCTGTCGCAAGCACCCTCAAGGGTCCGCAAGACAAGAAGTTATTGACCGGGGACCACAAGAACCGCGTCCCCAATGGTTGGCTAAAGATCAAACACCCAGAATCAGGCGTGTACTACTACCACGAAGAGAAGAACTCATGCACATCGTCAAATATGATCAATCCCAGAATATACTCCCTTGTCACACAGGCGATCGACCTCCTTCATAGAAGTTCAGTTCTCCAAAATCTACTTGAAGAACAAGAAGTCGACTTAGTCGTCGATTCTCGATTGATTGATGGGGCTATGAACACTACCTACTACTGTGTTTCTCATTCTGAACGGCGTATCTTTTGGCTTGAGGATATCGGACACGAGGAAGTCGATATTCCTTGTCCATCAAGCATGTGCCAGGAGTCGGAAGGTCTTAGAGCGCATTGTTCGTCTGTATACCCTGACGTGTTATCATTGTCACTAATTAACTATATTCAAGGCATCGAAGCTCAATACTGGCGAGTACAAGGATAATTGATGCCACATTGCGAATGTTGACTTGGTGTCGTGACAGGAAACACTGTGAGCTGTTCCCGACAACCTTTACAGTCACCAAAAATGTTACCGGTGATCTCAAGGATATCTTGCTACAAGCCGCAGCTGATCGTGTTGTGGCTAAATTTTCGACATCACCGTACGGCAAAGAGGATCTAGTATATATGCTTGATGTGGTCAAAGAAATCGAGGGTCGGTGCTGTGGATCGTAGATTGGAAGGATGCTTACGCACACATTGTATGGCGGATGTACGGGAAGAGAGTGGTCACTCCTCGTGGATCATTGGTACGTGGTATGGTCCGCTCCATTAATATTAACTCACATTTGTTTTCTAGCAAAGTTCATGTCACTCTACAGTAAGCATATGGAACGTTACATTGCTCCTATCTTTACTCAAATTCCATCCAGACGATGGGGTGCTACGAAGCTCGTATGGTCAGCGAGACGATTATTTCGACATTGATAATACCCATGACATTGGTCCTTATAAACGCTCACTTTTCATGGCCATCATTGGGCCCTTCTTTTTCAAATCTCCTGACGTATATGCGGTCGAGTTACACTCATTCCATCAGAACTTCACTCCAGCGCGCTTCTCGAACTTTGTCCACAAAGTTGATCAGAGCATCCGCGATTCCAACCTACTGGTATCTATGTGCTCTTCGTTTCGTGGCGATGCGCTGATCCATCTCTATCCGTGAAAGGCTACCGTGCTTCTCAGTACAGACATGGGTTTCCTCGCTTACACCAACGATGGCAAGGAGGGTGGAGTCACTGCACCATCACCATCACAAATCCTCACCTACGTGTCGATCATCTGCAGTGTCGGAAGTATCATCACTGGTCTTGCCATTTTTAAGCAATATCGCGCTAAAGGTGCCGATACTCCTTTGCGAGCGGTAATCTGACCCCTTTTGTGAAATGAATAGACCTCACCTCTTCTGTAGGTCATTATACTGAGGCGGATACTCGAAGAGCCACTTGGCTTAGAACGCCTTGCCACCATTTGTAGTCTCCCCTATGTGTTGCTAATGTGGAGGTATGTTTCATTGCAGAATAATATACGTACAGAATAAACTAACTTATATTTGGGAGTTTGCTCTCCTTTGTGGCGGCCATCGTTGTCATCTTTTACAATCGTACGGCTATCCAGGTTCGCGTCCCCGTCTCCGTGGCCCTCTTCCTGGTTTGCCTTTGCCTATTTTTCTGCATGTATACTGCGGGACCCCAAAGCAAGGAGGATCAGAGACTACAGAAACGACCACGTGGCGACGCTACTTCTTCGTATTTACCAAAGTTTGGTCCCAAGAAAGGAGATCTTTAGGCGCCATGATACGCCCATCTTGCATACCCATATCTCACATCTACGTACCCTGACATGCTCTTCTTTTACCCGCACCTCACCTGATGTGACGATATACTTTCAGATTCCTCTCTTATTTTTGGATTGATCACGAGTGATCCCACAGCGACTTTCAGATCGAGTCGCACCTTCAGATAGCTGTCAGCGTGAGTTGACTCGGCTTGAACAATGTAATGTCTGAACTTATACGGGTCGCCTCACCGTCAAAAATAAGGGGCTACCTGGCGTAACGGATAGCCTGAACAAATGAAAAATGATTCAAATCTGGGAATCACGTTGATATTCTTACCGCAGGAAGATGCCGATCGATAGGAGTATATAGACAGGAGCATCTGACTTCTACTAGGACCACCTCCCCTTCCTGCTCAATCAAACCAACCACAATTGACCATGCCTGGCGAACTCTTGTACAAGGGAGCCCCTCTGAAGCAGCTTTTCGCAGAAGAGAAGGAGGGTTGGTCTGGATATGTCGAATGGGAGAAGTATCCCGATAAGAAAAAGCTCGCGAATGACATTCTGAAAACTCACAAGTTCACTCCAGTCCCTGAATTCCAGTTCGTTCCACTGCCGACTACGAACCCTGTCTTGATCGGACATCGTTGGAAGGAGTACCACGAGGTCCTTGGTCTCAAAGACATCGTTGATTTTAGTTGGAAAACCGTGCAAAAAGAGAAGCCTGACCTTATTCATTTGCTCGTGAGTCTTCCTTAGTCTCTCTTCGCACGGGCACTGATGTGTTATTTGTCAGGATTTCCCTTACAATGGTGAGACCCGCCGCGAGCAACTCCTGCAAAGCAAGATCACGGACAATAAGTATCACTTGTAAGTCCGTCATCGCTTATACTCGGCGCAGACTGGCTGATTAGATCACTATCGTCCGGAATCATGGCGGAGTGCCCGACATTGACGAGGACCTATTTAAGCTGGAGATTGGGGGTTTAGTCAAGAACTCTGTCTCCCTCTCTTTGAAAGATCTTAAAGATCCTGAAAAGTTCCCACAATGTGAAGTTACTGTCACTCTGCAGTGCAGTGGAACACGTCGAATTGAACAGATCCGAGAGTACCCGGGAGACGGTGATGAGCTTATCAACGCACCCTGGGGTGAAGGAGCCATTGGTACTGCAGTTTACCGAGGTGTGCCATTGAAGAAAGTCCTCAAGAAAGCATGCGGTGGTGTCTTGCCCGAGTGTCAACACCTCGAATTCATTGGCGCGGATACGTACTTTAAGTGAGTTTGCAGCCTCCTCACTCCCATGCAAGGCTGAGGTTTTGTTGTTTGTAGGAAAGGGAATGTGTTCAACTACGCAGTGTCAGTCCCGTATCGCAAGGTCCGAGCAAACGAAGAAGTTCTGCTAGCTTGGGAGATGAATGGAAAACCTCTCCCTAAGATCCACGGCGCACCCTTACGAGTTGTGGTCACCGGATACATTGGCGCTCGTAGCTGCAAATGGGTCTATCAAATCAACGCACTTGCGGAGCCAAGCATGGGACCTGTCCAAGCTCAAGAGTACCTCTACTACACTTCGCAGATTTGTCAATCTTATTGATCGTCATTATTAATAGAAGATCTGACTTGATAGGAATTTAGATTGGTAAACAGAATGTGAAGTATTCGAATGGTTTTTCGATCCAGCAAATGCCTGTTTCGTATGTATTGTTTTGTGATGAAGTTGGTGCTGAACTGACTATGACGTTCACCTTGCAGGAGCGCCATCATTTCCCCTGCTGATAAAGCCGTCATAACCCACGACGGGCATATCGAGCTGAAGGGTTGGGCATACAGCGGAGGTGGTAATTGGGTCGAAAGGGTGGAAGTTTCTCCTGACGGGTCAGTACAATTTTGAATTCATATTTCCTCGGACCCTGATAAGACTACGGAGGTCACGTTTGGTATGCCGTCGACGAAAATGACTTGACTGAGAAGGTAAGCCTTGGTCTGTAACACCCGGTCAGTTCTGATATCTCTCAAGCATTACCATGCCTGGCGACTCTGGAAGATAAGTTTGCCAGTTGACGCTGAAGGATGGCTCGAGTTCTGTGTCCGTACATGGGACTCTTCTAATAACACTGAGCCTACCTTTGTTCGCTCTGCATGGAATTGGGACCTTCACGTCACCTCCTCTTGTCACCGTATCAAAGTCTACAGTGTGAATCGGACGAAGGCTGCCACGAGGAAGAGACTAGAAGAACTGGCTTCCAGAGGTGAAGGGATAGAACCTCTCTCTCGGCCACTGGAATATACCCTCGAAAACACTGAAGAATACGAGGCCGCTCGCCGCAAGCACCCTCGTGAACCCTTGAATTAAAACCGATAGCATTTATACGACCACGAAAATACAAGAAATGACCCTGATTTGTAACAACGGTAAGGTATCTAGTCTGCAAAATTGAAGTTTTCCTTGCTCTCTGTTACTTTCAAGCACATCCACTTCTCTCCCTCTTTTGACGGCACTTCTTCTAAATTTACGAACCCTGTTCTGGTGGATAACCCCCGCCCAGCGGTGTTGTCATTGTAAACTAGTAGTATCACCACCTTCTGGAGATCTCTACCCCTGCTTTCTTCTAAGGACTTCATGTTGATGTCTGTTCTCTCCCACTCCAAACATGCCTTGAGCAAATTTCCTCCCACTCCTTTCCCTCTGTGATCCGGGTGAACCCACATGGCGTAAAGCCCATAAATTGCCCAATTCTCACCCACATCAGCCTCCTTGAAAGGCACCAGGAGCGAAGGAGGTAGGTCTGAAGGTCCCACTATAGCGACTGTGCCTACCCATTCGCCACCATCCTCTTTGTGGCCTCCGAGTTCAGGTTCGTGGGATTTGTCCTTGTCGTGCACGGAAGCTATGAACGTCCGCTTGGATGGTGAATCAAGCCGCATCCTCCAGTCGTCTTCTGTAAAGGCAGCTTCGCGTGCATAGTTTGACCCGAAGCAGTGGGGATCGCGTTGGAGAGAGGTGAGTCTGAGCGCCTTGTACGACGCAAGATGGGGTGGGGATACGGGGAACTTGATTGGGAAAATTTTGTACATGGAGAATGTCCTGCAATCGGCTGACTGGTTGTCTACCAGTACAGATGGTGTATGGGCAGTAATTAACGGACCAATGCAAGGTTGCCGCTCGAGTCAAGCGCTCTTACTACTTGTTTGACTCATCTCGACTCAGTGAGATGATTGTAGATCACCTCATAACCATATGATAAGAAAGTCGACGCGAAAGCATTCTTCTGACCCTGTTTATGGGAGACGACGTCGATAGGGAAGGGGAGTGTATGGATGCCGAGTCCGTTTCGCTGCGAGGCCAGTGGCGGTACTAACTCTGACTGAACACTCCCATTGGATGGCACTCGGGGCGTTCAGATCCATGGCGTAGTGTAAGAATCTAGAATGTATTTGCGTTCTTGAAAATGCTGACTGTTGCCTTGATTCGAATCGTGATCGAAGCATGATGCGTGATGCACGACCTTGGACTCGGAGAAAAATCGGACGACAACCACCCTCGTCGCCACGTACGTGTCACCCAAGCCAGGAATAATTATATGGGATGGCGGTGGCTCCCTCGTGTCCGTTTTATAACAAAGTTTCGAATTCGCCGTCTACACCCACCGAGTCCTACTGGCTGAAGACTTCACGCTAGTGTTACGTCCGGTCTTTCCCAAATTACTTTCTGTGCAGTGCTCCGATGATTCGCTGTCTCTGGTGGATCATCACCTTCGTTAATGTCACACACCGAACTTGATCCACCAACCCGCGGAAGCTTCTCGCGAGGCTGTACTTGCAGCTAGTTATCTCATCCTTGAAGATCGGGAGGTCTTCCGAGACCCACAGCCGCATCTAGCAACGTGGATCGTTCATCAAGTTCCTGACTCTGTTGCACTCCGTTTCAAATGGGCTGAACTTGAACAAGTCAAGTGGATGGAATCTAAGCACATCGGATCCGTTCCGTGCGGAGAGGTTTTGCACGACCATCACCAAGATCTGGAGAGATATCAAGCGTCATAGTTCCCAGTTATCCGAAGCAGTCGCTGGACTGTTCATGTTTCTATCCATTAACCATCCAACTAAATACATTTATATTACGAAGCTACGGTTACTACTTTAAGTCCAGTTCAGCTAGTCTATACCTCTTCGATGATGTATGAAAATAAACGTATCCAGCTGCGTACTGCCTGAACGCTTCACGCGCTGGAAGAGATCTTTCTAATATTCTCATAATTCTGTCATAGAGGTTGGCCGTTGTATCCGCTAGCTCCTGAAGGGTCTCCAGTTTCGATTTCCCACTCTGAGAGGCCAATATGGAAACTTGATTGGTACTCTCCCCTACTTGCTCTTCCTTGTAAAACGACAGTACGTCGTTGACGTTATGAATGAAGAGGATCATCTCTGGGATGGCCTGAATATAGTCGTTCAATGGGATATCCTTCGAAAACACCAGGAACGCATAAGCCTCCGCGACACCAGTCATCGTTCGCTGGTAAGTAGGATATTGTCGTGCGGCACTAGAAATCTGCATGGACTGAGTCTCGTACTCCAGTAGATTGGCAGTGACAAAGCTCAATATCGATGTCGTGATGAGATTGGTTGGTACGGACAAGAATAACTCTGGTATCTGATGCAGAATGTCTGCGAATGCATCCAGGATCGCACTCATCTGCGCTTTCCCCTTAAGGAAACGATCATTGAACTGATAGATACTGGCTAGTTCCGTAGGGAACCGGGAAGTCGCATCATCGATGAAGATAGCGCACGACGTGAAGAGGCCAGCCCATACTTGAGTGCGACGGTGAGGAAGATGGGCACAAGTAGTTGCTGCGTAGATGACCCCTTCCTTCAGGTATGTTCGAACGGAGAAGGTGCCATCAACTGGATACCCGCATCGTACCGCTTCGTCAATGCATTCTTGATAGACACCATGGTCAAATGGCGCCACATCGTATTTGACATCACAGCGTGTAAGGAGAGAACACACAGTTCTGCTAACGTTCCGTGCCTACAAGATCATGTTAACAATCGAGGAAGCTGTTCCAATCTTCGCTTACCAGACTCATGTTGGGCTTGTACTTGAGTATTCAGGTGCGTACCGATCATACTTGCCTCATCTGCTCTTATACCTGGGTCGGTGAGCAAAACTACCATATTCAAGGTCGTGGTATGGGCCGTGAGTTGACCGAAGAACGTTTACTGAACGTTCGGGTTCTCCGTGATGGTCGGTCACACACCATGGGTTCACCAGATACCGGCTAATCAAAAAGAAATTGGCCCGTGTCAAAGGAAGATGGATAATCCGTGTCCATGGTCTGCTAAGGCCAGCTTAGATTGAGAACAGACAAGACACTGAACAGACGAGACACCCGAGCGGTCCGTACGAGCGACACAATCAAGGGATCCAAGGCCTCATTAAACAGAAGGCTGTGAAGGTCAACATCGCCTCTCGTTGTCAACGATGGGACCGCCGGCTCGGCCATCAGCGTAACCGAAAAGTGAAGTGGAACGGCAGCCTCACGGCTTCTGCACGATACCTTGTTGGACCAATTGGCTGTTGAGAAGAAGCGCCAATCAAGGCGAATCACGGGCATCGTGGGGACGAGTTGTTCTTGCTATCATGCAATTGCGCATTGTAGCATTATAATATAGCCAAACCCGTCATTCGGAACTGAAGGTGGATGTGGCTCTTCACCTTCATTGTAATCCTGAGAAGCCACGAGATCTCCCCTGGTGGAGTGTACATTTCGGTTACAGATGTATTTAATCTAAAGTTCGGGAAATGGCCGATAAGGACGTTACGTGTCATAGCCACGGGTATGACCGCACGGGCTAGACCTGGGGGGAAACTGTTCAACACCTCATTTTCGCAACATACGCTGTCTTTGCTCGGCCTGGGGAGGTTGCACTGGTGCGGCACCGGTCGGCAGGCCATTTGCGAAGTGAACGGAATGGCGGTGAAAACATCATTCGAAGCCTATAATATGACGGACAATCATGACGGAGGATGACTCCTCACTTCAAGCATTTCAGTTATGCAGTCAATGTCTCAGGCGAGCTCATCAAGTCGTCCTACAACCAAAAGGACCAAGACGCAGTCGCAGAGAGAGTATCGGTCCAAAGAGATCGATGGTTTTTCTGAACTGCGAGAGGCTTTGCTGCTCGTCGATCCATTTGATACCCCATTAGGGAGAGATGCCACTCGGCATCAGATCCTAGCTGCAAGGAAACTTCGGACACTGTCCTCCGAGAACCAAGAACTCTTACTGCGACTGTCAACTCCGAGTTCTGTTGGAATGACAGAACCAGCGCCGATAAGCACGCACGGATTCCCTGCAGGTTGGTGATCTTGTTTGAATAGACGATTCAAATTGATGGACAAAAACCTTTAGTAAACACAGGAGGTTTGGGTCCGGAATGGGCACCCGAATGGATTGAAACACAAAAGTTAATGGCCTCGGCCGTTGATCCCGCGTCTCAACTTGGAGACCGCGAGATTTCCGGGTGGTCACATAGCCAAACCCCCTTTCACGGACAGGCACACCAACCATATGATATGTTGCCAGGAGTAGTGTACCAGGCTCCTTCACGCACGGACATGCAGAGGTTTCACTAGTAGCATACTCTAATAAAACAAAATAATTTAAATATGACTATTTGAATCTCTGGAAATGAGAACGAAAAGCAAACCTATTGAGGAGAAGGTGCAACTGTTGACTGACAGGATCATGGTTAGTCGTACCAGAAATCAAAGCTGAACCTAAGCACTACGTGGTATACTTGTAGCCTTTATGACTCACAGCACCGAGCAATTCGACAAACTGAGTCCTGGCAGTTGTAGTTGAGGATGTAAGTTGTTATTCGAGCTGTGCAATGTTGAACCAACGGCACTCAACGCTTTGTTTACCACGACAAACATCTCAAGATGTATACAAACCACACAGACTAGACCACTCAGGTCAATCATAGCCTGTATCAACACGACCTGTGAACCACGTCCCAACTCCTCTGTGATCAATCTTTACTTGTAGCCGCATGTCATTATGAGCAAACCAGGACCAAAATCCAAGCCGACGCAGACTCATCACGCTGGCGTCTACAAGCCTGAATCCGTCAAAGATGTGGCAGAATCGCTAGGCATCACGAATCTTCCAGACTCCGTTGCTTCGGCCCTGGCTAGTGATGTGGAGTACCGGATACACCAGGTTATCGAGGAAGCCGCTCGCTACATGCGTCATGCACGCAGAACGGTACTGACCACTGCCGATATCGATCTCGCTTTGCGTACTCTGAATATAGAGCCACTTTATGGCCACACGCCAAACGCCCCATCCACGTTCCGACGCGCACTTCCATTCCCCCACCTTGCTTCAGCCGGTGCCGTGTATTTCGTTGAGGATGAAGAAATCGATTTCGATAAGGTTCTTAGAGAGGAAAAAATAACGGTTCCCAGGGGCGTGAGTTGGACAGCCCACTGGCTTGCCGTGGAAGGGGTACAACCTCTTGTTCCGGAAAATCCACCGGCTGTTCCACGAGAAGAGCCCGGCCCCGCTGGTGCGAAAACACCAACTGGTACAGCCGTTTCTGCACAAGGCAGACAGCAACCCCAAACGGCCCAACAAAACCAACTTGTGAAACAAGTTCTCTCCAAGGAACTTCAATTATATTTCACCAGACTTACTTCTTCGCTTCTCCCTCCCTCATCATCAGCATCTGATACGGCAAAACGCACTGCTGCACTTGCAAGTCTTCGAGCTGATGCAGGTTTGCAAGCGCTTCTCCCGTACCTTGTACGATGGGTCGGAGAGGGTGTTGTGAATGCTCTCAAGGAAGGAGGAGAGACTGAACAGGAAGGTAAGACACTCGAGGTATTACTTGACGTCGTGAGTGCGATCCTTGAGAATTCCACGCTCTTTATCGAGCCGTATTTACACCAAATCCTTCCTGCAATTCTCTCCACGCTCCTTCATTCGAACTTACCACGATCTCATGCAACCCACTTGCGCACAGCGGCTGCGCAAACACTTGGGAGACTATTGACTCAACACTCGACGACGTACCCGTCACTTTCTCCACGTATCATGAAGACTCTTTTGGTTGCTCTCTTGGGTGGTTCAGCGCCAGCTTCTTCAACGTCTACTTCAGTTGTCGTCAATGGTTTCGAGTCTCTAGTAATCGCCAATGGTTCGTCAGGTACTGAGCCACGGGGCGCTCCAAAGCCGTTGGGTACGCGAGAAGGCGCAATTCGTGGACTTGTTGGCATCGGAAAGGAAGCGGTGAGGAAGGGCGTACTTCAGGGTGGGGGTGCTCGCACTGTCGGAGAGGAATGTGTAGTCTCGAACAGTGAGGCAGTGGATAGTGTCGTTGATGCAGTGATGGTTTGTCTCCGGCTTGTGTTCCGACCATAATAGTACCTAACTTGGAATCGTCAGGTTGCCCTTCAAACACTTTCTCCGATCTCTGATATGCCGGAGTCCCTTGATCCTAATCAGGAACAGGACGTTAAGTTAATGGCAGAGTTGCGTGACATTGTTGGGCCATTCTTTACTCAGAAAATCGTTAGCCGAGGTGACCGTGCATGGGCTGCAGGGATTGTTGAAAGCATCCGTGGTTAACCTGATCCGCGGTTTTTATGTAGAAGTACATTTGCTGTGCTTTCGCGCCTGCATCAGTAAAGCAGTTTCTAACGTTACCGCTTGACGCTCCTTCGTTGACCTGTCCTCCAATCAAAGTTCTCAAAAGTCGATAAGAGAGGCAATGTCGAAGGGTCCTATGAAAAAAGCTCATCAAGAATCATGGTGATTACTGTAACTTGCAGAGTCTCTCTAAGTACAGTTGGTCCTCTTTGGTAATTATAGCTGCTACTACTAACGTAGAGTTACCAGCAATCACTAGTCAATGCCAGTATTGTCCGTGGAATCCCCATTAACGACATGCTTATGCTAGGAGAAAGGAAACCATAGATACCGGATGAGAGACCTGGCGTCGCCTGCCGCCAGGTTGATGTGCCAGTAAGCAGGCAATACGTGATGAAGACTTAACCAAAGACTATAAAACCTGCATGACAACTTATCGTCGTCTATCGAGCGATAGAGCATAAAACGGATCCCTGTGTAGCTCGAGTACGCAATAAATGCGGCCGAAGTGAATAAACCAAGATTCCACACGCGACTGAGACAAATGGCCCATAGTGGAATTGCCAGTGCGATGGATAATCTAGAAGCGAACGGGAACATGATGGGAAGTGTCCGTCTACCGGTCAGACGATCGCCGAACACGTCCTTGAAGTCTTGAGCATGCAGAGTCGAAGCGAACACAGCAGTGCTCAAGAGGACAGCGAGCTTCGCAATTCGATTGCTATCAGAATTATTACATCCTTTGTGCGTTTATTAAAAGCCTGACTCGAAGCCCCGGCGACGGGAAGATGAAGATACAACGTACCTGCAAGAAGTGTTCCACCAAAACCTGCACACCCATACATGATCGCTGTGAGGGAATTTTTGAGCACGCAGTGTTCATCACAGTGAAGTTCGCTGTATATAATAGTAAAGATCTGTAGTGCCAGACTAGTGATCAGTAGCGGTGTGCTGTATGCCGCTGAGAGTGCCAGGCAGGCGGGGACGAGCATCCAACGAAGGATCTTGGCATGTAACTCGGAGATTCTTCCAGCAGGAATGGGCCGGAAGGGTTTGTTAATCCTGTCCTCGTCAGGCGCCTTGACTTGGTTCGCGACATTGCACATTAATAGGTGAAGCCACATCCAACCAATTACATGGACGACATGTGAGAGGTGGCATGTAGGGGCAACGGAGAGTGCAAAGAGAGTCTTTTAAAGACACAGTGTTAGCTATGTTAGGAAGAAAAACAGAGACCTCACCTGCGGGACGAGTGCCCTATGAATATCTGCCTTTGTAAAAAGGAATAATGTAAAAATATGGTAAGAGAGAGAGGATGCAAATTTGTGGAGAGTGCACACTGCTCCCATGAGAGAGACGACCTGCAAGTGCAGGAGAGTCGTCAAGTTGATAGCGATATAAGTACACACATGCATCGATAGAAACGACGGAGGGCTCGAGTTGGTCATTGATGATCCATGACATGCCCGGTTATATGTAAAGCGGTGACACGTCGTCAGACTGTGGTAAGCCCGGCGGGCCCTACATCACATATTGGTATCAACCATATATTTTGTATTTTATGGAGGGAAGAAAGTGCGTTTCAAAACCTTGCGTACCCTATAACATGTTATGTATTCTGAAACCAACAGCTTGAATTGTGGTACAATTTCTTCGCACTTTTGGTGCCATGTGAGGGCCGTGGACTGAGAGATATTGTGGTCCGTATCAGATGGCCCTGATCGCCCAGCTATACATAAATACACCAACCCTGAGAGAGTTCGGGTCGCGGTTCCGGCGGTGTATATGACCTTCAGACGGGTGAGCATCTGAGGCAAACCGTTCGGCTGGATGAAAATACAGGCTATGTTTGAGTGCAGACAGCATTTTAAGGAGGTGAGGTTTACGACTCGCTCGATGGAAGTTAAAAGTGTCATCAGTCTACTCAGTTGAACTTGTGCCGAGCGCCTAATAAGCGTTTCAAACTCCCTGCCTAGACTCACAGAATAAAACTCAAGAGTTGGCAAAATTGATGGAAGTAGTCAACAGTGACTTTCAAAAGTTGACAACGTAGAACCAATCATGCATCTCGATACTTGCCTTAACTACTTGGCAATTTTAGCTCAGGTTCGTCCAGCTGGTCAAAACCGGGGATAATCTGGCAATGATCAGTCAGAAATGAGTGACAAATCTCGGGCATACGTCGTTATGATCCACTATACGTTCCGATACGAGCATGCTAGAGACCATTGCCGAACTAGCGACAAGTCCCACAATGCTACCGCGGTCAACCTCTAATAAGTACCTCGGGCCACGAGAGTGCCCACACCATGCGTAGTATCACATTACGCGGGTCATCTCCCAACCAACTCACCAACAACCCACTCGTAAGCACCCAGAAACACCGCACCACCTGCAGATATCCAGAGTGTTCGCGGAACAACACCCGCACATAACGCCTTGCTGCCCTCCAAGACGTATATTTGCCGAAAACGGGACAATAATGAGGGCATTTGTGAAGAAGAGTCTCGCATATCGAGCATGACTCGCGTCTTGAGAACGTCAAGTGGTGTCGTCATTGCAGCTGCAAAACCGCCGGCAATACTTCCACATACCGCCGCTTCCGACGCGCGGAGTGAACGGCCACCCAAGGCACGAGAGAACCGGCGCTTCAGATATTCATACAAGGGAAACTGAAGTGAAGTAAATGGGATCTCACGCATGATTGTGATGCCAAACCCACGGTAAAATCCCGCTACGCCGTCGTGCCTCAGCACTAATTTCGCTGCGGCAAAGGAGGATACAGCAGAGCCATAGCTTGACGTTTGTGTACGGGTTTTTATCACTTCAGTTGGAACACGGACTAAGCAAGCTGCAATTTCGCCGACGGATGCAGCAATCATATGGTTGACGGGAGCTAGTTGGCCGTGTAAGGGTAGAGATTGCTTAACCATCTCATATGTCGAAAAGAACATCGCCGCTCCCGGAGCGCTGCCTACCACGACACTTCCAATACCCTTGTAAATCCCTCTTAAGCCACCCGCCTTCACGAATCCTTGTGAGGATTGTAAACGCGTCTTGATTGTATCTATTGGGAAGAAAAGCAGGTCGACAGATGTACCCGCTGCACCTCCGGCCTAAGAGCAACAAGCGGCATTGCGAATGTTCATGTAGCGGTTTGGAAAGAAAGAGTTGGGAAGCGCACAATGAGGGATTGGACGAATGTAGGCTTGCGTTCTGATTCCATCTCGCCCAGTCTTAGAGGTTCGGTGGACGAAGTGGAGGTTTGAACACAAGCCAACCGTCAGAGCAAGCGAAGGGTGACTCGTTTGGTTCTATTTTCCGAGTCTCACCGTGACTCTATTTGGACTCGATTGACTCTTTGTTACATCTCCAGCTTGATAACTTATTGTCAGACAGGATGGACGATTCACTTGAAAATCCACGCCCGCAAGGACAACAGACACACGATGCGGACGAGCATTCATCTGGAGATGAGGATGGGGGCTTGGACTGGACGAGACTCCCAAAATTTGGCGCTACAGCGCGACCCATTATCCCCAAACGTGGCGAGAAAGATTTCGAGCCCTCTTCTGCTGGGGGATCTGGATTGCAGTTATATGTCCTCGATCGCTCAAGGGAAGCGATGTTTGAAACCCTTCGTGCCAATAGAAGCATTTCCAGGTGAGCTGCGGTCCTTGTACTTACTCAAGCGCTACCATGGCATGTCAGCAAGACCATTAGCTACGGAATTTGGTATCCATCCATTGACCGCGTGCATGTGACGACGGCGCGCGGTATCCACTTTTCGACAATGGGACACTCTGTCTCTCGTTCAGCAGGGTCTGAAGATGCAGAGAACGCGGTGCTAGTTCCATCCTCCAAACTTCCGAAGCGACTCGAACTCCTCCCTGAAGAAGCGCTATATCTTATTGAACGCGGGGCCCTATTTTGTTATAAATCAATCTCCAGTGGCTTCTTGGTGGATATTCCAAATCCTGAAACGCAAAGTCCTGGGGCACCAATGTCTGTCCAGCAGGCATTTGCGGAAATGATTGGTCGCGAGGATGTAACCCTTGAACGCTATCAGGTGATTCATTTCACCTTATTCCTCTTCAAATCCCATTACTCACTCGTATTTTCAACCGTTTACAGGTGTATGCGTATCTTAAACGTCTCGGATTCATTTTGATGCGTGCCAAAGCTCCAGCACCCGAATACCCGGTTGCTCCCTCAAATCTTCTCCCTCCAGCCGAGCCGAGGGGCATTGCACGAGCCGTAGGGGGCATATTCTCGCCCTTTTCCACCAGAATCTTGATTATTACGCGAGCGTTCGGCAGAACCGACTGGTGGAGACGACTTCAACCTCACCGACACAAAACGACCTTGGATATATTCAAAGCACTACGATTTATTCCCTGCGGGCACAGCGTTCCCTTGCATATGGAATCTGAGAGAAAGCTCACACACACAGAACCCGCAATATCGTCGTCGTCGTCGCCGTACAAAATTTTCTATCATGCTTACAAGCCCTCCACACCATTTCGGAAAACGGCCCCACCGGCACCTGATTTCTAAGCCCTCCACACCATTTCGGAAAACGGCCCCACCGGCACCTGATTTCTATGTTGTGGTCGTCAATGCACGAACAACACCCATGCCTTCCTTGCAGGAATTAACTGAGGTTTTCGGTGTACTACCAGAAATGCCACTTCCACCGCCACGCAAACGTGGAACGCAACCACCTGGAAA
The DNA here is from genome assembly GCA_038094055.1 of Chalciporus sphaerocephalus. Taxonomy (NCBI): domain Eukaryota; kingdom Fungi; phylum Basidiomycota; class Agaricomycetes; order Boletales; family Boletaceae; genus Chalciporus; species Chalciporus sphaerocephalus. The sequence continues at coordinate 113,465 of JBBPTH010000001.1, forward strand.
ACAGGCCAGCAATAATGATCAATTTTCCAACGTTCGTCCGACTCCCGCAGAAAGTATGCCAGCATCACCACCTGCTTGGTATTCTCGAATATGGTTATTCCTCCAGCGTCTCTTCTGTCTTCCGTTCTCTCGCACCCCTCAGTTAGTGCAATCGCCGGAGCCTAGTTTTACTCCGAAGCCGAATCCTTTCCTGGCTCTCAAAACAGGGAGGAAAACAGTGGTAATAGCTGCTGTTGATTCTGGTAGCATAAGCTTTTTCAGATTCGGGGAAGGTGTTTTTGAGGAATGGCCGATGGTTTAGATGGTGTACGCGGACGAGCAGTTGTTTGTGTTTAAGTAGTTGACATGGCAGGCAATGCTTCAGTGAATCCTTATTGTGCTGAACTGCACTGTTTCTGATGGGGGTTCGAGGAAACATAGGAGATGACCCAGTTTGGAAACACGACTCAATTCAAGTCCACTCACCGCTGGGTCTCACTGGATCTCAAGTTCCACGATGAGCCTCGCCTCCTTGCTCTTGGGATCCAAATCTTCCGGAAAGAAGAAGGCGCCAGCCTTGGATACGGAGCTGGACGCTCTTTTCCGTACTGCAGTGTGTCCCGAACGTCTTCCATTCCAAGTACTTCCTCTTGATCACCCGTGCTCTAGGTCACGGAAGAACCTTCATCATCCACCGCGGACGACCAACCAGCGGTCGAAAAGAAAAAGAAGAAGAAACGCAGATTGGACGTGGATAACGATGAGCCAGATACCAAGCGCGCGAAACGTTCACGTCCAGAATCCGTCCTACCCTCTCCTTCCGTTTCCTCCCCTCAAGTCGAAAAGAAGAAGAACAAAAACACAACGAAGCGTGTTGCGGTGGTTGCTTCCAAGCCAGAATCAGACAGCGAACCTTCAGATCCAGAGAAAGCCGAAAGTTCGAAACGCGCTTCTGCAAGTGAGTCAGATGGGGAGAGTGCAGATGAAGACGCAGATCCATCTCGCTTGGTTCACGAGACGCTTCAGAAGAAGGACCGATCGAAATCCGAAAAGTCCAACGCTGTGGGTAGAAAGCCAAAGTACGCTCCGGCAGATGAAACTCAGGAAAAACGAGATGCGCGTACCATTTTCATTGGAAATGTCGCACCTGAAGTAGCGGGGAAACGTCCTCTACAGAAACAGCTACATAAACATATACTTGCTTTCGTCCCAACAGCGAAGATTGAGTCCACTCGATTTCGTTCAGTCGCATTTCAAACGCCCACGACTAAGCTCCCAGACCCCAACGACGAGAAGAAGACCAAACAACCTCGACAACATGATCGAGACCGTACTTCTTCATGGCGTGATGCGCAAGCTGGAGACGAGTCTAAGACGAACGAAAAGAAATTCCTTACACCTAGTCAGAAGAAGAAAGTCTCCTTTATCAATCACGAAATTCATCCAGACGCCGACTCCGTTCACGCGTACATCGTGTTTGCTTACCCCCAACCTCCCGAATCCAGACCCGCCAACTTGCCTCCCCCTCCCCCCGTTATGGACCCCTTCGAGGCCGCACGCCTGGCCATCGAAAAGTGTAACGGTACCGTGTTTCTGGATCGTATGCTCCGAGTTGACGCCCTTGTGAAAAAGTCCCCCGGAAATGGTCCTTCGGACGGTGTCCTGCTAAGTGCAGCTATCGGAGACCCTAAGCTTACCGTGTTTGTCGGAAATCTAGACTTTGCGAGCAAAGAGGAGGATCTGCGAGTTTTCTTTGAGGGTGTCGTGAGCGCGGAGCGAGGGCCTCCCAATGCCACCGTGTCTCAGGACGGAGACAAGCCCCAGGTCTGGGTCACGCGCGTACGCATGATACGCGACAAAGACACTCAGCTTGGAAAAGGCTTCGCCTACGTGCAATTTACGGATCGAACCTGTGTTGATGAGATCCTTGCGCTTGAACCAGGCAAACTCAAATTTGCAAAACGGAAACTCCGAGTTCAACGATGTAAGACGATACCCGGTGCACCTCCCATCAAAACCGTTCAGCCTCTCAAAGCCACACGCGCTACCCATCACGATCCGGTACCCCCCGTTCCAAAGGGTGATCCGTCTCTTGGCGAGAAGCTTGCCAGTATGTCGAAAGAGGAGCGTAAGAAGGTGAAAGCCACGGATGCTGATCGTGTTGCTCGGAGAATGGCCAAGAAAAAGGCACGGATGGCGCTGGCGAAAGCAGGCGTACCCATGCGAGGCAAAGAACGAGAGAGAGTTCGCAAACCGGCTATTGCAAAAAAAGTTGGTGGTGCCCCACCGAAAAAGACGAGCAAGGGAAGGATAAGGAGTGAGAAGAGTGTTGCAAAGAGGAACACCAAGAAGTAGTTTTTGTGATCTTGTCTATTAGCCTTCTTCGCTCAGACTTGGTTGATTGAGGTCGTTGACGTTTCTTATCTTCCGGGCCGCGTTGTGTCCTGAACTTGGGACGTTAACATTGAACAACCATGTGGTCACCGAGGGAATAAGGCACACGGTCCGGACTTATTTACGCGACTCAAGTTTGGTGGATCAACTGGTTGCTTGCTCTTTTCCGCGATGTTGATCTGTGGGTTGAGTCTGCTGTCGCTGGCGCTCGTCGGTCGGGCATCGCCTCAGTCGTTTCTGGGCTTCAAACAGCCTACGAATGACATTCAAAAGACTTATGCTGCGCCATACGACGATGGGTTGTTCTCACCGGTCGAGCACCTGGGTGTTCTCTCGACAGATAGCTTCACTACCCTCGGTCACCCATACTTTCCCAATCACAGTGTCAGGATAAAGAAGTCGGACTTTTGCGACGGAACCGTCAATGCCTACACCGGATACATCGACATCGAGGCCAGACATCTCTTCTTCTATTTCTTCGAGAGTCGCAACGATCCTGCTACGGACGACGTCATCTTCTGGACCAATGGCGGTCCAGGGTGTTCATCTAGTTTGGGCCTCTTCATGGAACTTGGCCCGTGCAGAGCCCTCTCTGAAAACGGCACTAGCTATCACGCCGAATCGTGGAACACGAATGCAAACATCTTCTTTATCGATCAGCCCATTGGTGTCGGGTTTTCATACGCCGATTACGGTGAGAGTGTGAGCACCACCGAAGAGGCCGCGAAAGACGTTGCTGCCTTCGTGGCTATCTTCTTTGAGAACTTTAGCCAGTTTAAAGGCCGTGCATTCCACATGGCAGGTGAATCGTACGGTGGAAGTCTTGCCTACACAAACATTTCCATGTCCTAAATTCATGCATACTTCTGTTCTTATGGACGTTACGTCCCTGTTTTTGCAGCGGAGGTATACGACCAGAATGCGAGACTCGAGGAGGCGGGATTGACTCCCATCAATTTGCAGTCGGTCATGATTGGTACGATGAAGATTGATGGATGTTCTTTCTTGACACGACTGATCCATGCTCCTGGGCAGGTAACGGTATAACTGACTACTATACTTTGACGGCTTCGTATGTCGACATGCAATGCACGGCTGCATCGGTGTTCCCGATCTCGAGCATCAGGTGAGTGAAAATGAAATGCTTCGTTTTGCATCTATTCTTGGCTTACCTAGTCGTAAGTTCATGTATACAGATGAAACAAGCAGTAAGGTTTTTTTGTTGCATCCGAGGTTTCACTTGCTCAACGTCGGTAATAGCTCCCTCGATGCCAGAAATGGACCCTCGAGTCGTGCATCAACCAATATGATGCATTAGCTTGCGGTGCAGCTCGTGATTTCTGTGACAGTCAAATCGAGGGACGGTTCTTTGAGACCGGTAAGAACCCATACGACGTCAGCAAGGACTGTGAGGGTGAACCTGGTGACCTCTGCTACCCTGTGACGAGATACATCTCCAAGTTCCTCGATCTTCCTTCCACTCGCGAGTTGCTTGGCGTCGACCCTACTATTACTGGAAATTTCAGTTCTTGCAGCAACAAGGTCGGCATTGCGTTTGACAATGCTCAGGATAGAAACCACGAAACCTATACCCACATATCGGCACTCCTCGAACGTGGTGTACGAGCACTCATTTACGTCGGAACGTACGATTGGATCTGTAACTGGATTGGCAACGAACGTTGGACACTTCAGATGCCCTGGACTGGACAGGAGACATTCGCGAGTCAACCGTTGAGAGAGTGGGAAGTTGATGGACAGGTTGCTGGGAAGACCAGGAATGCTAGGGGACTCACGTTTGCTACGATCGACGGAGCCGGACACATGGTGGGTTCACTTGGCGGTTCTGGTGAAGTGGGTACTGATGCACGTGTGCGATTAGGTTCCGTATGACAAACCCAAGGAAGCGCTTGCGCTCGTACAGAGGTGGTTAGCGAAACAGGATCTTTGAAGGGAGACTTGTTTCAGCGCACAGCATTTTTAGATGGGAGTGGGTTGGGTTTGAGTGGTCTGGAACGCAGGGCTGTACAGGACTTGCTACAAGAATGGAAGACCAGTACGGCCGTTCTAATCAACCACATGTGAATTCATATGTAAATGAAACACGGTCCTCGGGAGCAAGAGTACTATCTGTGGACGGATTGTCGTCAGCAAAACGTACTCGACAACTCTTGGTCATTGGACGTGGTAAACATGAATGGAGTGCACGTTGTACGGTGGATCGTCATACTAGTAGAAACCGCGCAATGCGTCACATCAGAACGTGCTGGCAAGAATGATTGGCGAAAGTGAGCAGCATCAGTGTAGCAATAATGCAGTATGAGAGTTTGAAGTAGATATGGATGATCTGCCGCACGCGGAATTGTCGCAGTTGAGGGACAATAGCGGGTATTGAAGATAGTATATATATTGAAGGGTTGGGTTGTTGTCAATTTGGGATGAGCATCATTAATTGACAGGGTAGTCCACTACACCGTTCACTTGAGACTACATGCCCAAAAGTGGAAGAACGACCGTGGGCCCGAAAGTTGGGGTCGTCTAGGTAGTAGGGAGATAAGAGGAGATTCGGATAGGTGGGATGCGACGGATCATGCATCATGATGATCTTGGGCCAAGGCGATGTAGTATCAAAGTCCAAAGATAAACTGTCGCAATGCTGAGTCTATGAACTGAACGATATCGCAATATCGAGTTGGCCGAGGCGTCCAAGGCAACAGTGTAACAGAGATGTCATTTGGACGTCAACTTGTTTGTTTCAATAGCGACGGAAGTACTCACTGTCAAGACTGCGGACGTCTGTTTCTGACGTCGTGCCTGAAGGGAGGAAACCAAGCCATCTTGCTTACCTTTGTCGACCGTAACTTTGGGCGTCCCATGATGCCATCCAAAGCCTTTTTAGAGGCAACTTGAAGTAATTCCTCCCAGACCTGAACCTGATAGACGTAATAATATCCAGGAGCGGGACCATTATCCGATGGTGTCCCTATAGGCGGCGGGGGTGGAGATTCAAGCTTCGAGCTCCAAGGGCAGATAAGTTATCACCTGCGTTATCAAGAACATATGAAAGCGCCACTGGAGTCATAGATAGGGTGCAAAGGTCAGCAGACGGATGACCGTGAACACGAGTCGCCGTGAGCTGTCAGCGTATGAATTTCCACGACAGGCGGTTTCAATGAGACGCTGAGGATGCCGGATATAACTCCGTAAGGCGGCGAGGATAGAACGTGTCAATGTAATACTGTCCTGGATCCTGAGCTGTCTCGGAGCCAGATCTCGCTACATGATCGTTATAAAACCTGAAGAGTTCGTCGAAGTTGAGCGAAACGACGACTTTGTGTCCCCGAACCTCGAGCTGTCCCCCCTCCTCACCCTCTGTCGCAGTCTCACTCAAAGGCTGTCCTTCCACTCACGACTTACGTAAACTTTATCGCTCAATTGGGAAGCCCCTCAAAGAATTTGCCGAGTCCAAGAGTCCGAGTCTCTTGGTCGGGTTTGCTCCCAACTTTGTCCTCCTCCCAACAGACGCTGGTCCGCGAAACGTCCAACTCCACGATCACGAACATCACGACGCTCACTCAACTATACGACCCGTGTCTTCACTTCGGTACCCACCATGGTATACAACCCGGTGAGCTTCACTAGTCGCGTCGGCATCTCTCTCTACTCATTTTCTTTCCTCAGACTAGCTTCACAATCCCTCACATAGCGTACGCATGTCTCGGTGGCTTCGTCGTAGTGGTCAGTCAGTCGTTCCTCTCGGTCTTTTGATTCCAACATCTGTTTCAGTTCGGCATGTTTTCGCTATTCATTCGCGAAAAGGTCAGTGTCTGATGCTGTTATCTTGCCACAAATATCTGTGCTCATCGTTGTAACAGTTGTACATAGGAGAAGCCTGTTGGGCATTTCTCTTTGGTGTCATCATCGGTACGCGCGATTATGCCCTTTCTCCATGACATGATACATGACGGAATTAAACGAGTTTAGGCCCATATGGTGCTGGGATATTCGACCCTCGTAGTTGGGCAAATGGCAACGAAGCACTGTCGAACACCATCACTCTCGAGCTCACTAGAGTGGTGCTCGCCATCGGTGTGTTCGCTATCGGAGTAGAACTCCCAAAAGCATACGTTGCTCGTCATTGGAAAAGTTTGTTCTTCCTACTTGGTCCCGTGATGACATGGGGTTGGTTCGTGTCCGCAGCTCTAATTTACGCTTTCATACCGGGCCTCGATTTCCTATCCAGTCTCGCCGTAGGTGCATGTCTCACACCTACTGACCCCATTCTTGCGGCTGCCGTTGTTGGTGGAAAGTATGCTGACAAGCACGTTCCGGCACATATCCGGCACATGCTATCTGCGGAGTGTGGATGCAACGATGGGGCAGCCTACCCCTTCCTATTCCTAGCTATCTACCTCATTACAGAACCCACCCCCGGTCGAGCAGTCAAAGACTGGTTTCTGTATCTCTGGCTGTTCGAGATTTGCTTGAGTGTCGTTTTCGGCTCGACTCTTGGTTATTCGTTTCGACTTCTCATGAAGTTCTGCCAGCGTAAGGACCTGATTGACCGTCAGTCATATGTCGCGCAGTATGTATCGCTCGCATTTCTTACCATCGGCATCATGACCATGATCGGATCCGACGACCTCCTGGCTGCGTTCTGCTGCGGGACAGCCTTCGCGTGGGACGGTTTCTTCAACCGACAGACCGAGGAAGCAGTGTTCAGTTCAGTCATAGATTTGCTGTTCAACGTTGCTTCATTCGTGTATGTAGGTGCATGGATGCCTTTTGATAATTTCAACAACGAGACTTTGACCTTGAGTGTCTGGCGTCTTATCGTCATCGCTCTGCTCGTCTTGTTGCTGAAGCGACTTCCTATCATGATAGTGTTGTATAAATTCATACCCGATGTAAAGACCTTCCGCGAAGCTCTTTTCAGCGGTCATTTCGGCCCTGTCGGCATTGGGGCCGTGTACATATCCACGTTCGCAACAGGATATCTTCCGAAGCCGAATATACCGCCCGCCAACCAAGCCGAGTTCGTTGCAGCGACTATACAACCCATTGTTGCTTTCATCGTACTCTGCAGTGTTACGATTCATGGGTTATCCATTCCATTCTTTTCCCTCGGTCGTCGTGTCCACTCTGTCTCTTCGCGAACTTGGTCTCGTCATGCGACAGGTCCCGACTGGGCTACTCACACACGTCATATCACGCGCGCCGATGAAGTAGTTATTAATCGCGATCGTGATGCGCATGCGATGGAGAGTGGTCAAGCTGGATTCAGGGAAGATGACAAGTCGATGATGGAGAGTAGCAAGCACACGAGCACCGTCATTGCTCATGCTGACACGCAAGAAGATGGTAGTACTAGAGTCGAGGCTACCTCGAATGAAGAAGAACAGGCGAAGTCGCAAACACCTCCCGATGGTACGGAGACTTCTATGGAGTGGAGAGAAGGACCAGAAACGGTTGTTGAGAGACGGGCAGGACCAGGTGAAGAGGTAGGTTCTTTCGTATCCTTCGCATCGTTAGCGGTCTGATGTCTTTGTCGAAGGTGGACGTTGAAGTGGTTCATGATGGTGCTGAAAGGGAAGGTTCTCATACCCTGTCGCACGCCCTGCGCGTCGCGCGTTCTTCCATTCATCACGCTCGTCACTCGCCCGAGGAATCTCAGGGCATAGAGCCTGCCGCGACCACACGCCCTGCTACAGGGGACGCGCAACAGACCTCTTCCGCAAATGTGGTATCCACCGGAGAAGCCCTCGTTGCCCCTGTTGAAGGCGAACCCGACAACGATGAAGATTGGGCATCTGAAGATACCGGTGAAGATCCAGACAATATAGCCGACACATCCATTGCCCGGTCCTCAAGTGAACGCAAGAAACGAGCAAGGTCTAGCAAAGGGAAAGCCGTGGTTGGTGTTGGATCGAGTAAAGGACGGAGGCGGTCTTCGATAAGTGAGCATGGTCGTTACGTTCCTCATGCTCGACAGCCGTCGTCGGACGTTGCGCAAACGCTTTCTCCCCCGAGCGAATTGGCACAAGCTGCCGTTGAAGTACAAGAGGACGTTGATCAACGTGGTCGAAGACCGCGTCCAGCCCGAAATACGAGTAGTTTGTCTGCTCGTCCTTCCATTCACCATCGGCGGCTCGAATCTCTTAGACAATCAGAGCATTCTTCTCGCGAGGCATCTCCAGCCCGTTCTATCCGCTTCGCCGACGAACAAAGATCTGGCACAAGTACACCTCGCACTATCACGTCCGTCACATTACAAAATGATCCTTGGTTGCCGAGCAGCCAAGTGAACGACTCTCCAGTGGATGAAGAAGAGTCTTCGAAAGGGAGAGTCACTTTTGACCTCCCAAAACATTAACTTTTTTTTCTCTCTCTCCTCCAAAATCGAACTTGATCTATCATCACATCCAATTATCTCTTCACTACTAGGTTACGAGGTTTTCCTGACAATCCTCGCATGTGTCCACACTGTTTCCCTGCATTTCAGTCAGAGGCATATATTTTTGGCGCTACCAATACCGATTCTCACTATCACTATCCCACCCCCATTATTCTTGCTCTCTTGCACTGTATCCTTTGATTTGCATCGGGCTTGATATCCTGTAGTCATAACCTTATCATCCATCACATTTCCCATTGTCCATGGACCGGATCATCCAGGAGCATGCATCTCCTCAGCAAAAGGAGAAATAACGATAAGATTGTTCCAAGCACGTTCCTGATGCCAGACCACTCGAGGACATCAAAGACATGGGCTACGAAGACAGCTTGAGCGGGTCGGCTTGCCGATACTATTTCAAACGGAGGATGGATGCCATCAATGCACGTCGCAGCGCGGAGGCCGGACGTGAAGCCGTCTTCGTGGAAGCCGTACCCAAGCCATGCGCCTGCGTAAAGAATTCCCCTATGGCCCTGTATCATCCACATTTGTCTTTGTGATAATAAGGACTCCGCGTTCAGTATAGGGTGATCATATTGGAACCGGGAGGCGATGCTGCCACGAGCAGGATCCGTAGGAGGATTCAGGGTTACGAGAATTGGACCATATTTCTTCATGGACAAATGCTGCAAGTTGTTCATATTGTCTAGCGCATCTATCAGTACTGACTTCACAGATGACGATGATGTGAAAAAGCACATATACGTCCTACACGAGGATCATCAACTGCTGTTGACACCGTTCAAACATTATAAATACTCACAACGACACCTTGTTCACGTTCGCCTTAGGAATGCCATCCGAACTGACAGCTGTTTCTGTGAACGTTAGATAGTTCCAAGCGGACCAAGCGGATCTGCTTCTGGGCATGAGATTGACGTCGTTATGCAAGACAACTTCGTTTCGGTTCCAGGAAAATCTACCCAAGATCGTTTCCTCCGTGCGCGTAACCCCCTGTCCGGCCTTGAGGAGCGAGAGCGCTGTGTCCGAATGGCAAGCCATAATCACGCGATCAAAGTCCAGTGATTCGCCGCTTGCAGTCGTGATGGTGGGTCTGCCACCAGGATTTCCGACGGACACGATGGGTGTCGACAAATGGAGTTGGCTCGCCGGGAGTTTGTCTAATATGGCATTCACATACTTGCGACTCCCACCCTGGATGGTCAGCCACGGAGGCTTTCCCGTAATTTGGAGCAGATGGTGGTTGCTCAAAAATCTCACCAGCGTCTGCGCGGGAAAGTCCAATGCACATTTCTCGGGGGGAGTGCTCCAGATGGCAGCAGTAATAGGAATGAGGTAGTCATCGCGGAAAGTATCAGAATACCCCTCGCGGGTGATGTACTCTCCAATAGAAATATCATCAATAATATTATCATCGACAGCGAGCCTCCGAGCGCACGCGTTGAAACGCAAAATATCGTATAGGAGCCTCCACATGCTCGGGTCTAGCAGGCGGTATGGTTGACAAAACACACCGACTAGGCTGTTTCCCGCCCATTCAAAGAAACCGCCATCTCTGGATACGCTGAATGACATCTCTGTAGGCGAGACGGTGATGTCGGGATAGCGACTTAGAAAGCGAAGGAAATTCGGGTACGTCGATGGATTGAAGACAATCTGGAAAAAAGCAATCAAATGATACAAGCATTCGACCTACAGTCAAAGGACATACGAAGCCACTAAAGCAATGGTAAGCCTTATGACTCGGTCTCAGCTGTACCTTACGTGTCAACGTCAACGGCCTCGCTGCCAAAGCGACAAAACACGGTATTAGCGTGTCCGCCAGCACGATCATCAGCTTCGAACAAGTGGACTTGGTGTTCACTATGTTCGTTCAACAGCTAAGTTTCTGATGAGCAAACCACCTGTTCGAATACACTGACTATGAGACGTACCCACGTCGCACCGAGTCCAGAGACGCCAGCGCCGACAACTGCAATTTTCATCGCGTGCAGGAGAGTAGGAGAACAGCGAGTTGGTCCATTTCTTCTCATTTTAAACGATCGGAACCAGCGCGATGCCGCCCGGCTCGGAGACGAAGATAGAAGAACCGGTCTTGCCGCTTATGGTAATCTTCTTCCTTTCAATGACATAGCTATAGTACATGTATGAATAGCCATGCACACAAACATAACTAGGACAGCTGGAAATTGTCTGAAAAAATGGGTACACACTAGATCCTACCTTCAGCTGACCAACCGGGGTTGTTCACCTCGATACCACCCACACCTCCTTCATAGACACCATCGACAGTCAATTGCAACGTCGGCGAGATCGGAGTGTCCTCCATCGCCCACAGGGCCACAGCAACGGTATTACCAGATCGATCAGCTACGTATTAAACTGAAGCGAACCACTCGACTTAATTCTCGCCCCTGTAGTTGAGAATGCCTTGATGAACAGGGAACTTGTACTGAGGTCTATGTGAAACACGCATGTGGTAATCATCTGGAAGGCACCGTCCGAGATACACTCACCCGAGGTTTGCCACCCGCTTGCCCATCATCCACCCATTGACGTACAATTGGGCACGGTACGGCTGGAAAGACTGATCAAAGTTGAAAGATATGAGAACATCTAGTTCTTCTGCAATGTCGAGGTTGAATGTGGTAACAAAGAATCCCACTCCAGCAGCAGCATTGGGAAGACCAGCAGCAAGTTCTCTTGATACCCACGACGAGGTGTCGTATCCTGGCAGATGCCAACCCTTCCGTTCCCCGTATAGACCACCCTCATTGAGGACACCCCTAACTCTGTCTGGGAAATTTGAGTAACCTCCGATTTTGCCTTGAACTTTCCACTGGGAAAATTCGCCCGTGTTGAGCATGAATCCGCGTACTCCACGAGGCGACTTCTCCTTATCAACGTGATCTGAACTATCGTCAGCCGACGACCAAGACCTATCTACAATAATAGGTTACCGTCTCCGTTTTGATCTAATCCCATGTTGTCCTGGAGATGCTGTGAAGAGAAACTACTAGGAGATAAGATGGGACTAACCTGAAGGATAGTGATGACATTGTCCCGGTCGTACAGTAGTGAATCGGATGGGAAGTAGAACTCTTCGTCAGTCTCGTCAAGAATATTTCGATTGTTCGTCGAGTTTAACAGATCGTCGATCTTCTGTGCATCACGGGAACAGTTAATAGATACTTACTTTCCATATGATGTATTAAGGAAGACATCATTCACCCAGACACTCGCGGCGAAGGCTGGGAGCGAAGTTAGTGTGTTTCTATGATTACAGAGGTCTGTTACACAAAGCTTCGCCACCGTTAATAGAGAGATTGACAGACTTAGTGTCCTCAGTGGCCTTGAAATGACCGCGCCAAAGAACAATGTTTTCGCAATATCCATAATCGCAACCATAAAGAACACGTCCATCGCCATAGTGCGGCTTGAAAGGGATATTCGTCGTCGTGTGATTCGCAATCTTCCAGCTGGCATCTGAATAGTCGAGTAGGATCTCTGGCAAGCTGTTCGCATACTTCCAGCCAGTCAACGTAGGGACAGTGACACTTGATGCAGAGATCGCAGGCGAAATCTCGGCAGAGAATACACCCTGTGGAGTGACAGTGTCAACAGTAGCGACGTCTGCCATGACAGGTATTCCGTTCCATGTTATGGACATCACTGTGTCAGGGGCAATCACAGTCAGTCTGACGCTCTCTTTAAGATCCCCATATATGGCGAGTGTCTTTCCTGAGACACTTGCATTCCGTACTAGGTATGGTCCCCCAATGAGCACGGAAGTATTAGTGCCATATTGCCAGTAGTTTGCGAAGTTGGTCGACTCATCTGCTGGGATCTCTGGAGACCAGAATGTACCAGCAGTAGTAGTATCGCTGTAGAGAACCAACTGTTCACTTGAGTCCCAGACAGTCACAAGACCTTCAATGCCAGTAAGGAACGACACGGTCGTGATATTACCGGCTAAACTGTATGAAACACTGGCAGCTTTTGCGCGCAGGCGGGGAGTCCCTGTGAGGGCAAGAGCTACCTCATGTTCTTGGCTGGGGTCACCATACAGGAACAATACATCCCTGCTGCCAATCTTGCCTGCATATAGCACCTGTGCCGTCGAATAAAGTACTCGGGAGAGTCCGAAAGAGTAGTCCGTTACAATGACCTTTGATTGTCGACCGCCGAGGGTGATCGTCGACACAACTCTTGGGATCTGGAAAGAACCAGCTGAGGTGGTCACATTCAGCTTGAAGTTTGTAGAAGCCCTGCACGTGTTTATCTCATTAGGTTGCCTTCAGCTTTTAGGCAAACAAATGATGGCGCTCACAATGAAGTCGAATCATTTTGTCTGGCGATGAAAAAGGATGTCTTTGTCTCAGGATTAGCCAGCAAGGTGACAAACATCGATTGGTTCGTAGTTAATACGACTCCACTGGAACTGTCGCCAACATGGTCTGTCTGATAGAATTCCGGAGAACTGCGCAAGAAAAGTCCTTGACGTTTGAGCTCATCGTATTTAGAAGTCAGCTCCCTGTTCTCAGCGATGGCGCTTCCATAGTCATATGATGCTGGAAAGTCTTTTCAATCCCTGGAAAAGACTGTAAAAGTCAACGTACTATAAACTCCAGGGAAAGGAAGCCCGCCCCACGAAGTACCTCTTTGAGAACATAGTGAGCGAATGCTTCCAGAGATGGAGAAGCCATACCCATAGAGCATATAGTAGTTGATGAGTTTTGCATTTGAAGCCCAAAGATCGAGATTGAAGACGTTCTCAAAGTCAGGTCCAGTAAGCACACGACATTGATCATAACCTGAAAAATATCATGTCAACGCCTCACTCTTACCGGAGACTGAAAACTTTACCTGGTGCAGTGGGACCCCACGCATCGAAGGCTCCTGCCTGGAACTAAACCACAGTCAATATGTGCTCGAAGAATAGAAAGAGTAGATGATAAAACCTCGGGAAAATACCAAGGTTGGGTTGGGTTGACATCTGGCATCCACATGAACAAGCGTGAAATGGTGTAGGATAAACAACATCTGCATGGTAACTAAAGTAACTCGTGATTACCGGACGCCATACCGTAGGGTTGGAGCAGTCAAACCCTTGAGGATAAGAATCGAGACTAGATGAAAACAATGGATTAGCTATTCATAACACGGAGAGGATGGAGAATCACCCATAAATATCAACAGCGCCAGTTCCGTTTATCCAATTTCTTCCTTCTCCGGCATCGTTTGCTGTCAAAGGCACAACAATGCTAGAATTATAAAAAGCACTCTCAACTTCCGAAAAGTATTTTGCATGCGTAAGTGGAGATTGAGAGTACTCGTTATCGACAGAGGGTAACAGTGAGTTGGAGCACTGCTTCCAGAAAGAGATATCTCACAGACCAATTTGAATCGCTGACATCTCCCAATTAGCCCCGCACAAATAAAATAACGAAACTGCTCAGCAATTACCGGTCCTCCTCGGGTAATTTGGTATGGTACAGTTTCCGCGATGACCCCCTGAATATAAGCCTGCCATGCGGCATTGAAATCGGTCGCATTCGTTCTGAGCTCTCCAGCTACTTGTGAAGTTATCCAGTGGGCAATTCCTCCCGCAGTTGTTTCAGCGTTAATGTAGGGACCAGGTCGAACGACTATCCATATACCGGTCTGCTTCGCAGCTTCGTAGAGAGGCTCTAGAGCACGGTAACCATTAAAGTCAATGACCCCAGGTGCAGGATTGATTAGAGCCATATGAGTGTAAATGCTGATCGCGTTGAATCCGGCAGCCTTGATCTTCTGGAGTATATCAAGCCATAGTCCCGGCACTGGTAAACGGAAAGTGTGGAACTCTCCAGAATGGATGAAGATGCGTTGTCCCTTTATGACCAGACTGTACTTGTCCCAAAGAACGTCTGTCGTACGCCCATTCCCGGTCAGATTCGTCGCTGGGATACGTTCTTCTGTAGTCTGGGTTCCAAAGTAGTCCACTGAGCCGATGAGGGATACAGGCCAGAAGTCCAAAGAGGGCTTTATGGTCGAGACGAGCACATATACGACTGATAGGACCACAACAAGGAACAAAGATAGACCATTCTTCCTCTCTTTGGTGGCGCTGGCACCCCACAGGGGTAGCGTGTTCTGTTCTGCTTTCGAAAGGTGTCTTTTCTTCGTCATGTCACCCCAGTCTGTATTGACGTCTATACCCGTCTGGAACAGGCTCATAGTACGATTACCGGGTGTTCACAGCCTGGGACTGACACGAGTCACGTCAGTGATGTGAAAGGTGAGGAAGAGGTGTTCTGTAAATGGCAGACGGTCCCCAGATCCGCTGGTGGGCGTTCGTGAACCATCCCCCACCGCTAATGTTAAAGACTGCGAAACTCCGCTTACGATGAATGCGCAACTTAACCAGAAATATTCAGCAAGCCATTAGTCGACATTGACGCTGACCCAACGATCCTTTGATGGGAGAAGTCTGGATCAGCCAGCAGCTGTCCTCAGGACTTCCAATGCCAGTACACTCTACATACAGTACTATCAGGATGTTCTTAGCCATCAACCAGGATCAAGTTTGAAAGTTTGAAGACTATGTACGAGCTACGACCGAACTTAGATCTAAATATATATGCCAGAATACCAGTGTGTAAAATACAAATCCTTTTCCAAACGAGCTGAAATCAGATTTACACCCCTTGAACATGGGCGTACAGCACAACAGGATAAAAGAAACAAAAAGGAGTGTTTCATAGGTGCGTCTTGGTGAAAGCGAATGTAGCGACCTATGATTTTTACCATCCAACAGCGTAGACAGGTTTCTGATCAAGTTTTGAGATAAACAACCTTAAAGTCTTTGAAAGTAGTCTACCCACCTCCGAGCCTTGAGTGGATATCTGGGCGGCCTGTAACCATAGCAGTGAATCATACACACAACACTTGCCAACAATGTACACACCTCCATATCAGTATGGTGTCCCGATTCCATATCGCTTGGTGTTTCGGGGGTCACCATTTGCAATGGAATACTCAATGTACGATTTCGATTGTCTGTGACCATTTGGAATGAAGTATGAACCTGCTCGCCATCAGTACCCCTTCCACGAATGTTTGTACGTGTGTTGAGCCTGAATATCATGAGAGATACATATTCGGCAGAAGAACAAATAGCTGGAACATACGTTGCAATGAATGATATTGCGTACACTGGCGGGGAAGTCAGTGACTATTTTTGAAGTGAACAACAATATCCCTACATTTGCTCACAATGAAGTAGCAGCCAACGAAGATGAAATTCTTCGGTTCAAAGTTATACTGTCGGCGAGTTTTGCATGAGCGACGCAAAACGAGTTGATGAGACTACCTACAACAATCAGCGTAGCGGAACTCATTGCACTACGACAACGTCAACTAGGTCACAATCGAATCTGTTGGGGTAAAATAATACCTTGTCAGAACACCAGTATTAACGGCGTATATGGTGAGTGTCCTAATAATAGAGTTGGTCTTTTCGTAACTCATCCGCATGCTTTGCAGATAGTAACACAAAGCAGCTGCCACACATGTGTCATTGAGAACACCCAGGCCCAACGCGACGCTGCCTAAAACCTGAAACAAGTTCAAACGTCAAGCAAAGCTTGAAACATATCAGTGAAACAAACAAACCCGAAGAGTCGCTATTTCGATTATCGAAGCAAGTTCGAGACTGGAGGCGTTCGACAATCTCAGCTCGAGCGCTGCACCAAGACGAGAGATTTATTTGTCACCTTTTCGCTGTATAGACGGCACCAAGAGCTGCAATATGGGGAAAGGATGTTATTTTTTGGTCACGCCAGAAAGGACACCGAAACCATAGCAATAGTGTACACACCGAGTTGTCCGAAAGTCACCGCCAACTGTCCAACAAGATCAAACACAGAGAAAATATACCCGACAACGGAACTTACAAGGAATCCCGTGAGCCACCAATTCCCATAGCTGACTGAAAGAACAGATTATGGGTGGTCTGGCGGGGAAAAATGTTGGTTACTTACATCGCCAGACGCGCATCACAAACAGGCTACAGACAGAAGAAATGTCACCTTCAATCGAAGGCTGGTAGACAGGCGACTTACAACTTAACAACGCTTCCCTCAAAGGCCTGAATGATGAAACCTCAAGCTAACTGGATGCTTGTATACAAGAATACTTACTCCGAGAATCAATTGAGACTAGGAGACGTCAGTGAACGAGTTTCAAAGTCCAAGATAACCGAATCATGCGTACAGGTAGAGACCTAGGATCTTGTCAAGCTATGAATAGGAGAGAAGACGATGCAACGCACCAAACTGGCTTGCCAAGTAGTGCGAGAACATTCATATAATTTGTGCATCTTATTGGACGACAATCTATTGCCAAATAACAAGGACTTACGTGACAGTATAGTAGTACACGCAATGACCAACGAGAGCTTGATGGCCTAATTCTGTAAACCTGCAGAGCAACTGGTCAGCAGTCCGAAAATGGGGTAAGAAGCTCGAACCATATGAATGCGACCTACGCATTGCTGAGAATAAGTCCCGGTGAAACGACATGTACTTTCAAGGAAAGACACTGACGATCGCCTTGTACGCAACTTTGTCCATTGGATACCGACGATAGTACTCGTACACCTGCATGGTAAGCATGCCATATAACACAGCAGACACTGCAAAGCCAACCAAGAGAGCGCCAAGGGTGTTGTCGAAACGGACACCTTGAAGTGATGATGGTAGCGATGATTCCATCGTTGGATTCTTTGGACCAAGAAGGATAAACAAGGAATGGTAGTGACAGGATGGAATACAACAAAGGAGAGTATTACACTGGACGAATAATGATCGGAAAGGTGTGATGATATAGGCTTCCGCTGCAACCAGCCTCGAACGGCCGGGAGGTGGGCTGACCGAGTGTGTTGGGGACAGGACCTAACGTGGCAGGAAGAATAGGTGCTATGTTCGCTCCAGTTTCGCCTTTATCCAACAGGTAGTGTGCGTTGAACTATATGCATGACATCTATTGACAGCTTCGTCAAAAATTAAAGCCGTATTGAGATGATAATATGATGAGCCGTCCTATACATGATACAGTGCATGCACTTACATCTTCCGATTCCCGAAACTCCTCACGGGCCTTGCACGCGATGCAATTGCGAATCAATGTTAATAAAGCCATACGGGATTCTGCAGTACTATCTTTGGTTGTTGCCGTGGTCACGTCGGCCAGATGGACCTGTCACCCCATTTGTAGTGAATTTACAGTGGGCAGAAGCAGATAATGAAGTTGGATTTTGGGATCCTGGTCCATCCGCGCTGTTGGTCACGGTGCGGCTGTTAAGTGGAGTCGATCCTGAACATCGTACCTACTGGGCTGTACGGCTTACGTGCGACTTGCATGTTTCTGATGCTGATGCTCAAAACTGGGGAAGAGTGACGCTACCGAGTGCTGGATACCGCGGGAGCTTCCGAGTCACTGTGAAACAGTAGTTTACCATGAGCAGCGACATCCCCATGTGAAGTGCCTGGGACCGTGGTCACTAGTCACTATGTGAGGTACATAAAGTGCTTGTAGAAAATCCGCAAATCGATCATGAAAACCCGCATCGTGAACCTCGGAGCATCAACGTTCCAACGCTACATTAATGGAATGGAAAACACACCGTAAAACTGAAATGGGCAAGTTGAAGGGGTACTCATACTTGTGCCTGGTCGCGTGCGCATCTAAGTTTATGGGGAGTATCACGTTTCAAAGTCTGTATAAAATATAGCTTCGTGTCATGAATCGCGGCAGTACTACCACCAGTCTGGATTCTGCTTGTCATGTTTACATGTCTGAGGCCTGTCAGGCGTTATCTAGTATACATAATTGGATTCAAACAATAGATAACATGGCATCGCTCTAAGCTCAATGAATAGGCCGGTGCGACGCTCCACGAAAAATGGAAGTACGAGTCATTCAAGAGAATGGAATGGAATATCACTGGCAGTCCTCCACGGGAACTTTCCGTACGAACAAGGATCTACTGCGGATTTATCGTGGTATCTGCGAGAGGATGGGTCCAAAATCATAAACTATTTGTGTACCTACGGGGTTGTTCTTGATAACTAGAAAGGTCCCTGTTACAGTTTTCTCAATGACCGGCTTTCCACGTCCCTCAAGCGATTCCAACTATTTGTAGCTGGTCACTCCGGCTCCGCCTTCACGATTGGGTGCTCCACTAGTGGGTCAGTGTCATTGATTGCCGTGACGTTCTTGCCGAAGTCAAGTGGCACAGCAACGCGAGTCAGGCCCAGTACAACAGATTCCCTGGCTCTTGGGTTGGAACTCGCATCGCCTCCTGAACTACGTCCCATACTCGAGCCAGCTTTGAGACTAATTTGTGCCTGTGATCGAAGGCCCCGTAAGATGTGTCCAGGAGTCAATAACAGAGCAAACTTTCTTGACCTCTTGCCTTTACTTTTTGTGCCAGCTATAGGTGGTATGGCACTTGAAACAGCTGTCGCGTCATGTTTTGCAGCTTCAATTGCTGACCGCAGTAGGGTTGAGATTAAAGGCTTCAACGTCGCTGAAAGCAGAGCAGCCGACGCTAGACAGTGTTCAACTTGATCCCTGCTAGGAAGGAGTGCTGGACGCTCTTCAGGTGATGGAAAGGTAGGAAAGGTAGGGAGATGTAGCCCTGCAATACTTTTATGCACAGCAAGAATAAGATCTGGTGGATTGAGCGTCACCAAGTCTCGTGGTCTGTATCGACAGAACGATAGTGGCGAATTCGGTACTCGGTTCGGTTCCGTGTTTCTGGAAGGTAATTGAGAGGCATACAAGGCTTCCTTGAGTTCTTCTTGCCATGACAAATGTTTGGTTAAGTTCGTGAGAGGGAACATCATTCCACATCG
The DNA here is from genome assembly GCA_038094055.1 of Chalciporus sphaerocephalus. NCBI lineage: Eukaryota > Fungi > Basidiomycota > Agaricomycetes > Boletales > Boletaceae > Chalciporus > Chalciporus sphaerocephalus. The sequence continues at coordinate 133,154 of JBBPTH010000001.1, forward strand.
CTGTTCCGCTTCAGAGACTACAGCACATGTCCAACGGACCACATCGTCTTCGCTTTTCACGTCGTATCCAGGATGCAAGCGCTTTCTGATGCCACAAACCGGGCAAGTTCCCTCACCTGAAGTTGGTGTCACTTCCTTCTCCCTACCCTTTTTCTTCTGCTCCGGGGGAGGCACTGACGTAGATATTAAGGGGCGAGGGAAGTGCGAGCCATCCTCAAGAAACATATAGACGTCGCCAACTGTCAGGGGTGTTCGCTGGGGTGGGGGGATAGAGGCAAGGTGGTCGACATAAAGAGAGTGAAGGGCACGAGCGCGACCCCACTCGATAGCCTTTCTCCTCCCAGACACCAGAGCAAGTAAATGAGCAGGGCTGGCGACTAATTTGTACGGAACTTGGACAGTTGACCTCGGTTTCACATCCGGATTTATCTTAAATAGAGAGAAAAGTCGAGGAGCGGGAATCGTACCCTTCGCTGTCATAGGTACTTTTGGTAGAAGCGCCTTCAAGACGTGCTCATAATCTGAGATGAGGGAAGGAGCTTAAAATCTTGGCTGACTGGGAAGATTGACACTCATTTTCCTCTACACCCGCAGGTGTAGTCTTCTGCTCCAAATCAGGCCGCACCGAGGTAAGTCGGGAAGTATCGAATGGAACCTGTCGGTCTAGGGATGGCAACGGAGGTGGGTTCCCTTTAGCAGTAGGAAGCAACTGAGTGTTGCGATCAAGCTCGACGTCAAGTAGTTGTTCTGAGCCGGCGGTTGAAGTAGAGGATTTGGATTGATCGAGCTAAAAGAGAAGGATCAGTCGACTTTGTTCTTGTCAGAACATGAGTGTGAACATGAGTGTGAACGAAAAATACCTCGACCCAGTGTTCGACTTCCATCTTCCCGCCGCCAACCCATTCAAAGACGACCTTCGCCATAAAGGGTTCATTAGCAGTGCCGATCACTGCAAATGGCTGCTGTTGCACGCTCAAAAAAACTGGAGACACTGTCTTTGGTGGGATGACCGTGACGCAAGTGAGGAACGATACAAGGGGGAGCGAGTAAGAAGGTGCCGTGACTCCTAGCATCCAACGATACTGATCAGAAGTGCCTAGCTGGGCTCGTCGGGCTTCTGTTAGGAATAAATTGCGATCTTCGAGGCGGATGCGCGCCGTAATGTGAAAACGTGACGAAGTGGTACCGGCGGGAAGGATAGTTAAAGTTGAGGTATTGGTCGTTCCTTCTGCGTCTGTTCTGCCGGGGAGATCGACAACAAGGTCAAGATCATTCCGGGCAGTACTTCGGTGCGGATAGCGCATCCGGAAACTCTTTTTGAGCTGGCTCTCCATGCCGGAAATATCCACTTGCGGGCCTGTGTCATCGATGGTCATGATGTCGACGCGTTGATCTTCATTATAAACGTTGATGCACCGGCGCCTTGGTGTGCGACCGAGGAATTGCGCTAGGGCAGGAGAATCTGCGTGAAGGCCGAGGGTACGCGATAGGAGAGTACTTGGGACGGGGGTCAATTGTTCTAAAAAAGTCGATGAAGGGCCGAGTTGGGCAGCGTCAACGCCTACCGCTCTCTCAAATAGCCTGCGTAGCCCAACAACGCTACCACCCCAAGGTACTTCTACACCTTCTTGTTCGTATATCTCCGAAGTCTGTTCACCAGCAGAAACTGGGATGGCACACGCGGCAATGCAAGTATCATGACTTGCCCATTCAACACCATGGGCTAGTCGTGCATGATTGAGAAGCCCTTGGAGCGTAGTGAACTGAGTTCGGCCACAAGTTGGACACGTCAGAACAGCAAGTTGGATACGGGAGGTGCTGGATGGAAACTTTATGTACAAGAATTTCTTCTGCTGGTGAGATGGTTTAGGGGTTCTAGAAGAACGCGTCTTTGGAGCACGTGGAATGGTGTGTTGAAGCGACACGGAGGGAGCAAAAGAGCTAGGAGAGGGTGGCCCCTCGTCTGGCAACTCAGCATCGAATATAAAGGTTGAAGGAGCCTCGAACGCTTCAAGCGCATCGAGGGCAGCATCTTGGAAGTCATCACCATCTATAACTTGTTCTTGGGGTTCTCTTCCGTTAGAAAGTGCGTCCAACAATTGGAGAGCCCACTGTATGCGACCCTCAATGGTAGATGCAAGACGCTCGCGGATGGCAACCTCCAAGTCAATCTCGTTATGAATGCAGTGGAACATCCGATCAGAATTCCGATCTTCATCATCACTTAGTGAATCGAAGTCGTCCTCATCTAAAGTCGTTTGGTCTCGCTTTCTTTTGGGCATTCCAGATCGTAGGAAGTCTACATGGTGCGTTATGGGCGAATGACTCATACGTACCCATCTACGCTGCAAAGATATTGTGGTAGGAAATTGGGCAAGGAATAGTACCACAGCTCTAAGTTAGACCCCTTTTTTGGAGGTGTTTTGACTATAAACAACACCCACCCCTTTAACGGAGTGCAGAGTCAGAAGTGTTGAATTTCTACCTTCGTATCGACTACATCAGACGTCAAAAAGGCGTGAAGGGTATGTATGTATGTACGACAAAGTACGTCTACTGAATTCTAAAGAGGATTATGACTCATGTCATCATGCCATTCACCCAGAGCCCGCTTTGTAGACGCGGCCCCACGCCAATGCCTGGAATTGGTCGTATAGAGAGAGGGCCCCCGCTGCAGCGGTCCCACGCAGAATATTTGCACCGGCTCCATTGAACAACGCCTTCGTGCCTTCCTTCGCAATAATCTGTCTAAAAGCGTGGATGAAAGACTTGTATTGGACTTTCTCCCCAGATGTCATCATCATACGACGTCGGATAGTGTCCATGGGGTAAGAAGCAAATGCTGCGCCCTACCCAATTGTTCAGTATACAGTCCAAGATGTGTAATGCAGTTTCCGACCGTTGTACAAGCCCACCCAATGGCAAAGGAAGCCAGGAAATTGCCCTTCAAGCTTCCAACAAGGAATGTATCCCTGATAGTATCATACCCTCCGAAATAGAGCCCCCGATAGACGATTATTCCGAGGATGTTAGGAACGAATCCTCGATATAAACCAAGAACACCGTCAGTGCGAAGCGTTTGTCTGTAGACGTCTATGATTCCTGTGAATTGACGCTGTCCTCCCTTAGCTGCACTCTTCCCGTCGGCAGCAAGTCGCGTCCTAGCACTAATTTCAGGATATCAGATGCAAATTAGAGAGATAGAACGGTCAAACGATCCAACTCACTAGTCGAGAGAATAAACAAAGACAGCTGACGATGCCCCTGCAGCAGCACCGCTGGCAACATTTCCGAAGACCCAGGGCCAATATCCATCTGTCCTTCGGTATCCGAATCTCTTCTTGAAATCATCCTTGAAAGCAAAGTTCAAGGCCTGTGTAGGAAAGTACCGAATAACATTGGCACCATTTCCCCTCCAAACTAAGAAAGCTGAGAATTTTACGCTGTTTCTTCAAAGAACTAGCAGCGCACAGCTAATGAAGCCTTCTTCCGCGAACGTCCTTCTAAAACAGTCAGTGACACCTCTATAAGGCGAGCTCAAGCGGCCTGCTGCGATCATTGCTCCCTGGTTCTGCATCAACAACTTGACACGTTCGATGGGAGCAGCAGCAGTCTTGGAGATAGCAGCAGCAGTACCGCCCATCAAGAAGTCGATTAGGAAGTCATTCGAACCCGAGGTATTTCCCTTTGGGTTGTCAGACATGTGTTATTTGGAAAGAACTGAGTGGGGATTTAAGAAGCTGAAGATCGGGGTGAAAGTAGCAGGCACATCATCCAGTGTCTTTTATACAAACCCTGAGCTTGTTGTAGGAACAAACCGGAGGACAGACAGGAACGACGACCATATGACCTATGGCCATATAAGCTCTAGGCAGTGAGCGAGGCTGTTGCAACAGATTAGCACAAACCAATCCCGGAGCTTGGGCTGAGTCCGAGTCCCTCCGTGCTCGCCCGAGGTTATCATATATCATGGGCCAAGTACAGTGGTATTAGTGACGACCCGATGTCCTCGCTTCTGTGCGTGAGTGCAGTCATCGATCCATCCCTCGATGGCAGGCGACCTTATCTGTCAATGTTTGGTGAGTCACTGGCAATACGCCCCTGATGTATATGACTATTATGAGTGATATCAATGTTCGACTAGTTGGAGTGAACTTGAAGAGCTCTATATTTAGATGATAGTGAAAGCGTTCTCACCAGCGTTCCTGGCTTGTGATTAGCTAGTCACGATCGTTCTAGGCAGGTCACTGACTCTCTCCATTTGCTAGTGTACCGTTGAACTGTGGACTATGTACAACAGCGGACTATGACGATGTCAGGTAAAGAGGACGTTGGGACTTGTACAAACGCATGGTATTCTCGAGAAACAAGATATGTGCATGAGACTAACAAGCTACAATTCCGCAGGTATCTTAAACACAAAGTACAAAAGTACACGAAGACCAGCGTGAAGAAATACAACTGACATCCATCGAGGGAGGGTGCACGGCACCTTCAAAGTCGGACCTGCGCACGACAGGGGGTCCTCGGTAATAACACAGAGTCTCTTCGCGCCCAATTCTTTCCAGCGAGGCTGAACCCACTCTTCAAAGTTTCCGTTGAGCTACCTACAGAGCTACTGAATGAAGAGTCAGGACTCGTTGCATGGAACTCAGAGAGTGCGTGCAAAGCAATCGGGAGTGAGGCTGATTGTTCTCGCCGTGTGGTCTCCCGCAGATTGAAGAAAATGCGAGAAGCGAGGATACTATGCATGACCATTTGAGGGCTGTGCGACAGTACAAGAAATGAGTGATAGTCATTATTGTCAGTGAAGGGACGAACGAATTGAGGATATCAGAGTATTGAATCTGTTCTTCCTAGATCAGTGGTGGTTTTGTGGTGGTTTAGGAATAGGAAACTCACCGGAGCGACCAGGGTGACAATAGTATTGATTATGGAAAACGCTTGCAGCTCGTCAGCTTGATTGGTACAGGAAACTTTACTCCATAGCTTTACCCAAGATGGCGGTAACATACATAATCCCATCCCGGTACAATGTTGTAATCAAGCGACCGGGAGAGTTTTGTCGTTTTATTCTCTCGAATGCTAACAGATTTAGACAGAGCATACCCATCTCATAGAATACGAGACAGAGGTATTGGATCGCAGTAGCCACCTTCCCTTCTGCCCCTATGCAGTCAATTGATTTGGATATTGCTGTGAAATAAATATGATAGACTCAGTTGGGGTCGTAGGCAGATTTGGTCTCATTTGGGTCAACACGCACAGTCGCTGGGTTGTGTAGTGAGAGTTTCTGAGACAGTGACAGCGATCACCATACATATCTATCCGTGCAGCGAGCATCAGTAAAATGAGAAAAGGCCAGGGAAGAAATTACAGACCACACCAGCTGTGCACATTCCAATTAAAATTCTCCTGTCACGGCCCCAGAACGCATACGTTCGCACAATGACCATTGCTACAGTCGAAAAGCCGCGTCACATTATGATTTCTTGTTTGTCCTCACTACTCACCTTCCGCTAAAATAGTACACAGGTAATAAACGACTGAAAGACCGCTTCGTAAGATAGCCATAAGGATGAAATGTGCTATGCACTAACAGTTTGTTGCCGTTCCAAGAGCTCCACACTGAAGCTCAGTTTAACGCACAATCTATTACGAACAGGATGGCCTTACATAGTTTGTTCCGGCAGGGTCTTGAGGTTGTACGAGAGATGCTGAAGAAGATTAATTAGTCTATAAGATAGATGCGGGTTGGTCCTCGTACTAGGGATGGCCATAACAATGGCAACGAATGGGAGATAACGAGAGAAGAAAAAGTGGAATCGTGCCCACGTCCACTTCGTGCCATACACCCATTGTACCTTGAGAAACATATCTCAAAAATCCTTGAGGAACAATTCTTGGCTTACCTCCTGTCCAAGGGTAAGGCAACAGTCAAAGGACTATGGGAACACCAGTTAACAAAGAACACGGAACAGAGTCTGGTGTATCCTACCAGCAGCGCTGCTGCAGCGACTATAACGATACTCAAGATTGTGAGAAACAACACGCGCGGATATCTCAGCTTCTTACCGATACCAATCTGGTAACCGAAGGAAGGTTAGTAGAGAGCCTTCTGATCCCTCAAGTACTCACCTCTGAAAGCTGCAGATACGACTCGACTTCGACCACCGACATCCTTCTCAGACCCTACATGAAACGATCAACGTCAATAGGAGGACTCGCCTGGGAAGTGCATCATGGAACAGAAGTTTCGTCATGGACATACTTATGCACTACCAACATATTATCTCAGCAACAGCTATCAGGGGGCCTAGCAACACTTTGCTTTGTGCCTAGCACCCGAAGATCTGACGTGCACTTTTCTCAGCTACTCGTGGGCATTTCTTGAGATAAAACAATGCCTGTTGAGTCTTTCCATAGTAACTACTCATGCGAGCGAGGTATGTCAGTGAACGCGTTTCCTAGCACGCGGAAGCCCGAGCTCGAACAAAGTTTACTTGGTAGCTGCCTGCCTGGGAACAATTTTGGCACAGCCAAAATTGAAAGTGGACTGGCGAAGTGAGCCTGGAAGAGCTCAGTATAGGATCACTGTCAATTTACTCGTGGCTCACTTGAGTTTCCTGTCGAATGTTAGAATCTTCAATGTTCACGGACCTGAAGATCACAGTGGATTAATGCACAGTGCATCGAATGACCAATCAGTGATCCACTGTCAGAAATATCAGCAAGTCAATCAAAGTTTTCAAGTCCTTACTGGCCTGTACTCACTAACTTCGAGTTCTCGCGAACTTGGCAGCCTGAGCGGCGGTCAGTTTGACAATCATATGCACAACTTGAAGTCCGGTCACTTATTATTAGTATCTGTTGAATCGAGTTGGTACAGTGATGGTAGTAAATAGAGATGCCAATAACTTGTAATCTTCACGGGGTGCATCGGTACTAGTAGTCTGAGTTTAGTACTATGATCGATCATAGCACTTCCCTACGAATGTTCCTACGACCGCCGTCACTCGAGTCGATTAGCAACCACCGGTGCGTATTTTTGCAAGTTCAGTGGCACACACTGGAATTCAATCCATCACTACCATGGACTGCAGACTCGGAGACGACGAGTCTACATCATGATAGAATTAGAAAGCCTGCATGCAACCGCAGAGCATAAGATGTCCACTAGTACTAGTTGTTGGGTGTATCACTGGTACTAAATTTACAACCCCCTTCATAGACCCAGGGGGATATCATGATATAGCCGTCGCCCATCGAGCCAAAAGATACACGAGGAATGTGAACTGGATCATACGGAGACAAGATTAGCAGTTGTTACTAGTCACTTCAGCAAAAGGGTTATTATCATAGGGACGGTCAAGCTTCAAGGTTGGACGGAAGTAGTGAATACGGGAGAATGATGGCTGAGGAACTACAGGTTGCGAGTCCAAATTCGTAATGTTCGTTCTTCTAGTACATTCAATTCATGCACTATGTATCACCCCGCCAGTACGATCTAGTTGATTTCGGCATCGGTGAAGGGAGTCGTGGCAATTCCAACTTGAGCATTCGTAGTGTCAAAGACACTATAGAACCTCTGAAGCCACGCAAATCCGTCTATCATGTGTCATTATAAGGCAAAATCATACGTCCATGATTATAGAATGACGTACTGATAAAATCAAGACCGGAACCACTCTCAGTTCCTAGATCAGAAACGACCGAGTATATCATGTCCGAATCACCTCCCAGCACGCTATTCAGAGCGCGGGGCCAAATTTGGGCATTGGCTGTGAATTCGTAAGTGGTACCACCGATGTTGAAAAACATACTCTGAAGATTAGCATACTGTGACTCGGTGAACGTGAGCAGGCCAGTCGTTTGATCCAGGGTCCCTCCTGTTGCTTGCTGGTAGGCTTGGAACGCGTCCGTGGCAAGAAGCAGAAGAGTGGTACCAGTGTCAACGATCCCAGCGGTAGTGTTCAAGAGGGTGGCGTCCTCTCCGTAAAACACTGTTTGATCGATACCCCAATACTGTGTTATATCATAATTATCTGGAGAATCACTTATAGACACACAATATCATGACTTACAGCCGATGCAGGGGAGGTAGTTGTGATTGGGACGTAGTTGATTTCGCCAGTATACCTAGTTTGTAAAATTCTGAGGAGGAGACAGAAGGGGAGCGTTCAGAAGACTCACTTTGAGGAGTCTGGTCCTCCAAAAGTGAGTTCACCGTTCAAATCACCCGTCGTCGAGAATGGCTCGTAGAAAATACCCAGGGCGTTACTCGCGATCGAGCCTTGGGAGTAAAGGTTGTCCGTAACAGTTGGTACTTCCGTGGTGTTCGAAACAGTGCCCTGGGTTAGATCGACTGGTCCAACTCCAATAATACCGTCCACGTCACTGAAACCTTCAGCAGATGAAGCGACACCGATGGATTGATTCTGAATCACGAGCGCGGGGTTCAACGTGACCATATCGGTATCTGAAAGGCACAACCATTACTCTCATTCTTGAAGAAGAGCTGAAGGTACTAATATTCTTCTCCTGACATAGTACCGGAGCCATAGCTGACATTCTAGTAATCGCTTTGAGTCTTCTTCACATTCAAGACAACGAGAAAACATACAACGGTATTCCCAGTGTCTTGGCTGGTACTTGTAGGGTTGTATGGCGTGTTAGCACCAACCCAGGTGTTGGAACTACCAGTATCAATGAGAAGGGTGTAATCGGTTGGCGGCGACCCAACGCCAACGGTCATCGTATAGGTCACCCCTGAATCTGTCACGTCGATGCTATCATCGGAGCTAGCGGCAGCACGGATTCCTCTGAACGGACGAGGTCCATGAGGCGAAAACCCCGCTAGAAGTTTGGCAGCACGTTCACGGTCACGTTTAAGTATTTCCCTCGCACCAGCAGTGGCGCGGAGACGCGTTGCAAAGGGGATAGATGAGATGAGGGCTCTAGCCATGACTAACTACAGTAAATCGAAGAGAAAGAGGAGGACGGAGGTAGAGATTTCTGTAGACAAAAGTCAGCTTTTATAGAACCAGGAGCATAGCAATTCCATCGAGCTAGCTGATGACATTGGCCGGTCCTTGGACAGACAAGGGACGGTGAGCCTGGGCGGCAGCCTGAAATAATTCTGTCAAGGAGGAAGGGAAGACACCTCGAAATGGAAGCTGATGTGGACTCCACCAACAGTGGGAAGCTACGACCGGGTGATGATCAATGAATTGTTGGGCTCGTGAGGTATCTACCGAATCTGCAATAAATTCACCCTTTACGGGCGCCTTTCCTCCAAGTAGGGTAGCTAAGCATCGTGGCGATCCATAATGATGTCGCGTGCCGCCTGTGCTGCGAAACAAAGTCCCTCAAGGGCGAGTGAGACGCAATGAAAGATTGCGTGATCGAACCATCTGGCTCTGCGCAAGAAGTCTGTAATATGGCCTCGGAAACGAGCAGCAAGCGAGGAGTAATAACAAGGAGAATGTTCACAGTACCTATTGAGCGAAAGATCACCAGGCTATTCGGGCACTTGCTGGCCAAAGGCATCCCGATTGGATTATCTTGGACTCACAATTAGCCTCACCATGTGCTCGCTCTCAAGATTGTACAGGTAGAAGCGTGAGATGTGTGCTTGAGAAACAAAAACCGCCGGTCTAAGGACAAAGGGGCCGAATGATAGGATGCAGTTCCTTGAACCGTGGAAACCAACAAAAGAAAGGAGGTCAAGTGACTCACTACTCGCGGTATTTTGGGAGATAAGCTGCGGCGAAGTGCAAACTTGATGGTGGGTAAATGCGAGATGAAAGGAGCTAAACATTAAGGGTTAAAGAGAATGTTATCCCACCACATATCAGACTCAAATCACGTGGGTGATCGATAAGGACAAAAGTAATTCAAAGCTTCGCAGAATCTCTAGTTCCCTGTCGTCCGTTAACCTCCGGGGGTAACATCAACGCCACCTGATCAGCAATCGCGATGCAATACTGATTGTCTCTCCACCCTTGAGCAATGTCTCCTTTACCTATCTCAGAAGGTGCTGTCCACAGCTCTACTCTCGCGTTGTGGCGTGCTTCCGGGCCGGTTAGGAAGCGTGATTCCATGAACAAGCCAACCGTGCGATTCGAATATTTGTCGAACGATGGTATCCTGGCTTTAAATTCGACTGTCATAGTAATGGTGGGGTACCAACTATGAGGTAGTATTTCAGTCATCACACAGCCTCTACTATCAAGAACACCCACCATCCTTTCCCCCCTGCGCTACCTGGTTCGTTGTGAGGAAGAAGCATCGGCATATGGACGAATGCGTCACAAAAGTATGGAATGGCAGAAGTCACGATCCTGTCGTCCTTGTGAGTTAGCTCGGTCCAGGCGCCCCACTCGACTCCTCCTCCTCCGACCGATTCACTGTTGGTCCTCAGTGGGTTGCATGGGTCATTGTGGCTTAGTAGACTGTCATCCACAGCCCACTGCACAGCCATCTTTTTCAACCACGGTTCTTCGACTACATCCGCGGTTGCTGTGCTCGGGTGTGAATGCAATGGCACACGCCGTGCGTACGGAGACGGTGGTGCCAATACTTGGTCGGACTGCGACGGAGAGAGATCGCCAAAGATGAGGTGAGCGGTTATTTTGGTATTGCCCTTCTGCACCAGGTCCGCGAGGATATTGGTGAATGTCTTTCCCGATTTGTACACCTTGACTCGGACTTGGGCCACACCAATGTTTGTTGCAAGGAGGTAGTGTGCGCTTATGTGGACGGGATCTGGATGGCCGGACCCGACCTGATGCTGAATGCAAGCTTCTACGATGGTACCTAATGTATAACCTCCTTGCGGAACGATGCCAATGGCCCAGTTGCCGTCAAGCTCACAAAGGTAATGCGAGAAGCCGTCGTCTCCGGTAAACTGAAAGGTGACGCGGAGGGCTTTCGCCAGCGGAGTCGGAGACATACTTGTGACTACTGGATCAATGGAAAGAGAAAACGCTGAGATGTCAGTACGTGTTAGTGTTTTGCATTCGAGCCGGTACTGGCCAAGTAGCCGGTCCCGAGTGAGGCGGCTGTTGTGTTGCAAGGTGCCACTGCTAAACGGGATTATCAATGTCACAAAGCAAAGATTGCCTGGACCTCCTTGTGTCCACGACCAACAGATGAGATCAAAAAATGGTGCTAGTGGTTATCACTTCTGAGATATCTTGGCAGCGAAGTTGCGTTGTTGAGTGCTGATACCGCGGAATTAGAGCGTGGGACATGAAGACTCCGGCGAGCGCCATTACAGTGAAATAGTCAAAGTCAAGACCTACTTACCAGTTGCATGCTTTTTTTTATCAAGTCAAGGTTGCAGAGCCCGTTGATGCGACGATAATGAGAGACCAAGCAAGCAATCCGCGAGTTGTTGGACATGCATTGTATCGAGAGACTCCGACTACCCTCAGACCGTTAACGGTTACGTTGGTGCGAGGTGCGTTGTCCTCGTGTTCACGCGTTTTTCCCACGGGAACTACGCGTTATTTACATGTGTTTGTCCGGTGTTCGAGATGAACCAGGGGTCGACTGGTCGTTCTGTCGTTCGGCGTTGGGTGAAGAAGCTGCGGGTGACGAGCTCAAAGCCTCCCAAACGCACCGTCAAGACTCGCCTTTATCCTCTTCTTTGTCCTCCAAACTGTATTTGTATAACACATCGCCAACGAACCTAATATCAGGCGAGACACCGACACCAACAACGATAGCCCCGTACCGATGACGACGAACACCATGGATGCATCCCATGAAGTATCAGACGTATTCTCCCTATCTGACCATCTCCTTGCTGACCGTCTCCAATTCGTGAAAGAAGTGAGCGCCCTCATCTACCTGCCCGCTAATCTTCTTATTCGCATTAGATTGGTTTTGGAAACTGGGGCAGTGTATGGCTCTGCCGTCCCAAATCATCCTCAGGAAGGGTCAAGGATATGGACCTAGCGGTGAAGCTCGTTCACCGCTCAAAAACATCCACTACCGCAGCTAGGGTACGCTCATTATGGAACGAAATGAAGATCGTAAGATCATTCAAGCATGACCCACATCCTTCTATCGTCTCCTTTCATTCGTTCATCATCACACCGTCTTATGCTCTGATCACTATGGCATACCTCCCGACCCTTATTCCAGTCGAGGTATCCGAACCACGAGCAAAGGAATGGTTCAAATCGCTGCTTTCCGGTGTTCATTTCTTGCATTCCCGAGGTGTTGTGCATAACGATATCAAGTAAGTGCACAACATGTTCTCGCATGTATACACACATATGCGGAAATAAACTCACTGTCGTCTACTTCCTATCAAACCGGCCAATATTTTGCTTTCCCGTGCCAACGTCCCCGTGCTTGTTGACTTTGGATTTGCCGAAAAGTATGATATAAGCTCCTCGAAAGCCTTTCACAGTAACTTGACCTATGGTACACCCGAGTATCTCTCTCCCGAACGTGCTCGTGGACTCCCCCATGACACCAGGAAGTCTGATATCTGGGCCCTTGGCGTGACTTTCTTCGAAATTCTCATCGGACGCACTCCTTTTGAATATGAGGAGGGAGAAGCCTTCGAGAAAAAAGAAGACCTAGAGAGATACTGGAATCGGACTGTGCGTACTGGTTCCTCCATTGCGGTCTACTTGATGCTTACTTGCGGAATGTCTGTGACACAGATGCGAGGAAAATGGGTAGGAAAATATGCCATGTCCCAGTCTGCAGAGCGATTTATCAGGCGCATGATCGTCCCGAATGCTGACTTGCGGTGTACTGCTGCGGAGGCGATGGGGGATGTATACTGGGATGTTGCGCTAGCATCTACTGCTCAAGGTCACAGAAAATCAGCGTCAGCAGTTGTTGCTACTAACGGGCATGGGCGTAAATCATCGTTGCTTGATTCGTTCAGGGATTCTACCAAAGACAAGGAGAAACCCAAAGATCAGTCTTTTTCACGACTTCTCGATGTTGCTCTTCCTTGGTCAATATCACGATCCACCCCTCAATCTTCCATGTCTCGAACAACTTCTAGGACTGAATCCGCGTCGCGTCCAACGTCCAGGTTGGGTTCTATCTCAAGGTCAGCTTCAAGGACAGATCATTCGTGTAGGGTTGTTACCACACCCTCAACCTCGCGTTCTCAGACTCCAGACACTTCCCCGCAGTCAATTGCTAAGAGTGGCCCCTCTGTCTCACCTCCTCCCGTCGTTTCACATTCACTCCGTATCCGTACACACTCACGCTCGAGGTCCCAACCCAAACTGCGCATCCCCGACAATGTGTCACCTGGTAGTATCCACACCAGGAAGTTATCCACTGTCCAAGCTTCGCCTATCGTCGGGTCTGTCCCTCAAATCAACACAGAGACGGAAAGCAAAGTGGATGGAGCTGAACTTTGTGAAGATCAACATAGTGCTCGCAGAACGGATGCTCGCCCGGTGCAAACGGTCGCATCACTAGACTCCGTTAACACTACGAAACGTCCCTTTGGATCTTCCCGTCATTCACCACGTTCCATTGCATCCGTTAGTGCTCCGAAATCACCTTCAACCCCTCTTGCACGACAAACGTCTCTTGAGTGCTCCGAAATCACCTTCAACCCCTCTTGCACGACAAACGTCTCTTGAGAAGAAGCAAAGACTTTCCCTTCTTCGGACTCCAACGCGCGAGGAAGATTGTGCCCGTGCCCGTGCACATGCTCACCCAGGTATCGCACGCAATGTCCCGAAGAGCTCGACACCTACCGTCACCGAGACTCCTCGGCGCACCGCGCGCTCTTCCTTACAGAACTCGATTATCAAACAATCAGGAAAGCCTCCCCGGACGCGCGGACGCGCTGGTGTGCTTGCCGATCTTACAGGATTTGCTCGAAACGTGGATCTCAGCGCTCATGGTGTTGGACATAGTTCGAAGCGTTCCGGAGATAAGAAGACGACGAAGACGAAAGAGAACTCTCAGGGGCGCACAAGTACGCAAAAGGAGAACAAGGAGAACATGGAAGTGTCAACCGCTCGGCGAGCATCTCGCATACCCCTCGGAACTTCCCAGTCCACTCCTCTTAGTCCAAAGAAAGCTCCTCTTAGCCCCAAGATGAGCACGCAGGTGCAGGATACGTCGTTCTCCCTGTCGGCTAATCTATCAGGTGCAACGACCGTCACGAAGGGAAGCGTCAGAGACCGTATGATGGACTGGGAAAGGGAACGCGCACGATTAAGAGAGATGGATCGGTTGGCTGATTCGAGCGTCGAAGGTCACGGCGATAATGCTTCAACAATTCTCACTGATACCAATGCTGATTCTGAGGACGACTCCGACTCCGAGGTGGAGGCAGAAGTCATTGCTGAAGCCGCTCGCAAGAGTATCCCTGTCGAGATCGAAATTCCGAAGGAAGTGAACACTCATGTTGAACTCGGAAGAACTGCAACATCACAAACGGTAACGACCGCAATGTCGTCTTGCGTGTCGACCACCTCTGATAAGGGGCAAATCGAGGTTGCGAAAATCGGCGTTCGTGCATCTGCTCAGCTAATCCCCTCCAGAAGCGCGTCGGCCTCTCTACTCGCGCTCAACCAGAGTTTCGAGAGGAGGTCGTCCGAAGGGCAAGTCCAGAACCAGATGGTGACAGATAATGGGTTGCCTGTAGAAGTGCGCAGGACAAGCGAGACTGGACTGAGCAACTTAAAGCAAAGCGTTAAAGCTTCCATTGGTGAGATATCGTTTTCTAGCAAGATCCCATTTTGTTAACTCGACACGGTCGTCAGACAAGGGGATGCGCTTGTACAAGTCCTCTACTTTGGCACAGCTCACGGGACGTAATACACCTGTGTGGTGTGCTTCCCCCGAGCCTATCGAGTTTGAGCAGAGAAGGTCTGGAGAGGAAGGTAGATTCAGTTGGGAGGACATTCGACCTGAACACGAGGTCGCACTGGATCGTATGAACGTGTGGATCCAGAGTGTCGAGAGTGAGTCTTGGGTTGACCTACTTGACAATGCATTGCTGATGAACCTCGTGAAACAGAGGTCGTCGAAGAAACTCGTCAGAACTTTGCCTCTACCACGGTCACACTTCCTGCTCCTCTTCCACTTGCACCTATTTCTCGTTGTTCTTCTCAGTACCCTGCCACACAAAGCAATACGCTCGCAGCACAGAATAATGACAAGGGCGACACATTTAATACCTCTCGTTCTTCCCGTCTACCTCGGCGTATGCTGGCAGCCAACGAGATCTTTGCCGAGCCCGCCGATCCAGATGCACCTCTCGCCCCAGGAACATCTCGCCAGCAAGATCAAAGCACATCGTTCTCATACATTGACGCTCCGGAGTCCTCGGTTCCTGTGCTCCCTTCAATAAGTGTCCTCATGCAAACTCCTTCTCGTCCTCGCCGTGCGACAATCTCGACCAGATCGCCCGCTCAATCAAAGGATGGCCCGACAGCCAACGGGATATTTGACGGCAGTCCATCGAAGAGGAGAGAGAAGTCTAAGTCTCAAAGTAATCTAGATAGGCATATTCAGGATATAGCGAAGCTGGAGTTGGAGCTCAGCCGAGGTCAGTAACTCGTGCTTCGTAAATGATATCACGCCTTGACGATGTTTCTTCAACGTTTACAGCTCCCGTATCCACACCGACGCCCAGATTGTCGGCTGTCTTCGACAGAAGCCTTTTTGTTGCACCTCCGATTTCCCCGAAGTTTACTGAGGACTGCGCATCGACACCTGAACCCATTCGCCTCCGTTCTACTGCATTTGACGATTTGAATTCGTCACCTTGTCTGGTTGAACCTTACTCTGTACGCAAGTCAGGCGAACGGGCTGCTCTTGCATCCCCCGACAAACGTCGTCTTGAGGGCGTTTACGATCGATTCCTAATGTCTACCTCTGGTGTCCGACGTGTCGGGAAAGGTTACCAATCCGAGAACCTGCCGCCTGTTCGTAAGATCGATAGCTCAGCGGAACACGCCAGGTCAGGGAATTCTCGTGGTTTCGTATTTGGAACGGCCAAGCGGCCGATGGCACCCCCTGTCTCCAGCGAGGATATCTGGAGAAGGTCGACATCTATTGATGAACTTGGATTTGTCGTCTCTGGTCAAGGCGCAAGCACTTCTCGCGTATCGAAGGATGGAAGCAAGTCTACATTTGTACGCCGCGCGATCAAGGCTATGGTCCCTGGGAAGACTGTCTCCAGAAGATTGTCGCGGACTATTGTCGTTTGATCGTGATCCACTCGCTCTGGTTCCCTGCTTCATCGATTTCTATTTCTGATCTATCAGCCAGTTTCGTTCTAATATTCGTTACATTTATGCGTCATATGCTTACATGCTCTGGCTAACCCATTCCCGATTCTCCAATCGCTTTCGCTCTGTTGCTATTTGGTCTGTCATTTCCACACATCCCATTCATACATCATTTATCATTCCCGCACGTCCATCGCGTCTAGTTGCTATTATCTATCGCTATCGTCAATCACAGCATCGAGCAGAATATCTCTTTTGACTCATCTTTTGCTTTTTTTTCCCTCACCCAACCTCACGTTATTTGCAACGAAATTTACTTACGCATTACGCATTTTGGTTACGCCTTATTGATCGTCTATGTTGTTTCGCATTGGAACATCACAATGGATCGAGATTCTATACAGTTCGAGTGAGCAATTATGCACCGACTGGCTTAAGCCATGTGCCAAAGTATAGATTGATGGGTTCAGACCTTTCAGACTGGGAGCCTCATACTAGTTCACACCACTGGTGCATCAGGACTGGTGGAGACATTGATCTGTCGAGCTGCGTGATGTGGGGAGAGTTCAAGACCGTCATACATTGTCGCGAGTCTCCTATCTGTCATGTTCAACCACTTGCTTCTGAAGCCTCAACAACTTAAGTCCATTTATCGTCAACCCCTCGTGGATCACCATGGTGAGCATTAATATTGGCACTGAACTACACTCAACGTCTGACTTCGTGATAACGGCGTTACGAAGACAAGCTGTTGAAAAGGACATGGAGCATCACGACGGATCAAGTGGGAATCTACAGTATGAGTGTTCAAGCGAGACGCATGGATAAAGATACAATATGCAATATACGGAAAACGAGAAAAAGTCGTGGATATCAAAAGACTATGAAGCTGGAGGTCGTCGGATGGGAACTGGTTTGCTGCCTCCCGGCGCGGTGGGGGCCGCTGCTATTGCTGACGGAGCGGCATCGCCTGTGGCAGGTTTCAATCGTTTAGCTAGTGAGTCGTCCGGTTGTGTCTCATCTTCCCGGGATCGCTTGGCCGCTCCCATTATTGAGAGCGCGGGCGCTGCAGTGGAGTCTGTAGCAGTCGAAGGTGCACCTCCTCGAGCGACAGCACCACCCCGAGTGCCGATACCTCGTCCACGGGCGCGTGGAGCCGCACCACGTCCACGTCCTACTGCATCGGTTCCTAGAGGAACAGCGCCTCCAAGAGGCCTGCGTAAGGGTGCCGTACCCGCAGCTGGAGGTGCAGTCTTGGGCGCGGCGGAAGAAGTGGCGGAAGGAGCAGAACGGACAGCATCAGCTGCAGACGTCGATGTCGAGGGCGTCGCTACCGCCGGGGCTGGTCCAGTTGTTGTCGCAGTCGTTGCTGAAGCAGGGGCGGGGGCAGGGGTAGGAGCGGGAGCTTTCGATGTGGAAGCTACAGGAGTGGTAGGAGTAGCAGGAACGGTGGGTTTGGTCGTCGCACCAGTAGGAATATCTGGAATAAGCCCGGCTTTACGCCACTCCATGACCTGGGCTTCTAAATCTTTGAGCTTGGCCTGAGAACGAGTAAGTTGGGCATCCTTGAGTTTGCTTTTGGCACCCTGTTCCATCCTCCCGCGCTCGACAGCAGCGGTGATTTCCTCAGCGTGTTTGGCTTGCATTGCCTTCTCGTGGGCCGCGATGGCAGCTTCAATAGCAGCTTTAGTAGCCTCGTCGGTCGGGACTCCACCTTCTGCTTTGGCAGCAGCGGTGGCAGCCTCAACAGCAGCTTTAAGACCTGCCTCGTGTTGTGCGCGCAGAGCTTTGATTTCCTGAGCATGCTTCTTTTCTACTTCCTCCATATTCGAGGTGGCAGCGAGGACAGGAGTAGCGCTCATCTCGCTCTTCGTTTTTTCGACAGCGGCAGCAATTGCCGATTCTCTCGACCTTTGCATCTCAAGGACCCTGGTCTGGAACTTCTCAACAGATTGTTTGAGATTTCTGGCATCATCGGTTGCCTTGTTTGCCCGTTCTTCAGCTGCCTTCAATCGCTCCAGAGCTTCATCACGAGCTTTAATAAGCACCGCCTTTTCTGCTTCCAGTTGGGTTTTCAAGGATGCTAAATCGGAGGTATCTCCACTGGAAGATTTATTCCAGCTCTCCTTCTCAGCAAGCAACTTGTCTCGCTCGGACCTCAAACTCTCAACAAGTGATGTTTGTTCAGGTGAAGGTGCAGACAGGGTAGCTACCTTGGAAGCCTTTTCGTCCGCTAGAGCCTTTTCCAAAGAAGCCTTTTCCTGTCGTACAATCTCCAGCTGGGTAGTAAGCTCCTTGGACGTATCAAGCCCTGCACCAGCATTGGCGCGAAGCGAGTCCCTGTCGGCTGTCACGCTCTTCAACTCCCCTTGCAGCTCAGTAAGGTTACGATTCAAAGTCGACTTTTCGCTGTTTGAAGCTCCCAATTGGGCTTTGAGGTTGTTGTTCATGCCTCTCAACTTGCGCATATTTTCGTCGTAAGTTGCAGCTTTGGAAGCGTTTTCAGCCTCCTTGGCAACTTGCTCAGCAAGACGTTTCTCTAGATCTGCCTTCTGAGTCTTCAGAGCTTCTATCTCGTCTTTCAACGTTTGAACTTCAGCCGGGTCGATACGGTCGTACTTGCTCAACAACTGTGCGTTGCGTTCTTGCCAACGCTTGCTCTCGCTCTCAAGCAAGGTAATCTGAGCATCCCGAGACTGAAGTTCAGCACGGGCAATGCGCGCTTGTTCCTTTGCAGGTTCAAGTTCAGCAGAGAGTGCTTTAAGCTTGGTGTCCAGCTCGCGTGCGCGTCTTGAGTAGGCCTCACAGTCGGCACGGAGGGTGACATTGCTTTCGCGAAGAATGTTGAGTTGATTGATACGCTCGAGCATTTCAGCATGTTGAGCATCCGACGTGGCAGCCTGTACAGCTCGTTCGCGTTCCTCTGAAAGTGTCGTACGTGTTTCTTGCAAGCTCTGAGTCAAGTGATCAATCTGAGCCTTCAAACGAACATTCTCCTGCTTGCTAAGTTCGAGCTGGAGATCCACAATTTCCTTCTCCTTTCTCAGGTAGGCAACCACGGAACGCAACTCGGACAATTTGGTATCCAGATCGCCACTAGCATCGGCGTCCCCAGAACTTTCTGCCGTTGAGTCTGCGACTTGACGAATACGCGCGGCTTGCGAACTGACGCTGTCCAAGTGCTGGTATAAGAGGGCATTCTGAGCGGCGAGATCCTTGCAACGAGCATTGAGATCCGCAACTTCCTTATCCAAAGCATCTTTCTGCTGCCTCCAGCTTCCTTCCGATGCCTCAAGTTTGGCCTGTGCATTCGCAGCTTGTGCCAAGTTATCGCGAGCGGAAGTCTGAGCGCTGCCGAGCTGTTGCTTGAGGCTTTCGATGGTTTTGAAAGATTCAGCATGGGCCATAACTTCGCGCGAATATCTGTCTTCTGCAGCCATGGCACGCTCCTCCAAAGCACGAACCTCTCGCTCATGAGCTGTACGGTCGTTCTCAGAGTGTTTCTCAGAAGTACTCATATCCACGATCGTGTCCTCAAGCGTCTTCTTATCGTTAGTCCAGGCGGCTCGCTCAGTCTCCAGAGTCTTCTGAAGCTCATTAAACTTGACTGTCGACTGCTCGAGATCCCGCTCAATAGCATGAAGTTTCTCCTGGAGGGACTTGTACTCAAGCTAAGAAGGCTGGGTGTGAGATGATTAGGAAGAGGCTATGAGTAAAGATACGCCTACCTCATGCCTGGCAAGTTGAGCCTCAGCATCTGCCTTGTACTCATCATGCGTCGTGTTAAGCGCAGAGAGCGCAGCCTCGTTCGCTTGACTGATCTCCTGGAACTGTTGCATGTGCTTACGAGCAGCAGTAAGGTCAACTTGAGCAACCTTGAGCGCAGCACGTAGGTCAGCGACTTCTTGTTCAAGCTGTTGTTCTCGTGGCATATCTGGGTCAGGAACGGGAGCTGCAGCGTTTGTACCTGTTGTCCTTCTCTCGTACACCGCGAGTTTCTCAGCATTACCTTGGAGTTGACGCGTAAGTTCGTCGACACGCTCTTGAAGGTGCGTCTTGGTCATTTCGGCGCCAACCAGGGACTCCCTAGCATCAGAAAGCTGTCCGGTCTAAGATTGCAAAATGAGCGCACGACCTGCATTTGAGAACACAAACAGTGGCTTACTGTCTTGTCCAAGCGAGCCTGGAGATCCTTCACGTCAATATCCCGCTGGAGTGTGATATGTCTGATCGTTTCACGCTCCTGGCTCAGCTGCGTTTTGAGATCTTGTGTTTGGCTTTCCATCATCTGCATTTGCGTCTCGAGGCGTCTGCGGTCGTTTTCACCTGAACGCTCAAGATCATTATGCATCCTCTGGACGTTGACCATAAGATCGGAGAGTTGTGAACGCTCAACGGCGAGGTTCTTGTTCTCTTCAATCAACCGAACCTGAACGCTCTCCCAGATCCTCTTCTCCGCACGAAGGTTCGCGGCCTCATTACGAAGTTGCTCAAGATCGCTCTTCGTCACCGCCAACTCATCCATGACGCGTTCACGATCAATGTCGAGACGAGTCTGTTGATCATAGAGCTGGTGATTGCGTAGTGTCAAACTATCTAGATCCCGACTTTGCATATTCAATTGTTCTTGAGTCATGCGGTGGCGTTCATCAAGGAATTCAATCTTGGCATTGGCTTTTGCGAGCGAAGCATTGACCAGGCCGAGCTGTCTCTGTGTCTGAACAAGGTCCTCACGGAGTCTCACAGCATCCATGCCCATCTCTGCCTTATAGGACTCGAACTGTGCCTGCGCATCCTCCAGTTCTGCGGCCAAGTCACTCGGAGGAGCGTGTCCAACACCATTGATGTCACCATCAGCACCTGAACGTGGTACAGAGCGCTCAGCGCGAGCGACCATAGCTTTCAACGTGTCCCTCTCCTTCATGTAGGCTTGGATCGTCACCTCGCTGCTCTTCTTCTGCCTTTCGAGTTGAGCAGCAAGTTCCTGAATGGCTTCATGCGCTTCCCGAACAGCCTCGCTCTGCTCCTTCTCGAGCGCCTCACGGTATTCTCTCTCCTCAGCCTCCATCTTCGCCCCGAGCTCACGAACAATCTTGAGTAGTTTCTGGTTTTGCTCTTGAAGAGCAGGAATGGAACGGAAGAGGATCAAGTTATTCGTAATAACTGCATCGATATTATTAGCAGGTGATGGCTCCATTTCGTCTAACTCGTCGTCCGAAGGAATCGAAGGATCTGCACGTCGTCCAAGTTCTTTAAGAAGGGCCTGAACTTGGCGGCCGAGATCTGTAAGTTGATGCTGGAGGAGGTCAGTCTCTTGGTTCGACTTCTTGAGCTTTTGCGACACTTCTTGAAGAGAAGCAGCGTTGGCGTCACGTTCGGCGAGGGCATTAGAGAGTTGACTAGTGAGTTCCATAGCCTCAACTCGAAGACGCTCGTATTCCTCGCGCTGCTGCGCCAAGACGGGAGCCCGTTCCTCAATCTGAGCAAGAACATCGGACAGGGTCCTGTCCATATGATCGTATTCTGCACACTTCTTCGCATATTCCTCCTCGAGACGCACATAGTCTGCGTACACAGCCGTGAACGTCTTTCCACCCTTTTGCACTCTGCTGACCATTGCGACTGTCGGACTCAAACCCATCATCGCATCAGCGGCATAGTCTTGACTGCTGGAAGCACGGCCCGGGGTAGTTGGAACAAAGCCATCGCGTCCAGCCACAGGGAGTTCACCACGGTGCATCTTCTCCATGACTGTCTCAAGTTGGTCAAGCTTCCTCTCGACTTCTTCCCGAGCACGCCGTTCCTTCTCCGTCTCAGCCCTCAATGCGGCTTCACGTTCCTCTGCACGATCACCAACATTAGCCCACTCGCGCTCGATGCCTTCTACAATTTCCTTAGCCTGCTTCTCCCGCTCCTCCATGATTGTCACCAATCTTTTCAGACCAGAAACCTCAGTTGAGAAGGCTGCCTCCTGTTCCGCAAGTTGTCCCTGTAAATCCTGTGATTTCGCGAGTGTTTGAGTAAGTTGTTGCATGGTAGCTGCGCTTGCAGACTGTGCAGCTTTGAGAGAGCTTTCCGTGAGCGCGTATTTTTGCGTCAGGGCGTCGTGTGCAGACTGGAGCTGGATGAATTCTGCATGTTTGGTGCGTCGGAAAGTTGCATATTCTTCCGACTTGGCAGCCAACTCCGTGTTTGCGCGCTCTGCTTCGGCTTGTGCGAGAGTTAGTTGCTGGGAGAGCGTCTCGAGTTTGAATTTAGTTGATGTTTCCGTTGAGCGAAGTTCTCGGACTTGAGTTTCGAGTGCCTGATGATCTTGGCGAGCCTGACGGAGGCTTGAGCGAAGGTTTTGGACTTCCTCGTCGCGTTGAGAAGCGTCCTCCTTCAGCCTGCTCACGACACAGATGAGATCTCGCTTCTCCCTCTCGGTCTCTTCGACACGCTGCCTGAGCTGATCAATATCGGACGAAGACGACGAATGTGAGTTCGTAAAGGAGGATATGCGAGCTTCCAGCTCTTTATTCGACGCAACAATTTGGTCTCGTTCCTCCTTGACTGCACCAAGATCCTTCTGCACCCTCTCGAGGGAAGCCTCGAGGTCTTTTGATTTCATCTCCCCATCCTGAACGGCTTGCTCCAGCTCTATCTCTTTACGCTGCACTTCAGCTTTCATTTCCTCCAAGTCGCGCTGAGTGGCATCATGGTCTGTCAGTTGCGCGAGCAAGAGTCTGTACACGGCCAGCACAGTCTCCGGGTCCGGTTTTGAGAATGATGCGTCTGGCAAGATATTTGATAGCGTGTCGATATCGAGGTCCGGTGGTATAGGGACATTGAACGAGAGTGTAGAGGTCGGGGCAGACAAGGGGAGGTCCTCTGTGCCCTGAGTAGAGGCAGTCTCGTGCTCCTGCTCAGCGGCCGCAGCTGCAGCTGCTTTGCTCTTCCGCCTCGTTTTGACCATTTCCAAGTTCGAGCTCGACGTGCGTGACGATGAGCTCGTATAGAACGCACTTTCTGGTCAAATTTAACGACCCAAATTCCTTTGTATTGTATTCCCACGTTATTTGCTCTGATAGTGATATTTCCATTTTTGGCGATAGAGATCGTTGCTTTACTTCGCGTCTCCCGTTCAATTTTGTTTCATTTTCTGTTTCTTCGTTGGCCATGTCGACGTTTTTCAATTCAATCGGTCGCTCCATGTCCCGGAACCCCCGTGGTCCAAAGCGTTCCCCGACACCCACATCAGCCACCTTCCCGGATATCCCCCCCGTCCCTCAATCTCCTAGCAGTCCCGTGCCTTCAAAACCTCTTTATCTCTGCAGTCCTTTTGTAGAGGCTGCATTGGTCAAGGGAAACTTCAAGACAATTGTCGTGCTCCCAAAGTATGTTGACATCATGGAATGGGTTGCAGTCAATGTGTTCGATTTCTATACCAATCTCAATGAGTTCTATGGAGTCATTTCCGAATGCTGCACGCAACACTCATGCCCGACCATGTCCGCTGGACCAAACCTCAACTACACGTGGGTTAACCAGGATCGCAAGAGCGTCAACCTTGCTGCTCCTACATACATCGACTATGTCATGACATGGGTTCAAAACCTTCTCGATGACGAGAGCGTATTCCCCACGAAGTCCGGTAAGTCGCGCCCCATACATGCTAATGTTGTCCCCGTCTCGCTTACATGTCATAGGCCATGATTTCCCTCAAAGTTTCCCTTCCACTATCAAACACGTATACCGTCAGCTTCTCCGTGTCTTCGCACACATATACCATGTACATTACCCCCAGATCCTCCATCTCCGCTCAGAACCCCACTTCAACTCCCTTTTTGCACACTTTTTGGCTTTTGGTAGAGAATATGAATTGCTGGATATCAAAGATGTCAAAGGCGCTGCTAACGCACCCGTCGGTGTCGGATTCCTATGGGACAGATGGAGGGAGATGGGCATCTTGGAGGGTTAGATCGTTGATCGAAATACACTCAATTGATTCGTGCTCGATACTGGATACTAGACCTATTGGACTGCCTTTGCTGTACTATACTACTTTTACTGCGGAATGATACTACAACATACCCAACCCATACTTGCATTAGTACCTGTTGTTGTGAACTGTTTGTGTGTGTTGTCCAAAACCTTTAGATCCTAATACTGACTAATTAACCCCTCTCTGACCCGATCTAATGGCTCCTCGTCAATTCATAGCCGAACTCGAGCGAACGCCAGACTACACCCATGTACTTCTCATCACGACCGGAAGTGTAGCATCAATCAAAGCTCCCCTCATCGTACAGGAACTTCTCAAAGTCAGCGCCTCTGAAAATAATCTCGACGCTCACCGCCTGACCATATTCAGTACAGCAACGTCAAAGTCGAAGTCGTCTCTACGAAACCATCCCTCGAGTTTTTCAACGCCACGGAAGTCGAGACAGCAGGGGCAAGAGTATGGACTGATGATGACGAGTGGAAGGTAGACCGTTGTTCAGAGTCGTCCCATACCCAACGAGCTCATGCTTCCATGGCCACGAAGGGAACGTACAGAATCGGCGACCCGATCCTCCATATCGAACTAAGACGATGGGCAGACATAGTCCTCGTCGCACCATGCTCCGCAAACACCCTCGCCAAAATCGCCGCGGGTCTGTGTGATAACCTGGTCGTGAGTTATACCTGATCGTGTGATGCACCATTCCTGACTTGACGACGCACGTCACGTCACGTCTGTCACACTTCTTTGCTGCATGCTCTCGCACCAACGACGCCGACGTACATTTTTCCTGCAATGAACACACTCATGTATGAGCATCCCCTCACAGCAGAACATCTCCGCGTGGTTCGGGAGATTGTCAAGTATCACGTCGTTGGTCCGATCGGGAAAGGACTAGCATGTGGGGACATTGGTCTCGGAGCAATGACGGAGTGGAAAGACATAGTCGCCATCGTCGTTGATAAAATGCAGCTACAACTCAAAACATAAGTCAGCTATCCACCCGATCCACACACTAGGAGCTTGTACAAATTGAATTATTCGAGCAGACGGAGATGGGATATCGATATCTCATTAGATTACTCTATACAATACATCATGAACGGTATTTTTCGCAGCGAACCGGTAAAAGACTCAGCATTTAACTTCTCTTGTCCGCCTTCATGAACAACCTCACTCCCTCCACATCCATCACCGATCCACCACTTCCTACCGTTCCTTTCCCAACACGTGCATACTCGAGACTCCTCTCCTCTTTCGGGACGCACAGTGCATCAAGCAATTTTTCACTGGCGCGCGGAATGAACGGTTGGAGAAGAATCCCCGTCACACGGAGCATCTCGAGAGAAGCAAGGTAGCTCGACAAGGCCACATCCGGTGGATGAGCCTTTGACCACGGTTCAAGGATTGTGATGACAACGTTCGCCTGTGCGATGTTTGCCAAAATTAAAGATGAAGTCAATTAAAGACTCACGTGTTTCAGAATCAATACGATCGTATGCAATGCTTCCGCAACCTCGAAATTTCGCATAAGGACGGGAACACGCTCGCCGACGCTATCAACTAACGAGAGCATCTCTTCATTGGTCGATATCTTGCGCGTCTCGATATCTGTTATGCTTGTTAACGTAGAGGAGAGGTCCAGGTCGGGGAACCGTTGTGAGAATAGGTCATGGAAAGACAGATGTTCTTCGGAGGGTGTTATCGCCGAGGCAGCACGCTTCTTGATGATACTCGATGTTACCCGCAAAAGATAGTTGCCAAGACCATTTAGTATCTCGTCGGCATGTTTCTGGAGCTGTTCCTCAGACCAGTCTTGGAAGGTCAACCCGCAAGGTCAGCGTTCTTTCTAGATCTTATTGACCAAGCTCGACGACAGCAACTCACCAGCATCATCTCGCCATCGTCCTCCCACACGTGCAAGATAGAACCGCACAGCGTCCACTCCGAAATCGGACATCACTTGAATGGGGTCAACTACATTCCCAAGGGATTTGGACATTTTCTTCTGCCCCGCCGTCCAATGAGCATGTGTCAACAGTGTTTTGGGCTTCGGAAGACCCAGGGCATGGAGGATCGCGGGGAGGTGGACAGCATGAAACCGAACGATATCTTTCCCCACTACTTGGACATCTGGAGGCCACGCTGTCTCTCTGACTGAAGGGTATCCCACACCACTGAGGTAAATCAATAGCGCGTCAAACCAGACATACACGGTCTGAGTCTCGTCACCCGGAACCGGGATACCCCACTTAATCCTGTCCCTCGGTCTTGATATCGACAAATCTTCTAATGGCTCCGAACTCAAGTATTGGATGACCGCATTCTGGTACGTGTCTGGGTGTACACCGCGTGACACAAGTCCATCCTCAGCCTTGACATTCAGCTCAGAGGCTTCAGAGTAGTGTTCGAGAAGAACATCGCGAAACTTTGACAATCTAAACTTGTAGTTCACTTCTTGAGACCATTCCACAACTGACCCTGTCTCAGTCGCGATTTTGGTGTCTGGGAGCGTTGGATGTGAAGAGACGCGTGACGGCGGGTAAAAACATTCGTCAACCGTGGAGTAATATCCTTGGTAGGTATCTTTGTAGATGAGGCCTTGTGCCGAAAGCGCGTTCCAAACGTGTTCAACGGTCTCTCGATGTTGGGCCTGCGTAGTGCGCGTGAACATCGTCCCACTGACATTCGCCCTTTCTCCAAGTTTCTGCACGAAAGAATAAAAACAACGAAAATCAATGTCCCAGGACGAATGGAAATGAGTGAAAGACAAGACAGACACGAAACTCGGCCGATATGATGTCGCACCACTCGAGTGGACTGACACCTCTGGCTTCCGCGGCTTGTTGCATCTTGAGACCATGTTCGTCTGTGCCTGTGAGGAAGACGACTGGACGAGAAGGATTCAGGATGCGTTGGAAGCGGGCGATGATGTCTGCCATGACGAGCGAGTGGAGGTGTCCGATATGTGGGCCTGGACAGGGTTAGTGCGGAGATCCTACTGTCGCGAGCCAGTCTTCCTCACGGGCATTGGGGTAAAATATGGGCGTGGTGATGTAGTATGGCTTGTCGACGCTGTTCGTGGTGTTGTATCGCCGGAGAAGAGGTCCAACGCGCCTTGCAAGTGGTCTCTGAGATGGAAAGGCTGAGCCGCGACCTCTCAAGCGGAGACCTCTATAGGAAAACATGAAAGTACTTGGAGAAAAACAGAGAGGGTCTTTCCTAGAATCCCACTTGACAAGTCGAGTGTAAGCTCTGTTATAGATCACCATTTTCGGTCATTTATCCCCTGTCTGTCCGCGAGTACGTGAGCCTTCCACCAAAAATCTTCTATCTTTCTACATCGTTTCTATGTCTAATCCTTTCAATCTATTGGTCCCTTTACCACATTGTCAAAGACCCCAGGTAATCTCTTCCTCGGCCGTTTTCCTCCGTGCAAATACATGAATATGGGCTAATCCTGGAATACTTTGCAAGCGCTGCGTGAATCAAATCAGACATAATGAGCGCCCACGGACCACCACGTGTGCAAAACATCCTTTCGTTAAAAGAAAACTCACCGGTGGGTTGACGAACCACGCAGTTTCCCATTGACTCTCCTTCCATCGTCGTTTTACGAAAGTATTCACTTCCTTTCCAGCGTTGCGCACTAGCGTCTCTTCTTCTTCGCTCCCCCTCTGAGAGCGTACAAGTTTGTCTATAGTAATCCCCCACTCGGCTAACGCTGGGAGACAGGACTCGAGTGGAGGAAGACTCTCGGGGTTGTCTAATGACCCTGTAAATCCACATATACCGTCTTGCTGGATGCGGGCATCGATATAGGGCGGAACGAGAGTGGGGTGGAAGATAGGTACTCTGCTCCAGATCAAGGTATGTTCGATTTCAGGAGGGACTATAGTCACAGTAAGTCGTCGGACACCAAACTATCATTTAAAACGCCCGCCGTACCTGAGTATGGCCAATCATTTTGTATGATACAGATCAGCTCTGAGTTATAGGGTATATCCCCTTTGAAATATTCGGGCTCTGGATATGGCTCTGAATGGCCGTTCACTTGGAATTCCGTGTCCTTGTCGACATGATCTACCGCCGACGTGAGCAGAGAATGTGTGTCGGGTTTACCCCACTGTAGGCGGTAGTCCAACAAGTAGTTAACTGTCGCATCCAAGTCAGTTCAGAATGTTTTCCTTTCAGCCTGCGCTTGTATGATGATGGCCTGCACGCACTTACTGAGCCATATTCCTTCTTAATCTCGATCGCCCATTCGTCATAGCGACGCTGCAATCTCCGGTCGCGCTTCAGCAGGCCTAGATCCCTTCAAAAAGTTGTCGGCGGCGTGGATAGATAGTGTATGACGCTCGGACATACCCAGACCTGACGAACGTCTTTAGTTCCAGCCAGGTGAACCGTGCCGGGTAATGTACCCGCAGCTCCTCCACCGTAGGGGGTCCCTGACGAAGGATGACTTGTCCTTCGCCGGGAGCACTTCCGTTAGCAGTCATCGTGCCAAGCGACCAAAATGCGTCAGTAGCCGCTCTCGCAGTGACTAGTGACCGTTGGAACAGATGACAGCTTATACTTAGCTCGTTGCCGGAGCGGTCCGAACCGTGAATCCTGGTGTTCACAAATGATTAGAACTGGCTAAAAGTACAAATGCCAAAGCAGTACACTAAACGAAGGATACAGTAATAGAGCGAGCGTGAATAAGAGATATGCTTGCTACTTTTTTAACTTTTTCCTTTTGCTGGCCGCATCTTCATCCTTATCTTCCGTTTTCCGCTTCGCTCCTTTAGTGCCTTTCCCCTTCGCGTCTTTCCCCTTGGTCTCCTTGCCTTCTTTGGGTTCCTTTGGTTTGACGGTGAAAAAACCGTCAAGACGACCTTGTTGCTTCGCGTTGAGGAATTTCTGGAGCTTCTCTGCGCCCTTTCGCACACGATCTTCGTTGAGGAAATCGGATAAATCATCGACGAATAAAAGTTAGTGCGGAGTGGTCACTGACTTGAATCCCTTTTCCGTCACCAAAAACTGTACCAGGCCATCTACGTCAGGGTCCTTCCATTCAAGCTAGCAAGTTATTGTTAGAGCTAATCCCTGTGACTGTGAATGGGGAATGAAAATAAGACTCAGGTTAACTTCCGAGGCAGCAATGACATCTGGTTTTTCGAATAGCTTCTTGGCGTCTTGCCAGGGCCATTCCTCAGGGACCTGAACACCTGCCTTCTTTTTCTTGCTACCTTCTTCAGCGTCAGCAGCTTTTTCTTCTTTCTCGGCTTGTTTTTCTCGTAGATGTTCGACCACGCCTTCCAAGTCACCGAACTCTCTGATTAATTTCAGTGCGCTCTTTGGGCCAACACCTTTGATTGGTTCTAGATAATCACAACCGAGTAGTATGCACAGGTCGATAAACTGCAACCGACAAAGTCAACACTACGCGTCAGCGGTCAACTAGACTTCACCGACTTGTGACATATTCATTTCAAGTCCGTGGAGGGCCTTCTCAAGGCTGACTTCGGATATAGGGGCCTTTTTGGCCTCAGAGAATGTGAGATGGCGGTACAAGATCGGTGCAGCGAAAGTGAGAGTGTCCATGTCTTCGGAACCAGCTGCATACACCTGCAGGGGGACGGTTCAGTGATCGGGTTTTAGAGATACATACTCGACACACCTTTCCGCCCCTTGCAAGTTCAGCACACTGAGCTTCTGCTTCTGATGGTGCCTAGAAGTTTTATGTGCTTCAGAACAGCCGAGAAGCGAGAAACGACGTGCGATGACAACAGGGATACCCATTAGTCTAAGGAGTTTTTGACACTCTTCGTTATGCTCTCGTGTCACTCTGACTGTTCGTCTTGTGAACTTGTCTACATCTTCTGCGGTCCCGGTCTCCTTGGCCTCTTCGCCATCCGCCTTTGCTTCCTCTCTACGTTCAAAACGTTTGGCGAGCACGCCTGACTTGAGCTCGGGGGGTCTCCCGTCGAATACATACGCGGGTTTAATACCGTTCTCGACGATTCTAATCGTCCTGTAGAAGAATCCCATGAGATGGCTTGTTGTCTCTCCTGCCTCATTTGTGAGCATCTCGCCATCTTTTTGTCGAACAGCGATGAGGAACTGGTAAATGGACATGGACGCGTCTATGGCAACTTTGCGACCGAAGAGTGTCTTGATATCGTGTTCGAGTATTGCTTTCGGTGCATGCTCGGACAGAAGTGCGGTGAGTCCCTTGATACCCATTGTACTCGTTGACGCGCGTGGTGGTGGACGTCGAGTCTACGCGTGACACACTGTAACGTGACAGTGACGGTGACGCGACGCGTTCAGTATGGGAAATAGGGGGGGTTAGCTGGACGGCTGCGGTGAACTCACACTACTAACCCCATGGCCATGCACCGCCTTTTATTGGTTTTTTATAACACACGAATATAATTATATTCCGCTTGAACTTTGTCAACAACGATGGGATCCGGAACAATTCGAACTGTACGCGCGTATCCCATAGATAATCCGTGCTTAGTAGCCTCAGCTCATCGTAACAGGTTTTCATGTCAGCCTGTTCGATTTAGTCAGACGCTTGGTCTTCCCCAGTAGATCAGCGTTTCCCCGTAGGTCGACATTCTGCGCTAAGATCATGACTCTGAGGTAGGTCATGGCTGAGTGTGCTCGTTACTCATCCTTAATCAGGGCTGATATGAATCAGTCTTTTCCTTCGATCCAGAGAACTTCATGCCGCGTGACGCACCCTCTAATTGCGCGGGATACCGGTAAGAAAATAGCCCTGGTAAGCCAAGGTTCACACTCCCAGCATTAATATAAAAGGTCACGAAAGGCTCGCCTTGGAATTCATTGCACTCTCATCCCCATCATCTATCCTCCTGCTGACTCATGTCTTTTCTTGCCCCAGCTCCTAAGCCAATTTCACGGCTCGCTCGATACCGTGCACTGTCTCCTTTTGCGTCAGTCCATGTCTCCCCCATCCAGCTCGGTGCGATGAGCATCGGTGACAAGTGGGAGCGGTTCGGCATGGGGAGCATGAACAAGGAAACTTCCTTCCAGCTCCTCGATGCATACTACGATGCCGGCGGTAATTTCATTGATACAGCGAACAACTATCAGGACCAATCCTCGGAAGAGTTCATTGGTGAATGGGCTGAGAAACGTGGAATTAGAGACCAGCTCGTCATCGCGACCAAGGTTGGTACATTAGCTAGCTCTGCTCGGACGACATTGCGCTGACCTCCAAGCCAGTACACCACAAATTACATGCGCGGGGAGGCTGGTGCCAAACAAAAAGTGACCTATGTCGGAAACAATGTCAAGTCGATGCATCTCAGCGTGGAAGCAAGCTTGAAGAAACTCAGAACTTCTTACATCGATATTCTCTACCTCCATTGGTGGGACTGGGAAACTTCGATCGAAGAAATTATGAATGGCCTGCACATCCTTGTTCAGCAAGGAAAAGTGCTCTATCTTGTACGCGCCAGAATCGTCTGGTCAACCTCTGTCGAAATATGACACTGCCCCCTAGGGTATTTCGGATACTCCAGCATGGATTGTATCCCAAGCGAACCAATATGCTCGTGATCACGGCAAGACTCCGTTCGTGATTTACCAAGGTTGCTGGAGCATCTTGGAACGTTCATTTGAACGTGACATCATTCCGATGTGCAAGGCTCACGGGATGGCAATTGCTCCATGGGGTGTATTGGCTGGCGGCAAGCTGCGTTCAGATGAGGAGGAACAACGCCGCAGTCAGTCAGGTGAGAAGGGTCGGGTGACCTTCAGCGCCGATTGGAAGCGCGATGAGCACGAGAGATCGATGAGCGCTGCACTGGAAAAGGTCGCCAAGGAAGTTGGTGCAAGACATATCACCGCGGTCGCGATTGCATATGTCATGCAGAAGACACCTTACGTGTTCCCCATCATCGGAGGTCGCAAAGTCGAACAGTTAGAGGCAAATCTCGAAGCGCTGGAAATTGCTCTCTCACCCGAGCACATAAAGTACCTCGAGAGCATTCGTCCATTTGATCCCGGTTTCCCGATCACGATGATTGTTAGTGCCTCCGTCATCTCTCTGGTATTCGCATCTAACGTCTTTCGACATGGTGACGGCAGTGATTACAACTTCTTGATGAGGAATGCAGGTTATATGGAGAAGCAACCTCCTCTGCGCACAATTGTGCCAGAATCCTCTTGAGGTTTGGGTAGCGACCGCGAGAAAGGACCACGATGTAGGATTATTGTCGACTCGGAGCGTATAAATCGGAACGTCTGTAAAAACAAGTATTGACGCTACGAATGCATCTTGAGGAGATCTCCACTCGTCAGTAAAATTCCTTACCCTTGTTACACCGAACAAGCGATAAGCAGTGCCTCCTTCCGCACTCGAACGTTCAGGAGTGCAGGTCTCACTAAACCAACCTGACTTTTTGCTGTGTCCTGGAGCTATATTGGATTGATCACTCCGATGGCGAGCCTGTCAGAGTGAAATCACATTATTCCATTCTACAGTTGGTCAGGGCAGACCTTGGCAGGTCAACTTCCTGTACATCGTCAACTAACCTTCCAGCTTCTTTAATTCTTCGAGTTGAGATGTACCATACACACATCATCACGACCTGCAGAGCTATTTTCGTCTACGACGTATGCTTAAACGTGTGATCATGCTTGTCATGTAATGTATGCAGAGACGATGTAGCCTGGAGGTTGAGGCCCGGCTGCCCCTATGATGTGTATCGAAGCAGACGACCCAATTCTTCATGGGTTGCCTGGTCGAGGGACGATCTTCGGCAGGCACGTACGACTTTGGTTGGATCCCGTGTCACCAATTGTCCTTGGATGAATTTGACGTTGGGCATCTGTGTAAGAAGCCTAGCTTTCACAAAGGTATTGGCGTGAACTTGGGACGTTTTGAATCTTCGCTGACGATTTCTTCCTCCTCCACATCTGCCGAATGTGTCCGCTTAGAGGGCGGTTGCGGGTCATCGGTATCTGACGCTACTTTCTTTTGCGTCTGCGTCTTTTCTACCGATTTTAAGGGCCGGAAATACGGCTGCGCTAGCCAGTGTGGGAGAATCTTGAGTCCTGTCGTAGGCTCGATAGTAATGAGTTCCTCTAGAGGCTTCCCCTCAGCCTCCTTCGCGTCTCGCTATAATCAAATGAGCGATTGTCCATACGAACTAAGATCGAATAGAGAGTGGAACTTACATCCATCCTCTTCTTCATCTCTTCCACGATCTGAATATACCTCTCAACTGATCTAGGTCCTTTAGCTCTACTCAGCTCATCCCTCAAATCTGTTTCCCTCGACAATACCGGTCTCAACAGCTTGAATAAATGCCCTTTCACTGCACTCAGCGAAGTCGTTGTTTTCAATCCTTGGACAATGTGGAGGTATTCCAGTGCAAGGTCCGCATGGGGTATATGCAAACCCTCCTTGAGATCGAGCGTATAAGGAGATCGTCCCGATGTTAATTTGAAGCGCTCCAGGGCAGGCGCAAAGAGAGCAGGGTTATACAGCACCCCTTCCGCAGACATGACGGCGTCCGCACCCGTCTCCTCCAAACACTTCTGAACGTCCTCCCAGAAAAGTATGTTCCCGTTTGCGAAGACGGGCACCTTGACAGCTTCCTTGACAGCTTTGATATGAGCCCAGTCTGCAAGACCCGTATTTTGACCCCGTTGAGAACGAAGTCGGCCATGGCAAGTTAATATCTGGGCGCCAGCTCGTTCGAGCATAAGTGCGTAGGATACGGTTTCAGAGATGGTAGGATGGATACGGAATTTGGCTGTTACGGGAATCCTGAGGTTTGTGTGAAGGGTATTGACTAATTGATATATAAGATCCCGATCCTCCATCAAGAAGGCCCCATAATGCCCCGACCGTGCGATCTCCTGTGGACACCCCAAGTTCAAATCGACAGCGTCACAGTGATCCTCGACAGCCTTCGCAGACTCCAGCAACTGTTCGACATTGTTGGCGCAAAACTGAACAATGAGGGGACGGTCAACGACAGCTGGAGAAGGACCGGAAGAGCCTTCCTCGCCGCTGAGGATGTCAAAGAATTTTTGACGGTACCCTTTCTGCGATCGGTTAAGGTAAAACATCTACAGGAAGAACTATGGAGTTCATGTCGACGCAATAGATGTCACTCGACGCGTACCTTGGCATTGATCATTGGGGTATACACCAACTGAGCCGGGAGTTGATTCGTTGACTATGTTGAGTGGACTGAAGTCACTCACCTGAGCTCCATAACGCCTTGTCAAGACTCTCCATGCCTAGTATCGATCGAACATTAAAACATAAACATGATCAAGAGCAACCAGAAGGAGAAGAAACCAAGATTATCCAAACAGGAAAAGTGAGATATAAAGAGGCGACGTACAAGCTCACTCTGATCGACCATCGGTGCAACAACATACTTCGGACTACCCAGTACTTTGTGATAGAAGTCGTAACCACCCAACTTTCGGGGAAGTGGTACTGTCGGCCCAGGGTTCGTCGAATCATCGGATATTGAATCTGATATGGTTGATGATGAATCTACGGACAATGTTCCACCAAGGAGGGACTCAGTATTGAGAGGTTTGTCTGAAGAGCTGGTCATGATGCCAACATAGGTTCGGCACAGCGCTGGTGTTGAAAAAAAGCGTCTGCAAGACCGCAGAGCACCGGAAATGGCGACGATGGTGAACAAGGTTGGTCGAGAAATTTGAGTTGTAACTGGATGTATTCGGAAAGTCATCTGGCTCGACTGCACTAACTTAACCCCGACCATCATCTGCAACTGGCGAGACGAAGCGCAACCACAACAACAAGTCATTTCGTAACCAATGCACGGCTAATTTTTTTTACCTTACTCCAGGTCTACACGACCGTCGAAAGACCCTCAACCTTTGGAAGATCGACCTTTGAAGGTCTGATGATAATACTGGTCCTGATTAGTGTGGTGACCAGACTAGGTCCTGGTGCGGACGTCCGAGATGACATATATCAAAAACTCACCTATGAAAACTACAATTTCTCGACAAGGGCACGCCAGCTTGCATGGAAAAGCAACCTCACGGTCGCGTCTATCTCCGGACTTCTTAGGTTGCATCCCTTTTCCCAGTCAATAATCCAGTTAGTTGAAAACAGCGGTCACTATCTTACACTTTACAATAGCATACACAATCGCGGTCAAGAAGAAATGCGGCTGATATATCAAATCCGTCTACTAAGCAAGTCTTTCGATATCAATCTTCGCACCAACCCCTCTTTCTCTCAACCCTGCACAGCAGGAATTCCGAGCAGACCGTTTGCAGTCACATTCCGACAAGGCGCGCTGTGGTCCGCCGGGGATCCCCTAACAGAGGTCGACTTGGATCGTGAACGGCCGGTTGGCGCAGCCGTAGCAGCTGTTCTCTTGTGAGTGTGCGCGACAGCAAGCTTTAGCTTCTGCGCGAAAATGACGGCGGTTACGGCTGTCTCGAAGCCGACCTGCCTCACTCTGGGTTTCGGTGAGGCCTCGTTAGCGGCAGCGATGATGGTCCTAGTCATCACGATAGAGTTTGCTTCTGAAGCTGAGGGATGGAAGATGGAGCGCGGCTTTGGAGGCGAAGCTCGAGAGGTATAGTCAGGATATAGAGAGCGGTCTAGGTGGGTTGGTTTGGTGACTAGGAAGACACGCTTGACTGTGAGGTGGAACTGACATGAAGCAACCTTGACATTCCAGGTTTTATACGCGACCCCTCGTGTCCGTCCAATTATCCTTGCACTGATCACCCTGTTCCATCCCTTGACTTATTCACGCAAGCTACCACTCACCCTGAGTGTGCATTGTGCGTGGAGTTAACGAAAGCAGCACCACACTGCCATTTTACTCAATGAATGTCGCGGGAACCACTCAAGTGAATGATTATATTATCAGCGTTGATCCTCGAACACGTTGTCTGTCATCCAAGCCATGTTGCGGTCAATATGTCAACACGTGGTATCTCAGTATTTCAGAGTTGAGTAATGAGACGTATATGCCATTCAGTCCTGACACAGAAAGTGAAGTATGTTAATTGACGAAACAATGGAAACCAATGGAGTGGTGTGGCAAGGTGAGAGTTTTCATAGGTGCAACTTGAATCGTAGCGACACGAAGACCGATACGGAGAAATCATTCAGAGATTTGGAAATCTTGAAACGACTGTTTAGATCAGGGACGAGAAAGTCCCACCGATGATCTCTTATCTACGTGTTCAACGTCCCTGGTCTTCATTTCGAACAGCACCTCTATCTCCTCCAGGCTCTTCCCCTTGGTCTCTGGCATGAAGAAATAGCATACCAGTGTGACCAAGTATGTCGATACACTGAACAAAAAGTATGGCCCACTCGGGGATGCGCGGAGGAAGAGAGGGGCGGTGAGTGCTACGGTGAAGTTGACCACCCAATTAGCGAGTTGCTGCAACGCACATGCCTTCGCCCGCAGGCGTGTAGGCACAATCTCGCAGGCATATATTTTGATGACCACAGCCCAGGACCACGCAAAGTTGGCGACAAACATATAGATGAGGATAATGACGCCCCATTGAGAAGCTTTACCACTGAGGTAAACCACACCATCTACCTTGCCACCGTGAACTGCGTACAAGGTACCGATTCCGAGAAAGCAAGTGGCAATGGCAATTCCACCCCCTATAAGGGGAAACTTCCGCCCCCATTTATCCACCCAAAGTTGAGCCGGAATAGTGAACATCAGGTTGATAATTCCCGAAACTCCAGATGCAAGGAAAGATGCACGTTGCGAGGAGAAGCCGGCTTGCGTGAACAGGATAGGAGCATAGTACAGCACAGCATCTATCTAGTGTAAACAAACGACAGATAGATGAGGTAGGGAAAGGAAAACAATGCCGCAGAAGAAGAAACGTACACCACATAGCATTTGAAATCCCATGAGGAATATTCCAAGAAGACTTCTCCTGATGTACCGTTTTGAAAAAACTTCCGAGAAGGTAGCATGCATCGTGTCTTCTTCATCTAGACTACTTCTGATACTGCGAAGCTCTTCGTCGACGCTTTCGGATTGACGGAGACTTGACAAAACACCGCGAGCTTCCTCAATCCGGCCACGCTGCACGAGCCACCGAGGAGAAAAAGGCAAGTAAGCCATGCCAATCGATAGAACTGTGGCTACACACGCCTCGACAATGAAAGGAAGACGCCATCCAATGCTATTATCCAGTCTTGAGGAACCATACGCAATGAAGTAACCAGCAGCAATGCCTACTGTAATTAGGAGCTGCAGCATCGTCGCAACAGTACCTCGGATGTTGTGTGGAGCGATTTCGCAAAGGTAGATTGTGACCACCGAGATGGACTGGCCTTGTCCGATACCTGTAACTAGGCGGCCACAGATTAACATGGCGAAGTTCCGTGCGGAAGCGGATATCGTGGTTCCGACGGCAACGATCAATCCACCAGTGAGAATGCCATACTTGCGGGACAGGATGTCAGCAACATGACCGCTACAGAGAGAGGAGACCGAAGCCGAGAGCAGAATGCAGGCAACATATATTCCAAGTTGAGTCGATGAAAGGCGTCCAATGGAGTCGCTGAACTGCGTCATCTGCGTCAAGGGACCGATAGAACCGGTGTCTAAGCCCCATAGCATCCCAGCTAAAGAGGTATGCACAGCGATCAAGTAAATTTTAACGGTAGTTGACAACATGAGGTTTCCGTGCAAGAAACGTTTGATGGGACCACACAAGGAGGGTAGACATGAAATATATTGGGGGATTGGGATTCCCCAGTTCCCCAATGACCAATGGGTGGTTCACTGGCATTGGTCCTCGTGACGACCGCGAGGCCGCGTGTTGCTTCGAATTATTCATAAGCTGGAAGGATACGTGACTCGGAATACTGGGGCGATGAGAGGGGATCGTAGATGGGAATGTTGCCCTTGCAGGTGCAATTCGACCCGAACCAGACCTTTGTCACCAGAAGACAGTCGTACTTGCTTTGCGAAGTAGCAAATGCTTTTCTTGTTGGTGGGTCAGACCTGTCAGGAATAATTTTTACCCCGCATTCACCGTGGACTCTGGTCCGCGGGGGTGAACGAGAAATAAGCGAGCGGCAAACATGCACGGTCAGCGATGAGCACTGCGCTTAGATTAAACCGAGTGCTGGTAACTGAAGGGGATGGCACACTATACGTCGATGTAGAGTTGCGAGTCAAGGGAATGAATGCAAGTTTTGGTACCAGAGGGTAAACTGATATTACTAGCTTGGTATGTACTAGCGAGCTATGGCTGTGTGGTCACACTCTTCTGCCGTTTCTCACTCGTACGACTCAACGTACTCATTGTTGAACTTCAACTTCATTCACCGCGTTGAGCGTGTTCTCCGCGTGGTTTTTCATCCGCTTCGATAACCACGATACCCAATGTCTCGTCCAAAACCTCTACTCTCTTTCGACTTTTCTCCACCCACAACACGAGACAATACATTCGATGACCCAGACGAGCCACCGAAACAGTGGTACAACTACTTGCCTCTCTGCGGACTGATCACCCTTATGATCGCCCCGCATCCGTCGTGGCTCCTTGTCCTTGTCAATTACCATCTACGCGCGTTGAATTCCACCCCCGCTTTTTTCGTCCATCTGTTTGCCACTTATACCCTGACGTTCCTTGCTTGTTGTTCTCTCATCGTTTGTGTTGCTCGTGACCCGGGTCCTGTTACCCCCACCAAAGGTGTCGCAGAAGACGACCACGAGGATAGCGCCCGCGACGATCTAGGACTGCGGGAAGCTCTCATGGCCGGTCGAGACGATGACGATTTCTTCTGCCCTACAAAGTGGTGTCGTAAGTGTTGGGCACCAAAACCCGAACGCACCCACCATTGTAGCCTTTGTGGACGATGTGTCTTGAAAATGGGTAAGTGCTATATCAAAGGTACATACGGGTCCTGACAGATCAGACCATCACTGCCCGTGGCTCGGTGGCAAATGTGTTGTATGTCCTATTCGCTGTCTAAAAAATTGCCTTGCCTGACTTTCTTCCATGGGCATAGAACATACCCCGCCTTTTTCCACTTCATAACCTGCATTACACTCCTTTCGGCCTACATAGGCATTGTCTCAGCGTCCGCCTTCTGGTGGTCGCTCAATAACTCGACTATGGTGCCGGATAATGCTATACCCATTCACGAACTCTTTCTGACTGCCGCCGGCTTTGTCTGCACCCTGGTCGTTGGGTCCTTCATGATATACCACATGTACCTCATCTCGACCAACCAAACGACTTTGGAGAGTCTGTCTCCTTTCTTGCTGCTCAGGCATATACCACCTCTACCTATGTCACTCAACCTTTCCGTCCCGCCGATGGAACATGAGCTCTCACACAAGCAGAGAAATCTCGTACGAGATGCACATCGTGCTGTAAAGCTCTATGATCTCGGATGGCGTAAAAACTGGGCACAGGTATTTGGGTGGAACAGACCGCGCGGTTGGATGTTGCGCATCATGTACGGTGGTGCCAGCAAAGGGGATGGTCAATCTTTCCCTCATAACCCACGCGCGGATGAGATGTTATCGAAACTCGCAAAACGTCTCGCGAGTGCTGACAAGGACCCATGAATCCTCATGTTCTTCTCCGACATTCCACTGACTCCACATTGATGACCTTCAAGCTACACGCTCAACCGTAATCTATTTGTTAATAATATGTTCTGTTCTTTGTCACTGATCGGCACTGTTGTCATTCCTTAATGTAAATCTGCAGTTTCTTGTATGGAGTTCAGTCCGCTACTGAGGAAGTTCAACCAAGCCATTAGTCCTCGATCGACGAAAGAATAACCCATGAAACCTGTCACTAAACTAATATTCTTCCAGCGAGGACGGGTGGTCACCTTCTTTCGCCTGCTACCCCAGACATTTGAGACTGCCTGTTGCCGGGGGGATATAGCCTGTCAAGTCCAGTCTATTTAAAACACTACGACCTGAATCATCTGATCAGCCCCTCGCCGAACGCTCTTCCGTTCACGACCACCATGGCCATCCACCATCTAAGTGCGTCCGTTGAATGTATGAAGTCGCTCGAGTATCAGTACTAACTGGAATCCAAACGTACGTTCGTGCCCACAGTCTTACTCAAGTTCAAACAGGGTATCTCCCCCGCCGACGCCGAGAAGGTCCGAAAGAGCCTGCACGCTCTGCCTTCGTTGATACCTGCGATCAGTGGTGTCATAGTCGGGAAAAGACTCCCACACGCCATGGATCATTCTTTCGACGAAGGTGGCTAAGCTTCATCTTGTCTGACCCTCATGGTCTTCTCATCGGTATATATACAGGCATTATCCTCGTGTTCAAGGACGAACAAACTCTGAGGAATGAATATTCGCCTCATCAAGCACACCGCGATTACCAAGCTTATACGGCGCCGTACATTGAAGATAAATTGATATTCGATATTCAAACCGACGATTGAACATGATGGTACTATGTCAAAGCGGATAAGGAATTCATTAATAGCTACACATGTGGATGCGGCTTACATTGACGTTTACGACCATGCTGCTGGTGGTGCTAATGCCGATGTTCGTGTGGAATATGTTTGAGAGCTTCAGCACAAAGAAGCGAAACTCGAGGGTGTATCCAGAAGCATGTGATTTGACACGGAGCAGACAGGGGACTGGCAATGCACGACGGTCTTGAACTCTCCCCGCGTCATGGATCATGGTCGCACCTCCTCAGGTCAACGTCCACGCTTTCTTAAGCACTGAGCATCGTAGCGATCACGACTGGACGCACTGCCTCACCCTCCCACTCGAGACACTCAACACACCAGTACTCGCGAAAGCCATACAAATGGATCCGCTATGCCATCGGAGTTGTGATTGGAGCTGAAGGTGTCCTCTCTACTAGCCCCGATGCACCTAGTGCTGTGAACTATGATGCTTCAAGTCTCTCCAGGTCTGAACCCATTAATCTATACTATCACACCAGCGAGGATGAGGCTTGCAGGATCTTTCCGATTGATCCTCAGATCTCGCGCACGCACTTCACTTCGAGTGTGTCCACCAGTCGGGAACTGATACCTTTAGGAAGAATATCGCAGGTCGGGATGGAGGGCATTGCATCTTGACGGGGGAAGGAGAGATCGACTGTGACGCTGTGCACCTCCTACCCCACAGCAAGAGCAATATGTACATATCAACTTATACTCAGGGACGCAGTCGAGACTCTACAATGGGTGATGTTGTAGAAGATATCGACAGTATCCGCAATGGCCTATTTCTAAACATTGCTCACCGTAGGTTGGGTTCAGATCGTGCTTTTTTGCTCGTGTGTGTTGCCTGTATGGAACTTCATCAGAGTCTGATGATCTCTCACAGATACCCAACTTTGCTATGACCACAAATGATGTCAGTGAGTCCACTGGCACCACAACACGTGCAGAGAAGATGTATACATTGCATGTCTTCCCCGCGGTTAACACTCCTCTCCTCCAGGCAAGTCTCTTACCAGGCTTTCAATTCAAGATCAGAGATAATTTTCCCCCTGCAATTCTCTTCGATGCTGTCTATGCTAGTGCTGTAGTCAAACACTTCGGCAGCGAGTCGCTGCGATATACCAGCACCGCACTTTGGCAAGACAAATTCTATCCTGGTGGGGTTACAAATGTGATGGGTGCCGATCTCCAGAAGATACAGGATGAGAAACGTGATGCTGCAGATAAGAAAACATAGCATGACGAGCAGCGTGAGGAACGTCTCAAGCAGCGTAGTGCGTATCGGGGCCCCGACGCCTTCGACGTGCTCTTGTGGCTACCACTTTGTGGAATGTCCCGAGATGAGCTAGAGCGTATGCAGAGAGAAGCTGAAGAGAAAGCAAAGGCAGAGGAACAGATGCGTGTGGGGGAGAAAGTTGGCACATGGCTTAAGCAGATCACTACGCAGTCGACTATCTTGTTCAACAAGTCGCTCTGGGGTAGACGAGTCCGAAGCACAGAATTATACATGTGAATGCTGGTTAAATGCCAGCGTACAATAAAATGTCAAAATATCCGAACAACCTGAAGTCCGCATTGCTAATCGTAAATTGGAAGTGGCAATAACCTGATCGCACGTATGCGTTCAGTGCGTTACTCACACACACGGGGCAGCTCTCACTCACTTGTCAGCATTAAAAAGGAAGTTCTGACCGTAATCTTCGACCTCAAGGAAATGTATCGGATGTATCACCAAGTGTCCACGCGTTTGTTTCAATAAATGTTCCATCTCTGCCAACTCTGCCTTGTCAAACGCTTTCGCTTTCTTGCCTTTGCTGGTCTCCTTCTCCTGTGGATGAGTCGACTTAGGCATTGGCGTCGGTGAAGACCGTTCGCTGTCTTTCTTATCCCGATCATGAGATGTTTCAACGCTGGGGATGGGATGAGATGATCCGTCGCCTTCCTGTAGATTGTTCAATGAAGGACTAGCAGACTGGGCAAGTTTGCTCTTCGTGAATCGTTCATGAAGAGCCACAAACTGCTTGTACTGTTTCCAGGTAGTCACAGTATCGTCTGGAATTGCATGGAACACCCTTCGATAGATGTCCGTATTATGTTCAGCACACGCAACCCACACGTCCTCCCAGAATAGATCTGCAATCGGGTCGCTGAAGGCATCCGGGTGAATGTCAGGGGGAGGTGTCGGAGTCCAGGGCTTTTGTTTACCATCAAGAGGATGTCTTTGTTTACGCGAGGTAGATTGTTTCTGCATCGTGCTCCGCTCTTCGACAGGGTCGCTGACGTCCGTTGCAGTGTGTGACAACTCGTTGCTACCATGAGCGCTCCCCTCCGAAGGTACCCCTGATACTTCCTGACTGGAACGAGGAAAGTCATGGGCATGGGCAACTGGGCTAGGCTCTTCATCCGGCTGATCAGTCTGGGATTTCTTTGCAGCTTCTGATGTGGGAGGTTTAGCACCCTGTCCATCAACAACAGGAATCTCCATGCTGTTGAAGGCTATCTCGCTTATTGTATCCGGAGAGTTCGGTGCATGGTCATGATGTAAGATATCTTCTTCTTTCTTCATGCCGCTCACAGCTTTCTCGACGGTGCGAGTCGCCTTGTGGAACACATCCCGCATTCGCCTATCCTCTATTTCTGTAATATCACGACCAGGTTTCGTCTCCTGTTCCTCATCGGGATCCCAAGCATCACGAAGGTCCTCGGGTTGATGCTGTGCATCCCCACGTGAAACCTCTGCCTCGATCAACGCATCCACATCGACTCCAATGTGTTCTTGCATAAGCCGAACCCGAAGCGTATGCGAAAATCGCCCCACTTGGAAAGGTCTCCCTGCCATTGTACTATAGTTGTGCTGAATCAGCTACAGGCCATCGAAGTTGGGGACATGGGGTCACTTACCCATCAATCAGGTCTGTGTCTCGGATAACCGCGGCTAATTCAGAGTCGCGATCACCTCGCTGGGACCGCTCGTTGATATTGGCGCTCCCGATGATGGCGAGTCTGTCGTCAACGATGCAAATCTTGCCGTGAATGTAAACAATCTCGGTGGTCACCATCCCATCCCGCATCTTGCCCCAATTGCGCAGAGAGAATACACGGATATACTCATTGGGTTCGATGCCCGCTGCAAGTAATCGGCCATATATCGAATTTTCTCCTCGGAACAGTGTGCGATTTTGACAGTCGAGTATGATCCGTATCGCGCTAGCATCACTATGATCCACTGGAAAAGGGAACCCGGGAAACAGAGGGATCATGATACAACACTTCCAGGGCGTCCCCTCTGTATGTGCGCGAATGATCCGCCGGACAAGGGCATCCCCAATTCCATTCTCAATTTGCACATCACTGACAATCGTCGAAGAAATAAAAAACTGATTCTCCATGTAGACAAAGTACTCCGA
This sequence comes from Chalciporus sphaerocephalus, assembly GCA_038094055.1. Taxonomy (NCBI): domain Eukaryota; kingdom Fungi; phylum Basidiomycota; class Agaricomycetes; order Boletales; family Boletaceae; genus Chalciporus; species Chalciporus sphaerocephalus. The sequence goes on from JBBPTH010000001.1 coordinate 177,259, forward strand.
GTTTTCAATAGCTGTGTGTGAGTGAGATACAGTTTCCGGGTTAAAGAGGTCCCCAAATAATTTACCTGTGACATATGCATTTTGGATGGAATGTTCGATTCGGTTGGGTGTGCCAAGTGACCATGGTCCAGCAGATCGGCAGATTTGCATTTCGCATGTTCCCGTAAGGTCCATCGTCTGCAGCTCTCCAGGTCTATATTCCGGCGGCGGTAGCAAGGATGGCATGATTCTGCTGTGGTTCTGCCAAAAAGTCAGCACGATGCTGCATAAACACGTAGCAGATCATCCTACCTTGATTCGTAATAGCCAGTTCCACCTGAAAACAATCATCAGCCATCAAATCAAGACAGTTCCGATAAAGCTCACCTTTCTACGAAATGACGAGCAAGATCACGAGCCGGTTGACCAACAACTTGCATGCCGACATCGTGCCAAGCCATCCTTGGAATCTTGGAGCGATCGTACATATCCTCGGTAGGCTTGTGAAGTGCATGAAAATCCAATACTCGTGGATTACTGTAATCCTTGCCGGGCCAAATTTCTATTTTCTCCGGCGATAGCTCTGGATCATCAACAATGACGTGTTGCGGGGTGTCCCACCTTGAGACGGTTAGATATTTCTCCTTCGCGTAGTAGGTTCTGTAATACCGACCTTCCGAAGCAAAGATCAATTCCACCCATGAAAGCTATCGTCTGGTCAATCACACAGAGTTTCTCGTGGTGTGCCCAGTAAAAGGTGCCAGTCTGGAAATGTGAAGGAGAACGCTGAATCATAATGTTTTCATGAAGGGACGATAGCGTTTGTTTTGCGTAGCTGATGCGCGTTTGATCAGTGGCACAGAAAAGTGACAAAACGTAGTACCCACTTGCTGTCGGTAGGTGTCGTGCGGCTTGACACTTCTAGACTGTCAAACTGTGAGCTCGTGAACGGTGTAGAGAGAATTACGCTTACTATAGGATCACATATATCTTGACGCCTTCTTTCGCCTTCCGCTCCAAAATCTTATCAAGTCGATACTTCTCTTTATTCGGACGTCTTAACTGTAGTTCTGGTGAAAGCCACCAGTCATGGATATATATGCTTTCTTTCGCCATCATGAGAGCCCTAGACAGGTTCCACATATAGTCCCGCCCATCCACAAGCCAATGTGCAGCCACGTTCATCCGTATTGGCGCAAAACTGTCGAACCGATTTCTGGTCACATAATGACAAGCGTCTGCAGCCTTTTCCAATGCAGTGATCCATTGCAACATTTGACGCTAGTGAGCGTGCTCATTCCTAGCAAACAACTTGAGACGCATCTGCGCATTTTGAACATAGAAGGTATGTTTTGAAACATCTTGCGAACGCTTTTTCCGCCTCCTCCGCTCGTCGTCTGCTCTCTGTTGCTCTTGCTGACTCAGAAGATCTTGTTCGGTCTGGTGTGGTATTTCGAGTGGCCGAGTGTGGGTAGAAGGATCAAGCATGGGAACGGGAGAGTTCAACGTGTTTGATGCAACAGAGCTCCCAGAGGAAGCAGTGTCATGTCGTGCATGTGCGTTTCCAGACAAGGCAGGTGACTTAGCCTCCTGTGTCTCTTCGCCGACCAAGTTCGGAGTGGATCGGTGGCTAATACCCAGCACTCGAGTTATCCGACCTGTAATGGAACCCATGACCGACGAGCAGTCGACCTCCGTCTCCTCAGGCACCGGGACTTCGTGGACGCGTTCCGAAGTATGAAACTCTCTGTCTGCTGGTTCCGGGCGAAGGAGGTGGAGACCCTTACGATAGTAGCGGACAGGACGCACGATCTGGAAACTCGAATCCAAGAGGAAGACATCCCACACGGTCACTTCTCCAGGGTCTTTCAGCACTACTAGATAACTCTCTCGCACAATACACCAACGAGATTGCTTCCGCTCCTGCCGACCGGTGGATTTACGCCCAAGTCCTATGGTACTTCCTGAAGGTTGAAATTTCAGGAACCCTGCTTTGTATTGAACTCCGCCTGATTGGGCAAGAGTTATAAATAAAGCGCTGACTTCAAGAAAACCTGCTAGTCTATTCGCTGATGGATGAAACATCTAATACGAGGCCAAAACAGTTAGTGGTTTACGGACTTGTTGGTTACCTCGCACATACCACCGCGCGAATGAGTTTTATGAGATAGTTTTCTAGAGCCTCACGCTGCAACAATGCGAAATCTGTTGGACGAAACTGACTTCCGTTGCTACCCTTCTTCAGAAAGTTGAGGTACGGCAGACCTTCGGCGAACATGATTAGAGAACAGGAAAAAATGAAGCTAGAATGCGTACTAGTGAGTGGAAACTCTGGGAGGGCGTCCTTATGACTGCTGAATGTATTGGATATGGTGTAATGTGTATGCAGCGAGAAAAAATCCCGGAGCTGCCGATAAATGACCCATCTAGCGGCACCGTTGGCATATTCACACTCGATACGGAAGACAGCCTTGTGGGCATGTAGGGGGTGCAAACTGTCACTGATGCGGATACGCAGGCGGTGAAGCAGAACTGGTATACGGCGATGACCTTTGTCGCCGCGCTCGAACCAGAGTCCCAACATCAAGGTGGAGAGACCACCAGCAATAAGCTCGTCGGTGATATTTACTTCTGGGGGTGCAACGGCCTGTTTCGTGATAGTCGAGGGTGAATGACGTATGGCGGAAGGAAACAAAGAGCGTAGCTTCCCCCACTTGTCAGAGCCTCCAGAGCGTTTGACTGTCCTTGGAGGAGGATGAGACTGCGAACGCTGGATTTCATTAGGCGATGACTCTTTGGAGTGAGAATCATCCTGTCTGATAAAATCTGCAGTGTGATATCTTGATCTGCTCAGTTCGTGTTCGGGAAATTGATGGTGTCCTAGAGGTTCTTCGAATATAGTTGCAGGCTTCTCGTCCGCGGTGGATTCGAACCACCTGCCAGTGGTCGAACTACGCCTTTCATCTGTTCCCCTTGTCTCACGAGCCTTTCCCTTTTTGTCTGTCGAGACTTTGTTGGAGTTTAAGCTCATCGACTCCGAGTCCAAGGCCCCACGAAAGATAGATTGTCGGTGCGGGTGTTGGGCTTGCTGAAAGGTGAACTGAGCTGGCTCACCGAGGTCATTCTCTGGATTCGGGAATGATCCGTCCACGGAGTTGAAGTACGGAACAACAGGAGAACCGGAAGGCGTGAATTGATACGACAGAGATCTAGGAGGACCGGTGCGAGTGGAAGGCGTATCTGGCAATCGCAATGGAGCACCCTGAGGGGGGGTGGTTGGAATAGGTGCTACGTGCAGCGCGGGTCGCGAGTCTCTGGATGTGATCTGGGCGGTATCGTGCTGTGGAGGAGTGGACGGAACCTTTATGTTTTGGTGTTCATGGTTGGCAGCGAGGGCTGCAACGACCACATCGTGGAAAGTGACGTGCTGACCCGGGTGCTGTTCAGGAACTTCAGGGAACGATGACGGGACATCCTCTGGCATCATGATTCATTTGAACAAGGCTGTTGGGGATCGGTCAACAACAAAGACCACGTCGCGGTCGGTGGCGAGGTTGTGGCAAAACGTATACCGGAGAGTCAGCGTCTCCAGCTCAAGTGCCAACTCCAAGCTCTCCAAACTGCTAACCCGAACTGGAGAATGCCCCTATTATGACAGTCTGATCGGAGCGGAATTGAACCCCACCGTCATGATCACCCAGTCGTGTCTCGGGCCAGGAGACACTGTTTTGACGTCTGTATCTGCGGTCTGGTAGTCGAAGAAGCCAAGTAATATGTGGCGTATGAACCAGCAGATACGCAGCGAACACGGGTGACACTGCTGTCGAGTCAAACCCAGGCTCTTCGAGCGGTTCATATCTCTTCACGTGGAATCAAACAGCTGAACTATGTACGTCTCTTATCCTCCTGGTTGACTTACATTTTTGCCCTCGATAATGCCATGGTGTCAATGCATATGATTCTTGCTCCGAGCATCAAGCTTTCGAGTTTATTGACCAGGTGTACCTCGCCACAAACACTGCTCTTTGGAGTACTAAGCTTCGTTAGATCTCCTAGCTAAGCTCGCCGCTGCACAGCCTGCTTTCATCCCGAAAACTGTATCCGCCGTTAATCCACTCCCTCCAGGGTAGTTGTTATAGTAAAGACCCCCAATCATCTCTCCAGTACAGAACAAGCCTGGTATTATCCGTCCATTTTCTGACTGCACTCCCGCCGTGTGGGGACTGATCGCTACTCCGCCAAAAGTGAACGTGATACCACATGCGACCTTGACTGCAACGAAGGGACCCTCTTCAATCGGAAGCGCCCAGTTTGATTTTGGCGGCTGTAGTGAGGACTGTGTCGACAACCCGTCCTTGACAGCTGGATCCCATCTGCAGCTCGGATGTTCCGCGCGATGTTCATGAACAGCATGATTGTACGAAGCCATCGTTCGGAGGAAGGTTTCTTTGTCTCTCAGTCCTCTTTTTGATAATTCATCGGCAAGGTCCTTTAGTGTGAGTGCAGTAATTTTCTCGACAATGCCATCACCGTATTCTTCCTTCCGCAAATGAGGAATCATCTTTGCATCCCAAACTTGAAAGGCGCAACCCTCTGGCTGTAACAGTATTTGCCTTCCAAACTTCGCGTAGGTGTAGTTTCTAAAATCTTCTCCTTCGTCAACGAAGCGCTCTCCGCTGACGTTCACCATGACGCCCAGTGGATACCCCGACTTAGTGAACTGGTTACTCAGATCCCTATCTCCAGCATCGGTGGGTGCATTCGCATCCCAACAGGTGCTATGGCATCCACTCCAGTCCCCAGCGAGTTTGGCACCTATTGCTTGTGCCATTACAATTCCATCTCCTGTGTTGTGGGGTGTTCCACGAACCCGCGCGTGTTTCCAGTCTGGACCTAGGTACTTCATGCGGAGCTCTCGACTGGACTCGTAACCTCCACATGCAAGAATCACAGCGGATGCCTTGAGTGGAACCTCTTTGCCGTCCTTCCGCACTACAACCCCAGTGACAGTGTCCTTCTCCTTGATGAGTTCCACCGCAGGGGTATCGAACCATATCTTAACACTCCTCTCCTTGAGCGCTCGCAAGTCCGCCTTGATCAGCCCCTTTCCGCCATCTTCGACGCTCAACGCTAACCCACCCCAGAACTTCTGTCTTCCATCCACCTCGTATGCTTGCCGATGAAAAGACAAGATGAATGGTATCTTGACCTTCTCCGCGAGCCATTGCACTGCATCCCGCGAGCTCTCCACAAGGACCTTGACAAGTTCAGCATCTGGCTTGTTTTCTCCGAGACGCATGATATCGCCGATAAAGTCGTCTGCCGTATATGGTGTCACGTCGATCTTTTCTGCCTGCTCTGATGTCACGTTGTTGACGATCGGAAGAAGATCTGCGAGGCCGGCGTGGACCGTACGATGGGCACCTGCAGTGAAATAGCCGTTTCCACCGACCCACTCTTCAGGCGCCTTCTCTACGATTAGGACGTTTGTGCAGCCCGCATCGACCGCAGCGATCGCGGCACACGCGCCTGCGTGGCCACTGCCAACGACAACGCAGTCAAAGGTCTGTTCCATTGATCGCAGAGGCGTGGGCTGTGAAGGGATCGGATGTGCAAAACAAACCTGTTGTAAACTAGATCACGAGGTATATCACCACGTCTAGGACTTCAGCTGTCTGATTATTTAGATAATCTACACGTGTCCTTTGGCCGCTTGCTCCGTCGTGACAATTGAATCATACTCATATTCTCGAAGGGTTGACCGCCAAGTATCCTCCATCGATGACCAACTCCTGTCCATTCATATATGCTGCCGCAGGCGAAGCAAGGTATACTGCTGTACCAGCCATTTCTGCAGCGCTGTGTAGAAATAGGATGAGAACACGTCCTCGTATATCCATAGCAAGAGAAAGACGAGAGAAAGACTTACGTTCCTGGCCTTTTGGCCGGGACCGAGATGACAGGCATGCCTACCGCGTCCGTTGCTTCTTGTCCAGAGATGACGTCGTGCGTCATCTCACTCTCGTACACGCCCGGCGCGATTGCGTTCACGCGAACTGGAATACCTCGAAGGGCGAACTCGGTAGAGAGCATCTTGGTGAGGTGAGACGCCGCAGCTTTCGAGCTATTGTAACAGAAGTGTCTCTGTGCGACTTTGATCAATCCACTTATGCTGGTAATGTTGATCACATTCGACGTGAACCCGGGCTTATCCTGTGATCCCTTATCGAGCAAGTCCAAGAAAGCGATGGTCATGAAGTAGATGGAGAACGTGTTGACGGCATACAGGGCGGACCACTCTTCGAACGACTCGCTGTTAAAGAGGTACTTGCTTAGTTCATCTGCTTTCTTGGGGGCAGTAGTCGAAGGTTTGTTAAGTTCCGGGGATGTAGGTCCAGATTGGCCAGCGTTGTTCACGAGGATATGAAGTTTCCCCTCGTCAACCTTCAGCTTCTCAACGACCTTTCGGATATCTTCCTTGTTGGTGGAATCCATCTGTATAGGGAACATGCTTCCCATGGTATCTTTCTTGCTGTTGTTCCAAGATTCAGTCGTTTTCTGGAGGACCTCTAGCCGTCGCCCGGTGATGTACACGCGCGTCCCGTTGGCAGCCAACCCCTGAGCGATCATCAGCCCAATACCGGTTCCACCCCCCGTTACAAGAGCGACGAGCCCACTGAGATCGTAAAGCTTTTCCAGGGTGAATTGCGCTGGGGATGCCATGATGGAGAGATAGATGCGGGACGAGATCTGATACAAACCTGATGTACTTATCGTGGTCACCTGTACGTCGGGCCGATCACCCGGTCCGAGCGGATGAGGGCTGCCAGTCCGAATTTTTCAAGAGCATGCGCGGTCGAACGGACTTAGAGCGATACAAAGAACACAGTTCGTGTCTTTTTACATTTACCGACACACTATCAACTTTACATCAGTACATATCCCAATTCGGGAAACAGGAGACAGAGTCCAAACTGATTTCGGGGATTACTTTGTAATGGATCCCGGAATATTCCTACACTGGCAGAGGGTTATGAGTTTAATAATCTCCACTTCTTTATTCAACCCGACAGACGAGAGGGACCTCCACATCACCAACTTTTAGAGTCTTCAATGATGGCAGCTGAGATGCAAGTTCGAGGAGTAACGAGGGCTCGACCCAGCCACCCTCCGCGACAATACTCCTTAAAGACGTCTCACGGAGCCTGTCACATAGGGTACCGAGACACCCCAGCAAGCCGAGGAAAGGTCTGAAAGGCAGTTCTGAAGACTCAACGGTACGAGCGCGTTGGTCTTGCAAGAACAGATCCTTGAGAACGGGGGTAGAAAGTCGAGAAATGATGGTTATGAGTTCAGACGGAATTTCCGTCTGTTCATTGTCCACGGATAGCGACAATGATTGGAGGAATGGCAAAGCAACGTGATCATCGCCTAATCGAGGAGTCTGCAACTGCAACGTCCTGGCTATTGCAGTCTTGTCGCGGAAGCAGAGTCTGAGATCTCGAATCCGGAAGGAGATTTGTAGCATCGACAGAATCTCAGTGATGGCTTCTGGCCCGTGGGTGAACCCATGGTGTGTATAGTCCAGGAACGTGAGGTTTCCAAAAAGCGTAGGGAGCCATGCCAACCGTACGCCTTCTAAGGTTACGCGTGCAAGTCGAGGGGTATAGCCACCGAAGAGGCAGAACTCCTTAGTATCATCATTTGGGGGGTATCGGAGGGTGAGCGACTCGAGTTTCACGGCGTTTATTGCACGAAGAGAATGCGAATTCTCAGAGTTAGGAGATCGGCAGTCCCATAGATAAGAGTCTGGACGACAACAGGGACCGAGAGTGGCGTTCCAGAGGTATGGGGTATACGAGTCGAAACGGACGTCAAAGGACCTCCAGAGAGGAACTTGAGGTGCAAGAAAGTGCATTTGAAGTGCAACAGTGTCTATATCATACGAGGCTTCTGACAGATGATCAGAAGCAAGCGTCACATCGAGGGTGCATGATCGTGCACGACGGACGCGTTCTTTCCACATGTGGAGATTAGACGAAGGGCCGAGCGCTACGCGCCGCCAGAGGGAGCGTGCATGCAATGCAATCGCTCTCCAGGAATGACACACATGAGACACGAGGACGAGGAACATCACATCATCAATGGCCCCGAGAGCGAAAACATGCACGAGAAGTTCAGGTGGGAGAAGGTGGACAGGATGCATAGGAACCTTGGAGTTTGTTGTGTGATAGAGTGAGAATGTCATAGAAGGGCGTGATATCATCGTGGAAGCATTACTGGGTACCTCGAATGTCGTGCTGAGGGCAGCGTGAGCGTGACTGTTGGTACGATCTGTGAAGAGTGCGCGACATTCCTTCCCATCTGTTCGTGGCTGCTCGAGGTGTACCTTATCCTGCAAAGCTTTCGTGAAAGAACGCGTGAGGACCAACTCACGGCGGCGAGACCGCCTGAGGGTCGCAGGCATGCCCGTGGGGCGGGTTTCAGATCAAGGAGTGGGGACGAGACATACCTACATGCGCTGTGACTTTTATGGGTCCAAATGAACGACTTCTTAGCCACAGGGGGCTGTCAAACTGAACATAGCACCGGCAAACATCGGGTCCGAGGGAGAGAAAGCAACCAAATGATACTATACTATAGTTCTGGGACAAGGGGACATGGGACACAACTTGTCGGATTTCACCACGGCACCCGTTGCTGTGTACACTGAATTTGTAACAGTAACTCAGCCATCAGAAGACGGATGCCAGTTTTGATCCCGAGTCCGGCTAAGGACAGCAAGAACGACGTAAACTCTTTCACAACGACAACCATTGCGAACACCATGTCAAGTTCGAGCACTGGGTAAGCAGTCCCGAGTCACCAGAGCTCTGGAGGACCCTGTTGATGTCAAGAACCACGCGCCTTGTCTCTGCATAGATTAGAGATCCACCGAGGCTATTTCCGTGTGATATGTTCTCGATAGCGGATGATGGTAAACGGAGGTGTTCATTGCCATGCAACCGTCAAATGGAGCTGGCTGAGGTTTAGTTCGGAGGGTAAATTGGCGCGCGCATGCGATTCCTTGACCATCAAGTTCTCGCATGTGGTTTGCAGACAAGGAACCGTTTTTGGTCAAGTGTTCCCTGAGTGGACGCGCCGTCACGCGCAACGTTTCTCTCCAAATTGTCCAATACCTCAGTGCAGAATTCCATAGTTGCGACGCACTCAGGCTCTGTTCGCGACGACAATGAGCATGGCAAATACAAGCGAAGGTCTAGATGAACTAGCAAACCTCCTCACCGACCTATCTCTCAATTCCTTTGACTTTAACCTGCATGTCAAGCACATCAATCTCGCTCGTTCTTTACCCGACATGGAGGCGCAAGTCACAATAGCCCAAGAAATGGCAGCCAACTATATCGCAGTTGGAGATGAGGTGTGGCTACCCCTCATCGAGGCGAAAACAGTCTCTGCCAACCTCGAAAATCTTGCGGAAGTGTCAGAGGTTTTGGAACTGTATGTGCGGGCAGAGAATGACTACCTATGTGCGTGAGGACTTCACGTTTCAAAAGTATGTGTTGAACGGCCGTTACAGCTATCCCCATCCTACAGAAACACATCGAATTCTTAGTCGCCCGCTATGCGTATTTTGCATCCCTCGACGACCCACCGCGGGAGTCGGAAGATCCTTTCTCCATCGCATGGACCAGAGAAGCCATATCAGAAGTCTTCGCCAAAGGTGCTGGGCATCTCATGAAGAGTCGCTACCTTTGGGAGTTACAGAGGGACTGGGAACTCGAGATAATCGAAGCTGCCTCTCCGGATGAAAGGTTTGCATTGTTTTTCCTGTGTTCTGCTTGTTCACCATGGCTCACAGACCGGAACTCGTTCAACATGTTGAGGAACTTCATCTTGCTCGTCTTCAACAACCGCATGCGGGTCACGAAGACACTTATCAGTCGTATTCCTCATTTACCACCGTACATAAGCCACCGACAGCATATGAATCGTTGCTTGTATCAGCTTCAAAGCTTCGCTCTCGCGCCGTCAGGGCATACGAGCGGCGCGAGCAGTCTGAGCTATCTCTCACATCTCTCGATGCATATATGCAGTATATTTCAACAGAACGAAAGGGAAAAACGCCGGATGTATTTGTTACTAGGGGCCTATACGAACGAGCGATTGCCGAAGCTGCAAGACGTCGATTCGCAGGTGAGCAAGGAGCGGAACACATGTTGCGGGCGTTTTGGCTGGGGTATCTCGACTTCCTGGTACGTTACAGGTGACGATATCACACTAAACTCTGCAACTGAGATTCCCCTCGCCAGCGGCTGCAAGGGATAAATGAAGACGATCAAATGCGTACCCTCAGACGTGCGATCAGAAGCGACCCCGGCTCAGGTGAGGCATGGGCGCGGTATATCCGTCATTTAGTACGTCGCCACGTACTTGACTGTCCATCCGCGGCCAACAACAGTGTCCACAGGAACGGAAATCAGAAACCGGTTCAGAAGATGCGTCAATGGATGACAGCGAATCGATCTCTGGTATCTATTTTGTGTCGCAGACATGTTTCCTGACCTGCTAAGCTTCTCGATAGATGCCTATAACCGCGCCCTTGCTACTAACCTTTTCACAAAGACGAACCCTAAGGGATCTGACCTAGACCCCGAGCAAATTATACCTCTAGTACTCGCACGTGCCGGTGCCGAGAAACGAGCAATTGAAGCAGGAAGAGGCGGCGAAGATGCTTTCAGCACGCTAATCAAGGTCGTTGAGGATGGTCTCGTGATGGTCAGACAAGGTAGGTTTAAGCCATTGGATTTCTGGTCATTCGGATCGACCCAGACATCCTAGCTTCGAAAGCGGGAGATCAACGCTTCAGACTGGAAAAATTCCTTTCTGAACTGGTAAGGTCCTTCACTCTTTTCGAAAGGCGGTTGCTGATTACGAACCGAACCCTGTATTTAAGCCTTGCAGATGTCCCAGACGCTGCTATCCAGCTGTGGGCATCCGCTGCTGCACACTACAAGTCAAGTTGGGCGGTATGGGTGGCCTATACTGATGTTCTGATGTATGTTTCTATTTATGACTGTGCTCCAAGCAACATCCAATTTCGTACTTGCGCAGTCGGACAGATCAACATGACACTGCAAGGTCTACGTTTCAAGACGTCAGCACCAAAAATCTTGACTATCCCGAGGCACTTTGGGATGCCTGGCTGAGTTTTGAGCATGCCCATGGTTCTCTGGCTTCTCTAGAGGATGCGCTTGCGCGAATTGATCGCGCGAGAACTCAGGTTGAGTCTAGACGAATGAGGGTAAGTTATTCATCTAGGTCGATGAGCCCTCCTGTTCTCTACTTTCTTTCCTCACTTGAAACTCCTATTTCCTTTCCAGGAAGCACAGAAAGCATACGAAGCGGCCCAATACGCTATAGAACAACAATCTGCGTCCGCGCCTGTCACAACAGCACCTGCAAGCATTGCCCAAGAAATGGCCTCCAAGACTGTTAGCGACCAGATGGACGTTGATGCCCCCTCTACTTCCACGCAAGCCCAAGGGAAGCGCAAAGCAAGTGAGGAACCAGAAGTCGATGGCGGGGATAGCAAAAAGGCACGAATGGGTATGTCTTCCCCGGTGGACTCTGTTGATAGCATTTGACTGGTATCATCGAAGAGCCCCCGAGTGAGCCATTGAAGAGGTAAGTTCTGTAAGAAGGCGATGGTGATTGTTAAGTCGATGAGCCCTTACCCTTTAGGGACCGCGAAAATTGCACTGTTTTTGTTGCTGATCTACCTTCTGGGACAACTGGGGATCAGCTTAAGGCGCTCTTCAAGGATTGTGGAGAAATTCGTGAAATAAAACTCACTAACATGCCAGAAACGCTTGTCGCAACGGTTGAATTTACTACTAGAGTAGGTAGTTCGAAATACTTGGCTACCATTATTGATCTTCACCCAGGACAGTGTTCCTGCTGCACTTACCAAGGACAAGAAACGCATCCAAGGGATGGAAGTTAGTGTGCACCTCGCATGGCGTTCGACATTGTATGTGACAAACTTCCCCGAAAAAATGGATGATATGGCCGTTCGCGATCTATTTGGACAGTATGGTCTAATAATTGACGTTCGGTGGCCGAGCAAGAAATTCAAGGCGACACGACGGTTCTGTTACGTTCAGTTTATTTCCCCAGTGAGTCACCCACATGCATTCGTTTGACTCCATCATTGAAGTGTCGCGTAAGCGTCGGCGGAAAGGGCACTGGAGTTGCATGGTCACGAACTTGAGCCTGAACGGACTCTTAGCGTCTATATCTCAAATCCTGAACGAAAGAAAGAGCGCACCGACGCAGACGCAAACGAACGAGAGGTATATGTTGCAGGTCTCAGTAAATTCACGACCAAGGATGACCTTAAAGAGCTCTTTACACGGTATGGTCCCGTCAAAGATGTTCGTCTTGCAGAAGACAAGAACGGTCAGGCAAAGGGCTTTGCATTTATTGAATTTGAAAATGATGTACGCTCCTTGACTATGGTATTGTCGCATTTGATTCAGGTCCACTTCTCAGGCGAACGCTCGCACTGCCCTCTCTGCAAACAACTACGAACTTAAAAAACGAAGAATTGCTGTGACGCTTGCAGACACTCGCGTGCGATCAAAAAATCGGGAAGGGTGGGCTGAAAGCGGACTGGGGCGACGTGCGGAAACCCGTAACCGCTCCATACGCATCCGCAACTTGCCCTCCGACACACAGGAAGGACTTTTACAACAAGTACTCGAGAAATATGCAATCGTGAAGCGCACCGAGTTTTTTGCCGAGACAGGCGAGGCGGTTGTCGAGCTAGAGAACGCTGCGGAAGCAGGCAAGCTGTTGTTGCGGACAGAACCGCTTGTTTTCAATGGACACAACCTGAAGATATCTGAAGAAATGTCAACAAAGGTGTCCCGTCCCCAACCGGTAGCAACTCCGGCTACTTCAAGTGGAATGTTCATTCCTCGAACCGCGGCCTCTAGGCCGAGAGCAGGTCTAGGTCGCGCCCGCAAACCTGGCCTCGGCGTCGCGAAGCCTAGCACAACCAAGGATACGCAAGAGACGTCCAACATTGGTGGGAAGGGGCAGGATGACTTCAGGAAGATGCTAGGCTAAGATTGATGTTGCGGTTGATTCATCCGTGGATACAAGTAAAACCTGCTACTAGTCCAATTTGCGCTCGTCCATGATGTTATGTAATGAACGGCATAGCCAATCAGGTTCCTTGCCTGCAGTCATGGTCCGTGCGCGCGATCCCTGGAGATATATAAACCCGCGCTCGACATGTGGAATCCTTACCACTCTGGCCTTTTGGCTTAGATCAAGTGTAGTATCTGTTCTTAATAGTTTAACCACTATTATGAGGGCACCGCCCTCATTATTTGGTTATCAAATTTTTGCCGCCCTTGTCCCTCGCGAGCTCTGCTTGCAACTCCGGGGGCGTGATGACCTTGCTACTGCAGTACCGGCTTGTGTTGTCGGGGGATCTCTTCCTCGCTTTGTCTTTTCTTTGCTATGTCTTTTCTTGGTGTCACTGGACTCCAATCATGGCATAGCAAACGGAATTCAAAGTGATTGGTGGTCTACTCCTTAGCATGTTTCATTGCTAGCTAATTATTCTGTTCCTTTGCTCATTGAAGAACTGCATTGTATAGAGATTACACCTCATGTCCAACACTGTTACAACCTAAAATGTTTTGCCAGACAAGAGGAATACCTTCCTCCTCGCATCCAACTTGCATTCCATTTTCGCTCAAAATGTAGTACTCTCGACTAGTGGTTTGCACTATTGCTATGGCAGGTTGAAGTGCTTTGCCTTGCGAGGTTTCGAAGTGAATGCTCTCGACGTGATGATGACTACGAAGCATCAGGTTGTGTAGCTAACGTTGACACAACAAAGATATCACAACGTACGCTGGAAGGTACATATTCACCGACCGTGGAGCTGTTCTAGGTCTCAAACCCCCCTTTTCGGGTAAACCAGCAAACTCTTGGGCCATTGCGCTCGTGGACATCCATTGTCCACTGATGCTAAAGAAGAAGACTCAGTGAACAACCATGAGACAAGTCAGAGCTTAGAATCCACCCGTTTGCGACTACGCAAGCTAGAATATACCTCTCCGCAACGAGTCGTCGGGCGATGTTGTTCGCGTCTTGCCCTGACACACGATGCAGCCATGCTTTACTGATTCCTCGTTCGTAATCCTCAGTGTTCGACCATTTGACGTGATCAAGAAGAGAGAAGCGTGAACTCGCAGCACCAGGCGGTGGTGACCACTGCGACCTCTGGAGGATCCATGCATTCCAATCGGTACGCAGAGGATGGTCCCGGTCCGTTTTTCCTTCTGACGATATTGGTTGCCCGATCACTTCACAAGTTGCTTCAAGAACGTAGAACGTCTCGGTAATACCGTCGCAGTGCGCAACCACTCGCCAAACTTCGCCTTTGACGACCTCGCGAGCATCTCTGACGACGCTTTTCGTCGACGTCGAAGAATCGTGGCCGTATGCACCCACTGAGACGGCAAACCACATTCGGGTAAGTACGAACCTGGGAACGCCATCCAGCAATGAGTTGTGAGGGAGTAGAGCTCCACCGATTTGGCGACTAACCGCAGTGCAATGTTGACTTGCTTTCCGTCGTCGGGGCCAGCCCAGAGATGTTCAGACAACGGATCGTAGCCCAGGGAGCTCGTGTATCGGCCAAGGAACGATTGTTTGAACCGTTGGCGCCTCTCTGCGACTTCGGTCGTCCGGAAACGAAGATAGGGCCAAAAGTTCGTCATGTTTTGCGGATAACGCCGGAACATGGCATCTAATCGACGGCCCGCGAAATTCCTCGATAGTTTAGATGTTGCAGATAAGTACACTATTATAAGAAATGTATGAAACGGGTGACAAAAGCGCTGTGAGCTTCAGTGAGCGTTCACACCTGCGTACCGAAACGTTCTTGATACAAGACTGCATGTCTTCCTGTCTTCGGGGGAAATGGCACTTAATACAATAGCCCACTGGTGTACCCACTTGCGCTCGGATGCCCTCGGTGGGTACGAAATGTGAAACAGTTCCGGGGCGGACACAGGGGGAAAGTCGAAACTCAACGCAAGGCTACCCCGCAATGCTACAACGGACGAGGGAGGAACCTGGGTGACTGTGGTGTTCGTCGAATCGGAGGCTACATGTTTGGGCTTCGAGGCCGCTAACGGCTTAAACCGTCCAGAACCAGGAATTCGAGAAGATAACTTCTGGCCAGAACGCGATTTGATGGTTATCGCGGAAGACGGCACCAAAGACCTCGAGGGACCGGTCGCTGTTGACCGAGGAGGAAACTCTGGGTCTCGGAACGAGCTAGAAACCAGAGGTGACGTCTGCTTCAGTGTAGTAGTCCGAAAGACGGAAGGCCCATTAGTCGAGCTAGTAGGCTTGAGAGATACCTTGCGCCGTTTTTGTGGTGCTGGTGTCTCTGTAAGCGCCGGCCTTTTCGCGTTGGTGACAGCGGGCGTCTTCTGAATGCTCGTTGTGACCACCTGACCTTGTGACGATCGAAGAGGCTCGGATGATAAAAGACGCCCAGTAGATCTATCTAGAACCACCAGCGATTCAATTGAGGACACTTTTTGTTGTTTTGTTCGCTGGGATACATCATGGTTGGTGGTCGCACTAGTCGGTTGGGGGAAAGGCGCGGCCTGGGGACATTGTACACGTGGGACCACACTATTTTGTGTCTTATCTACGCATGAGGGTGACGGAGCCGCGCTCGCACCGTACACGTTTGTTTGAAACTGATCTTTTGAAAGCGAGATCGACGTGGGCGGTGGATGTAATTCAGCAAGTCTTTGCAGGAGCGCGGCCTTTCTTAGTTTCGAATAACCAGTGATTCGTTTCCCTTTGCATAACGCCTTGAGCTGAGGGACGGTGAGTTTGTTGAGATCTGACGGGACGGAAGAAGTCATGGTGGTACAACACTAAGAGGAGCGAGGTAGTAATCCGACTAGTAGTTCGACATGTATATATGCGTCTACTAGGTATCTGCTCGGGGGGTATGTTTTTTTATCCAGTCTTGAATCGTGAAATAGCCCATCAATTCATTCACGTTGATGCCAGTTTCACCAATCTTCCGCGCCTGCGATTTTCTTGCTCGCCTCCGACCCACGTCTAGATCTGAGGTAGTTCTATTCCATGATGGATCATCAGTGTGCCTCTCAAGGATCCAGTCAGGTGCCAAGGGAGCAGGCCGAGCTCGTTGCTGTTCTCGTTGTTGTTCCCGTAGCTCCTGAGCCAGTGAAGGAAGGATTCGGATAACATGGCGCTCAACAGGGGGTCCGTAGAGATCGTCGCTGTCATCATCTGCCTCGTTGGCGACCTGCTCGACGTGAGACTCAATCACAACTGGTTGTAGCGGCGCGACGGGCTCGGGATTAACCGGTTGGTTAACAGGAGAGCCCAGAAGGGGTGTATTAGCCAGCTGGCTAGGAATACCGCTGGCAGTAGACGCAGATGTGTGACAAAGAGGCGAGGGATCGACATCCATTTGATCAATATCCTTAGATTTTGTCGGAACACTGTTCACAGATTTCTCTGGTTCGACGCTTGAAGTAACGCTCGGTGTTGTTCCGGTCGCGCTATCCTTCTTCCTGCATCTTCTACACATCCATGTACTTATCGAGTTGGCGGTATCACCACCTTCCATTGTGGCACGCAGTCTTGCGACGAGTTCCGCATCCTGTACAGGTGGTATATGACAGCCTGATGATCACAAATATGTCGATTAGACGATCCCCTTTGCAAGACAGACCTACTGTGGTGCCATGTCTTGCTACATCCTTGACAGGTCAATAGAAATGCCAGTGGACCGGTATTGGTTTGCTTGCATCGCAGACAGGACAGCATTACGAGGATGAACGGTAGGGTTAGGGTTGGGTCAATCAAGCCAAGTGACCGAGTGATTGTCGACTACCATTTTATCTCCCATTCATCTTTCATGGCAGAATCGGACGAGCGTATCGAAGTCGCAAGCGCGTTTGTGCTACAATCACCACCAGGAGAGATCAACGACGTTCTCAACGATGTACGTGTCATAGTCAACGACGATGATATCCTGGAAGATGGAATCCTCCCCTCTATTCGCGAGTATAATCTCGCGCAGTTCATCGTGGTTGATGTACCTAATGCGGAACACCAGATACATCCACTCTCTATGATCGTTCGCGTTCTTGTTGCTCACATTATCACTGTTCTCGAAGACGATAGTCAGCGAAATTGCACGAAAGCAAGATGAAGACGGCGAAGAGGAACGGTTCTTGGATCCTCGTTCCAAGACCTCTTTTAGATTCGATCACCTCAGACTGGCGAGTGTAACTCCGAATGTCAATCTCCGTGGCTGAAGTGTGCCTTTGCGTTAGGAAGCATCTGATCCTCGTCCGGAGGAACCCGACGCAGAGGCCGAACCATTAAGATGAGCCTTTCGCTGTATAACTGACATCTACTGAGAACGCGACCAGAGCTGCTCTCGAACACGCTGCACTCTCATATCTAAATGCGCATTACGTTGACGGCGTAGTTGCTGTCTTCTCTTCCCAGCCTCCCAACATTTACATTATTCAAATTGTCTCAAATAAATACAACCCACCAAATTTCTGGTCGGGAAGGTGGCGTTCTCAATACCGGGTTGACTTTGATTCAAAATCCATCCAGGGCAAAGTTTTGGTCAACGTGCACTACTATGAGCAAGGCAATGTGGCTATCAATTCAGTCCGCTGAAAAAAAACGCGCGGCTAACTCATATACGCATAGGTTCAACTCGAAACGACGCACGATCTCTCAATACCCATATTACCGGCAGTCGCGAACGCAGTACCCAACACGGCGGCATCTAAGATCTTTGCATTGATAGAGGCCGAGGAATCGCGATTACAAACTTCATTGAATAACTCTTACCACGAGATGAGCGAGAAGGCCTTCAAAGGCCTCAGACGTGCACTCCCCATGACCAGACAGAAGATTGACTGGGACAAAGTCACGGGGTACAAGCTTGGAGCAGAGCTCACCGCAAGCAAGGGTACCTTTGCAGTTGCGTCATGAAACCCTCGACCATGTGTTTTCTCTCCGATCTTTTAGAGGAAATGTGACGATCAACTTGAGTGTATCATCTCGTTTTCCGATCTGCGTGATATTGTAACTTTGCTTTTAACCCTCAAACGGCGCATGTGAGCTTCGCAGGTGAACAGCGTCAAACTCATCCTGTTAGACACTCTGGCTTTGGAGACTTGTGAACAGAGAGATATGGCAAATTCAGATTTATATCAGTTCAGACCCCGTCCTTCACATCTTTGCTCTGAACTGATCCTCCGTCACACCCTTCCCCATAGCAGCTGTTGAGGAGACGCCACCTGTTACGGTCTTGAGGAGGTTGTCCGCATAATCTGCACCACTCCACTTTTGGTGCGTCAGCACATCGCAACCGATTTCCCGTTCGTTCCGCTGTACAATTTCAACATATGCTTTCATACCCTCTTTTGCGTACGCGGAGGCGAACAAATCACTTATGTACGCGTTGGAGTGAAGACCACCGAGCGTGATGAACTGCCAACAGAAACCAAGCTTCCCCAGTTCCCAGATAAAATCTTTCATGTCCTTCGTCGTCAGCCCGGCAGCCTCCCAATTAAAGGACGGGCTGAGATTGTACGAAAGCCAATGTCCGGGCCGTACAGCGTGAACGCCATGAGCGAACTCTCGTGCCTGAGCCAATATCGGTTTCTTCGTCTCCATCCACAAGGCGTCGGCGTACGGCGCGTACTCGATCGAACGCATAATAGCGCACTTGGTACCACCTTGGTAGCGGTAGAAACCCTCACGTGTCCTCGGCGTGTCCCAATCCCAGTACGGAACTCTCTTAAGCCCGAATTCCTTCTGAGCAATAGCGACTGCTAGTAGATACGATGCATGTGAGACTCGGTCTAAAAAGGCTTGCACGGTGTGTCGTGGACTGCCTTGAGCGATCAATGCATTTGCAAGTGTCTCCGAGAAGAGCTGCAGATTAGCAGCTGCGATCCAGGCATCTTCTACCGATTGCAGTTCATCCCCCGACTTCCCCGCTTTCTCTGCATCAAGCATGACGGTCGCGAGCGGCGGGAGCGATGCATTCGTAGAGCCAAGGATGAAAGGATGATCCCGGTCGTCAATATTGGACGTGATCAACGTCGCAGCTTCAGAATCAGTTCGAGAGACTATAAGATTCTCTACGCCCATGATATCGAATTGAAGACGAATCGCAACGAGGCGATTGATATGCTCTGCGACGGGTACGAGGACCTTTCCAGCCATATGACCACACTTCTTGGTCCCTGGTGCTTGATCCTCGATGTGAATGCCTGCCGCACCCTTCTCGACGAACATCTTGGCGAGTTTCATGACAGCGGTGAGACCTCCGTGACCGGTATCGGCGTCAGCGATGATTGGACGGAGGTAGTCGATGTAGGGAGTAGATGCGAGTTCGGCATCGGACATGCGAGAACGGGCTTCACGTTGTTTACGGTCATGGAATAGCTGGGCCATGAAAAGATGCTCAACCTTGTTGGGTACCGTGTTCGAAGGATAATCTGTACATCCATGCGTCAGAAACGGATGATCCGCGAGACCCTCACAGACAAGAAGGACTCATCGGCTAGGTCCGGACCAGGCTCGTTGGTGCTTGACGCAGTCGAGGACGATTGCCATCCAGAGACGTAAACAGTCTCAAGGTACTTTGCCATCTGGGTAACCTGCACCGGGTCAAGTGCTCCATATGTGTGCGATGGCGTTCCATTCTTGGCATGTTCGGAGAGGAGAGCGAAGAGCTTCTTGCCTTGGATATTGGAAGGGTACTGAATCTGAAGAGTGCCCCTCTTGGAAACTACCTGAGCGGAAGTGTATGGTCTCGTCACTCTGGCAAACCGAGGACTCTTGAACCACTGTTCTACTTCTGCCACTTCAGCTTGGAAAATCAATCGTTCGCGGTTAGTCATGGTCAGAGAGCAGCGTTCGGGTCAAGTCCAAGGGGAGTAAGACGAGTTTAAAAGCCAGTGAGGATCCCGTCCCATTAATTCCAGTAGCATGTGATTTCACCAATAGTAGTCATCTGTTTTGCACTTGCGCAAGTATCCGCCAAGCTCGTCTATCACCGCGAAATACCCGACCGTAGCCTTGGTGTATACGAGACCCCCATGTCAGTCGACCATGCTGTTTGAGAATTCACGAGCACTGTGCAAATCTCCTCGGCAAAGCTACAGGAAGTCGCCAATATTAATGGTATACCATCTCTACAGGGTCACATGCGCATGGATTCCTAGCCCGCTGCCATGCTACGTCCTTGGCAAAGCCCAAATTGACTCGCATGTCGCAGTCACTATTGAACGCGAGCGAGTCGACAGGGATCTCGGATGTAACTGACTTCACCTCCGATCGCCATCATAAACGAGACCGGCCAGACCATAGCGCACCACGAATGCTATCACACTCCCGGTAACCTGGGTAGCCATCAACACCTGCACCAATCGTTTTTCTGTCGTGGGCCCAAACCGAACAAGTAGGAAATTCAAGATAGTGAGATTGGTAGCCTCCAAGATCACCCCATTGTTCGGATGAACAGTTAATTCCGTTAACTTCAACGTCGAGAAAACTCGGAGAATGAAGGTGGCTAGTCTGGTCGGGGGTTTTAGGAACAGAGCCTTGGAAGGGTGCAAGAGATTCGTATCTGGGTCAAATCTATTTATAAAGGGAGTTTCAGTGCAAATGCCGTCCCGTGGATTTGGAACCGACCCACCTCGGGACACGATGTCTGGGACACGGAACCAATCCAAATAATTGCGGACAAGACAGGATGAAGTTGAAGATCTGGGGAATGAAGAATAGAAGCAACGTTTTGGAGAAATGACCCTGGATGCCAACAACCGAAAATGCCATTCCTGTCACATAACAGAGTGTATCTCCAGGGAACGCGCGAGCGGGGTACCAATTGTGGTACATGAATCCCAGGCAGACACCGAGCAAGGGCAGCATAAAGTAGAGACTGAACAAATGTCTGCCAACCAACTCGCTACTGCCATATGACATTCCAGCGTGCCATGCTCCTCCAATTTCTACCTCAGCTTGGTTACCAAGGAGGTGAAGTGGTATTCTGAAATCTACTGGCCATGGGAGATAGAAAAGGTCATTCAAAATGACGGAGATCGCGATGATGACGGCTTGGCTGACTTCGGAACCGTTGATCCCAGCAAGGATATTGATGCTGTTTGTCGTGAACGTCGACAAAAGCGACATGTATACATAGTACAGTGGACCTAGTCACGCGTTGGTTGCTAGTTGTGACATTCTAAAGACGACGAACCTAGGTTTACCAGCACACCAAATAAGCGCCTGAAAGGAATGGGTATCACGACGTGAGTGTTACCTCCCTCGGCGTAATAAACCATCAGCAATGGGATAGCAGCGATGATTGGTATGGGCAGTTTATGCCTCCAGCGAATGTCGAAGACGTCATCCAGAAATCCCAGGATGGTGGCCATCAATAAAGACAGAAGTGAAGACAAGTATACCGACAACTCATGGTGAAGGGATGCTACACCTTGCAGTCCTTCGAGTGTCTTTCGGCTTTCCGGAAGGCTACCGACTGTGTCGGAGAAAGGGAAGGGGATAAAGAGGATTAACAGTAGGATATAAATTGAAGCGCATACGAGCCCCTGGCTCTCCGGTATAGGATCAGAGTAGACCTTCAAGAGATCTTTTCCCTTGAGGTTTGCTCTGACAAATGTGGGACCAAGCGCGGGTATTAGGTACAGCGCGGCAAGGAATGCGAAGATAGAAAATCCGACGGAGGCAAAGAGTGCGGGTAGAGGTGGGGAAGGGTCAAGGAGAGGTCGTATCACGAACCACGATGCGACTGGAAGGAGGGAAATGAGAAAGAGATTTGGAAGTGGCCTTGGTGATGGAGATGGTGCCATGGATGGTGGTGGTGAGTTGTCTGCTAGTGGTAGTTCATTTGATCTCCTGGTCCTCGAGTCGACGTGTTAAAGCGCGTCTCCCGTCCTCACCACGTGGCCATGGCTGGTTTACCATTTACGGCCACTACGACTGATCCATGCAGGACCCTCAAGATCCTACACACTCGGTCTTAAATCCATACCAATGTTGCGTCAAAAACACCGACGGAAAAGGTCGAGGTGTATTCGGTATGATCTACCATTCACGATCAGAAAACCCATCTAGATCAACCTTGTGAATGACCAGCTACTCGTCCAATACCCGCACAGACAGTGATCGAAACCAGCCCAGTCCTTCTCTTTAGCAAAGAAGAATACGCCAACCATGGTAAACACACTCTACTTGACCACTATACTTTTAACTGGAAAGATGGTCGAATGGCACTTGCGTTGGGATTAGGTTTGTTCTGTGTTCTCGCTCGTTCTGAACGACGATAGTGATGTTGGGTATCGCCCTTTTCAAAGGATCGATTTTCAATCATTCGGCGAGACCGAACGTGTCGTTTGTGGTCGATCCGGCGGGGGAGTGTATCAGATACGTGGCTGCTCGTTCGATCGAGCCGGATGAGGAGCTCTGTATTTTCTATGGACACAAGCTTTGGTTCGATCCAGTCGACGCGACAGATGCGAGCAACCCGGTAGGTGGAAGTGAGGAGTTCGATGAAGTCTCGGATCCTTGGGGTGGCCTGGGTGGCATCCAGGGAGATGAGGAACACGATATCCCCGGCACATCTCTAGACTCACGTCGGAAGCCGCTCGACTCGGAAGTCATGGAAGAAGACGACCTCCCATTCACCTGGAAGAAACTCTCCCTCGAAAAAGAAGAAGAACATGTCAGCGACATCGAACTCGGTAACCCTCCACCCCGCCTTCCACCCCCATCCACCCACTTACCACCTTCTCCCCTCTCACATCATAGTGCAGGCATGGGTCGTCGATATACCCGACCAAAAACACATCGCTACGATGCTCAAATGGCTCAAACAATACGGACTCGACAAAGACACCCTTTCCCACCTCAAACGTATCCGGAGACAAGGCGCCTCCAGTACCCTTCTTCTCGACACCTCGCAAGAACCACCCCCTACTCCTCCCGACCTGCCCCTTCCCCCCCTGTACCGACTCCCAGTCCCCTGTCATCCCGCAATGACACAAACGTCCCTCCAACTCAAAAACACATTCTGGCCCACCGTATACGCTCCAAAACGTAAATGGGAACCCGAAAAATGGACACGAGGAAAAACCCATTGGGCAGCCAACGCTATCCACCGCCTCGAGAAAGAGTACGCCCAAGCCCACTCTTCCACGAACGAAGAGCTCCCTATCGTCGCATACGTTCCAGTACCCTACGACGACGAAACTCAACTATCACGACCGTTCGTCGCTCATGATTCGCGCACATCCACCGGACACCCGCTCCGTCACGCAGCACTCAACATGATTCGCCAAATCGCAGACTTTCGTGCTCAACAGCCTCTTGTCAAAAACTCGTCAGATGAAGTGGCCAAGAATGGTGCACAGTACCTCATGACAGGCTTGACCCTTTTCATCACGCATGAGCCATGTATCATGTGCACCATGGCATTACTCCATTCGCGCGTCAAGGAAGTATTCTATTTGGTATCCATGCCCAAAACAGGAGGTTGCGGCGACGCTACCTGTGTTCCCTCGCTCAAGGGCGTTAACCACAGATTCAGCATCGGAATCTGGAACAAGGCTCTCGATCCTCCATCTTCGCTGGATGCAGATATCGATGTCTAAAGGTAAGCCACTATGTTACACAACCACGTCCCTGCTAAACTTTACATACAATAAATCAAAAGAGACTATATATCGAGACTGATGTTTTTAGGGAACTCCGTCGCCTCCCCGTGAATAGGACGCTCAAAGCATCTTTCCTGTTTTCTCCGCCCCAAGATGAAACCTGGGAACACGTCTCCCACGCTGACTCATACCGCTTAGAGATGAGAGATAGAATACGGCCGCGTCGAAGGTGGCTGCCACATCTTATCCTGGATGAGACCCAATAAGTCATCATCGGGAAGCGTACGAAGATATCGGTTGGTGTCCAAACCCTCCTTCTGGGATTGTCTGATGACGGCCAACGCAACCTGAGCACTGATGTCACGAATGCGAGCGAGACGAGGGTAGACGAGCTGTGCAGCCTTTTCTTCAGCGGTCAAGGACGAGGCGAGAGCGATGGCCGCTTGTTCGACCATACCGTCCGAGACATGTCGGGTCTTGGAGAGGATGGAACCGAGACCGATACCAGGGAAGATGTACATGTTATTTCCCTGACCAGGCTCGTAACTCTTACCATCGTGCGTCACGAGTTGGTATGGGCTGCCAGAGGCATAGATCACTTTGCCGTTGGTCCAAGTAATGGCATCGGGGTAGTCGAGCTCGCAAAGGTGGACGGGGTTGGATAGAGGGAAGATGATAGGGCGGTCATTAAGAGCAGCCATGGCCCTGACGACCTCTTCGCTGAACGCATTCTTGAGGGTACTAAGGCCAAGAAGGGCAGTAGGCTTGACGTGGTTGATGATGTCCACCAAGTTAGTCAGTTTGGGACCATTGTAGTCCGTGCGAGCAAAGAATTTCTTGTGTTCCTGGAGACCTGCGCGGTCTGCAGTGATGAGACCTTTCGAGTCGACAGTGTAGCAGGGTTAACACAGAGTTAGGACTGCACTTGGGGTCACTCAAAGTATTCTTGCTCACGTAAATGCGGGCCCTAGCCTCTTCGGAACTCATGCCCAAGGTAGTGAAGAAGGATAGAAGCTGCTTTGCAACACCAATTCCAGCAGAACCGGCACCGAAGAACAGAATTCTTTGATCCGACAGAGGCTTGCCCGAAGCAGCCGAAGCAAGGCGAGCCGCGTTGATGAAGCCAGACAAAATAACGGAACCCGTTCCCTGGATATCATCGTTGAAACTAGAATGAACGAGGAACGCGAGGACGACGTAGGAGAACGCATATCATCGTTGAAGACACGGTATTGGTGACGATATCTGTCAAGGTACTTGAAGGCGTTATCGGTCGAAAAGTCCTCAAACTGAACTAGCAGGTCAGGGAAAACTTCTTTCATCGCTTCCATGAATTCATCCATGAACTCGTCCATCTCCTGTGCATCAGGTCTGGGACGGCAGACACCAATGTAGAGGGGATCATCGAGGTAACGCTGAGTGTTCGTGCCTAGGTCGAGACAGATAGGGACGTATGTGAGGGGGTTAGGCGTTAATCTTGAACCCTCGGCAAATCACGGACGGTAGAAGTGGGTTTGATGCCTGCGCCTGCAATGTAAAGGTCGCTGCACAGAATGAGCAAGAGAACCAACCTCCTGAATCCCTCTACTCACAGTTTACCGACACTGATGGGCAACCCGTTGGCGCCGAGATCGCCGAGACCAAGAATACGAGAACCGTCCGTGACAACCGCGATACGACTATCGGGAGAGTTGGGCCATGTGCGCAGCACGTCCCGAATACGACCCTTGTCTTCGATGGAGACATAGAGACCTTCTGGCCTGCGCCAAATGTGGGAATAGTTCACGCACGCTTCACCGACCTTTGCGGGTTTCGTTTTTTGAGAGATGTCAGACGACTGCTAATGAAGCAGCTTACAGTAGGGGTATACAGAATGGGGATCATTTCCGAATAACGAAGGTCATTACAAAGGATGGACGCGTTTCTCGACGAGACGACTCTCCGACATGTTGCCCAGCAGGATGTCGTAGAACAGGTTGGAGTCGCGACCCTTGAGGCCGTTGAGATAGATGTATTTTTCCAAGGGGACGGGCTTGGACCGCAGCTGAGCGAGACAGCGATTGCGGTGGTCAGAGTTGGTGAAGTGAGGGGGGAATCTGGCGGGGGCCATGGAGTGAAATGGGAGGGAGCGAGATGTGGAGAGACGAGGAATGGAACGTGATTTATAGCAGGATCGGAATGCCATTTGATTCACTTTTGGGGAAGTGAGAGGTAAAGGCGTTGACAACTGGGATCAGCTGGGGATGTCGAAACTTAAGCTTTTGCGGGTTCAAGTGCGCCGCCGAGCTCATAAAAATATACATAACGTTGGGGGTGCTCAAGCGGGCTTATGAGCGAGGGACAGCGGGTACGGCGACCGTACAGACGAAGGCGAGACCCAAAATAGTAATGCGGACCTCCGAGCGACGGTCAATCTGGGAAATAAGACTCCGGATGACCACCGCTGAAGATTATAATCATAGTCATAACGACGATATACAAGTAAAAAAAGTTGATATCTATCGGGTCAACACGGCATCAAACTCGCACTAATACCTCACAGACACACGGAGATGGGACTGCACCTGACCGTCAATACGCGCAAAATCATACGCCGATGAGAAACTGACCGTACATCTTTAGTCAGACGCTTTCCGGCGTCCCGTAGCACGCGTCTCACAAGACCAGTTCAAAGTCTACCAGAACTGGCGTCGCTTCTCTCTGATGGCTCGGAAAGTGGTCTTCCTCTCTCCCCAGCTTGCCTTGATCGCGTCGACCTTGGCCACCTGCTTTCGAGCAAACTCTTTTCGCAGTCGTCTTGGGAGCGCAGCCACTTGAGAAACAAAGCTGGGTGTACAATTAAACATCTTTGCGAGCTTTCCACAGCTGTATAATTGCGGATCCGCGTGTCTGAGTGCCTTTAGCTTCTCGATGTCCTCTTTCGACAGCCGCTCTGGTTCTGGTCTGTAGTCAGACGCTCGCAACAGAGGTGGTACTGGACCACCCGTGGGTGTCGCGGGCTTAAGGAGAGGAGAGGCAGGGTCTAGCGTGGACGAATGGGGTGAAGGAGCGGTTGGGGGTGGTCGGCGGATGAACGTCAACCTGGTATCTTGGAGTTGCGTGACGACGGCATTGGGATTGTTGCGCAGAGGGTCAGGGAAACGCGCGGGAGGTCTTTCTGCACGACGCGTCGCGTAAGTCCTGCACTGGGACAGAGTGAAAGTCAATCGTGGCTTGAGCATGTCCAAGTGTTGTCGTCGTGGAGTGACTGGTGAAAATTTGACAGATTCCTAATGTAACTCGTCGTTCTCACGATCGTTTCATTGTACTGCCCCTCGCATTGCCCATTCATCGATCGCAGGTTACAACTTAGCCTTTCCCTCATCCCCCCCCCCCTCCCCCCTTCGTTCTCCATCACAGAATCCATCCCCATCTCCCTTTCATACACTCTTAATCACACAGCCCAACGAACGCTTGAATTCAAAATTGCATCACACCACTCCATCATTACCCTGATTGTGTTTGTTCGTTAACCGAAATTGAATCACTCTCCTAACTACCGGAAGAACTCAGCTCGTTCGTCGACACGCACTTTGCGCAGTCCGTTCCACGTCTCGTCCGCACTGGCATGACGTCCCTATCCGAAATCCTCACTTCCCCTCGGTTACTCGCTCGAACGTGTACACTATGAATGCATCTTTCTCTCAGGGTACACCGAATCGAACGCACATCGCTGACCCTTCAAAGACGCCGAAATGACTCTCACAGCGATCAACCGTGACGCATATACGTCCGTTGGCGTTCATTTCCATAAACAACGCCGTTCTCTCTACGTCGATCCTTTCCCAGCTGGCAGTAAACGCTTGCATCCCCGATTATCTAAAGGAGAACGAGTGTACTTGAACTCACAGGACGAGATTCAGATCATGCTCGTGGGTCACGCTCGAGCGCGAGTCGTCCCCCTTTTGCCCAGTTGCACATCACCCACCCACCTCTCTTCCGTTCGCCCAAGCGTGTATCACAGCGCCTACTTCTAGAGAAACGGGAAATTTGCTCAGAGTATATCATACATCGCGTATAAGTACAGATAACGAAGATCCAAGATAAACCAGCGGTAGCGCTAATATAAGAGCAAAAATTTTGAGATCGACGGACAACTCCTGGGGTGAAGAATCACGAATAATCAGATCGACGACAGAGTATACGAAAGCAAGCAGCGCAAAAAAGATGGTAATAAGTCAATCAGTCAGAGTCCAGATTATCTCATGTGAACATGCTCTTTGGAAAAGAATGTGGCAATTGCGAATTGTCCAGTGGTCGTGAATGAATGGACGGAGGGTAGAGTATGTCAAGAATGTTGGCGCTCATCTCCAGAAGCGAAACTTCTGTGGACGTCCCCACCTTTTGAAGACGAGTGTCCTTCCGCCGAGCTAGGATAGTACATGCGGGGAGTGGATCGTATTTCTGGTTGACGAGCGGTAGAGGAGCGCTCTGGAATGCTTTGCGGTCTCGATGGTGGTGTACCCTTTGCTGAGCCTTGAGGGACAGGCGCACCCCGATTATGCCCACTGAGCGCAAAAGTACTCAGCGACGCCTGTGGTGGCTCTGGCCGCTGAGCCGTCGCCGAGATGGAGAGACGGCGCGGTGCATCTAATGGCAGTGGTGGCGATGGTTTACCCTCCTGATCTCTTCCCGGAGAGTTGACATTCGTGTTGGCATCAGGTCTACGTTGTTCGGCACCGGGAAAGTGATAGGGCGATGCAGGTTCTGGACCTACAGAAATCCCATTTTGGTGAAGCTTGAACCCCTGTGGCTGATTGTATCCCGCGGCGTCCTGTCCCTTGGCTGGTACCTCCGCACGAACAGAAAGGAGCGCTTCCTCGAGCGATTCCATACGCTGACGTAGCAGAACAATCTCTTCCCGCATGGCGCGTGTGCGTTTCTCAACCAAATCCTCCACAATCTCATCCATCTTCTCCTGTTGCTGCTTCAGCGACAACATCAGTGCGTTCGACTTTTGCAGTTGGTCCGCTAACCAATTCTTCAATTGCTTTGAATCGTTGAGCGCATCGTAGAAAATCTCAAACGGTGCCAAGAAGGCGGACTTGTCTCCCGTGTAACCAGCATGATGCAGAACATGTGGTGTAGGGGGAACTAGCGTATTGGCTATTGGGACGGATGGATTTGGCGGAGACTGTACCGTCCGCACGGCGGAGCTGATTGACGGTGCCGACGTGCTTTGTAAACCGAATCGAGTGGGAGTCGGGGGAACATTGCCGGCAACTCTTCGCGTGGTCTGTGCATTGCCTAAAACCAACGGAAGACGAGGAATCGCCATTGAAAAACGGTCAGGATCAGCGACTGGTGGGGCGCTCTGAATGACAGGTGCCAATGGATCGGAAGGACCCGCGCCGCGTGGGCTGATTAAAATATCAGCTGGCTTCTTTTTGCGTCCGCCGGATTGAGCAGCACGTCGACGTGCAAAGCTGATCGGTGGGGGAGGTAAAGAGTGTGCCAATCCGCCCTGATGCTGCTTAGATGAAGGCTCGCCAGCATTCTGAGATGACGTGAGAGCGGTTTGCTGTTGACTAGAGACGATTACTATCGGTGGGGTGAGAGGCCGGGTAGAGGAAGCTGTCGCTTGGCTGCCAGATGCAACGGCGTTCCCAGCGCAACGGTTCGCGATTGATAATGCATTGGGACTATGACGTCCAATCCGAGGGAGATTCGCCAGTTTGGATGTAGTCAACTGATCTTCAGGTGGAGACCTACTGAGAACACTCCCAGAAACCATGGGACTTGGCCCCGTGGACGACACGACGGCGGTGATGCTTCCTCGGCGCTGTTCGAGAACTTTCTGCTGCTGTTGCTGCTTTACTGCTAGCATGGACCTTGACTGATCACGTACGGTGGCATCCTCGGGTAAAGACAAAGAGGGTGCGACAGGAGAAACCGGAATAGGAGTGGCTTGTTCGACAGAGGGATTCGGACCGTGTGGTGCGCCGCTTACTGTCACACGGCGCTTCTTGGACGATGGTTGCAAGCCTGGCGTGGAACTGGAATCGCGGGACATGTCAGCAAGCTGAGGGGGAGACTGGGGTGGACGTTGTTGGTCATCTCTGTCCTCCTCCTTGATTCGAACTGCCTTTGGTGATTGGCGGCTATCATCAACATTGTGGGAATCCACTGGGACAGCGTCGCTGCGCGCTGGCTGAGAGACATCTTCTCGCGTGCGTTTGCGAGTGCTTTGTGAGTTGTCTGGAGGTGTGTTGCGGGGTGTATCGCGAGAAGGAGGAGAAAGGGTCGGACGGGGTCTTTCATGGGATTGGTGTTGAATGGGTGGTAACGCGTTGCTCATGGGGGAAATGTCGCTGAGAGATGAACTGCTGAAGGCTTGAGCGAAAGAGGGGAGAGACTGGGGGATATGTGCAGCGTGATTGACGGACATGATGGATAAAAAGGAAGGAAGGTCACGGTGCAGACAGGATCAGCGTTGACACGAACGCGGTCCTTGCAACGATCAGATGAACAGAAAAAAAGAAAGAAAAAAAAAAACGGAACCGAAGAGAGACTACTAATTTTTTTGAGTGAAGAAATGAGCTCGGTCGGTTATGTGTACCTTTGCTGGCCCGGTAAAATGGCAGCGAGTGACTTTGTTGACGAGGAGAGGGTTATAAGTCTCGTTACAATATTTGATCGGGGAAATCACACATTCATCCCCTCCGCGCACCCGTGGCGATCCTCGAGCAGTGCGAGTACACCCACACCGCCGACCCGTTCCTGCACAGATGTGCACTACCCTGTGCAGTTTCACGACCCATCACATCTGACCTCCCTGCTAAACTTGGTGCACCTCGTCCACAGCCGTCGCATTGCTTTTCTCCCTTTTCTCAAGCGTCTCGTCCGTCCAATTTCACCGTGGGCATCCCATTTCAAGTTAGGCCCCTCGAACGCCTACCCAATCCCATCCGAGTCTCATAACCGTGGGTGTCCCCCTGATAACTGATCAATCCAGCCGAATAACAGCGAATACACTCATCACCCGGCGTCCTCATTGTCATTATGTCCAATCCAGCACGTCCCTTTCTTCCCTTCTCCTCCACTTCCCATCTGGCTACTGCACACCCTCCAATTTGCATTTCAATCCCATCCAAATTGACATCTCTGAGCACCCTGTTCTCAGACCCTCACTAGGCGCGTCATTTATCCGCTGTCATCCCCAGGTCCCCGCATCATGCGCATGTCCCAACTTATTCGTGGGTGCGCTGCCTCAGCTCGCCTCCAAACACCGTCCCGAAAAATACAACGAATTCGCCATCTGGAGGTATCAGACGGAAAAACTTCACCCACTCGTCAACCAGTCACAACGCGGATCTCCTCGAGGCTTTCCTGTATATCACAGTCACGCATGACGGATGTAATTGTCACCTCACGACCAAGAGTCAAAGTTCGGCAACGCCAATGAGAATACACCGTGCAAGATGACATGTCGGTCCCAGAACAGTGGCGCTGTTGCTTCTGCTGTACAAAGACACGGCCACTGACATTGACGCCTTGAGGTCCGGTCCATCGAACATGCTGCATCAATCAAACTATCCAGCCACATCAGCGGTTCATCAGAGACATAGATGGGACATTCTGCATCCCGGTATCTAATCTCCCGATTCCGCATCTCCCTGGCTAGCCATACTCATTCTCCCTGTCAGTCCCTGCTGGTCTCTGATTAGTACTCTTCCGATTGCACTTCTCGAGCGGACAGTGATAATAATAATAATAATAAAGTCACACAGTGTGTTTCAGTCGAGTTCATGCCAGCAGTGCGTTCTATGGTCTTATCAATGAACACCAGGACGTAAGACTGCCATTCTCGAAGAAGTTAGTGCCGAGTCTGATACACGCCTTTCAGAGGGTTCGTAAATAACCGTTGCCTTCCAGAAACTAGATGTGCACTCAATTCATTTCGGATATGTTATAGCCAGACTGAAACTATGGACATACCCAACATACAACCCAGCCAAACACATGCTCATGTATCGTTTTACACAGCAGATGACCCGTCGTCAGGATATCGTACCACCTGTGACTTCAAGCTTTCATCACCATGCTTGCTTAATGCAGTAGACTGTCCTGCATTGAACGTAAGAACGGATATGATGTCTTCCAAGGAACACCTCCTAGTGAATTCATATGTTCGGCATCGGCGCAATGAACAATAAACTCGACCAACTCAGGCTTTTGCCCTTTTTTTCCGACGAGCGGTTAAAACTGTGATCGCAGGTTTGCCGTCACCAGCGCCGGACTCAGCGGAGTCCTTACGTTGCTCGTCTGGATTGCTCACAGTAAGCGAACCGTAGATGTACGAATTGTACGTTTCAAGAGAAGCAGCTGGTTCGGGGAAAGGATTCGGTGAAACATCAACATTAGGACGTTTCCCATTGACGAGACGTGGCGGAGGCGTTTGAGGGGGCGCCAAGGTGTTCGCGCCTGGATTTGGTTCTGGCGTACGCCGCTGCGATTCGTCAGGGCTTTGGGTAACAATCCCAGGGGTCGGAACTATCTTGAGACCATCACATAGTCCCTTAATGGCTTCTTCCAGAACCTTCGTGGACCAGACTGCCCGTTCTACGGAAGGAAATTCGTGCCCAGTCATCAAGGAAGTCAGGACACGTTTCATCATCTGCGAAGACACTTGACCAGGGAGTGGGACCAGCGGCGAAGACTCGCTGCGCGACATCGATTTTGGATAAGGGCACGACACTGCCATGACAAAGAAGCCAGTCATGGCTCCCGCGATGCATTCCTGACGGAAAGACATCCGTTCCCAGAACTCTTCCACAGACACTTTCTTGAGCATTTTCGTGGTCTGTTCGGAATTAGACGACGATCCCTCTTTTTTATTGTCCGAGCCACTGTTAGCCTCCGTTGTCCCTTCCTCAGCCATAAAAGCACTGCGCATCATACGAGGACGTTTTCGCTCCGGAGACCTGATACCATCTCCGTCCGTGGTGTAGGCTATCTCGTCCAAGAAACGAGCCTTGGGGTCGTCATCGAACCACGGAACGAAATGGCCGAGGTGACGAGACTTCTCCGTGATGTCCCTCGATGCACATGGGAGCGGGAATTCCGTCTGGGAGTACGGATGTCCATACGTCCACCTTACCGACGTCGCAGACGCCGGTGGGGACGCGTAAATGCGCTCCAGGGAATGCAGCGCCTCAAGCTCTGCAAGGCCCGGCAGCAAGTAAAACAATCTGATGCGTTGCTCCTCTCCCAACCGCTTAACCGCATCCTCAGCTACGAGCGTAAACTGGTGTTTCCACCACGCGCAGAGTTTGACATCCGTAAGGGGACGTTTGCCTGGAAATTCTATCGAGTTTGGGAAGAGATATTGGTTCTGTGCGCGCGCGAAGAGATGTATCCAGAGATGATCGACCGAGAGTGGTCTACTAGCTGGATCAACGTAGTACGCCAGAAAGGCACGCACGAGTGCAGGCGTCGGCGATGGCGCCTTTGCCTGACCTGTCGAGTCCACTTTTGAGACATACAGAACGGCACTGGACGTAGATGGTAGGTGGTAGAGGGAGGCCTCTATCGCTGACACGAATACGCGCGGAGAGTCCGGTGTCGGCCGCTCTGAAAGGAGAACGAGAATTTCTTGGAGGTAGGTTCGTGGTCGCGGTGTTGCATACGGATATATGTTTGAATGCTTCCTGGGTGCTGATACAAGGACGTGGATGTGCAACTCGCGAGACCCTGGCAGGTTTGCCAACCCCTGCAAGAGTGCATCTCGGAGGTTCATGCTGTAGACGCGTGAGAAACCTGGCTAACAGCACAAGTGTGGGTGGGAGTGGTACAGTAGAACGTTAGGGATGCTCAAAGATGACTATAATATATTATGTCCGCTCTTCATTGTAGAGTACAAGGATACAAGAAAGCATCTTGATGATTGAAGGCAAAGGAGAATGTCACTGAACTAAGCATCAATCTATGCAACATACGCAAATGTGTCCCTCGTCCCGTCCACTCGCTCAATGTACTCCTTCTCGAGTAGAGTGTCGATGGCCTTCTTGATATCAGGAATCTTGGGAGCAAACCGCTGCGATATCTGCGAGATAACTTCCTGTATCAGTGGCTGGTTCTTCAACGTCTTCCGCGCCTTCATGACACGAACGATAGTTGCTTGAATTACATATTTACGATCTTCATCCACCGTCTTGAGGACTTCAGATGACTCCGCCTTGACCTCTGCCTTAATCGGTTGGTTAAGGTTGACGCGGATTTTCTTCGATTTGAAGTTAGGGTTCAGGTCATACTGATCAGTCTCGTCGTTGATGAGAATTTTGGCCTTCACAAGAAGCGAAAGCACTTGGACTAGGATGTCCTTGCTGATAGCCGTAGCCGTCACAAGTTCGTCGAAAGAAAGTGTATCGTGGTTGTTGTATTGTAACAACACTGCCATCTGATACGAGCTCGTCATAAGGATGTACTTCTGGTTGAGGTAATTCGTTCGGAGCTCGTTCTTGGAGTAGTTCCACAGCCAAGTGAGTTTTCTTCCGGAGTGCTTCGTCTGGTAGTACTTCGAGAAACGGTCGTAGGTTGGTTGAATTTCGGAAGGAACAATGAAGTCATTGTTGGGAGCGTTCAGGGGCCAAAAGTTTGTACCGAGCACCATGATACTAAAGTTGATATCCATGTCGTCATGGTTCTGTTGCATGCGCTCCTTGAACTGGTCAGTGAGATCCTTGCTCAAGCTCATGTCAGTCACATGAAGGTCAACATCAGAATGACCAAAGGTAGTATCCAGGAAGTACCAGTGAACATGCGCTGGAGTTTGTTGGTGTACTCGAAACCACAAGCCTCCTTCAATTTAGAAATCATGCTAGCCTCGCTTTCATCCGATGCAGATACACCGTGAATGAGGCGTTTCGACAATTTGGTGGTGTAGAAGGTTTGGAAGACATCTTTGTCTTCTATGTATTTGAAAAGAATCATGACGCGATTGAGGGCGCCTTCCAGATCTTCTTCCTCAGCCATCTTGTTGTTCTTCCTCAGCAACATATCAGCATGCTTCGCCAGCAACTCTGGCGACTTAGTCGTCGACGTTCCTGTCGCTGCATTGCGGTTAACGAACTCTCTGCAAGCCTTATCGAGGCTAGCGACGAATCCTGCCTCTCCCCTGAAACAACGTGTCACCGTTTCCGAGTTCTTGCGATGCACCTCCAACAAAGCGTCAACGTATGCCTTGGGGTCAAGACCGTCAAGACCCTCCGCGCCCTCCCCGACTAATTTAGAGACGGCCGTCAGACCAGCCTTCTTGACATGCTCTTCGAACTTCTTCCTCAGTGGTTCCAGGCCCTCCGGTATTCGAGATAGGAGCGCGTACATCCTCTGCAAATCCTCGTCTTTATCGAAGTCGAGCAAGTTCTGGAAGCTTTCCCACATAAGTTCAGAATGTTGACGGATGAGAACGTGCTCGCATTTGCTGACGAGCTGCTTTCGGGTTTCGGTGTTGAGATAACGGTCCACACGATCTTCCTCCTCTCTGAGGCGTTCCTCGGCCTTTCTGAGATAGTCTGAGACGCTGCTCTCTGCCAAGAAAGCTTCAGATTCTTGTTGATAATACTTTTCAGTAGCCTCTAGGAATGGTGTCTCGAGATGTTCCTTGTAGACATCGAGCGAAGCTTTGTTGATATCGGTTTCATCCAGGCCAAGAGAGACGAAAGAGTCGACAACTTTCTTGACAAGACCTTGATCAATGGTCTCGCCATTCCGTTGTCGTTCGATAAGTCTGAGGATGGCTCCAGCCAGCTTGCTGTGCTTACTCTGGACATGCAGGAAGAAGTTGAGTTTCCATTGGACGAGTGCGAGCTGCAGAATGATCGCAATATCATTTAGTCTGGAAGCAGAGAAAGAGTACAGATGAATGACGCACAGTATAGACAGGATAGACTCCTTTTCGACCCTCATCTCGCTCACGCTTTACCCAATGACGATTCAGATAGGTGAACAATCGGTTGATGTAATTGGCCCCAGTAGTGTACCTATCCCACTCGCCAGCGTAAAATCGTAGAAGTGCCTCGTCTTGTAGAGAATCTGATTGATCTCTGAGTCCCTTTAGATGTGCGATGAAGTATCGAATGAGGTTATTATATAAATCAGATCCCATCAGGTTAGCTCCCGCTGCATCGTCGGGGTCAGCCCCACTATCAAAGACATTACAGGAGGTAACTTCGGGAGGTGCTTACTGCGGTTACCAGCACCGACGGCACTATCAGGAGTTCCATGCATGCGTGAGGATGTGCAGTAATTGTATGCTACAGTGTAAAGACTCATGTACTTCGAGTATGAGACGCCGGTCTGGAGCTTCGTCATGATATGGTCTACACCTTCCTCGAGAAAAGCCCATGTCGTCGCTAGGTCTGCGGACGCTGGTGGCATTGGAT
Organism: Chalciporus sphaerocephalus; assembly: GCA_038094055.1. Taxonomy (NCBI): domain Eukaryota; kingdom Fungi; phylum Basidiomycota; class Agaricomycetes; order Boletales; family Boletaceae; genus Chalciporus; species Chalciporus sphaerocephalus. Next base: position 213,458 of record JBBPTH010000001.1, read on the forward strand.
GGGGCGCGTTGCTGGCTATGGTCGAGGATGAAGTGGCCATAATGGTAGTCGTGTGGAGAGAAGTGCAAGAGAAGGACTAATCTGAGCCTCCCGTGTGGCTTGCTGCAAAAGCGCGGTTGTGGCGCTGAACTCGTGTGCAATACAATAACTTGGCCCTCCCACATAGCTCGTAAGGAAAAATAACAACAGCAAGTAGGATATTCTAAATCTAATGCAACTGCTCGTTGTGCTAAACTTTGACGCCAGTGTGTATGCAAGCAATGCCTCCCCACAGATCTGTCCATGCCCCGCCGTCGTGATCATCGCCTGTCGCAAAGCCTGCTTCTCTGATCATCCGCGCAAATTCCGACTGAGGAGGGAACTTTCTTATCGATTCGACCAAATATTGATACGAGTCTCTGTCGCCAGCCAGGATAGTACCCATCAGGGGTATTACAGAAAACGAATATTGGTCGTACAGTGCGCCCAGTAAAGGGTTGTTTACTTTGCTGAACTCGAGACATGCAAACGTTGCTCCTGGTTTAAGCACCCGATATGCTTCTTTCAAGACCGAAGGAATAGAGGTGCAGTTACGGATCCCGAATGCAATCGTATATAAGTCGTATGAATTGTCCTTGAATTGTGTCGGAGGTAATTCCTGAGCGTTGGCCTCATGAAATGACACCTGCGGCGTGTTGTGATACATTGTTTTCTTAAATCTCTTGAACCCTTCGCGTAACATTTGTGTGTTGATGTCGACAATCTCCACGGCGGTTTCTCTGTCGGCATATTCTTCTCGCGCATGGTCGAGGATGCGAAGGGCAATATCGCCCGTTCCACCTGCGACGTCTATACACCGCATCGGACCTTTGCGACCAGGTCGGAGAGAGGAAACGAAGGTATCCTTCCAGAGTCTATGTACACCCATAGACGAGGCGTCATTCATCAAGTCGTATTTTGATGCCACACTGTCAAAGACGCCTTTGACAAGAGTTTCTTTGGCGTCTTCTGGTACAGTCTTGAAGCCGAAAGAAGTCATCCGACTTGAAGATTGTGAACTGCTCGGAGTTGTCTGTCCATGATTCCTCCGCACAGAAACTAGTGCAGCGCACTGTCTGTTGGAGTGTTTTGCGGACTGGGAGAGCCTGGAAAGCATTTGACGAGTCGCGACGGTTAGGTCACTTGAAGTTGAACGGTATTAAAGATAGTCACGTGACACCGATACCATGTCACTAAACGATCACATAGCCTAGTAAGCACTGACCTGAGGTAGGAAAGAGATTCTCGTAGTAAGTAGTGGTGGCCCTTATGCCATGCCTCGTAACGCGTTCTTCGCAGTGTTTAGTTCGAGTTTTTAATGGAGTAAGCTCACCATCAGCTGAATTTATTCGCTGGACCGGCCCAGGCCTCCATCCTTGAGTCTTTTTCGTCAGCTTTCGTATATTGTAGTCCGTGCCCTAACGACGTGCTTCTCTTTCCTAGGTATAGTGTTCTCTCGTCATTTGCTCGTATTGCTCGGTATTTTCTCTTTCCTAGTGTCCGACGTGCTTTTATCGCGTTTGCGTCATGGATTCCATAGCGGTCTGGTTCCGTCGACTACAGGTTCAATACCAGCACACTTTCAAAATGAGTCCCCCAGCCCACTAGCACATCCTTGCGCAGAAGGATATAAAGCTTCCGCCTAATATACTTACTTAGCTGGAATTCCTATAATGCAACCGAGAAAGACAAGACTGACAATATAGATGCCGCATGATTGGCAGGTTCAAGTAAATTTACCCCGGGTTTACCACTATCTTATCGTTGAGCTTCGCAATAACAACTCGATTTCAAGAATGGCTTCGTCCTCGCGGTCCCTTCAGTCAATTAACAAAGTGAGTAAGACCAATTCGTGGGCAGGCTTTCCGCCGTCCCAAGATCAGGTTCTGGTGTTTGCATGGCAGTTGCAGCGGGCGATGTTTTTTTTTTATTTATGTAAAGTCACTTTCCATGACTTTTAGCGTCTCCCACACGACAGGCTACCCTCGACCTCTCGACTTATCAACCGGGTCGAGTTGCAATCAGGGTCTGTGATAAATCGATAAAACGTCTTGGCGTCCATTTTTGCTGACACCTCTATATTTAAATATTGAACAAGGATACACCTTCTTGCGTCCGTGAATGTATATTTTTACCCCTAGCACTGGCATCTCCCTGGCGTATGAACTTTCCCTCGGACATGTTGTCTGCGATGACCAAATGATCCACCCACGGGCGATGCGATACTTATTATAAGTTTCCGAAGCTCAGAGATTCTTCCTCATACCTTATTTCTCTGCTGACATGATTCCCGCAACTAGTACTACCATCTCTGGCTCTTCTGGCTCCTCCTCTGCAGCAGAGGCATGGGATACCATCAACAAAGGTCTTGACGGACTTATTGCGCTCAAAGACCCCAGCCATATATCCTATTCGGAACATGGGATTCTCTATACCTCTGTGTACAACTATACGACTGCATCTGGCTCTCACTGGAATAACGTCGACATGCCAGGAATGGTCGATTTGAAACTGGAAGACAGTCAGCGATCTCCAAATGCTGTATTATATTGTGCATTGTCAAATAAACTGAATAATCACCTGAGGAGCATGCTTCACGTGCGTGCTATCCATCTTCGCCTCCGCTGTCTGAACATGTCTTATCGCCCATGTAGGACGCCTCTGGACTCCTCGGAGAGTCGCTGCTGGAATTTTACTATCTGCAATGGTCGCGCTACCGAGTTTTGGTGCCAATGCTCGACCGGGTCTGCGTCCAAGTCACGCAGACCTGGGTCAAGAGGACAATGGCAGAGAGACGGGACATTTACACAGTGGAAGCCCTTGCATTCTCGTGTTGGAAACGAATATTGGTTGATGGTCTCCAGGGCGGTGATCGGAGACTGACAAGGGCTTTCATGCGTCCAGTTTCTTCTCGACGTGCCAACAAACCCGTTAGTCTTGAGGTTTTGAGGACTGTCCTCGGCTCCTTGGCCACCCTTGGCCGCTCGGGCGAGCATGGAGAAATATCGACACTCGACGTCTACCACGAAGTTTTCGAAAAGCCTTTCTTCGACGAAACACTTGACCATTATCAGAAAGCTGCTGGGGGACTTATTCGTGGAAGCACTCAAAATTACTTCCGGGAGGCGGGGAATTGGCTGGCAGTTGAAAATGGCTTCTCGGATGTGTTTCCGACGGACGAGAGCTACGCAAGGCTACACACTATCCTAAAGGAAGTCCTACTCGTCCACCACACCCAACGGATAGAGACCTACATGTCAAATTCTATCAGGGAGTCTGCTCATGAAAACTTGAAAATTCTCTATTCCTTCTGTGCTCGTCTCTCGGGAGGCATAGGTCATCTCCGGGAATTATTTGTTCGGCTCTTCCAAAGAGCTGTTGCGGGTGCACCAACGGCTCACGACGAACGAGCATCTAAACTCGCCAGTCTTGAAAGGGTTTACTTGGCTATCGTGATGGAGGACTTCGAGAAGGACCCTGTGATTCTGGAAGGTCTAAAGCGTGTTGCCAAAACAATCTTCAACAGTAGTTAAAACAATTAGCTTGAGGACCACTAGCATAGGCAGAGAGCGTAACTACAAGCATAGCATCTCGATAGTCCTTTGCAAATCGTCTTCTTGCTCCTTTAATATTCTTTCTGCAGATATAATACCGATAACACCAGCCGTATGGTTGACCTACGTTACAGATCTAATCAATTGACGTTGTTGGTCGCGTATCTCTTCCGTAATCCGAAAGCTCACCGAACAGGGTCCGTATTTGACATGTAAGGGGTAAGATCCTAACACTCCAGTCACGTCCGCGGACCCGAACATAAAATCTGAGTAACTCCATTAGACGCTAGTTTAAATACGCCAGAGACTCGGGATTGATTCTGGATGCCGGCAGACCAGCCAGCACGCTCGGTATGATCCTGTGCAGACCGAGGGGGATGAGGGAATGTGCTGAATCAGACTCGCCGAGTTGCAAGATATTTAAGTTCAAGTTTGGGAGATTGTTTGAATGACGGCGACAGCGGCGTGTGACCTCGTGCAGCATGCTGCTCAAACATTCGTGTCAAGTATGTACGGCGTTGTTAGGTATCCGTCAGTGACTTCGTACACCCCAAATGTACGAAGGGAGGCTGCCGGTGGATCTAACAACAACCCATGAATCAGTACAGTAGATCCGGCCTTGTAGGGAAAGGTTTTGCTGCGGGTATCAGAATAGCGATGCATTTATTTTTGTGTCTCTGAGACCTGAGCCAGTCTGGGGCCCACAAATAGCTGGCGTCGGATACTGTTGCTTCGTGTTCTATGACGCATACGCATTCCTGATCAGGGTACTCGCCGAACTTCGCTGAGGCTCTTCATGGCATCCTCGAGGGACAAGTTGAGTTCGTTGAGTCAATCACCCCAGTCATTGTTGATTCGCCCCAATTGAGTCGGTTGAGTTCATATGGTTCCTGTGACCACAGCGTTAGTCGGACACCCAGCAACCCCGCGGACATTGCTCCACATACTAACTGATCACCCCCCCCCGCGGAATATAAACGATGTGCTGGTTGCTAGATCCTGGGCCAGACCCGCGGACATGGTTCCTTCTACTCGCTCCACCCATTCTGACTCTTCTCGAGCTTCTTCTTTGACGGGGAGTTGGGCCACTGTAAATCAAGGCCTCGATGAACTTATATCATTGAAGGATCCTAGCCATGTATCTTACTTTGCGCATGCGAAGCTATACTCGGCCATGTTCGATTATACAACTACATCAAGGTGGGATCCCAACGATATCGATATCTCAGGAATGGCCGACCTGAAACTTAGAGGTAGGATCGTCACTGAAAACGGCGATTAACCTCAAATCGCCCTACAGGAAATCAGCGATCTCCAAACGCTAAGCTGTATTGTGCAGTATCAAACAAACTTGACACCCACATGGAGAACATATTCTATGTGCGTGTGGCTTCTCTTCTGTAGCAATTGGTCCCTGAAGTAGTTTGTTGCCGATGCAGGACGCTCTTGGACTCCAGACAGACGCACTATTAGAATTTTACTGTCTCCAGTGGTCGCGTTATCGTGTCCTAGTGTCCATGCTCGACCGAGTCTGTGCTCAAGTCACCCAGGTTTGGGTCAAGAAAACAATGGCCAAGCGACAGGACATATATACCATTGAAGCTGTGCGTCAGATTTTTCCTTTGCATGAATTATCTGTTCATAAGTCGTACATGGATGCAGCTCGCTTTATCGCGCTGGAAAGCAATACTAGTGGATCGTCTTCAAGAAGCCGATCAAAGACTAACCAGAGCTCTCTTGGGTCTCGTTAGTTCACAACGTACCGGACAATTCGTCAACACGAACCTCTTAAAGTCTGTCCTGGACTCTTTGGCAACTCTCGGTCGCTCGGGTCACCACGGAGAAATAGCAACACCCGATGTCTACCGCCGTGTTTTTGAGGATGCTTTTTTCAGTGAGACGGCCAAGTTATATCGACAAGCATCTATGGGTCTCATTCGTGGGAGCATGCGGATTTACGTGCAAGAGGCAACAAATTGGCTTACCGTCGAGGAGGGGTTTGCAGGTCTTCTGCCTACACAAGAAAGCTATGCTGATCTCCGAAGCATACTCAATGATGTCCTTGTCCTTCAATATACACAACATGTAGAAACCTACATGTCGGATTGCATCAGGGATGGTCGTCACCGAAATCTGGGAGAGCTTTATTCCTTTTGCACTCGCCTACCTGGTGGCACGGACTGCCTCCGCGAAATATTCGTGAGGCTCTTCGAGCGGACAATTTCATCAGGGGATATAAAGGATGTGTCGAGGCTTACAAGTCTAAAGAAAATTTACTCGGATGTGGTACTGGAGAGCTTCGAGGAAGATCTTGCACTCATGGAGGAGTTGGAACGAGTCGCCAAAGCAAACACCATTCATCAATAGGCTAGTATTAGTAGTAATATCTCCCGTCGTTATCATCATGCAGAAGAAAACGTGTAGTTGTATGCCGAGCATCATGACATCTCTTCTCGGAGGATCAGGGTCAGACATGCACACTATCATTGGAGATCCTAGAAGAGTAAACAACTAACCCAAGTACTACCACTTCGGCTTGCGAAGTTCATTCTTTTTACGAAGTGTCTTTTTCCCTTTTGCGCCCCTGACGCTTTGCAGCTCGTTGAATTTCTTCTTTGCGTATCTCTTTGCTTCTGCGTCGTCGACAAGTTCATCAACTAGCGTCCGTTTCCGTTCGGCACGAGCAAGATTGTCAGTACTCGCGGTACCAAACGGTGTTTTAGATGGAAGGATAGTCCCGATCGCGAAGTGTTTCGGTAGACCTTTGATGCCCTTGCCTTCACCCTCATCTTTCCTGTAGAATCGTTTCGGATCCAACTGATTCCGTAGACGCAGAGCTTCAACTTCTCGGTATAGTTTGGGCAGATCTGCCTCTGCAGGTGCTGGGAGATCAAACCAGCCTGGCCCTGCTGTTTTTTGTTTCAATGCTTTTCTTTCTTTCTTAGTGAGCTGTTTCCAATCTGCGTTTGGGTCCTCAGGGGGTGCTGGTAATGATATCGAAGTTGCGGCTTCTGCTTGCGTGACGTCCGGGTCCCGCAACGTCGTCGGCGCTTTATGCCGAGCCTTTCCAAACTCGAAGTATGGCGCGGGTAGTACACCAGGCTCGAGCGGGGGTAGAGGCCTATGAGTTCAGTGCGTCAGACGTGACATAGTCCCAAAGTCAACGTTAAACGGACGATTACTTTTCGTTGTCATTCTTGTTCTCCTCATCCTCCTCTACACCGCTGATCTTGATGAATTCATCCTCTCCAAACGCCGTAGCCTGCTCCTCCTGCAGCATTTTAACCCTGCGTGCCTCTTCACGTGCATTTCGTCTTGCTCTGTCGAGTAGTGACTGAAGGTACTCCTCCGTGACCTCCTCCACTTCATCATCCTCGTCTGAATCGGATGTGCTGTCTGAGGATGTTGATGAATCCGAGTCGGATTCGGAGTCTTCAGAGGAAGACGACGTCGACACTGATGATTGCCGTTCGTCGTCTTGTTTGAGCAGAATCGCACCTTCCGCTTCCTTTTCTTTTTCCTCCACCAGGACCGCCGCAGACTCGGACATCTCTGATGCAACTGGGCGAAATAAGCAAACAATGAAATCTAAGAGCGTAGTTACGTAATCTCCTTTTTCCATCATCCCGACTTGCAGGTAGACTCGGAACGCGACTCACGCGATGCCTCGCCGACATCCATCTGGCAAAGCCAAGTCCAAGTCCAAACCAAGACCGATAAATAGAAAAGACAGCAAGATCAAACGATGGGAGAAACCATCCGACATCGAGCTCGACGAGGAGGACCAATGTGAGTTATCCCATTGCCGGAACTTTTTTTTGTTCTGAACTTCATCATGCGTGATTGTGTCGTTGTGTCGTCGACCGTTTGTGTCTCTGTGTCACTTTGGACTGCGTGGGGCTAGTTCACGCGTCGAGAGACAAGATTTTGCTTGATGAAGGGAACGAGGACGACGAGGACGGGGAGGAGGAGGAGGTGTTCGCGTTACGAGGTTTATCCGACTCGGAGGACCAAAGCGACGACGACGAACACGATATAAATGGCGTAGACGGCATGGACGTAGACGACGAAGACGCCGCTCCCCAGAAGGAGCCTCCTACATCCCAGTCAAAGTCCAAAACCGCCACCAAAAAGTCTAAAAAGCAAAAGGAAGAATCAGACTCCGAGGAGGAAGAGACGTGGGGCCGTAGCAAAGGCGCATACTATTCCTCCAATGCTGCCCAGCTTGACTCGGATGACGAAGAGGCGAACGAGCTTGAGGAAAAGGAAGCTCTTAGGCTGCAGGCTAAAGCGCTGGAGGCCATGGACGATGAAGATTTCGGACTCGGGGACATCGTCGACGGTGAAGCTGATCCAGCCGACGATTTTGATCAGGAGGAGCCAACGAGGCTACCTCTGAAAGATATTCCGCGAGATAAACAGTCCTTACTACGTACTCTCGAGAAAGAATATCCCGAAACCCTTGCACTTGCGCGTGACTGGGATGACACCGCTCACAACCTGATGCAGGCCAAAGCCCGAATCGAATCGTAAGTCAATTCTCTATCGTCCCACTCACCGGCTCACAGCGACCCGCTCGACTTTTAGAATGACCGAAGCGGACACAGATGCCCTCGAACTCAATCTACAACACATGTATTACCGTACGTCCCCTCATCTCTGATAGCATGCAAGTCATTCTTCGCATTAACCACTGTACACGAGCAGAGGCTCTCCTTACTTACGCTACGACGCTGGCCTTCTACCTCCACCTACGCGCCTCCGAGAAATACGCCACCCGACCTGACCTCCTCCGTAATCATCCCATCCTGAAACGCCTTCTCTCGCTCAAAGAGGGGCTCAACACCCTCGAGTCCATCGGTGTCGGGCGAGATGTCGAAGACGACGAAAACGATTTCGAGGACGAAGACGAAGACGACCTCCTCGACGACGCCAACGACGACCTGGACGACACTAACGAGCTCTTGTCCCTCATTCAAAAACAAGGGATCGACCCCGACGAACTTGCAGACCTCCTCGAAGACGCCTCCCTTCCCCCGCCTCGTTCAAAGAAACAGAAAAAGAACGAACCACCGAAACAAGAATCCCCCGAAGAACGCCCGAAGAAGAAACGCAAGATCACTTCTACCACACCCTCATTCGACCTCATCGAACCCTCTTACTCAAATTCCACCCCCAACTCCCATGTCGCACGGAAAAACAAGATCAAGACGAAAACAAGGGAATCCAGTTCGGGCGTGGGTGTTGGTGTTACGATACATCCACAAGCGGACAATGTGGATCCCTACGGGGAAGTGACTGCGTTGGATCATGTGGATATGTCCGATAAGAAAGCGCGTAAAAAGTCGTTGAGGTTCCATGTTGCGCGGATAGCGTCATCGGCTGAGAGGCGGAGTAATGCACGCGCGTCTGCTATTGGGGGAGACGATGATATTCCTTATCGAGAACGGAGGAAGGAGCGGGAAGCGAGACTCGAACGAGAGCGGGAGAATAAGAGAGAAAAGGGCATGCTGGCAGTCGGCGGGGATGATTTGGATGATGTCGGTCCAGAGGTCGTCGAGGACAAGGAAAATAATCGCAAGTCCAAAATTAACCGAAAACGAGCGCTGGACGACGATGGTGACGGCGAGGCTGCAGATGCTTTGGATGCGGCTGGATACTACGACCTTGTCAAGCAAGCTGCCGCATCAAAAAAGGCACGCAAGAAAGCGGCGTACGATGCAGCCACTGTTCGACCGGCGGACCTAGAATCCGAGGGTGTTTCCGGGCCCCGTTCAATCACCCGTGCCATCCTCAAAAACAAGGGTCTCACACCACGTCGGTCAAAGGCCGTCCGGAACCCTCGCGTGAAAAAGCGCCAAAAGTACGAACAAGCTAAGAAAAAGGTGGCTTCGCAGAAAGCAATTTACCGAGGAGGTATCGGGGACGTGTCGAAATACAGTGGAGAGCAATCCGGTATATCCAAGGTGATCAAGAGTGTCCGATTGTGATTGTGACAGTAGATGAGCTAGGGTATCAATACTACAGAGGCAGCGTCCAGAATATTACTTAGTATTTTTCAAAAAGAAAAATCAGACCTGTGACTTGATTGCAAGGGGTGGGATAGCAACATGAATCTAGAATGTGAAAAAGTATGAAAGAGATATCCAATGAAAAATAGCGACTCGAAAGAGAAAATAGCAATGTGCCAAAACTCCAATCAGGAGACTGACGAGTCGCGAAGGTGAATAATCCAAACAACATCCAGTGAAAGATACAACAACTGGATAATAATACCTGGTGTTTTACATGAAGTGTGAGACGCTCTGCGGCTTGGAAATATGAATATGGTACTGATAACAAAGAAACGATTTTTTAAGTGGACAAATACTGTGCGCGGGGAAATACCGGTCAGGTCAGAACAATGGAACTATGGGAAGGAAAAGACCAACCATAGTGGAGTCATGCTGAACACCATTACCATTGACATTGATGGGCGAGTCGGCGCCATTGCTGTCCGCGGGAGGCGTGCGACGAACAGTGTTGCTCATTTCATTCAACGAGGGACCCTTGAGCAACGTTTGCTCATACTCGCGCCGGATCAGCACGGACGTCTCCTTTGTCTCTTCGTATGCATAGCTATACTGTTCCAGACCTTCGATGCAATTCTGCACCTCTGGTCTACCAACGCGGGCCAAGAAATAACCAGCCTGGATGATACTGACATGCATGACAGCAGGATCGAGTTTCAGGTATCCATTCGAAGTCAGAACGCCGGCCAGCGCAGAAACCCGCAGGGAAGCGTTCAAAGCTTCGTCGAACACCTTGCGCTTGATGGTCTCCACCTGATTCATCCCACTGGGTGAAAGAGAATCATCACGGACACCAAACTCGTCCATGGCATTAAATAGGGCAATCCACATCACATGGTACTGCGCGTCGCTTGCACATGCAGAGACTGCGGAAACAAAGTCCCAATTGGCAGCAAGGTTGGGTGGAACCCCAACTTTGGACAAGTGAGCGTCTCTCCATTTGCAGAGCTCCGACGAGTAATGCATGGCAGCATCGACGGGGATACCCTCCGAATCTGTGGTTGGTCGCCAGATAAGACGGGCGATTTGGCGTGATATTCGGGCGAGGGCATGTGCTGCACTATAATATCCCTACTGGGAGTCAAAAAAAAAAAAACATTATCTGATAAAGCGGTCATACCAAAAACTACACGGAATGCAGCGGGTAAGCGGCGGGTAGAAATAGAATGATCAAACTGACCTCAAGTTGTTCACGCGGAGAGGGTTTTCCAGGGTCCATATTTTCCTGGACGCCCGGGTCCGCAGTGTAGAAGTCAATATCATAGTCGTCATCATCACTGCGTCGTGGACGGTAATTAAGATACATCAGCGCTCATGAAGCAAAACAGCAAAAGGGGAGATCATTGCTCAAGCATTGGTTTTCGGCGATAATAAAAGGCAGAGAACGCATCCGCTAAACAGGCCATCCACCAAGCAAAAATCATGGTCCCGCGGGTCTCGGGATCTTTGATGTCCGCCATGACTGACTTGTGGTTGATCTGAGACGATTAAATGAGTTGCAGAGGTGCGTTTGATAAATGAAAAGCGACCTGAAGGCCCAGCAGATTGCGGATCCCGCAATTGAGCCAGAAGCCGTGGAAACCTAGGAGAAGTGAGTGGGGTTGAAGAAAGAAAATGGGGAAACGCGGCCAACCGTTCTCTGTGAGTGGGTTTTCTGGAAAACAGTCATCGTTGCGTGAGGCACAGAAATCACACGTTACTCACGACATTGCAGTGTTTCGATCAAAAGCGCAATCACGACATGGTCCTTGTGTGGGACGCGGTGAACTTTGGTGGCCTCGGCAAGTTCGCGACATCGGTCGATGAGTGTTCTTGCGAGAAGGCTTTGACTGCCGTTTCTTTGCCGGTCAGCAACAAGTAGAGGATGTTCGGAGAACTTCGCCCCCCAGGCGATTACCGTCGCAATCAGTGCCGGGTGGGGGGACTCCTCTGACCTATTTCCAATGGTGGGGCGCTGACCCATCGCTTGCAGATTAAGTCTAGCACGGAACTGAAGGGGGTTGAGGAGAGGGAGCCGAGTGTGGACGATCTGGAAATAGACCTCGACGAGATCAAGCGCGAATCTAATCAAAAAGGATGGGGCGGTGTGGTTAGTACCAACGCATTTGAACAGATCGATAAGGGAAATGAAAAGAAGCGCTGATGGGAACCAGCGACTAGGGACGTCGCGATCATTTCGAAAAGTTACGTAACAAGGAGGAGTAGGACGTACTCTATTCTGAAAGTTTCATCTTCGAGCTTGGACGCCATGTCACCCCATGCGGAATAAGCTGACGTGCGTGACTTGAATGGACTGAAAGCGAATACGGATTCACTTGGGCTAGATTCGGGTGGTGCAAACAAATGGAAAAGCAAATTCGGGGTGCTGGACTGGACTGGAGCGGTCGGATAGCCACCGAATTTCGAGTTCCATGGTGCGGTGAACGCGGATTTGTGCCAAGGAGGAGTACCGTTTTCACCTGTGGGGGAGTGACTGTTGCGTAGTTTGTTCAGGGTTGATGGAGAGATACGATGCGCATCGAGAAGCCTACCCAGAAGATACAGGAGATGAGTTACTGGCCACAGATAATGCAAGTCAGCACGGGTACAAGGAGTACGTGCAGAAGCGCGATCATGGAAGAATGGGAGACCAACGGAACGTACCTGGAGCTGGTTGATATGCCGCGAGGTCTGCGAACAGCCGCGTTGCGCTTCTTCTCGCTGGTGGCCTGCTGGACGTAGTGGGTGCATGAACGAATGAGGGGGTGAATGAGAAGGAGAGGAGAGAAGCACGGACGTGCATGGGTAATTTTTGGAGAGGCAGTGCTAGTGGAGAGAGAGATGAACTGGAGTAAATGAGGGAGGCGATTGGACGGACCTGACACTGTGGAGATGAAGGCGAGTGAGCGGCGCGCGGGGGAGGAGGAAGATGGGGCAAACCTTTTCCTGACCGGGGAGACGATTGCATTTGACCTTGCGCGATCTGGTGGAGGGGGAGGGGGGGGGGTGGGTGAGAAGGGGGGAGAGAGAGAGAGGGGGGGGAAAAAGAGACATGCCTGCATGCGTCGCAAGCGGTGTTCTGTTTACGGGGGGGAGGCAGAGTCTTTGCGAGCTCGTGGATCTGGTTCTGGACGAGCTGGGTGGGGAGGACGAGGCCTGGATGAGAGAAAGAGTGGGGAGGGTCACCGTTCTGCATGATAAGGGAGAGAAAATGTCGAGGTGGAAATACGGGGAGAGAATAATAATCAGCTGAGTACGCCCAGGGGTCCAACTACTTAACCTCTCCCTATGACTTAGCTATGCCCCCCATCGGAGTTTTAAAATAAACCGACACTCTCGGCACCGCGTCGCTTTTTTACACCGCAAGTGAAGGACTGCACTACGCTCGTTAGCATGGTCAAGGTAGAAATCGTCGACGAGCACGTCTCACCCTACGTCTCATCCGCACCTTCAAGGACGGGCTCAACAGACTCTCTCTCCTCCATCGCATCTGATGCCTCCGTTCCCGACGAGTCACTCTACGACAGACTCTCTGCCCTCGTCGACATCGTCCCACCAACCACTCGCCAGTCCATCGCCTCCTCTTTACAGAAAACTACCTCCTTCGTAAAAACAACAGGAAAGGTCGTCGGCAACATCGCCTGGGTCCTCACCACCTCCGCACTTCTCATCGGTCTCCCCCTCGCCCTCGTTCTCGACGACGAGGCAAAAATCGTCGCACAGGAACAGGAAGTCCTCGCCCAGCAGCAGGGCGCTCAGCAGGTAATTCACCCCCTCTGACTCCGCCACTCCGCACGTTCTCAGTCTCGCCTCCAGATGCTCCCTCCGTCCTCTTCTTACCCGGGCCAATCACAGTCCGCTCAAAAAGCCATCGTGCCGCCTGGTTTTTGACCACAATCTGTCATGATTCGTCACGTTCGCGGTTCACCCGCTCCGTACCGCCACCTTCCCTTCATAATTCTGCTTACCCGTCGAGTACTCTTCCCCGTTCCGCACTTTCCCGTCCTAGTTTCGCTACCCACATACGCTCTCACTCACCTCATGTCTTATCTGATCATGCTATAATAATACTCTCCTCTCAGACCTTTGCCTTGTCCCGTGGTTTCATTTCCAACCTTGCAGCGGTCTTTGACCGCACCGAACCATCTCTTCTTTCGTTCCTTCATGTGAACTCGCCTATCCTGGCAACGCTCTCAAATGAATTCTTTTTTTTCGTCACCCGTCTATTCGTGTGTACCGACTAACATGTCATCCTCCCTCCTAATAGCATCCAGTCTCTGCCGTGACATGATCGCCACGTCTCCGAATATCGGATATGAATCGCCTAACTTGCGCGCTCTGGGAAAACTACAGGGCGTTGGAAGTTATCGGTGTACCCAACAAGCAATGATTAGCAACACCTCCAATGCAATCACTCGCAAAACCAATACGTACGCAGATCGATACCTCCGAAGATACGTGATCGCATGGTTCTCAATCTCATCCGGTACCACACCAACCGCTTCCCAGTCTCCCGGAACGGTGACATCGTCCAAGTACCGCCTCTCCACCTCATCCGGTGAGATCACCGGCCACCAAACTGCTTGCGCTGCCCTGGCAACTGCCAGTGCAACTCGCTTGGGAACGACAGGAGCCCGAGAAGGCGGGTTATACGTCACAGAGGACACCAATTCCAAAAGGTAATCCAATGATAACGTCCTTGGCCCTGGAAGGGAAACGGTGCCAGGCAGTTGCGAAATCCCCATTAGATTAGTTAACGCTTGTGCGACGTCCATGACCTACAAGAAACCTCTTTTCCATCTCAAATTCGAAACCGAGATCGAGCCACTTACGTGTACCGGTCTTATTTTAGCTTCGCCATAGTTCAGCTTCCACCAGCCGGGCCAAACTGGGCGTCGATAATCACGTCAGTACGGGTATAACGTGCCGAACGAATTCGTAGGCTACTGACCAGCCATGTTATTCAGGAACTTGTCTTCGTACCCAAACATCGCCGCTGGTCGGACAATCGTGGCACTTGGGAAAACGCTCTTCACCCGTTCTTCGCCTTCGAACTTGGTCCGGTAAAACGCAGACGTCGAGTCTGGCGAAGCATTCAGGTGGGAAACATGGACGAAGCGCTCAATGCCGTTCTCCGCAGCCACTTTCGCGATCCTCTCCGCACCGGTAACATGTACATCAGCGTACTTGAAGTTCTTGTTCACCAAATAAGCTGTCAATACCAAATCGGAATCATGAACAACAATAACCCAACGCGAAATGAGAGAAAAACAACAATTCATATACGTCCCATATCCAGGGTCAGAAAAGAAATAACCTACTTTGTCTCATAATCCCTACCGACGAGGTTGTAAACGATGTCGGAGTGCCTCAGACATTCAGCTATTTGGTCTTCATTTCGAATGTCCCATTCCTATGAAGAACCATGAAAAGAATTCAATCAATCAGACAAATTACAATGTCCCTTCTGTCAGGAAAGGGTCATGAATTACCATGGGGACGATCTGACCTAGATCACCCATCGGCTTGAGGTGTCTTTTTTCGTCTTCTTCACGATACGGAACGATGACCTGAGTACCCATTCGGGCTTATTGGAGCGTGGTTAGTTGGAGAAAGGGTAGCTCAAAGCAAGCAGAAAGCCGGTACGCACCGAGTTTCGAGACGAGGTATCTCCCAAGAAAGCCAGTGCATCCAAAGACGGTGACAACATGTCCGCTGACAGCGCTATATCCGGGTATGCCAGACGAAACGACCGCTTTACGGCCAGGCAGTATAGAGAGGTCGTGCAGAGCCCGCTGTCAGTCAAAAGTTGCAATGCAAAATAGTGGACAATGAGAGTCAACGTCCAGCCAGTAAATAGTTAGAGAACGTGTACGGTACCTTTCTCTGCACGACGAGTGCGCGTTGGGCGCGCAAAAGGTGAGATTTGGACAACATCAAGGACAACGACGGAGGTGTAGAACAACGCAAGGTCGGTACTTGCACCTCGCCGGAAATTTCCGAAGTTGGTTAATAGATCACTCCGTACGCAAGTCATATCGCTGCTCATCGTATGTATCTATGGCGCAAGGGTCCGTAAAAGGTCTGCAAGCCAAATCCTCATCGTCAAAGGCGAGACACGCCGCCAAAGCAGCGGCAGCACCAAAGAAAGGTCGACGCCATGAACCCCCGAAAAAAACAGCCCTCGTCAAAGAGGCTAGTATGCGCAAGGTAGTCGCACAAGTCTTACCCTTGCCCTGCGCGATCTCACCGGTTCCCTTATAACCTCAAAGGCACTCAAAGCCAAAGTCACCAAATCGATTGAACAGCAGATGGTGTCCGCCGCCTCCGCCGGTAAACTGACAATTATGAAAAACGCTGCGCCCGAGCCAGAACCTGAAAAGAGCTCCAGGAGCTCGAAACGTTGACCATCCGCTGCATCATGTATTATGCTTCTCGAACCTTGAGGTGAGTAGCGCAGGCATCTGGACCGGCCAATCTTGCCCGCGCTTGGCTCAGCCGACTCATATGAGTTATCCCGATGTAGCTTCAATGAGAACATCCATTTCTCATCCGTATTCGTGATGTGACTAGCACCAGTCTGCCCAACATAAAGCTGCGACCATCGATCATCGGTCAACTCATTTCTGGTCGCTTCTTTCCACAGAGCCATGATTACAAGTGAAATTCCAATAAGAGACACATCCATAGAACAGAATCGTGTTCCAAAAGTGTAAGTGGGTGGTAATGAAGACATGTTAATCAGCAATGTGGACATATATGCAGACAACAATGAAAGTGGACATGGATTATTCCGTCTGTTAATTGTGACACAGTGGGTCTGTGCAAGGAAAATTAGCAGACACAAGTGAAGTGAGGAGATGCAGATATCATGGAAGACCAGAAGACAGAAATTTGCAATGAAACGATGAGTGTCGGCATGTTAGAGAGTACCACTTTAAATGGATTACAAAAAATGATTGCCCCAATTTACTGTCAAACAGGAAAAGAAAAACGGTAGCAGTGTAATGCGTTGAGTATGCAAGGGATGGAGGATGCAGTGCATATGCGATTGGAGGAAATTTTACCAGTGACTGACATATGGTGATAGAGCAAGATGAGTATACTGTTTCGCTAACAAAATCAACGTTGCGTAGCGTAAGATGCTTTTTGATTGGTAGTCCATGTTTCCGAGTATTGGCGTACGCCTGTTCCCCTTTACCTCCGATCCCTAACGAAAGGGACACCGCTCGCAGCCTGAAATAGGGCGTACTTGATCTGGGTGAGCGCATCTCTTTCTTCGGGGGTCAAGAGGGCCGAAGATTGGGAATCCACGAATAGAATGACTTTATTGATGGCGTCCTCTGCTTCTGCGATGTTGGGAATAGTATTCCCCGACGTTATCGGTGGAGCAGGTTGGTATACAACAACAGAGTCGGTATATGTTGGACCGGTATCTCCGTGAGCCGACAGCGGAACTTCCTGAGGCTGCTGGGATAGAGGTATATGCTGAGATGCGGCAAGCTGGAGGGAGGTCTGATGTTGTACGTCGGTGACCGCTGGATCGTGATGTCGTTCCTCCTGTGAGAAGGGCTGTTGCGGAAGAATATTATGCTGCGAAACCGACGGATGAGAGGAGATCGGAGTATTAGTCGTCGACAGGGGCTCATGATGCATGGTCCATATTGGAGGAAGAGGATTACTATGAGGGACGGCCGCTTCGCTGTGCGAATGAGACGGTCCAGCCACTGGTTGATCATCATGAGGATCGAGAACCTGATCGTCCTTGGATTCCATGTCGTCCTCGACATCGTCTGTGGTATCGATGGAGTCCCTTCGAGCAAGAGCCTCCGACCTGGACGACTCAAAGGCAGGATTGAGAGGCGAGAGAACGCTCTCGTTGCTACCTTTGCGGAGATGAGTGGCGCCAACACCGCGAGTGGCACGCAGAGTCTTGTTAGCTCCGAGCCAGACCCCTTTGCGGATGTTATGGCGATGCTTGAAGTTTTCAACCCATCCAGAGCTGGCTTTGAATCTCTCATCGGGGATCTGCAGGCTCCTTGCGGTCTCCTTTGCTTTATTCCGTATGAGGGCATCCGTAAGAAGTGTATTCTGCTGCTTCATTTGAACGAGCCAGTTGACGAGCTCTTCCTCTACCTCCGGAAATTTAGAGGGACGATGCTTTGCGACACGCATGTCGTCGTCCTCGGGGACGTTCATCCATTTTGTTTTATGTTTTAAGATCTTACTGATAGTACTACGCTCCACCCCGTAGCGAGCCGCGATGTCTTCTTGACGCGCATTGGGGTTTTCCTGATGATAGAGGCAGATAGCTTTGCGGTCAACGTTGAAGAGCCGCTGTTTCCGTTGTTTAGCACGTGGAACAACCGGTCCCACTGGAGGTGCAGGGAGAGGATAAGCAGTGAAAGTTTGAGAATTAGGTGCAGTAGAAGTAGCCGATGAGATAGAAGTAAGGGCAGAAGCTACGCTCAGGGCAGGCGAAGCCGAGCGTGGATTAGATGTGGAATAGGAAGATGCTGATCTGGAATGGGTGGGATACAGGGAAAATGGAGAATAAGGCGAACCGGAGACAGGTGTTGGAAGATATCGGGGAGATGGCAAAGGCATACTGCCACTGCTGGACTGAAGAGAGTAAGCGGGCGTACGTTCTGCGGGCTGTTGGTAACGCGCAGACTCGGGGCCATTGGTAGGTGTCTGAGGACGGGATATGGCGCTGGCTGGGGACATGAAGTACGTGGGCTGCTGTGGAGAGAGAGAGAGGGAGAGGGAGAGGGATGTCAGAGGGAGAACAATAGCACACATGTGGAAAGCGCAGCTCGTCATTTTCATTGTGTGTAGCGGATTGTGGACGTTCCCTTCTTATTCCTAGGTGGAGGGCGGTGGACTGGGCACGTGCCTGACGACGCGTCACTCGAGCGGGACCTATGCTCGGAGGAATCTGAGGCGGGATTGACATTGCGGGATGCATATTGTCATCGTGTCGGATAGATGGAGACTGAGGGTAGGCGGAGTATGGGTGTTCGGCGGCGTAGGCGGCAGGGGAAGCATAAGCGTCGTGGTCGGGGGTGCGATCGACGACAGAGTATACGGAGTCGGGCTGTTGAGAAGGCTGAGTACTGGTGGATGGCTGCTTGGGCTGGGCGAGCCAGTGGGTCGTCTGCTGGTGATTATCGGAATCAAGGGCGCGTGCGGAGGGTGGGGAGGGATAGACAGGGAGTGGATTGGGACCGTATTGCGGGACGTTCTCCATCGGTCCCGATGTGACACATCTGCTGGTGCTTTCCAGCGTGAAGATGTGGTGGAAAAGACGTGCCAGGGCCGTCTCCGTGAGGTTTTATATGTCAGAGACAGGCAGTCGCTGGTCGCAAATTTTGATCGAATCCACCGGGGATTCTGGTACACGACTGGGCGTCTACTAGTAGTCCCGCGAGTTGCAGTCAGTTGCTTAGTAGCCTTGTCTTTACACAAAACACGTTGAATCCGTCCTTCCCTCCTCACATCCAATCGGCGTGGTCTCAGCTCACTAAGCCAAGATCTCCTCAGATTCGTACTCTCCCTGCGCCCTCGCCAGCATTGGAAAACTTTGTACAACCAATGGTTTGACTCAATAACCCCATCCTCCGCTCTCATCCTGTGCTGATTCTGTCCAGGGTGTGCAATTCATCGTGCATCATGTTTACCACCCCTCGTTGCCCGCATCGTGCTTTCAGAGCATGTTCCTGCTGTTCTCTGATCAGCTCGACAACACTCCCGGCAAATTAATTATCTCGTTCGCACGCCTCATACTTACCCCTACCCACAACGTCGGACCTCCATCCTTCATTCCTCGTCATAGTGACTGTGTCTCCCTTGTATGTCTTGTTTGCTTTACATCCTTGTTATCGTCTACAGCCCGTCTCGACAATACCTTTCCAGGCCTCCTCTCCCCCCTCGACCTCGGAGATGAAATTCTCATGTTTCCGATTCCTGCACGATCGTGGTATTCGAAGCTCTGCTTAGTTTTACACCACTGCCAACATGTTCTGATACACGATCATGTGGCTCGCCAGTTTATGGCAAGTTGACCCTTTCATCGGCCTCTTCCCCATCTGCTATCGCCGTCTGCAGTTCCGGTCTAGTCCTTTACACGACCTGGTCTTCTCACACCAGTGACGTGTCTACCACGAAAAGACAGCACGGGAGACCATCACAGAGCCACTCGAGACTCTGACGTCGCCGACTAATTTGTTTTCGTCATTCTCTTGGTTGCTAACACCTCATGCCTCTCTTAATATCAGATCGCCAATATTTCCTATTCACCTCATTTTGCTCAAGATCCGGCCCAAATTGTCTCGACACTTGAATGACTGTGCGAACGCGACCGAAATCTGGGGAGCCTCCCTGCATCAAGTGTTGGTTGGTAGGACAAGACTTTCCCTCGTCGACACAAGATAGCAACCTATTGCCTTCTGGTCTCAAGCTCGACACCGATATCTGAAGGTATTCCGAATGGGCGCAAACTTCCTGGATACTCTACCATTAGAGTACAGCCTCTTCGATTGCCCTATCGAATGTTTACCTTCTAGATGCGATATACACCCCTGAACATCAGTGCTTCCATTTTGATGCGCGTGTTTAGTCGTCAAATATTGACTGCGCCCGATGTTGAAGGATAACATTATTTTTTTTTCAATTGACCTTCTTGAGCTGCCACCATTGACATGGTTAGTCACCCGATCAATACAGGCATTTGAAACGAACAACATGACCAGTCCCCGTTGAGAGTCGCTCGGTTCTCCAGACTATTCGCTTCCGAATGACTCCTCTCGTGGTGTCACAACCAAGTTTCAAAGACTTAAACTTCCGTAGGCTTCCTGGTTTCGTCCCGGCATATCAACGCGTGCCGAAAATGCGAGCATCTCGATTTTGCCATTCATTTTTCGGAGTGTCTTCTTTGTTTTTCTTCGCTGGATATCGACGAATGAACCACGATGCATTGATGTGCAAGGCAAGTGCGCGGTACGCTAGTATGTTGATTTGGCTCACCAGGATGATAGGAGATAATATGTCCCGATGTAGGACCTGGTCATGTGATTCAGGAATACCCGCTTAGTCATTATGGTGCGAGTTAGACCACCAGGCTTGGATGTTTGAACACCCAGTTCTTACTCCAGACCAGTCATGGGCCAATGTGGGGTTTACCTGTCGGACAGACGCGGTTCGCAGAGTTGAACGCGCTCAGAGTGGTTAGCACCGTTTGACGGCCACAAATCAACAGTACGGAGTGACCCTTCAACTCAAGTTTGATATACGTCCATCTAGACCCACTTCAACAGTTCGTTGTTCATAGCGATCATATGCGGCGGATATCTGCGTCGGGATCGTCACAACCATCGCCGTGAACCATACTGCTGTTTTTTGGCAGAGCAACGGCGCCGTTCGGACCAGCTCGGGAATCTACGGGGTCCACAGGTGCTTAAAAGTGCCTGTCACCGGGCTAGCGCTCATCATCTCTAGACTGCTTCTCATATGTACACATCGATTAGAATAGCTGCTCGTCAGCATCCGCTGATCCTACGTTCTGCTCTCGTGGGTTGTGTCTATACACGAACCCCTAACAGGGTCCTACGCTTAACTGGTAACTTTCATACTGGGCCAACCAATCAGGAAGCGCTTTCGAAGAAACCTCTAAGCGAACAAGGCGAGGCGGGCACAGAGGGGCTGCACAGAGAGGACAAAACGCCTACAAAGGCTGCACTCGTGGTTCCTGATGCGGTGAGCACAGTGCCCAAGGAAGTGCGTGGGGATTGGGTTCTATTCCACCCAGTCTATACAGAAGAGGAACTAAAATCTGTGGATGTGAGTCTGACCAGTTACTGTCTCGCATCACGAGTTAATCCTTACCTTTCACATATCCTTCATAGAGAGGCAAAGACGCTATCTGATAAGGTTGCTCTTGGCTTAGTGAAGCTCGCAAGGTCTGATGTCGTCATCTACTTTGTCGACTTTGACTTGTACTTAATCGTACTGGATATAGGTGGGGCTTTGACTTTGTTTCGGGATACAAGCACAAGCCCCTTCCACGAGACCATAAGATGACAGTTGAAGAACTGCGAGAGAAAGGCTACATTCTTACGGAACATGCTTGGCTGTCTCGAATTTTGTTTCTTGAAACGATTGCAGGAGTTCCAGGCATGGTTGCAGCCATGCTAAGGCACCTTGGCAGTCTCCGACTTATGCGTCGCGACTCTGGATGGATTCACACACTGCTCGAAGAAGCGGAGAACGAGCGAATGCACTTGATGTATGTAGTTGTGTGCATTGTTGCGCTGAACCTGATTCTGATCCGCTCGGCTCCATGACATTCATGACGCTCAAAGAACCCACCATCTTCTTCCGCGCGCTCGTGCTCGGTGCACAAGGAGTCTTCTTCAATATGTTTTTCTTCGCTTATATGATCTCACCTCGGACATGTCACCGATTCGTGGGACACCTTGAAGAAGAAGCAGTGGTCACATAGTAGGTGCTCTCTCCACGAGGTGATCCCTCATCTCATCTCTGATCCGTCTCACCTACGTAGTACGCGATGCATCGAAGAAATCGAGGCCGGCCACCTAAAAAAATGGGCTGAAATGCCCGCACCGGCGATAGCCATAGACTATTGGCGACTCCGTCCAGATGCTAAGCTGCTTGATGTCATCTACGCTGTCCGAAGTGACGAGTCGACACATCGGTTCGTGAACCACAGCTTGGCCAATCTGAACCCTTCTCTGGACGTGAACCCTTTCGCGTTCCGCGAACCCGATATGACTGTTAAGGGCAAGAAGCTCGGATTTGAGAGGTCTGAGGCAGAGGAGTACGTTGAGGAATCCCACCGGATCCTTCATCGCGAATTAGTGGGCACCGATAAGACTTCGGAAATAAAGCATTGAAATAACTAATGCGCATGATGGTCATGTATACATGGACTTCTTATGAACATTAACGCACAGATCCCCGCTTAGTCTAATAGCCATGATTTCATTGTAAATGTACATTCATACCTTGACATTGAATTTGCCTCTTGCATGTTTGCATGTTTTTGGTGTCTGCGGTACAAATACCGACTATGGGCGTCGTGACGTCATTACCATGACCAGAACCGAACTACTACTAAAACGCCTCGTACTGTGACTAGTCCGACGCTTGGGGCAAGATGGATGCAATGGCTGCCTCGTCGTCCTTTACCGCCATCCAGCCCATCCCATCAACAGACCCTTCATGCGAAAGACAGTCGTCGGTTCGGCCTCTAGGAGTCGACGGTCTTGCAGAGAACCACCGTAACATCACCCGCAATGACCACCCACGCCGACTATTCATTGGTCCAATGCCCCAGAAGACCCTGGTAGAGATGCATGGCATGATGGGTGAAGACAGCGAATCCTTTGATGCTGCCTCCGCTGCACTCACAAACGTTCTGGACCATCACGCCCGCGAATTCTACCTACGCGAAGGCGGCAGACCGGAGGGCTGGGACGATGAAACGCGAGAGAATGTCTGCAAAGAATTGATGAAACGATGGCGGGAGAGCCCCTGGACTCAACCGTTGCGTCCCCAGTATAGTCACCGCCATGGGGGTATCACGCGTTGGGTGGGTGGTAGCTTCGAGGTTGGGAACATTCTTGGGGTGAGCACACTTGAACACCACGCACCATCATCCTCCCGTCCCGAACCTTTTGTGGCTCCTGAAAGATCACCCCAACACGAACCGCAGCCTGAGGCCCGCGATGCGACTGCAAATGCACCTGCAGTGTCGTCCGAGTCACGGTCTTCAATAGGACCATCCTCATATCGAACAGCACGGACAGAGCTTCCGCCGTCCCTGAGAGATCCGCCATGGTCACCTTCTCTTACCAGTCTCTCTGAACAGGGCGCTGATCTCTCCGCATTTCCGTCGGGAGCCCCATTACTTGCCACGACGTCTGCGCCCTCTCCCTCGACTCGCGGTCATGAATCTTCACCACCTCAGGGTCTCAAATCTATCCTGAAGCGAAAGACGGGGACTCTATCAACTGGCAAGACACCTAATACTGGAAGGAACATCTCTCTTGTACACCGAGGAACGAAGTCAAAGGCATTCAAGTTATCACGATCGAAGACTGCCAAATCCCCCCGCGATGTTGCGAGTGCTGGAGGACCATCGTCCCACACCAAAAAAGTGAACAGTGAAGCCCCAGCACCTCCAGTCTCTGTCCTCGCAAGGGCAGGCAGTGACGTTGTTGGATCCAGCGCAGGTGCAGCTACAGAAGCAGCATCTTTGCACGTGGCCTCAGGTGACGTGGTGCTCCGAGATAGAATGCTTGTAAGGATATTCTACACAAAGTGCGAATCACTTCCAAGTAATTTCGATGAAATGCAAAATCGGCAAACTTGCTATCTTCGTCAACAAGATTGCGCTGAATTTTTAGTTGTATGGAGACAGAATAGAATTGAGCTTTACGAAGAACATACCCTTCCTGGAAAAGAAAGATTTACTGGCCACAAATATCTAGCCTTCATAATTCCCTTGACATCAGGACGAACTTCTGTTTCGTTGTATTCTTTTGTCGACCAAACCTTTTGCATTCTTTGTCCGCCAACTCCCGTACAATCGAGTGGTTCCAGAGCACGAGCGCTGTTCCATATTACAAAGGAAGGTACTAATGTCTTCATTTGCAAGGTTAAGAGTCGAAGCAGAGCACAGGACTGGCTGTGGCACCTATGGCGCCATCTTGGTGGAAAAATCCCACCATGTCTTGAGATCCGCTGCCCTGACATCGACACGCGCATCGATATCGACATTCCAGAAGAGGATTCTTTGAACTTTGACAAAGCCTATGACGCTTTCAGTTATAAGAACATTACCAGTTTCGTACTACACGTACTCCAAGCCAGGAGAGCAGATTCGGATGTCGCTTCGCCGACAAGGAAGGATTCCGTCGAATGCGAGATACAAGCTGGCAAGCAACTGGAGCTTGCGTGGAGATCCGGAGTACTGCTCGATTGGGTGTGGCATAACAAAGACGTCGAGGGCAACGCTCGGCCATGGTCCGTTCTCGTAGGATTTGCTCTTCGACAGGGCACACGACTGCCTCATCTCGAACTACGCCTCGGGGGACACTTTCCGAATCACATTCACCCTCGGAATGGAAAGAAGATAGTCGAGCCACCTGCTGTTGAAGGTTATCTTGATCGCATTAGAATTCAAGGTCGTCAACGAGTATATCTCGTAACGCATGACGGGCACTTATTTTCCTTGCAACCCTCCGATGCAAATCCCCCCCTTCCTCCAAGTGCCCACCTCTCGCTCATGGTATCTGGGACGTTGCATCCATCACTGGACGAATATGCGAAGCAGCTATTCGAGGATGAAGTCTGCAGAGGCGCGGACCAGATTCGAGCCGCTTCTGGAGAGTTGGACCTTCGGAACATACAAGTCGTGAAGCGAACATATCGCCCTTTATCGACTGATAATGGCGAGGACGTTGCGCACGACGAGATCGATGGACAAGACTTGGGTGGCCATCAAGGACATGCAAATGTGCATGATAAGGTGCAGCTGCACCTCAGACGCGAGTTCGAGATCGTGCTTGCCACAGGCCGTGTTCTCCGATATGAAGCATATTCAGCCATGGACTGTGTCGAGTGGGTGCGAAGACTGCGTGCTTTGGTTATATATTGGTCCCGGCACCATCGTGCAAATGCAGAAAACGAGATGGACGTTGCAAATGCGGAAGGTAAACGTTCGCGATTGACACCCAAGGTAACGAAGTGTTCCCATGAAAATGGGTACCCTACACCGCCGGAACCGCCCCTGGCAGATGATGTCTCGTTATCTGTCTTGCCATCCTTGTACAATTGGTGTTCCTTGACCGGATGCAGAAGTATTATCAAATCAGGGAGGGCCTACGTGAGAAAGGGGTTGAGGGGACAATGCCAGCTCGTTCAGCTTTTTCTCGTGGCAGGCCGACTGATTCAATTCTACGTGTCTCCTGATACGACACTCCATCATCGCAGCTCTGAAGACATCAGTTTACTCGATGCATATGTATGTTCTGGTTACCTCGCCACGCTCGAGTTGCGCAGAAGTGAGTTCAATCCTGAGGCGTCCACCTTGCCCCGACGGTACCAGGATGGCCTGGAAACGGACGAACCGGAGGAAGACGAATTGTTTGTCGTTTGGTATCGAAAATCGACAGCCTTGGCAGAAGGGCACACGAATGCGCCGGCGGGTGCTTTTCAACCGACGTACCCGATTCCTCGTCTAGCGAAAAAGGGGAATAATAAGCAGTTGGTGTTTCGTATGAGGAGCAAGGTGGAGAGGGACGCGTGGTGCTGGGCACTGGGGTGCGAAATTGAGAAGGTTGTGAGGCGTAATATGGATAGGGAGCAGCGAGTGAGGGAGGCGGGCGGACTGGTAGGTTTACAGGATTGAAAGATCCAATTGCACTTTCCTTTCATTCGGCAAGTACTGTTCCGATGGTATTTGACATTCATAAACGATTCTGAGTTGTGGGCAGGAAGATGGGTATTATAATCCTGCAATACTGGTATATACGGTAGTCGAGAGACATAACACGGTTTATTCTATAACCTCATCCACATCGTCGTCGCTTTCCTCTTGACGTCTTCGCTGTCTTCTCGCAGCAATCCTTACTCTCTTCTCTAATTCCTTGTCAACTTTGAGACTTCCCATAGTAATGCGCTTGTTGCAGCCAGATGCGGGACAAGGCTTCCCAGTCGGACCCGCCTTCTTCAAGAATTCCCGAATTGCTGCTCCGGAATAAGAGTGCCCGCACACTTCAGAAGTCATTGGGTTCTCCAGCACTGTGAGGGTGATGGGACATTTGTAGTCCTGAGTGACACCACCGATCTCGAGTTCATCTTCGGCGTCACTTGGGTCACCATCCTCTGTGGATTATGTCTAAAGTTACTGCCTTGCACAACCATGAATCACGGACCTCTTGGGACAAGATCATTGATGGGTGGGATTGCTTCATCCGGATTTTGAACCTCGTGAAGATAATTTAAGATGAATACTGTCAAACAGGAGAGGGTGACATACGTGGATGGCTTGTTTGAACTCTACATACGTATCAGTGGTGGCATATTTTTGACGCGTAGTTTTCTGTTCGTATTCGCTAATACGCTCCTTCACTTGATTTTCGTAAGTCTCTAGGACATTTTCGACCACTTCTCCACGCATGAGGGACTGGTAGAGATCTTTCAGAACTTCTTCATGAGAGCGCATCTCGTGGTCAATGTCAAGCAGCTCTTTCATGAGAGCATCGACTTCTCCTAACGCCTCTCCGGATTGACCGACTTCCAATACATCTGCGAGAGATATCGCAACATCCTTGACGAGACGAAAAGAAC
The DNA here is from genome assembly GCA_038094055.1 of Chalciporus sphaerocephalus. Taxonomy (NCBI): domain Eukaryota; kingdom Fungi; phylum Basidiomycota; class Agaricomycetes; order Boletales; family Boletaceae; genus Chalciporus; species Chalciporus sphaerocephalus. The sequence goes on from JBBPTH010000001.1 coordinate 240,453, forward strand.
TCTGGTGTATTTGCTTTCTGATCATCTCCCAGTCTTGTGCTATTCCATGTAACTTTGCACCCTCCTTCTTGTCCAAAGGTTGATCATGGAAGTTGGCAATGTCTATTCTCTCATCATAATCATCGTCATTGTCGCTGACGTTGGATGGACCGACTGTAGGAACTCGGTCGTCGCGAGTGATCTTTGGTTTCTTTTCCTTCTTTACCGACTTGTGCACAGGTTGTTGGTTATTCTCCGAGTCCTCATCCACGTCGTCTGCGCGTCTTCGAGCGGGGTTTTCATCTTCCTCAATGTGATCAGACGAGGGTGCCCTAGGGGCGCGTCGTAGACGGGAAGAGCGTTTGGCGGGCATTATGAGTGAGGAGGTGAATGGCGCGTCGCGAGCATAGGGGAGTCTAGGGCCGGCGTCTACGCGGATCCGGCTTAGTTCATCCATGGTCACGCATTGCTACTAGTCCTCACTTGCTTCATTGACCTTGGTTCATTCGCTAACGACGAGGATGCTTTCTTTACTTTGGGGTGCAACTCAGAGAGCTTGTTCGCTCATATCTCTTTCCCACTCCAGGACATTTTCCGCCTCGCCTTTCCTCTCCATGACCCTCAACCAGGCAATGCGGAGAAAGAAACCTCAAAAGATTGCTCTACCAAAGTCTCCCCTTCTTGACACATGTCCGCAGAAAAAAGGCGTCTGTACACAAATCTTCATCGCGAAACCAAAGAAACCCAACTCAGCCAAGCGAAAGGTCGCTCGTGTCAAGTTGTCCAACGGGAACTCGATCATTGCCTATATTCAGGGTGAAGGCCATAACTTGCAGGAACACTCCGTCGTCTTGGTTCGTGGTGGTCGTACACAAGATTTGCCTGGTGTCAGGTACGTCGTCGTCGTCGCATGATGATAGTTTACTCGGCTGAGCGTGATGTGTGCAGGTACAAGATCGTTCGTGGGGCATTAGACTTTGGTGGTGTCGTCGGTCGCGTACGCTCGAGAAGTAAATATGGAGTCGCGAAACCCAAGAAATAGACCTCTACAACCAACTGTTCAGTCATTTAATACCGTTTACTCTGTATTCGTTTTTTCTAACGCCGACAATTGACCGAATAGTTTGCGACGCACCGATGATTCCTATCGGAGGACAGGGTACTCATTTAGTGAGAACACACGACGTTGCGGATGTTTAAATATAGTATCATGCTCGAATCCGTTGCATTTGACTAACTGTCCAGGTAGTCGATCTACAGTACCTCGACTTTAAGAAAGCCTCCCTAAGAACCAAGATAGTCCTGAACCTTTGAAGGCGTATGAAATTTTTGAATCAAGCCCGCAGACTTCCTCGTAGGCTCAACCTTGTCCTCCCACTCTCTCCATATCAGCCCGTACCACACCGCCCATCCCAGAGTGATCTCTGTCTTACAGGAGGAATAGCCGCTTTAACCATAGTCACCTCCGCTGTTGGTATAGTGATGGCAATCATCGCAAGTGCCACCGTGATGTTGTCTTCAGGTTCGCAAAAGGAGTATCTGACCTAGAATGCTGCTGTGTATAATATCTCTTTTCTCGGAAACCTCATCAACAATTGGATCCCGCGTGGCGTTTGCATTTCTCGCCGTCTTCGTTGCTTGGACGTTGGTATGTATTATCCGTTGAATTGATTGTGAGTGAGTAGGATTCGTGCTAATTGGCGAGAAATTGGAACCCCCTCTGGTACGCTTCACGTCTACCGTCGGCGGCCCCTGGTCTCCTCTCAGCATGTGCCATCGTGTCTAAGAGTGCAGTCTGCGATGAGCCCGCCCACCAAGGTGCCCGGTAACCCAGCCGATACCATCCTTCCCCTCCCCTATCTTACTAACGATGCTGACTTCGAGATTGTCATTGTTTTTAGTGGCCTCTCATTAATCATTTAAAAACTTTCCTCGGTTCTACGTTCTGCCTAAGGATTGACACGCTTACCAAGGTGACTATACTGTTGGTGACTCGGAGCTTCAGTGTGAATGTGAAGACAGCGATAGTATCAAACTTTTACTTCTCCGTACCGACTCGACATGGAAGATCATATTGAGGGTGACAGTCAGCACCATACGCTGGTTCCTAAAGAGTGCCACCGCGAGCATCATGAGCGGAATTTCTTCTACTGTTAATTGTACTGAACTCCCATTGGTCTTGATGGCCAAGTGGACGCTGTGCAACCCAAGGGCCACAGCTTTTTGACCCGCTCGACATCAATAGAGTAGCAGTTGCTTAAACCTGATCTACGAAATAGCCATGGGAGCCTACACTTCTGAATTGTGGCCATACAGTGGCAAAAACGTCGTAGATGTCACTATCTCGCCCTAACGTTCCGGGTACGTCGCGCGCTATGGGATCCATGTCCTTTGTCCCGATTAAGATGCTGGTCCTTGTAGTTGGGACTGGTTCTGTCTGACTTCGCCTGGATACGCTGAGGAGCTCGAAATTGTCGCGTTGACTGAATGTACAGTCGTACTAGATAGAGTAGTAGCAGCTTCAATACATTTTGCTGCCCAAGCCACCGACAGGGGAATTGCAAGTTGTTAATATGGTGGCTGTGCCAGTAAGTGAAAACCATCAACTGCTCGCTCGACCATTCATACCATGTCCTGCGTACTTCAACTAGCACGTTCCTCGCATGCATTACGCGCTGCTCATCAGCTACGCCGGGCCTCGACTCTACCTTCCTCAAGCTCGGCTGTGACATCCCAGAAGCGACTGGATCTGGACGTCCAAGTTGATCCCAATCATGGTCTCTGGGCATTCTTCCGCAAAAAGGAGGTCGATGGCGTGGTGAAGCACGAAACGGTGGAAACTATAGAATCTCTCACCGAGTCAGGTATGTAAGCTGTTGACGCGTGCCCGCTGTACCTTTCAGCTCGGTGCTTTTGTGTTTCTGCTAGGACGTCCTTGGAGGGCTGGTGAGCTCAGGCGAAAAAGTTTCAAAGACCTGCATACATTATGGTATGTTCTGTTACGAGAGCGGAACCTGCTTGCAACGCAGAAAGAGGAAGCTCGGAGATTGGGTGTAGCGAGTAAGGAGGCACTCGCTGCTCCGACTATGGACACAATGGTGCGCTAAATAGTCACTACTTTTTTACGCATCCACTCACATGTTGGAATTTTGTATTGTTTCCTTTGTGCCGAAAGTCAATGGCTCGCATCAAAGGTGTGCTTAATGAGCGACGACTACACTATGAGAAGTTGTTCGCGCAGGGAGCCATGCCTCAGGAGGAGATTCTGAAGGTGCCCGAACCACCATCGCGTCGAATGACTCGTCGAGAACGCACGGCGGCTCGGCGAAAGGCAGCATCAGCATCATCAGGAACCCCAACTGACGCTTAAACGTCCAATGTCGCGTATTACCGTACTAGATATCCCACAACTGTGTTAATATAGTCGGACAATGTTATTAGACGACGGGCGAATGAACTTGAATGCTAGCTGATATGGACGTTATGTCTACTTGATCTGCGAGCTTGTTCCCAATCCAGCATGGCCTGCGAGATCTGGCAGTCCCTAACAGAGGGGTTTTCGTACATCTCTATCTGTCGTTTCCCGCGTCTAATGAGGTGTTCGATCATAGAGACATTACGAGGGGATATAGAGGATGCCTGAGTGTGAAACGTATATCGAACGAAGAGCAAGAACCTGGGCTGGGCAGGTGGAGGTTTTGCTTGTACCATCCGGAGAGCGCGTCTATACAGTGCGAGAACTTCTCTCTGCAGTCCAGATTTCTTAACAGACATTTTGAGGTTTGCGATGCATTGAATGTTGGGAAACCCTCTGAAGCTCCCAGGAGAGGTGTCTAGTGTCCCGTCGTGTCGACCCGACCCCCGGTCACCACCGGCTATAGCGCCCAATCTTGAAGGAATGGACTTTGACTGATCCACTATGTTTGCTTGCAGGAAGAGCAGTGGGCTCGCAACTCGAATACGTGACCGTCGGTGGCTGTCTAACGGCATTCGCAACTTCTCATCGACGTCGAGTGTGCGTTCCACTGGTGGGGCATCGAATCCGACAGAGTATTGCAAGGACCTCGTTCGAAAACACGACTATGAAGGATACCTTACCTCACAGTTCTATCCTCGACGGTATCAAGATGCATATTACGCGCTGAGAGCTTTCTACATTGAACTCTCCATGGTAAAAGAAGCTGTCTCGCAAACCACACTAGGACAAGCGCGACTTTTGTTTTGGAAGGAGACCATCAAAGACATATACGCTGTAAGTAGTGTGTCTGGTGCGTTTGATTATCCTCGATTTTCTTGCAGAAAAAGCCTCCGCGACACCCTATCGCACTTGGCCTCCATGAAGCGACGCAAAGAAGTCGACTGCCACAATACCATTTCCAACGGATAATTGAAGCCAGGGAACAAGAATTGTATTCCCAGTCCCATCTGACGGTGGAATCTCTGACCGCGCATGCCGAGTCCACGACGTCGACGTTTTTGTATCTGCTGCTCTCGTTACTGAACCTACCATCTTCGACGCTGTCGCATGCGGCATCTCATCTTGGTGTGGCGCAATCATTGGCTACGCTCCTTCGTGCCTTTCCATTCCATGCATCCAAGGGAGTGATGGTTATTCCCGCTGAGATTACGGCAAGACACGGTGTCAATCAGCATGAAGTGTTTACCAAGGGCGAAAGCTCGAAGGCGCTTGAAGATGCGGTGTTCGAATTCGCGACGATTGCGAACGACAACCTGCTCACAGCACGTAGTATGTTCACGGAGTCAGGAGGAAAAGTTCCGCAGGAGGCGATGGCGGTGTTTACGAGCGCTGTCCCTGTTGGCTCTATTTTGCGGCGACTTGAAGCGGTGAACTTCAACATATACGATGCCAGTTTGCAGGTCCGGGATTGGAAATTAGCATGGCAGGTCTGGAGGAGTTACTATAAGAGGACTTTCTGAGCGCTTTTGGGACAATGCCGGCATTATATATGTACGCTCTGTCTACCAAACCTGCAACTCGGCGCTTGTGTCAAGTACTACGCTCTGCCTTGACTATAGCTACTCCAGTTGTCAATTGCATGTCTTGTGGCTCCGAGTCTGCGGGGTCCGCGAAGATGGGGGCGACCTAGTCAAATTTGGAAGTCCGATGCTTGTACCTTCAAGTGGCCTGCACAACACCTTGACACCAGACCACCACCACAGTAAACAAGGTGCGCGCAACCCTCGCCCTCTCTTCGTCCGCATCTCCCTCCGTCTCGCTCTCCACGTTTATTTCCGATTTTTCTCTGATTTTATAGGCACTCTTTGCTCTCTCTACTTGCCACAGAGGACCTATGGAGCGTCTATGCGGTGCGTTTTTTTACCACCCAGCATATTCACACATCCCCCTCAGCGATCATCTCGACGATGTCATTCAACTCATCATCTACGAACTTAACGATCCAAGCGTCCTCACACTCACCTCAAAGCGCTTCCTTCGTGTCTCAAGGGATCCCTATGTTCGCGCGCACTATTTTCTTCATCGGTATGGTCACATGGATGCCATGTTTTGGGCGTTAGGAAGGGGGAGGGTTCTCAACGACCAAGTCATCGACGTGCGTTTTCTGCAACCCAATTCACTGCGCTCACACGCCTCTGGTTGGGCTGACTATATTCGCCGGTTCCTCAGATCCTGGTATCCAGTGGTGCCTATGTATCTCGCTACCTCATCCAGGTCGCTATTCATCACTACTTCCGATCCGCCAGTCACTTCATCAAGACTCCATGGGTTCGATCGATACCGCTTCCCGTGTTCACGCACTTCATGAAGGTCACTTCTGGACTGTTCGATGAAATACCACTCGGCAAGAACGAGGACGACGGATATATCTTTCACTCTTTTCTCAAGGAGAGCAGGCTCCCTCAGGATTTAAAGAGTACAAAATGGGAGGACGTGCGTGTAATATTGGACAAGTATAAGGTGCGCTTTCTTTTGGCTGATGCTTGATTTCTATACGATCTTCTGTGCAGTTTATCCCTTTCACCATGAAGGTTGGTCATCCATCGGGTTGTCCGCCTCGCTGATCTGACTACCTACAAGGATCCCCTGATGGCACAGCTGCCTATTGCCCTAGCTATTGAACCCAGGTTGTTGCCTTATGCCGAGGCCAACGGATTCCGGATGGATCCCAAGTATCGTGATTTCGTTTTCCGTAAGATGTTTGAAAAGCAAGCCCTCAACAGCGTAGATCGAACTGACGATATCGTTCGCAACGTCCGAGAGTTGAAACGCCTAGATCCAAGGATGTTTTTGAGTCGTACTGTGGCAGCTGAGATATGTATGGAGGCCAAGACCAATGAGTGTGCTTATCGAGCAATAAAGGTGCTTGACCGCTCAGGGGAACTCCTCTTTAAGCTCAGGTATGTCAGGGTTCTTAACATATCAGACCAACTAACCTCTCACATTATTTCAGTACTGTCGTTACCGAGTTGATGAAGGTAAGAGACAAAGCAACTCCGTAGATACACCCGTTCACAGTATCAAAGCTTTTCGTTAAATCCCGCTCAATCACGTCAACCTACACTATCAATGTCTTGCGTCAACTTTACGCCGATTTTCCTACCGCCGACCCAACTATCCGAGTTGTCATGCTTCTAAGCGTGTGTCTATCTGACAGCACCTGGGTGTTCTCCGCGACCCCTGAAGGCGTCGTCTCTTTCCATGATAAACTGGAAGCCTTGAATCTTGTGCCGCTAACGAAGGAGGATTTGTTTAATATTATGATCAATCCTTTTGTGGAAAAGCATACTCTTTTGCTTGACTACGCGAGAGAAGAGATGGAGATGAATGCGAAGGATATTCAAGACCTCGTGCAAGAAGTGGCTGTCAAATGTCTGGAGATCGGGAGCAAGGGCAAGACACTCCGTAAACTTGCCGAACAGTATTCGCTACGTGCGGTTCTTGAGGAGGTTGCTGTAAGACGATTTTCTATTTCGGTGGACGATCTCCCGCCAGCGGAAGACGAGAAAGCGTGTGCCGCTTATGAAGCACCTCTTTGTCGAGACTTTAGTAATTTGAAGACAATCCGAGCGAACTCGAATGCGTCGAATGCGTCTTCACCTCCCGCTACGTCCACTGAGCCTGCTCAGTCAGCGGAAGCTGACGATGCCGTGTTAGAAAGTCAGGAAGAAGGCGCCAGTGAACTTGTTGAGAGCCCGGTGGAGGGAATGCCTACTAATATTGATGGACTAGACTTGGGAGCTATCGGCCAGGACACATTATCTGCTATGATTCGTCAAGACGAGATGGCGCCCACACGATCTCGCAGGCGGTCATACTACTATAGTATGTACGGTGTTGATGTTAACGGAAAGCTGGATTTCCCTGTTGAGTCCTTACCAGTTGGAAGATGGGTGAAGGATAATTATGGTCAGCATAGTCCTATGATGGCCTTGTTCATGACTCATGCCGTAATAAACAATAATACTACGCTTCTTCATCTATATCTTCCATCTGCCGGAGTGGGGTATACCTCCGTGTCCACGCATGTTCCCGTTACGCTCAAACATTTCAAGATTCTCGCGCATTTGGGGCGAGCTCCTAACTGGTGCCTTTATCATGAAATCGAGTTTGGCGCAGAGTTTTACTTTAGCGAGGACGACTATCTTTCTAGGCAATCTCCCGCGGGTGACACTAAATGGTCCAGTAAATGCCGTGCTAAATCCAGCGACATTAAGAAGGAAACGGGTTCTCCTACCCTACCTACCCCGCCCCGTTCGTCATGCCAAGCAGGACCGTCTACTCAGCGACTATCAAGTATTTCTCCACGGGTGTCTCGGAGGCGACCAAGGAGGTCGGCAGCTGCGACCGTAACATCGTATGTCGTTCCGGATTCCGACGACGATGCGATCGTGGAGGACGATGGGGAGAATGCAATGATTTCCTTGTTGAGTATGCAAGCAAAGAAGCGCAAGGTGGAATCAAACCTCCAAAGATGGATTAAGCACCTGTCTGCTCTCCTAGTAGATGAGCAGCGAAAGTACAAGGAAAGACGGAGGCGTCAGGACAAGAGTGTAGATGGTAAACGGCGAGTCATGAAGGTAGGTATTTTTTTCCCTTGTGCTAGACATAACTTCTGAAGAATCAATTCCGAAGACCGAATTCCACAAGTCCCTCATTATGCACCTGCGTTCCTTACGCAAGGTTGACCTCGACAAACGCAAGCAACTTTATGGATCGGATGTTGCCGAGGAAGATTACAGTGACGACGATGACGACGAAGAGTATCAGAACGTCCGGGCCTCCAAGCGCAGACGCACGAACAATTAACTCCATGCTCACGGACAGCAGATGTAGATTTATACATACAACCATAACTGTACTTTTCTTCCCCGTAATACTTGTTTGCTACATTCATTTTAATAAGATTCTTAGCTTTGTGGACATACAGGATTGTTGTCCGGTCGATCTACAATCATAATTGCAGACCATGTCAATACATTGTTCAATGTATGATATCAATATGGACCATCACCTGAATCTGATACATGCAGCTTGAAAAGGTGCTGGAGCATCTGTGAGCCTGTCCCTGTGCTCTATTAATCGCTACCGTAACATCGAGTCCGCAAAGGTTCACGCAAAAGCTGTGAGATGTCACGGTAGGTCACAGTCACGTGACGTTGAATGAATCCTTATGTGAAGTCTACTTTAGTACCATCCAACCTGTTCATTGGTCTTAAGGTCGACATGGAGGGTCTATTCTTCAACGTGAGCGTTCGTTGACTGCATAAGGGCTTATTAACTTTCAAGTTGCAGGTTAACAATGGCTTTCTGGAGGGCATGGTGCGCGGTTACAAGGCCGGAATCTTGACCCAAGGTCATTATGCAAGCTTAACACAATGCGAGACCCTCGATGATCTCAAGACACAGCTCTCCACGACCGATTACGGTAATTTCCTCGCGAACGAGCCCTCACCACTGTCGACGTCTACAATTTCCGACAAGGCAACGCAACTCCTTGTGGACCAGTTCAATTTCGTCCGCAGCAATGCTGTAGAACCATTAAGTAAATTCCTTGACTACATTACGTATGGTTACATGATCGACAATGTTGTCCTCTTGATCACCGGAACTTTACACGAGAGGGATACCCACGAACTTTTGGGACGTTGTCATCCCCTGGGTATCTTTGATACAATGCCAGCGTTGTGCGTCGCTACCAACGTTGAGGAACTTTACCACAGCGTGCTTGTAGAGACGCCCCTAGCTCCATACTTCCGCGATTGTCTCTCTGCTGCTGATCTCGATGATCTTAATATCGAGATCATCCGTAATACAGTCTACAAGGCCTATCTCGAGGATTTCTACAACTTTGTCGATACTCTAGGGTCACCAACGTCAGACGTGATGCAAAATATCCTCGCATTCGAGGCCGATCGGCGGACAGTCACTATCACTATCAACTCATTTGACACAGAGTTGACCAAGGAACAACGGGCCAAACTTTTCCCTGCGATCGGTAGATTGTTCCCTGAAGGGAACAATGCTCTCGCAAGAGCAGACGACATCGAACAAGTGCGGCTAGCCTGTGACAGTGTTTCCGAGTACCGTTCGTTCTTCGATAGCTCTGGGGCAAGTCAGACTAATCAGGATGCCGGAGACCTGGGCATTGCAGCCCGACTAGAGGACCGGTTCTTCAGGATGGAGGTACATCTTAACAAACAGGCATTCTTGCAGCAGTTCCAGCACGGCGTGTTCTACAGCTATATGAAGTTGAAGGAACAGGAGATTCGGAATGTGACATGGATAGCGGAGTGTATTGCCCAGGATGCGAGGGACAGGATACAGGACTTTATACCAATCTTTTGATTTTGCCACGTGGTATTCTCCGCGGTGTAATATGGCGTTCGTTCATTCTGATCTAATTCTTCAGGGCATATTTCACTGAAAAATGGAGTGAAGATGGAAATCCCAACAGGTCCTGCTGCGTCTATACTCTACGTGTACAGCAACCCGTGGTATATAGAGTGGTAGGATAACTCCCCTCCCTGTTATGACACCACATCTTGGGATATCAGGACACCACCTGCTGTAACTTCCTCATTGTTGGTACTCGCAACACCAGAGCTCCCTTCGGAGGGAGCGTCACTTGGTATCGCAGATTCAGGGTCAGTAGAAAGTCCCTCTGCTTCGCTTTTTAAAGTCTTCTTCGCAAGCCTCTCATCCAGCCAAGGACCGGCACTACTTAGGTCACAACCACCCAAGCCCCCGCAAGTACAATTTCCTCCTAGCACAGTGGGAAGATTGTCAGCGTCAACAATTTGCAAAAGAACCTCTTGATAGTCCTTTCCAAGGATATCCACTTTCGCGGCTGTTTCCTTAGAGAGCCAAGGCTTAACCATGGACCAAATGAACGTGAATGAAGACGGGGCATTAACAACAACTAATTGACCCATTCTAAGGAACGAGAAAAAATCAAGAGACGCGAAGATTAGTCGGAAGCGAAGCGTACAATTCTGGGTAATAATCTTGCGATATCTGGAAGCTTGTTTGGATCAACGACTTCGCTTGCCAGAACTGCGACAAACTGAATAATATGTCATCGCAACGTGGAACATGACCATGCAACCACAATACATACCTAAAGCCCTTGAGATCTACTATGACTATTCCCTCCCCGATATGACGACCTGCCGCACGAGAGGCAGACGGCAGAACCTCACGAGTGAGGGACTCTGCGCTCACAATGATGGAGTCCAAATGCGTTTCTGGCGTGACGTGCTTGTAGAGTTCAGGAAGGTTCATTCCGCCAAAAATTTCTATATTCACGGGTCGTCCTTTCTGTTGCATGTGAAGGATAGAGTCATGCATCAATGAGATCTTCTACTGACCTTGTCTGTCTAGTGGAGACACATTAGGTCCGAGACAGCAGAAACAGCACCCCAAGTCGTAAGTCAGGTGAGAAGCGTACCTTGTGAAAGTACATTGACCACGATCGGAATACGTGCTCGCGACCGGGAAACTTGAATCATAAGTCAATGAATGAACCTGACACGAATCGCACTATGAGATTACTCACGTCAAACGGGTCCATTCTGTTGTAAAGATCATCTATGCCAGAGCCTGATACGCTCTCTCGCCACTGCTGACAATTCCTGAACATCTTCTTCGATTCACTGAGATTAAACTTGCGAGCTCGCAAGAACCGCCTTGCAAAACACCATAGATGTCAATGTTCAATGAGGATGCCGAATCCACAAGGGACACTCACAGTAACGTGTGGTCGTCTGTTCCAAGGGAATCGCCCTCATGTAAGATTTCCTCTGCAAACAGTTGTTCTCGGAAGGTTTTGAGGATTTCTGCTTGTTGGGGGGAGAGGGACTCGGAGTCAGGGCCCAAATCAGGAATCGCCATGGTGAGAGTTGGAGGAACAGTATGCGAAAAGCAGTCCCGGGAATTAGTGGTAGTTACTTGTAGTTACTTGCTGACACTGCCTTCTGCCAAAGACTGATTGTTACCAACCAGCCAGTCGTTTCAAGTTTATAGTAAGCCTTAAAATGGCCCTACAATCAGATCCTCGTACGATAAGGGTATGTGTGCAGGACCACTAGCACTGGTCAGCAGGGCATTGCGGTAAACAGAAAGCGGGTGAGGTCGTTCTTCTAGTGGTGGTCTTCATGATCTAGTGGTCTGCTATCACAGAAAATCTTCCTGTCCGTGTGCTGTCAAAGTGCGATGTGCTGCACTGATTATTCGCTCGTGCGTGCATAGGATCTACTACTAGTATGTTCAAAGTTTCTGCACGAACATACATCGATAACGTTCAATTAACCGTTCTGAGACTCAACAGGGTTAACTCCGAGTCCGTGCTTAATGGGGTGATGACAATTATGCACTGGCTGCAGGAAAGGGGCTCTACTGACCAACTCACCACAGACCACCATGTACATCGCTGGGCTCACCAATTCACTCACATCGCAAAGGGTCGAAGGCTTGGTGCTCATCACCACCGCAGATTTCTTCCGATTCCTCCTATGGCGGCTACGTTTTAGAGCACCCACTGAGGCCACTACCTCAAGGGAAGCTGAAAGCGAAGGCGGCCTTCCTATGCCACAAATGACACGCGTCTCATTCTTGGGGAAAGTCGCTTCGCCCGTTCAAGCACTTGCGGTGCTGCTGCCCCCGACATTGTACTCTGCCGCTGTCGCACTCAACGGTTTCAAACAGCCAGCTTGGATGGGGAGGTTTTCCTTACCGGATGACGTCGTTCGACCTGAGTTGAAGAACGCGATTAGAGTGATAGCTTGTGCCGCTTACTTTTCGCTGAAATTTGCCTTCAATCGGATCTTCAGTCACGTCGACGAACGACGACGTATCATAGGGGTAAGCATTTATTCAGTTATCACGAGTGACGTGAATTCATTTCTTCCCCTTCCTTCCATCAGTGTCGCGAAAAGCCCAAGTTGATTAGAACTGGCCCATACGCTATCGTTCGCCATCCTGCTTACAGGTGAGGAAATTTTTATTCTGACATTTACTGGGATTGACTCTGGTCGACCTTCATCAGCATGGCGCTCCTCCAACAGGTGTTCTACTCCATTATGCAGTGGTCATACATCCCTCTTGCTTCGCTCGGCGTTCTTGCCAGTGCACTAGCAGTCAAGATTCCCATCGAGGTGCGTTGCGAATCGACCTCATTGACTGACAATAAGGACTCATGGATTCGTCAGGAAAATGCAGTCCAGGAAAATGATGTCATCGGTCCCGAGTACACTGAATATATGAAGACCGTCCCTGCAAAGGTCATTCCATACATCTGGTAGGCCTGACGGACAGACTCTATAGTTGTATTTTCGAGTATGACTACCTTGTAAGCTATGAATCGAGTTGTAGTGATGTCTGCGATGTTAATACAAGACTTTTGACCTTTTCTGTGTCCATTCCCACAAGGACACGCTCTCCACCGACTGAAGATCGCACGTCGTCCATGACTGCCTTTACCCCTCTCCAACCAAGGCCAGTCCATTCTGCGACAAGTTTTCCGTTGAAGTTATTCTTCAACCAGGCACGGGCGTATCGCTCATGTGCCGCTGCATCCCATGCCTCCTTTTTGCCGAAACACACGAGTGCCTCCTCAACTGCGTCATGGTATATTCCAGGCGTGTACCCAGTTGGGATCTTATCTTGAGCCCACATGAGAAAGTCGTAATACATGCTGCGACTTTGGACGGACTTGTTGAAGGGGCGCATAGACGGCACATGCAACAGCCGAGGATCGAAGAAGCGTGACGTTGCAGCGAACTTAAATGTCTCCTCCACTGTGTTAAACCCCTTTTCCCACGTATTCATGGACAGTCCCATGAAGTCCAAAACGGCTCGAGGAGAGCGAGAGAGATGCATTGGGGGATCTGGATTAGGACTTGCGATCTGAACGCGAGATCGAGTGAGCTTCCCAACCACAATCTGTACGTGGAAATGAATACCTTTAGGCCATGATGGTTGACTGATAAGCCATGACTCTTTGCGATGGCGGAAATGATGATTCCAAGATCACCATAGCCATGAAAGACAGCGACGCCTTCTACCGCTTCTACGTCGTCGCAAACTTTGACATCCACTTGACAGTATATTTTGTCTGAAGGAAGAGGTTGTGAAGTTGACATAAACCAGTCGTCTTGACTAATCTCGATGGCATAGTTGGATGTCCTATTCCCATCCAGCTGAATGCTTTTCATCGCGCCGAGTGCAGCAGCGACTTCTGTTGGTGGGACTTCCCCGTCGCGATCTATTGGAGAAGCTACGACAAAGTCGATATCGCCATGATCTTTTTTCCCTGGCGCTTCCGGAGGGACGATGACTGTCGAGAACAGTGTTAGAAGTTGGGTTATCAGACGGGTTATCAGGAGGGAGTAGAGCGGAGTAGGAAGTCGCGGCAGAGAGTCTGGAGGTAATTCTTGAAGAAATGCTCTACCACCCATGGTAGAGATTGTCTACAGGAGATCTGAGCCATATGAAATCTGTGGGTCCATATAGGTCCATGGGGTTAATGACAGGAATGGAAAGCGCCGGATGTAGTATCACCCAATCTTACCTCCATGATAAATGATGAACTAGCAATCTGGTCATACACGGAGAACAGCAAGCAACACAAAGCGACGACATAGCTTGCAACCAGCTGGACCACTGAATGTGACTAGGTGTTCGGAGAATATAACAGAGACATCCGATTGGCTGATAGTCAAGCTCCGACTCGGCACTTCTCTCGGCTGGTAAGCTTAGGTAAGCCTCGGATAAGTCGTCCCAGTAGACCCAGCGCTCACTGGAAGTTAGTAGATGCGGTCAAAATGTCCAAGTTTGCCCCCCACCGAAGGTCTTACAACAACCCACGCGCATCGTCCACAACCATCTGCCAGAAATGTCTTGAAGCAGGGCATTTCACCTACCAGTGCAAGTCAACGCGTCCTTATGTTTCGCGCCCCTCACGAACGGAAATGCTCGAGAACCCAAGTTCGCTTGCAAAGCTCAAGGCTGATGGGAAGCCTTCTGTAGAGGTTCCCGAGGAGTTCACAAAGAAAAATGGTACTGCGAATCTGATATTGGAAGCTAAGGAGAAGGAAAGGGTGAGACAGACAGCCACTAGCTCTGACACCCGCTCAAGTAAGAAGGCTCGGAGGTATGTAACATCCTATAGACGCTTTTTTTCTCTCATCCATTTAATATCCTGTCTCATTGTAGGTCAAGTCGGTCTTCTGACTCCGAATCATCATCAGAGTCCGATTCAGCCTCATCCGCGTCGCGCTCAAGTACCTCTGAGTCGGACTCGCAAACAGAATCGAGCTCGGAGTCTTCACGGTCACGGGAACGCGGTGAAAGGAGGCGTGTTCCTCGAAGAAACCACAGTCGAAGTCGTTCTACCTCACGCTCCCGTTCTTCAGATGCATAAAGTCAGCAAAATTGATTTTGGATCGTGTGTTATTGTTCAGTGTGCATGTATGATATCCAGATGTATAATGTCAGTTGCAACTACCAAGAGTAGTTACTCGGGTGTTCATGAGGAGCGCTACAATCAACCCATACAGACCGAGCACTTCAGCGAAGATGAGCATGAGAACCATGCCAACAAACAGTCGTTGCTCGTGGACATATGCACGGACACACGAATCACCAACAAGGCCAATTGCATATCCAGCAGCAATCCCAGTAAAGCCACATGCAATGCCTGCTCCAAGATGAATGAATCCAGCGGCCAGCGAGTAGTCGGTGTAGTTTAATGAGCCTGCAATCAAGACCGACACCACCAACCCATAGACTGCTATGATACCGGACATGACCACCGGAACAAGAGACTTCATAATCAACTCTGGTTTGAATGTACCCAATCCAGCGATACCGATACCAGACTTAGCGGTTCCATATGCAGCACCGACGGTTACATAGCGTTATCAGCACATTCGGTATTTCTAGTGTCTGGGCTGAACATACTGCTGAATATCATCTGCGGCGCGGATTACAAGTGAGTTGCAGTAGACGTGAACAGTCTGTGTGCAGTGACTAACCGCTGAAGCCACTCCAGCAAATCCAAAGAAAGGAGCGTAAGGCGGACATAGTTCAGACGACATTGTTGCTGGTGGTTAGACGGCGAATTGTAGTGGAGGCAAGCGCTGCGAGAGCTACTGTAGAGCGATCACGTGACAGTCTACCGCTTCCGTGTAATTGGCGTGCCGGCCAACGATGTGGAGGGAACATCCCTACATATATGCAAAAAAGTACACAGAATGTGGAAGATTCTACAACCCACTTTTACATTACTTCTACCAAGCTTGGTTCATGAGATAGGGATAGGCTCCCTGCACCAAGTCTCCCGCCGGAAGATGTTGAAGTTTAGTTGAGAAGAGTCACTCAAACGGGTTTCACTATATGTGCATCCTAGGACAATGTGGGGATCATGTGCACTCCATGAAAGAGGGAATACCCCTAGGAAAACAGATGAGGATGCGTGTCCACTATACTGACCCAGCGCATGTTTAGTTTTGTAAGGAAATAAGGTATACGGGGAATTATGCATTTCTGCGACAGTGTGCACATAGAATAGTCTACTTCTTCTTTATGGCCTTTAGACGTATCGTCTCGTCGCCAATGAAGACGCCCTTGCCCTTGTATGGTTCTGGCGGTCGGAATCTTCGAATTTTAGCAGCAAAGTGTCCCAGTGCGACGTTATTCGTGCTGCTGAGCACGATCTTGGTTGCTGAAGGAACCTCTGCCGTGATGTTAGCAGGGATGGGGACATATATATTGTGAGAGTGTCCGAGTTTGAGGTTCAGTCGTTTTCCGTTCCCCCCTGCAACGGTCCCCCTTGGGTCTTCCTCTAACGCCGCCCTGTATCCAACACCGACGAGGTACAGTGGTTTGAAGAACCCCTGGGTCATGCCGACGATCGCGTTATTTATAAGTGAACGTGTCGTTCCCCACATAGCGCGCTGGTTCTTTATTGCACCATTCTCGACAGTAAGGGAGAGCACGTTTGGATGAGGCGAAGAGAGTTGCATGTATGACTCGAGAGGGACTTTTGTTTCGCCGAGAGGGCCCTTGACTGCGAGGGAGGTGGTGGACTGAGTTATGGTGACATTGGGTGGTATTGGGATGGGTTGCTTCCCGATGTTTGATATGAACCCACAGACTCTGGCAGATGAGCTGAACTGTCGAATTCCGACTCTTGGGTTCATCACGACCATTGGCCAGGTTCCACAAAGCCTCTGCTTCAGTCTGACCAGCGGAGTTTGAACATGACCCCGGAACGCGACACGCGAGAGACCGTGACCCGGTGACCATGAGCAGAGCAACGAGAGCCGACCTGGGACCATGTTCATTGACAAGATAAGTTGTCTGTCGATAAGGGTGTAGTCATGCTCACCCCCCTCTAAGAAAATACACGGTTGTATATTTTAGCCCCAGTGTGCACCACGTGTAGCGTCTTGGGGACTGTATTGAGATAAGGTAGCGCCGCAGCCGGGGCTCGCGACTTTTTTTTGAACAAGCTCTCTTATCTCTGGGAATGTCTCTCTTCTTATCTTCATGTTTCGGCACACTGGAGCTCACTATAAACCGATGATGATATCACCCGATATGCACCCCAGGTTAGACCGCCTTCTTTGCACACCGGAAGATGGAAAAGTCAAAGGAAACCGACGTTACTTCAGAGTCCATCGATGTCAGTCAAGTGAAAATGTCTGCTGTTCACAAAGCAGACAATACCCTGCTTCGAAAGCTCGGCTACAAGAGCGAATTCAGGCGCGAATTCTCGGTATGTGCGTTCACACTAGTAGATCAAGCACAGGACCACCACAGAAGATCATTTAGCTCCTTGAGACGATCTCCTTCTCTCTTGCTATAATGGCCGTATCTTGTGGCACAACCACGGGGTATTCTTACCCTCTGCTGTCTGGTGGCCATTTTGCTATGGTGTGGGGCTGGTTTATTCCTTGCATTTTCATTGCATGCATCGCAGCCTCCATGGCAGAACTTGCCTCATCCATGCCGTGCGTATCTCGACACGAAGTGCTCATTTGAGATTAATTCAAGTGTTTCTCTCAAGCACGAGTGCTGGTCTATATTATTTCTCTGCAAAGATGGCTTCCCCCAAGAGATCTGCTCTTGCTTCTTGGATTACTGGGTGGTCCAACATTACCGGCCAAGTGACGTTGATTTGTTCAATCAACTATTCATGCGCCGAGCTTATCACGACTGGTATCGCAATGGCTACCGATGGTGCAGTTGTACTAGGCTCTGGGGCAACCTATGGGATCCTAGTCGCAATTCACTTCCTCCAAGCCATAATGTGCTCTGCTGCAACCAGAGTACTGGCTCGTATGACCGTATTGGTTCTCTTCGTTATCATGGCGACGACAATATCGGCCATTGTATCACTCTTGGTCTGTTCAAGGGGCATGGTCTCTGCCAAAGACGCATTCACGAAATTCGAGAACAATACTGGCTGGTCTGACAATGTTTGGGCCTTTATTCTGGCGTTTACTTCACCAATGTGGTCATTGACGGGTTGTGAGTCACCGTATGTATCTGATGCCATGTCTCGCTTTGATATAGATTTTGAACAGATGATTCCGCGGCTCATATTGCGGAGGAAACATCGAATGCAGCACATACGGCGCCAATCGCCATCATGGTCGGAGTACTAGGGACGGAGATTCTTGGCTGGCTGATATACATTGCAGCCTCGTTCGCTACCTATTCTGTTCCCGATATCGTTCAGTCGAAGTTTGCACTACCGCTCGGACAGGTCTTCCTTGAAGTGCTGGGTAAAAAGGGTGCGCTCGCTCTCTGGTGGTCTATCGCGTTCCTCCAGGTCAGTCGCATCACTGCTTACTCAAGGTCTATTCCTTCTGAAATACTTCAGTTCTTATGTGGATGCTCCCAAACTGTGGATGCATCCAGAGTTGTGTTTGCCTTCTCTAGAGACGATGCCCTTCCAGGTTCGAGATGGTGGAAACAAGTCAACCGGTATACCCTAACCCCAGTAAATGCCGTTTGGTTTGTTATATCGCTATCTATCATCTGTGGATTGTTGTCCTTCTCGGTAGCCGCATTCGACTCGCTTGCATCCGCTTCAGTGATTGGTCTTTATGTCTCATACGTGACACCAGTCTATTTCCGTATAACGGACGGCAAAGACAAGCTGAAACCCGGACCTTTCCATCTTGGACGATGGTCCAGACCAATTGGAACGATAGCAGTTACATGGGTTGCTTTCATGACTGTTATGCTGCTATTCCCTTATTCACAAACGGTGGGTCCGGAGACGATGAATTACTCCGTAGTGATCATCATGGCTATTTTCATTTTCGCGGCTGGATCTTGGATTCTTTCGGCTCGACATTGGTTCACTGGGCCGATACCTAACGTGGACACCAAGGAGACCAACACTGAGGACTCATCTTCCGACAACAGGCCAGAGTAGGGATGGAAGGAATAGCTAGACAACAAAAGGTGTCACGAACACCCACCGAAGGGTAGTCAACTAACACAGGCGAAATATTTAACAATGATGCTGTCCGATTACTAGCTTGCATTAAGTAACTGCCGGGTAAGACTGAGTGGGACGCGCGCGTTGGAGGGTCGCGTTAGCTGAGACGACGATTCGTCAATAAAAGGATGACTCGCTGGTGTCCGAATGTTCTACATCCATCTCCAGCTCTAATTCGGATGCACCAGATACTAGGTGACTACGTTCGACATAGATGGACGCGAGCGGTGTTTGATGGAGTCGCGCATTAGACCTCGCTTGCCGATCTGTTGGTCACCGAGAAATGCGACGAGTATATGGCAGGAAAGAATAAAGGAACATCCTGCAGCATGTCACGCTCCGTATGCGTGTAGCCTCGAGGAGGAGGGATGTTGCAAAGTCGTTGACCCATATGATTGCTTGGAGGACTCGGAGAAGGACCCCTTCGGCAACCCTTCGGAAGGGGTAACGCCCAGTCATTCACATACACCTCCCTACCCTTGGTTCAGAACCAACCATACTTCACTAACTGTGCGCCTTGTCTCCATTTCTTCGCAATCTACTCTCCAGAAAACTAGTCCTCTCCTTCATCTGGCCGCGAGCCTTGACATTCACATCGTTTTCACAAACGCGGCCTCGGTAATACTGGTATGGCAGCATACTACGCAAACGACACCATCGTGGAACATGCAACTTCCTTGTATCCTTATGGAAATGAAGGCGATACGAACAACGCAGTTCAGAGTTCAAGCATATACGACCTACCCACTGACTCCGAGGGCGAGGCGGAGGTGGATGAACTAGAGTCCGACACAGAGACAGACCAAGGGGAGAGCGCGTCCGCCGCCGCTCAAAAGAAGACGGGGAGGAGATTAGGGGAGCGTGCGCCTGGGACGACGCTACTCCCTATTTCGAGAATCGAGAACATAGTTCAGGCAGATGGCATGTCTCTTTGATTCTTGAAGGACGCAGTGCTGACGCGATTTTCATCTTCCATTGAAAGGTATCACTAGCAATTTATCTATGTCGAAGGAGGCTGCCTTCATGATCTCTATTGCCACGGAACGCAAGGGCCGTCTTCTGTTTGACTCAGGGGCATTTACTGAGTGTTGGAACTTTTAGGAAGAATTCATCAAGCGTATGGTGCAAGCAGGCCAGAGACAAGCTTCTGCGTCGCGTAGGAGTATTGTCAATTACGTAGACATGGGTTAGCCTCAATTTGCATACACAACGATCCTCACTAAGCTTCTTTTAGCGTCTTCTACACACCAATACCAAGAGTTTATGTTCCTTCAAGGTGATGCATTCCTCTATATCTGTTACGAATTAACTACTGACGCCGTCCCAGACACAATCCCTGAGCCAATATCTCTTTCTGAAGCACTGGAGAGGCGGAAGGCCAAGGAAAAAGAAGACATCGAAACAAATCCAGCTATGTCATCTGCAATGCGACACAGCTCACCAGGGCCTGTATCGACTGGATACCCCAATGGAAAGCCAAAAGCCAAAAGTCGCCAGATCAATGGAAAGGAAAAGACAGTTGTGACTGCAGCACCACAAGACGACGTGAGGGAGTCAGAGATAGACGATTCCTCGGGTGAACCCATCACGAACGTTGTCAGGAGCTCTAGCGGGAGAGTTATACGAAGTACGAGAGCTGCGCTACAGGATGAAGCAGACGAAGCGGACGGGTTTACAAATGGTTTGGTGCATTCACACCATCACAACTCTTGGGCAGGTTCAGGATCACAAAGGAGACTGTCTGCGACATCCCGACCCCCTAACGAGATGCAAAACTCGACCCCACAGTCTTTCACTCCTCCCTGGAATGGTCAGTTTACTGGGCCAGCCAGCGGGTTCTTGCAGGAACCTCAAAACGGGTTTGGGCGGATGGCCCCAACTGGTCGTACTATTTATTCACAAAGCGCACGTCCCGAAACCACATCTTACCGTTAACGTCAACCACGTTCGTCAGCATAAAATGTATCACATTATCATCTGGTGCATGTCACCCTTCACTACAGAACGTTGTTGATCGATTTCCCCATGACTCCCCATACGCACTCGCATCCACGATTCGGCGTCATGTAATGCGTTTCGATCACCGCAGTTAGACGGGATTGCGCTTCGGAGTGAGTTATTATCCGCGCGTATAAGTGCGGCCCGTCAGTACTTCAGTGATCAAGGATAATGTTTAATGCAGCCTCTCATGACGAGTCTTGTTGAGCTTATCTGGTCGGTTCGTGAAGTTTTGAGTGGGATGGATATGACGGCCTGCGTGAGAGTGATCCACTTGTTTTCGCTACATCCCCGCGGGTAGAGGCTCCTGTACCTGCGCCAGTGGGTGAATTCATACCTCACCTGTTCGATGCACGGAGTTGACCCATTTCTACGTTTTACCAAAAGTCTAACCAGTCTATGATCATAACCAAGATGAAGGACGCTGAATCCGCGGACGCATTCCGACTACCTATCATCAACATAGCGCCATATTTGAAGCGCGATGCAGCCAATGATACCGAACGTGAGGCAGTCTCTAAAGCCTTACATGCTGCTTGCGTGGAATACGGATTCTTCTATCTCGATATCTCTCAGACTGTTGAATCCTCCGAGGTTGAGGAGCTCACACGACTCGCTAGAGAGTTCTTTACGCTACCGCAAGGAGAGAAGGACAAGATTTCTTTGAAGTTCCAGGACTATGCTAGAGGAGAGGATGCTGTGATCATGATACCCGTGTGCTCAACTGATTGTTGTCGGTAGGATATCAGAGGCTAAAGGAGAACGTCACGAACGGAAAGGCAGATAATCACGAGGGTATCGACTTTTACAAACCTGTAGAGAATCCTGACAAGTCAAAACCATTGTGGGGGGAGAACCAGTGGCCCACGGTCGCAAACTTCCGGGAGAGGTATGAGGTGTGGATTGAGAAGATGAAGAAACTTGGAATGGTTCTCATGGAGGCAATGGCATATGGTCTGGGGATGACTAGTGATGAATGGCAGGGGCTTCGTAGTCAGGTTGATGATAGCTTCTGGACTATGCGGATCATTGGTTCGTCAATGTCATGCATTCTTGAATATACCCAACTCGTTGACGACCGTTCTCATGTTGGATACCCTCCTTTACCTGACGACCATGACGGTTTCTCTTGCGGAGCACACAAGGACGCTCATGATCGCGTAGTTCGAGGAACAGTCTAACCCCTTCATTACTACTACAAGGACTATGGATGCTTGACGTAACTATAGCTTTCACGATGCCGGTGCAAGAGACCTCTGACTTGACTATGTTAGTCTTCTCTACGCAGATCCCACACGATCTGCGCTTCAAGTATTTGTGCGCAAAGGTGGACATGTCGCAGAAGCCGTCGAGGGGCTTCCAGACGAGCAGGAAGGTGAGGAAGGCTTTTGGATAAATGCAGATCCGATCCCTGGATGCATTGTCTGTAATATTGGCGAAATGTGGGAGATATGGACAAACGGGTTGTACAAGAGTACCCTCCATCGAGTAGTTCACAAGGGAACAAATTATCGGTATGCTTCTCCCTTCATATGTCACATTCTTGAATTGACATCTTCCCAGTGTCTCGTGCGGTCTCCGTCTGTTCCGTGTTGAGTTATACTGATTATTATTCAGGATTCCATTCTTCTTTGAGCCGAATTTCACAGCGTCTATCAGGCCATTGCCAGCAGCAATGCGTATAGCAGATCAGAGCGGCAACTCGCCAACAAAAATTTACCAACCTATGGTATATGGCGATTTCTTGAAGAAAAAAGTCGGGTCCAACTTTGCCGTAGAAGGTCGAGGGGATGATGGACATGTAAATTAGGATCTCGGGGAGTTTATATTGCAAACAGAAGGTTCTCGTTATTGACTTCATCGACGTGCGGCAGCTTGAAGGACTAGAGCGGGACAAATAGTTACATCACGTGCTACGCTGTACTGATCTACCACTACATTTGCACGGGATGAAGCTGAGTCTCCGATCAATTCACCGACATCGATATCTGTTACACTATCCACTTTGGAGATCTTTGATTTCTAGGAAGATGTCGTATAAATTGTCGTTGTCAAAACTAGCTTCCCCTCTCAAGGACCTGGTTGCGAATGCCCAGGCTGACATAGGCAAGACTGACTCGGACAAGTCAGAGGTGGTGAGCTGGATAGATAAAGTCGCAGCAGGCGACATCGTCAAATCTGAGGCTCTCCCAGAATTAGAGTCGCAACTCGTTCCTCGGACTTACGTCGTCAGCAACTACTTCACGGCTGCTGACGTTGCACTATACGGCGCCCTTTACCCAATTCTGTCTCAATTGCAGCCCACACAGTATCACGCGACGCCTGCTATAACTCGTTATTTCGACCACATCCAGACGCGTCCTTCTGTACAGGCAGCAGCACGAGCTCTAGCACCCGCATTTTCTGCTGTTTCCTTTGACTTCGAGTCGGCTCCCAAGATCGAGAGAAAACAGGAGCCACCAAAGAAAAAAGAAAAGGCTGCGAAACCCACTGAACAACCAGTTACGGCAGTGGAGAAGAACGTCCCTGTAAATGCAGAAGGAAGTGTTAATCAACCATCAAAAGAGAAGAAGGAAAAGAAAGAAAAGAAAGAAAAGAAGGACGCTGCTGCTCAAGAGGAGGGAGGTAAGAAGAAGGGGGCAACTGCTGTTGGAGGCAAGGTCTCTGATGCTGGTGATCCGGTACCGTCCATGATAGACTTAAGAGTTGGCCACATTGTTGATGGTATATGGTTCGTACAAACTTTGTTGTCCTTGCTAACACCTCTTTAGTGATAATGCACCCCGATGCAGACGGCCTTTACATTGAGGTTAGGATTAATCCTCCGTATGCACGTAGGTTACTTTTCACTAATGCAATTTATCCACGTACAGCAAATAGATCTTGGCGAGGAGACCGGACCTCGCACAGTGGTATCAGGACTCGTAAATTACATACCCATTGAGGAGATGCGTGATAAATACCTCGTCGCAATCGTATGACCTTCCCTTCCACGAAATGAATACTACTGACCACTCGTTGGAATGATCGTTGCGCCAGTGTAATCTCAAGCCCGCGGCCATGCGAGGAGTGAAAAGTTTTGCCATGGTTCTTGCTGTAGGTATACTATCTAACTGCATCATGCGAAGTTGATCTTCTTTGAATGCCACCTCGAAAGATGGAAAAACAGGAGGAGTCGAGCTAATTCAGCCCCCACCTGGGTCAAAACCCGGGGAGCGCGTTTACTTCGAGGGACCCGAGTACGAAAATGCCCAGCCACTATCTCAAATGAACCCTAAGAAGAAGATTTTTGAGACTATACAACCTGGCTTTACCACCCTTGAAACAAAAGAGGCAGCTTGGGTGAACTCTGCGACCGGGAGTGTCCACCGAATTCGCACCAAGGACGGCGTGTGCACGGCTCCAACCTTCATCGGAGCATCCTTGTCGTAAGCCACAGAGTGTATGGTATAGAAATGAGGTCCTGGTCCATTGAAGTTACTATATGAGACATACAGGCAAGTAGGGCTTATAGGCATACAATGAAAACGACTGAGCGGAGGAAGCTATGCTACAACTTAAGAGAAGGAATGCAAAAACGCTTAGTGAAACAACAAATCACAAGCCATTACTCCAAGTTAATCTTCACACTCTCCCTATCTTCCATTTTGGGTGCCTTCAGTGTAAGGATTCCGTCCACCAACTTGGCGGAAATCTTTGTATGGTCGACTGGTCGAGGTAGCCAGACGGTCCGCGTAAACGATGACGATCCTGAGTACAGACGTTCGGTCGTCAGCTGGTTGGATGGTGTCTCAGGGTTGGCAACAGCCCCTGAGCCCGAGCCTGCGGTAGGCTGGGTACCAGCTTCACCCGTGGATTCTGAAGCATCGGCTACCCTTTGGCTGACGGTCTTTCCTTGGATGGTGACACAGCGACCACCTTCTCCAATGGTAATATCAACGTTTTCCTTCTTGACGCCGGGCAATTCAGCCTCGACAATATAGTTTTCCCCTTCTTCCGTCAGGTCGACAGCAGGACGGATAGCGATAGGAGATGTGAAGAAAGGGTCGGCTAAAAGTGACCTGTTCGGAAGACCATAGGCAGTGGGTGCCCTTGTGAAAGGGTCTTCAAGCAAACGAAAAAGGGGTCGGAATTCGTGTAACAGTCTACCGATGGACATGGTGAGCAAATTGATGTTGTACGCGAATGAATGCCGTCTCTTTTATACCAGGGATGGTTTTCTCGAACGGCCGAGACCAACCAAGGGTGAAATGATGACTAGGCTTCTAGGAGGTGGCGTAGGGTTTGCTCGACTGTTCTGGAAATTGCTGGAGTGGATACCGACGGTGTCTGGGGTCTAAGTTCAGGTAAACCTTTCTGATCATGCTGCGGCTAGTCTACAAAAGTTACAGAGATGTGGACCAAAAGAAATCCAGAAAGAGTCCACAAACACCTCATGCACCTGGCCATTCGACAACCCATTGTGCCAGCACGGAATGCTCCTGGTCATCATCGTCCTCGAACTTGAGCTTGTACATCGAGATATGCTTAGATGATGTTCCACGGCCAGTGCCCAATTGAAGAGGCTGTAAATCTTTTGGAGAAGCGATGACCTCTGCACGGTAGAAACAACTTGTGTCAGGGTATAGAGCCATTACCGTTGATCCTGCAGGGAATTCTTGATAAGCATTTGGATGTGCAGCGCTATTTGGTGGAGCATTGGGGTCAGGGAGGGGAATAATAGCTCGAAGAGTTGTATTGTAACACTGCCCGGGTTGCCCATCTTCTTGTGGCTCTACATCTTGAACCTCGTATCGATTCTTATCTTGATTAATGCACTTAGTGACAACAGCCAAAATCCATGTATTCTCGTCTGCATCGACGACGCTCCTTCCGTCAGCTGTTTTCCCAGCAGGGGGATGGAAGGCAACTTTGCGACCTTCTTGTAGTGGCAACTGCTTTGCCAATGCCTCTCTTCGTGCTCTTGGTTCTCGAGAGAAAGGAATCGCAGGGGATGGTCCGGTAGATCCTCGGACAGAAGCGGCCTGTGTTGGGGCACGTTGTGCGCCAGTGACAGGGGGTGTTACAGCAGTAGCAGTAGGCGAAGGTGACGGAGGCCTTGGACGTTTATTGCGTTTCTCTTGTGGTAATGTTTCTGATGCCTTTCGAAGGGCAATCAGAACGCTGACACGTTCGATAGCGTCATTAAGGGCCCTGCATCAGAAAGTATGTTCATATCCGCACGTAGATAACAAGATAAAGTTCTTCCTCGACCTCGTCTTCAGAAATGCGGCGTACCTCTTTGAGTGCAGTGGAGAGTCGCTTATAATTAGTCTTGAGTGTTTCGTAGCTCTCCGCGGGGAGCGAATCATCTGTAGGCCACGCAGCTATTAGTCGATTGACGCGTCCGATTGTCTCAATGCTACTCGAGCTAGCATAGATGGTAGAAAGCGCTCCTAATGATTTGGTCGCATGAGACCAGTATTCTATCTCTGTCGTTGAACCAGGCATATGATCGACACAGGCAGCGCGAGGAAGCGTGGGAACCTACCTTCAGACGAGGCAGGTCTGGTTGAACCTCGCCTTCTATCCATGCCTAAAATTTCAAAGTGTAGACGCTCAGGGTGTGGGTGACAGAACGAGGTGGAAAATTTACTTCAAGAGAATGTCACCCTAATCAAGGGATACGAGGGTCTAGCAACTGTACTGAACGCGACTTCTGGAAATTGATGCTGTGGAGGAAGTGGTGTCCTTGACAAGAACAAGGGTCGCGGAGTTAAACAAGTGAACAAACCATCTACCAGGTACTACTGTAACGAGCATCCCACCATCGTAGGGCGCTACATTCAAGGGCATAAATTAGACTAAGCTACCATAAATCGTTGTAACTTTAGTTCCTTATATCTGGTACGTCGTTCCTTTTTACTTGCTAGCTAACGGCACTCAGTATTTTCGAGGAATCCGTCAGTTTTCGCAGAGACACATCATAGACAACTTCTTCAATCTTCTTCAGGTCATATTTAAGGCTATCAAAGCGTCGCCGAAGCGTGTCGTTTTTAAGATTGAGCTTGATTTTGATTTCAAAGACACCGGTCAGACCTCTTAAAAGAAGTGCACTGAGAGATATTACCATTGAAAACCCAGCAAAGAGGTCTTTCACGAAGACTGAAATGCGCAAAGGCGCCTCGTAGTCTCCGAGTGTGACTGCATTAACCGAAAGTCTGGACTAGAGTGATTCGAACAGGTTAGGATAACCAAAATCGCCGATCCTAATAGGATCTGCTGCAATTGAGGAAGGCTGGACTTACTAACTCATTAACAAGACTTAAAAGGCCATGCAGATAATCCTCGACGGGTATCGAGAATTTGCCTACCCATTCGTCTTTTATTCCGAGGATTTCGCTGGTCTGCGCAAGAGTAATGAGGGTACCATTACTCAGATACTCGACCAGCGCAGCGGAGAATACTGCTGTGCGCAACGGTGCTGACCACATCTCCTTCCAGCGCCAAAATTGGTTGGGAGGGACAAGAGCAGCTATGGCAGAACATGTATCGCGACAGCTATGTAATACTGGTCGCACTAAATCAAGTAGCGGTGCGAGGGCGTCCGCTGTGGTAGAGTGGATTTTGTTCAGAATCCCGACCATGACACGACATTTCTTGTCAAGATCGGCCACTTGATCTCTGATTTTCTTTCGTTGTGATCCTCCGTGAAGTTTAGTAGGCTCGATTCACGGGTGACATACCTCTCTAAGGTGTACATCTTTCTCCAAGAGTTCGTTGAGATAATTCACGTTCTGTTCGTCCATTGTCACTGACTGCTGGGAGGTGTAAGCGAGTCTCAGAACCTTGCATGCAGTGACTCCTCTTCAATATCCATTTCTGGAACCCTTGTGCGCCTTGGACCAGTTCTACCGACTCATTAGACTTGACTTCTCATCTATCTATTCTTCACGAGTCCGCATTCAATTCTTACCACTTAATTGTTTTCTACTTTCTTTCATGACCACTAGCGATGTGGATAATGTCAAAAGTTTGCTCGCCAGGCTGCACGACACGCCTGCCAACACCACTGACGGCTCCGACGACATCCTCGCTCCAATTTTTACCTATCTCATGAAAGTACCACCCAATAGCTCTGACAAGTGCTACCACTGGTTCTGTTCTCGTGCAGATTCAGTCACCGTTGGTGCTGCCACTTTCCTCCTCAGGCTCTTCGCATACAACAGCCCACGGGTAGAAGACTGGAAGAAGAGACTTACAAGCTGTCTGGCGGGGTGCTGTGCTTGCGTTAAAGCCTTTGCTGAAGTCAAAGTCACTTCGCGGTCAACGTGAGTCCCCGAGTTTCTTCCTTGCTTGTGTCATCGTTCCTTCTGGAGCAGTATCTTCTCCCGGAGGTCATTTCTTAAGCTAATGAAGAGACTAGGTATTTTGGTGCCTTCTCAGATAGCGTTCTCAAAGGATTCTACAACAATTTTGATGATTGGGAGTTAGAGATCGTGAAGAATGCATTGACCTCGGTGGGATTCAAGAGTGGAACCCCAAATGATACCTCAGCTCTACGCAGCCTTTCATCTGGGATAATATACCATGCGATTTCAAATTTGCGTATACTTCGGGAGCCCGACATTCTTGGTTTAATACGTTCCCGACCCCCTCAATCAGGCTGGCCAACAGACGTCCCACCCCCTGGTTTATTCATCCTTATGTTTGACGAGTCATCAGACGTGCGACATTGGTCGAGGTCCTTTGTTTCATCGTGTTCCGAGATCCCAATGGCCGAGAGCCACTTCGCTACTGGACATGAGACAGCGCTTCGAACCGTCTTTAACCTGCTCGCGAAGACGGCAACACAACGTGACTTTGCTATGCTACCAGCTCCTTCCACGGAGGCGCAGCCTTTTCTCCTAGGATCATTTCATTTCACACCAGATCCTGAGGAACTTTGGGTTGGATTTTGGCAGATTCTTCGTCAGATGCCCACCGAAACGATACTGCGATCATACGGGGGGACCAACTGTCGGAGAGTTGTTACCGGTCATTTGCATGATGTGGGTCCCCGTGCGTGTTCTCGTATCTATATGTATATTCCGAGATTTCCTTACCATTCACTAGAGTTCTCGCATGTATTGAAGTCTTTACTCTTCCTTTTGAAACGACTCAGTACTGGTTTATGGAGAGGAGAGGCTCCCGAGTTTCCACAAGTCGTGTTCGATGCCATCAAAGATAACCCTTCATATATTAAAATGGTCGAAGAGGTTGTTCCCTCGGAGGAGAAACCCTGGTTTCTCTCATGGTTTGGAGAATATCTAATGTCATTGAGAGATTCTGGCGTGTTTGGCGATGTGCTTGCAAAAATTGTAGATCTGCTTTGCGAAGAACTCCAACATGAAAGGTTCAAAGATGTCCGCCCTGTGGTGATGTTTGCCTCCATACGAGTTAGCTTTCATGTCTGAAATCCCTGATAGCAAGTTCAGCTGACGTCTGATCACAGCTGCTTTCATCCTTGATCCGTAAAAGTCAAAGTGAAGAATTATCCCGCCACCGTGCCGCTATATCTAGTGTCCTGGACATCCATGTCGATTCCTTCATATCCGTCGCTTTCGGCCGTCACTACACAGACGAAAATTGGAAGTCTGCCCGCGGCGCTGCTCGCGAACTCGTGGCACTAGGTCTAGCGCGGGATGTGCGGGAGATTGCCGCATCGGTTAGCCGGTCTTGCGCGTATCTTGCGGGTCAGCTCGACACTTTCCCGATATGCAGCGTACGAGAACAGATGTGGACGAAGATGTATGAATCTTTGCAGACAAGCGATGGAGATGGTATTGTGTCTATCCTCGATTTGGTCGCTCAATATGCACACTTGGATTATCTGAATTCCCGTGCCTACAAGTCCATTTTATCGAAACCAGAAGCAAGAGTCGCCTTTGATGCCGTCAATCGTTCTCTACAAGTTACCAGACAAGGTTTCGTCGAGACTATCTCCAAGTTCGCCAACTACAATCTACCGTCCTTCTTGCGCAACGTCCTCGGTCGTCCAGGGGTTGCCAAGGATGTCATGACTCTCATGTTGTCCCCAATCGATGACATCCAAACTGCTGCCAAGACTTTGGTTGGTCAGGCGTTCGATGTCGACGTCCGTCTGGATTGCTTTCGCGCGATGCTTGCCAACCTTCCGGACCCCTCTCTCTCTGCAGTTTTTTCATTTCTTGAAAAGTTCACTCGATACGCTCCTCTGGTCACTGAGGCTTGCAGTCTTTCGAAATCCCTTGTTCGGTGCTTTACGGACATCATCGAAGTACTTTGTTCCAGTCCCGATGGTCTATTGCATTCGAATGATTTTTTACGGCCCCAAGATCCTCAGGGTCCCGCTTCACAACTTCCTCAGCTCTGGACACTCATGACGCAATCAATCACCGTCATATTCAAACGAACCCCACTTTGGGCTGACTTCTTTGAGATTCCCGATATGACGGTGTGGATGCGAGACGCCCTGATCTTCGGTCGGGATATGTTGGCGCAATGGCGAGTCATGGAATCTGCTTCTGTCAAGGCCACTGAGACGGAGTCCGCCGTCCCAACCAAGAAGAAGAAGCTTTCACGGGTGGGAAGGCGGATGATGAACGATCTCCAGCCCGTGCTACCCGAGCTTGCGCGGTGGCTTCGTCTCTCAGACGAAGAATTACTGCATCAATCTTTCGCTCTCATTCAAACTGTGCTGGAATGCTTTCGGTCTACAGGTGTCCCACCCTCCGAAGCGGGCTTGGCGAAACTCAATAAGCATGTGGACGACGCGCGAAAGAAGACACAGGGAGCTCCAAGGACACGGCTCGACTCTGGACGTATATCGAAACTTGAGGATGCTCTTGCGGCGTTCGAGAGCGATGACGATGATGTTGAGATCGTTTCGGTGACAACTTCCGGTAGTCATGCTTCAGCCGCTGCACCCAAAGATGAGAAACCTGTGCGGAAAGAGGTGCAAACGAAACTTAAACCGTTACCTCCAAAACAGCAACCTGCTAAGGCGGCACCCATCGATCGGGCGAAGTTGGCGGCACCGACTTTCCCTTCTTTCCAGAGAACGGCACCAACTGCTATATCTGGACCCAGTCGTCTGCCTCCTGCACGTCCTGCAGATCCCAAGACAACTCGAGTTGACGATTCATCATCTAGTCACTCTGAGTCGGACGATGAACCTGGAGGTCCGAAGGGTTTGGCTGCACTTGGCAAGTTCCAAAAGTCTCCCAGGATACCGAAGCCTGTTGAGAGACGTCAGGTCAAGATGATGGACGTTACAAATCAGGCCAAGAGCGCGACGATGGAGCGATTCAATAGAAGGGAGGATGCGCGTAAAAGAGCCATGCGTCTTAAACCAGATGTTTCTGGTCTTCACCGTGCTTTGCTATCCTGGAATTATGATCACCCTGGCCCAGATCCACCCGTTCAAGGGACGAAGCCCAGATTACTTCATATCCCGGACAAATTCACTGATCACCGCCAGTATCTCAGCGTCTTCGAGCCATTGCTGTTAATGGAATGTTGGGCTCAGATCGTGCAGTCGAAAGAAGAGACTCAACCATCGTACGACTGCAAAATATGTTCAAAACAGTTCACAGACGACTTCATTGACCTCGAATGTACTATTTCTGAAGCATTTCAGAAAGATTGGCGTTTGTCGGAAACGGATGTGGTTCTTCTCAGACACCCTGATGGAAAGAGATCGGTCCTCGCGAAGACGCAGTCATACAGGACTACCCCAACGATAGGTGCCAGTATGACTCTCCGGTGTTACCTATCCAATGGAGCAGACCCTGGATTGCAGATCAACAGTGTTTGGAACTTAAAGAAGGTTTTCGGCTTAGCTACATTACATCGCGAATACGGTGCTCTCGTGGCCCTCCCTTACTACGATGCATTGCCATCAATCATGCAACCCCAATTAGCCATGATGCCGCGACTAGAACGCCATGATGTCGATCAAGCAATGGCAACCTACCGCGTTAACGAGCCCCAAGCAAGAGCCATTCTCAGCTCCTTACAGGTTGATGGTTTCTGTTTGATCCAAGGGCCTCCCGGGACAGGTAAAACGTCGACTATATGCGGATTAGTAGAAGCGTTTTTATCACGCCGTCCCCGAGCCACCACTTCAATACATGCCGGGCGGAATTCGACACAAGCTGACAAAGCCCCAGTACAGAAGATCCTTATCTGCGCTCCAAGTAACGCAGCTATCGATGAACTCGCTTCCCGTTTGAAGGAGGGTTACCGAGGAACCCAGAAGCGCGGAGAACCTATCAAGGTCGTGCGGATTGGCAGTGACAAAGCCCTTGATATTAGCGTTCGAGATATCTCTCTGGACTACCTTGTGGAGCAGAGGGCGAATGGCGAAAATTTGCAAGATTCCACAAATGACGCTGGTAATCAAATCGCCCTCCTTCGACAGGAGATCGAGTCCGTCAAGCGAGCCAAGCAGAAGAAAGTGGAGGAGTTAGGCACAGTTCAGAACAATACTGCCCGGACATTTGCGCTCGAGGAGGAGATCAAGAAATTGAACTCTCGTCGGATGACGTTGACGCAACAGTTTGATCGACTGAAGGACAAGCAGAAGTCTGACCATCGAACTTTGGATGCCGTGCGAAGGCGATTCCGGTTAGAGATCCTGCAGGAGGCGGACGTTATCTGTGCCACGCTCGCGGGGTCCGGGCACGAGTCGATCGAGCAGCTGGAGTTTGAGATGATCATAATTGATGAAGCCGCTCAAGCGATCGAATTAACTTCCCTGATTCCAATGAAGTTCCGCACTCCGAGATGTATCATGGTTGGAGGTGAGCAATCATCAATGGTATACGATGCAGAGCTTCATCAAATCTGGAGACCCTCAGCAACTTCCACCGACTGTGCTTTCGCAAGAGGTAGCAATCGTTTCTCGTGGGTAATGATATTATTCATCCTAAATACTGTCCCCAGGCCTGCAAGTTTCATTATAATCAGTCTCTCTTCGTTCGTTTGCAGAAACACCGGCCGGACGCTGTCCATCTCTTAAGCATCCAGTATCGTATGCATCCAGAAATCAGTCAGCTCCCTAGTCAGCTTTTTTATCAAGGGCGACTGCTCGACGGACCCGATATGGCGACCAAAACCAAGCAGCCCTGGCAGTCGCATGCGAAATTCGGAGCCTATCGATTTTACAATGTCTTGCGCAGCCAGGAGGAAGGGACTGTTGGCCATTCAATGAAAAACGTGATGGAAGCCCAAATTGCCGTCGCTCTCTATGCGAGGCTACGTAAAGAATTCGTAGCTATCGATTTTGATTTCCGAGTAGGCGTTGTCTCGATGTACCGCGGCCAGGTACTCGAGCTTCAACGTACTTTCGAAAGGAGGTTCGGGGAAGATATTCGTGGAAAGATTCATTTCCATACCGTCGACGGTTTCCAAGGTCAAGAGAAGGACATCATCATTCTTTCATGTGTTCGTGCTGGCCCTGGTGTTCAGTCGGTGGGCTTCTTGGCAGACATACGTCGAATGAACGTCGGTCTTACACGCGCAAAGTCCTCGCTGTTTATCCTAGGAAATGTACCAACACTTGAGAGGAGCAACGATGATTGGAAGAAGATTGTGGAGAATGCTAGATCGAGATCACTATTGACTGATGTCGACACAACATACTTCACAGAACCTGCCACCGTGCGGTCTTCTCAAGCTTCTCTACCGAAGACTAGTAAACAGAAACCAATCCCGAAGGCGCCAGAACCATTGGACCTTGCTACTCCTCAAAGTTTAGCTGAGTCCGCTCGTGTGAAACCACCATCACAAATCCCCCCTCCCTCTCCCGTCAAGGCGAAAAGTGACTTCGTGCTACCAAGCGACAATGTCCCTCAAAAACAAATACCGAAAAGACCGTTTGTCGAGGAAGCGTCTTCGTCTACGAACGAAACGCAACCAAGACCACCCCCTATCAAGCGAGCTAAGAAGGAAAAGGGTAGTATTTTCATTCCAAAGAAGCCTAAGCCATAGATGCCATACCCTAAGGACTGCATTTCGTTACACTCTTCGCACATGCACACATACAACATATCTACCTACATTATACATCGTAGTATTGCATGGAATGTAATGTATCCCTAACACGATTATGAAGCTTTTATTGGTGGCAACTCCCATTGATCTGGTCCAAATTTTGGTATCGTCATTAACACTCCGGTACTATTTTTCGTGGGTTTGGTGAAGGTGCAAAGTGTCTGTTTTCCTAGTGTTGAAAGCCACACTGGGTTGATTAGCGTAAGACCTTTAAGCCATGGTTTGGTGGTCCTGACAATCTCAGTGAAGACCACATAATCTGGAGGAGCGCGGTGTGACAGGACGGAAGAAGGATGTATGAAGACGTCTTCCTGAATCCCCATTGCTCGGTAAGGAACACCTTTGGTCGTCGTGTACTGAACCCCGGTCGCCGACTTCTTTTGCGCGAGGTCCTTTCGAACAGCTACTTGATCGATGAATGCCGCAGCCAATAACTGGCGTAGGACCTTTAACTGTGTCTCGTTAGGAGGCTTCAGAGGTTGTGCGAAGCCTGTTTCCACCCCGGGAAAGGTCGCATTCACGATATTGCACACTTGGGCCCTCAGCTTATGGATCTCCTCCATGGCCTTGGCAAACAATTTTCATCGTTTAGACATATAACCAGCGGTACCGATCATACCTTGGGTCGAACAAAATGCTCGGAGCAGAACTGGAGTCCACCCCCCGCAAACTCGTACGCTCCAACAACCGAAAGTATTCGGAAGATGTCACTAGTCGATCTTCCCAGAGCGGAATGAATCTGGGTGGGCGAAGAGATCTGGTGTCGTGTGATAAAGAACTATATCGACCTACCTGTTGGGTCTCGAAGAAGGCCTTTCTACGCGCCCTGCGAATTTCCTTCGCCTTTACTTTTTCGCTCTTGATGTATTCCAGCTCATTATCGTTCTCGTCGTCAGAATCCTTGTCCTCGCCTAAGACTTCTTCATGCAAAAAGGGGTCTCCGACGGTCATGATCGAGACCATGGCGATCACATACGGTAAACAGCCATGTTGTTGACCAGAAACTAGCATCCTCGAGTAACGAGGAGCAAGCGGAAACAAACTCATGGACTTTCCGAGCGAAGTAACCTTGCCTCCGATAGTGGCCATGGGCACTGCTGACGATGCCGATGATAGTAAAGGTGCAGCGCTTAGCGCACCGAGGTGAGTAAGTACTGTTTCGGCCTTCTTCAAAGCGTGGATATCCGGAGGAGTTGGGAAAGGGAAGTTCACTACTGCATCGATGTTCATGCTCTTCATTTGGAGAACTACGCCTTCTATGGGAGTGCGAAGGATTTCTGGTTGGGAGAATGATTCGAAATAGTGCTCGTACAGTGCAGATGAATAGAGTCTGTAGCAGTGTCCGGGACCCGTACGTCCAGCACGACCAGCCCGTTGTGCTGCGGAAGCCTTTGATATCCAGTTTACCTGGAATGACTGGATGCCGCTTGCAACGTCATATTTTCGCTGAGACTCTGATGAGTAAAGGTCACAAGACAGATGTGAGTCTACCAACCTCCTTGGCTCTCCCACAGTCAACAACGTATCGAATCCCAGGAATGGTCAAAGAAGTCTCAGCGACGTTCGTCGAGACTACGACCAGACGGCATCCAGGTGGAGGTGGCTCGAAAACGCGCATCTGCTTCTCGCTCGGTAAAAGAGAATACAGTGGCACAATATGCATCGGAGAGTTACTCTCGTCTAAGTCGTCGTCAGCGTTTTCATCGCTATCCAAGGCTTCCGGATCTTCCTCAGGCATGCCGTCATCAACGTCTAGTGCCAAATCTTGGCCACTTGTACCCAGCTCCACGTCTTCCTCTTCCAGAACCACTGTTGGAATAACGGATTAGAGATTCCCCGACGGTGCAGGGAGCGACAGACCTACCATCTGCGGGGGCAGCCATCTTTGGAAGATCTGTGGGTTCGTCTAAAAAGAATGCAGAAGCGTTCACCATTTGTTTTCTTCTCTTCCTCGTATCGATGGCTTTGAGACTGAATCTGGCCTCCAGAGTCCTGCAGACGCCTGATATTTCGTTCTGGCCAGTCAAGAATATCAAGATACCTCCTGGGGGGAGCCGTGAATGGATCTTGGCGGTTTTCTTGATTGTTTCTTTGACATAGTCTGACGGCGTCCGACGGTTAAAATGGATCGTCACCGGATGTTGGCGAGCAGAAACATTGATTATTGGAGGTGGTGAGGGGAAAAGGGTTTTGTTTTCTGCAAAGTCACTGACTCGGAGTGTCGCTGACATGATAACGAGACGCAATGGTTTTACCCTATCTTTTCCTTCTTTCCACATTTGCTCTCGCAGTTTCAAGACACGGCTAAGTACTCCAATGAGTATATCGGTGTTCATGCTTCTTTCGTGAGCTTCATCGATGATGATGACGGAATACTTGGATAGTAGAAAATCGGTAGCTAATTCGCGTAGCAGTACACCATCAGTCATGAACTTGATCGTAGTTGATGGGGAGACAGTCGCGTCGTAGCGGATTTGGTAAGAGACTCGGGACGATGTGAGAGATAACTCATGTGCAACACGTGAGGCCATCGAAATTGCCGCTACTCGACGAGGTTGCGTCACCCCAATCATGCCCGGGTTGTCTCCATCCGGATCGCCAAACCCCG
The DNA here is from genome assembly GCA_038094055.1 of Chalciporus sphaerocephalus. Taxonomy (NCBI): domain Eukaryota; kingdom Fungi; phylum Basidiomycota; class Agaricomycetes; order Boletales; family Boletaceae; genus Chalciporus; species Chalciporus sphaerocephalus. Next base: position 277,089 of record JBBPTH010000001.1, read on the forward strand.
CTTCGTAAAGGAATTGCGGTACTTGTGTAGTCTTTCCGCTACCTGTCTCGCCGCATATGATGACAACAGGATGAAGCGATATGGTCTCCATGATAGGCTGTTCTTCGGCTGTGATAGGTAACATCAAACGAGCTTCCTCAACATCCGCCGGTCGCTTGACCGAAACAACCTTAGCTCTCTTCGTAGGCAAGGGCGAGTCCGAGGACTGCTGATGTTTCTTTGTTAACTGGTCTGCCAAAGCAGTGGTAGGAAGTTTGAGATCTTCTCCAAGGGGGCCACGCATCGTAGCATCGCGGGATGGATGTGATGTTTTGCGCTTTTTCGGTGGTGGCTGTTTTGTATCAGGGATCAACTCTGATTGACTAGGCGGTTCCTCGATGGGGGTAACATAACCCTTCGCCACAGAAAGTTGCTTCGTCGCCCATGCTTTGAAATCTGCGCGCTCGGGGGGAAACAATTCGCTTTCTGCAGCTGAACCAGTGTCGTCGTCAGACCCACTATCCGACTCTGATGCTGAGCTAGACTCGACTTCGCTGCTTTCCTCCTCTTTCGTATCGTAAGCGGAATCTGAGCTATCAAACGATGTATCGGACTCTGGCTCCGGTTCGGGTTGCACAGCTCTCTTCGTCCATTTTCGAAAGATGGCCTTTTGTCCCTTGTCCTTCTTTTTGACAATGCGAGGTGCCATGACGGTACCGTCAGCATTTCGTCGTAGTGCTCCCCCTACCTCCGCGGGTTGTACTGAGGTCTCGCCCGCGGGCGAATCAACGACCGTCTCCACGACCGGAATATCAGTGGAAGTACCGGGACTATCGACCCCTGCTTCGGCGGGCATGCTAGACCCCTGCTTCGGCGGGCATGCTAGCGTCCGACTCCATTCCGTCAAGTTCCTCATCTTCACTTGCTTCGTCACTGTGTTCTGTGACGGTGAATTCGTTGTTGCGGCGTCTTCGCTTGTTGGAGGTTCCGTCCATGAGACGTCGAATTGTGATGTCCTCATTTCTATCTAAACGTTCGCGGTGCGAAAGCGCCTTTCCTGTCCCTAGTGTAGCAGATGATTGCAAGTCCAGGCTCTGAACTGTTGCTTGTGTCTGACTAAATAAATGAGCGCAAGGTCAAAGAACTCAGAGTGGAGACCATACGCCAATTTCTCAAAGATCTGCAATCTCTCCTCTTTCCTTAATTTCTTCTCCTACAGGTACAAGGATCAATCAGAAAATACAAAGAGTAAGATAACTCATTCTTACGACGAACTTCTCCAACCTCTTTCTTTTCTGAGCAGACACCTTGCTCTCTGATTGTGCTGCAAGCTCCTGTACAAGTCTGTCCTTCTTCTCTTTTTCTTTCTGTTCCTTGGATTTGGGGAGGAGAATCTCTGCATTGGAGTCTGCAGGCTCTACCGAGGTCGTCGTAGCCAGCGATACTCTCCGTTTCCCTTTCTTGTGCGAACCCGCGCTGGACTGGCGCGCGTGGGCATTGTGCCTCTCCGCACGCTTCATCCCATGAACTAATCGAAAATCTCGAGGAGCAGGGAGCAAATCAAGATGGCCAGTTGGTCACGAATATACTGATGCTTTCATTGCCAAAATTATTGGTAAATTGTGGCAGTGCAACGTAATCAAAAACCCCTGCTCAGAGAGAACTTCAAGCTTTAATGTTTTGACAGCCATAACGGTCTACTGGTACATACTGGAGGAAGACATAGAAGGTAGTGCTACACCAGTCCAATGCAGTGACGATCGCTCAAGATAGTACATTCACGCCCAGCACATGAGACCGGCTCTTAAAAGTAGGAACCCAAATCCGCTCTTCTCAGGAGCACCTCATTGCGAAGAAACGACAAAGGCATTGAAGTTGTATGAAGGTGGGGTGGGATTAAACGTGAAGTTTCGTGGCTGAAGGTCGATATAAGTCTGACCATTCCTTTCAAGAGTCGCGTGCATGAACCCGCCAGCTTGGATAGGCAGCGATAGCTTTGTCACTCCAGCAGTCACGTTGAACATTTGCGACTGAGTGGATGATGTCGAGAGTGTGACGTTCGCGGGAGACGATGCCATGACAATTGCCCATATTTTGTCTTGTGTCTGTCATCATCCGGAATTAATTCGACATCAGAGAAAAGAGGAAAAGGAACTCGCTATCTGGAAATTGGCTGGTTGACCGACTGGATCGGGTGCTGTAGCGAGGGCCGGATGAGGTCGAGACCACATAATAATCTGATCTTTTTTGATGGCGGGATATGTTCCCGTCTTGAATGCGGTGGCATAGTACAACGTCAGGTTAAGCCAACCTATGAAATGTGAATCATGTCTGAAATTATTTGAAATGATATAGCTCACCTGTATGATCAAACCCGTTCACCCAAGCCTGGCTGTTTGGCTGCATGCCTTCGATAGGACCAATGTAATGAGATTCTCCGTAATCATTCCATGAGATGTGTTCAACAATATCAACTTGGTCTCGGATGCCGATCAGCGACTCCCACCGTCGGGCATATAGGTGGTCATCACTCAGGTATATCCAGTTCTTGTTGTAGGTCTGGGGGCTGTAGTGGGTAAAGAACCATGGAGATACCGCAGCGATGTAAGACTTGTGGTCTCCCGTAGAATTCAAAGCGATGAGGTATTGTTGATCGATCAGAGTGGCCCCAACAAGATATGAAAGTGGATTAGCGGGTGAGGTTGCATCACCTGAGAGACCCCCAACCAAACTTGTGAAAGAAGTCGCAAATGTAGGAGTGACTTCAGTGGGCCACGCAGAGTTCCAATTAAACATCCCATCAATGATGTTGTTGAAGCTGTTGAAATCGGATGTACCTATGAAGAAAGCGGGGACGAAATAAACGGCATTATCCCCGGTCAGCTGTTGCAAAAATTGCGTGGACCATCCTGACTGAACTGATGTCTGGCCAAATGTGCAAGACTCGCCCGAGAAGGTCGAGGCAAGAACGCGACCATTATACAACAGTTGGTTTGGATGTGAAGCGTATGTCGTGATGTAGTTTCGCAGGGTAGACGCATCGCTGGCACTTGTGCACGGGAGGGACGACATATCGAAGGACATGAAGAGTTTGAATCCTGTCCCGGATTGTTGTGCAGCTTCGTAGCTACTCAAGCATGGGCTAAGGAGAGAGTATGTAAGGAGCGATACTTACGCATTTGCAACTTGCTGGGCCTGCCAGCTGTCGCTCCCAACATTCAAAGCAAATCCGTCGAAACCACTCTGGTGCGCAAGCAGGATGTCAGACTTCCAATTATCTGGGGTGTATGGGTAGCTATTGCCAACGATGAAGTGGGCGACAACATATTTATTGGTCGCGTTCCTTCTGGCTAGGGTTGTAGATGGTCTGGTAAAACTAGACACATCGTGCGTCGCCCCTTGAAGCTTGTCCATAAGCGCGCCGACTGGGAGACATGCACAAAGGTCAGCAACAACCAGCCCCCACAGAATGACGAAAAAGGAAAGCATGATTGAAGATATCCGGACAGAAACGAAAGACGGCGAGTTTACTGCGTCAAGCAGCAGAACTGGAGGGAAAAAAAAATAGAGAATCAAGACAATGAACATTGTTGCGCCTTATAGGCCCAAATCCATCACATCTGGGCCCTTCCCTTGCCCCCTTCGCTGTTCTTTGTTAATACACATGGGCAATCAGAAAATGTAGAGTATCGACGTACGCAAGGTCCGAGAAGTGATATACAACCAACGTAGCCGCACTATCCATTGGGTACAACACATTGGGCAGACCTGGTCAAGTCTAAGAGTCTGATAACGACCACTCAAGCGTGCGACTCTGTTTTCTCGGCAGTAGCCGTTGCGGGTTCCTCGGTGCTTGTTGCGGCTGCAGCATCTTCAGCTTGTTGGGGCGTTGATTCTGTGGACTCTTGCTCAGGGGCACTTGGAGCGTCGTCAACTTTTTCAGTTTCAGGCGTTGAAGACTGTTCAGGTGCGTCCGTCGATTGCTCAGCAGAAGTTGTCTCCTCTTGCGTTACGGCTTCTTCGTGTACCTTAGCGTCTTTCGGAGAGTCGGTTTCGAAAGCTTTCTCCATGGATTCCTTGATCTCTTTTGCAGAGACTTCGGTACCCTCGTCGTCAGTCATGGAGGAATCCTCCCCTTCTGAACGAGGCTGCACATGTTCATGGAGAATCTAGGGTTACACATTTAACTCTATGATGCAGTTGTACGACATACAGTATGCTTCTCTTCATGCTTGGCCTGTCAAAATGTTCATTGTCAGACAAGTTATCGAACTGGCTTCTCACGCACGCTGTGATCCCCGTGACTGTGCTCCGTGTGCCCATGAGAGCCTCCTTTTCGAGCGGAAGGCGACAGGAGATAAAGGAACTGGGAGTGCATGAGTATAGGGAGAATTTGCAGGTCTATTGACTCAACAGAGGACCGAATACGAGTGCCGAACCAATTTATGAGATACGTTGAGGCTAAGCGCTTCACGTACGCGCAGAAATAAAGGCTTACTATCCATGGTCCGTCGCTTGACGCGCCGCCGTGACTGGCATTGGACTCCGAGCTCATCATGCGCCTGCTGAACGCGGTGCGTGGGGTACGGGCGACCGCATTAGCTCGAAAGGATGAGCGGATAGATGTCGTGAAGAGACGTTGAGCTCTAGACATGTAAGGGAGAAGTGAGAGGGTTAAATAGTTGAGAACCCAACGAGGGTATTTGTGCGAGAGACAGAAAATTCAGTGACATTGAGGTGCGAGACATGTGAGAACTCTCTGCGGAGATGTCCGGAATGAGTGACGGAGGAGACTTTGTTCGCCCGACAGTGACCGACACAGACAGCGAGTCGAGTCCAACATATTCTCATTCAGCCCGTGCAGTGGTCAACATACTGTTCGTGTAATTTCTCGAGGGATCCAGCGTACTACCCGACTTCACTCCACGACCGACGCTGAACGACCAATAGCTGCTCGGGATCAAGTGACTGGTGGACTCCAGTCTGCCTACGACAGTGTGAATACTCCACGGCTAACTTGAAAGATACGTTCGTCCTCACCTTCTATTGTCTGTCTCGCTTTCGAATCATCATTTCCACTTCTGCATCGCTATCGTCAGTAGGGTCAGGATTTGCGATGACCATGACCCGTCTTCTGGAGGTGCGTTGCACGTTCACATCTTCATTTTGGCATCGTCGATACTGCACCCAACCTCCTTCAGCTAGTCGCTGGCGATGGCACCGCCACACAACTCACCTTTGATGGTGCCTCCCATTCGTATGGTATTCGTGTTTCCGGCAATTGTGTCCGTGTTCTTAGCTGTCTGCGGTCCATTCTAAACATATAGTCCATCTCCTGCATCTCCCTTTCTGCCCGCGTTGCCCAAGTTCTTGGGAACTCTGCGAATCGAGCGGCACTGTGATGTTGCTTTCGCGCCTTCGCGCCCAATGCTTTCCGTTGTGTTACAAAGTCCACGGCGATTGTAATAAATCTTCGAACGAAACCCTAAATCAGCGCGACGTAGGTGAGTCATGGGCCATAGAGATTGCAGGCATCGAGCTCTCACCAGTATTGACATTGTCGCTTAGCAGGTTGTGCTGACCACGAGGATACTGGCTTGTTTTATCCTCCGGGACACTTTATGTATCGACGGCCAGCGTGTATCTCACTATACACGAACACAGGAACCGGAACATGCCTTCTTTGATATCCACCAACGCGGACTACCTCTCGAATTACTCGCGGACTGTGATGCATATCTGGTTGCCGTCAATTAATCTATCTGGCTTAATTTCCTTCCGACATGTATCGGGCCCTCGACGCAACGGCTAGATTCAGGAGCTTGAATAACCGTCTACCGAACAAGCCTCCTCAGTCTGGCAAAATGACACATAGGTCAGCTTTAGATAAGGACTTTGCTCAGACATGAGGTACGTGGGTTGCAGGGTCATGGTTACATACACTGCTTCAGGAGTAGAACCTAATGGTGCCGTTCTGAGTTATTTCGCTTGTACGTAGATCGGGAATATGTTCATGCTCAGTTTATCCCTGATAACATCAAGCCCTGGGTCCTTCGTCTATTCTTTGCAAATCTAGGTCAGTCCACAGACTACCCTCGCCTCACATGTACATGCTGTGATATCGGATGTTATCGTGCAGCACCCACCTGGCTACAACCAATATCCGAGCTGTTCCATGAGTACAATCCGCTCTGACGGCGTCAAACTTACTGCCATTCTAGACCTCACCACCACAAGCACTGATCCCGCAATGAGCTGTTTCTCGCATTTGATAGCTCATGTCCCCTCCGCATGCGTGGTGTCCTGCATGTACGAGACCACGAGCGATATGGATGCCATACCCGCCTCCAAGAAGCACGCATGCGCCATGCACATGAGCCTCGGTGATGCGCAAGATCTCCATACGTCATGATCGTGTCACCAACCGAGGCAGTGCCATCAGGTTGATACAAATATGTCATTGCGTCATATGTGGCTTGTTGCATCGATTCCTTCGGGATCCATCGATGTGGGCGGTGATGGAGATGTGGTGAAGCGCCGTGTCAGACTTCAATTAATGTTTAGATCCGACTACCAGAGTCTTTGTAGCATGGAGGCTGGTGCGGAAACGGTGGTCATGAGTTCCGGTGAAGATGCTGGAGTCGTATCATTCTGTGATTCGAGATTGCGCCTTGCATCGTCACAAGATCATTGATTACTTCCTCCGTATGCGACGTGTTTGCATTTATCAATGGAGGACTAGCGTTCCTGTGAGACCATCGGCTTCTGTCAACCCAGAAGGTGGTTCTAAATACTCGAGTTGATCAGTGTCACCAGCATTATATTGCTGCAGGTACATCAGGATTTAACCTATCTTACTATAATATGATGATTGAGTAGCAATATAACGGCCCGCCTAGCTCAATCGGCCAGAGCGTCAGACTTTTAAGGCGGGTTTACCCGGCGGTGAATCTGAAGGCTGCGAGTTCGACCCTCGCGGTGGGCTAATGGTAATTTTTTAATATCTTCCCCTCTACTTCGATTCCATGCATAATCACATTGTATGCAATCCATACATATAATATACATTTCGCGTGGCAATGAGCAATCTATGAGAGTGATGGACGCGACAACATAAAGATGAAGCAAAAGAAGGACGGCTTGAAATGTTGAAACAAGACCAATAGACATGCAAGCCAGTAGGCAAGCGGTGGTGTGTAGATAGTAAGGGGACAATGCATGGTTGAGAGCATGTCGGAACGCTTGGCTTTCCGTATGTACAATCCATCATGCATATGGTGGGTCTAAAGGCAATATCCCAAGAAATGACGTTGCATTCGTATATGTGAATGGCTTGATCGTAAGTCTCCAAACGGGGCTTCTGACAACGACCTGCGTGTCGCTAAAGCGGTCACTACCGCTGTGCTTCAAGTAGGTTTATAGTATATCGTGGTGAGATACTTCTGTCGATAACGTGTCGTGCTTCCAACAGCAAGTACACCATTACGAATCGCGCTCGTACACAGGTGATGGAGAACCACATGAGAGGGTACAGGCAGCACACTAGCGTCATCTGACAGTCCAAGGCCATCCAGGCCAAGACGTGTCTGTGCCTGCGATTGATTCGAAAGATGGACGGTGGTTACATCAGTCCCGCTAGCTGTAGTGATTGGAATCGGTGGGTGACCTTCTTCTCCGGATTTCTCCTCCTTGTAGATGTCTCGTGCAACAGTACTAGTCATTCCTAGTAATGATCGTCCCTGTTTCCTTCTGTGCTCACGTTCACGCTCCCTTTCGCGCTCCTTCTCTCGCTCCCGCTCGCGCCCCCTCGAAGACGAGGACTGGGCAGCTTTGGTATTCAAAATCAACTTATCCAGATGCCTAGGGAGAATTGGGGCGGGTGGGATATTTGGCGCAGGAACTTGCTGATGGTGAGTTGGAAGGCCTGATTGATCGTAGTCCACCGAGGCAGTATAAGCAAGATAGGCCTCTTCCTCACGAGCAGCTGCGACGAGCTCAGGAGGGATTTCGTCTGTCCACCTCCCCGACGATCCTGTAGCATCCGCGAGTTCGACTACTGAACCTTGTGTGGAGGTTGTGGTCGACCAGAAAGAATGCACTGGTGGATGAGCGGGCTGCTTTATAAGCACAGTGGGTGCTATCGTGTGAGGCGGTGTCATGCCAGAAATTGGGACCGAGACGTAGTTGGCCAAGCTGCCCTCATCATCGACTGCAGTTGGAAGGTCGTCGGCTATCCGCCACTGCTCATCGACAATGAACCGAATGTGATGAGTTCCAGGCATGAGTGAAACCCAAGTGGACCATGTGGTATCCGCAGGAGGGTCATCTGGTTCCATCGGTTGGCGCCCCTTCCAATCATCGTCTCCCGCACGGGCAAGAGCTACAGACTTTCCGCCACCATTCCAAGTGATCCTGACGTTCACAGGTTCCTTGAGGTCATCCGAGGAAACGGGTCGATTTGTGGCAGTTTGGCCGTCCTCAGGAATGACATTTATAGTAGCGGAATATTCTTCCTCGGCCTTTAGTAAAGCGAGAGGAATTGTGGAATGGACGGTTTCCTGGACGAACTCTACTTGATCGGGTTGGTTGCATGCTTCGATCTGGCTCTCGGCATAGAGCTCTTGCATGCGTGGTTGTGCAGTAGCCTGACCGCGAGAAGAAAAAGAATGGGTTGAGTTATATTGTAAGGAAGTCCCTCTGAAATATGGGCTGCCACGATTACGGGGATGATGATTGTGATAAGGAACCGGAATGTGAGGGTGGGGAGGCTGTTCGAGGAGCAAATCAGATGAGAAGTTGGAAGTATCGGTGTCCCGTGCGAGGTTCACTTTTACGTTGGGTTGCCTTCCGCGAGGAGAAGTGCCCGTATTTGAAGCATTGTTCATGGTGCCATTGTTAGAAACTGGAATCGGAATCGGGATTGGGGAAGTAGTTCTCGGTGGCCGACGGTAAGATGATAAAGGGGACGAATTTGCGGAATTTTGCTGAGAGTGAGCAGGAGTGAGGGATAGCAGCGCAAGATCTGGAAGTTCTAAGGATTTTTTCTTGGTGCGTAGAGAGCGATGAGGCTGATTGGGGTTAGGAGAGGGCGAATGAGATTGCGGTTGTTTGCGACTTGGTGAATCGATTTGCCTGGTCGGCACAGGAGACGGTCTGTTGTGGTTCGTGTTCGACGTTGTATTGCCCATAGCGCTGATCGTTGCACCCGTCCTCGATGGCTCGTGCGCAATTCAACTCCACGTCGTCAACAGTATACTCGGTGGACGTAAAAGAAGAGTTTGACCCAACGGGGATTGATAACCCTGTAAGCAAATTCAAGTCGGATATCACTACCTCAAAGCGGGGGTTAAAAGCGGAGTTGAGTCAGTTAACGCTAGTCTGACTGAACACGAACTGAACAAGTTATCATCCAAAACTCTTGTCTGTCTGCTCGGGGGTTCAAATGTTCATCCATCAAGACGAGATGGAGGTGGAACGTGAAGTTTATTACACAGAACATGAGGCTGCTGAACCTCTAAATATGTTAGCTAACTTTAACAAATATTATTGCGCAATGCCCGATTTATGTAATATTACCCCTGATGTTTCTGTACGTGACAGCCTGAGGGTCAGACTCGATCTCCCTTCTCTTCCTGCATTGCTAGCTGCTGAGATTGCCTGATGACAGACACTGCATCTGACATAGTTATCAGCGATACAACGGAGGTTTCGCCAGTAACTCCCACCTTGACAAACGGTGTCGTCGGATCCAATTCGGGGCTCTTGTACCCCGAGTCCAGGGATGGGTTTTACGGTTACAATGACGAAAAAAGCCTTCAGCAAGTGGGTAGCTGCTAGTAGTCTTAACCCGCAGCTGTAACATACATCCACATCACCAGATAGAAGAGAAGAAATGGGCTCATCGGCGCACATCTGATGTCTCTACCATCATCTCAGATGGCACCCCATCGATCACCGGGAATTTCGGACTTCAGGCGATCCGCGAGGCACTGCAGCCAAGTATAGTCGAGGGACAGAGGGACATTTCTCCTTTCACTGAGGATGAAGACAAAGTGTGCGCTGAGCCACAAGTGCAACTAAAACCCGCCATCACCCCTGAAATGGTGCACACATTTAAATTATTTCAACGATGCCTTGAATTGCGCGACAAGTACATAGCAAAGTCTCTTCAGAGACTTGGCGATAATCCAAGAGACCATGATGGTCGCTTCAAAGGAATAGCTGAGGGTTTTGCAGATGTATCAGGCGTAAGGCCGAACGTTGATTTCGCCAAAGCCAAGGTTCTCAAGAGCCCATATGATTCCTGGAGAATATACCCTAAGCCTCCTCCTCCACACTGGCACTTTCATGCGAAAGACGACACCCCTGCCGCTGAAGGTCGCGTCACCCCGGAAGAGCAAGAATTCAACTTATCAACGTGTCATATCCCAGCACCCGACGCATGGGACTTCAAGATTGACGACAGGGGTGTATATCAAGTGTATTCATCTGCCAGCATTTCAGATGAGAAACCCTTGTTCGACATCCCGACGATCAGGGAATACTTTGTCGATCTCGACTACGTTCTTGATGTCATATCTGACGGTCCCGCTAAGAGTATAGCTTACCGCAGGCTCAGATATCTAGCGAGCAAATTTGAGATGTATAGCTTACTCAATGAATCCCAGGAACTGGTGGCTATGAAGGTTTGTATTTTATATCTTGCATTCGTGGTTGCTGCTAACGCTCTGCTCTAGAGCGTGCCACATAGGTCAGTGATAGATCATACCTCCAATATTGCCGCTGACGGTGTTTCCAGAGATTTCTACAATGTTCGCAAGGTGGATACCCACGTTCATCTTGCTAGTTGCATGAACCAGAAGCATCTATTGCGATTCATCAAATCGAAAATGAAACGTAGTCCCCATGACATCGTCATCTTCCGTGACGGTGCTGAGTTAACGTTGGAGCAAGTTTTCCAGTCACTTAAACTGAATGCCTACGATCTTTCTATCGATACCCTCGACATGCATGCTCACCAGGACTCATTTCACCGGTTTGACAAGTTTAATCTCAAATACAACCCCATTGGGGAGTCCAGACTTCGAGAGATATTTTTGAAGATTGATAATTTGATCGACGGTCGTTACTTTGCGGAGCTGACTCGAGGTAGTGCTTTTTTTTGTACTCGGAATTTTCAGCGCTTAAAGCTAGCGAGAGGTGATGACAGATTTAGAACAAAGCAAGTATCAGGTAAATCTCCTTAAATACAGCTATCTCCAAGTAAACTCATGAATCCGACAGAATTGCGAATGGCGAGTCAGTATATACGGGAGATCGGTAGATGAATGGGACAAAGTGGCCAAATGGGTCATCAACAACAAGCTCTTCTCGCACAACGTTCGCTGGCTCATTCAAGTGCCGCGGTTGTACAACGTCTATAAAGAAAACGGGGTGATTAACACCTTTGAAGACATTGTGACCAGTAAGTTACACTCGGATGATGATGCTCTTGTCACCCAGTTTGAACCTTTTCTAGATGTTTTCCGTCCATTATTCGAGGTCACGAAAGATCCGACGTCGCACCCTGAGCTGCATGTTTTCCTGCAACGAGTTGTCGGATTCGATAGTGTAGACGACGAGTCGAAAGTGGAACGGCGGATCCACCGCAAGTTCCCATATCCGCGTCTCTGGGACACGGCCCAGAATCCGCCTTTTAGTTACTGGATTTATTATATGTATGCCAATATGGCGAGTCTTAACCATTGGCGGCAGGCACGAGGTTTCAATACCTTTGTCCTTCGGCCACATGCTGGAGAGGCGGGCGACACGGACCACCTCACGGCCACTTTCCTGACGTCCCACTCCATTTCGCACGGTATCCTTCTTCGAAAGGTTCCGGCCTTGCAATATCTTTTCTATCTGAGGCAGATCGGTCTTGCGATGAGTCCTTTGAGTAATAATGCGCTATTTCTCACCTATGAACGGAATCCACTCCCCGATTTTTTCAAGACAGGACTAAACGTTAGCTTAAGCACGGACGATCCGCTCCAGTTTCATTTTACGAAGGTACCGCTATTAACTTGCAGACTGAACAATTACACCGAGGTATTCACTGATCACAGGAACCGTTGTTAGAGGAGTACAGCGTTGCAGCTCATATACAGCTTCACGTCTCTCACCATGAGAAATTACTCACACCTGTGCACAGATCTACAAACTGCCCCAAAGTTCACTTGCCGAATTGGCTCGCAATTCCGTTGTGCAGAGTGGGTTTGAGATGGAAGTCAAACGTCACTGGCTCGGCCAAGAATGGTACCTTCCTGGAGCCGCCGGAAACGATATCCACAAGGTGGGCTGTGTCTGTACAGTCTTGTGTATATATTCACTGACCAAGATCGATGTGGGGCATACACAAGACGAATGTACCAGATATCCGGCTTGCGTATCGCCACCAGACGCTGCTTGAAGAGTTAGAGATGATCAACCTGAAACTGCCTTCTCCGCAGTGATCCTCGAAATGGCCTCGAGGTATTTCAAATACATGGACAGGTGCTTCACATCCAGTTAAGACATGTTCCTTGTTCATGGTCTGGCACCAGAACAAAACAGAGTGGGCATGCTCCACACGTCAAAGCCAGACTATACTATATATTCCTGATTGTATAGTTGTTGTCGCTGAATTACGTCTGAACGTGCCTCACTCTGATCCGGAAGCTGGCTGAGAGGTATCTAGAATAACTTGGAGCATGACAAAGGAGGCAGGTTCTCGCCAGTTGTATTTGATGCCCAGAAGCAGTTGCTTGGCACCGTGCCAGCAGCAGGCTGCAGAGATCCAGCTCTCGCGTCCACGAGCTCGCGCCCGTCACAGCCCCTTGAGCACCTCGTTGCAGGAGGACACATAAGATGGCCCCTCCCCTCTGCTACTGATTCCGCGACCATAATTCCCAGGCATTCTCTGGATAATAATATAATAATACCCCAACCCCCAGCGAAGGACCCGCCCTCGCGGGAAGGGACTCAAAACCTGAGAGCCCAGACAATCCCTCTTGTCTACTTGATCCCTCCAATTCCCTTGATCAAGGAACCATGTCAGCCGCTAGTGCCAGCGATGTCTCCGATGATTCCGTGAGGCCACCCCGTACCATTGCGCTCTGCTTCGACGGCACCAATGGACAGTATAACTCGGAGAACACCAATGTAGTGAAATTCTTTGGCCTCCTCCGCAAAGACCTCCCGGAACAACAGGTCACTTATTACCAGGTTGTTGATACGATCCTCCCAGATAGCTCTCGCAATCTAATCCGACGATATACAGGCAGGCATCGGAACATACTTTGCACCCGGTGTCGTATCACCGCTATGGTCACGATTGGCAGCTCTTTTGGACGAAGCGTTCGCGTGGTAGGGACAAGCATCGAATCGTGTAATGGAGATATACTCACTGACCGGACTTATGGATAATTATCGTCCAGGTGACAAAATATGCTTGTTTGGTAGGTCAACTCGTTCTCTGGTAGGGTCGTTGCTCATCCATGGACAGGCTTTTCTCGTGGAGCGTATACAGCTCGAGCGTTGGCCGGAATGCTGAATAAGGTACCTATTCCGGTTCGTGAGATATTGTATGCAGGGTTAAATGGCACCTTCACAGGTTGGCCTGCTTTCAAAGGACAATTTTCAGCAAGTTGGGTTTGCATATAAAGCATACAAACGCACAGACAAGGAGGGGCTTAAGCTTGCTGCTGGATTCAAGGAGACTTTCTCCCGTGATGTGAAGGTAGAATTCGTTGGTGTATGGGATACAGTTCAAAGCACCGGTGTACTTATCAATCGTGTGTTACCCTTCACGACCTCCAATGATTCGATCGGGATATTCCGCCACGCGCTCGCTCTAGATGAGCATCGAGCCAGATTTAAGCCAGATCTTTACCATTGGCCAGCACCAGATGAGGATGCAAGCGATGAGGCCCGCCTTGGAGTGGCATCTATCGAGCAAACAAAGGGTTTCAAGGCTAGCGTCAGGCGACTTCTCAAGAAAAAGAGACCTGCAGCCAAGCTAAAGGGACGTGGCATCTTCACAGACAATTCCACACCGAGGAAGGGTGTCAGTGAAGCATTCCCACATCGAGTTCACGAGTTTGTAACCAAAGAAACGAGCCCCAAGACGGATGTACTGGAGGTATGGTTTGCGGGTTGCCATAGTGACATCGGTGGAGGGAACGTCGAAGATGGTGTGAAGGTGTCGCTCGCACAGATCACGTTACATTGGATGGTGGAGCAAGTTATACAGTCACAATGTGGGGTCCTCTTCGACAATGACGCGCTCGCACGCATCGGAATCACAGCTACTCAACCTCCCCCCGAGCCACCAGTTATCAAGGGACAGCAAGAACTGGAGGTTATAGAGAGTGGCCGCGATATCATTGTTTCCAAATCCGAGAGCATAGAGATATATTCCGCTATAGAGGAATCGCCAGATCAACCCAGTCCACCAACCCTTGGTCCCTACCCTGAGCATTCGGACGCTTTGGCGCCACTATACGACGAGCTCGTGATCGATAAACTATGGTGGATAGCAGAGATCATTCCTTTTTCCTACGCCTGGCAAGATTCTAACGGGCAATGGCACAGTAAATGGAGCATTAACCTGGGGAGAGGGCGCTTTATACCTTTCCACAAGCCCAAGTTTCACCACACGGTGAAGGAAAGAATGGACTACAAACCACTCAACTACAAGCCGAAGGCAATCTACGATCATGATCAAGTCTATGTTTAATTGCGTTTTTTCTGATACCGCCTCATGAGATGATGTTGCATGTAACACAGCTCAACGATCAACGAAATGGGATGAACTATACAATCTGTACGACAGCTGCTAATAATGATGTTTCTCGAATGTATCATTCATTCTTACTTATACTATCTGGACATTGAGACTGCATCTGTAAACAGGGTAGTGCATTACTGGTAGGACTGGTTATGAGCAGGTCCTCACTTAACACTTTTTCATGTGATCTCTTGTATATACTCGACTTTGAGAATCCTGATTCCGGCAAAGATTGAAGATCGCACTCCCACAGGCAGAAGGCAAGCCAACGGAAGAACATGAAGCGGTAACATAGTGAGCTGTCTTACTGATGACGGCCCCCTCAGATGATGATAAGGTGGTGCCTGTCACAGCGGCTAATCGTACGTACATGAACAACGTTCCACTCGTGAAGCGAGCAGCCACTGCCACCAGCCAAGCCTCCAAGCTGTCAGACGTGTCATGCTTGAAATGGCATGAAGTTTGTGACCAAGTTAATTGAGAACTACTGGCAAGCATAATCTTTAGTTTTGAAATAAACTGATAAAATCAACGTCTAGGAAGAACACCAAATTAAACATGAGTTTGGGTGAGCTAGATATCAAATTGTTTCAAGTCTGGACTAACTTTTAGGCCATTTTCACCACCAGGTGTTAGCCTACCTGCATGATTTTATAATGCGTCCGAGTGATGAAGGTGACGGTACAGCAAGTTAACGCTCGGGTAAGTAGCAGCAAATCACCCTCTTTCAACTGACCCGTGCACTGTCTCCTTAGCATGGCTGATACCTCTTCTTGGGTCCTCGTTGATGACCGTGATCCAGGAATCAGTCTTGGGCCACCAGGCGCGGTCTTCGCGCAAGGGGGGGTGTCGCAGGAATACTGTCAAACTACGACTGGCCTCTTGAGTGGCGATTATATGATGTACTATTTCAACGGTACGGTAGTGTCATCCGCTTTGACCACATAATTCACGGGATTGACTGTATACTCGTTTTCAGCTTCGGCCATAGGTGTCTATGGAACATATTCTCCCACAACAGGATCGGGACCACCTGTCGCTGTCTACCAGGTCGATAACATTCCTGCCACGACAGTCACAGCTCCGACAACGCAGCAGACAGAGTATCGTCAAAGCTTCTGGAATGTGACCAATCTGCCATCACTGTCTCCTGGAGGGTTTCACTCGCTCGTTGTAACTGCAGCAACACCGAACCTAACAGTGTGGATCGATTACCTAGCTTATCCTCCCGCTTCTCTCCCCGGTTCAACAACGTCTAGTATCTCCTCTGATACCAGTCTGACTACTCAGCCGCCAAATACCCCCGCTTCCATCTCTGGGGCCCCTGCAAGTGGAGGTTCAAGCTCCAATGGCATATCGGGTGCGACCATCGCTGGTGTCGTGGTCGGAGCAAGTGCCCTCCTACTGGCCGCTGTTGCGCTTTTCATATACGTCCGTCATCGACGCTCTTCACAACACATACTAGTTTCCAACGATTTGCTGGATGGTATGTGAACCCGAAATTAAAACCAGATCAATAATCATACGAGATTTTCTAGACGAGTTCGCCTCTCCAGACATGTCTCAACACAGCCCCATAGATCCCTTTTTATCACCATCCCCGGTTGATACGCGGTACGATCGGTTGGATTCTTACACAAGCGCCGCGATGCTTAGTCCAGAGGAGTCTCCGAAGTCATTGTCGCATGTTCCGGCAAGAACGATTGATGGAGGTGTCAGTGTCCTGGGAGGGCCATTGCAGATACCACCTGAATACCAGGAGCGCTATCCTTAAATAAGGAACCTCGATATTTGATCAAGAGGTCGCGGATACAGTGTAGACCATTCTCCCTTTCCGGCTTAAGGACCTTCGTTGATGACACTGATAGGCGACACATTATCTTCGTCACATACACCAACGGGTTTACAGTATTTAGCATTCGATTGGTTGGTAAAGGGTTGCGACCCCATTTTGGTGGACGAATGTCAGATGCTAATTCCTATAATACAAAACATGAACGAAAAGATCTGCGTAGCGCGACGAGTCGCAGATGACAACTGGTATGGTCTCGACAAGCCCAACGGGAATCGACTACATAAACGATGAGAAACCAGCTCAAAATGTACTCGCCCATGTCTCGAGATCGAATTTAGACTGCCGCGCTTGTTCTATCCACACGTGTTTCAGTAATTCCTTCGGAGTCTTGCGGGCATCGGGGTCTTTGAACAGACAGCTGTCAACAAAGTCTTCTGCCTCTTTAGGAAAACGTCCTTCCGGAGTTAGTCTAGGCGCGGGTTCGTTCACAATATGCTGAAGCAGCTCGAGAATGCTCATCATCATGCCCCCTCCTTGTAGACTGACTCCCTTAGATTTTCGCCGATCCTTCTTTACGTTCCTGTCCTTGTCCTTCTTCGATGGCAAACCCATCGTAGCTGGAGAGAGGGTTCCTTCCAGATCTGAGAGGTCAGAGTCATCAGGATCGGACTCAGAGAATGGGAAGCGTCCGAGTGCAAGCTCGATCAACGAGATGCCCAGTGACCACACATCCGATTTGACGGTATATTGAGCTCCTTGTATACGTTCGGGGCTCATGTAGGTCGATGTCCCGACAAAGGTATCCGCAATCGAATTGATGAGCTCTCCCGAAACACCAAAATCACAGATTTTGATCTGGCCCAGAGAGTTGAAAAGGATATTTGACGGCTTGATGTCTAATGTATTGACATCAATGTAAATCAGCGGGGGTAAAGGTCATATGCATATCACGATGAATGATACGATGTACATCGTAGAGATAAGTCAAACCTTCCAGTACAGCCAGTGCAACGTGTCCCACGACCTCAATGTCGATGGCCCCAATCTTCTTGTAGATCCCATCCAGGGATCCCTTGTCCATGAACTCCATACAGATGCAGATATTTGGATCTGACAAGAACGCGCCATAAAATGATATGATATACGAGGAATGACAATCGTGCATGATGTGAAGTTCACGCAGGATTTGTTTCCGTACCGAGGGCTTAGCGTCAATGAGGACGATCTTAGTATAACCAATGGTGAGACGTGAGCGAATTAAAGAAGAACATGAATAAGGGCTTGCCTTCTTGGCCATAATGGTCTTGGTGGGGACGTGCTCAACCTTTTTAACGCTCCCACCATTGCCTTGACCCAGTTCCTGAAGGTCTTTCAGATCCTCGTTCCGTAGGTCGTAGCGTGTCTCTGCATTCATATCAAGGTTCGCGAGCGTGTTGGAGAGCGTTGTATGGTATGTATTTCTACGGGTGGAAGCAGAACCCGTAGCAGGGGCAGATGGAGGTCCAACACCCACTGCAAGGAGATTGTTCCCATCGGAGTCATGATTGACGGATTGGGAGACCTTTGGGGCGTTCAAAGTCATGGGCGGTGGTCGCTTTTTGCCCTTTGCTACCCCTGTGGTCGCTGGCGCTGCGCGTGTGGGGATCGGTTCAGGTTCTTTTGGCTTGGTTGGCTGAGAGACATCGAGCTGAAGAGCCTTGAAGTTACGTTTCTTGCGGATGGGAGTCGCCATTATTTGAGCCCAAGATGACCCAACAGAATTTGACAAGACCGTCGATGTCAGATGGCAATGGTGCGAATGGCAGAGAGAGATGTCAACGCCCCCTGCCTGATAGCCGTACAGAAACCCTCTGTTTACATAATCAACATCGCCGTGTTCCTATCCCACTGACATTACATACTACTCAACGTTCATCGCAGGAGATATGTTGAGACTGAACGTTGAACGGTTGCCGTTAAGCTTCATGCGAACTGACCACGACCCCAAAGTATGCCTCAATGATTTTTGAAGGAAATGTCAACGACTGTCAAGTGACATCGCTGAGTGCTGGACTTGCTGCATAAGCGGAGGATGCTCGCTTCTCTCGCTAGCTTGCGGTGGGTCACCGCATTCGAAAGGTGTCTGCGACCCTTGCACCAGTCTCCAGGGAAAACGTTCCCACTGGCAGTCCTTATTCGGAGAATCGGGGATGAACAGACGCACCGTCTCACTGACAACGACACCGTTGTGTTCACCCGCGCATGAGACTTGTGCGACGAGGCACATTGATAACACATGGGAATAATATCAATGTCTCACCTATCTGAGTCCGCTCTGTTGATCTCGCGGGTTGCACGCACTTGTTCCAAGAACCACAGGGTGTGGAAGGGTGGTGTAGAGTGAGCAAGCGACGACAACGACAACATGACAATAAGAGTGGTCCATAAATTTGGTCCGTTATAGAGCCGTACCAACAACCATTTCGCCCGACTCCGTCTCGTGGCTAGTTCTTCCTTCCGCATGATTCGCGACTACAAATTGCTCCTGCTCTTGGTCATGCTCAGGTTGCTCCACTACGGTGTCAACGCCTGGACGATGCTGAGAAGAGGACGTCGGTGTGGAAGGTAAAAGTTTCCCTGGGTGCTCAGATGGGGTGGGAGTCGGGATCGAATCCGTACTAGCAACACTTGCACGGGAAAGTGAGAACCTTGACGCTCGGCCTGACCATAATGATTGGATCTCTGCTCCAAATGAGCTGAGCGCAGCTTTCGTTTCTGCTGCTGCCTGTGCCATACTGGCGGGACGAGTGGGTGAAGCTATACTTGAAGTTGAATCACTAGAAGTTGGCCGAATTCCTGGCTTCCAACCGTCAATTGAAGATACGTGGACATCGGCTTCTGATTTTGTGATCTCAACAGGTGTGCCATAGGCAGTGGAGGCCACATCCTGCATTGAAGGAGAACTGACTGTCCTTTGTTGCCATCTCTCACGGACACCTTCAACAGCTTTGAAAAAGTTGGCCGAGCCCACAGTAATTGTCCGTGATATAGCTTCACGCGTTGGAGCAAGTTGCTGCTCCAACCTGAGGTCTTGAATACCTTCAGAGAGCCGCAGCCCAATATCAGATACCAATGTTGGTTTCTCATTACAAGGGTGACGAGTAAATGGTAGGTGAGGCAACAAGGCAAGTGCATCAACGGAACATATACGAACCGAGATTCAACAATGTCAAATAACATTGGATCTGTTGACCGATCCCATACCTCATAGGCATTCGTCTTGGTAAATTCGGCTAACCACACAGGGTTAAAATCCTCCAACGCGCTTACGTCGCCTCCAGCCCCCACGATGGTAGTCCCATTTCCCTTGCCCTTCGCCAGGAACTCGCGATATCTTACGGTCGCGAGAGCCGCAGAGACGTATTCCTCGAACTGTATACGTTGTACCAATTGAATGTATACATGTGACGAAGGACGCCTAACGTAACTTTGCTCTCAAATAATCATCGCTGCCCTTGAAACTTTTAGAATCTTGAGTCAATCACCACACTCATTCAAAAAAAGGAAAAACACACTGTACAGCTACTTTCGTCCGATCAGCCTCATCCCAAGCTTCATTGACATCCCGAACGATCTCGTCGATCCATTTGCGATCCGCTGCAGTGAGTGCGACTAGTCGTTCCAGTTTTGGGTTTCGGAATTCTAGGGAAGCGGTCTCAGTATTGATCAATAAGTCTATCTCCTTTTGCTGTGTGACGATCGTATTAGTACTTCCACAAAGCCAGCTTTGAGAGTCCTTCAGGAGGTCGAGTTGTTGCAATGGAATGTACGGCTGGAAAAACGCATCCTAGAAAGAGAGGAGAGGTAAATAATAGCATCCCTCGCGGCAGTATGCATATCATCCTTGCCAAACAAATCCAGCGGTAGACCAATGTAAGCTAACATACTTTTCCGATCCGACGTTTTCAGAGAGTTAGGTCGAGATAATGTAGGAGCTCTGGCAGCTAGTGGAGGGGAGCCGCAATCATCCAAAGTCTGAAGCAAACTAGGTATCAAAGAGATCAATGAATATTGATAGGTGCACAACCTCTCAACAGGATGTCCATAAAACATGATCTTGTTCTGTATCATCAATGCTTTCAGTAGCATGAGCGTACGATGTCGGAAAGTGTGGACAAAATCTCTCAAACTTGTACCTATATACAACCCACTTTCGGTGAGTTGCGTCCGGAGAGACATTTCCAGGGAGTTGCCAAATTCGACTAGAATTTGTGTATCCGTGAAATCTCTGAGGGGGGACTTGAGGCCATAGGAGCGTTAGTGGATGGAAATGGAGCACCTTTGGGCAAATAGAGCTCTTGTTACGACACCGAGCCGATCACTACATTCATCGTTAAATTTACAATATACATTGGCCGAAACGATTTTACTTACCGTATTGGACCAAACACGGGCTTACTCGCCAAAACTACAACAGCTTTCTGGACAATCGAACGTGTTACATCAATGTCTTTCACCAACAAAGTGGAAGCGGCAATTTGACGATTACATGATATTCCGAATATAGTGGTAGGGTTGGGAATATCAGGAACGAGATGGAAATAAGAATAGTCTTCTACGGACAAATGAGCACCATCAGGAAGGGCGAGGAAAGGCAGCATTCTGGCAACTTCTGCGTCTTCGAATATATCCCCTTGGCTAAATTCAATTTTGGGGCCAACCAAGTGATTGAAATCCACCAAAGCAATACCCAGCACCAAAGGGCCGGTGGGAGGCTCCAACAGCATCGATTCCGGACGAGCCTTTCTCGAGTAAGTTGATGCCGCTGATGTGAAGGATTCCGCATCCGTGGTATCGGTGGAAGGCGTTGGGGGATAGGTCACAGGCGCGGTACGAGTCTTTGATTGTTCTATAGAGAACGTGGACGGTGCAACGGAGGTGATTGAGCTTGCTCTCCGTGCATCCTGCTCGCTGTAGGAGTCACCGTCCGTTTCTGAGTTGAAGTCAATCTCAATTGAGTCTACTTGAGAATCTCTCCTGAAGAACTCTTGCGCGCGTAACGGAGCGCTGACAGCATGTGGAGAATGCGGTGCGGAAGAGAGCGGGATCGAGCGCTGTGAAGCGGTCTCTGCGTCGCTGTCGCTGCGGTCGTGATGGCCGTCGTCGTCTGAAACAGCTGTCAGATTGGCATGATTGTCAGTGAGGTCGTCCATTGTTGCTGTTTCACTACTTGAACTTGCACTGCAGACTTGGCGACGCTACGAGGGACAGTATCCACGTGACCAGTGTGTCTAACTTAAGATGACCTGCCCATTTCATTGGATTGGATGCTGTAGGCTGTGTCACACGTTGGGCCGGGTTTCGCAGGGCAGTAAAGCCCGACGCCGCTCTCTGTCTCGGACCATCACCAATACCCATACCCTCCATGATGAGGTCCCTTCTCCCCTTCGCGCTTCTCTCCACGGCCCTGGCTATCCCGGTTACCTCAGGTGGAGACAAGCAGATCGCCTTACTGTCTTCTAATTTCCAGTTGGAACCACCCAGAGACGAGCTCGGCTGGGCCGATCCTCGGGTGGGTGGGGGTCAATTTATCGATGTGAGTTTCCCTCTTTTATGCTGTGCTAACCACACCCCGACCATCGACTTTTTATGTAGTTCACCACGCCTAGATATGGTGAACCTTTGAACGTGATTATATCTAATCAATCGGACCCATTTGTCCTCACTGATGAGGGTTTCCGCTGGTATTACAAGTCCATCGGATTCTCCGAGGAATGTTTCGGGTTGCATTACGGTCATGTTCACAAGGCAGACCTTGGCGATGGCGATGGGAGAAAATCAGAACATATCTTGGCCCGCCAGCATTATTTCCCTCGCTGGGGAACATGCTGGGAAAGTCTTGTAGGAAAGTTCCTTGATGGTTTTTACTTGCAGCTAGGTCGTAACTAGATTTACTCTAGGAGGCAACCATTTCCGTGCATGGAAGCAGAACGGCACTGACGCCAATACTAGCGCATGGTTCTTAGGGTATGCTCGAAATTGTTTCTCGTCGGTTGTTCGTTCACTCATTCTGAGATCTATGCAGGGTGTCAAAGGAATATGTTTGTATTTGTGCAACTGTTCTTTGATCTTCCGACTAATTTTTATTGTTACTAGGACTCTATGAAGCATCACATGATAATTCCTGATGGATATAATATCGGGCGAGACTTGCTGGTCAGTTCCGCCATCGGTGGCAGTTCATGGAAGGGCTTCTCTTGGGAGACCGAGGTCGAATGGCGTGAGGGACTTATCGAGCCCGGCTTTAAAGGTACCGTCACACAATGACCTTTTTTTTACTCATCCGGATACCTCTCCCAGGTATCAATCACGCCATCGCGCAAGACGGCCGCATCGCCGTCCTAACAGTCCATCGCGTCTAATGATCTCTTGGTAACTTTGTATTTTCCGGGAGAAATATCTCCTACAACTGACAGTCTATACCACCAACTCTTTGTTACCTCGGACGTTGCTTGTTTGACTATTACAGATTCCCTGTTGTTGTATATACCTCACGGTTGGTCTGTGATTAATCGGTACTTGTTATGCATGTATCTATGTATAGATGATAGAAGGACACGTTTAGTCAGTCTCGATGTGGTGCACCAGGCATAAGGCTACGATTTGGTTGGTTGGTCCAGCCTCAGGGCGTTTCCTGTGAAGTACGCACGGCAACATCCGTAGAAATGTAAACCTTAGTTCAGCCACATTCCCCTGTTATACCTCACGACTAGACCACGATCTCGACGGACCCCCCAAGATGGGTACGTTCAAGTTCGTCGTGCTGGACATTCATCTGGCTAATCTCCACTTCATCCAGTTCGATACGCTGCCGCCGCCCTTGCTACTAACCCAGAAAAAAGTGTGTCAACAAATCCAGACTTACTACTAAATATCAATCTAATCACTATGTCTACAGGCGCCCTCGCTCGCGGGGAATATCTGCGTACACACTTCAAGAACATGCGTGAAGTTGCCGCTGCTCTCTCAGGTACTCATGCTCTCCGTGAACTCGATATTGTACAACAGTTTACACGTTCCGGTAGGTATGAAATTAACAAAGGCCTACGCTTACCTTGGCGATGTTGTGGAGCACAAACAAGTCATTCCTTTCCGTCGCTACTCGGGTGGTGTCGGTCGTGCCAGCCAAGCCAAGCAGTTCAAGACGACTCAGGGTCAGTTCTCTGTCAATTGGCATGGTAAACGGATGTCCCAATGTTCGAGGTTTAACATGATTAGAATAGGTCGTTGGCCAGAGAAGTCGGTCAAATTCATCACCCGCCTCTTGAAGAATGCCGAGGCCAACGCCGACGCAAAGAGTTTGGAGCTTGAAGACCTCTTCATTAAAAACATCGTTGTTCAACAGGCTCCCAAAACTCGTCGTCGTACTTACCGTGCACATGGTCGCATCAACCCTTACCAAGGTCACCCTTGTCACGTCGAAATCATCCTGGGCGTCTCGGAAGAGGAAGTTGAGCGGAGCAAGGATAAGGATGCAGTCGCTACTTCTTCCTTATCATCCTTGAACCGTCGCCAGGTTGCAAGAAAACGGATTGAGGCATCTCGTACCTAACAAGATGTATACACAATTTTGCGGCATGCGCTATGATGTCTCGTGACTATGACCATAGATCGCGTTCCCATCAATGTATCGTCTTTTCACACCGGACACAGGGATGCTGGCGGTAATGATATACTACCTGCATAATGGCTCCAAGCTCCATATCCCAGATGCGGCTTTCGAATCCAAGAAATTCTATGTCCTTTGCAGAGGTTGCCAACTTGAACACACCCTGGTGACGATTCATTTCGAAACATAGTCTATTGATTATCAGTACTAGTACAACAATTGCGTAGGCGATTACAGGATGAATGTGCATGGACGAGACAAGCATACGATAGGACAATGTAACAATTCAAGACTGACTGAAATTGATATCACTAGTGCCTCGGTGACTCAGCCCGAGCACATAAGACACGCTTCCTTGTTCTCAAGAGAGCACTGCAGCTTGGCTTCCTCAAGTTCGCGGTCCTTCTGGCGCTGAAGAGCCGCAGCATACTCGGGATCAACATCGGGATTCGCCCCGGAGCTCGAGGAGGCAGGCAGATGCGTGCCCGCAACAGAGGTTGCCGCAGAACCACGAACGGGAGAAGGGGATGCAGAAGGGGTAGGGATACCTCCACTCCTTTCCGGAGCCTGAGGATTCGCGCGCTCCATGTCCTTGGCAGCCTTGAGGGTGCTCTGATCAATCGTGAATTGGATGGCTTGAGCTGCAGGGCGCGTGCGCAGGTAGTACATCCCAGTCTTCAGTCCTTTCTTCCAGCCATAGAAGTGCATACTGGTAAGTTGTCCAAGAGTAGGAGCTTGCAAATGAATATTCAAGCTTTGACTCTGGCAGATAAAGGCACCGCGGTCTGCAGCCATGTCGATGACTTTCTTTTGACTAATTTCCCAGACTGTTTTGTAGATGGCTTTGACGTCATCCGGAATGGTAGGAATGTTGGCAACCGAGCCATTATGCGCGATGATCATGTTTTTCATTGTGTCGTTCCAGAGTCCACGTTCGACGAGATCCCTAAGAAGCCACGGACACACGACTTGGAATTCACCAGCTAGGACACGGCGAGTATAGATGTTACTGGTGTAAGGCTCAAAGCACTCATTGAAGCCAAGGATTTGACTTGTGGACGCAGTAGGCATAGGAGCAACCAAGAGTGAGTTCCTGAGCCCATGCTGAGCGATCTTGTCCTTCAAGGGTGTCCATTCCCAGAGATCCGTGGGCGTGACTCCCCAAAGATCATACTGAAGTTGACCTTGGTCCGCCGGACTACCCCGGAAAGTCTCGTAAGGTCCATCCTTTGCGGCCAGTTCACAACTAGCTTCAAGAGCTGCATGATAGATTGTCTCGAAGATCTTCAGGTTCAACGCCCTGGCCTCGACGGAATCGAAGGGAAGACGGAGAATCATGAAAGCATCAGCGAGACCTTGTACACCAAGGCCGATTGGGCGATGACGCATGTTCGATCTGCGCGCCTCAGGGACAGGATAATAATTGACATCAATGATGCGATTTAGATTGAAAGTGACGACCTTGGTGACCTCATGAAGCTTCTGGAAGTCATATTGGCCGTTCGATATGAAAGTGGGAAGGGCCAGAGACGCAAGGTTGCAAACAGCAACCTCGTCAGGCGCTGAGTATTCGATAATCTCCGTACACAGGTTTGAAGACTTGATTGTGCCAAGATTCTTTTGATTCGACTTGCGGTTGGCAGAGTCCTTGTATACCATGAAAGGCCCACCAGTTTCAATCTGAGCCTCCAGGATAGCGTACCAGAGTTTCTGAGCAGGTATAGCTCTGCGAGATCGACCCTCCTTTTCGTACCTCTCATACAAGGCCTCAAACTCTTCCCCAAAACAATCAGCTAGTCCAGGAGCTTCGTTGGGACAAAAGAGGGACCAGTCTTCATTAGCTTCCACACGTTTCATAATGTAGAAAAGACGTCAAGGTTACGCGGGACAACATCAAGAAAGAATGACAGACAAGACAGACAAGACGTCGGGGATCCAAAGTGCATAGAAAAGATCACGAGCACGGGCTTCCTCCTTGCCATGGTTTTTCCTGAGGTCAATGAAATCGAACACGTCGCTGTGCCACGGCTCCATGTAAACTGCGAAAGCACCGGGACGCTTGTTACCTCCTTGATCGACATAACGTGCAGTGGCATCATAAGCACGAAGCATTGGTACAATGCCATTCGAATAACCATTGGTACCTGCGATATAAGATCCCGTAGCCCGAATACAGTGGATACTTAAGCCAATACCACCTGCGGTCTTGCTGATCATGGCACACGTTTTCAAGGTATCGTAGATACCTTCAATCGAATCGTCCTTCATGCAAACAAGAAAACAGGAGCTGAGCTGAGGGTGAGATGTACCAGCATTGAACAGTGTTGGTGATGCGTGGGTAAAGTAACGTTCAGACATCAGATTATAAGTCTCCAAGACCCGCGGGATGTCGTCGCCATGAATTCCGACGGCCACGCGCATGATCATGTGTTGGGGACGCTCGGCAACCCGACCATTAATTCGAAGCAAGTATGACCTCTCGAGGGTTTTGAAGCCAAAGAAGTTGTAACTGAAGTCACGATCATAGATGATGGCTGAGTCAAGGGTAGCAGCATGTTGCTGGACCACCTGGTAAGTCTTCTCTGAGATCATACCAGCCGGTTGTCCATTCTTGGGGTTAATGTAGTCGTAAAGGTCTTTGATGACTGCAGAAAAGTTCTTCTTTGTTTCCTTGTGGAGGTTAGAAATTGCAATGCGTGCGGCGAGGACAGCATAGTCTGGGTGTTTTGTAGTTAGATAGGCGGCAGTCTCTGCGGCGAGATTATCGAGTTCGACGGTGGTGACCCCTTGGTATACACCAGCAATCACTTTCTTGGTCACTTCGATAGGATCAACATAATCCATATCGAGGCCATAACATAGCTTGTTTATCCTCGCGGTGATCTGACATTTGTCTAAGCGCGACGATCATGGTAGACGCGACACATGATCTACCTTATCAAACTGTACATTCTCTTTCCGACTAGACGAGATCCAATAAGTAAGACACGTCACGTCACGTCCAGCGAAGGCACTTACCCATCTGAGGGGCAAGTCAATGAAGACTGAGGTGAGCTCCGGCCTCCAGGGGATAGGTCACAGACACTAACCTCTCTTGAAGACATACGCCATGAGTGTGAGTGGAATGTGGGGTTAGTTCAGAAAGTTTGAAATCGTGAAGATAGTGGAACGGACGAAGGCAACAAAAGACGCGTCGCGCAGATTTTAAATGGGTGATAGCGCGTGACTGATTGTCACAAGGCGCGCTAATCAACAACGTCACACCGCGTCGCGTTTCGTGTCAGGTTCTCTGTGCTAATTCTGTTACTTAATTGACAACGATGCCAAATGTCCCCCTTATGCACATCGGCGATCCTGCCTATGCCTCACCCGTCATCCGTGTCCCATCGCCCGCTAGTTCGGTGGGAACAGCTTACGGGCCGGACGAAACTCCAAAAGTCGAGTGGGAGTTAAGCCAACAGGCATTCGAGCAAAAAGTTATCTCGGAACTCAAGTTGGACGGTCCAAGGATCGACGAGGAGCTCAAGTCATATTCTGTCTTGGTTCAGCCCCCACCCCAGAATCAGACGGAGGAGCAAATCTTTGCGGACATGATCCTTCGAGGGTTACGGTCTCGTCTCCAACACCTAGAGGAAGAGGAAATACTCGTGCAGACACTTAGGCGAGGGTCGCGGATAGGTTTGGAACAACCTCCATCCGACGACAACATCGATAAGCTGATGCGCAACATGATATCAATGTCTACAAGAGATATCCACCAAGTTTCGGACGGACCATGGAAGAAGGAGCATCATGATGTTTCGAGCGAATCGTTTAACTACCTGGACACCGTTGTGAAGGGTAAACAGAGAATGTGAATGTGAAGAAAGACATGTAAATATATCAGGTGTTTCAACGGCGACCATCAATTGGCGCAAGCAGAACTAATAAAATACATATTCCCCAAGAGTCAAGCCGTCAAGCTAATTGAGGTTTACTCTCTTGCACACGTAAAGTGAGATTGAAATCCATAAACATTAATATTCACCAGTTTCGCGGAAAAAGTCGGGCAGTGAATCATCAATCATCTTGCTTGCATCTTGAATGGCCCGTCTGGCTACCGTCTTGCACTCGTGGTGCATGTACGTCACAGAGCCCCACTTGTCGAACTCTTTTAAGATGATCTGCAGCTTTCCAAGTACATTGGCTGCTCCGAGAGAGAGTACTGCGTCTGCCCGCGTCTTCTCCTTCCAGAAATCTGTCCAACTCTGAGTACAACCGTGCTGATGCCAGGTGGTTGCACAGGAAGGGGTATGTTCGAAATGTGGAGGAGCCGCGCGCAACTTCTCCCATGCTCTAGAGAGACGGTGGTATCCAGAGAGCAGGCGAAGTTGTTGCATGGGACTGACAACGAGGCGGTCCAATCCATCCGCACTCTCATGAACATCACCTTCTACAAGCTCGTTGTTCCATTCGGTGCAAATAAACACAGACCTTTGCAGGACTTCCATATATGCGAGACCTCGCAGTTCTCTGAGGTTGAGTTCATCCGCGAGCGACATCGCCAGGTAGGAAAAGTGGGGCGAAGTTGACATGAGTTGCCGTAGTAAGGCGATCACTGTGTCCAAGAGATTGGCGTGGTTACACATTTGCGCAAGTTGAACCAGACGCAATATTTGGTGCTTGCTCTCAAGAAATGCGGATGGTGGGGAGTGTGTGGGGAAGGGGTTTCCTAAGGAGATGGTGTCAAGTAGGGGAGAAGGCTTCTTCTCGATGAATTCTTGGATCGCATCCAAGGCCCAAGTCTCAATCGACTTAAAAGAGTACTTGCTCGCCACTCTAGCAATATCTATAAACCGACTGAGGTCGAGACGTGGACCTCGACCGGACATTATTTCAGACGGAAGAGCATATAGAGACCACAGGAAATTGCGGAACTCTTCGGGAGTATCACCCTGCAGGACGATTGGGTTGTCGTCTGACGTGCCTTCTGCAGGGGTGTTCCCTTGAGGAAGGGTGAACATGGTGCTAAATGAGGAAGAATCGGAAGAGAGAAGGCTTCGATGAACGTTGAACAGAGTATTCCCGACGCATAACACGCAGCTCCCATCCACAAAGTAATACTGTGTGTCCCTGGCAGGTATATTTGGTTCTTTGGAGGCTCTCGTATGAGAATTGGAAGTATCCATGGTGTCCAGACTTGACGCTGAGCCACACCGACTCGTGCTTGGGCGAGCACGCTTCCTCAGTGGCGAATCTGAGCGATGAGTAGATAGTAGTTCACTAACGAGCTCGGATGATGGCACGTCGTGTTCTGTTGGGATGAATGGTGTCCTGAATGGATTGTCATTATCCATGCTTACTGACCAAGTCCAAGGGATACCACTGGTTATTTATCTAGCAGCGCCCAAAGCAGCAGTGCATACAAGCTGCTTAACTTGGTCTCTATTACGTCACGCGGATAAGATATCCCAGTAAGGATTAACTTCCGTTCACCGTTGCGGCTACTAATACAAGGTAGACTTGAACTCTGGCGACATTTTCAACACGAATTGCAATAATAGTATATACTTTGGAAACCGCGGGAACGCGTGCGCACAATCATTATTGAATTATTTCTTGATGACTCTGAGATCTGAGGCCTTCAGAGGTCGCGTCGAGGCCTCATGGAGAAATCCGCTATCGCTGACGAAGCAGATTAGTACATGTATTATTGTGGCTGTGCTAGTGACATACTTACCTTGTCGCGCGTTAGATGGCATCAAACGCGGTACGCGCTCAGGTAGCTGCAAAATGGCAAGAGTCATTCGCTCGCCTCAATCGTGGAGAGCCAGGAATATCGGGACTCATGAGCTTTAGCCAGGTCTGGACTTTGGCAACAAAGTTCCTCAAACCGTACGACATTAATGATCCTACCCCTCGACCCCGATACGACATGCGTGAGGTTAGGGAAGCCTTCGACGTCATAAACAAATGTAGACGATTGCCGGTTCTCCTTGAGGTCTTTCTCGAGGACATGCGCAGATCTCAACACCTTATTGCAAGAGAAGTCGAGGCTCACATGAATCTTTACGAGTCCACCTCCGATCCGGAAACAGTGAGAGCACTCATATTCCGACTCGTGGAGTGGTATAACGCATGGAAACCAAGTGCAGAACTCGGGCAAACTATCATATCCGCATACACCCTTGCTTTTCAAACCCATCTATTCTCCATCCTACCCCCTTCCTTCGCTCGGGGTGTAAAGGCCCTTGTCGCCACGACACTTGTCAGGAACGTATCGCGCCCTCCTGATCAGCAGGAGAAAGCGCTCTGGCAGGCTTTCGACACTCTAAGCCTGATAGAGCGTTACGAGACACTCATAGCAAGTGTGGGATACGAGTACATTGAAGCTCACGTACTCGAGACTTGTGCTGGGTCATGGGCGGAACCAAAACTGGCGACCCTCCGAGCCTGGATGATCGATGAGATCGTTCCGTGGATGTTATGGCCATTCGCTAGAGGAGCGACTAGCGCTGACGAGGCGAAAACAATGATGCAAGGAGTTGGATCGAGGTTTGATTTCCACATGCACAAGACATTATGTGACTTGAGGTATTCATGTGAGTGAATACTTCCATGATATCTTGCTCATTTGATTTTCTCCAGGACTCGCGAGATATTCGACATTATTGTTGACTTCCCGGACTCAACGGGCGCACTCCAAGATTTAAAGGTGGCTTCCCCTCCACGAGTCCTGCAATTGAAGCTCACTCATTGTTCTGGACGCAGGAATGTCTGCAGCGAGTAGACCAACGTGCTGAATTAGTCCAATCCATTCGGCGAGCAAACAAGAAGCGGCTCCTTCACCCAGGAGCAGACACAAAGGATATCTTGCTCTCTTATGTCTCAACAATTAAGTGTCTGAGAATCGTGGACCCACCGGGTGTTCTTTTGTTCAAAGTAGCCGACCCAATACGCCGTTATCTCCGTGATCGTCCGGATGCTATTCGATGTATTGTTGCCAGCTTAGTTGGTGACGGAGAAAGCGGTGACTCCTTGGTAGACGACAACGAGTTAATTCAACCTCTCCAGCAGCCAGAGATAGACAATTATACTGATCCTGATTGGACACCAGAGCCAATAGATGCTGGTCCAGATTTCCGCGCTAGCAAAACAAGTGATATCATCAGCACCATCGTCAGTATATATGACTCTAAAGATCTCTTCATCAAGGAACTCCAGGTACTGCTTGCACAGCGGTTGCTCGCTACTAAGGATGGTAACTTTGACCGAGAGCGGCGGAATATTGAAATTCTGAAAATTCGCTTTGGTGAGGCGGCGTTGCAAGCGTGCGATGTGATGCTTCGGGACATGACGGATTCAAGGCGAATAGACCAACATGTCCAGTCCCAGAAGCTGTCTGTTATGCATCCAACAATAATATCGCGACATTTCTGGCCTGCATTGGAAAGCAGCAGCATCGTCATGCCGGGGCAATTTAAGGAGTGAGTCCGTCTTGCGAGCGCACCTCATATTTACAACCTCATTCTTCCTCAATTTCACAGCGTGGAAGAACAATATGCCAATGAATTCTCTACTTTCAAACCTGACAAAGTTCTTCGTTGGTTGCCTCATCTTGGGCGGGTCCAACTTGAGCTTGAACTTGAAGACCGCAAAGTTGAAGCCGATGTTCCACCCCTGGAAGCTGCGTTCATTGAACTATTCTCAGAAAAAGATAAGGTTTCCGGACCTCGCTACCGCCAGCTTACTGATTGCTTTTCCAGATACATGGCTTGTTGACGAACTCATCTCCAGGGTTGGCCCTGTGAGCCGTGGCGCAGCCTTGAAGGCGCTTGCCACTTGGGTCGACATGCGTGTATTGAAAGAGGACAGCGAGCATGTCTTCCGGCTGCTTTCAGTGACTGAAGAGTCGAGCCCAGTGACCACTACTATGAAGTCAGGTAAGGACGTTCTCATTCATGTACCAGTATATCCTTCGTCCCGACGCGTTTATCATAGTTGCAAGGGAGGAAGAGTTGCCACCCGTAATGAGTGTCCAGCAGCAACAAGCCGAACAAATGCGAGTATACTGGAAGTTCATCGAGGGCATGCTCAGAAACTTGGGTTCGCTCCCTCTAGACCGCATACAGACGATGCTCAGGCTCGCTCCTGGCTACGACCGAAGTATCGAACAGCTGGGTGCTTTCATGGAGGCAGCCAGACGAGAAGGGTTAGTGAATGCCAAGGATGGAATGTGGAGATTGGGGAAATGATACGTATGCTTCGTGTGTGCTGTGAGATACCTTGGCAAGTACCAACATTTGACGACAGGTGCATCATTTACCCAACCGAAAAACGACAAATGCTGGACTACCTCTTGTCGTACTAGCACACCACGAGTCACTACGCGTTCTAGGACGCGCTGAATCGACGATAAGCAGTTTTGTAGGAGATTCAGCCTCTGTTTAAGCTAGATTCATATCAGCCAGTTGAACAAGCTTTTCCGTGACCAGGGATCCTGGCGACACCATAAATCACCCGAGGCTCACGATGCGACGCAGCAGCTCGCATTAAAACCTTTCTACTTATGCGGCTGCCAGTGCCAGATGGTCAATTTTGATGTGGTGACCCTTGTGAGTTTCCCAGAACGAGACCGATCGGTACTTGGCGCCAGCGTGACCTTGGCTGAATAGGTGGTGCATCTTGCATGAAATTGATCATTGGTACGTGTAATGTCTGTCTCATGTGTGTAGCAGATCAAGCGCATCCTGTGAACTGTATAAACATTCCTAGAAGGCCTTTCACCTGTCCTGCTGGATTCTAACGGCAGATTGTTTGATGTACTAGTTTTTTTGTGCGGTTGGGATGTTGCAATGAGACAGGGGCTGATCTGGCCCGTACCTGTATTTAGGGCCGGTGTGTTCGCGTATGTGTCGTAATCGCTCTTCTCTCCCGCTCGTGTGCTGCTCGTTATCAACACCATCGGAGCGGTCGCAATGGGTCGACGCGCTCAGCGCTACTCGGCTCTCTCACAACCCGTACTCGCGATGAGCGAGCTCGTGTGCAAAACCCTCGATCACGAAGCCACCGATATGCTCATCGACAAGTGGCTTGAGCATCGTAACGACGCGTACTGGGAGTGGTTCCAGGGCGTAAGGGAGAGGAAGCATGCTTTAAACACACTCAGAAGACAGGTCATCGTCTGGAATAAGGGCGATTTTGTACCAGAAAATATCTTCTGTCGAACGGTCGATACGGGCCGTCTTATCCCTCTCGACCGTACATGGACGACCCATGTGTACCACCACAGATCAATGCAAGATAGAAAACTCTCAATGATGCCAGTTGTATTCACTATGCTTCTTGAACTCATGCTTCTGAGGGGCATGCACGATCATGGCTGCGATGACGTATATATTATCGTGACAGACTTAAAGCGTCAGGAGATGGACGATGTAACAGAGTACTTCAAGCTCGTTTGCCGTCACGCATACGGTGGACGTACCTGTAAACCAAGCATTACCAGTCAAATCCAGTATGATCGTCCGTGATCTTCTTTTTAACATCTTTGCGTCTTGCTCAATTTATTATCTCCTTAGATATGCGTTTATGTCACACCCTGTTAAAACAACGACGTACCCCATGTTTCCCCCAAATCGACATTGCATTCCGTGCAATCCTTTACGAAAAACGTCCACCGTTCATCATCTTGTTCTCTCATCAAACGACTTCTTATTCCCAAATTCTCTTCACGCATTCGCTTTTTGTACCCGCAGAAGACATCTTCTTCAACTTCCCAACTGGATGCCCAAATCCTTGTTGTAACGATGACTGCGAAATGATCCGCTTCCCGAGACGAGGAGTAGAAGGTTCGGTGGTTCTCTCGATAAAACGAGGGGGTCGATATGGGAAAAAAGTTAAAGCGAAAGAGATGTGCAACTGGATAGATTGCAATGTCTGCTTTAGCGAAGAGGTCCGACACGGAGATAACAGCGAGGGCTCTCAGAGCAGCGCTGACAGCACCGACACCCCCACAACGAACGGGCTCGTCTGCAGCAAGTGTCGGTTGGTTAAATATTGCTCACCCGAACACCAGAGGAAGGATTGGAACGAGCATCGCCGCGTTTGCGCGAAGCCAGCTTCATCTTAAAAGATTGACGCAGATTTTTGTTATTACCTGTATCAGTCATTCGACGCTGCATGATGGACGACCTATACTTATTTTCACTCCGCTTTTCCTTGTTCTCGTCCTTTTCGGATATCTTCTGTTGTTGTAGTTGCTTCGCTGGCTTACTCTGTATAGCTGTACCGTATTGTATTCTTGAAGTTGATGTCCTTCAGATAGACGTCCAACCTTGCTTCAGCCCCTATGACAGTGGCAGGATTGACTGGCATCATCATCTTCCCACCGACTTGGTCTTGATCAAAAAACATTATGTCAATTCGCTACCTCACAGCGAGGCTTGCTCAACAGGTGAGTATCTTCAATTGGAATTACGCACTCTGACGAACTCTGAGTTGGTAGATCGACGAAGAGCTTATGAGTGCGTCCGGTGCGTTCAGTATCGACCAGGTAACCGAAGCTTCACACTAAGAACCATCGACGGGAGTCTAATATCCTGAT
This sequence comes from Chalciporus sphaerocephalus, assembly GCA_038094055.1. NCBI lineage: Eukaryota > Fungi > Basidiomycota > Agaricomycetes > Boletales > Boletaceae > Chalciporus > Chalciporus sphaerocephalus. Next base: position 311,902 of record JBBPTH010000001.1, read on the forward strand.
GTCAAGTTGATGGAACTAGCCGGACTGGCATGTGCTCAGACGCTCGCAACAGTCTATTGCAAAGAGAGATATAGAAAAGTGCTTGTCTGCTGTGGTCCTGGTAATCAAGGTGGTGACGGACTTGTGGCAGCTAGGCACCTTAGTTCGTCAGATGTTACTCGTAAATTTGTCCGCTGACTCGCTGATCACCCTGAACAGGCATGTTTGGCTACCAACCAACGATTTACATGCCCAAGGTATGTGCCCGTCGTTCCCATGATCATACTACTTTCCTAAGTGCGAGTCCACCGCGGTATGCTAGCCAGGATCGAAAGACATCTACAAGGTCAGTTCATTTTCCATATCACCATGTCACTCGATCTGAGTTCCCCAAAGCGACTGCACAAGCAATGCGATAACATGCAAATCAAGTCACTCCCAACTGATGTGTCCATGGACACCCTTCGCTCAACCCTAGCAGCCTCTGACGTCATCTTGGACGCCATCTTCGGGTTTTCGTTCAAGGGACCCGTTCGCGCACCTTTTGATGAGGTCTTACCGCTTGTGTCATCTGCAGGCAAACCTATCGTCTCGGTTGATATTCCCAGTGGATGGGACGTCGAGAAGGGCAACGAGGCAGAGGTCGGTCTCACGCCCGATGTGTTAGTAAGTCTGACTGCACCCAAGGAGGGGGTGCGGTCCTTCAAAGGAAGACATTTCCTTGGGGGGAGGTTTGTCCCAAAAGCGATGGAGGAAAGATTCGAACTCAATCTGCCTCACTATCCAGGATTTGACCAGATTGTCGAGCTTTCACAACAACCAGAGTCTCAGCGACCGTGAATATGTGGATACAAGGTCATGTGTCATTTCACCATATGTGTTAAGGTACGAATACAATATACAAAGCTCTAGATTGGATCAGTTAATGGAGACACCTTTGGAGACGTTGAACATCGGGTGGACCGCGTTCGTTGTAAATCCTCATACCTCCAATCTCTCTGCCTGTTTTCTTTGGATTCATATAAAGCCTTCGATACTCTTCAAACGCATCTGATAGCGTCTGGTTGCCCACTTTCCCTTCCCTCTTTAGCTTCTTCCAGTTTTGCAGATACTCTGAGAATTGTTGTGGGTGTTCGCCCATTTCATCCAACTCGTGTGGGTCTTGTTCGATAGCCATAGTTGGATGCTTGGGAAAGCGTTCGTAGATCTTGCTTTGCAACACTTCTTAGATGTCCGTCATAGTGTAGATGGGTAGAAGTGCCTTTTCTTTCTCCGTACACTCTCTACCAGCTACGCGAGCGGCGAAGGCGTAAATCTTCTCTGCGTCTGCCATAGAGAACCCCTCAGGCTCGCTGGTGTGGGCAATCGCTTCATGAAGCTTAGTATCACGTAATACGGAGAAGCGCCCTTTCTCGTGGTGCATGTTAGGGGTGTTCTTTTTCATCTCCTTATTCCTAAAGAACGCAGGTGCGAATGGAATCATCGTGCTCCAGTCACTGTTGGGTCCCGGTGGGTGATATGGCCTGGCCTGGATCATGGTGCACATGTTAAACGTGAACATGCCACATTCGAGAATAAAGGATTGTCCGCGGGCAGTAGTGAAGTAGATCCAGTAGTGTTCATCCGGATTTTGGCCTTCTATGATAGTGTCCGAGTCGAGGAACCAGTACGCCAGTTTATCCTGGTTGGTTACTCTGACGGACCCACATGAAATCCCAAAGTCAGCGACAGGAGTAGTGCCCACACGGAGACGATAGCGTGTCTTTTTTATCCACACTGGAGGTTGTTGTGTAGAATTCTGCAAGGATACCTAAACAGATGGCAATGACTTTGATGAGAAGATTGCCCTCCCGAGTTATACGACGGACTAGCTTTGAGCGGACTTGGTCTGTGGGTGCGCTCGGCCACCATTCTAGGTCCCCCAGAGCACTCTGGTCGCGGAGCGGATCTCCGAGAAGAATTGTCCTAGCAGCCCATTCGCCTGGCAATTCTGTGGGATTTTCGTTTGGATGGGGATTATTCATGATTACATGTTGCAAAGCTGGGCGGATGCCTGTTTCTGCTCGTGCGTTGAACTTTTCAAAAGTTATCGCAAACACGGGGTAGAATGCTTCCAAGTCGAGTCGCATCGTCTTTCCTGTGTAACCTGGTAGTGAATCTGTGCATCCGCTGAGCGAGGGTGATACTGACCACATGCCGCCTTATGTGAATTCCTGTCTTTGTATTGACACGCCTCAGAGCAGTAGATAGACTGGAGGGTAGACGACCATTGAGCTAAGTCGAGCCAATGTGCAGCATGACCTACCTCCGCACAAGCACATATACGCAAATCTGTTGCCTTGCCACAAACGTCACACTTGTCAATCGATTTCAAGGGCAGGTAGACCCTCCTTGGAGGTAGTCGGAACTGGTCATCCATGGTGGTCGTGGTCAAATTCTCCTGTGAACCCCTGCCACAAAATGCTACAGCCGCACCAACAGATTGCCGTAGAGATCGAAGCTGAGGCAGATGAATTACTTGCACGGATCACTTCGTAGAGTCGCATTTGTGGCCAAGTATAGATCATGGGCTGTTATCAATCTGCCATTTCCTGTCCCTGCAATACTAGCCTCAAACTAGCCTACACGGCCTCTGCTCCCAACGACTCGGAGCCTCTGTTAGGTGTTAATCTTCTTTAACCGGTACCACTCGCACCATGAACATGAACTTTCGAGAGTACTATTCTCTAGACCGCTCTCCGAAGCTCCTCGAAGCTAATGACATCCAGTCTCTCGCCATGTACATGAAAACCGATAGCTGTCGAAATGTGTTCCTCATGGTGATTGCGTGTCACTGCTATTTCATACGCTTCATGAAACTGATGCACACCGTGATCGTTAGTTGGGCGCCGGTACGACCTACCTTAATCATTGTAGGAGGCTGAACTCACAACCGAGTAGGTGTCAGCACTTCCGCTGGCATACCTGATTTCCGTTCCCCGGAGACTGGTGGGTGCCCGTCTTTGCCATCTTGGCGGTTACACTTTGACGCCGGTCACGACAGGTTTATATGTGAGCCGCGGTTTTCTAAAGAGACTTCAATTTTGACGGTTTTCAGGCCAACTTAGCAAGACTCAATTTACCATACCCAGAAGCAGTGTTCCAGATCAATTTCTTTCGTAGCAATCCTGTTCCTTTTTACACCCTTGCGAAGGAGCTTTACCCAGGCCGTTATCGACCAACCATCACTCACTCGTTTATCAAAGTCTTACACTCGCATGGTCTTCTTCATACATGCTTTACCCAGAACATTGATACTCTCGAACGTAGAGCGGGTGTTCCCGAGAGCAAGATTGTTGAAGCTCATGGAAGTTTTGCCACACAGAGGTGTATCGACTGCAAACTTCCTTATGATGATGAGAAGATTAAGAAAGCAGTTCTCGAGTCTACCATACCGCGGTGCGAGAATTGCAAAGGGTTGGTCAAGCCCGATATCGTGTTCTTCGGAGAGGCTCTGCCACCAAGATTCCACATGTCCATTAGTTCGCTGCGGAACGCTGACCTTCTGATAGTGATAGGGACTTCGCTAACAGTACATCCGTTTGCGTCACTGGTTGACTTGGTACCGGGCGACTGCCCCCGAGTTCTCATCAATATGGAGGAGGTTGGAGACTTTGACAGGCAGGATGACGTTATCTTATTGGGCAAATGCGACCATGTTGTCAAGGAGCTCTGTCAAGCACTTGGGTGGCAAGAAGAACTCGATAAAGAATGGGCAGCAACGGCAGAAAGTGTAGAAGTTGAGAGTGCTAGTGAAGTCCCGACGTTAGAGAAGAGAGACTCGGAGAAGACAGTCAGCAAAGAGGTAGAGAAGATTACGAGGGAGATCGAGAAAACTCTGAGCATCCACGAAGAAATTGTGGAGTCCCAGTCCACCCTTGGTAAAGGAGAGAAGGACGAGGAATCACGCGACACAAAGGCGGATGAAGAAGAAATAAAGAATAAGAAGACAGATCAAGGACCTCAGTCTACCACTAGTACCAGTGAGACAGGAGTTAAATTGTGATAGTACTAATGTCCCTGGTACGGTGTATCATCTGGAAGTTTACTCCGTAAGCTGCGATTGGTTTGATTCGGAATCAAGTCAGTGGTCCTGGACGGCCCGTCTCAGACGCCCTGAGAAACCGAGTCTCGGACACAATATAATATCTTTTCTCAACCCCGAAGTTGTAGTACCGCAACTCTGATTCCATCTTTTATCGCATGAGAGCTTCTCGTGGGGCACGGCGAGGTCAATGGCAAGAAAATTGTCCATCAGGTCGTCGAGGAGCTCCGCCTTCTGGCAGGCAAGAGAAACGATCCCTTGGAGCTAATTGTCAGATGGAAGTCATTCCGTCCGTTAGTCGTAGTAGCGGTCTCGAAAAAGATGGCGACTCGTGAGCCTCACCCTCGTCCCAGCGGCTTAGATTCGACCTTAGTTGACCGTACTGAACTGCCTAGGCTGAAGGAGCGAACCGTTCAAGAAGAGTACAGGGCATTCATCGATTCGAAAGTACGTTTCAAATGCACTGCACTGTCAACATGAACTCATCAATACAGCTGAAAACATTCTGGGACGCCTACATGGTCAATCCTAAGCATGAGACTGAGGCGTCGAGAAGACAGAAAAAAGATGGTCAAGAGAACATCTTAATACTATTCCGTGAGTCGATTTGGGATGACATAACTCTGACGGTCAGCGTATACTTAGTCTGAATTTGTAGGTAAGTTACGCGAGGGTCTGTATGCATCTGGTCGGAAAGATAGGTTTGCTCTTGAAGTGTACGAGACCTCTCTCTACTTGTCCGTCGTCTTCGATTCCCCCTTGCAAACAACGTCCATCCTCACTCATCTCGTGCCGGATTTATACACAGCTTGTACCGCACCACAACCGCTCGGTCTCGTCACAATCTTGATCTTGCTCCTCCATCACCTTGTTGTCTCTTTCCCTTCGCAAAGGACGTACTTGGAACAGATAAAACTCCTCGTTCCCATTGCTCTAGAACGGCCTTCCGAAGCGTATGCGTGGATCTCATCGTTGGCTCGTAGCCTGCGCATGCTGAACTTTGCCCACTTTGAGAGATTGTCTCAACCAGAAGCATTCGAGCATCTACTCCCTCGGCTACATCCTACCTCGGACTCCAAGGTCACAGTGTTTCCTAACTTGGCTCGCGATGCAATCTGTGCACTTGTTTCTCGACTCCGTTCGAAAGCACGTGATAGGTCCTGGATCGTTGTTCGCAATGTATATCGCGAGATATCCTCATCGGGAGATTCGCAAGCGTGGTTAGGAAGGCGACTGTTTTTGGATAGCTTTGGGTCAGAGACGAGCGTCATCTGCTTCGAGGACTGGGTTCAAGAGAGGTGTCGGGATGGACACCTCAGGCCAAAGGAGGGCGTTAAAGGAAGGTGGATGGTGTGTAAGGCACGATAGCATTCATCTTAGATGTTTTTCAAACTCTGCTGATCAGATAAGATCACCTCCCAGTTCCCTAAACACCCTCGTGAGCTGGACTGACAGGCACGGAATGGAGTCTGTGAACAAGGGTAAACTTGGTCAACGAGTATGTAAAATCGCCGTATCAGAGGTAAAGAAACGTTTAACTTCGGGACACTGGTTTCGTTACCAACTCTCACAGTCCCCTTTATTCGGTCCCAGGACTCTCGGTGACTAGCATGTGAGCCAATTGCCGCAATGTACCCATGCTGCTTCGTTTCTCCGAATCCGCGGAGTATGATTGTCACAAAGTATCCGCGTTCTTGGTGTGGGTGTGGAATTCCTTGAGACTCGGAAAGCTTTACGGATGCCATCTGCGTGGGGGCAGAACGTACCGTCACTGCCGTCAAATCGTCAGAGGTAGTGCTCTACTCTGCTGCAAATTATATATATTGTCGGTGATGTACATGCGTAGACATCCTGTTCGAGGTTTTGCAAGGTGTCTGATTGCTCATTCATAGGGTCCTGTTAATTCAATCTAAAAAAGGATTTACGTTTCCGACTCTACAGGTATGTATAGCCTCCCTCGATCGAGCCGAGGCTCCTCATCTCATCACCGTGCAAATGTCTGGCGTACACGGTACACCACAGATCATATTTTGCCTCACCATGGCTTTCGGGGTTAACCTGAAACAATTTATTGATCTTCTAGCGCATCGGCACGCTGTCGAAAGCCTACGTATTACTACCCTCAGTGCAAACCTCACTCGCCCGCCCTTCCCCGAAATTATTCAACCCTCAGCAGTTCTCATGTCCACACAATTCTCGTTCCCATTCAATGCCGACCTAACGGATTACCTCTTGACGACTCTACCCGATTTCCAGAGCTTGCGCAGTTTCATTTTGACCTCCAAGTCTGTTTACAATATCTTCCAATGTCGACAGAACTCTACTCTCTGTGCGGTTGCTCAAACTCAGTTCGGTTCTGTTTTGCCGTATGCAATGCACCTCGTTAAGTGCTTGCGCAATAAGCACCTCGCAGGGACAGTTGAGGAACTTTGCTGGGAGGCAGACTTCGCTTGCGACTTCATGATTACTCCAGCAGAGGTCAGCTTCTTGCTCGACCATGCAGCCATCATCCAAAAACTCGAGGATATCTATAGCTGGCGGTATTCATTTCCTCTCAAACAGGATGCTCAGTTTGATAATCGCTTGTGATAGAGAGAAGGACCCCAGATCCAGAACTAGCCGTCTCTCACTTGATGAGTCCCTCAGGTTCCAGCAGTCGATGTATAGGTTCTGGATTCTTGCGACGATATACGAGCTACGTGCCTTGAATAACACGATTCGACTAGAACTCAAGGATTCAATCATTGCCAAACAAAGGTCTTACCTACTGAGTTTGAACGATTATGAACTTATGGGTATAAGTGAGGCACATAGGTTCCTCCTCGATGTTGCTAGATGGGCATTAATAAAACATACTTCACGACTGAAAGGCAAGTGACAGCTCACCAAGCTGACGTCAGGGCAAACTTCAGACTGACTTTTGCTGTCAAGGTCCGCCCCTCGGGTCAAGTAACAGAAGTGACATTTACCTCGTCTGGAGTGGCCCCTCGGTGATACTCAGCGCCTTTGAAGGAAACTGGCCTCCATTTCGTATTATGGATCCACAATGGCATGCGATTTGGCGAGCTATGTCGCATGCCTTCACAGAAACAGAGAATTCGATCATCACAGGTCGAGTTTCCTTTCGTCAAGGAACACTATCTAGAGGGCGCTCTATACTCGATGATTACTTTCTTAAAACGATGCCTTGTTGGTGGCTTGGTGTTAGCATTTAAAGATATTATTGACAGATCGCTTACAGGTAGTCAATGTCTAGAACTGACCCCTAACACTGGCCCATTATGGAATCCTTGTAGTAAGCTGTCTCTCGTGGAGTAGTTTCGTGCATTATAACTTTTCGGATTCACAGACTGGGAGTACATGATCTTGGCCATCCCCCCTTCACTCCTGGGAAGTTTCTTGCTAACAGCTGAATTGAAAAGACCTTTGAAAGCGCTACTGGACTTCGCGGAGGCGTTCGAGTCGATCCCATACCCTCTGTTTATTCAAGAAATCTTTGATATCCGATCAGAGCCCTACAGAAACTGGAAAGAGCAGGACTGGTTGTGCTCACAATGCATGACCAAGTTACTATCGGAGCACGTCAATGTCTGGTTCCAACAACGAACAAAGATCGCGGATATGATTGTTGACGGTCTATGAGCTGGTTCGTCGTGTTGCGGTTACTTGATACGTGACAAGGCCTAGTCTGGTCTTCGCAGACCCAAGAGTTGGTTGAAGAAAATTAGATACGGGTTTCCCATGTCATGTATATAAATAATTGAATTAGTACTTATCGACAGCGGGGGTACCTTTGCCAGAAGTGTTTCAAAACACAAAATGATCGACTGGTATACGCATCCTGCTACACGCAAACAAACAAGAACCCCGAGATATTACCGTGCTCGCCCTGCATGCAACGAATCACTAGATAGTGACTTTGTTCATGATATCCGCGAGGGCATCCACTTCCTCCTTGATTTTCCGGACTTCTTCCGGCGATTCCTGTTCCTCGGATACTTCAACTTCCTCTTCCTTCTCTTCTTCCTCTTCCTCCTCCTCACTCACAATCACCTTTCCGCTGCGCTGTTTCATAATCTCTCGGATGGTCTCGACGTCGTCTGAGCTTTCGTCGACCTCATTCCACTGTAGTTCTAGCCTCTTCAACTTCGGTAACGAGCACTCGAGTTTGTTTGCGAAGAGTTTGAATGTTGAATCTTTGAGGTTGTTGTTCTGAAGGACCAGGGTCACCAGATTCTTGTTCGAACCTTCCGCAAGTTCATTCAACAGCGGGGGAACATCCTCGTCGTCATCTTCTGACAGAACGCAATCTGAGAAGATGAGAGTCTCTAGGGAAGTCAATTTGGGTAGTGCATTTGCCCAGGCTTCAACAGCTGCCTTAGAGCCGTCCTTCACGAAAGTGTTGTCTTGCAGATCGAGATACAAGAGGTTCGGGCACTTGGATAAACCTTCGGCGAGTGCCTGTATCCCATTACTCCATATGGCATTCTGGGGAAGCCTGACTTCCACCAATGTTCCATGTGCGGCAAAAGCCTCTGCCCATGCAGGTGCGGATCCATTTTCAAGTCTATTCCTTCCGCAAATGACCGTCTTCAAATTCGAGGTGAGACCATTTGCCTTGCTCAAGTCTGCGGATTTCTTCAACCAGTTCGCGACCATAGTTCCTGCCTCCGGGCCCAAACCATTATTGTTGAGTCGGAGGATCTCAAAACGATTGTTCTCGAGAAGCTTGCGCATGGGCTCGACTGAACGGACACCGAAAGCATTGTCGCTAAGGTTTATTTCCACGAGTGTAGACTTTGGCTCAATAGCGTCGCATAGCGCCTTGAGGGCATCAGGGATCTCGGAAATGAGTCGCCCGGTGAAGATATCTGCGAAGTCCGCCACCTTCAGACTCTGTGTCTTTTCCAAGAACTTTGCAAACTCTTGGGCAGCTTCGATGCCAATGGTGTTGCCTCCCAGATGAACTTCTTCGATTACAGTGGCGTCATAACCTTTGAGAAGCGGGGCGACATCCGCAGCAGTATTGAGCTTGAGACTTTGACCTCTGATATCGAGGATTTTCGGGACTTTCGCCATTTTTTGTATAGGACTATGAGCTGCTGATGGATATGATTGATGATTCAAGCTTCAAAGCTCAAGTTCTCTAGTTAGGTGACCGTCATCCACGGCAAGATCAAGCGCGAATATATCGATAATCCATAAAAGGAAAACAGTAATTATTTAGTCACGTGCACATGTGTCGCATAGATTTTTTTTGGCTTCGTCGTCGTCGGCAACGACGAGCACCCATTCGCGTCGCGTCCGAGTCGGATCCTCGTCAGTCCTGGTCTGTACTCATTCCACGTTAGATACCTCAAAAACACCTCTGCTTTAGCAACACAACATGTCGTTGCCTCATACGCGTCAGGACCCTCTCAAAATTGATCTTGCCAAACAAACGCGCGCACTCCTCACCATTCTACCTCCAGACTCCGCATATTCTGCTCAGATATCACTCGCATCGTCACCCAAAGATTTGCTTGCGATATTATCCAGACTGCTCGCAGCTCCATCTCTTACTACACCGATATCAGACATTTTCAGGCCACTGTTGGTGGATCTATGCGCAAGGTGGCTACAGGACCAGGAGGACCTCGAAGATAGATTTGTTGCTTTGTGCATGTTGATCGAAACCCACGAGGAACTCTTTCCAGTCCTTTCCACAATTTTACGATGGCCATATTTCTCGCAGGGTCCGTTGGCCTTCGTCGAGCACGTGTCCTCACTTTCCACGTTGGATGTCATGCGTCTTCACCGTCTTCTTCTTGCTTATTATCGTCTTCTTCGAGCCAATCGATTGCTTCCTGGCGACCTGCTGTGGCCGTTGTCACCCCTATCAACTCTCTTTGTCGCACCTCATCCTGACTCCGCAGTCAAATTTCTGGCAATAAGATGTTATGCACTACACGTTGGTATGGCTGAAGTAGAACGTGTCAAGCTAGAAACACAAGTGCTTGGCGATCATGGGGTGGTTGATTGTCCACTCTCATACGGCCAGAATATCGATGGAAGTCAGATCATAATTGATGGCTGGTTGATGCCAGTCCTAGAGGTCAAACGAATTCATGACGTCCGCAGTGCTATCACCACCGGTCTCGACTTCTATTCCTTGGATGGAGAAGATGTACCTCAGGTGGTGTTCAATGCTGATTTATCTCCATGGACTGCCAATGTTCATGGTGTTCTCATGATCAAATCTTCCCCCATCGATCCTCTCCCTTTACAGGTTGTTTCAACGCCTTCCGCTGTTGAAGCTCTGCAGGTTCTTGCCATTCATACTTCCCTCCGTTTACCCACTCTCATCACGTCTCCTCCGTCATCCGGAAAGTCGTCATTCCTCTCGCACCTTGCATCCCTGCTATACCCTGAGTCCAAGGACCAAATTGTCTCTGTCCATCTTTCCGACACTTCGCTTGATCCACGGTCTCTCCTCGGATCCTATATTTCCTCTCCTACACAGTTGGGAACCTTCGAGTGGAAGGATGGCGTAATTGTCCGTGCCATGAAGGAAGGGAAGTGGCTAGTGTTCAAGGATATTGATCGGGCAAGTATGGAAGTATTAGGCCTTATCAAGCCTCTCGCCGAGTCAATGTCTCCAGGCACCTGGATAGGTGAGCGTGCATGTATAGATGTCCCAAACAAAGGAAAGGTCAGGGCGTCGGAACGCTTCACTATCTTCGCGACTCGTTCTGTCGTCCCATCTGTGGGTGGAAAGTTTCCAAGCCCTATCTTTTACGGCGCACACAAGTTTCACGAACTCACAGTCAATGCGCCCTCCCCGATCGAGGTGCAGATGATTATCGAATCACGGTTCCCAAAGCTTGGAAGACAACTAGCGAGGGCGGTCATTCAAATCTGGACCGATGTGCAGAACTTAGGAACGACGGCTTCAAATAGATCTGTCGGATTGAGAGAGCTTGAGAAGTTCTGCCGTCGGATTGAGGCGTTACTCCCCCCTTCGCATTCCTCCATGGACGCAGAGGCCACCAAGGAACCCGCTCTTATTCCTGCGTTGTTTCCCAACATTTCGTTCCGAGAGGATATGTTCCTTGAAGCCAGGGATGTTTTCTTTGGTGCAGGCGTTCTCACAGCCCCAGCTCAAGTTCACTCTGATCGCGTTGCGGCTCTTATTGCTGATCACCTCGGATTAGACCATGAACGTCGTCAGTGGGCACTCAATGGACGAGCTCCCTTGTTCGAGGAGGACAGAGATGTCAATGGTGATATTGTGGCTGTTCAAATTAGCCGTGTACGTCTCCCTGCTAAACCTCTAAGAACGATGTTCCTCCTGCCTCCACCCCGTCCCTTCGCAATGCATAAACCTGCGGTCTGTCTCCTCTCCCGAATTTCCACTGCCATATCTCTTCGTGAACCCGTTCTCTTAACTGGAGAGACGGGCACTGGAAAAACAAGTGCTGTCACCCATCTCGCATATGTACTCCGCCGTCCTTTGATCTCTCTTAACCTCTCCCACCAAACGGAGTCATCAGACCTACTCGGTGGGTTCAAACCAGTGGATGCGCGACTCCCTGCGTCCGAGCTTCACGCGCGTTTCTTGGAGCTTTTTGGGAATACTTTCAGCCGAAAGAAGAATATCAAGTTTGAGGAGTCTGTCAGGAAAGTTGTTCAGGAAGGCAATTGGAAACGAGCGGTGGTACTGTGGAGAGAGTCGGTACGGCTTGCGAAGGAGAGAATTGAGTCCAAATTGGATGAGGAAACGCAGTGAGTATCAGGTATGATAGCACGTTCATAACAATTTGTTAACTCTTCATAGGGGACTTCCACCAGCCTTTATGGGAGTAGATGCGCCAAGGAAGCGAAGAAAACTTGATATCAACCTGCTTCAACAGTCCGCTAACTCTTGGGACAAATTCAAACGGGACGTCGAGGAATTTGACATTCAACATGCCCAAGGGCAGGGCAAATTCGCCTTTGATTTCGTTGAGGGTCCTCTTGTCAAGGCACTCCGCTCTGGAGATTGGATACTTCTTGACGAGATCAACTTGACAAGTCCTGAAACCCTCGAATGCATCACTGGGCTGCTTGGTGGCCCAACAGCGTCCATCACTTTAACTGAGAAGGGTTCCTTGGAGGCGGTCCCGCGCCATCCCGATTTCCGCCTTTTTGCTTGCATGAATCCCGCGACCGACGTGGGGAAGAAAGATCTTCCTCCCAATATCAGAGCTCGGTTCACGGAGATCGATGTTCCCCCACCAGATGCAGACCGCGAAACACTTCTCAGTATCATCCATCAATACATTGGTCACTGCGCGGTTGGTGACAAAGCTGCAATCATGAATGTCGCTGACTTCTATACGGCCGTCAAACGGTTGGCGGAGAATCGCCAGTTGGCTGACGGGTCAAGTCACCGACCCCACTACAGTATGCGAACCCTTGCTCGTGCCCTTACATTTGCCGCCGATATCTCCACAGTGTATGGCCTGCGCCGAGCTTTATGGGAAGGGTGCTTGATGGCGTTTACGATGGTGCTTGACGGACCCAGCGCCGATATCGTCAGCCGCCTTGCCCACAAACATATTCTCGCTGGGGTTCGTAATCCTAAATCCTTACTGACGAAAGAACCCTCCTACCCCCAGTCTCGTGCCCCCGACGAATTTATCAAACTCGGCCCGTTTTACCTGGAGAAAGGACCATTCCCTGGAGATCCAATGGAGGATTACATTATGACTCCCTCTGTGGAAAAGAAGTTGATCGACCTCGCCCGCATCGTTCTCACTCGACGTTTTCCAGTACTCATTGAAGGACCAACATCCAGCGGGAAAACGAGTGCAGTAGAGTACCTGGCTCGTCGGACTGGTCATCAGTTCATTCGTATCAACAACCATGAGCACACCGATATCCAGGAGTATATTGGGTCATATATATCCGATCCGGTGACCGGGCGACTGGTGTTCAAAGACGGGCTGCTTGTCAACGCTCTGAGACATGGTCATTGGATTGTTTTGGACGAGTTGAATCTTGCCCCAACGGATGTCCTTGAAGCATTGAATCGACTACTGGATGACAATCGCGAATTAGTTATTCCGGAAACTCATGAAGTCGTACGACCGCATCCCCACTTCATGCTTTTCGCTACCCAGAATCCACCAGGGCTGTACGCTGGCAGGAAGGTTCTCTCGCGTGCCTTCCGTAATCGTTTCCTTGAGGTACACTTTCAAGATGTACCGAAGACAGAGCTCGAGTCGATCCTCTGCCAACGATGTCGAATCGCTCCTTCCTATGGTCAACGTATCGTCAGCGTTTTTCAGGAATTGCAAAAGCGCCGTCAGACAGGACGTATTTTTGAAAGCAAACAGGGCTTCGCCACCCTCCGAGATCTTTTCAGGTGGGCTGGAAGAGATGCTGTAGGCTATCAGGAACTGGCAGAGAATGGCTACATGCTCCTCGCAGAACGAGCTCGGCGTCTAGAGGACAAAGAGGTTGTCAAGGAAGTTATAGAAACGGTGATGAAGGTCCGGATTGACGAAAAGGCGCTGTACAACCTTCAGGACGCCAACATTGAAGCATACATCGGATGCCCTTTACCTTCACCTCGCCAAGTTGTGTGGACACATGCCATGCGACGTTTATTCGTTCTCGTTGCCAGAGCTCTTCGGTTTAACGAGCCCGTTTTGCTGGTTGGAGAAACTGGTTCAGGAAAAACATCTGTTTGCCAGCTGTACGCTGAAGTCACAAACAAGCACCTCCACACACTCAGTTGCCATCAAAACACGGAAACAGCAGACTTAATCGGTGGGTTGCGGCCCACGCGCAATCGCGGGTCAACTACCTTTGATTTGCATCGCGACGCTCAAGCCCTTCTTGCTCATGCCGGTGTGGTCGACATCCCTTCGGATGCTCAGAATATGCTTAACCTGGTCACTGCGTTGCTAAAGACTCATGTTGAACCAGGATTACAAGCAGATCTGAGGGAGCTGCAAAAAAATCTTGTCAGGTCGGTGTCGTTGTTTGAGTGGCACGATGGTCCTCTTGTCCGGGCCATGTCGAATGGGGAGGTCTTTTTGCTCGACGAGATTTCATTAGCAGATGATTCAGTCCTTGAGCGACTCAACAGTGTCCTGGAGTCAGATCGGATCATCGTCCTCGCTGAGCGTGGCGGTACAGACGGTGAACACCCTGCTGTCTGCGCCGTGGATTCCTTCAAGCTTCTTGCAACTATGAACCCTGGAGGCGATTACGGAAAGAAGGAACTGTCACCAGCCCTTCGTAATCGTTTCACAGAGATATGGGTACCCCCAGTTGATGATCCAGCCGATCTCGAGATGATCATCGAAAGTTCTTGGGCCCATGATGCCCTGAGGGTACTCACTTCCCCGCTCCTGCACTTTACTGCTTGGTTGTACAAGACAATTGGTGATCGCTCTATCTGTACACTGCGGGATATGCTGGCTTGGGTTGCATTCTCCAACGCTGCTTTCGTCGCCGGCAGGGAAGGCATGATGCAGGTCAACGAGATATTTGTATGTTGATTAGCTTGTTCACATTCACATTTCGGCCGCTCATTCGACGTCTAGCATCACGGTGCCCACATGACTTTCCTGGACGGGTTGGGTTCATTGCCACAGACAGCAACATATTCTCCGCAAGCGCTGCAACATATCAAGAGTGAAGCCGTTCAAAAACTGCAAACTCTTGTCCCGTTTGACGAACGAAATTCATCCGTCTCCACTTACGATCCCACTCTCTTCGTACAGCTTGGCCCATTCGCAATACCAAAGGGCCCTGTGAATGCGGTCATGGTTGGCTTTAATCTCCAGGCGCCTACGGCCCGTGAAAACGCGATGCGAGTTGTCAGGGCATGTCAAGTCCCCAAGCCTATTTTGCTGGAAGGGAGCCCTGGGGTTGGTAAAACCTCGCTTGTCACCGCGTTAGCGAAGATTGCTGGTTACCCCCTCTGTCGTATCAATCTATCAGACCAGACAGATCTGATTGATTTGTTTGGATCTGACCTACCAGTGGAAAATGGTGTATCCGGAGAGTTTGCATGGAAAGACGCCGAGTTCTTGCAGGCCATGCAGCAAGGACACTGGGTCCTCCTCGATGAGATGAACCTGGCCCCCCAGGCTGTTTTGGAGGGCTTAAATGCAATCCTGGACCACCGAGGCACCGTCTACATACCCGAGCTTGGGCGCAGCTTCGGTCGACATCCTTCTTTCCGTGTATTCGCTGCGCAGAATCCACTTCACCAAGGTGGCGGTAGGAAGGGCCTCCCAAAGTCTTTCCTTGATCGTTTCACGAGGGTTTACATTGAAGAACTCACGCCCGAGGACATGTTTATCGTTTGTCGGGAACAGTACAAGGAATGCAATGACGATATCCTCCGTGGGATGATTTCTTTCAACACTCGATTGAACCATGAAGTTGTCCATAAACGAGCCTTTGGACACGAAGGGAGTCCTTGGGAATTCAACCTTCGAGATGTTATTCGCTGGGGTGACCTCTTACGAACGTCTAGGACCATCAACCACCCACGTTTCCTTCTCCGCACTGTCTATCTCACTCGATTTAGGAACGTACGAGACCGTGCGGCAGCTCAGGTCTTGTTTGACGAAATTTTCTCGACTCCCGATTCACCGAGCGTCCCCGTGCCGTATCCGATCATATCGAACGCTTACCTCCGATTTGGTTATTACAGTACAACTAGGGACAATATGATGTCGCCTCACAGATCTTCTGAAATCTTACAGGTTCACTTGCCAGCAATCGAGGCCATCGGTGCATGCATTTCAAAATCGTGGCTGGTGGTCGTCACCGGCCAACACGATAGCGGGAAAACGAAGCTAATTAGAACGATCGCAAATCTTTCGGGAAATCGTCTTGAAGAAGTTCAAATTTCAAAAGCAACAGACGCAACAGATATCTTAGGTGGCTTTGAACAAGTTGACCACCTAGCACGAGCCATCGCAATTGCAGAAGAGACAATTCGTGTTACTGAGACATTCGCACGGTCAATTTCCGGGATCATGTCAAGATATCAATTTCGTACAGTGCTACAACACGAACTTGCGTCCAATCAGAAGACGTCCGCATCAATCCTTGACGCAGTTTCCGGGATCCTAGCAGAGTTATTAACCATCGGGACCGACAATCCCTCCCTGGACGTTCTTCTACGGGATCTGGAGTCGAAAACTCATGACCTGAGCCAAGCTGCAACCGCGAAGGGGCGTTTCGAGTGGATCGACGGGCCGTTAATACGAGCAATGAAGCTTGGCTACTGGCTCGTTTTGGAGAATGCGAACATATGCAATCCATCGGTCCTCGACCGACTCAACTCCCTTTGCGAGCCGAATGGTGTTCTAGTCCTTAACGAACGAGGTTTCGTCAATGGTGAGGTCCAAATATTACAGCCCCATCCCAGCTTCCGTCTCTTCATGACTGTGGATCCTCAATATGGCGAACTGTCCCGTGCGATGCGCAACCGAAGCCTGGAAGTTTTCCTCTTGACTTCTTTCACTGACGAGGACAGACATCGCATGCTTGTCCACTCCCGCCTTCCTCCTGGCTTCACGGCGACTACCCATTCGTATGTTACCCACGATGAAGCACGCCGAGGGATACGCTCTTTTTGGCCACCCAAAAATGACTACGATTTGTCTCGGCCTCTTCCAGCCGTCACCGTTGACCAGGACTCTTTGTCTTCTTCACTTATCCTTCATGCGCCATTTTTCGACTGTTCAACCTTACCATCGTCACACGCCCTTCTTCACTTCGCTGTTAGGTCACTAAACCCTTCATCCCTTCCGACCATCAAGCGCTATCTCGCGGCCTCTTCGCCCACTGGGCTTCTATATTCTGTGCTCGCTGACTCCTCCTTCTCTGAGGTATTCAAAAAACTTGCTTATAGGATGAAGGAGGTATCTCAGAGCATAGTGAGTACATTCGGTGACGTGCTGGTTAGTGTTCAAATGAAGCGGAGTCTCGATCCGCCACCCCATTACCATGTACTCAAGATGCTTGATAATATAGCCAATGGATGATTTCATGGTTTGTCCACCATGCTCTCAGTGTACAGAACGGTCAGACTATCACTCGAAACATGCACTGAAACTAGAAATTCTGCAATTCTTTGCTGCCTTGGTCATTGACAAAAGTGGCAACGCAAAAGAGGACCTAGAAGAATTTCTCGTCAATATCGAGGGCAAATTGCCATCGAGCCTTGTGGGAGCATTGAATTTAGTGCTTGTGGAGGTACAGTCTACAGCCCAGAGGGCTTTTGAGCAGTTACTCTCGGGTGCCTCACTGGGTCTCTTGGATTATAAAACATCGACAAATCTTTTGAGTCTTGCAAGTCGACTTCGTTGCGTTCTTGCACAGGATAATTTTGACTACTCACACGTTCAAGTCCTCTCAAAGTTGATATCTAAAGCACTCGACAACCCGTCACCTGCATATCACCGTCTTGTTAGTGCATCTCTACTTCTAGAAGACGCGATCTCTCCGTCTTCGGGCCTCGGATTAGTGGATATGTGGTCGCACCTACGTGTGATCAGACCCCTACATATGACATCTCTGGAGCTTCGATTGTTGGGTCGCGCGCCCATGGAAATTTCCCAACCAGTGACCCGTCGCGAACAACTGCAGATCCTCGCATTTGCAATGTTGCCGATACACCTGACTTTCGACGAAGATTCACGCCTCGTGCAAATATCTAGCCAAGTTAAGAACGTAAGAGCGTTGCCGGATCATTCTCTACGAATTCCTCATCATATTTCGCAGTGGGCATCAGAGATTGCCAGAACAAATCCGCGTCTCTGCAAGTCTTGTAACTCTACGTCCCTCCTGGTAGAGCTTCAGGCTCTATGCGGTCTTCAAACTGGAAATGAACATGTGGCTATTCAAGTGCTCGAACGACTCATCCAGTTGGCCCCTGAACAGCCTGAGGAAGATTTAGGGCGGTTTGCATCATACCAGCATATCGTATGGGAGCATGGTGCGGGAAATAGGTTCTCCCCTAGTATTCTCGCTACGGTGCATACCGAGTGGCTCGAATCTTTGTGGAATGAACGCTCAGAAGAAGTAGGTATCGACACCACAAATCGCACACAACACTTATCGTTCTTAGGATGAGCTTAATGGACCATCTATCATTGTCCGACCAACTCACCTTCTAAGCGCCTTTAGAAGGAGGTATGCAGCATTTTTCCATGTGAATATAGGTTTCTTATGCCTCTACGTTGCTCCAGTCAGCTCGTAGGCGTATCTCTATCGTCACTAGAGGAACACCGAGAGTCGATCCAACGATATGTCAGATTGAATGTTTTACAGTGTTTCGCAAATACTTCACGATCAGAGCAACTCGTACTACTTCTCAACCAGAGCATATTTCTGGTGAGTCCAGGGAATATCTGATAGGGCTACAGGCTAATTCATTTGCCAAGATCGTCTCCTGCTTTGCGACTTCATTCGACGAAACTGTTATGCATCAAATGTGTGCGAGCCTTTCCAGAGGTGCCATGGAAGCGTTAAGGACACTCATCGATCTCATGGGCCGGACAACCTATGAACCCCTCCGAAAGGCCATCTACCAGCTTTTTCCAGTAGTGCAACAATATGAGGCCATGGATTCGTCACCAAAGAATGCCATTTCGCATCTTGGGCGATGCTGGATCGCGTTGAGCGGAGTCATCCTTGACCTTTTCGTTCCCAGTGTCCCCATTGATCCTGCAGCCATGATGCGCCATGTGGCAGATTATGTCCAAGACCAGGCCCAGTTCCTGCTGCAACAACGCATACTCCATGCCCAACTTGAATTACGCACCGCCGCCAACAAGACGAACGACGTCATTGCGTATCTTGATGCCTGCACCCAAGAACTACTGAATACTCCTCATGCATCCGCGAACCTTCCCACTCGGGACAACCTAACGAGCTTGCATACCTTTTGGCAGGAGGTGTCACAGTTCATCAGCCAAGTCATCAACCAATCAAGACTCGATGACCTCGTCCTCGCGCTGGAAACGGGAGATCCATCTGCCTTTAGTCGTGAGGTGGTTGTTCAAGAGTCAATATCGGGTTTCTGCCAGCGCATGGAAACTCTCTATACCGAGTTCGATGACATCACCCGTATCCTTCGCATGGCATTTGCCCAACTCCGATTGGGTCTACGCCTCATATGTTGCACTTCTCAGCGGACATCCTCGCCAGGGGACATTACCGAAGTAGTAACTAGTCTGGTCACTTTCCCGTCGGTGCGCAGTGCGCAGTTGTTGGAGTTGCAATGTATCCCAAGCGTGGGCCTCTCCGCTGTTGACGTTGCGATACTGAAAATCGCTGCGATGGTGCATTGCCAACAGCCTTTGGCGTCAAATCGTCTTAGAGAAACCTACGAGCAAGTTTACCGTCTTTGGTCGATAGATCGGGCCCGCGATGAACAAAGAGCAGAAGATCTTAACTCTTTGTATCGCACGAGCACAACAAATTACGATGCCTCTACGGAGGTCGAGGCTGAAGAGAGGGAGTTTTTGGAGCTATTTCCTACCTTTGAAGATGTCCTTCACCCTCCCGACTCGGCGTCCGGGAGTGTCAGTGAAAGGATGACCCATCATCTCACTGAAAATAGGCAACAGCAGTTCCTGTCGCTCCACTTCAAGCTCATGAGCGACATCGCGGATGATTTGGAGATGAATGGTTCTGCTCCAACATATGACGCGCTCAGACAGATCATTCTGCGATCTTATATTTGTACCGATGCGTCATCATTGCCGGATTCCCTCGACAACAATTCGTTGCATCTGCAGCTTTCTCTTCTAAATAGACACCTAGCAGACGTTAGTGGTACCCCCGAATGCGTTTCCAAGTCTTCCAACTTCTACGAGGATGCAAATATCCAAGAGGCAAAAAAAATATCGACCGTTATCCAGTCCTTGCGCACTAGACTATTCGATATCCTCCAAGACTGGCCAGATCAAATGGTACTTCAAAATCTCATCAGTCGCTGCGACGTCATATTGGCATTTGACTTCGCCACCCCTGTCGCAAAGTTTTTGGCGGCGTCAGAACAATTGTTGACGCAGACGGAAGACTGGGAAATGTACGCAAACCGTGACAATAGTCTCAAAACACATCAACACGAGTTGACTACCCTCATCGTCGAGTGGAGAAGATTAGAGCTATCATGTTGGCATGGCCTGTTAGAGTCACAGAGTCAACATTTCACCGATGGGGTAGCAGAGTTCTGGTTTCGTCTGTACGAGATCCTGATACGTGGACCGCTGAGCGCTGCGGGGGAAGTTCAAGAGGGTGTCGCCGACAGCTTGGAGGGATACCTTAGACAACTTCCATCCCTATTGGACGACTTTGTGCAGTCTAGTTCTCTTGGCCAGTTCCAAATGCGCTTAGAGCTTCTCCGGAGCTTCGAAGTTTTCATCAATTCCATCGCTGTTCACGAACCCGGTATTTATCAGGAAGCCTTGCGAAGGACAGGTCGTATTGTTCACTCTTCCTGGAAGTACTTCCACCTCTTTAGCCCCCAACTCTCTCAGTCGTTACGGGACCAGAAGCGGACGCTGGAGAAAGAAATCGAATCGTTTATCAAGCTTGCCAGCTGGAAAGACGTCAACGTTCAAGCATTGAGACAAAGCGCCCAAAAGACTCACCGACATCTTTACAAGGTTATCCGCAAGTTCCGCGATGTCCTAAGGCAGCCGGTTTTAGGCGCAGTGAACCCGGTGTTTGCTGGTGACGCTGAGGGTCATCGACAACCGGGGCAGGTTGCCTTCGCTACTCAATCACCCCTCCCTTCTGTCGCGTGCGTGGACATGGGCCCTGGTTCGACTTCAACGCCTGTTCACCTCGAAAATCTTCACCAGACTCTCGACAGATTTCATGGCTTCCTGAACAATGCAATTCGTCACTTCCTCCTGAGACACGCTCCCGAGGAAGTGGAACAGCTCTCCTTGGACATCATATCAACTGCCAAACACCTCGCAAATCATGCCATCCCTGTGGATCTCACAAAAGAAAAACGGGAGAAGTATAAAAAAAACCTGCTTCTTCGCAAGAGAAAGGCTTGGAGCGACCTCCTCAAAGAGCTCAAGCGAGCTGGCTTGACATACAACCTCAAACCTGAGATCCTTGAACGGGTGAACGACGAATGCTGGATCCGGGATCAGCCTTTGATGCCCTCTAATACAACACCATCTGCAGAGAAGGCAGAGCACTACTTCGATCGGCTGCGTGGATGTCTTCCTGCACTCCGGAAAGTGCTCTCAGACCACCACTCAGACTTAGGCACGCGAGAGATAGCCCGAGGCATCGCTTTAGTGGAGTCAGGATATTCTCTTGCGCTGGATGGAAGAGCAGGGTTGTCTCGAGCTCTCTTAGGATATGCGACTCTTCGCAGCCAAGTCGACCGACTCTGTACTCTCGCAGAACAGTCAGACACGGTCAGAATTGACGCATCTGATCAACTAGGGGCGTTGAGTAACGCCCTCAACTTCTCTGTCCGCGCACTAGAGGAGCTGGTGACTGCCATGCGTATTTTCTCTGACGTCGAGAAAAGCATCAATATCGTTCCCGATCTGATCGGGAAATGTCAAGCACTTGCCGCTTCAGCGTCTGCATGGCGAGATCGTGTGTCTGCTGTCTTCAATGCCGCGCAAGCTATTATGTCCTCTGTGTTGCTCGAAGAGGATTACAATACCGTCGTGGACGCTAATAGACATCTGAGCGACATACCTAACCTACTTGAAGATATGACATCAACCTGTCCTCAGCTGACGTATATCATCCAACCTACCTATCAAAGTATTCGCGAGCAAGGCAGCTTCTCGTTCCAACAAATCCACCCCTTGTCCGATGATAGTTCAGTTAAGAATGCTGATGAGATCGTCAACTCCCTCCTCGTCACTGTCCAGTCGATGCTTCAACGATGCCCAGAACCGGATCAACTCCCAGACTCAGCTTCCCAATCTGAGGAGCCAAGCGACAATTACATTCGACATGGTGTTAGAACAACATTGTTGTTCACGACTCTGCTTGACCTCCCTACTCTCGAAACCCAACTCAATAGCGCTAGTATACGTTTATCATCCCTCCCGCATACCTCACGTCAGTGTGCATTGAGGAGAGTGTTACCCTTCCTATCGACTTTCCTATCGTTCACGAGCGAGCTACTGGAAAGCCTTGCGAGGTGGACTAGCATGCTGTTCAAGCTGGACTACGTCGTCTGCTCCGTTGTACACACCTTGGGAACGCGCGGCTTTTGCATTCCCCCTGAAACTGAAGAAGGCGATGGTACTGGAGACGAAAAGGGACAGATGACGGAGCTCGGAGGGACGGGTTTAGGCGAAGGGTCTGGGAACGAAAATGTCAGCAAAGAGATCGAAGACGAGAGTCAAGTAGAAGGGCTCCAAGGTGAGGAGAACACAGACGACGGACTGCAGAGAGAAGGGGGGAAAGACGAAGAAAATACGATTGAGATGAGTGAAGACTTTGGGGGAGATTTGGAAGATGTCCCAGATGAGGCACAAAAGTCTGATGAAAACGAAGGAAATGAGGATGAGGCTGAAGAAGATCCGGATGACCAACTGGGTAAGCTGGACAAATCAGACCCAAGCGCTGTGGATGAGAAGTTATGGGGAGATGACACCGGGGATGATCACGATGGAGGCGAGGACCAAGATAAGTTGCAGAATGACAGATCGAAGGAGGATAAAATGCAGGAATCGGACATCGTGGCTAAGGAAGGGAAGAAAGGGAGAGAACAGAAAGAGGAGAAGAAAGGAGAAGAGAAAACGACTCAGGAGGGACAAGACGAAGCAGAAGACGGGCGTGACGGCGATGTAGGGGAAGATGGTCCTTCGGAAGAAGAGATGGAGCCCCCCAATGCATCCGGTGCTCCGATGGATCAGCATATTCCAGATGCTGACACCCTTGACCTTCCTGATGACATGCAGCTGGATGAGGAGCAGACCAAAGGCGAGGACCGTGAAGACGACCCGGGTATGGCAGATATCGACGACGAGCAAAGCCCAGACGATGGGATGATTGAAGATGGAGACGAGAAGGAACAAGATCACACTCCCGAAGATGATCCAATGTCAGACGAGCCTCCAAGTACCGAGCAACAGCCGCCCCGAGCCGCGGATGATGAGACGGGTGACATGGACGAGGATAGGGACGGTAGTGAAGAAGGGGACGACAACACCGGCTCTGTCGCCCGACCTGACATCACCGCTGGCGATGGTGATGGTGGGACAGAGAGTGAACCTCGGCCCCAGGAGAACGGTCACGATGGGCAACCAGGCTCCGCGTCTAGCCATGTCGAGATGAATTCCAGCGGTGCCGAGACCTCCGAAGACCCTGAACTTCAGGAGCAGCAATCTAGTGACGCTGCGGAACATCGACCTCAGCCTATCACCAGTTCGGCGTCTGATCAACCTCAATCTTCTGAATCTGCTTCGACTTCCGAAGGCACGCAGCGCGGGCCTGCATACGCTCACCAACCACCCCCTGTTTCATCGCCCAATCCTATAAGACATCTCGGGGATGCACTGAAAGAAGTACAGCAGCGCTTCGATGAAATCTTCGGGCCTGCTGACCAGCCTCAGCCGTTGCCAATTCCCAACCACGATGACCCAGAGCGGGTTGAGTACGCGGCCGAGGACGAAGCACCAGAGGGAGACGAAATACAGGCACTTGGACCAGCAGGTGAGGAGCAGGTCGCGAAATTGAGCGAACTCAAGTTGGTCGAGGACATTGACAAGCTGGATGCCGCCGCGATGGATATCGAGGACATTGACGCTTCGGCCGAGAAACAGGAGCTGAAAGAAGCGAAAGATGTCGCAATGGAGCGGCTGGAAGCTGAGAAAACTACCCGCCGTCCAGCCCCTGACGTCGAAGGCGCCATTACTCACACAGAACGAGATCGCGGGACCACAAGGCCAGAAACCTCTGATCTATTGGATTCTTCTGCACCCGTTGCGGAACAGGAGCCTGAGCCCGAGGCTAATTCGGACGATCTCCCCTCGGAGCTCGTGCTGAGTGCCCTGACGAATCATGCATCAAATCCCACTCCTGCATCTGCCTCACATCTTTGGTCACTCTACACGACGTTGACTGCCTCCCTTTCCCTCGCTCTCTGCGAGTCTCTCCGTCTCATTCTTGCACCCACTCTTGCCACTCGTTTGAGAGGTGATTTCCGGAGCGGCAAGAGGCTGAATATGAGGCGAGTCATAGGCTGGGTTGCCAGCGAGTACACCAAAGACAGGATATGGATGAGGAGAGTGAAACCCAGTGGTAGAGAATACCAGGTCCTCCTAGCCGTTGACGACTCTGCGTCCATGCGCAACGGTGGTTCGAATGCCTCCAACGGCGGAGCAGTTCACCTGGCATACCAAACAGTCGTTCTCGTTGTTCAAGCGCTCGGGAAACTCGACGTGGGAGAAGTTGGCGTAGCGAGGTTCGGTCAAGGTTGGGAGCTCATACGTGGGTTTGGATCGGATGCGACGGGTGCGAAAGATTGGGGATCGTCACCAACCGAAGGCGGGCGCGTTTTGAATGCGTTTACGTTCTCTCAGTCTCGCACCGACGTCGCCGGTTTCCTTGAAGGCTCCCTCTCGGTACTTGAAGGTGCCCGCGAGAAATCAAGTGGGACGAGTGGGAAGGAGCTCTGGCAGCTGGAGATCATCATTTCGGATGGGATTTGCCAAGACCATGAGAAGCTCAGGAGGACGTTGAGGAAAGCAAGGGAGATGAGAGTGTTGGTGGTGTTCATTGTCATCGATGCGCTTAACAGCAGCTCTACCTCTACTTCTGGCACTGGCGGCTCGTCTGCGTCTGAAACGCAGTCCTCGATCCTGACACTTTCCCAAGTCTCCTACAAACCTTCGCCAACTACAGGCCTCATGGAAATAGCAATGGAGCGGTACCTGGATTCCTTCCCTTTCGAATATTACGTGGTTCTCCGGGATGTGGAAGCTTTACCTAGGGTATTAGCAGATACACTGAGGGAATTCTTCGAGAGGGTGAACGAAGAGTAGCTGTAGCTGTAGCTCAGTGTTCGAAAAGCGATTGATTGTATTGGTCTCAAAGTGTATTAATGAGAAATATTAGGTTTCTACAACTCGACCTGATACGAAAAATACTCCTTCCTTCAATGCAACTCACGAAACAACATATTGATCCCAAAATCCGCTGGTGCCGTTGTTGGGCGCCGCCCAGGCTTCAATGCGGAGTAATCGCATGATGAGGTTGTATAACTCGACGTTGGCGAATCCAGGCATGATGTACGTGCCATCGGTCACGGAGTGCCAGTGTTGGGTATCGGTCGAGGCAAGTTTGGCGCCATGCGAGAAAGGACCATGAGCAACAAAGATCGCTTGCATAGACGGCTCATTGTTGTCGTAGCCATGATTCCGTACGGAGTGATTAAGGGAAGGAATGACGGTTGGAGGATGAAGGCAACTTATCCCGATGCTCATCCCGTCCTCGCCCATCTGCTTGGTTGTCAATGCACACCCGAGCTTTGGTACAACCCATACAGGAGCGATTCGTTCACTGGCGGAAAAATGGTAACGCTGGGGCATAGATTCTGCGGCCTCAAGAGGTTCAACATGGAAATGGAGTGTCACTAAATCCCACCTGAAATGACCAAGCGCATACATATACTTACCACCAACGTACGAGTCAGTTGTATACACAAGGAATTTGCCGTCATACTGGGGTTGGATAGATGCGTGAATGAGCTTCTCTAACATAACTTGCTGGTTCGTCTCTTCAGTGAAGCGAAGCCCAAAAGAAGGCCATCCATCATGGTGCGTCACATTACCCCATGCGTCACCTATATCAATATGGGGATGCTGTTCAGTCACTGGGTAATTAAATGCAAGAAGGGAGCGAAAAGACAATGGACTGAAAGCGCACCTAGAATATCTTCTGCATCCAAGTAAATCCAATCTACATCACTGGTATCACCCATACCGTGATCACTGACGAAGATGACGTCCGCAATTTGGGAGAGATTACGGGCGAGCAGCGAGGTGTGAAGATCACGGGCGAAAACATCTATCTTTGCGAGTGTTTCATGCAAAGGGATGAGACCAGGTAATACAAAGGACCGCTAAAGCTAGGAAGGCAACCAGACTTTCATTTACCAACGCTGAGCCAGGACCAGTAGCATGCCCTGCTTGATCCAGTGAGGGTTCGTACGCTGTAAACATATGAACCGTTTGAGTAATTTCGCTGTGCGCTGCAGGTAAACCACCAAGCGAGAATGAGTTCAGGCCGCTTGTTCACGTCTTCAATGTCGATCCATTCTAATATTTGATCGAGTTTCTCCTGGAGTGGGACTTTATCACGCCAAGGGACAAAGTAACTTGGGGAGGACCCCGACAGGGTTGTAGCTGGCCCTGGCCTATCATGATAAGTAAGGTGAGGGGAATCTGAAGGAATGTGAGGTAAGAAGCGGACCACATGAGGTTCGCGGTAACGACTCCCGCGTGCCCAGCTGTTTCCCACATCTATTGCATGGATTCAGTCGAAAACGTAACCGTGATCGGCAATAGAATTCACTCATGGGCTCACCCCGCCACCACTGGGACTGCAACATGGACTCGACACGATTATACCAGAACTCTGTGTCCGAAACGGGATCATAGAAATTCTGATCTAGTTCAGCCAATTTGTCGGGAATACAAGGAAAGGCGAAACGCACATTGGCGATGATGCCATGTGACTCAGCATATAGACCGGTCCTGGAATGTTCAGCCGGTAGTGAAGGAATATGAAAAAGGACGCGTACATCAGGGCCCAATGGTTGCTATACGGAGCGTTAGCGATACGTAGAGGCAGATTTGTGAAATGGCTCACGGGAAAGTCAGTGTCTGATAAGACAGTTAGCGCGGTCAAAAAGCAGGATGAAGTGGGCTTACGGGAAAGATGGGTTTCATAAACTTTGCCCTGAGACCTTGTTCGCTGATATCCAGCAGGTGGGGGGTAAGACCGCGATCGAGGTAGCTTGCACTGAGTCCATCGATGGAGATGAGGATGGCCGTTCTCTTGAAGTGGTGTGTTCCATTTGAGAGCAGTTCGGTTGGACGGGTCGTTGGCTGTTGCTCTGCGTGAATTGCCCAGTAAATGGATGCGCCGCTGACGAGCAAGACGAGGACCGCGAGCGTCGCGAACACCTTCAAGTCGCGGAAGACGGAGCTCGGCTCGTAGTTCGTCGCTCGGTTCGACTCCTGGTTCGATTCGCTCGAGAGCAGGGCGCGACGTTCCTCATCGTCGACTGTCATCATCGCTGCAGCACAAGAAGACAGCGCTCGTCGACAACCCAAAAATAGTCCCCAGTCTGTAAAATGTGGCTGTGTCAATGTCTCTCTTCCATCTACTCCAACGCCCATTCTTGTATATCAAGACATGTCTCACTTACATCCTGCTGGACATCCTCGCTACTGGTCCCATTCCAAGGCATATCGCGTTCGAGATGGACGGCAACAGACGGTATGCGAGGAAGCGCGGCAAGGAGGGTAGAGAAGGACACGGTGATGGATTCAGAAATCTGCTCGGGGTCCTCGAGGTTTGTCTACGCCTCCGCATACAGTGTGTGACAGTGTATGCCTTCGCAATCGACAACTTCAACCGTCCAAAAGAGGAGGTCGATGCTCTCATGAAACTTGCGGAAGAAAAGCTCGTCGAACTTGCGCTCCGCGGAGAAATACTTGACAAGTACGGCGTCCGTTTGAACGTCTTGGGCAAACGCGACCTCCTGCCTCCGAGTGTACAAATGGCCGTGGAGAAGGCAGAGAACATGACACGACACAATAACACTGCGATCCTCAACATCTGTGCGCCATACGCGTCACCACACGAGATCACCACAGCCGTAGAGAGTGTCATTCGAGAAGCAATTGACACTGGGGACCTAGATGGCAGGTGAGTGCCACTGCGCTCGGCAACCACTCCCTTTTGCCACTCTCGGATCTTGTGTTGATCACCTTCACGGGTGCCATGCAGCACGATTACCGAGGATGCCATTGACGCACACCTCTCGACCTCCCTCGTGGGCAGCCCACCGCTTGACATCTTTGTTCGCACAAGCGGAGTCAAACGGCTGAGCGGATTCTTGACCTGGCAGGTACGTCGCTATCTCTACATCTAGCCTATTTCCTCACTTCGCAACCCCACGTGTAGTGTAATGAACATACTCAACTGCATATGGTCGACACATACTGGCCAGATTTTGGGATCTTCGATCTTGTTCCTATATTACTCGACTATCAACGCAAGGTATGGACCCAGGAACGAGTGCACGCGAAGCAAAGCAAGCATCCTTGAATTGATGCTGTGTTTGTTGTATTTTGCTTCACTCTGTATCGTATACCCTCGTAATGTGTCAGGTCTGCCGAGACAATCATCGAGATGAGTATTATGTAATCAACTGGTCGCTGTAGATCTGCAATATACTGGGCACTGCGCAGACTGTGCTAGTAACACCTTCTACACTCCCTACTCTCCGACTCCATGTCTATGTTGGACAAGTTCAAGCGTGGTGCCCAGAAAGCAGGCGTTCAAGCCACAGCTTTTGTCAAAGAGGGCTCTTCTCGAGTTGCTTCTGGATCCAGGGACTTTGTTCAAGGGTTCAGTCTTCCAGGAGAAGCTGAAAAAGCCGCAAAGATCCTGGAAAGTTTCCTGGGTTAGTGCTTTCCTTCAGACTTTCCGCACCTCTGCTGATCAATCACCCGCCTCTGCGTATTGTCTCATATCTCTCTGGGTTGGACACTTTCCCCTCCGCATCCGCATTAATGACGACGTGACTATGACTGAACAGCTGATCCCAGTAATCCCGAGTCTGCGCTCAACTCCATTCCAAAGGCAGTCCTCCAGCATGCACGAGGTAAAACAACCACCTTAACCATCCTCCCATGTTCGCTCACTATTTCCCTTTTCCTTGCCGCAATAAAGGTCTAGCCGTCTTCCAAGTCATCAAAGCCGGTTTCGTGTTCTCCGGAAAAGCCGGCTCTGGACTCGTCATTGCCCGTCTCCCCGATGGCTCCTGGTCTGCTCCCTCCTGCATCGCAACGGGTGGTTTGGGCTGGGGTCTCCAAATTGGCGCCGACATCACTGACTTTGTCATTGTCCTCAACTCTGACGACGCCGTTCGCGCGTTCTCCATCGGTGGTAACGTTACTATCGGAGGGAACGTCAGCGCCGCTGCGGGTCCGATCGGCACAGGTGGTAGCGTACAAGCTAGTTTAGCACACCCCGCGAGCATGTTTTCGTATTCGAAGAGCAAGGGTCAGTCTTCACTCTCTTCAGAGTTTCATCTTGTCTCCTTCTTCTATTTGGCCCATTTGGATTCAGATGCTAAATGAATGTGATAGGTCTCTTTGCTGGTCTCTCCCTCGAGGGTACTGTCTTGATCGAGCGGAAGGATGCAAACCGCGACTTCTATGGTTCTTCTGTACCCGCTCGCGATATCCTTTCAGGACGCGTCCCCCCACCAGAAGTGGCTTCTAGGTTGTACGAGATCATCGAAGCTGCGGAAGGATTAGATGAGACGGGTGTCCCAGAAGCGTCTTACTACCCGGGTCAAAATATTCCCCCAGGAGAACATCAGACTGTGTTTGACTCTGAGGCACATTAGGTACTTTGGTAGGATCATCTCACGACATGCCCACTCTTTCCTTCTGTTTCATAATTCTTCCATTTCTTTCATGTATTTTTTTTCCCGTTATGTGAGATATAGTTGATATCCTGGAACAAGAGCTGTCATTCCTCGCAGAACCAAATTGAACTACGAATGCCACGAAACCACTACGTAAAGATCCAAGAAGAGGGAGGACTGCAACAACTCTTGGTCTGAGATCATTCTCGTCAACGCCACACATCATTCAACGTCTGAGCGCCAGATGCTCCCGTTGTGAATTCGTTGTTGGGATCGGCCTCCCACGTCACTTCGCCGTTGTAAATTTGGATATACTTGTACTGAATCTGAGTATTTGCGGGGAGATTCACCGTTGCTATGAACAGGGTTCAATCGGTCAACAAGACCTTCCTGATGTAAAATGAGGGTACGACGTACTACTCCAGATTGGGTAGTTTGCGGTGGACATGAGGATAGGGTTTGACGTTCCCCAGTTTGTGAGAGCGCTCACGGAACCAGTGAGGTAGATGTTCTCTATAGAATCAAATCGAACCGCATGCACACATCAGCTGAGTGACACGCAAACAGCAACGCGCGGACCTCCTAGGACGGTGGTCACGTTAACGTTGAACTCGACCGATTGTGTTGGTGCCGCACTTGTAGAGCATGAACTCGACACCGTCAGTCCTGCGGCACCCCAGCTTGCCGAAGTCCGACCTGAGCGGGCCGCGAACGCGGTAAGTGCAGAAGCGTAGCTCCAGGTGAGATCGATGGCGCTCAATTGAGTGCCGTCGCTCCTGCTATATTGCTCTGACAATGCACCACCAGACGGGGTATATTCTGCATTGATAACTACGAAACCATCGGCAAAGTCTTGGATGGCAGTGATGAGGGCTGAGAACGTCGTTGAAGAGGAGTCATATGTGCCCGTCGTAAGTGTAGCATCGAATTGCTGGAAGAAGCCGAGTGAGGTAGAGGTAACCGCGATGTATCCTTGCTGGTTCCAGACGATAAGAGCGTCGTAGAGTTGCTCGGCGACTGCAAATGTGCAGAGGTACCA
The DNA here is from genome assembly GCA_038094055.1 of Chalciporus sphaerocephalus. Lineage (NCBI taxonomy): Eukaryota > Fungi > Basidiomycota > Agaricomycetes > Boletales > Boletaceae > Chalciporus > Chalciporus sphaerocephalus. Next base: position 342,673 of record JBBPTH010000001.1, read on the forward strand.
TGGATTTCCACCCTGGTATACGTCCTCTTGGTATCGACCTGTCGCAACAGCGGCATCTGCAGGGATTCCGAAGTTGATCGAATAGATATTACGGAAAGAGTCGATATATGTCTTCAAGTTTGACAACGCCATGGCTGAACATGGCTGGAAGGTCATATCGTCACAGCCTGCATCCACATCAAATACATGAATGGAAGCAAGAACAGTGTTTGCGTCGATGCCCGAGCGGCCTCCTCCAGTGTTAGCAGTCATGAAACCAGGTGAGGGGGTCCAGTAAGATTGCAGGAAGCAAAGGATATTGTCTGCTTGAGTCGTGTAAGTACTCGCAACCGAAGTCTGACCGATAGCACTGGCGAATGCTGCGCCCTGCCTCAACGCACGGTGTTGGACCGCCGAGGTGAAAAACGAGGAAGAGTCAATCTCCTCCCATAGATCAAACGTCGTCTGGTTCCAGTTATCCGCAACGTAATTCAAGTCAAGCTCAATAATCGGCCAGAGGTCATCGGTCGCGTATGAGGTATTACCGTTTTCCATGAGCCAATTGGCATAGGTGATAATGGCAGTAGTTCGGAGGGCTGGTCCGTCTCGTTGAGGACGACCCCATGAGCCGGTGAAGGCGGTTTCGTTAATGTTGAATTTAGGTTCTCCAAGACCGCCGGTGGACACCGTTCCGCTAGGGTTAGTAACCTGCTGGATGTTCGCTTCCGCTTGCACGAAGTCGTCAATGAGGGTCCTCAAAGTGTCATCCTGACCAGAAGTATACTGATCGATAAGCACCTTGAAGACGAGGGAAGAGTCGCGGACCCATGTGTAGAGGTAGTCCGGGTTCGAAGTACTCGGACTCGCAATGACGACTCCCGGCTAAAGTCTCGCTCGTTTGTCTCCGCGTGACGCTGGTAAGGATGGGAGGACCTACATACGCCCCCGACGACAAGGAACCAGATTGTCCGATGTTTGCGAGTACGCCAGCCTTGGCAATGGGGGACTCGGTGCTGATGTACGAATCAACGGTGCTGGACTGAGCCCAGACCGAGACGGAATGTAGTCCAAGGACAGATGCGAGGAAATAGCGCATGAACAAATGAAGGAAAGCTTTGAACTTGGAGGATTGCCATCGCAGAGCAGTTTTTATGCAGGCTGAGGTCCGGGAAGGAACCGAAGCGAGTATGAGAGATTTGCTTGCAACTAGCGGAAGGACTCGTGGCATCATGGAACATTTGTGAATCAGGTGGGCATGTGGTGCGCGTGCTCGCTGGTTCCTCCGAGTGGTAGTCGCTGGATTCAAAGCTGATCATGCGATGTTGACAGGGTCTACATTTTCTGTTCTCGTGAAGACCACCTGAACGTACAACCGTCATGGACTACACGTATTAACCCTGCCAGTGGGTCATGATGAGGAGAGGTAGTAATCAAAGGTTACGGCAATTGCCGATCAGCAGTAGGCCCCCCCCACGCGCTCCTGTGGAGGAGAGCCTGTCACGGCCAGTTTCAGCCCTAGCACCAGCTCTGCCAACACTCTCCGCTCTCCCCCTCATCTGTTGATATCCTTCACTCTCCCGTACGACTCAACTTTTGAGTGGCTTTGGTTTTTCAAGATGGCCCGATTGCTGCCAATCTTACTGCTTGTCTTCGGTGTGACTATTCTTAGAGGTTGCTCGGCACTTACTCTTTCCCTCCAAAAGTTCTCTCCCACATCCACAGAGAGTACATGGCTTTGGGGTTGGGTCTGGGGTGCCGAGAGCTCAGTGTCTGTTGTGGATCACTCTCCGCCTATCATATATCAATCTAGGCCAGCAACCTTTGGTCCCCACCTTGAAGATCCCCTGCTCGGTTATGTCTTGCCGCTCTCGTCGTTCACGTCGCCTTGTCCATCGAAGGACCCGCCCTCGGCTCTCAACACTTCCAATCTAGGCTGCCCTCCTCTTTGCCAAGTTGGATCTCAACTTCCAGATCCCAAGGAGCCTTGGATCGCACTCGTGCAGCGCGGTCTTTGTCCCTTTGTTGACAAGGTCAGAGAAGCTCAGAGACTAGGCGCAAGAGCAGTCGTCGTAGGGGGCGAGGATCCCGATGTCAGTGGAGTGCCCGATACCCTTGTTAATATGTACAATAAAGGCGATGCTTCAGATATCACGGCTTCGTCCACCTACATCAGATATTCAGATTATAAAGAACTCATGATGCTAATCGAAACCTCCACCACTCGTCACGCTGACATGAAGACCCTTTCGCTCCTCATCACGACTCAGTACTCTACCTGGGAATGGTACTCTCCGATATTAACCTTCATCGTCATTCTCATCCTTCCCTCTTGCCTTACCTTTCTCACACTTCTTGTCCATCGGGTGCGTATGGCTCGTGCAGCTCAACGGGATCGCGCACCAGAACCCATTGTCAAGAGCCTTCCTTGGCGAGTTTGGAATGGTTCCGCATGGGAGAAGCACGAAGGTTCAGCGTCCCTACAAGCCCCATCAGCAGACACAGGTGCGTTGGACCTAGAAGCAGGAGAGCAGAGTGCCTCCCAACCGTCCGGATCTCATGAAGCAGTGAATGCTATTCCAATACCATGGTGCGAGACACAAGTTGAATGCGCGATCTGCCTCTCCGAGTTTGTCAAAGGCGACCTTGTTCGGGAGTTGCCATGTCATCACATTTTCCATCTCGAAGAGGTTGACACATGGCTGATTAATCGAAAGAAACTCGTGAGTTTCATGAAGAGCGCTCGCGATGTGAAGTTGATGATTTATTTCTCCATTATAGTGTCCCGTCTGCAAAGCAGATGTCACACAACCATGGCAAATGACCCACAAGGTTTCTGCGCCATCTTCATCTCCAGATCCTGATTCAACATCTCCGCCAATGCCCCCGACACCATCAACACCGACGGAACGTACCCCATTGCTTCACGACCGGCATGAGAGTATTTCTTCAACGAACGAATGACCTTGAACTTTGTATTAATGTACGATAACCACCACCACTTACTGCTTTATCTGAAATTGGGTTGAAGGATGGAGAGGGTTCGAGGCGTGTGCAAGCACCGCCTGTGGGTTGTTCACGCGACTTTTTATCGACCATGCATTTGCGAATGAAAAGTTGGATCCATACGCGTCTGAACTGTAATCTGTGTGAGTTTGGGCGTGACAGCTGATGATACCAAAATAAGGTCGTCTATGAAGAACAATAAGGACGGTCCATAACAAGACTGACACCACATCAACTCCAAGGTACGAATGGAAACTTACACCTTCATAGTGAGTAATCCCGAGTCTTGTCTTATTGTCATCCACTCAGCTGTCCGAGTTCTGGATCATCCTGGACCGGCTCATAACCACCGGCACCCAACTGGTTTTATTTCTATTGTTCATGAAATAGATTCATCACCATCCTGCAATGCGTCACCTTCTTCTCCGTTCAAGTATACAACCTGCTAACTAAGCAAAATCATTCAGCCAGTGCCTGTGAAACGTCCACGGAAAGTTTAAGTTCACTTCCGCCAAGGGTCGAATGTCCCCCCGAAAGTTCAAGTTGTGTTCGTTCGTTCAGCACGGCTGCCATCGTCCTCGTGGGCGGAAATGTGACTTATCTATTCCAACTCCACTATCACCAACTCTTCGGAACTAGACCGGTTTCGGTTATAACCTTTGTCTTGTTCTTGAACATCGGATCGCCTGCATGGCGATGGTCAATATCAACTAACTCGACTGAAGAGTGGAAGACTTGACTCTTGACATATCGCAATTCCACTTTTGTCTCATTGACTCTCCATTATCATCTTGTCCTGCTTCCCAACAATAAGGTGGAAGCGGTGGTTTTAAGCAGTCGCATCTTTCTTTCGATTCTCCTCCTCAGAAACACTTTGCGATTACTTGAACCCGTCACACCGATGGTCTACGTTAACGAGGAATACTACAATAGCACAGGTTATGGTACGTTTCTCATGCCAGAGCTAATTTATGACCATGTTCTGATAGCCGTTATGCACCCAGGTACTGAGGAGAAGTCCACGACATCGCCGCCTCTGGACAATAAGAGCGTTGTATGCCGCTATTATCAGACGGGAAGCTGTAGACTCGGTTCAGGTTGTCCATTCCTGCATCCTCAAATGGAAGGTCAGCGCGCGCCCCCGTCTTGCGTAGATCATTGAACTGACAGTTCTAGGTTTCACAATACCCCATCCAGCATATCAGACCAAAATCTACAGTCAGTGAGCATGTTGTGTATGTCATGCGATTCCTGATCCTCTTACCGTGCAGCGTATCCTCCGCATCAGCAACCCCCTATCTATCCACCGTCAACTTCTCAAGCTCATTCCAACTTTCTATGGCAACCATACCCTCCCTTATTACCTGCTTTTGATCCGCTGTACGGGGTTCTGCATCAGTCGGACACCTGTCTCGATTACCCAGACGACAGGAGCGATTCGTATTCGTCTGGGTCAGCATCGTCGTCCACTGCAATCAGTCTGGAAGATGCTTACAGAGCGTTTGGTAACCTTTCTTTGGGAGGCGCAGAACCAGCGACTACGGGAGGTGTGCCAACTCGTCATGGAGATTCAGGGGTTGCTACGTCACCTGGATATGTGGGTTATGGTTACTCAGCTCCTTCGGCTGTCATGGCGGAGTACGCCGACTACGGGTTGAGACGTGGTCGTGCCACATCTTTGGGACAGCATCTTGACCACCCATTTTCGCCACCTCACTTGCTGCCATGGCAGGAAGACTTCAAGAAGAAACCAGTCGCCTATAAGAGTAAGTTTTTCTCCATTAGGCGGAAAACGCTGGTTTAGACCTTACATCCCGTTTGTTAGCAAAGCCGTGTAAATTTTATGCAATGAGTGGCAAGTGCACGAGCGGGGAAAAATGCACATTGTGAGCTTTTTTTTTTTTAACAAGACATTATCTCTTGCTCAATCATCCAATCATCAGCATCCACCATCCAGAGAACAACAAATTAAATATCAGAGAGTCGTCACACGAGTCGGCTCTTCCGAGTGACATAGATTTACCCCCAAAGCCTGTCGATAAGTATGAAGACTTGAGGGCAAAGGATTATTATCCGATCACGTGGCGCGTCATTGGGGGCGGCGTGATGATGGGGGGGAAGAGACAAATCTGTCCACTATTCGCCGTTGGCGAGTGCAAGGATGGCGACGATTGCAAATTTGCCCACGAAACGGAGGTTGAGTCTGATTGTAAGTTCTTGCGCCTCGATTAAGGAGCCCACGCCCTAGAAAGGGCGAACGATCACCACGTCAGTCTACCAAGGGCAATAGTTCAATGAATATTGTTCCCAACTCGCAGAAACGGAGCTCGGGCAAAGTGCCATCGCCAGAATCTGATCAGCTCAAAGTCACTGTCACTCCAACGGCAAACCATGACTTATTTAGACCCAATATCTCTAGTATTAAAGGAACGACACCGAGTCCGAAAGAACCTGAAGAGACGAAGATGAAGACTGTGTCTGCCAAATCACCTACCTCCCCTGGGCACCGACGAACGCAATCAATGACTATAGTCAGTTCACCACTACCACATGACAAAGTAACATCCACCTATGCAGCAGAACTCTAATTCTTCTTTGCCGTGGTATATGGAACTTTCTTCGGACTGCTTTTTGTGTAGGGCTCCCAGTAAATTTTTCGGGAATTTGATCTGACAGGAGGATGGTATTAGATAAGATGGATTTACATGTACTCTTTCGACCTTCTACACAGTAATACTTGAGCTGATTTTTCCTTCTAGCGGTATGTTGACGCCGCTTGTCGACATGCATGTCATGCTCGGACCTCTGAGATTCTAAGTCACGACAGTCCCTCTGAGTGGTCCCCGCACTAGTTATCCGTATCACATTGCCGCGCTTTGCTTTATTCCAAAGCAGACTTTCGTCCCTCAGAGACCCCACGATGATTTCTTGTTTCTACATACATGCAACTTACGACGGACGCTCCAGATATCACCATGTCCCAGCCCGTTGCAAACATGCTAATTGTGTCTCGCCACTACAGCAAATCACAGCGCAGAACGGGATGCAGTACTGTGGGGCGGTGGATTTCCCCCTTACAGCGAATACCTACTCTTCTTGATGATGGCGTGGCCCCTCTGCCAGTATGTACTCACCATAGTTCGTATTCCTAGATCATATTCCCCTTTGCTAAGCATCGATGCCCGCAGCCCCACTGAGCCGCTATCGTCCAGCATGCGTCTCTTGAAGCATTCCTAGCGGATGCGATCGACCGAAGGTATCCACACTGTTCTCTCAGACGTCCTGCGATGCCCCCCCCCGCAAAGTCACGTTTTTGGTCTGATGTCATCGCCTCCCCAACCGTCCGCTGTATCAAACGTTGACACCAAACCAGAAGCCGTGTTAATACGCAAGTATCTTTGGTCCATGCTTGATAGGGCTGGCGACGGCAGGGCAGACACGGTTTTTCCGTGACAGGGAGAGTTTGACCGTAGACACGGTGCTACTGCTCACAACAGTTTTTCGCTTCCGTTTCTAACCTACGTGTTAATGATAATTCCTCAGATGATAACTCTCTTCCCGGAACCTGTGCCTGTGGAAGAAGTGTCCAAACTCCAGCTTAATACCCCACACGAAGCTCGTGGTGTTTGAATGATAATCAAAGCCTTCCTCAACAGAATGGAGGTACAGCGCTAATTTTTAGGACGATGGTCTGTGTTGCAACGTTGTTGGTTGATCTTGTAGAGCGCTTTCTACAGGATAGGATGTTAGCAGGTGTTATCTGTCTGACTTGTCAATTGTTAATTGTGGACAATTCCGTTCCGACCTGCAATTTTTTGATGATCATCTGCACAGCGGTAAACGTTTGAATGATGGTGGTATAATTCGCATGCTGCAATGTGCAGTTACGTACATCTATCGCAAGTCTGTGTAGCCAGCTACCCAAACTTGCTTATGGTATCGAACAAGGCCTCCAGAGCATCAATCTGCGTCACTCCGGAAAGTTACGCGTGCGTTGCAAACGCGTCCCTGCCATACTCCTCCTTAAAATCGAGCGTGGACGCACGCATGGGCTGCATCACCAATGATGCAGTGCTCCCCGAGTCCGTCAACTGTGCATAAGGCCCGTTAGGGCCACCAGGCTGGAGCCCACCAACCTGCTGTTTTGCCGCTTTCTTCTTGGCGATTCGCTTGCCCCTACAACAGCAGCGCCACACGCAGTATCCGACAAGAAGGAAAACAAACACAAGGCATCCGAGGAGGATGTAAGGCCAGCGGCTTAGCACTAACTCTTCGTATTGCGCCTTTTTCTCTGCTGCCGTCTCGGGGGAGTGTTGCTCCTGAGAAGCAGGCAGAAGCGCATATTGAGGAGAGTTGATGAGGTCTTGGCCTTTTAGTCGGACTTGGATGAAATCTTGGACAGCGGCCGCTTCGTTGGTGAGGGAAAGGAGTTGAACGTAAGGATTGTTCGAGTTCGAACTATCAGGAACCAGATTTCCAAAGTTGATCAGCGTGTAGACATTCCGCAAAAATGCCATGCCAAGGATCATATCATACTCTCCAAGCAAACTAAATGCCGAACTAATTGGTTGAAAGGTTCCAAGACAAGCAGGGCTTCCATTCGAGAACGTAACACCGAAATCGCTGGAAGATACGTCAAGCGGATGCACCGGAAATGATACACCACCAAAGTTGAACGTGACATTGATCAATTGCCCGCAAGGTACGAGCCAGGCCTGACTATTGTCTGACCACTCAGCACCTTGGACACGTCCATAGATGGCGTCTGATACCGTGCGGGGAACCTGAGGGAGTGTGAAACCGGAATCCAAAACAGCGACCAACTGTCCACTCGGTGCTTTAGGCGCGATCGAAGAGACTTGGATGGGCTGACCATCCGGTCCGATGATACCAATATCTTTGTCTGTCAAAATCTGCCAGTGCTGGTCTTCGTCTGTGACCTCGTACACCTTCTCCACAGGAAGCTGAGGCTGGCTTGTGATGTTCTCAAAGCCGGGAACGATTGAGGATATGGAAAAATGGCCTGTTATATTACTGCCTGGATCGTTGTTGCGATTCAGCATCAAGGTAATATAGTCGTTAGAGGACGATGGGTTTTGCTGAAATATTCGGTTAATTGCACTGTTCCCTGTGCTTCCGCTGAGTGCCTTGTATATTTTGGAGCCTGTATTCGGTCCCAGGCCGATGAGACCATCGTAACCCTCTGCGTGAATATTAGACGAAAAAGATGAAGTGTTTGTGACCAAGAGAAAAGCCTGGTTTTCAACGGTGTTTCCGGCCAATTGGAACGGGGCAGTATATACGTCACCAGCAGCAGTGCCGACAGCATAGGACAAAGTCAAGTAACTACCAGTATCCTGAGCCCCAGATACAGAGTCGGTCACCCATAGATCCGAACTTCCGGTGTCCAGCATGACAGAAATTTGTTGACTACCGAGCGTGATGTTGGTGTAATAGAAGGCATTCTGAGTGTTTCCGACAGGGACCGTGCCACTAGAGGACTGTCGAGAGAGATGGGGACTGGTCTTGTGCACGACGGAGAAAGGTATTGTAACAGCGAGGGCAGAAAGCGAACATAGCGAATGGATAAAAGAGCGAATGAGTAACGAACGCATTGGTAAAAGGACCAGAGACGGTGAACAGCTTAACAACGACCCGTCCACTGACTGTCCTAACTATTTGATGATGGAAACTCGAAAGTGACTACGATTAACCGAATCGTCGTCAAGCAGTTGGCAACTGCATCCACCGCGGTCCCACTGCCGTCGCCTAATTGTCATCTTTGCATTTGCAGGTCATGCCAGTACTGACAGATGCATATGTCTGTCAGTCTTAACCAGTGTTCTCCTAGTGGAATGTGATATAAACTGTAAGTTCCCCGTAGATTCAAGTTGACCCACCTAGTAGGCCCAGCTATTCTGATTCTCATTGTCATGATGATCATGAGGCAATGCGTCTTGGCCTCGTGCCGCATGTCCGCTTCGACGACCCTAGCGTCAATGGGCACTGCAGCAACACATACATATAACGGCCACAGTACACGATGCATGCCCTCTTCAATTCTTTCTTTTCTTTGTTCCGTTTCTGTTCTCCATCTTTCTGCTAATGAAGTCCTCCCTTTTTCTTCCGTTTGGCCTCCTTGGCCTCGCCAGTAGTGGTTATGCCGACCACCATCAGCTCTCTGGTCGACTTACATCCTCCTCCTCCTCCTCCTCCTCTGATCTCGAACGCAGATCTGCAATGTCAGGAACATTGTCACAATTGGAGGATAGCCAGAACCTTGTCTACATGATCAATGTCACCTTGGGCGGAGCGCCATTTTCCGTCATGATAGACACCGGAAGGTATGCGCGATCTACTCAATTAATCGAGGCGCATTCAACAGTCTTGCTGGATCAGCTCCGATTTCTGGGTATCCAGTTCTGTTCCAGGTGCTGTAAACGAAGGCTACCAAGCTGGTGTGGTTTATGCGTCTGGCTCTGCTCAAGGCGATGTGATGTCGGCGACCTTGGAGTTTGCGGGCTTTTCCATCCAATCCCAATTCTTTATCGAGGCGCCTCAAGCAAGTGCAGCCGGTGGCGCTGATGGCTTGATTGGACTTGGACCCAGTTCCGCCTCAGCTGTTAGGGAGGTAGCAAATTCCTCTGTTGCAAACCCACCATTGGACCGGATATTCCTTTCCAACAATTCGGTTTCTCCTATTCTTGCGATTCTTCTTCAGCGGTCGGATGATCCTGATGAGCCTTACCCGGGTGACCTCGCTGTTGGAGAGGTTTTAACATCTTACGAGGACATCCTCAATCAACCTCGGCTCCCTGTCACCCTCGTTCAATCTCCATATCAAGAACCCCAACATTGGCAGACCTTGCTTGATGTAAACGGCATCGTCGGACCTAACGGTCAAGCTATTCCTATCAAGACGCAAGTCACTGGTGCAAAAACTGAAAATGCAACTGTGATCTTTGACACCGGGTTCACTTTTCCTCAAGTTCCTCCTAGTGTAGCCGAGGCTTTATATGGCGGAATCTCTGGTTCCGTTCTGACGAACATTTCCGGTCTCGGAGAAATTTGGGTCCTTCCTTGTGATGCAGAAGTCAATGCATCTTTCTATTTCGCGGGAGTACAGTTCCCCATTCATCCACTGGATTTGAATTTTGGTGAACTCAACATGACGGCGGACGGGCAGTCGTATTGTATCGGTGCATTCCAGCCATATTCCTTCGATATTGAGGAAGACGATGAAATCGTCTTTGACATGATTCTAGGAATGGCATTCTGTAAGACGAACGACCTTGGCTGAAGCCGTTGATCTGATCTTTCATCGATGCCCCTAGTGCGCAACGCCTACCTACTGGTTAACCCAAACAATCTGCTCAACGCGGCTACTCCATCAACAGATTCAGCTTACATTCAATTGCTTCCATTGACGAATGCAACCCAAGCATCCCTAGACTTCCAAAGTGTACGCAACAACTCCGGAGGCCTCAGTGCATCGCAACTGCAAACCCTTTTCAACTCAACTGGTCCCGTCAGCTCTAGCGGACACTCAATCGCACCTTGGCTGATCGGCGTGATCGCAGGTGTTGGTCTTCTCGTCATCCTGGTTGTCTTCGGCATTCTCTACTGCTGCTGCCGTCGCCGCCGTGGCAAGAATGTCTCTGTTCCGGGGAACGTTTGGAATGCACAGAGCTACCGACCTATCCACGATCCCTCGCCACAGCCTGCGTATGACATACATATGGCGCCTGGCTCTACTCCTGGCTACACCCCGGCCTACGTCCCTCAATATAAGACGGCATGGGATTCCCGTTACTGAAGAAACTGCGGACAGGTGGTCAACCTATTTTCCTTGCTCACTCATGCGTCTTTTTTGATACCACAGCATTTTAAACACTCATTTCTGCTCGACTTACCGAGGATCATTCCATTGTCCTGAACACTACCCTAACCTACATGTATCATTTGCGATCGTGTAGTTGTTAGGATGTTATTTACATCAACTTCGTTTACGCAAGCATTACAGATTGTGTCTGAAATTATTTCGATCATACTCGAGTTTCCTTTGAACTAAGCGCTTTCAAGAAGTGTGGGGTTTCTAAGCCCTCCCTAATTCTGACCACCGTCACTGTTGCCCTTCTCTGCTCCGCTTGTCCTTCAGGTACATCTCCCCATAAGTAATCGCAAAGCAAGCTTTGGAGTCAGGGATATCTTTGCCAACCCACACATACACAACAGGGTAGTGCGCATTTCCGTAGTCGTCCAGAACATAGATCCCGCTCGAATTGAGCGAACTTGGCATTAAAGATAGCTCGACCAGAGTGAATACGGGCTGGGGATCGGTTTGACTCAACCAGTACAGTTGGCCGGGAGGTCCAATACTGCGATCGTACACACGCGAATGCAGAGGTGTGACATCCTTCACTCCAACTATATCCATGAATTTGGTATCTTCCGGTGTGGCCTCGTCTTACAAATAAATACGTTTCAGCGTACTCCGCAAGAATCAACAAAATGGAAATGGACTAACCGAAGTGCCCGAAGTTATTGTAAAAGCCCATCCTGGAATACCCGATGTGCATCACCATTTTCCCGACCCAATACCTGTCCCAGGCTTCACTGGCTTTCGTACAAAACAGCCAAATTTTGTCGACGGAATCGTACACGTATATCCCTCCTTGTTCGATCTCGAGGTCTTCGGAAGAGAGTTCGTAAGAGATGGTCTGTTTCCCGTTATCATCAAACTTGCGGAATTCGTGGTGTATTTTATCCAGCGTCGACCACATCCGATATATCTTTTGGACTCCTGATTGGAGGCGTTGGGAGGGATGGTGCCAACTCGTGGATTTGCCACCTCTATAAACCATGAAATCGGGGAAGAGCGCTAAGAAACGCTCGGATTCGTGACCCTGGGCTTCGCGATACTGTACTGCTTGCTTTCCAAGGACTGTCGGGTTTCCTACATATCAATTCGATTCGATGATTGAAAGACCAAAAGACGTACGCTCATCTAGCTCGACGCTCTTGTACGCAGCGACTTCGGTAGCCTCCTGTGTCGCCTTTCTGCCAATCCAGTAGTAGATATCATACCCTCTTTCTTGTACGTCCGATTACGACCAGTGCAATATGAGGTACGAGTCCTCGTCATAAAAGTATCCATACCGATCATGCTCCCGGAATACATGAGGACCTCGATCTGGCCAGTCGATGAGCTATGATTGCTCCACGCGCCATGTTTTTACGCCCCCTTCTTTACCAACCCCTTGCAGTTCGGGATCTTCATCACCCACTAGTCTTTGATACTTGATCTGGAGCTAGGGTTGCACGTCAATCGCTCTTACTCGTCTTTGGCAACCATCGAAAATTGGTGTCAATGGTGAATCGTGCACACCTCTGGGCGGCCTAGGAGGTTAACATTATGCTCGCTCAGCTCGACTTTCGTCTGTCGCGTAAGAATGGCAGACATGATGGTTTGAGGGTACGAGTATCAAGATAAGGAGCACGTGTATCCACAGCACGATCGCTCAACGGGCGTCTGAAAGCCTAGAAGACCAACATTCACGACACTGTAGAACACGCAGATCAAAAAAAATATGACAATAGAGCATCAGTGATGCACAAGGCAAGGTGCGCCGAACAGCACAGTTCCAAACTAGTTGCCAAATGAAATAATGGCCACAGTACGATCTACAGCAATCACGTGTCTGCGTACGTACCACCTATTCAATGATTTGAGATGAAGTCGGCGAGTCCACCATGTCACTTTCGTCAGAGTCTTCGTTATCTCGCCACCGTCGTAGCGTGAATACGTCTCCTTCTCCTTCTTGCTGTAAAATACGATCAAACAAACATATAATGTCTTCTTCGTCATCTGACTCAATGTTCTCCTCGTGCAACGTTGGATGTGAACCAATAAGTGCCCTCAGGAATCTAGTCGAAGCATGAATATCGTGGCCAGCCAGTGACCGTGTTTCAAGTGACGTTGCTGAAAGCTGACGGACTACCGGGGAAGTACAAGTGGGGCTGTGTAGAAACACGTGTCGTTCAACGCCAGATGTGACGATGTGGAGCAAAGACGGATGCATTGCAACGGCGTTCACGATTGATCTATGCCCTAAAAGCACGCAAGGAGGTCAGGTTAAGCACATCAGAGCCGCTCCAACAATTCCACAAACCATTCAACTGAAACAACGGAGTGTCAATTTGGAGTGGAACATACCGTGTTCCCCATTGGGTCTGGGAGTAAGCGCAAACACCAGCCCATTCATTGAAGAGCCATTCATCTGCACTAATTTCCTGTCTGAGGCACTGAAGTGTGCTACGTTCTGGTATTTTCCAAACGTAGCCCCTGAAGTCATCAGACCCTGCTCCATAAAGAATGTCTTCCTTCATCCCAGGCCCACCAAATGCTCCTGATTTCATAGTGCATGAGTTTGAGTACGTTCTTTCTCCGAAATTGACAGGAGTTCCGTCGGGATTGTTCTTACCACTCAGAATAGCAAGAGGGTGAGGATCCGAAACAGAGTATATTGTTGGAAACCAGTGCTATTCTAGAGTTCATTAAAGAACTTTTGGATTTCTGATTGAACACTCACCAGCATCGTTACGGCCAACTTGCTGCCTAAGGAAAGAGTAAAACCTCAGTGAACGGATATATTGATGTGGGGCACGGCTAAAGCTAACCATCGCGATCAAATACGATGCTGCTACTTTCGGGGTTACTAAGATAAGTCAGAGAACGTTTGGACAACTTCGTGTTGTAATTTTGCACTATACCCTCGTTGGTCCTACTTGTCAGCGGTCCGAATGCCATCCGGATGTCCCGAAGGCACACTTGTCCGTGGGAGTCACTAGTGGCGAAGATGTGTTCCATGACAGGATGTGTTTGCACGCCTGTAAACTCTGTCGCATGTTGGACGGTTCCCTGAGCAGATGAAAGCCTCCTATCAACACGTGCATCATGCAGGATGATCTTTCCATCTTCGCTAGACCACAGGCATGATCGGAGAGTCGAATAAAATCAAATTCATGAACTTTAAACGTCGTGGGACTTTACCTCGCGCTGAGGAACACTTCATCGTGATGAGGGTGGGCACTCACGCTGCGCACGCTGTCCTGTTCGCATCGTGATTGGGTTGATATGGCTGATAGAAGCATGTTGATATGTCCACTTACATCATGGCGTCGATAAACGTCCTGGGCTGCATAAGCTCCCGAACCAGAACTTGAGCCTAGTCTTGATACATCGAATCTCAGGATGAGATTGTCTGCTCCACCACTGCGAACGCTAGGGATCGGAATCCCGCAGAGAAAACCATACGAACCACGGACCTTATAAGATACTGGTTGGTTGCAGAGAAGTCGAGCGATAGAACGTTCCCCTGAGAGTTGTTATGATTTCTGATAAGCAATCGAGTTTCTCTTCCGAGGACAACACTAACGGTAGGTCCTGCATAAGTTCGGAATGGGCGTTGGACGTCGTCTTGGTTGAAGTCCCAGAGCTGGACACGAAAGTCATCACCAGCACTGGCCAGCCATCTTCCACCATTCCGAGAGAAGGCGAGATAGTTTACGCAGGACTTATGCGCGGTCAGCTTCCTGGAAAATGGAAATCCATTGGAGTACGTTCTCAACAAAAATTCAGCCCTCATCCGACGTTGTACGGTATTGGAGGTCGGGTTGTCCATATGACTTGAACGTGTCCGGAGGGAGTGCATGTTAATATGTAACAACGGTTGCTCAAATCATAGGACAAGGTTCCTCGAATTGTCGTCGAACTCGACGCAGCACTAATTCGAGGGATACTCCGAGGCTACGAAGTCGGATAGTGGACCTGAAGAGTTCGGCGAGTAGCTTACGACGGCGTCTGACTTGCAAATGCACGACGTAACTCCTATCGAGGATTACTCCAATAGCATACAAAAACCTCCATTCATACTACAAGCTCAAAGTAAACAAAGACTGATGGGAGTAGATACATGGAATATTAGGACAACATAAAATACGTCCTCAAGATGCCTGATCCCTGTATACGTCTATAGCTGGAGGAACGCGTCCAAAAACACAATATGGACAGTCTAGGTAGTGTTCTATGTGATAGAGGAGAGATGATTGCATGGAAAATAGGAGATGGGAAAATATGTGAACAAGCAAGGAGGTGACGAGTGAATAGTAGAATACGGATCTTGGAAGATTAAAGATGAAGGAATTAGCCAGAAGGATGGATGGATGAATGGTAGCGAGGGGAGATGCGTGAAAAGGATACATGCAGGAATTCGCTGCGTCATCGAGTGGTTCGAGTAGCTGCTTCAAATTCCCTGAAGCCGGGAAGTTCGACCTTACTGGATTCTCTACTTAGGGTTCCTTCGTCATCCAAACCACTCGGTTCCCTGACGACCGTCGATTTCAGTTTCAGAGGTGGTAACGTAATAGGAGGAGAACCAGATCGTGAAGCAGGAACAGAAGCGGAGGAAACAACATTTGTCGGCGCACCGGGCGAATTGGCTTTCGTAGCTTTACTAGATGGCCACGATGTGTTGCGAGGAGGACCGGATGGGTTGATAGGAGTCATCCCGAATGCAAGGCGAACTGAATGAGCAAGATGGTGGCCATGGGACATGACAGATCCATTGTTACTAACACCGTGGGGAGGCGATGCAGGACGTGAACTTGATGGACTTTGAGTCATCTGCCCAACTTCAGAAGTTGGACGCGCGGCGTAACCGCCACCTAATGGATAAGTTGTGCTCCCCGGGCTGCTCCCACTGCTACTGCTGGGTCCACTAGAGAGTTGCGGCGTTGGCAAGGAATATATACTCCGATCTGCATGTGCAACAAGCGATAGTTGGCCTGGGTATGTATGCACATGAGGTAATGTTGCCATCTGTGAAACATCACCCGAGCTCCTCTTGCGGGATGAAGGACCAAATACACCCTTCAAGCCAGGCGGACTTCCAACGATACTTGATCGCCTCGAGCGTTGTCGGATCCCGTAACCCTCTATTGGGCTAGTTGGCGCGTCATTTCCGTGAGAAGGTGGGAGCAATATTGGGGAAGGTGCTCGCGAGGGATTTGTTGAATGAAGGTTGAGTGTGCGAAGAGGTCCAAGGAACGGACTCGCTGAAGGTGTAAACGTGAACTCGGGCTTGATAGCCGACATTCCTTGTGGCGAAAACTCGGCAGAATTTCCAGTAGATGGGTACGAGGTACGAGGACGAGCGAACGGTGCGTGTGGAGGGTGCTGTGGGGCAGCATGAGGTGGGATATAATCAGAATCTGAGCTCAAAGGCGAGGGAGAGTCCTCGTGCGTTGCAACATGTCGATGTATTGGAGGATGTAAGGGATGCAATGGATGAAGGGGGCTAGGGCCGAGGGTCTTTCGACTACTTGGTGCTTCAGGGCTACCAGCAGAACGCACTGAATCCAACATCGGACGATTATCCTGTGTCAGAGGTGTCATCTGCCAAGCAGGTCCGCTCATTCTTCTCCTGGGAAGGTTGACCTTATCCGTGGTCCTGACTGCGTCATCCTCCTCAGGCCAGTCTCTAGTGTTCGACACTCCAATGTAGCTGCCATCAGCACCCGCACTTTTTAGGGACAGCCCACTGTGGAATGGCGTCGAGACTGGACTCGTGGTGGTGCTTTTGCTTGACCGCCCACGGAAGTAAATGATCTCTGCATTGCGCGCTTCGTATTCGGCACGACGGAGTGCCTCTGCATGCCGAGCTTCATATTCGGCACGTCTCAAGGCCTCCTCTCGTTCAAGGGCGTAAAGTTCATCCATGGCCACGCTAGACAGCGTAGAGAACGCGGAGGGATTTGCAAGCGGTATCTGGGTTTGCGATCGCCGGGGGTGATGAGTCGTCTCAGATGACCCCAGAGAGGTGGGTCGGGCGTAGGACTCCCCCTGTTGGGTTATAGATATTAGTAAGGTTATGTAAGTTGTGGGGAAGCGGTAGTCCCGCAAGCAGAAACCAAGGCGTTCGTACCTCGTCATCACTATTCGCTCGGCTTCTTGCCTTCTTCTTTACTCTGATGGTTGAAGCCTCTTGGATATGACCATCAGCGCGACTGAATGAGTGGAGACTTATGTCCGGTTCGAGCTCATCAGGGACAACGATTTCATTCTTGGTCTTGGTTTTGCTTTTCGCACCGTGAGCAGAACCTCCTGGACCATTGTGGTCGTTGTTATGTATTCGAGAGTGGCGGGTGAGTTCGTCTGAGCGAGAAAATCGCTTTTCGCAGGACGGATAGGTACAAACAAAAGGCTTTTCACCTGTGTGAGTACGAATATGACGAGTCTGGTGTTCTAGTCTGCTAAAAGCACGCCCACAAAGGGGATAGGGACATTTGTAAGGACGAGGAGTAGCCTTGTCCTGCGTCGTGACAGGAGGCACAGTGGTGTCCATCGAGGTGAGGGCAGGAAAAGATACAGAGAAAGGACCAGAAGACTGAAGGAGAGAAATATAACTGCACATGAGTACGGAACCCTGAGGAGCGAAGAGTAGAACACACAGTGATGTAAGAAGTGGAAGAGAGTTGGTCAGTATTGTTCTAGAGGCGGAGTTTGCTGTTTATCACAGGGCAGCATATACGACGGGTTCTGGCCAAAGAATCGAAGAAAGAGACGAAGACGGGGTGTGTGATATTACGACCTGTTGGGTGCTGAGATAGGAATCTAAAGATGACGGAGAGGCGGAGTGCTGTGAAGAAGATAGAAGCGTTGCGAGGGGATAAAGTCCGGGGTATGACCGGGCTCAGTTAATTGAGCAGAAGCTCGGGTCGATAGGATGAAGAAAAGGGGATGGGAGTAACACGTTGCGTTTGGAAGAATGGAGGGGTGACAGAGATGTCGTAAAACGGATGGTGAAGCTGTGTGCAACTTGAAGAACGCCCTCGGGGAGCTCCAAAACGTGGAAGAGGCGGGGTGAAGATACGAACGTGGGGAACACGGAAAGGAATTTCGAGCGACCCACAACGTTGGCTGCTTGTCTGGATTCGCGTGGTTTCTCCACCGGGGACAGCCAGCTGATGGGCCGTGGGCTGTGTGCGGAGGCGCTGGGGAGACTCTATCGCCAAATGAGCTCTGTGCTCGACGGCGAGGAGGGAGTCGTTCGTCGCTGTCGTGGACGACGATGGCAAAGTTTTCAGAGGTGAACGAATGGATTCTTGTTATCGCCTCGCTTTTCTTGGGCACCTCTGTGACACTAGGTCCGGGACCGCGTCCGTATCGGTCCGAGATTAGGAATTACCAAATAAATATCGCCCGAAAACTTTTATTACATAATGGACAACCCCTCACAAAAAAATACCCCGCATACCTTATCGAGATTACCCCGGTCTAGAACTGCGCGCACCATCCTGTACCCCCTCTGAAACCAGATCGTACTAGTAGTTGTCTCTGTATGCTCGTCCATGCTGCACGAGGGTGTTGATCGTTGTGGCCGCCTTCAGTCTTCATCATGACCAACGCACGTTCTTTATGGCGACTATCATCGCAATTAGTACCGCGAGCCGTATGAGCCGTGGTCCTGACATGCCGCTGTCATGAGGAGCATGCTGGATTGTCCGTGAGCCGGACATCTTGAACCCGTATCCATCGTACCTGTTTTCGATGCGATTCATCAAATATCGACTCAGACTTCTCCACTCTCAGACTTGATCAACGCGCTCAGTCCCGACGGCATATATTTATCACGATTCAGACTCTATAAAAAGCAGCACGAGCAAGTCGACGATGCAATTTGGATGGGTACACTCTGATAACTGGTACGGTTGAATCAACTCGGCCCATCTTAGGTTTTATCCAAGTCGCTTGGCAGTTGATACCCCGAAGGTACATAAGTCCTCTTCTTTCATTCAATTTGCCTTGTGCCACCGCTTGAGGCGGTATCTTCATAAGCTACTCGTGCCTTGGCGCCGCCCTCAATTCCAGCGTATGAGTCGCCTCCCCGAGTCTCAGCTATCTCATCGCCCTTGGTCTTCTCGTGGACCCTTGCACATGCCAAAACGCCACAATGATCAAGCTCGGTTACCCCGATAATAGACCGCGCATGAGTACAACAAGGAACCTCCCAAGCATGGTCCACGGCAATTCTCTGGGCGTGTGCAGGTAACCATTGCCCCGGATAGCCACGTACCCTACCGGGCTGGCTGTTCCAGGACAAATTCGAAGCATTGAGGCGCTCTTGGAATCTTCACCGCCCCCACCGTCCCTCGTCCCTGCATACTCCTGGATGAATGGCTAAATACAGCATGCACGTGGTAAGACGGGCGACACTCACTCGGCTACAGCTATATCTGGTAAACTTGTCCGGCATGCACACTTTTATTTGTGAATCCACAGGGCGACAAGGTCGGCTTATCCCAGAATATTATTAGCCACGGAGTCGAAGGCAGTCCGTGTCAAGGCAACTACAACATGAGTAGTCCGACCGGGTACGCATGTAACACCACAGGAAACCTTGCATACGACATCGCACTGTTCCAAATATTATCGACAGGGAGGTCCGCGGAGTGCGGGGATGTCGAATTTCTATAGCTATGTTGAATCGTATGGCATGCCAGTGATATCTGTTCCCCTTGACACACGTACGAGATAAGGGTGGAGATATGGATTCACTTGAATGGCTCTGGTGTCTTCCATTCCGAACTCGTCAGGTACTGTGTATTCGTCGGTGTCACCCCTAGAATGTAATGTACCTGGATCTGATCATTATACTCATCGAACGTGAGCTGAGAACAAAGGTGATTCAGCTTGGGGAGGACCCGCCACCGAAGAAATTGGGTGGTTGGTTGGTGGCTCACAGCATGCGCATAGAGAAACTACCACATCATGATCACGATCACCGTGATCATATCAACCCAACCTGTCTCAGGCTGGGCCACTCCATCGTCGCTTCGGTACCACCCGCGCAGTAGATATCTCCTGAAGGTCACATTAGCACTCCCGGTCCCTCCCGATCCCCATTAATCTCATTCCCCACTCTACTGGTAGCGCAGGTGTTATCTTGAACAGCGGGGTGGGGGTATTAATAGCGTCCGTCCATATTGTTCGTAGCTTCGGCTCCCTTGCAACTGTCAGTGGTAAATGATGCAATATTGATGAATCCATCAGCTAATATGCAGGGAACTCATATTACGTGCACATGTCCACGATCTTTGCAACGGTGGCGTATGCACTACTACCAACTTAGTAGCTATAGGACTACAGTCCACATGAATGTTTGAGAATCCCGCTCGTTCCGTCTTCCTCCTTCGCGGTTCGCTCATCACATCTACCCTGAACATGTCGGCGAGCATCAACCATTAGCCATCCTTCCGTCGCCAGCACGTCCACCCATCTATACCCCGATAATCAGTCTTCCACTACGCGTGGAGGAAACGTTGCACTCGTTCGCGAATGGGGTCTTGTACTGAAAACCTACTGCCTGATTACAACACACCTTTTGGTGTCATCGAAGCACCCTACCATTCGGAGGGTGCCGTGGCTATCAGTTTCAGGGTCTAAGTTTGATGGTGTGTCTTCCTCCACATTCTTCAGTCTGACTCAGTCCTGGTGCCTTCCCAGCTTATCTCCCCCAACCCATGATGATTGTTGATCCTGCCAGTCGGCGGAGGAGGATATTGCTGTTGCCTGGACACGAGGCCGTTACGCTATTTTCTTGTGAATGTTGGACCCGAGCAGTTCTGAATCAGGGATGAAGACTAGGGTGATAGTGAAATGATCTGCGAGGAAAGGTATGTGCACGAGTAAGGTCGGAAAGTCGATGACAGATGCATGGGAGTAAGGCACCCCAATGTGACGTTATAACAAATACATACTGAAATAAGATAGTTCAGATGAATATGAAGCCATGAGGGGGCTAAACGGGCTGAAGAAGAGAGGCGCGCGGGTAGCAATACTTGAATTACCCGAGTCACTCATCGCCGCCTTGTCCGTGTTGTTTGGAATTTCGACGTTTCCCTGCGTAGACGTCTGGAGAATAGAATTCAGCGGCGACAGTCAGAAATGGGCCATAGATGCACCGCCAAATGCGCTGCGACCCACCTGCTTGCTCTTTCTCTCTCGATTTCTCTCCTCTCTACTTCCTCCGCGGTCAGCACCTCAAACCGCGTTCTAAACTCCTCTGCCTCTGACCACTCTCGCCAGACACTCTTCAGTGTTTTCGGACCCCTCCCATCTTTAGGTGTCCTTCCCCACCCGCCCAGACCGAGCCCAGTTTTATCTTTCATTACCACGGACGCCCCACTTGCGAGGGCAACGGTAGTGCCTCCTTCGGTCGTTGTGGATACAGGCTCACGCTCCCCGGCAATGACCCCCCACTCAATGGCATCTTTCTTATGCTTCATGAGTTCTTCATGCACAGCGTGCGCGATGAGCGGGACTGCCTCCCCCGACAAACCGAGTTCAGCGCAAAGCTGTTGAGAAAATGCTTCCGGGGTTAGGGGCGAAAGAAGATCCCACTCAATGTGGTCGAGGAGGTGGTGAGTGGCTATCTGTACGTCAATCTGTGTGACGAAGAAACGGCAATTGGTGAGAAAACCATGTTCGTGTACATGTTGAATCGGGTTCGAATGAACAGATAAAATGGGGTACTCACACTGAGAATGACCCTACACTCGGGAATCTCTTCACCGCTTTCATTATCCCTATCCGCATGTCCATAATCGTGATCATCCACGCCCAATTCCAACGAAGCGACGCCCTCGTGCTCTTCTAGCTGTGCCCTAATTTGATTAGCGACGGTCTCGGCCCAGGGAACAGCCGGCAAATCAAGGTCCATGCAAAAAATCTTTGCAAACGTCTCGGGTTTAATCAATGTTTCGTACAGATTCCACACGAAGCAGTCGCGTATTCTTTGCGTATCGGTCTCGAACTCAACACGTATGGGCACGAGGGATATGCGTTTTTGAGAATTAGCTTCTAAGGCGTCTAATGATCTGTGCATTTCGTGATATTAAATATGAATCAAAATGCCACAGCAATGGATGTTAGTGTATTCGAGTTCCATCGAAGAGAATCAAGGCGAGGACTCACGGAAATTCATGTGGGGTGGGTCCGACAAGTTTGGATTTAATGAATCGAGATGGGGGAATCATACCCAGGTAGCTCTGTTCTAGCTCTGCCTTTTCAGTCTGAGTTGGTTTCAGTTGCTGTGGTTGCTGAAACTGTATGGGTGGAGGCTGAGGCTGAGGTGTCGACAAGCCACTTCCTGAATGGAAGACAGACATCCCGGTACCCATGCGTGACCTAGACTGACGCAGAGCCGTCCGAGTACCTCCACTGGCAACAAAGTCAGAATCGTCCGAGTCGATGGCGCCAGCATCAGGAAACTCGTCTCCTGAACCTGGCTCGGCGTAGTTAATCACACCACCACGGCGAGTTGATGTTCGTGCGGCGGCAGCGGCGGCGGATGAAGCATTGAGAATGGGTTGCATCAAGAGGGATGCGCCTGTCCGAAGGCGTGATGGATACGTGGAATGATGTGCTTGCTGGACAACAGGAAGGGGGTGGAGAGGTGGATTAGGTGGCGGTGGAGGCACCGCTGGCGCAGCAGGTACTGGCGGTTGGGGAGGCGGCTGGTAGATTGGAGGAATGTACGTTGTCGGAATGGGGGGAGCTGGGGTAGCTTTGGCGGCGCGAGTACGACCACGCGTTCCGGTCCTTGGCGTGGTCGTCGTCGTTGACCATGTGTGGACATTTTTTAGATATGCTTTTGATGCAGCCGCTTGCGAACCAGGTGGGACGTACGACTGGAGTTGTGTCGTCGCTGCATTTGATAGTTGAGTTATTGTCTGTCTAAGCTGAGCGTCGGTGAGGTTAGTCAAGTTCATCGTCGGATACGACGTGGACGCTGTTGGCGGCGGCGTGTTCGTCATTATACAAAGAAAAGAGCTAGGCAGATTATGTCAGCAACGTGGTCACCCTGAGCACGCGCTTCAGCCTGTTGACCAAGTTCAAGTTGCCAAGGCTGGTAACTACACTTTCAAATTTTCTTCACGTCTTCAACGCCACTGACAGCGAGCTGAGTTGATATGCTGTCGTATTTGCTTAGGCCACGAATTGGCTCGGTGTTGCTCCCTGCACAACTGTGCATAAGGCGTTACTCTAGTCCCTCGGCAGGACACAACCAGGAATTGATCCGTGAATTGACCCGGTGTAGGTTCCGAGTACAAACCAAACATTTACACTGAGCTGAACTCCTTCGGAAACATCAGACATGGAGGAAGAACGAGCTTCTTCATCTTCTAACGCCTACAAGGTACGGGCTTATTCAAAAGCAATCAGAGCCATCGGTCACTTGCAAGAACCTGTGCGCTCAGTTGAGCAAGTCAAGGGTGTAGGCTTGTCCTCTTACTCGTCTTCTAATACATTGCTTGTCTCATGATCTCTACTAGCTCGACGGAATTGGCGTGCGCATTGCAAAACGAATCGAGGCTTTCCTTTCAGATGTTCCTTATGTCCGAACCAGAACCATCTACTTCACAGAAACGGAGAGGAAGATCCAAGAAAGATAGATCTCTCGAAGAACTACGCAGAGAACAAGTCGTGTCCTCCTTGTCGAACATCAGCGGACTTGGAAAATCGACCGCTGAAGGCCTCTATGATGCAGGCTGTCTGTCACTTGCGGACCTCAAGAAATCCCAGTTCATGTTCAAGCTTAGCCGTGTTCAACAGCTCGCCGTACGCTATTCAATCTCCTCTGATCGTATGCTGACGCTTGAACAAGCCCTGACAATCCGTGTATGTATTATGTGGCGTACGCATTCGCCTGATCATAACTGAACCCTCCGTCGATGTAGGATTTCGTGGAACAAAATGTATCATCCAAATTCACTGTTCTATTAAGTGGTGACTTGTACGCTTTGCTTTCCATCTCGCAGGCGATTCTGACTTATATCTTTTGAAGTCGCCGTGGCATACAGCAATCCAGAGACGTCATCCTGCTTATCCTCCACACCAATCCAATTGGCATCTACCCACCCAATGGACCTCCAGACATCCAACAACCTACACGTTACGCCATCCCTGCGCCTTTTACATGGCATCCGCAAAGCAAGCTCACTCGCAAGATTGAACTAAACTCTTCGCCACTCTCAACAGAGATCCTATCGCTACTTGAATCTAGAGGTCTGCTAGCTGCAACCTATTCCTCTGGTGCACAGATGTGGCATGGAATCATTCGAGTTCCTGAAAGAGTCGGGGAAAGTGATGAGGGTAATGGATGGGAGGTCAGAGCAGAGCGAGTACGAGCTGTAAGACAAGCGGAAGGACAGTTTTTTGGTGCGCGAATATATTACGTTCCGCAGGAATGTGTAGGCGCAGCGTCTATAACCTTGACGGGCGATGCTGAATTCAATATTACTGTTCGAAAAGCTGCTCTCCAAACTAATCAGTGTCTCAATGAGTACGGGTTATGGAGATGGCGAGAAGCAGCTGCAGCAGAGAAAAACCTCGAAGAGGAACAGTCGCAGAGCGCAAAGGAGTTCGGTGGACTCTGGGAGTTGGTTGCCAGCGAGAAAGAAGAGGACATTTTTGAGGCTATCGGAATGAGTTGGGTCGCCCCGGAGAGGAGGAACTTTGGCAATCTGTCTACTGGTCGAGGCCGCAAAAAGATCAGAACAGATGAACAAGCTTGAACGACTGCAGGTCGTGTCCATGATTCGTCGTTTGTTGCCCCTCAAGGCTGCCCTAGCCTAGATTCCATTCTGGAAATATTGCCACAAGAAATTGCATTATTTGTGGGGAGTGTGGTCCACTGAGTATTGGGTGCTCTAATACCAAATGCTCCTTGTCCTGTGAGCAGGGAGCATTTTCTTCCTCTCTATTATGTCAACTCTATCGTCTCCAGCCTCAATCCTTTTTGCTAAATCCCACAAGTAAAAATCAATTAGCACGCTGCTGACCTCTTCTAGTTGTTCCCCACTACCCTGGTCCTGACATCCTGGTGTGGCGTCGCCCCTCAACCTCAGAATCTCCTCTCTGACTCGTTCTACGCCGATGACACTCGCGGCTCTCAAGCTTACTTCCTCCTTTGATCCCGGGGGTATCATCTCCCCATTTTGTAGTTTCTCCTCCAGCCCACTGGGGTACACAAGTATGCCGATGTGATGGAGAATCTGGGGCACTCGGTAGTCTGCAAACATGGTCAGGGAGGATATACAAGGGCCTGGGTCATTTGGGAAGAGAGGGTGAGGCGTAGAAGTATCAGCTGGGTAGAACGCCGCCCAGGTCTCGGCGACCAGAATCTGGGGGCGTTTCCAGAAGAAGACTACACGAGCATTGCAGGTAAGTAGAAGGTTGAGTGGACGAAACATCGATGAATAATTTTGATGTACGTACTCTGCCTGCCGTTGAGCCACCGTTCGTCTCTAAATGAAGGGAACGTATTTGTGACTGCTCGAACAAGTTCAAGCGCTGTCCCGCGCCAATGACGGGATTTTTGAAAAGCATTTAAGAAGCCGAAGTATGATCCACCGTAATCCTGGATCCGCCAGTCAGAATTACATTTGTCACTGAAGTAAAAAGGCTTGTCGAAGATTCCCGTTTTGCGGACCCGACATGGTTGAGAGGACTGGAAATTACGTACATTGCATAGGATTGAACCGACCTCCCTCATGATTGCGATTCGTTCCTTAAGTAACGGTAGTTCTTCCTTTGATTGTGAAGCTTCTCGGAAGACGTGAGCGATCAGCGAATCGGGGCAGAGTACATCGGATGAGTAAAACGCAGGATCTGTGATGGGAATATTTTCTTCTAACGCTCGATTCAACGAAGCGACAAGACTCCGATATCCAGTGTGGATTGCCCGTTCTTCTGTATCCCACCCTTTTCTCCATTCTATACCATACCGCTCACTTGTACCTTCTCTTTCAGACCAAAAACTGAAGTTCAGCGAAGAGATTAGGAAGATCCAATTAAGACACTCTTTCGTGAGCGGTTCTGAAACTGAGAACGGCTCCGGAGGACAGATATGTAGGGGATGTGTCCGCCATGTCCGGGGAGTATATGCCTCTGCGAACATCCGCAAGGATATATATTCAGCTGCCTTCTTGACCCCACTCTCGCTGATTTGTACAAAGTTGGTCTCCGGATTTGTCCGCACATGGTGGTCAGCTTCGAGAAATAAGACCCGGCGGAAAGTACTCACCGCGAGCGCGTACTGACAGCTGGTGACGACCGGATTTACACTGTTCATGGTTGTCGACTTCGAAGGAGCCATTATCTGATCATCGCAGGTTTTTTTCTCGCATGGTGGACGGTGGATGGAACTTTCCAGTGACAGCATGTTGACTGGAGTGATATGGCGTGTGTCTTTTTTCAATTGACAGAGTCTGTTGCTCTATAGATTTACGTCAAGTGTAGTATTTTCTTTCTCCCCGTAGTACACCGATGGACCACCTAATGATCCCAGAGGAAACACGTACGAACGAGCGTACACCTGACAAGTGTGTAGAAACGGTGTCACATGTAGAGAAGTTAAATCAGAAGTTTAACCTTCTCGGAACAAGTCCCAAAGCCCAAGATCTCAGATCCAATCAATTGCAACGAAGAGGCTCCCAAGAGACAGGTGCCGCTCCAAGGATTACAAGTTAATGGCACATGGATAAAAGACAAACTAGTACTCTGCAAGACTATCTTACATGTACAAGAACAGAAACAGTTCAGTCCTTATTGGACGACTGAGATCCTCGGCGGAGGGGGATAGTTTGTTGTCCGCGAAGCACCTGTTCTCCCTGCTCCTTGACGTCGGGCTTACCAAGCACCTGTCACACACGCTCTTCGTTCAGCGGCGTTCTTATGTTAACAATGCGCCAACGTAACGACTTACCGTGCCGTGGACAACCTGAGCATTCCATTTCAGTCCAGTCAGCAAAATGGCCGACCAGACGTAATCACTACAGGACTTACCCTTGCATAGCCTGAACGTTTGCAAATGAGAGCCGGATGAAGAATGCGCAGAAGACGCGACGCGAGGAAACCTACCATACACTCTTTCCTTAAACGTCGGGCTGGATGGTGGTGGTAGTTCCACGACGTTGACATTTGGGTCATCCCGGTTAACCTCGGAGGGGCTCTTGATCTGGTCTGCGGGGATCTCTGGAAAAAGTTCAGTCTGTAGCACGGAACGTTGCCAACATGACGTGTTGAGCGCGCGTGCTCCATACCTTGCCGGGATGCAGGACCCGCATTAGCTGCTCCTTTCGGGGCCGCGGGGGGAAGTGGCGTTGGTTGGGTAGGCTGCTGCTCAGCCTCGGGTTCGGCGTGCGGTGGGTTGTCGCGTGTATTTGGGGAAGACATGGGTTAACTCGGTGAACTATGTAGAGCGTGCTCGGCGAGTCTAAGGGGTTCTCGTTTTCCACGTGATATGACATCATGATACATTGAACAAGCAATCGTCCTTAGCGGCGGGCCTGGTACCCACCGCAGTACTAGTGTACACAGGTCTCACGGGCCCATCTACGACTAGAGAGAAGGAAAATATGTGAATATACGATTGGGAAATAGCTCACTGACGCTACTCGCAAACAGAGAAAAAGGTCTTGCCATCTCCAGTCTATGACCTGTTCCAGCACTCTATCCATTGGCATTTGCCTCAGAACCACGCTCTTCAATGCGAGGTAATCATGTCGCATAGTGAAGTTCTGGGGCTGCCGCAAGTTCCTCAGATGACGATATGGATGGTGGGCCGTACAATCCGATACCCGTACCATCATCAGTCCAAGGATCAGTGACTAGTCGAACAGGTACGGCCATTCTAAGCTCCCTGAAAGGGGATTTGGAGAGGTCGGGCGGAGTCATCGTAAGTACCAGGCAATCTCGAACTGAAAATCCGCTAGCACGGAACCCGCCTATCTTGATCTCGTCACTGATGAAGATATCACCGGAAAACGCAGCCCAATCAGGTCCATTTCCAGCATTTCGGAATGCACCTTCGCCGATATAATCAACACGCCATATAGCCGTCTTGGTATCCAATATCATCGCATTGCTGGTAAAACAACTATCGTCAGTACAGACACATTTCATCGTCGGTGTATTCCGATAGCTCACCGAACATCGACCGTTGTCTGTCTCATTAGTTGAATGCGAGTAATTTGTCTCTTTGGAGCAAGCAGTCCAGCTATGGGAGCAAAAGGGAGGAAAGCAGCTATCGCTTCAGCATTGGAGTGGAACGATAGATGGAATGGAATAGGCTGGCGAACACAGAATACACGTGTCGCAGGAAGGTAGAGCTGAGCTACGATATCTCTCATCCCCGGTTGACTCGCTGCAGTAGTCGAAGAAAACATTTTCCACTGGGGATTCTCTGCAAATCCACTGCTTGATGGTAATACGACGAGAGAAATAGGTGGTGGCACTGGCATACGAGAACGAGGTAAGTATAGGAACGGAGTAGAGACCGTCCTGATAAGGAAGGTGAATAAAGCTTCGACGCTCTGCAGAGTCTTCGCGACGAGCGTACCAATCATCTTTGCGGAGAAGGGTGGATTTGACCTTGTTGGAAACATCGCTGGGCTTGATAGCGACTGCACTCACGCTGTAGTTAACAGTCGCTCGGAAACCAGGGAGCCCGGAAAGGCGAGCTTCGTAGCTTGGAGGTAAAGACTGATTTAAACATTCAGATGAACATTGATGACAACGAAAACCAATTGATACATACATGTGTCGTTTCTCCGTCAATGTATGACGCAGGCAGCGCGAAACTGAAGCGCATCGAGTGAGGACAAGGCACATCCTGAATCCGATCCTTGATCCAGAGCATGCTTTTGCTCAAGAATAATCTCTGCATGGATGTCCCCCCTTCAGCTATTTCTTCTAGCTTGAGAGTACCTTCAATCTACCGGTGTGCGAGTTACGCTTCGACCCCTGAGGAGTAAATCACCATCTCACCTGAGCTTCTACGCTTGTGATACCCTCGGCTTTGTTGATATCCACTGTACCCTGAACGGAAGTACCAAGCCCATAAACGGGGAGTGTTGCTCGGTCATCTTGGTCGAACAATCTCAATCTCATGTTTCCGTTTTTAGTCTGTTTCACGAACGAGCTAGGCGGCCTGTTAGCCCGCAGTCGCGGATTCAGTGCTAGTCGGTATTCATGGACTCGCGGAATAGCAGTGTAGCTAGGTGAATGGAGTTGCGATGGAGGGTTGGCATATTGAGGAAGACTTGCATCAGGCATGGGAGTGCTTTGGAAAGCTGCAGATAGCAAGTCTGCGAAGGCGAATAACGTGTGACTGGGTCGAGTTTAGTCCACCATATGGACCATAAAGCTATACTTAAAACTGGCTTCCCACTCCGCTCGCCGCAAAGTTCCCTGTGTCCCAGGAGCTGTTAACAAAGAAGGTTGTCGCGTTTGCACCCAGTCCGATGAGGGTGTTAACGTAGGACTGATCAACAGATTCTCTACCGTGGTGGTCAGTGATGGCGGCGAGAAAATCACCGCTACGACTTGGTGTATTCTCATGCGGAACTTTGGAGGAAGATGGGTTTGGCTTGTCCTGGTGAAGACCATATGGTCCGCATTAGAATTCGATGACTAATGCATAACTCGGTTCGCGCATACAAGATTCGAACTTTAAGAAATTACACCATACATATCGATACATAAAGTACCGACATATGTGCGATACAGAAACGTGAACAACGCTAAAATCCGCCCTCACCACGCGCCCGAGCAATAGAGCCTCGGACACCTTTGATGATGCCTCTCAACCCGCTCCCAACGCCCGTCGAGTCCGTCAGTGGGTTTCCGTCTCGGTCGAGATAAATTCCATCATTCTGCAATCTGTGGAGATGCGTATTCTGCACTCGCCTAATCGTGTCACGCCAGTCTTTGCAAATAGCTGGGTTATCAATCATAACGTTCACCTCCTGGCTGTGGTACCAGGATTGTGTGTCTACCAGAATTCGGTCAGAAAATCAGCAAAAGAAACACTAGGAAAGAAGGTGAACAAACCCTGGTTCCCGTTTCCAGCGATGCCAACCGCGTCGTCAATGATCATCAGTTTAACCTAAGTAGACCGCAGGAAGTCAGCAGTACATTCAATAAGAGTGTATTGACGCACATGGCAGTTTCGTTTCTGACTGGATGCATTTATCGGCTTAATCTGATCCTTGCCTGTGAATGTACCATATGCGTCGCTGATCAGTAATACCTATGATGAGTTGGCAGAGCCGATACTTACCAGTATACCAATAGAATTTAAGCCTATCTTTCTCATCTTCGTTCAGCTGTGCAAACATTCGTTTCGAGACTTCCTCGTTGATCCCACCCTGTCCAGGCAATACTTCTCCTCCGTCATTGTATCCAACGTCTATGTATAGCGTGCACTCGATTCCACGTCGCACAGCGTTCAAAACGCCTTCCACAATAGGGACAGCGTTGAATGTTGGCGACTGGATGAATACAGTCTTCTTCGCGTACTTGAGCCCTGCAAGCCAGGAGACGTCTTGAGCATTCATCAATGCACTGTCCGGATTACCTGGCCTCCCGTATGGAGCGCGATTCACGAGAACCATTGGACATTCTTCATGGGGTGCGTGGAAAACGTGAGGGAGATACTCGTCATCAAATGATGCGGGGGGTTCGTATTCGATCGTAGCATGTGTATCGGGTTGATTATCCGCATTCAAATGCTCGGTAATAGTCTGATATCTCCCGGAAATGAAGGCCTTGTCTCCTGACGTTGTATCAAGGGGAAGTTCCTCACGCTTCAATTTATGGTACAGGTCTGCGCCCTTTGTGCCATCAAGAAGATGAATTGATGCATATTCATTGTCCATTCCAAATTTGTATCCGTCTTCTGGCTTCTGAAACGGTAGAGCCAATAACGGCAGGCGTGGGTGCATCGGCCTGAACCAACTCATGAGAGCCATGTCGTACAAGCTATCCACGACAGGACCTTCGAGGTGCACCATCATCTCCATATTTGCGCGGTCCTGAATGTTATTCGAGTTCACTAGCCCCACTTTTCGGTCAACAACCATGAACTTGCAATGGAACGTGCCTAGCAGTGGTCTTAAATGATTTGCTCAGTTTTAGACTGGAGCCATCATCGAGTTAATGCACACTTATTGATGGAAATTCACCAGCTCAAAATCGAGCCATGGCATCTCACTCTGCTTCGGTAACTGGACTTCAAGTCCAAGCCATTCCTCTTCCTTGACAAGGACATGACTCTCTGCAAGCATCTTTAAATTCGCGCGGTCGTAAATCATCTTCACCACGACTTTCTTCCCGCGTTTCTCTGCGCGTCTTGACAGCTCTTTAAATGCGTCACAGACGTATTTCGACGCCTTGGATGCTTCCCAGTAGTTCGTGGCGAGAAAAACCTCGTGTTGTGCGTTGACGATGCAATCGTAGTAGTGTTGCATGATATCCGGTATAGTGGATATGATGGATAAGTTGACGACTCCTCTGGAACCAATGAGAGGAGGTGATACGACGCCAGTCCAAGGGTTGTTCTCCAGCGTGGCCAAGACATGCACGTAGATCTTTAAGAATAAATCGCTAGGTTTCGAGCCGAATTTTCCGCACTCTGCAGCTCGATCGAGATCCTCCTGAGTGGGTTCAATGGCCTGGATACGCTCCAAGTCCTTCTGGGCTTCATCGTGGAACAGGCTCTTGAACACCTCGACGTGAGCACTGGGGCTATGATGTTTCTTGTGACTCTCGTCATACAACGTCTGAGCCAGTAGACCTGGTGATGTGTCTGGAGCACTTGCAGCAAACGCGGCTGTCAGCGTCCTATTGGAGTGAGCGAGCGAGTAGACTTTCTGTGAAATTGACATGAGGATACGATGCCAGCAGATCAATTTCACAGCATTTTGAATCTGCTTGCATAGCCCTTGGACTCGACTAGGCTCACTATCGGCAGAGACCAAGCCAGTAGTAGTGACCGGTCGTTTGGCAAATAAATGGTTCTTAAGTCGGTAGCGAATGACTGGGGTTACTACTCTCCAAAAGGTGTAAATATGAACCTAGTATCTCAATCTCAGGCGGCCTTGCACCTGCTCAAAGGTGGTGAATCTTAATCGGTGGTGCCAGTGAACTGGTGACCGGCACCAAATTGTTCCAGCATTCTCCGAGAATCCCATTTACGCAATTACGGGCACAGCACGCATAACAGCCCGTAAATGTCTTGAGTCATAGATACTGAATAATCTCATATGTGCCTGCATTATACGGTATTTTGTTGAATTGCCTCACCTACTGGAAGGGACCAAGTCCGATGGCGTGGTGCCAAACTGGTTCAGCTCGACAATGAAGTTTGAAATCTAGATAGCTGGAAGCCGGCCGTGGTCGATGTCGGGAAAACAGCGCCTGTCGATTACGACTCCGTACTTCTAGGGTTTACTACGGGTGTGATGTGGTATTGTACACGTGACTGGTAGGCCGGTGGGCTTACAATGTAAGTCATTGAACTACACTCACTCGACTACTCAGTATCAGATTGGCGTTGTGCACTGCGCCATGATAGCCACCGGCGACCTTCCAACGAGTTCTGGCTTGACGGAGTCGAAGATCAATCGATCACCTTTTTATGCTTCGCTGAGGAGGAACATCTTGCCATAATCTGTGGATCAGCATTTCTTGATGGTCAAACATTCAATTCCAGTGCTGTCCCGAATTGCTATGAGCAACAAGATCATCCCTACATTCATCAGCAACCTTCTCAATTTTGTGTTGTGTTCTTCTATCTGTATAATTCATTAGTTGCATCCCTTTAAATCAAGCTAGGACCCAGTCATGTACACGAATTCTGGACACGATAATTCCAACGATTAGGTACTATGTACTAGTACTGCAAACGCGTGGAACACGCGCGCCGCCAAGGAACCCTGATAGCTTTGATAGCTTTATTGATCCATGTCCCATTAGTGACATGTAGCACATAGCCTAGTGGGTAGGTATATAGTATATTCTAGATGCGATTCGGATAGAAGGAAAGGAGACACTCAGTGATGAAGTCCGAATCTGCCGATGGCGACAGCGAGATGGCTTAGTGATTTTGCTACACCAAATTGTCATTAGACCATGGATCCGTCACGAACCGGATTGGATGAGAGTGTTTCACCGATATAAGCGGTGATTTGAAAGGCTGTCGAGGTGCAATTGACAACACGATATAGTCCTTGACGAAAAGTTGGCTTGTAGAGAAACCAGGTACTGTGACGTCCCCAATACATCGCACTTCCCCGTCCCAATCGAGCGTATCCAAGCTCTCCCCCAGTGAGTGCTGTTGGGAGGTACTTCGTTTCGAACAAAAAGACCGTGAGGGGTCGATTTTTGCCTCGCCCACAGAGTAAGCTGAAGTGGCAAATTGTCCGTATATTCTAGCACCAATTTCTCGGAGTAGGGATATTCTGATGTCGATCCCTACGCTCGATCGGCTACCCTGATCATGAGCACTTCCCTGGCCTTGCTCAAGGAACGGGAGGAGGGACGCTGAGTTGCCGCGAATCTGCAGATGGAATGGAATTGTATCCGTAAGAGCGTATACTTGAACAGAGGGGATAAACAATTGAACTCGCCAGGCATTCTACAGGTTCCAATCCAGAGCTTTGTGTCATTCTCAACGTACACATAATTTCATACCATTCCTCGGGGGAAGTTTTCACGGTCGACATAAATGGTACATCACTGGGGAGCATAGGCATGTGCGGCCGACTTCGCGGGCGATATATGAAGGGTACTTTGATAGCTTCGTTCCCCTTGAGAAATGCCAGGAATTGGCGAGGTCGCGACAGCTCAACCGTAAACGAGTAAGAGCAACCTATACGTGGTTCCACGCTCTCAAAGGTGGGTGGCAGGGGGCGCGCCTGACCACAGTCATCGAAGGTCAGAGGCAGGACAGCCCCAAATGGAAGGGTATGGGGATATTGCAGCTGAGGACTGTGAGAGAAACTCCACAGTACATATGTTGCCGAGAAGAAGGTGGTCAAAACAGGCACTGCGGATGTTTCTAAGAAGAATTGACCCTCAATCTTCAGTGTTATCGATGTAAAATCGCCTATGTTATTCAAGATCAAGTCTCCGTGAATAAGGCCGTTGCGACCATATACAGGATGTATACTTCCACGTCGTTGATCACGGAGAACGATGGTAAGATTGTCTGTTATTCTACGGTAGACCCCAGTCGGGGACCGTGACAGCGCACGGCGGGTGAATTCAACTGTCTGCTCTCCCGGCAAAAGCTGACATGAATAACGCGGTGATGGTGAAGAAGGAGTATACGGCGGTGCTGTATCGTGTTCCATTTCTGTGATTTGATGTGGGGTTGACTTCCCATACCATCTCCATGACAGTATATAAACATCAGGCCAACATAATAAGTACTTGAAAAGGACCGCAGCTATGACTCTACTCGAGTCATAATGATGTGTCGGCGGGTCCTTGACGCCTCTTGCGCAGTGTTTGACTAGTGAAACCTAGTTCGGGCTAAGAAAAATTGCCGTGCAGCGTCTAAAAAGCGATGCATGTAAACTGGGCGTCAACCAATAAGCAGACTGAAATGCTCGGGTACACGGTATCGGTATTCTTCAACGAAAACTTTCCCCAAGGAAAAAAAAAAGACTGAATATGAATATGGCTCGCTACAGCAGAGTGTGAAACAGGGGATCATTGACGGTAAGTAGTAGATTATATGACCAACCAACGTACTCCAATCTACCTGTCTGGACCAACACCAAAACTATATGTCTGTATCAGACTTGTCTTCCTTCATAGCTGTGCTAGGCCCAAGGTCGACAACTGTATAAAAAGAGAATGTTTTGACTTCAGGTGCTTTTGTAGTGCGAGACGGAGTGCCTGCGCCATCTTCTGAAGGTAACGGGTCATCGGATCGATAGGTGTATGAGACCATCATATTAAACTTGACGTTGCCTTTGAAGCCTGGCTTGATATTCACCTCACCTCCTACAATTGTCACATTGGCCCTTCTCTCCAACACGCCTACATTTTTTATGCGGTTACGTGGTTCTTTCTCCTTGATCGCTCTCCCGGAATCACCGATTCCCAATTCTTCGTCATCTAATCCAAACATGTCTTCATCGTCGTCGTACTCCCAAGCCTCTGCAAAGGCTGCGACAGAAAATGGTGTTGTTGGGAGTGACACCTGGTAAGAACGGCCATCCGCGACTCTCTGAGGAGATAGTCGCACTTGTATTGGATCATACAATGGGTTGGTTAACGCAAGTTGGAAAGGGTTGTTCGTTCCTGCTTGCATGACTCCACCCTTGGCGTCCGCGGTAGAGCTAGAGTGTTTGGCTATCGCTCTTTTGGTTGCTTGGGATTGGGGGAAGCCCACAGCTATCGCAGGCAAGTAATTGGCTGCCACAAGTTTAATTTTGTACCGTACGGACTGCGCCTTCTGCTCTGGTTTGATCAATATATGTCTGCACGCGGGACACCGTTTCGAGACTTTGGAGTGTAGGGGTATGCGATGAGGCCGAAGGTCACTGAAACACGAGTGCGTGAGGTGAGCATCGGCACACACAAAGCCAACAATTCACCTGCCTCGAACGCATTGGCGTCGTCCAGCTATTCCCCCATCGCTGTTCAAGCTTGGCCACCTCCTCGTCCGTTTCCAAATGTCTGAGAAGCTCAACATCCGCGTCATCTCCCAGTTGGCTAAAGACTCCAGTTTCCACTCTGCTCTTGTACTCTGGCATTTCATCCTTGTTCGCTGTTCTGTCTCGGCCGGCGCGACTGCGTCCAAGAGGATTGTATTTGCCAACTCCAGGTATGTCGCGCGCGAGAGCAGCGGAAGCAGCGGCTGTGGCAGATGATATATGTAGATGATGAGACGGAACTGCTGGCAAATGCGACGAAGAAGAAAGAGATGATGTACGTAGAAAAGGCTCAAAATGTTCTTTCAGACGTTCAAATTCCAATGATTCTGGGGCGGAATCTTCGAACTTTTGTAGTTGCGCTGCTAGCCCGGTGGGCTTTTCAAAGGTGATACCAACCTCGGCCGAATCCCATCGACAATGGCCACAATACAAGAAATATGGAGCTTCTCCGACATTACTGAGTGAGGCTGAAGGTCGACCCTCACCGTCATCTGGAGGGTCTGATGCCACTACAGATAGTGTCGAGCGGCAGATGGGGCAAGAGAAACAATTGCGAGCACATCTGTTCTTTTCTGCTCTGACACTCGCACTAGGGACTTCGAATAGACAGTTCGGGCAATAATAGCCACTGACCTCGACGGACACGCATCGATTACATCTGACGGTATCGCATTCTTCGCAGAAATACAGGTTGTGCAGTGGATGAAAGCTAGCGGAGGAAGAAGGCAAGGTTGGTGGTGGTGGAGTGTACGGTATTGTTCCAGATGAGCAAGGGCAATAGTACTGAATGCTTGGCCACATTATGCTGCGCGTAACAAAGTTGACGCTCTTGTCCTTGCAAGCAACGCACTCGGAAGAGAATTGTCAAACGCTTGTGAAAGGGGGGTTCTGTGGTGGTGGGATCCCAAAATGCTAGACTGGTACTACCAAGTACCCGAACTGACTTGACATGTGTCACATAACTAATGGACGGACCTTACTTGCAAAAAGTATGAAAGTCAGTTTACTATTCAATTCTAGTCGAGTCTTTGTTAGTCCTGATCTACGACGCTGAGTAAGTTGCGTCAATCGCACCAGACTATTGCATCAAAAATTGCGAATGTCTGAGCATACTTGCGAGAGTTAACTTTAATGTTATCTGTACGTGTGGGGCACCCGAAGCCAACATAGTGATGACCTTGCAAGCAAGGTAATTATCATCCTCGCTCCAGGCAAAACAATCGTACACCGCCATATATTGTAGTATAGCATCAGTCACAGAAGCGTTGGTCTGACCTTACATATCGTACGCAATCCTGGCACCGACCCAAGCATAGGGGTAATTATACTGGTACCAATTACGTGCACTCCGCCTCTCGGCGATCCTAGGTATTGTTGCATAGGATCCTCCCAACTGTTGAATAAGGCATTGAACAATGGAACCAAACCAATGCTCGAAGAGACGACATAACACAACCCGATGAGCTCCATCGAAGAAATCAGCAGAGTATCCGTTGATGCAGTCAGTGACTCGATCACGGGCAAGTCAAGGTTAATCACCCGGGATACAGCACAGAGGGAACGAAGCCCTCGAACGCATCGAATATAGTTGACGTCCATTCCCAAACGCCACCATTATGCCCTTTGCAACCGTGTCTCTCTATACCAGTCGTAGCCCTACGCAAAATTCCCGTCAACAACTGGTGCAGATGGATCAACCAGGTAACCAAACTGTTACTCACGGGATTGGATGCCAGTTCCTAAATCCCACATTGGCCCCACCTTCATACCCACTCGCAAATTTGTCGAAGAACAGGCGAAGCTCGGGTTCCGTGGGCAGTCTTCCACCCTTGACGTTTGCATACACCGATAAGTTCTCGTAACTAGTCAGCACGGGCCAATCCCATGCGACCTCCATCCTCACGGCGCCATGAAATGTACGAACAACGAACTCTCCATTCTCCTTCTGTGCCCAGCTAGCCGGGAATTTGACCATGTCTTTACCAGCACCCGTGTAAAACTCAAAAAAGTCTCCATTGGTGACTGGCCTCCAAGAGATCCTAAAGGTTTCGACTGAAACCTGACGCGATGGGCTTTCATTGTCCCAACCAAATACGTGTCCTGCCACTTTCAGAGGTTCAACAGCATCGTCGGCTTCAATATCGTCGATACCAAGAGTAAACGTTTCGGCTTCAATTGTGACGGTAGGCAATTGGGGCTTGGGAGCCGTGTTCCATGATGCAAGAAGTGACCCCCACGACGGCGGAGTGAATTCAGGCGGAGGAATCGTTCCAGTCCCAGCTCGCTGAAGCAGCATGTACAATAGGGTCTCTGCGTGTAAACCTTCGTGTTCGAAGGTCATGAAGAGCACTCGAGCGATCTTTCTGGTCAACTGAATTTTTCCATTAGAAATATCGTTGTATAGCCTTCTGACTCGCTCGCGAACGCGTTCTCTGAACGAGAGAATACTAGCAAGAGATGGCCAACCTTCGTCCGTTTGAGGGACCTCGGAGTGGGCCTGACAGAGTCTTCGATGAGCTTTTGAAAGAATGTTGTGCAGGAAAGTCATGCATGGCATTGAGTGGGGTCATCCACATTCGGGTCAATACCTCTCTGTTAGAACGTAAAGCTGATCAGTCACCGGATACCAGACACTGGAGGGGCTCACTTCGAAAATATACTACGAGTAGTAAAATATCAGCTCATTTTCAAATCATCCAGCGAAACAAACGCACACGGAATTCCTCGGGCTTGGTGTAAGGTTCCTGAAGTAAGCGGGAGAGATGAATGTCCAAGAATGTTGGAATATGACCTAGATAGAATAAGCAGATATGGCGGAGATCGATGGGCTTTTGGAGCAGCATGCTCGGCGGGATCATGCGAAGCGTGATAAAGTCCCATGCGTTCCATAAGTCCTGCCAATCTTGCACGCTTGGAACACCGAATATATGACCAATTATTTCCTTTGAACCTTGAGATGGCGAAGTCAACAAGGGAAATGCAAACGGCGGGCGTTCGAGCAACCACAGGGAGTAGCGCGAGGTAGAATCTGTCCACCGTTGAATAGGTCTCAAATTTCCTTCGCTGAATAGGGTGTACGCATCGCTTTCTGAATACTTCAAGGACGTCTCGACCTTGACGAGTTCACCCTGAGAGAAATCGATAACCTTGTTGCGACCTGGGAGAGACACACTATGCGAGTGCAAGCACCTG
The DNA here is from genome assembly GCA_038094055.1 of Chalciporus sphaerocephalus. Classification (NCBI taxonomy): domain Eukaryota; kingdom Fungi; phylum Basidiomycota; class Agaricomycetes; order Boletales; family Boletaceae; genus Chalciporus; species Chalciporus sphaerocephalus. Next base: position 381,424 of record JBBPTH010000001.1, read on the forward strand.
TAAAACGCCTCGTGTCGACGTTTGCGCTTATTGTAAGAATTGATATATTCCCAGTTATCGAGGTTGAAAAGATCCACATCACCAAGAGCGGCGCCGGCAGATATGAGGCCATTCAGTATGAAATCTCTGGTGAGACCTTTAGGATCATTGTAGGCTATTTCGACTTCTTCCTGACTGTTATCATGGTCGAGCCCCAAGAGCAGCGTATCGCCACAACCAGGGCGCAATGGCAACGAGCGGAGAAATGTGGCATCCTCCCCCCGTGAGAAATTTCCGATAGAAGAGCCTATGAAAAGAAGATGAAGAGGAGGTTGTCCTGGGGAAGATGGCGAGGTTGCATCAGTATGTTGAGTGCATTCACCAGAAGACACTGATGATTCTGTCGAGGGCACCCGTTGGATATTCTGAAGGCTGTAGCGCTCAAATGACGCGACATCCGCCTCGGGACCGTTGTCACCAGTCCTCTGTAATCCCCCACTCGCGACAAAAGCGAGTCCATGTTCGTAGGTGCCGAGCAGTCCTTTCACCTCGAGTTTCCCCTTCATTGCAGAGCCAACTTCGGATCTGATCAGCTGGGTAAGGGTTCTTCGCAGTTCACGTTCTTCGAGATCGAGTGCGAAATAAGTGATGTGAGGAGAAACAGAGGTTTCTGGCGTCAAATCAGCGAAAGCCCGCAAGAGATGCGAAGTCTTCCTGAGGGCACTGCATCATGTTGGATATCTATCAGCCATCTCCTACTACACAAGATAGGGATAGAAAATGAGATGCTCAAGGGACTTTGCACCACGAGGTACAGTAGGGCAGCCGCGTGGACGACAGTAACACAATAATACAGTATCCCTCATTGAAAAAACGGGAGAAGAAGTGAATTTGCTCACCCTGCGCCAAGCTCTAATATGACATCGTGGGGTACGGCTGAGCCGTTCGTCCCGCTACGCATAACCCGTGCAATGTCAAAAGCATGTTCCTGGAATATTTCCTCCTCTGCACCAAACAGATAGTACTCTGGAGCATCTGTGGTAATTTTATCATAGAGTATGAGACCGCGTTCGTCGTAGAGAAGTAACGTGGGCAACGTCTTTGAATTCAGCGGCGCATCAAGATTCCTGACAATGGTGTCGAGAAGGTCAATCGCGTTCGCGTCAGATATGTCTAGGTGATTCTGAAGACGGCGTATATCGAAGATCTGGACTTCGGTGGCTGCATTCCCCATGATGACTTCCAAGAGTTGTTGGACAAGGGGTCGAATGCGGGTGTCTGAACAGAGGATGTTTGACATCCTGGGGGCGGGCGGATCACACTCTTTATACTGAGCGGCTGTGATCCACCCATGAAGTAATCAGACCCCTTATGGCAAGGGGGTTTCATCCGAAGGGACACTATCTCACGAAGTGTAGTAAAAAACATCCCATTCTGACCTGTTTAGGGTTCGGAAAAGGGGAGGTGTGGGCCCAGATTAGATTCCTGGGGTACTCATGACAAAGCGGCATCCAAGCAGATTCAGAGCGAGTGTTCCTCGAGGCAGCGGTCCGATAGATGGAGCTCGATGCGCTAGCGTTGCTGTTAGGCACCTGTGATTTCTATGAATCGGTTCGATGATCATGTTGTCCTGCCAGCTTCACGGTACCATTCTGAAATCGGTGAGCGATGATAGACAGTGTTGCAACACTAAGAATGATTAGCCAAGTCTTGTAGATATTCGACCGTGCGGGGTCCACGGGTTGAGGCTGACCAAAAGTCGATAATAATGTACACGAGGAGCAACGGCGTATAGTGAACGCCCCACTTGGACATCTGGGGTGAGCAGAGTGTGAGAGATTCGAGCTATTAGAGCGGTGGAAAGTTCGAGACCAAACGGTGAGCACACCGTCGGTAACTTGAAAATGATAAACCACCAGGTCATCATGGCCACAAATCACCAAGTAAGTAAATCCAAAGATATTGAGATGACCACATCCTCGACTCCAGATACTTTTCCAACCGAGTGACAGATGTAGTTCGATATATTTGCAGGACTGACAGCTCAGGCCCTGCCAGGTTGGATGATTCTACTGCCACTGCCGCAACAACTTGAACTAGAGCTGAGACTGACTAAGCATTGTATCGGAGTTTAAACAATGGAGAGGCCGATTTAGTAAGCAGACGAATCTTTGACTGTCGCCCTCGACATCGACCATGAGCGCTACGTTTGTTCCACCCCCACCGGGTATGCCCCCCCCTCCACCGGGTATGCCCCCTCCGCCGGGATTCAGTCAGCCCTCTTCCTCTCGCATGCCCCCAGAAATGCTCGCCCAAAAATCACAGAAATGGGTATCAATGCAAAAGAAACGATACGGTGAAAAGCGTAAGGGTGGCTATGTTGATATGGGTAAACAGGACTTGCCCCCAGAGCATGTCCGCAAAATTATCAAGGACCACGGTGACATGAGTAGCAGAAAGTTCCGCAACGACAAGCGTGTCCATCTCGGCGCTCTCAAGTATGTTCCTCATGCTGTCATGAAATTGTTAGAGAACATTCCCTATCCGTGGGAGCAAGTTCGCGAGGTCCCTGTTCTCTATCACATCACTGGTGCCATTACCTTCGTGAACGAGATTCCTCGCGTCATCGAACCCGTCTATCACGCGCAGTGGAGTGCCATGTGGCTTGCTATGCGTCGTGAAAAGCGTGACCGTAGACACTTCAAACGAATGCGCTTCCCTCCATTTGATGATGAAGAACCGCCACTCGATTATGGCGACAATGTTTTGGATGTCGAACCATTGGAAGCCATTCAGTTGGAGTTGGATCCTGATGAGGACGGTGCAATTATCGACTGGTTCTACGATCCTAAACCACTCGTCGATACCCCAGCCGTCAATGGTCCTTCGTACCGCTATTGGTCGCTCAGTCTCCCAGTCATGGCCAATTTGTATCGTCTCGGACATACATTGCTGTCAGACCGACCAGATAACAACGCCAGTTACCTCTTTGACAAGAAATCCTTCTTCACAGCCAAGGCTCTCAACATGGCTATTCCTGGGGGGCCGAAATTTGAGCCGCTTTATCGTGACATGGATACTTTTGATGAGGATTGGAACGAGTTCAACGACATTGGCAAGGTAATAATTCGCCATCAAATACGTACCGAGTACAAGGTCGCATTTCCACATCTGTACAACTCGTTACCCCGGTCGGTTCATCTCTCCCCGTATCACGTACCCAAGAATGTCTACATTCGGACGGATGACCCCGACTTGCCTGCATTCTATTTTGATCCTCTCATCAACCCCATCTCACTCCGGGGAGCCACACCTAAGAATGCTCCTCTTGTGTCACACGAGGACAAGATATTTGGCCCGAATGATTCAAACGACGATGACTTTGAACTGCCCGACGAGCTGCAGCCGTTCTTGGAGAACAAACCGCTTGAAAACGATTTGACAGCGGACGCCATCGCGCTGTGGTGGGCTCCTGATCCATACAACCGTCGGTCAGGCAGGATGCGACGTGCGCAGGATGTCCCCTTGGTGAAGAACTGGTACATGGAGCACTGTCCTCCCAATCAGCCAGTCAAAGTCCGCGTTTCGTATCAGAAACTGCTCAAGTGTTATGTTTTGAACGAGCTCAAGAGCCGTCCGGAGAAAGCGATGACGAAGAAGAACCTTTTCCGCCAACTGAAGGCGACAAAGTTCTTCCAGACGACGAAGCTCGATTGGGTTGAGGCTGGCTTACAAGTGTGCAGACAGGGTTATAATATGCTCAATCTGTTGATTCACCGCAAGAACTTAAATTATCTTCATCTGGATTACAACATGAACCTGAAGCCTGTCAAAACGCTAACCACCAAAGAGCGCAAGAAATCTCGTTTTGGAAATGCATTCCATTTATGCCGTGAAATTTTGCGACTTACGAAGCTCGTCGTCGATGCACATGTGCAATTCCGACTTGGCAATGTTGACGCATTCCAGCTCGCTGACGCACTACAGTACATATTCGCCCATATCGGTGCCCTCACCGGAATGTATCGGTACAAGTACAAGGTTAGTTGTGATAATTTTTACTTGATCGTTTTAATACCAACCAACTCTTTTAGTTGATGAGACAGGTTCGGATGACCAAGGATCTGAAGCACCTGATCTATTACCGGTTTAACACTGGTCCTGTTGGCAAAGGTCCTGGTTGTGGTTTCTGGGCGCCGGGTTGGAGAGTCTGGCTTTTCTTCATGCGGGGAATTGTGCCTCTACTTGAACGTTGGCTCGGTAATTTACTTGCTCGTCAGTTTGAAGGTCGTAATAGCAAGGGTATCGCCAAGACCGTCACGAAACAACGTGTAGAGTCGCACTATGATCTCGAGCTTCGTGCAGCCGTCATGCACGATATCCTGGACATGATGCCGGAGTCTATCAAGCAGAATAAAGCGAAGACGATCTTGCAACATCTATCGGAGGCTTGGCGATGCTGGAAGGCGAACATCCCTTGGAAAGTCCCCGGGATGCCAACAGCGATCGAGAACATCATCTTGCGATACATCAAGAGTAAAGCTGATTGGTGGTGCTCGTCAGTGCTTTGATTTAATTTTCTATTCGCCTGGCTAACGAATATTTTTACTACTAAACCAGTGTTGCTCATTACAACCGTGAACGTATACGGCGTGGTGCTACTGTCGATAAGGCTGTCGTCAAGAAGAACTTGGGTCGTCTTACCCGTCTCTATCTCAAAGCCGAACAGGAGAGACAGCACGGATACCTGAAGGATGGTCCCTACATCAGTGCTGAAGAAGCCGTTGCTATCTACACTGCGACAGTACACTGGCTTGAAAGCCGCAAATTCGCCCCAATTCCATTCCCACCGCTGTCGTACAAACACGATACCAAGCTTCTAGTTCTAGCTCTCGAGAAACTGAAAGAAGCATATTCAGTGAAAGGCCGTCTTAATCAGTCGCAGCGTGAGGAACTCGCCCTCATCGAACAAGCGTATGATAACCCTCATGAATGTTTGTCACGTATCAAACGTCTTCTCCTTACTCAGCGCGCCTTTAAGGAAGCTGGCATCGAGTTCTTTGATACTTATGACAAGCTGATTCCATGTTACGATATCGAACCCGTGGAAAAGATCACGGACGCTTACCTCGATCAATTCCTGTTCTTCGAAGCTGACAAAAGAGGCCTGTTCCCCGCCTGGATCAAACCTGCTGACACTGAGCCACCACCTCTCCTCGTTTACAAGTGGTGCCAAGGCATTAACAACCTCACGGACATCTGGGAGACGAGTGAGGGGGAGTGCAACGTTATGATGGAAACAGTGTTTTCTAAAGTGTACGAGAAGATCGACTTGACACTGCTCAACCGTCTTCTTCGCCTTATTTTGGACCATAACTTGGCGGATTACATTACCGCGAAGAATAACACAGTATTGACTTATAAGGATATGGCGCACACAAATGCCTATGGTCTCATCCGTGGTCTTCAATTCTCATCCTTTGTCTTCCAGTACTATGGTCTCGTACTTGACCTTCTCATTCTTGGTCTTCAAAGAGCGAGCGAAATGGCAGGTCCCCCACAGATGCCAAACAACTTCTTGCAATACCGCGACTCTGCAACCGAGACACGGCATCCAATTCGGCTTTACTCTCGCTATGTTGACAGGCTGCACATTCTATTCCGTTTCACCGCCGACGAGGCCAGAGACCTCATTCAGCGCTACCTGAGTGCTAATCCAGATCCAACGAACAATAATGTGATCGGATATAACAACAAACGTTGTTGGCCTCGCGATTGCAGGATGAGACTTATCAAGCACGATGTCAACCTCGGCAGGGCCGTGTTTTGGAACGTGAAGCAGAGTTTACCCCGCTCTCTGACAACCATCGAGTGGGAAGACACGTTCGTCAGTGTTTACTCCCAAAATAATCCTCAGCTCCTCTTCTCTATGTGTGGTTTTGAAGTCCGCATCTTACCGAAGATCAGGACGATGGGCGGAGAACAGTTCTCGCTGAAGGATGCAGTTTGGAATCTCACGAACGAGCAAACGAAAGAGCGCACTGCGCAGGCCTTTCTCCGGGTATCAGATGAGGGCATCCAGCAATTCAACAATCGCATTAGACAAGTTCTGATGAGTTCTGGTTCCACGACCTTTTCCAAGATTGTTAACAAGTGGAACACCGCCCTTATTGGTCTGATGACCTACTATCGAGAGGCAGTCATCCATACGAACGAGCTGCTGGATGCGCTGGTAAAGGCCGAGAACAAGATCCAGACACGTGTCAAGATCGGTCTGAACAGTAAAATGCCATCCCGTTTCCCTCCAGTGGTCTTTTACACGCCGAAGGAACTCGGAGGTCTCGGAATGTTGTCCATGGGTCATGTTCTGATTCCACAGAGTGATCTTCGTTGGTCGAAACAGACCGACGTCGGGGTTACACATTTCCGCGCTGGTATGTCTCACGAGGAAGATCAACTTATCCCCAACCTGTACCGTTATCTTCAACCTTGGGAGGCCGAATTCCTGGACTCTGCTCGTGTTTGGTCGGAGTACTCGATGAAGCGAAAGGAGGCGAATGCGCAGAATCGCCGTCTCACTCTTGAGGATCTCGAAGACAGTTGGGACCGAGGCATCCCTCGTATCAATACCTTGTTCCAAAAGGATCGCCATACGTTGGCGTATGATCGTGGTTGGCGTGTACGCACTGACTGGAAACAGTACCAACTCTTGAAACACAATCCTTTCTGGTGGACTTCGCAGCGGCATGATGGAAAGTTGTGGCAACTCAACAACTATCGCGTGGATGTCATCGCCGCGCTCGGTGGTGTGGAAGGCATTCTCGAGCATACACTGTTCAAGGGTACATACTTCCCCACCTGGGAGGGTCTTTTCTGGGAGAAGGCTTCCGGTTTCGAAGAGTCTATGCGATACAAGAAACTCACTAACGCTCAGCGTTCGGGTCTCAACCAGATTCCAAACCGTCGGTTCACACTCTGGTGGAGTCCAACGATCAATCGCGCCAACGTTTACGTGGGCTTCCAAGTACAACTTGACTTGACGGGTATCTTCATGCACGGAAAGATTCCTACGCTCAAGATTAGTTTGATCCAAATCTTCCGTGCTCACTTGTGGCAGAAGATTCATGAAAGTGTGGTCATGGACTTGTGTCAAGTGTTTGACCAGGAGCTTGAGCCCCTGCAGATTGAGACGGTTCAGAAAGAGACAATCCACCCTCGTAAGAGTTACAAGATGAACTCGTCTTGTGCCGACATCTTGTTGTTCTCCGCTTACAAGTGGAACATTACCCGACCATCCCTTGTGACTGACAACAAGGATGTCTTGGATGGTACTACTAGCAACAAGTACTGGATTGATGTTCAATTGCGCTGGGGCGACTTTGATTCTCATGACATTGAGCGCTACACCCGCGCCAAGTTTTTGGACTATGTTTCTGACTCTATGAGTATCTACCCATCCCCAACTGGTGTCATGATTGGCATGGACCTGGCGTATAATTTGTGGTCTGCATATGGAAATTGGTTCCCTGGCATGAAACCCCTCATCCAGCAGGCTATGGCTAAGATCATGAAGGCTAACCCTGCCTGCCACGTCTTGCGTGAGCGTATTCGCAAGGGTCTTCAGCTCTACTCCTCGGAACCAACAGAACCATACCTGAACAGCCAGAACTACTCGGAGCTGTTCTCGAATCAGATCATCTGGTTTGTCGATGATACAAATGTATACCGCGTCACAATCCACAAGACGTTTGAAGGTAACTTGACTACAAAACCCATCAGTAAGCGACCAGCTCTTATTATTTTTCTCCTTAGTATTTACCTCTCTCTCTTCAGACGGTGCTATTTTCATCTTCAACCCGCGATCAGGACAACTTTTCCTGAAGATTATTCACACCAGTGTCTGGGCCGGTCAGAAGCGTCTTGGACAGCTCGCGAAATGGAAGACTGCCGAAGAAGTCGCCGCTTTGGTTCGTTCTTTGCCTGTTGAAGAACAGCCCAAGCAGGTTATTGTCACCCGTAAGGGAATGTTAGGTAAGTAGAGCTTACGATTCCTGAAGATCTAGCCTCATGCGGTTCCTAGACCCTCTTGAGGTGCACTTGCTAGACTTCCCGAATATTGTCATTAAGGGCAGTGAACTGCAGCTTCCCTTCCAAGCATGTATGAAGATGGAGAAATTCGGTGACCTGATTCTTCTGAGTCGTTGATTCACTCCAGAGGCATTAGTCTTACAAATCACTCTCACAGCGCGCCACGCAACCACAGATGGTGTTATTCAGTCTATACGGTATGTTAATTATCTCTTGACCTTGATGATGGTCAAGTCTAACATTACCAATCGATGACTGGCTAAAATCCATCTCGAGCTATACCGCATTCTCTCGTCTCATTCTGTTGCTTCGGGGTCTGCATGTTAACAACGAAAAGGCCAAGATCATTTTGCACCCCGACAAGTCTACGATCACCGAACCACATTTTGTATGGCCAACTCTCACTGACGATGAGTGGATCAAGGTTGAAGTTGCCATGAAAGACCTCATTCTGGCTGACTTCGGCAAACGCAACAGTGTCAACATTGCCTCCCTGACCGCCAGTGAAATCCGCGACATCATTCTTGGACAAGAAATCGTGGCTCCTTCAGTTCAACGTCAACAGATGGCAGAGCTAGAGAAGTCAGAAGCTCAGGGCCAAGTGACTGCCGTTCAGACGTGAGTCCTGGTCGCTATTTTACTCGCAAATTTGGCTAACATCATTTCCACTCAAACAACGAACATCCATGGTGATACCATTCAGACTGTCACAAGTAAGTAATCACTGCTGAAAGTTATATTATGGTTTGACTCACATACTGCTTCAACTACGAGCTACGAACAACAGGTCTTCAGCAGCAAATCTGATTGGCGTGTTCGTGCCATTTCTGCAACTCATCTACCACTTCGTCTGCAACATATCTATGTGTCCAACGATGACGTGAAGGATGATGCTGCCTCATATACGTATGTCCTGCCGAAGAACATTCTGCGTGCATTTATCTCTGCCGCCGACTTGCGTACACAAGTTGCAGCCTTCTTGTATGGTGTTTCTCCACCTGACAACAAACAAGTCAAGGAGATTAAGGCAGTAGCTTGGGTGCCGCAGCGCGGCAGCAACAACAACGTCGAATTGCCAGCTCAATTGCCCAAGGATGACTTCTTGCTGAAGGACCTCGAGCCCCTGGGGTGGATCAAGACCCAAGCGCTCGAACTAAATCATCTTTCCCCGACAGATGTTACCACGCAAGCGAAGCTGATGGCCGAACACCCCGAATTCGGTTCATCAACAATCTGCATCGCAGCTTCGTTTACTCCTGGTTCCGTCTCACTCTCCGCTCACTCTCTGACTGTACCCGGGTTCGAGTGGGGTCGTAAAAACATGGACAACTCGGCCAACCCTCCTGGTTTCAATCCCAATATGTCTGAGCGTGTTCAACTCTTGCTCTCCGATCGTATCTTCGGTATGACCCTCGTACCGGAAGGTAAAGTCTGGAATTATGGTATCGGCCTTACTCAGTTGTGGTCGGCCAATTTGCCATATTCCATGATTGTCGATACACCACTACTCTTCTGGGCAGAAGAACATCGACCCGCTGCGTTCTTGACGGTGAGTTACCATTATTAATTGGTCTCGTAACTGCATCTCTGACACTTTCCTCCTCGTTCGCGAGCCTTGAACAAGGCGAGGATAGCGCGGACGTCGAAGATAACTTTGCATGATTTTTGGTGTCTCGCTTGCTCTGTATCGTCTGCCTTGCTCTGTAGATCTAGTCTAGCCAAACTGTTTTACTTAATGTTATTTCCCGTTTGAAACCCAAGAGTTGCATGTGTTGCGGACCATTTGATACACGTACAAAGACATCATGTCACCTCCAATGAACATTATGAGACAATGGTTCAGTAGGTAAAGCCGGAGAGACCAAAAACTCAAGAAATTAGCGTAATACAGCAATCTATGATGCTGTAACAAAACCAAGGGAAACGACAGACCCGCGCTGAGACAACGCTGCGAGCTTCCCCTCCTGTGGTGCTGGCACAGGGGTTTGTACCTCATGTTTCTCCTCATGTACGGCCGTCACCACGAGGTGTTTTGAGCCCCTCCGTGGTGGAGGTGAGAGTGAGATGAAATCTTGGTTATAGTCAAGTGCCTGAATGCTCGTCCCACTCAGTGAGTTCGAGGACTGTGCCGTTGGCTGGAAAGGGCCACGAGGTGGAGGCTTGGGTATGGTAGGGGTGATGGGAGTCAGAAGCTGGAGAAAACTTGGGTCGTTTTGCATCGTAGTGATGTGTTCACCGAGTCCGAAGCTCTGGGAAGGCTGCGAGTAAGGAAACGAAGGTGTGGGTGGCTCGGTACTATTGTCATGACCGAGATCCAAGGTGCTAATCTGCGGTACAGGGAGCGAGGTAGGGGAAACGGGAGGGGCGTTCAGCATGCGCAGGCGCTGTCTGAGAGAGAAACTCCTATTGCGGCCAGAGAGCGCCGAGGATGGACGCGAGGACGATGAAGCACTATGATTTACATCTAGGATACTGGAATTCGCCGTATGACCACTACTACTGCTTCGTCGATGACCTTGAGCATCGGCTATTTCATCAGGTCGGGGAGGTAGTGCGGACGAAGGAGGTGGCTTGGGTGCTGTGAGAGAGAGGCGCACGACACGTTTCGCCACAGAATTCCTGAACAATTTGGACGGCGAGGGATTGGCAAACGCTGAGGTGGCAAGTCCTGACGTAGACTCTGGATCGATTGGGGCGGGAGGAGGCGCAAAGTTGGGAGCCGGCCTTGGTGGTGGCATCGAACGCCTTTTGGTTGACGCTGCATGAGGCATTGGTGGTGACAAACCAGGCACTGACAAAGATATCGGCCTCGATTGTACACCGTTCCCGATAGCTGGTCCAAACGACGAACGGAAATCAGAAACTGAAGGCTGACTTGGGGTCCGCGAATCGGAAGTGCTCGCCGAGCTCACCGTGAAGACCGATGAGCCGGAGGTGCGTTTCCAGAATGTGGGAGACAAAGATGAGCCACTTCGTGGGCTCATTCCCCTGGGCGACTGAGAATTAGAAGATGCACTACTAGACGCGCGTTCCCCAACATGATGACGTGTCGATGTACTCGATGTCAACGATGCACGATGATTACTCTCTGGCGTGTTTGGAATGGATGGTGGAGGCCCCGAGGGAGGAGTAAGTTGCTTCGGGAGGGGAGTACCCTGCCGAGACCATCTTTTGGTGATCGGGATGCTGTTGGTGAGCTTCTCTCTGGGCAAGGGTTCTTCGTTAGGAGGTGGGGAGCTACTGGCGGCACCACGCGAGACAGTGGGTGTCAGATCATCGACCGATACTTTCCGAGTATCGTCTCTAGGTGATAGCACGACAACATTGGAACCAATGGAGAGTGTATGCGAGAACCCACATTGGGAGGAATCGGTCTCTATCCTCCCGCTACCGTCGGGGCACGAGATTGATGGGACACCAAAATTCCCAGCGACACTACGATTACCACCAGGTTGCTTGTACAATGCATGCTGCTCAGGTGAAGCTGCGATAGGGGAGAGTGTGCCATGCTTGGACTTCCGGGGAGGGGGCTGAAGAGACAGTGTCGACGGGCCCACGGGCGAGAGAGAAGGGGCGGGGTGTGTGTTTGAACCAGTCTGTGTACTGATGGAATTGGATTCGGGAGAAGTTTCGAGCCACCGTGCATCACGATCCTTTGATATCTTTAAATCCGATGCATTAATGACAATTGGCGCGCTGGCTGAGAGGGCACTCGAAGCGGACGAATCTTGCGCAGAGATATGTGAAACTGGTAGAGGAAGTGAACAAGAGTGAGAAGGGTCGGATTCTGTTGAAGTATTTGTGCGGAGCATGGTGAGAAGACTCGCGCCAGCTGCACCGAAAGACTCTTCTGTGTGAATTGGTGGGCCGGCGAAGGGACGTGAACTTTCGAGTGACGGTGAGCGTGATCGCGTTGCAGTAAAAATCCCTTTAAACCCAGTAGTAGGTGAAGGCGACGGAACATTTACTGTTAAGGAACGAAGAGACGGTGGGGGCGAAGGCGAAGACGGTTTCAATGATGTGACAAGGGAGGGAATAGCTGCCGTCGTCGCTTGGTTTGATATAAGACCTTGCATGTGCATTGAAAGCATCACATCCATATCACCCCTTGGCTCGTGCCCACCTTCCATCTGTGACGTCGCAATACCGAGACCAGCACGCTTAGCCCTGTACTACGCGTCAGAATGGATGACCGATTTTCATATCATGATCATTCACCTTTGGCTTAGAATAGTGTTCTTGATAGCCGCTATCCAACGTTGTGACTCTGCAGAGTCCGTGATCTGCAAAAACCACATGGTGCGCGCACTCTCTTCGCCAGGGGCTCCAGTCCGTTTCACACCCACGTCTTTTCCGACAACTTTGATCACGTTCCCTCTCCCACCAACCTCTTCTTCAGCAACAAAGATGACACTGTCATCTGTGATCTCTAGCCTCTCGAGCTCTTTCTCATCCGGTGAAGCACCCTTGAACAGATGAATGTGGGTCTTCTGGTTCACCACATGCGAAGTGAGTAGGATTGTGCGTAGTTTCCATTGCTTCGCCAACGCATAAACCAGTAATGAGGAGGGAGGTGTGAATTTGGGTAATGTAGCTGACATGACCGTAAGTGAACGGAGTGCAGCCAATGTCGCGGGGAAGGGCGGAATGCTTATAGGCTGAGATGAACCTCGGGGAGAATCTAACGAGGACATACTTCCTGACCTGCGCGAGTCATGCAAAAGCTCAGGATCGAGCCCTATCGACTGTGCAGCTGCGTCTCGTAATCGTTCCCGTTCTTCATGCTCGTAGTCTCCGTGCGCAGTTGCACATCCAACAGTCGAGGTAACGGTAGCGTTGTTACGAGCACTGATCTCGATTACCCCTGGCATCATATTGTTTGCATTGGTGGGGTTTTGAGGGATTGGTTTCTTCCGGGATGCAGCACCGATTTTCTTGCGAAGGCCAAGCGCGTCGGAGGCAGCCGATAGGAGACTTGTTCGTGGTCTACGCGACTGAGCTGGAGAGATGGGGTTAATTGGTGACTGAGGCCTCAACGATGGAAAGTGAGGGGAAGACTCCGTCGATGTGATCGATGAAGTGGGGTTTGAGAAGGTGGAGACAGTGTTTTCGGCATCTTTACAAAGAGGAGACAGTGAATGAGCGAACCACGGAAAAACTTGGACTTGAAGTGCATGAAATTCACTGTCGTCGTGCGAGTGGGTCCTCCAGCGCGTGAGACAATACAGGGACGGGCAAACACGGGTGTAACTTGAGCGTGAGCTCTCCCGTCTTATGTATTGCCTCCGCGCTGGTCCCGCATAATCGCTTGAGACAAAGGCAGCTAATCAGACACTTACCGTAGGCACAACCATACCCGAAACTGACTGTGCTGGAGCCTGCATTGCCTAGGGAGCGATCCTTGCTCTTCAATTTAGAACTGAGGCTATGCCCCGAGGTAGGCGTGGCGTTATCTGAGGTAGTCACGTGAGGAGTAACAGTTGCAGTCGGAATCGATGGACGACGAGCTAGCCAGGAGTCGAGGATAGATTTGTGAGACGAGTCTCGCTGGAGGTGGGTGATGGATTGCTGAGAAAAGCGGAGGGGAACGGGCATTGGTGAACGTGAGCGGTGAGGTGAACTCAGGCTAGTCATAGGGTAATGGGGGTCACTGGCGGCTTGATGTTGGTGTGGGTGGTTGAGCTGGAAAGGATGCGTTAGAATTGATGCAGGGTGAAGGAAGTATTGTGATCATCATCAGAGGCAGTACTTGGATGAATAGCCACGCGATGTCGCCGCACGCAATTATCGAGGCGTCGCGTTGGTGCGTGGATGGCCAAGTAATTAAGGGTATAGGATCACCCAACACGAATGTACCGCACCCGCAGAATGAGCGGCTTCGTTAATGAAGGGCGGTAGCTGGGTACCATCACGGGTACCATCACGACTTCCTCGTGGGGATGGGAAGAGATAGACTGACAAAAAATACTTGCCTTGGTCCACTCGTCATCAACAAGCTCGTCTGAGTAGACTGTTCCAGTGTCATCGAGTGCATCCACGTCTGACTGAGGTGGAAAAGAGAACTCGAGTTCGTCGGGTCCGGTTGGGGGAGTCGGCATCACCACACGTCTGGGGGTTAAGATAGTCCTAGTTGTTTCAAACGAGCAGCGTACTGATGTCGGACGACAGCCTCGAGGGTGAACTACTCTTGAGCATACCAAGGTTGACGTCGCTGACTTGCTGTCGATCAGTGCTGACCACTGGGGCTGTTAAGAGTCACTGCGTTTTCATTATAGTCCGCCCGGCTAGGGCTGGACAAGGCTGGACGTCACGTCAACTTAAATATTGATTCCACCGCGACTGTCAGAAAACTCGCGGACAGTGCACAAATCATCCATCATGATAGATAGAAATCAACATCAGACAGCACCGAGCCTCATTCTTATACATTCTATCAAGAGTCGTGCTCACTCACCCTCCCTACTTCTACGGCGCTAATTCCACTTCCTGTATTGCGACGCCCACGCTTGGTCCCTTAATGAAGGACTTCCATTCATCGACATCGATAGTTGCCATGGATATAGTATATACATTCTATGAAACGGGGTTCCACCTCTCTGGATGTCTCCAGAGGTAGCCCTAGGCAGCCTCGCAAAACCTCCACCAGTTCTTGGCACTAATTCCATCAATTTAAAAAGTCTCGCGTGACGCTGCAGTCGCTCTGTGCGATGTCAAAGTTGATCTATACGACCATCCAAGTCAAGCAGGACATCTGGTTACCCCGCAAACGTTTCTCTCACGGCCATTTGGCCACTTGCCACTGAAGGGGAGCGCTCGCCCCCCCTCTTTTGCTAAGGCCTGTTGTTGTACGAGAGGACTAGATAGCATTCGAGAGACACAAAAAGGCACGCATATTCGCCAAGCAGACATACAAACATGCATGAAAAGTGCTACGTTTCCAGTCGAGAACGAGGTTTCCCTACCAATTGTACATTCCGGCTCTGGAGGATAGGTGGAAATTGTGACGCACGTATTACAGTGGTAGTTCCAAAGCATCGAAGTAGAATCCGGCTCAAACATCATGATTAATGATTTAGCCTGGTCTCCCATGAACTGGCGTTCGTTTGTATGTTCCGTAAGGCCCAACGGTGCCAGGCGCACCCCCTAGAATCTTCTTTTCCACTGTTCCCTCGTTAGTTCGGGGCTCCGATAGTCTTTGTTGATCGATAGTGTTGGTTCCCGTAGATCCAGATTGGGCTAAATATTCATGCTCTGGAACATCAAGACCCAGCATGCGTCTCAAAACAGCATTTTCGCGTTGAAGACGGGAGAGTTCGCACTCTCGCTCCAAGGCCCAATCGTCTTCTTCTCCTCCGAAATCCAAAGCGTCCGATGGTAGTGGTGGGTTGTTGACCTCGGAATGAGAAACCGAGGATAATGAGGGTAATTCCTCGCCGTTGAGCACGCGCATGAATGAACGCAATGCGGCAGATATGCGACCCAGTGAAATCGATTCAGCAGTGGTCGATGAGAGTGAACGAAGCAAGTTCTCCGACTCCTTTGCGAGGAGTTTGGCTTCGTATTCACGAATTAGTGCGAGCTCGTGCTCCTGGACATCCCGCTACAAGAGAAGCGTCATTAACTCGATTGATCAAACGATGCGAATCATCACTTAGCGAAGACGAAGACGTACAGCTCTGGTGCGGAAAGCACTCATGACATTCTCCAACGTTTGCTCGTACTCCTTTATGACTACACCGAGCTGTTTGTTGTCATGCAACAGATTTTGATTCTCTGCCGCGAGAGAGACATTCATGCGCTCGAGCTCGGTATCATACAACTCTACAGGGTACTTTCCATATAAACCGGTATGCCAGGAATGGAGCGCAAATACCTTTAGGCTTGTCAAGATTGAACCTGGAGATGTTGGGCAACGGGTGAATACGGTCTCGAGGTCGGACATTTTTCTGTGAGGTGCACGCACCTCCTCAGCACAAATCCAGTTTGACAGTGAGCGGCTTGAGTCTTGGGATGTTAGATTAGAACTTTGTGAAGTACGTCATGAAGGTGGGATACAGACCTTGAGAGCGCCGGTAGATGCATGGAGGGTTACGGAAAGAGACCTATTTTGTGTGATTTGTTCTGAAAGTTCTTGAATTGTATTCAAGAGCCGGACGAGTTCAGATTCGCCAGTGTTGTCGAGGATGGTCATTGCATGTCAGATCGGGCTGCCAACGGCCATGTCAAGTCACTTTGCTCCCGTTCCCAAAAGTGTCAGGTTCACTTCAAGCGACTCTGCATCCGCCTGCAAGTTCATGCCAGTGATCCTTTTGAATTGCAAGTTGGGTTTTCTGTATCATTAACCTCAGGTTGTATCCTGACTGTTTGCACTAACATTCCCTCCGCTATCTATTGATTACGACTGAAATTCTAGGACCACGTACCTGTACCGTTCGACCCGGACATCGGTGTGGAATCCGACATTCGAATAACCTGTCCAATCCAAGTCATGCGTCAAACGGGGGGAACAAAGCAACCCATATAGTGAAGAGTCCGACACCTTAGTGCTGATAGTCCACACTCCATCACGCTATCTGGCTCCCATTGTTCCAGTGACAACTTCCCAAGCGACTGTGGACTTGTGCTTTGTTATGGTACTCTCTGTTCCTGACAATACATCCACAGAATGAACGCATAAATTGCGGAAGTTAGTTTGTGATGGTTATCTCAACCCATCTCACCATCTTTATCTATTCTGACATTTATTGCCCTTCCATGGCTTCACGAGCAAACCCCCGTTCACTTGCCAGTGTAAGAGCTCCACCGGCCACTCACTCGCCCTTTGCACCAGTTCATACTGCGCCCGGCGCGAAAACCGAAAGCATCGACAGCGATGAGCCTGCAGCCCCTAGCTCGGGAATATTTAATGATGGCGCGTTCCCCCAATTTGACCTTGAAAAGACCTTCCCTTCCATCCTAGCCCCGTTATCTCTCCTCCGCAAAGTGCCCGAATCCAAAGATTTAGGAGCCTTACGGGCGCTGGCGACCGTATTCGTCCACTGTCTGGATGCCATCGTACACTCGATGCAACACCTTCCCGACCGCGTCCGCTCATCTCACAAGTACCATCTCGCCCTCAGTGGTGTTAATTTCTCGAAGGAGATGTTTATGGGTCACATCAACCGCATCAACCCTCTCGCAACGAATCATATTTCCGAGGATGTTATTGACCCTGCGATGCAGTTCCTTGACATGATCATGTCTAGTCTCAAGGGATTCTTGCAAGCTGCCGCCTACGAAGTTGCTCAGCTCAAGCCTCTTCCACAGGTCCCCGTCGATGATGTGCAAAAGCTCCCCAATGCGAACGAACCGGCGGTATCGGACTTCGCTCCTTGTGTTGAACGCTCCCTCCCTGACTCCAATGGAGACATCGATGCTGCCATTCCTAGCGATCCACCAACTAAGCCACACCGGTCCATGTTTGCCTCGTTCTTGAAACCCATTTCCCTTCGTGGTCGAGCAAAAAAGGACACATCTGGACCAGATTCCGTTGGGACAGATTCTGCGGCTTCCAGCACGCTCGTTAACAACGATTCGGATTGCGCCGACCTGGAATGCGGCTATGTTCACCTCTCAGTCAATATTCGCAATTCATTGGCGAAGTTTCCTGTTTCCCTCAACGGACTTCCTCGAGAGAGAGTTCCTCATCCAGAAGATGCCACGGAGCTGTGGAAGGATCGTAACGGGTTGGCTCAACTTGCGTCCCTCAAAGCTCTCGTAAGATATATGACGACACCAGACTGTGACAGCGACGTGGAAATCGTCGATGTCTTCTTTTTGTGTTTCCGCTTTTTCTCCACCCCGAAAAAGGCTTTCGATGCTTTGGTCGCCAGATACGATGAAGATTTGCCACCTGTTGGGTCTCTCAAACCCAGCAAACAAAAGCTGCATGCTCTGCAAGTCAAGATTCGGGTAGCAAGGTTGCTTTATATATGGGTTGACCTTCATTGGCGAGCAGAGGAAGATATCGAGGTTTTTACTCCCCTTACTCAGTTCGCTTTCACGCGCTTGGCCCAAGACATTCCGCGGGAAGCTTCTTCAAAATTAATTAGCTCGTTGCACGACCGCGCTTGCGCTGGGGACAGGTCTCGGGGACTGCGCAAGCAGAAAACCATCGCACACGCGGAAGCCTCGTCTCGTCCCGAGATCCTTTGCAGTACCTGGGAACCATGTGAAAGGAAGGCGATGATGAAGGGTAATTTCTCCAAGGTCAAGTTGCAACATTTCAACTCCCCGGGAGGGCAAGCTATGCTCGCTCTTCAATTAACCGTCCTTTTATGGGAAAAATATTGCGCCTTTGAACCGGAAGACGCTGTCCGGTATCTTATGAATCGAGATGGTGACGAACACGCCCCCACATCGGAGGTTGCCAAGAAAGTTGCTACTTTCATGGCGTATGAGAAGGCTGTTCACCGCTTTGTCATACATAGTATTGGGACAGCGGAGTCTATGGAAGCACGAGCCGACTTAGTTGGCCTTTTCCTAGAACTGGCTTCGAAATGCCACGAGCTTCGTAATTTTTCGGCTTCATGCCTTATTGCTCTTGCTTGTGATCGACCTTCTGTGCTTCCGTTTATAACTAAATTGAAGCTAAGAGCCGAACACGAGCGAATTAAGGCCGGCTTAAGCAAGTTCTATACGCAACAAAACCATCATTTAGAAGCTTATAAACAAGCCCTGCAGAGTTGTTGTTGTCCTGCACTTCCTGGAATGATGATTTTTATTCGTGAAGTCGCACGTGGATGTGGGTCGGGACCACACGACCAGCATCCCGCTGTACCTGGGTCTCGCCTCATCAACCTGAAACGCTACCGTCCTATAACTTGGGCTGTCCGAGCTATGGAACGATGTCATGCTCCATTTAAAATCCAGCGTGTTGATTATGTCTGCGATTGGCTGGAACATGTCTTAGCTCCATATCTCGTTGGCACTGAGGCCGAATGGGAGCAACGCATCTACGCACAATGTCGCAAAATATAACAAGGTCCTCAATATCAATGCCCTATAAGTGTTCCCCTCTTGGGAACCGTGAAAACTCATACGGATTGTCCTTCAAATCACCCACTATATTGACATTCATTTAGGTTGTCTATTACATTCCCTCACTGTTCTTTTATCGACATGTTTGTATCGATAACTAGCCTTCATTGTATTGCGTATCTACATCGTCATTCCTTTTGCACATCACGACTTTCCTAATGATTTATATATTTCCAGCCAGTATTAACACACTCCTTTGTTTTTTTTTGTACTCGGATTTACACTCTACTTCCCCTTAGCCATAAGTAACAGAGTTGTCTGTGACTATTTTCTGTTGTGGTTCTGGCTGCACTGCTATTTCCTTACAACTTGAGCGTTCAAGGAAATCACGATTAGTTAAGGATTCTGGATCACAGCCTACTTCGACGTCAAGGATACTTGCACCATTTCACGCTTCGCCATTCTTTAGCTTTCACTCATGCCAACAAATACTGAGGCACAGGATCCCTCGGGAGTTATCACTGGTAGCGTCCACCACCCCAATCCGTCATTCTCGTCTCAGTCAACCGCCTTGACTTCTGCTGTTGTGTCTCTGGAAGCAGAGGGTTCTCAAAGAGCATGTGATGATCAGCTGGAAGAACTGACAGCCCTCTTAGAACGGGAGAATCGCATCAAAGAGGGAGCAGAGAAGTTCCTCAAGTTGCCCATCACTGTGGGTCATGTTTATTTTGGTGAATAAGAATAAGTCAGATCCATTGAATGTGTATCTCATTCAGGACACCATGCGGATCCAAGTGGAATCGGAACTTGAGATGGCGACACATGAAATAGAAAAGCTCACTAAAAGAATCGAACAAGGTTAGTTCTCGAGTTTGACGGGGTTCTATCGGCGTCTCTCAACCTAACTTGTCAAAGAAACCTCACGGGGAAAGCGTCGAAGGAATGGTATCGGGCCCATTAGCAAGCGCAAGTTTGCCGGACAAGCCCCTCCTGCATCCGTTCGTTTCAGAGCAGACAGCGACGACAGAGATAGAGATGACTTCCGCACCGCTTTGAACCAAGCTACTGGCTACCTCAAGTCATTACTTTCGCTTATTCGTTCAACATTTTCTCCAGCAGCCGCATCCTCATCAAGCAGTGCCACCAGTCCCGCTGAAATCGGACTCGACAAGGCTCGAATAGATATTATGAACAAGCTAGTTAGTCTTCTCCAACGCAACCTTCGTGTCCGGTATGAAATCAGTGTGGCCGAGCTTGTACAAGCTGTAATACCGTCCCTTTCAGACAAGTCTTCAAAGCACTGTCGAGCAGCCGCCTATCGACTTATTCGCCACTCATTAGTTGATTCCTCTTCAATAGAGGAGTTGCACCATCAACCACTAGAATGGTTCATAGTAAAGTCTCTGGCACGTGACAATAACTATGCTGTCGAAAGAGAACAAGTCATTAAACTCGTTCGCACTGTGGTTGATATCGTGTCTGAGAAGCGTGACAGACGAGGAGGCACTGGCACGACCTCAGTACCGCTCTCCGAATCGATAATGAGGGCATTCGTTGCGGTGGCCGAGCACGCAGAAGATCCGTTCAGACAAATTTGCATTCAAACGCTGGCCGAGATGAGTTTGCTTGATATCGACTTGGTTGCGAGGTCAGGTGGTATTCGATTCCTTCTTCACGCCCTCGGTGAAGGCCCAGTCGAAATTGGTCCCATTCTTGCAGCTACATTCCTTTACATTATCGATTCCCCGCGCACGCGTGCTTACCTGCGGTTAGGAATTGATGTTGAGATTGCACTATTGGCGGTGACGGACGCCTATGGACGAGGCTCTGATCACGTCGAACGCATGCGAAGTTGCACTAAAGTCATAGCACTAATGCTACGGACATGGAGCGGTTTGATGTACTTCTGTATGGAAGACCAGAGAGCGATCAAGTCCATTGTGGACACATTGCGAATACCCTCACTAGAGACACGGGAAATCATTCTTGATATGTTTTTCGATCTTCTTAACATCAAAGCTCCTGAATGGTACAAAACTTTTATCGACGGACGTCGTTTGACAATGTATCGTAAACCAAGGAACTTGCCTGAACGCGCTGGCGAGAATAAGTCTTCGGAACGTCCGCTTGAAACTTTGAAGTTGACAGACCAATATATTGCTCTCCTCCTCTTAGTCTTCGCGAATGCAGGCTTACTGGACGCTTTAACCTGTATGTTGGAGGAAAGTACCATCGGATCTAACCTCACGCGGAAGGCTACTCTCCTCATGGCTGAGGTCATGCAAATGGCCAATAGAGTCCTACCGTTAAGCGTAGCAGCGCAAATACAAACTGCTCCCCGAGTCTTCAACCTTGCATCAGACTATAATCGTGGGGAAAATAGGATAATCGGAACAGCAGCGATATCTGCAATCGATAGCTTCAACCGTAATCGTTCAAGATTGCAACCTACCGTCAAAGGTACCAGACCTAGGGCCAACTCGGCGGAGGATGCTGTTCGTCGGGGGCAGCGTCAAGTTGAACAAAGCAAAATTAAGATAGGCATGCAGATGGATGACAAGACATTCCAGTCGTGGCTACTTGAGACCCAGGTCATGCTCACCAAAGACAATACGAAATGGAACTTCGACATACTACAAGAGTTAGTTGAGGGTCCTCTGCTCAATCCTAAACGGTTGGAGGAAGCCATCAAGGTTTCGCGATTCATGCGTCGTCTTATGGCGTTTTTCCACCCTTTTTCGCATCGTTTCTCTGATCTGCCGCGCAAACAGCCTAATCTCCGATGGGTTCGCTTAGGATGTAATCTGCTCACAACCCTCCTCGCGAGTTCAGACGGAGTCCGCTTCCTCGCATCCGAGGATGATTTCTTAAATCAGATTGTGAAGAGCTTTGCGCAACTTGATCCATTCAATGGCACTCCCGAATCCGACCCTATATTCTCTAAAGCGCGGATATCGAATACGCTGACATACGGTTACTTCGAGATGTTGGGTACTCTCAGCAAGCACCCTGAGGGGATCGAACTCATGGAGAAATCGAAGATATTTACTGCTTTTTATCATCTTAGCGAGCTTCGAAATCGAGAAGATCTCATAACCGCGGTGATCACGAACCTGGATTATACAACGTGTGTATGGTGACTTTTCAGTATGCACGATGTTGTGAACCATCTGTCAATAGTGATGGTCACCCACGCGTAGTGCTCTTGAAGGCGCTGACATCGGAAGATGTTCGTATTCGACTGTTTGCGACAAGTCATCTCGGTGATCTCATCCGCAATTCGCTGAACCCAGTCTCATGGACTCTACGCCTCCTACTGACACAACTTTACGATCCTTCTCCCGAAGTATGTGAGATGGCTATCCAATTCCTGGAAGAGGCATGCGACGCCATGGAGGCGCTTCAGCTTGTCGTGGAGATGCAACCGACGATGGACCATCTTGGGGAAATGGGTCACCCACTGCTACTCAAGTCAGTTTCTAAATTGATATCAATCAAATTCGACTCACTAATATCCACATGTTGAAAGGTTTATGTCGACCCCAGTGGGATTCCGTTACCTCTACAATACAGGCTATATCGACAGAGAGATGGACATGTGGTTTCATGATCGCAACATTTATTACGTGGTTCAGGTCGAGATCTTTCTGGCGAAAGTATTCAGTTCCGAAGCCGCAGAAGATGACGAGGATGTTCTGGCATTCGACGGAGTTGTTCCGCCTCATTTTTACGGGGAGATGTCCAAGACTGAACTCGGCTGTCAAGTTCTGAGCGAGAAGGGGCACTTCGCCGAGTTTTCCCATTTTATTAGGCAACACGGTCTCGAGAGTGACGATCTAGAACTCATTCTCAAACTCAAAAGCATATTATGGGCAGTGGGCAACGTTGGTGCTACCGACGGTGGATTACCATTCCTCGAAGAGGAAGAAATCATCCCATCAATTCTAGATATTGCGGAGCATTCACTCATCCCATCTGTTCGAGGGACATGCTTCTTCGTGCTCGGCTTGATATCATCAACCTTGCAAGGCGCCGAGATATTGGACGATTATAGATGGGAAGCAACGTTGTCACCCCTTGGTCTTCCTACTGGGCTATGTGTTCCCGTGGATTTGGACACGTTTATCTCGGTAAGGTTTTTATACGCTAAAGTTGCTCGTTATAAAAATTATAGCTTATCTCTCTCTCTAGCTTCCAACTTGGGAACCTATCGAGGTCAAGAGTAATGCAGATATCCGCCTTCTACCCCCCACCTTGCAGACTGAACTAGAGGTGATCACTGCCATTGAGAACCTCAGCAACACGGTCATCGCAAATGCTGCCTCTCGATCTCTGGCAAGAATGAAGTCACGGCCCGAGTATCGCTCAGCATTTGCGTCCCCAACTGTGTTTTCCAGAGCGCTCCATATCATATCCACACACCGCTATCGACTTCCTGTGCGGAGATACATTCTCGACTTGTTCAACATTGAGCTAGACGGGGATATGATCAAGGCAATATCTGAGGCTGCTGTTTCTCTCCGTGCGCCTCCATCTTTCAAGCAATCTGAAGCCCACATCAGCAGAGTCGTTAGTATGCTGGGCCCAAAACACCCAGGCCGAGAATCTGACAGTGATGAAGAAGACGATGATTCGGAGATCGATGACGTGCCCGAGGAAGCAGTCGTCAAGAACAATCCCGTTATCACGCTGCGTCCAATGAGCAGGATTATTGGCTTTAATAGCGATGGACATTGATATCTGCAGGATCATTGTAATTTATATTCCCCTGTAGGATGGGATGCATATATATATATATCGCAGAACTCTGGACAAGACCCCCCCAGACCCAGACAACACATTGTGACAGTGGATAAAGCTGCCTTTCAATTCAGCATCTTTGGGCGTAAAACAGCCAAGAAATCGAGTACTACGAGATAGAGTTTGTCGCTATACAATTTCCAGTCACAATCTACAAAGCAATGCGTCAAGACCACAGATGACCAGCCGCATTAGCGGCCAGGAAGTCGACGGCTTCCTTCCACAATACAAGCAACTGCGCGCGACACGCATACACTACGGGCAACAACATGAGCACGAGTACCTTCAACACACGCCACACAGTCTCCATCCTCCGCCTTCTCGCCCACTTCTTTCCGTCCGTGACGGTGAAGTGCACCCAGTTCGGTCGTCGAAGCCACCACCACCAGAGTGTGACCGCCCAGGGAAATGGATTGAAGATTTTGCCAGTCCCATCTGTCCGCTGCCAAGAATAGCACTGGGTATGCACCGACCGAGCGAGACGCGCTTGAAGTTTGGCATTGTATGCGTCCGTAGCATCTGCCTTGACCGTGAAGGCCGACACCAGACCGTCAAGAACTGGTTTGATGAGCTGGAGAATGTAGGAAATCTGGTAAGGTATGAGTACAAGCATCACAGCAGACAGATGCGATTGCTGACTGACCTGGCATTCTTCGACGAAAAGGGTAGATGTTGGTGTGCCAGTATTAGGGCCTAAATTGACCGGGTGTTAGCAAACAAGCTGCACAACTTTGGGATACGATGGGCCTGCGAGCATGTAGAAGTTTGGGATATCAGGTATCACGGTACCGCGATAAGCCGTGGGGCCTTCATGAGCGTCATAGTATCCTTGTACAGTCGTTCCGTTTCGTCCCTTGACGTGTACGGGATATTTGTCCTGAAATCCGATTCTATCAATTGGTTCACCATCAAAAGATAAAAGAGAGACAACCCCAAAGAATCCTGTCGCATAGATGATAACATCGAATGGCATCAATTCACCTTTTAAATGGAGGAGTTGACGATTGCGACGTGTCGAGGGCCCAACGAGACGTACCTTTCTTCGTGATGATACCATGTTCCACTATTTCTGCGATCCCATCAAAGTTCAGAGCGACATTAGGTAGACTCAGGCTCGCAAGGTAACCACTATCTGCAACTGCCAGATGAATGGTCATTAGAGGACTCCTCGACTTTTGGAGGAATGCCACGTACCGGTTCGCTTACACCCGGGAGCTGTGGAAACAGTGAGAGCACGTTGACGTGGGTGAAGAACTGGACCTAGGATATGTCGGTACTATGTGATCGTGATACTCGCTCGGGGTATTGTCCAGTAAGTACTGTTGCAGAGTTCGACGATATCTTTCGCGCGCTGCAGCGCTTTGTGGCTTTATGGAGGGCCAGTCGAACTACCGAGTTCGCCATTAGCCTATTACAACCCGAGAAAATAGGTCCGAATACCATGAACATGATGTATGCGCGATGAAGCCTCATGGCAAACGGTATATTGGCAAAAATCCATTTTTCTGTATCTGAATAGGGTATGTGAGGTCGCGTGTTAAACCAGACTGGGGTTCGAATGAAATTTACCACTTGGATGCTCGGATCAGCCGCAAGGGAAGGTACAAACTGTGCACCTGAAGACGCGTTACCGACGACAGCGACACGCTTGTGGCGAAGACCCAGTGCACTAGGCCACGCTGCCGAGTGGAACCAAGTTCCTTTAAATTTCTCGAGTCCTAGTATTTCGTAAGGGATCTTTGGCATTTCGAGTACACCCACTGCCGAAATGACGATCTGTGCTATATCGCTAGACTTCTTGTGCGAGCGGATGTCTTCGGTGACAACCCGATAGTGGTTCTTGACGTCGTCCCATTCGGCCGAAAGGACTCTGGTGTTGAAGACTAGACGAGGGTATAGCCCATACTTTGTTGCAAGGCCGATCCAGTACTGTTGAATCTCGGGTTGCAGTCCATGTGACTTGTTCCAATAGGGATTTAGGTCAGAAGATAGACTATACCAGTGTATCTGCACGTCGGATGAACATCCCTGGGAGAAGGGGTGAATAAGATCTGAACGATGAATCATTTATGGTGCATACAGGATAAGTGTTCGCCTAAGAGCGAAATGTCAAGACCTCGCCATCAGCTGTGTACGAAGACTCACTCTCCAAACCCCGCCGACATCGTCTCCCTTCTCGTATATCTGTGACCAGGGTGAGTGGTATAACTCCTCGAAAGGGAAGTGATATGGTCACCGTAAAATTCTGGAAACCGAATTGACGTTTCAACGCTATGGCAAATGACAGCCCTCCAACACTGTGGTACAAATGAGGTTACCGCTGACTAGCAGCACACCGAGCCACGTACCCAGCACCGATAATAACAACTCTGGGTCCCTCCATACTCAGCGTTGAGCTCGTCTGTGAGTTTTGGAAGAAAGTATTCACACGTCTTCATAGGGTATCCTTATGACGAGAAAGGGTGTAACCTCCCAAGGTCAGCAGATGCCACACTTTGCGTAAATAGAACGTGGTTGGCGCTGGTGTGGGAGCCACTCCCTATCGTTCGCGTACAGAGAACCTGGTCATCGCATGGCGATAAGTATGACCTATTATATGGGGTATCAGCATCAACTGGGAGCAGCCAGTGAACACAGAAAGTTTCTGTGACGAATCCAGTCACAACCCGGACGTCATATGAGTTGATGACAGGGGGTATATGTGCCAATTCATCTGTTATGTTCCGCAGCCAGTCGAGTAGCAACAGATGAACATGGTTAGGTGACAAGATGGTCCTGAAGACGGGGCTGTGATTGTATACATTCTCATCTTCTGGGGAAATTTATACCACTGGGACTGGGACGCAAACCAAGTAACACAGCCACTGCGGTGTAGACCGGAGGTTGAAACGAGTCGTTGACCAAAGAGGTCAGCAAATCCATCCAGGCTCAAGCCCGCCGTGAACTAATACTACAGAGACTACGGGAACGATGTCTCTCCTTCGTGCTTGTCGCACCAATCTATCACGACCTACTCTCTCTGCACTCCCCGTATACACCCGAACCCTCACTACTGACACCCCCGCCGAGACCCAAGTCAGTTCACAAAAGTCCGAGAGCACGCAGATTGCAGAACATGTCCGTGGCGAAATTCTCACCGCAGACGTGATTAGTGGTGCTCCTAGTACGTCTCCTCTCTGTATTTTCTAATGAACTGGACAAACGTGACCACACTCCCATCTTCTTAGCTGAGCTCCGGCATCGCGCGGTACGTATCTACCAGCCCACGCGCAACACCATGCAAAGTGGGCCTGGGAAATCTGAGCGTTGGCGCATCGATTGGGACATTTTGCAAGGTGCTGGCCGTTGGGAGAATCCTTTGATGGGTTATGCCAGTTCTGCGGATTACATGCAGGGTACTCGAATTTCGTTCAAGACAAAGGAAGATGCGATCCACTTCGCCGAGAAACAAGGTATGTGGTGCCTTTTCCATCCTAGTACGATGCTCTGAGGTCGACTACCTCGATACCAGGCTGGGACTGTTTCTGAATTTAGTCAATCGGAAACTGTGAAGAGGATTCCGCCCAAGAACTATGCGGAGAACTTCGTGTACAAGCCTAACAAGCTGCGGATAATGCGTACGAAGTAAATGAGCTGTTGATCCAGTAGACTTTGAAGAATGTCATACTCGTGCTTCGCGAACCGAATCGACTTGTATCATGAGGGCATGCATAGATGGATCCATTCGCGAAGTTGATGAGCTCTGATCGTACTGAAACGGCCCTTACCAAGTAAACAGCCCGAAATTGAGACCTGTTCAACGTCAACGCCAGTGCTCGTTCCATCCCTTACAACATACCTTGTTGTGCGTCCGATTGAAGCGAATATTGACATGCCAACACGCGCAGGTATTTATCTCAAAACGCGTCAACTCATTTCGTTTCTTCAAATTCATTACATCGCTTTGTCGCAGGTGGGGTTCAGACACCGTCCACATGGAAGATGAGGGAGAGTTTGAACTCCGAGAATTGGCCCGTCAACGAATGGTCTTGCGCCATGCAAACGAACACGCGCTTGACGATCAGAGCTTCGTTCTTGCGAACCAGCACTTTATGCCAAGGAGGATAACAGCTGCTATTGGGTTGGGATCACATGCCATGCGGACTCAGTCCGCGTTTCAATTTGCAATCTCAATGTAACGAACTGTGCTAGTCTGCAACAAAAAATCCCAAGTACACAGAATGGTAGTATCACGGCGGGGGTATCATGTGGTCATGCGGTGCTCGACCATGCGGTTCGGAGTAGCATTCACACACTTAGGTGCAATAGATGGTGCCAATATAAGTCCCCTGGTATGGTCCCAAGTGGTCAAGAATGTCGCTGTCTAAGATGTTAGGGACCGTCTGGATGGTGCATTGTGCGTCCGTGGCGTCGTCGTCTCCTGGACATTCGACGGCATCGTTGGGTTGGACAATGTGGACTTCGCCCATCACGTGTGAAAATCCGAGGAACCGGCCCGGGACAATGGGTATAGGGTCCTTCTCGTTGTTGATCCGTTGGAAGTTGACGATCTAAGCAGACAATTATAGCTCGTGTGGGGAAAAAACAGGGGAAAGAACGGACTGTTGCATCAAACAAGTCTGCCCAAGCGGGGTTACCGACACGAGGAGTGCCAAAGGTAACACCGGAGATGGCAATGTCAGATGGCAGGTTAAGCGCCATGTACATACAGTCAAGTTCTGCGAGAGCTCCGCCGAGGGAGTGACCGACCAAGGTGACGGCGGTGGCCCCGTACTGCGAAATGAGTGTCTTTACTTGGCTGAGGATGATTGGAGCAGTTTGGGCATGCTCAGCGGCGAAGCCGTTGTGTACCTGAACGCTGCTGCTTACGCCCGGGAAGAGGGTAGGGTCGAGGTTGGTGAGGAAGAAATCAAGGTCGGTCAGATCAGAAAGGAATTGTGTTGGGTCAGTGCCCTGATGGGCGACGACGACGGTGTTTGTCGTAGACCAGTAACCAACATAGTAATATTGGATGGCGTCGCCATCACCACCGGTGAGAGACACCTGGAAGCCTGGGACGGCAGCACAGGCCTGACCACAGTCCCATTCCTGTACGATGGAGGGCGCGCAGTAAGCAGCTCTGGCAAACTCTGCGTAGAGAGAGATCGCGTCGAGCTGGGTCTCTGACATTGTTGTGACGGTAGTGACCTGTGCGCGACGCACTGGCACGAGGGGGGGATGCGCGCTAGGGACGGCGGCGGCGAAGATGGGGGAGAGGATGGCGAGAGCGAGAGCGAGATGGAACATGAGGGGACGAGGAGGAGGGGGAGGAGGAGGACATGGTCATGAGATTTATGGAGAGAGATGGTAGAGTGGTAGAGACAGGGGCTAATGATGGACTAAAAACGGAAGACCGGTGATAGACTCAGCGACGTACAGCACCCGAGTTTGAATGCATCGTCGCTGCCGTACACGAGCGAGCGTCTGTTGAGTTTAAGACCTCGGTGGGGGTTGCGGACTCGGAGGTCGAGTCTGCACAGATTCGGTCAGTCTCTCTCGGGGTTGACAGCGATCGTATGTTGTGGTCACATTTTCTGCGTTTCCCACCCAATCAAACAGACATCAACATCTCCACTCTCGCGACATTCGTTTCATCTCTCTGCCCCTCCTCCTCCCCCCCTTCCCCGCGATGGCCGACCTCTACCATTCGAACCACAACCACCGACACCACCAACTGCCCCCCATCGCGAGCATGTCTCTCCCCGGCATGTCCACTCCCTATCCCGTTCAGTACAACGACCGCTATATCGAACATCATGACCGCAGACCTCCCCCCCACTCCGACCCTTATTACCGTGCAGATCACCCCCGTCCTACCGTCGACTTCTCACAATTGGACCCGTCCCTCGTCATCGATTCTGCTTCCGTATCCCTTCCCATGCCACACTCCCCCCCTTCTTCTTCCGCATCAAATGCCTCCCCGGACGACCCCCCTCTCCCCTCCCGCGCTAAAAAGCCAAGGAGAGAAAAACCCCGCATAGAACTCGCTCCAGATCAGCCCCTCACAACCCAGGGTAAACCACGCGCGCGTGTATATGTCGCCTGCTTGCAATGCCGTACCCGAAAGATCCGTTGCGATGGTGCAAAACCTGCTTGTCACAACTGTTCACGTCGCGCAAAGGCGACCGATCAGTGCATCTATGACGCTACCCCAAAGCGTAGAGGTCCTGACAAGAATCCTGGGGCCCGTCAGCGCATGGCTCGTGAGGCCCGCCAGGGGAGCGACGCAGATCAAGTCGCATCTCGTCGTCGTCGTCGTAAGAAGCACGACACCTCCTCCCCTCCTCCCCAGTCCGATCAACCCATCCATCCCACTCCTCTCACTCTCCCGCCTCTCAAACAACCGTCCCTCGTACTCGACCCTCAATTAGCCGACATGTCTCCTTTTCAACCCATACCATCAGCTACCACTCCGTCCATGCAACATTCATTAGGGCTTCCTTCTGGATCAGTCGTTTCTGAGCAGTTCCCTGTCCTTCACGATGGACCATTATATCACTCGCCCCACAGTCAGGTATTGACTTGATCATTTACTTGTCGTTTACATTCTCATATCAGTCGTGACCCAAGGGTCTACACAATATACTCAGCTTTACTCCCTCTTTGGACGTCCGTCCCGAGACTATGACGAGTGCTTTCATCACTCCGCTTGAAGACCAAGAGACGGAACTCTCGGAAGAATCCACAAGCATCATAGTCGAACCATCTCTCGACTTTACTCGACAAACTTGGTGGGATTCTC
The DNA here is from genome assembly GCA_038094055.1 of Chalciporus sphaerocephalus. Classification (NCBI taxonomy): domain Eukaryota; kingdom Fungi; phylum Basidiomycota; class Agaricomycetes; order Boletales; family Boletaceae; genus Chalciporus; species Chalciporus sphaerocephalus. The sequence continues at coordinate 412,091 of JBBPTH010000001.1, forward strand.
TTGTGGCGTTCTATTCCTCCTCGTCTCCCCTCGCACTCTCCCCTTCGTCCAGACGTCAACGAGCGCTCCACCAGATCTCACACGACTTGCGATTTCTCTTCCGGACTTCCAATTATTGGTTCTCGTTCATTAATGTCCCTCGTTTCTTCTCCATGTTTTACGATCCGACAAGAAGGGACCGGATGCAGCCCGCTTTCTTGCCTGCCGCACTTGCTATCGCAACTTTTTTCCAGTCTTCCGAGGCCGGCCATGGCATTGAGGGCCGTCGGAAGGCTATGCGTCTCAGAGACATTGCTCAAGGTGCACTCGAGGCCAGTGTGAATGCCCGGTGGATTGATGAAGAGCTATCACAAGCGGCTTGGTTGCTCGCTCTCTTTGAGGTCTGTGCACATCCTAACCACACGAGCGATCGATGCTATTCCGGATTGCATTATCTGGATACAATTATCAGGGCTCTATCGCTGACTTTTCTTGATCTTGAAGATTGCGCTACCACCAGATATGCACCTCACGCCGTTCCCTCCATCCCCTCTACGTCTCACTCCTGGACAGCCAACCAGACCCCTGGGATGACCAACGCACAGTCCGCTCACCACGGACACACCTGCACTTGTGTTTCCAGAACGATGGGACAACGGTGGGCAGCGTCGCATGAGTACACCCCTCTCTGGGTTTCCTCCCCCGCATGGGACAGCGCTTGGTCGGACGCCGAGATCAGGAAAGAGACGTGTCGAAGACTTTGCTGGAGCTCGCTAGTGCTGACAGCTGGCCATAGCTCATACATTACATCGACGGGCAGAATCCCGCCCCAGTTGTCCATCCTTGAACCCTCTAACTTTGCACTCCTCTTTCCTGGCGAGGCATTACACTCGAATGATGGACAGTCAGGCAAAGATACTGTCTGGTCGCTTAACTACCGGACCATGTTGCTTTGGCACAGTTGTTTGAAGATGCACAGTGATCTCAACGCCACACAAGCCGAATTCGTGCGGTTTGGACTCAATGCGTGGATGGAAGCAGATGTTCTCGAGAAAGCGCTCGACTCGCACATGTGTGGCCTCGAGAGGACATTCTTGTTCCAAGGACGTGAATATATATTCAAGTGAGTGAGTCCATCCCTGATGCGTTGTGTCGACTCATAGTCCCTCAGCGTACGGTGGATTTTAACTAACGAATTTCGACGATATGGACCGCTTTCTGGGTCAGTTCGTCCATTTTCCATTCATCCTGGGGTCTAGTCTGACATCTTACAGGGATATCACTGAACTTTTTCACAAGAAGGCCGAAGAATGGCGTATGTAGCATTTGGCCTGGATTGCAACTGAATTCGAGCTCAATTTTTTGAAGTTACTCATCAAGCGAATGTTGCCCAACGTGTCGTCCAATCAATGAGTGCTGTGACTGGTCAATCCTCCCATACATTGGTTCATCGACCATTCTTTGCTTTTTGGTTTATGAGTCAGATCAACCGCGCGCTTTCCTTGTGGCAACGTGACAATTCGTTAACGCTTGCCCTCAACGTGGGGACTACCCTATTCAAACCCATCGACTATCTGAGTGCCTTGTGGCCATGTCCTGAGCAAAGACGTCGCGCACAGGGAATTCGGGAAGCGTTGACTGCCGCGTGTCGGAAGGCGGGCGTCCCCCCGCCGCCGCCCATTCCTGCGGACATTATATTCTCGGACTGAGATGACCTTTTGGTTGACTTTGTGATACCCATTAATTGTAGCTTATGTGGAAGTTAGAGATAGTTGACAAGGACCCGTTCATTACCGATTTCCTAATAAGGGAATTATGTGGCTACTGGCAAGCATAAAGCCAGAAACGCACCTCTGTCTTGTTCTGTACGTTGACTTTGACTTGCGTGATTAACCTTTTGGAGGCCCTTGTACGCTATGGAAGGCGTCTACCCCGGTCCATCAGACTACGCTGTACAGGATACGGAGCCATCTCTGCCAATTGACGACCCAGCACCCACCTCATCACTGAAGCGACCGCCATCCCCCTCCTTTGAAGGTGTGGATGATGAGATCAGTAGGAAGAGGTTCAGGGAAGACCCATCAGAAGATGCTTCTCAACTATCGATGGCGTCCACGTCTAAATACGATGTCCTCGTCGAAGATCTCGCTCAGGAGCTTCAATGTGGCTGTTGTGCCGAGCTTGTCTACAGACCGGTCGTCGTCTCGCCTTGTCAACATTTCTTCTGTGGAAGGTAGCGTTGTTGACTTGCATGTGTAGTGTTGGATCGATACTGACGACGCCACAGCTGCTGTGTGCTTTGGATCAAGGTGAGTTGTTCGAGTTGGTTACAAGATGCCGTGCGTTGGATTGGTGGAAAAGAGGTCGAGCATGCGGGTTCTTCTAGACAGTGTCTTTGAGCAGCATAAATACTAATCAAACTGTCATCTGCAGAACGGAGGCACGAACTGTCCAGCTTGCAGAGGTGTCTCGAGTTATGTAACGCCATCTAGACCAATTCAAACGATCGTCGACGTGTTACTACGTGCGGACCCTTCTAGGAAACGGACCGAGCGAGAACGTATGCAGGCAGACGATATTTACAAAGCTGGTACATCGATGAGGATCCCAACCCCTCGCGAAGCGTCTCCAGAACTTAATCTCAACCAAAATTCCGATTATGCTCGGCCATGTCCCCACTGCCCTCCTGGCAACCAATATGGCTGGACTTGTCCGCAACCAATCGTGGATTACTCGGTCGACCCCGAGCGAGCCTGGCATCTCGATGATGGGGCACCACCGGGGCACGCTTATTGTGGAAATTGGTATGGCAATTCTCGTTTCATATCCAAGGAGCCCCCACCCTTGACGTTATGTCGTTAGTGAAATTCTGCTTGCTCTGGCCGCTCCGGTCACGACAAAATGCGACTTTTGCCAGGTTTCGTTTTGTGGAATTAATGTCCAGGGCAGATGCATCGCATCTCCTTTAATTGCGCAACACCCACACAACATGAACGATATAAGTGACCTCATCCAGTCCTCCGAGGTTTATGAGTGTTTCGAATATAATACCGTGGAAGTTGACATCATGTTGGACTACTTAACCGAAACCCAAATTACTCCAAGACAAATATATCGCGAGGTGAGCTCATCATCTACTCTGTTCCTAGTGTTCCAGACCACTCATGTTTCATGTAGGTTGTACAGTACATTCAGTCTCAGTCCAGTGATTTCCGTCCCTTGATCGAATCTGATCTTTTTGTGGATATGCACAGTGTTGCAGCTGGTGTTGATGATAATCCCAACGCACCTCGAAACCGCATCTGTAGACACTGTGCAACGGAAGTGTTACTCTGGGGCTTGAAAGACTGGTGGATCCGCGAACGTCAGAAGAGTCGATTGGATGCAGCCATTGCAAATCGTCCAGATTGTGAGCAAGGAACCTCATGTACCAGACAGAAAGACTTTGGTGAGTCCCGTGCATTTTTAGAACCTCAGTTTGAGTTTTGAACATCTATCATCGGTATACATATATAATTGCAGCGCATGCAAAGGAGTGTGAGTTCCTGGCTCACCTTTGGGTCTAGAATAATACTGATCGACCTGTCGCTGATCGGCTGTATGGCTGTCAGTCAACCATCTCTTCTCAAGCTCGTCAACGCGGTTGGCACAACCTTCGGATTCGTCTCGAAACGTCGAGGAATTTGTAGCTGAGCGGGACGCCGCCTCCGGGACCAATAGGCAACACACAGTCGGAGATCTCCCTCCTAATGTTCCTGACGTCCGCGACGACAGACAGATGCCAACGTCCAGTAGTACCAACACCGCCGTAGAGGATGTCGGTGCCGCCAGTATCATCAGCGCTAGTGCCCCTTGATGTTGAAGGGCGTGTGGGATGGAGTTTTCCGAGGAGTTTGCGCAAATTCACACCTCTTGTCATTGCATTTTTTTTCGGTACAGCATTTTTTCCTCTGCATTTCTCTCATGTCATTGTATAGTTTGAAAACACATCTTATTTGCTACCCAACCCCCCATGAACTCCTATAAATACCTAGTGCGATACATGTAAAATCTCTACATTAATGATAAGTACTCTTGGATAACAACAGGTGGCAAAAAATACCAAAGGAGCGACGCCGGTGATAATGAGACAAAAATTTATCAAGGAATGACTTAGATCAACAACAGATGGCAGAAGGAGAGAAAAATGACAATCTAGAATGCGCCCCCAAGTCCGTTAAACATGGCAATGTCAGAGTCCCAGTTACGACCGCGTCCACCCGAGCGGTTGGAATGCGTGGAAGACCGGTCCTGCGAGAGGGCCTTGCGGCGTTGACGTTCCTTGAGCTCCTCTGCCAAGCGTTCAACCTTGGCCTTTTGCTCCGCCTTTTTCATCTTCTTGGCCTCCGCTTTCCGTGACTTCTCTTCCGGATCCTCCTTCTTGGACTTGCTCGTTATGATGCTCGCGGGCGGCGACGTTGAGGTCGAATCTGAGCGATCGAGACGGGAAACGGCAACTTTGGTTGTGGGGGACATGATACGCGTGATAGAGAGCTTGCTCGAGAAAGCCGGTCTTGGATTCGGCGCGACCGACGGGCGAGTCGTCTGACCGATCTCAGCTGTAGCGGGAGGGGATGCGGATAGAACGGGGAGATGATCGGGAGGAGATGTCACATTAACGCGGAGGTGCTCAGCATGGCGGTTCTTTGGGCGTGTCTCTAGCGCACGTAGAGATTCCACAATTTGGTCCTGTGCCCGCGGAGGCGCCGTTTTCCCGAAAATGATGTTCCCGGAACTTTGCGAGGTACGCCGAGGATGGGAGACCAAATTCTCCGCGGGCCGCTCCTCGATGATGGCGAGATTGTATGATGGTGACACGTGATCCGTGGGCGTTCGGAGAGTAGCAGGACTTCTGGGCGGGGATGATGAAAATGATTGAGAGTGAGATGAACTGATGGAGGTCGTTGAAGAGGTGAGCGATGGGGTATCGGAATCGCTCGTGCTCACGCCGGCGCTGGAGTGCGTCCGAGTGCGAATCCGCCGTGGCAAATGGAAAACGGGGAACGCAGTATGGGAACCGGCAAGGGAATGGTAGTCCTCCGTTGAATGGTCGAATTCCGAGTCTGTTGGGGTGGATGCATGGACGGAGGGGGTGTGGTATGATTGTGTAGGAGAGAGCGGTTCCTCGTGCTCGAGAAGGAGATAGGGTGTGACGGGTGCCTTGCCATGCCCAATGGAGGGTTGGATGCTGGCATCAAGGTAGTCATCAAAACCGTCATCCAAGGCAACTCCAGTAGTTTCTTGGCGTTCCGCAAAGCTGTCGGCGTTTGATACGGAAGGTGAGAGGAGCTCTGCAAAGGCACATAGCTCGTAGTCCGTGTGAGTCGAGACAATACTGAGCGTCCTACTATGGAGGGACATGGTCCGAAAGTGTACGGGCGTCAGCGTACTCTCTGAAAGGGTCGTTCTGTGGGTGTGCTCGTCTATTTGAGAGTTCGGCGTGGCAGCGGCAAATTGATATGAGGTTCCATCACTGGTGGGAAAGGCTACATGACGTGTAAGTAATCACAAGATTAGAACTCTACTGGTTTACCCACGGTCTGCCATGGGTATGTAACCTACTTACTGTTTTGTGCAGCGTACCCCTTGCTAGCCGACGTCCCAGTATGTTGCTGGTCAACGGCGGGGAATCTAGCATCTGAAGTACCTCGTGCTCGGGTTGATGCACTCAACGTCTCGTCTGATCCCCGTCCCTGGTGATCGCTGTCTCCTGGGTCTGGATGACGGTGACCTCCGCCTCCACCTTTGCTGTCGGCGCGTGAACGATCTGTCCTTCTCTGGCTATAGGACTGGGTGACGACGTTAGTAGGGAGCGTTACAGCTTCGTGTGAAGTGCTTACCATTACCGTCTTCAAAGCTCTGTGTACAACCGCAGGGGATAAATATATAGCCAGGTACAAGCTCGAAGGAACGCACCGAATTTGAAGACTGCGACAACTGCATAGCGTTGCCACCTCGTAAACTCCTACTGAAGTAGAGTTGGAAAGGGCCCGGTGCATCGCGTGCTTTACTAAAGCCTCCAGGTGTGTAATTTGATATGTATTAGAAAGAATCAACAACTGGCTCAGAACCGCGGGAGCGTGTTGAAGGGGGGTAATCAGCGCCAATGAGTAAAAATATTGCAATAGCGCCAGAGTGATTGGGTACGGTTCCGAGAGATGGAAAGCGCGCGGCGTCAGTCGTGGATCTGGCCGGGATTGAGAAGAGTCTGGTGCGCCAGGAAGGTCAGGAAGGCCGACGTCCATGGACAAGGACGGTAAAACCTCGATGGCCTGTCGAGCGCGTTCCAAAAACTTTAGCCGCTGATCTTTGAACCATGGCCATCTCTCCTCCAAGGTCTTTCTCGAACACTTGATCTTGCGCCCATCATCACAGATCACCTCGAAATCCGCTAAAACGCTTTCCTCCAGTGCAGAGAGACCAAATTCCTGCATGGGAATGTCGAGTTTCAGAGCCGGCGGTTGATATATGCCGAAAGACTCCAAATCAATGACGGCAACATGGTCCCAGCTGAGAAGTCGGCGATTGTAGTCTTCCACGAGATTACCATTGCGATTCCCGAAGAGCACGAATTTGTTGGCTTGCGCCCAAAGGCATGCGCGGAACCAAGACCCTGATGCAACAGCATTTCCTGGGTCAATTCGTGACCAAGTCATGGTAGCGAGGTCAAGAGCCCAGATGGAGTATGACTGATATGTATGGGCAAGGTAGGTGCCGGCTATGATGAGGTGGGTACCCAGAATTGCACCCGAGGGAAATCGGAGACCTGGAGGAAAAGAAGATCCAGTCATCGCTGAGGAACGATCCGTGATTGTGAAATCTGTGTCGGGTAAAGGGGAGAAGACTTCGAGTTCGCGCTTTACATCCGTGAAATTGTAATTGCTATACAGGTATATATCGTTGGGGAAATCATCGGTCGGAGGAGAAGAATAAGGAAGATGAACAAGTGATTCGGAAGGTGTGAAGTCTTCTGGGGAGGGAGTGGTCTTGTCCAAACGGAATCTGGAACCTGGAGAACCTAGAATAGCGGTGCTTTCCGCAGAGCCGTGCTCTGCTTGCGGTTGGCGAACACGAAGGTTTGCGGATACAGCCACGCTGCGGTAGGTGCCACAATGGTGAGGGAAATTGCTCCGCTGGACCCATGCTTTTCCCAAGAGATCGTAAACGTAAACGTCATCTAACCACACGTTTGACAGATCCTGGCCGCCAATGATAAACAGCCTGTCGGCAGTCACGGAGGAGAGATGAGCGTAGCGAGGCTTCGGTAAGAGAGCATCAGCGGTCGGGTCTGAGGAAGTTGTGTTGGTAGATGAGGCGGGTATCCATCGCAATGTTGACAAGTCGAGGAATCGGATATCGTTCAAGACGCGCAGATCCTCTGGGTTAGATGAATTTGGGGCGTTTCCCATTCCACCGAATATGATGAGATGGTTGTTCCATGTTTCTGCGCTGTGAAAGTAGCGAGGCTCGGGTATATCGTCGTCGGGGAAAGGGGTGATTTTCTCCCAAGTGAAAGAGTCGAGGTCGAAGGAATAGAGGTCAGAGACCATGCGTCGCTCGGTGACCAAGCGACCGCCCTTGAGGAGACGGCTCGGGGTTAGAGGCGGGGAGAGGGGAAAGAGAGGAGGTGCTCACAAACAAGTACATCCTTGAACCAACGACGGTTGTGGAGGCGCCCTGAGAGGGAGATGAAGGAGAAGAAGAGAGAGAGAGAGAGGGATGAACATACCACGAGTTTCGCAGGGACATCACCGGATGTTTTCCTGCAGAAAGTAGTGAGATCGGATATGGAGTGCATTGCAGGGTGTGTACACCCGACGCGGTCGATGGATGGACAGGGAGAGGATGATGGACGGAGGGAAGTGAGATTGGTGGTAGAGTTAAAAAGTGCCTCGATCAGAAGTGGTACGCCCGATCTCAGATCCACTCACGGCATAACCCGACACACGGCATGAGAATTCAAGCACCGACATCGGAACACGTGTGCCGACGAACGAGTGAAAACCCGCCGAACGAGATCCTCGCTATCGTCTGACTCGGCTGCGAGGGTCGACCAAGGCGCAGACTGTGCAGACGGCAGAATTACAGCCAGCCAGCCAGGTCATGTCATGTCATTGTCATGTTCCAACTCAACGCTCTCTGCACGGTCCGAAATCGTTATCAGCTACCTATCGCAGCAAACTCTAACTAAGTTTCCGCTTTAGCTGCTCGTCGCATCCACCCACGAACAAGTAAACCCACTGGCGAAATGAAGCCATCTTTACTATTGTATCTCTGCACCGCCCACCCGTACTTTACGTTGCCACTTGTCCGTACACCTCCTGCTTGCTAGAGGATGCTCTCCATCCTCGCTTGCTTTCGTCACGTTCTTCGACCGAAACTTTGAAAAGCACGGCGCTAATGCATGTTCAGGAATAGAACGTGTCGAATCGAATATTACCCTCTGCGGCTATCATGAATCACGTCTTGCTCTATGAATGAATCTCTTTCACTCGTTCATCTCGGTAAAATATCCTTCCATCAATCAGACACTCCATCAGGTAGTCGCAGGTTGGACTAACATGATCGTATGTACCTGATAGCCTCTGACACCGTACCTTGGATCTAATGTCATCTGACGCGCCTTGCCCCGTTTTTCAGCACCGAGGAGGGTGATCGCCATACCTTTGGTGATAGAGAGGGCCACCAGCAGCTATATCAAAAACCCGCCATATGCTCAACTGCATCCCGTCTACTTTTACATCGATGCGGCGGACGTCGGACTGCAACACATTTGAATGCCACGCAACAGCACATGATCCACCCTCGTAAATATGTCCAATGCATCATGCAGTTTTATGTAGACGTAGCGTTCGATCGTTATAGTTGGTAAGCTAACGACGTGTACGGTATGGTTACTGGTTGCTCGAATGATCCAAAGTCCCTGCGACGAGCATGAGCGCACTGAGACTGTTCCCCAGATGGTGCACAACAGTTCGTCATCGAACTTTATCTCGCCCACTCAACGCTTTCAGTACGTCGCGAAAGTCGTCACAAGCCATGTCCAGCGCAGACGTCACTGAGACACAAGACACCATCCAAGTCAACTCACATCCCCAGTACAACACCCTAGAACATATCTCTCCCTCCAATGTCCACCCATCTCCGCTAGATCAGTTCCACATCTGGTTCAGCGAGGCACGCAAGGCGGGCGTCCGTGATCCAGAATCCGTGTCGTTATCCACTGCTACCCTGTCCGGCATACCCTCTTCACGCATGGTGCTTTTCAAACAGCTAGACAAGCGAGGCTTCGTATTTTACACCAACTACACCTCCAGAAAGTCTAACGAACTCGACGAGAACCCTCATGCCGCCTTACTCTTTTTCTGGCACGAAATGTCGAGGCAGGTCAGGATCGTAGGTAGGGTGGAGAAGATCACCCGGGAAGAAAGCGAACATTACTTCCAAAGTCGCCCTGTGGGAAGTCAACTCGGCGCGCTAGCAAGCAAGCAGAGCAGTGTAATCGGCGAACAAGATCTGCACAACAGACTTGAGAAACTCAAAAGGATGTACAACGTTGGAGAGGACACCAAAGAGGCAAAGATCCCTCTTCCAGATTTCTGGGGTGGTTGGAGGGTTATCCCAAGTGAAATAGAGTTCTGGCTCGGAAAGCCATCTCGTCTTCATGACCGTGTACGCTACTTGCGTCGTGAAGGATCTTCCGATGAAGAACCTCAGTGGACGATTGAAAGGCTATCGCCCTAGAATCACTCTACGCCTCAGCTGCACACGGTCTAGATTTCCGTAGGGGTCGAGAAGCCGGATATTGCACGTCGTGATAACTTTCATATCCGTTAGAGTTCGACTAGAAGAACTAGTCATACCACAGTGACCTCTTGCTCTCATCGAGGTCACTGATTTGATGTACTACTGTCTTTTGGACTTCTAGTTCTGGATGACTCAAACATTCTCAATATCCACATAGACCGACGGCGGCGTGATCTCAGCATGAGAAGGTACGATTCGAATTCCCAAAGAGTCAAACCTTTTGGTAGACTTCGAGATTTTGCACCCACAGGCGTTGACATCTTTAATTGGGCCTCTTCGCTTCAGTAGCTTCTGCACTTCAGAAGTTCCGAACGCCTTGTACACAAATTCATTACAACCACTCGAGATGTTCCTTGCCGATCGTTTCTAGCACATATCTCCGAGACTTGACGCATCTATGGGAATGCCCACCGGCTACGGAGCCCCAAGCGAGACAACCTGCCTATTAAAACAGTCATGTATCATCGATTCATCATAGCTTTGCAGGTGTCACCGATCCACCACGATCTGCGCAACAGCCTGGCACTGCAACACACGGATGTAAGGTGAATGTCTATATCTTGAGTCGTTAAGACCGACGTTCGGCTGAGTGACACTCATCTGCTCAGGTTCGGCGTTGCAACAAACGCTGGCATAGTAACATTTTTGATGGCTATTTTCTTCGTCGAACGTTCGAACTCCAGAGATAGTTTCAAAGCGGGGCTGAACGCGCTTATTATACGAGCTAGCGCTAGGAACTATGAGCGGCTGGTAGCTTGAGTCTTCCGTCTTCTCCATTCCGCCCATTAGTCCTTTCCTGGCCCCCTATGAAAGGATCCCAGTAATTGAATTCCCTCTCATCAGATAAATTCTGAAATACCATTTGGCTCAATTTCTGTCATCAGCACACGTCGCCGGCTCTGTCTGTGTTGTCGACCAGTGCAGCGCTTTATTTCTGTCTCACGACAGGGTCGGAAGAAGACGAAGGAAGATCGACGGGCAAATTGAATATCCAGGATTCAAGCGAGGTCCTGCCAGTGCTGCTACAACATCATGATCGAACACATCTCCCACCCCTCCTGAAGACCTCGTCACAATTTCGAACATGTGAGGTGTCCTCGGACAGTGATGACGGTCACGATACAGTATAAGTCATGACCTTCTGGCACACTTGCGAAACAGAACTACATCTGTCAATAAGAGGCGCTGCACAGTGTGGAGTTCCATGTGAAACACAAGACGTGTCTGTCGAGACGAGCCACTTGTTCCCCAGACCACTGGTGCCGCTGGAAACAGGGGGGTTTACTGACGGAAATTTTGGGATCATCGTCACGAGGGTACTCGAGGAAAGGAAACTAAGCCGAGCGGATCGTATCTGGCGTCTCGTCCTATAATACGGTTGCTGCTTGCGATCGCTTGGCACCTGGGGTGGGTCACCATCACCTATCACCGTCGCAAACGTTTGGTCGGTTAATCCGGTGACTCTGGGTCACGCAACTAAAGTTTGGTTGACATTCTTAGGTCACCGCTACGTCCTACTAGTAAGTGCTTCGGGCTACTGAATGGGCACGGAGACCTGGTAGTAGTAGCCGTACGTCCTGGTCTCTCTGTTGCCGGCATTTGTGGGGATTCCGGGACGTGTGCCCCAGCGCGGTGGTTATGTACACTACTACGCATGTATTTAAAGTACATCGCAATCATACTTGACAAGGTGAGACCGATAGATGGGGAGGAAATTAATTCGATGTGATTTCGGCTGGAGATATCATAAAATACGTGGGCGCTTGGAATTTGGAGAATGGGTACGAGTCGCCTGGACCTGTACGGTGGAGCTCAGCCAGTCGAACTCTGCCCCTCGCCCTCCCCTTGTTCTCATACATCCTGGAGACTTGCACTAACTCGATTTGAGCTGCGCACCAACACCACCTACATATAATGTCATCAGTCGTAGAATAAGCATGTTGACAAGCAGCTGCGTACTGCAACTGCAAAAAAGTGATTCTACTAGGGGGCATAACGCCACGAGATCCGTAAGCGGGCATAGAAGTGTACTGCATGCACATTCGCTCCGAGACCCAAGTGACAGCAACTTCGTAAACATTTGGGAAGGAGTGAAATACGCAAGTATGGCATCAAGATCACTTACAACATAATATGTTCGACCTGAAATGACATTACACGTCCGCATACAAACAATCGGTACTCTCAAGAAAATCCAAACTCGAATTCTGACATCCTACACCTCCCATTTGTCGATCATTAGGTGATGCTGAACAACAATCTAAGACTTGCATGGTCAGAAAGTGCCAACCCATCAGAGTACTCGAGTCTACCTTCACAAACCGCAGGCACTAGTCGCGACCTGAACAGCTGTGGCCTGCACGGCACCTTTCTGATAGGCAATACCGTCAGTCAAAGCGTTCATCGCTTCGAGAGAGAGATTGAAGGAGAACGAGGCGTCGACTGCAGTGACGTTGATGGTGTTGGTCTGGCCACCAGAAGTAGTGTAAGTCAATTGCCAACAGGTACCGCACAAGGGGGAGTTCCATGTGAGTCCCGGAATACCCCCCACATAGGGGAAGTTCGGGATGTCCCCGAGGTACTCGAACCTGGACTCCAGGCCATTCGCCCCGTTAGAGCATGCAGTACTGCTGAGGGGGTAGTTGGCATTGTCATAGATGGTGTCGTATGTTACGACGCTCTGTTGTGCCAGAGCAGGGAAAGCACAGAGGACGAAAGTGGTAAGAGTAGTAACAAGCTTCATAGTATGCGAGGGATAGGCTGGAGAGCAAATACTGAGTTACGAGGGTGAAATTCACTGAAGGATGGGTTGTTCGTCCCCTGACCTTTATAGCTTGAGGACAACAGCCCGACTAGTGCTAATAGGCTATTCAAGGGGAGATGGTCATAGATTCCCGTGTCTGAAAGAGTGAGTGCACCTCTGCCAGAAAGCCATCGCCCCACACTGCTATTCCAGGGTTTGGCAAGGTACATTCTCCGCTGGTGCAATGCTGGCCATCTCATCCGACTCAGGAAGAGATGACAGCATACTTCGGGGTACTAAGCCCATCGACGGAGTATAAACTGTGTAGCGGCGGGGTGGGCGCGCACAGTAGTCCCGGTAATGAACAAATTCAGGGTCCTTTTGAGCGGTGTTCCTATGTGATACCTGGCGCGTACAGTCCATTAACAAATCTCAAATATCAAACTCAATGAACAATGATGGAAAGCATACGGGTCTTACTTGCCGGTCCAGCAGGAACAATGTCTCAGACCCCTGTGTGTATCGGTATGATGCCAGGACAATGTATCATAATTGCCAATATTATGTCAGTAACGTCTTGGTACCTCGATCTGTGGTCATGATGCCGGATTAGCGGGGAATATTAAGTCGCCTAGTGTAATGGCAGTCCGACAGTCTAGAGGTTGGGGGGCTTGGGAGGGCTCGGAAGCAAGAGGGGACAGGGCAATCCTAGCAGATAAAAGTTGCTCCAGTGAAGCTGCACTCTTGCAAACGGGGTTCGCAGCAAAGCCAGTGTTCCACTTTACAAATGGCTCCAAGTGACAGTGCTGTCAATGAAATTTCTAGAACAAATGACGTGACGAACAGTGTAGGAAGTGCGTTCAGGCCTCTCCTCTTGCAGCCAGCCAACATTCCTTTGCTCTAGCCTCAAACGTTTGCTTGGCTCCTGCTTCGTCACCTTTGACCCATTTGACCATAGCATCGCCTTGGAGCCCGCGACCGAAGGAGAATGTAAGGTTGGGTAAACGGGAAAGGGCAAGAGGTGAGCCGGCAGGGACTTTGTTAAGGACAACGTTCACAGCATTGAGGTACTTGGTGGCATCGGAGTCGGAAAGTCCACCTGAGAGGAAAACAACACCTGCGACTGAGACAGGGAGTGAACGAGCGAGTGCCGTTGCTGTTGCTAGACCAATTTCCTCGACGGAGGTGGTAGCACGGGACGGATGTTTGAGGCCAGGTTGAGCAAATGATGGCTTGATCAGGGAACCTGGCGGAAAGAACAGAGATCAGCTAGAATTCGGAGCTGGCTGCGATGTCTCTGTAGCCACAAACTCACCCTCGAGTAAAACACCATATGCAGCACAACGGGCGTAGATCAAACTGATAATCTTGACATGAACTTCTACGCTCTTCTTCAGGTCGGCATCTTCGGCGAAATCAACGTCGGGTTCCACGATAGGGACAAGACCTGCTTGTTGGCTTATGGCCGCGAACCGTGCTAGGCTCTCTGCTTGAATCTCGAGACCAGTCTGAGTGGGGAGAGTGGACGAATTGCAAAGGATAGGAGCGCGCCATTTGCTGAAACGTGCACCCGCCTTGTAGGCAGCCTGAAGACGAGGCAATAGGTCATCCAGTCCTTGGGTTGCAGGCTCAAGGGGGGATATGGGTAGAGGGTGAGCATCGGTGTCAGCACGCACACCAGCGATAATTCCCCTGTTAATCAAGACGGGAGCGAGTTGGAAGTCGATGAGTGTCTCATGGTAGAGAATCACACCAGATATGTATTCTGTCGGGAGCGACTCGTAAAGACATTCCCTCCAGCGCCGCCTACGTTCACGGTTCTGTGCCTCAGTGTAGACCTTCGACTTGCCATCGATGCCCTCGGCAGCCAACAACCTCGCCTCGATGCCCTCGATGGTCTCATCGGTGGCGTAGATACCCTTGCCACGTGGATTGACCAATGCTTGAGCAGTAGCTATCAATGATTTGGCTACTGCTGGAGAGTGATGAGGGTAGAGATAAGAGAGGGGTTCTGAATCTGAATCTGAGGAAGTGGCAGCACCACCGCTGGCAGCGAAGGTGTAACCTGGGGTGCTCGTTGCGTTCAAAGACATAACGCGAGTGAACTGGTCAGGTGGACTGCGTGTGGAAGAAGGATGCGCTGGACGTGGTCACCCACGGCAGACCCGTTCCGATGGAGCACACCCAGTGAGAGTTTAGAGTCAACTCGAGCTGTAGCCAGTAAATTTATGTTCATTCGCTGTTACCAACCACGTTTGTTCTGGTGAAGAATAATGATAACACGAGAAAAACCCAAACGCACAGCTGGTAGTTTGGGCGATCTCAGCTGTGCTAGCAGTAGATTCAGTAGCGAGATGACACGAGAACGAGACGCGCTTGAGTTACAACATTAATCATCCAAATTATTCTTGTCCTCACTCCTCAACCATACACCAGGACCATGCTCGGGGCGAGGCAATTCAAGTCTATCTTGCAGGTTACAAGCCAGCGCGCATCACGGCGAGTTTCCGCTGGCAGGTACGCCTCTACAACGCGTCAAAAGCGTGCCCGCGAAGACGATGATGATGACTTTCGGCCTCCTTGGGTATACTCAGCCTCTCGTATCCTGACTTACACTACCATACCAGCCACGCTGCTATACTGCATTTTCATTGCTGATTGGGGTGAGCGAGACCACGTATTCAGGCCACCACGGATATGGCTTTCGCAATATATGGAGTCATTCCTTTCTTTATCACCAGAAGAAGCTGCTCTTGCCCGGGGGAGCGAAGGACGAGCACCGAGTAATAGCTCCTCACCATCAGACAGCACGGGAACCCCGAATGGAAAAAGTTCATAGCCTCCTATACAGTCCGGTTTCATTGACCTGGCTGCGCCTTCTCCATAGATTCTGTCAGTATTTGTACAGTCAAAGTAATATAGTATACCCATCGAGTGGTAAAGAATATATGTCTTGAACGCGATCTGCCATGTTAATGTGCTGAGGTTCAAACTGCGAACTTTGATACGAAAAACTGTGCAGCTCTCGGAACGATGCAGAGCGCGCCTGCAACTTATCTTCCACCTCCTCCGCAGAGTGGTTATCAACCTTTATCTGGTGGGTATTCGTATCCATTGTACTGAGGTTTAGCATCGTTCTTATCTGCATGGTCTTGCGAAAATATCCCAGAGGGCGAAATCTATGCCATCAAAAAACAGTACTTGGGACTTCTGCCTTCACAACAGGTCATCGATGTCTGCCTCATCTTTGAAGCCCATGCGCCTTTGCATGTGAAGAGTTCGGTGTGGCCGTATGATATCCGTGCCGCCATCGCCTCCATACAAGCTCAGAAGGCACAAGCATCTCAGACTCAGCCCACAACCTCAGAGTCAGATCCTTCTTCAAAAACATCTGGCCCTGAGGCCGAAGATTCGTCCACAGAAAGGGCGCCGCAGCCCCAAGTGTGTACCTCCCAGAGCGCGACAGCCACACCAAGTCCCGCCGGGCCATCTACGACCGTTGATTCACCATCGCACATCGCGCAGACTACCCCTGTATCGCACTACCCTCACCAACCATATTATCATCCTACTTATCCGCATGCTCCGTATTATGGCCATTCAACATATCCATATCCGCACCCATACGCCCCGTATCCTCAACCTCCACCTTACCCCGTGAATCCGACAAGCCACCCTCCCCCGTTGTTCACGAATGCCCCACTCGTCCACCCACCTCACCCCGGTCCGGACCAGCATCCTCCGCCACTGCCCCTTAACAATGTAGATGATCTTCCAAGTTATGAGGAGATGATAGTCGAGGCGCTCCTCGATTCGGGTGATCCCGAAGGATGCGCACCCAAAAGTTTATTCAGCTGGATGGCAATGCATTACCCTTTGCAGACGAACTTTCGACCTTCAGCTAGTCAAGCCTTGCAAAAGGCTTACAAAAGAGGTCGTCTGGAGAAATGCAGCAACGGTAGATACCGATTGAACGAGAGTTGGGAAGGGGGGAATGTAAGCATAGATTTACATCCCTTGCTCATTCATTATTTCTGAGCTCGCATGTTCATACATCCAGACGGACAACGCGTCGCCCGCAGACTCTCGCACAGACATCGCTGCCTGGATCGCAGCCGTCGTCATCTTCACCGTTCACACATGCACCTCTTATTCCCCATGGGGCTGCTGGCATACAGCCACACATCCCGCCACCTGGACAACCTCCAGGATATGGTGTATATTCGTATCCATATCCATACCAGGGTGCATCACGATCTACACCCGCCCCTGTTCCCGTCGATACCTCGGGGACTGATGCGCACAGGCAAGGGGCAGAGAACATTGACCACGAAACTGGGGAGGGCAGTGATGCATGGGAGGCGGCGCAGAACATATTGAAAGCTATTAACTTCGGAGGACTAATTCAAATGCCGAACGATGAAGACATGGAAGGCGAGCCCTCGACGTCAGGGATTGGTAATCCGTCGAACCAACAGGCGATGATTCTCCCCCATGGACCCGATAAACGTCTGTCCGTATTGGACCATGGAGAGAGGACAGGCTCTCTCCCCGATGATCAACCAGTTGAGCTTAATGCAGAGCAGAGGGCGGCCTTACAAGCCCAGCTTGCACTCCTAGCCGCTCAACTGGCCGAACTCGCAGATGTCAGCGAGGACGAGTTGTCTTATGACTTGGATATTTCACAGAGAGCGGGAGCACCTCATGCCTCTCGTGATGGATTGGGCACCGCTGAAGGCAGTGATGACGACAATGATAATGAGGATATGGTGGAAGTTCCAGTGCCGGTGGCGTCATTAATAACTTGACCGAGATATCATTCCAACCTTTTTATGAATCTACTTGGGTCAATATCATAATCCTTGTGGACCTATTTTGAGCGTCTGCCTGAGTGTATATATTCTGCATGTCGCAGTAACAATTTTTCTGTGAGCACAAAGCAGACGTTGTCATTTCAGAGTCCTAGTCGTCCCCCATTTCATGGGGTGTCTCGCATAAACAGCCTCGAGGCAAGGGGCAGAAGAGCCTTGATGCTCAAAGACTGTACGTGTTCCATGCTCTTGTACAGAGTTTAGGCCATCATTGGCGCAAGCAATTCAAGATAGATATCTTCTGCATAAAGGCCTGCAACACCGGATAGAACCTAATTTTCTGAGGAGCCATCGGATCGGTCATCGAAATCGCAACCACGATACCAAGGGCAAGCAGGACCGGACAAAATGTACAGTTGACAAGTCGAAATACAAAACACAGGGTAGTCGCATGCCAAAGAAAGAACAAAAACCGTCGTGCATATTGAATGCGAAGTCGTTATGTCTTGCGCTCGATATCCAGCAACTCTACTTCGAATATCAAGGTAGAGTTTGCTGGAATAGTGGGAGGGAAACCTCGGGAGCCATATCCAAAATCGGGGGAGATAGTAAGCTTTGCCTTCTGACCGATCGATAACTGAGGGACGCCCTCGTCCCACCCCTTGATGACCCTTGAGACACCGATTTCGGTTTCGAATGGTATTCCGCGGAGGTCCAACGACAGTATCAGGAAGAGAATGTGGAGATGTAACAATAAACACACCGATCCCTGCTCGAGTCGAACACTGTCCCGTTCAAAAATGTCCCCACGTAGTGTATCTTCACCTTATCTAATGCAAATCAGCGTGATCTGTTCTAAGAGTGGTGGACGAGGACAGGCGCGTACCACCACGGTGAGGGTAGTTGACACCATCTCCAGCAACTAGCGTCTCGATGGTAACGCCCTATAAAATCGAGTTAAGGCATACTGGGGTGGGGGGAGCGGTATTGAACGCACCATTGTACACGCAATCGATCTCCAAGCACGGTGGTAGGAGGATAGGGATTTGTGGCAATCACTTATAGTGGCGGGGACCAGATTCGGATCAAGATCCGCACTCCGCCCCTGAGCGACGGAGAGGCAATCATCATCTCATCTGCTGGGTTATCGATGTCGATACGATTCGCTATCTGGATGCGATGTAACGATGATGTTCTTTAAACGATGTCTTCAGCTATTCGTACGGTTCCAGACAGAAAAGACTCGCCTACTCAACGCAACGCAGTCGATCTTGTGGACGGGGAAATGTACGTCCATCCAACGCTTAAGATCATCGATAGCGATGCTGAGCTGGTGAGCCAGGTTTGTTACGAGACGAGACTAAAGGAGAAAATTCCAATTGAAGTTGGGTTATCGATAGAACTCTACAGTATCTCACCTATGAATAGCATCTCAGATGCGGGGAAGATAAAGCCACCCGGACAACATCATATCTGCGAAAAAGAGGGTTGGGCGGAAACACTCATGAGGTCAAGCCCTCGACAGCCAGGTGATTGGGGCTAATGGCACAATTTATACTCTGGTGCGATCACAGGCTCGATATTTGGAGCATGAGAGTGCCACCATGCGGAGGTGGGGCACACGAAATATCCAAATCCTTCAAACCATCATCGATTAAGGAACAAACTCTTAGGAAGGTGGGGCCGACGATGGAAGCTGTCAACGGGAACTCTAATATTAATGTTTCTCGGAGAGATCATGTCGCGGTTCTTCCCCCCCCGCGCAGACTGACCGCACGGGAGATGTGATGGGCCTCGGCGCCAACTCGTGGAATCTGTATGAAGACAACCTAAGGGAGAATTGTATACAGAGTACTCGGGTCTCGTTGATGACGAACCTTGAGAGCTTTGCCATAATCGCTGAGATGGAAGGAGTTGATTTGACCCCAAGGTGAACGTATTACCTCTTGCTCAATCTCGCACTTGTCGAGGGTCCGTCAGTGCGTTCCTGTTCTTTACCACGAGCTTGGTGTTTGCGATTGCAGGAAAACACAAAGTATTAAGGTTGGCACTGCCACAGGTCAAGTTGGACCCATCTCCTATCTCATTGACCTACGTTGTTCGAACTCTCGGTTACCAACGGACTCTTTTCTTTTACCCGCTCTCCAAACATCTTGTACGAGGACACACGTTCCTAAGCTTACCATACCTCCGATACCGCTGTCAGCGCTCGTGTCTCGTTTGCCCCTTTCAGAGTCACTGTGGCCCTGTAGCCCTGAATCCTGCTATTATTGACACTACTCGATGGAACTTCCCGACGTCCCATGCTTACAAAGTATGAGAGTCTGATACAGCATCTCAGCGACAGCATCGAGACAGTTCATAACACTCTCGACGCATCCGATGCAACAGCTGTCTGCACCGGCAAGGTAACCAGACTTTCTCCCGTAACGTGGCCGCCAGTGATGTCGTTCCTGCCTAGTGTTGACATCCTATACCCATCTTCATACGAGTTTCAACTCAAAGGCAATCTCTACGGTCACCATCATGTTCGGCGATTTCCGTGGTGATTTCATTGACGGACCGTTTGACCCAGGGCCCTTGCGGCATCACGCATCCCTCGTGGTGTGCATACGTATACAGCAACATTGTAAGACCGTGATGAACGCATCTTCATGGTAACCACAACCCCTGGCGTCCCACACACTTGAGCATGCTGGTAATCCCATGAGGCTCAAGTTGCCCACCAAGGCGCTGACTTCATGATGCCGTATCATCATCACGGTTCGCTTACGCCATGGCTATCATGGGTTTATCGTTATCTGCTAGCTGATATGGACAGTTCATAGAATTCACGACGAAGTGTCATTCAATTGGACGTCCTTTAACAGGTTGCTTCAGAGTCATTTATTCTGGGACATAGATGTGCGAACGAGGTTGCCCCCGCATTTGCACAGCCTCGCGTTTCTGCCGAAGAACAGGCGAGATGGAGAATCGTCTGAAGCGAAAGGTGCTGCCTCCTGGATTCTGGGCGACGTCATTCATAACACTAGAAGCATACCAGCAGCTAGAAGCATGGTAGTATGCCGACGAATAGGAAACGTCTGAGATAACACGATGACGGGACAAGCAACTCACCATGAAAAATTCTCCTAAGAGTGACAACATCCTATCAGCATAGTGCAGGAACGCACCACGATGAGAAATGCCATTTCCCCGCGGTCTTTTGCTAGTCGCTTACCGAGAAGCCTCGCATCCCGCGCGAGCCTTCGCTGATTAGACTGCGTGTGTCCACGGATTTTAACTTGCAGAACATCACTGACAGGGCAGGGAAGCCGTCCAAGAAGCGGGTTGATTCAGCGTCTAATTCCCCACAAAAGGAAGGGCGGCCCGACGTGGGGAGCCATTAGTACATTGACGGGACGCCACGTTCTGGCATTTGTGAAGGGTGCCAATACTTAATCCCAACGCGCAGAGTGCATGGCTCCTGTCTCACATTTATCACGTTGCATGTGGACGGGGAGAGCGGAACGCAAGGTCCACCTCATATCAAGCGAATCGTCAGTAAAGTGGAACCAGAGCATATGGTCCTCATGCATATGATTCAGCTTATGAGTAATCAGAGGGTTCCACACAGCCTGAAGGCAAAACGTACCTTTCTCTCAGCATTTAAGCATGGGATTCTTGATCCTGAAGTTGGCGGTATGATAGCCCGGAATGACCCGTGAACGGACCTCCCACGGAACTGCGCCGAACTTCATGTAGACAGGAGGACCTGTCAGAAAATAAATCAATCTGTGACTTGTCAGGGTATAGCATTAGTTGAACCGCTATCAGATCACTTGAGATCACGCTTGTGAATGGTAAGTAACTGAGTAAAATGTTCAGAAAAGGCATCTCGACCCGACGTTGCTCCGGAGTAGAATCGTAACTACCATCTGCTTCGAATATACTTACCCGCTCAGTAGGTATCTCGGATGACTTGCTGTCGTGCCCACATAGGACATTAGATCGACCTGACGGTCAATAAATCAGAAGCGTGTAACCTTCTGGCTGTGGAGAATACTCAAGTAGTGACCGGTTCACATGTAACGGATATATTCAAGGATAGGCACAGATATGGTAACCTTGGGCAACACACTGCGCTGGAGCGTGTGGGGTAAAGCAGTCCGGGGTGACCCGATGGCGTGTTTGCAGCTCATGAAACGACCTGCGCCCGTCACGGTCTTCTGATAGGATTCGGAGTTGATTCGGAGCATGTTATAGTACTGCTCGGAGCATTATGCCAGCATACCAGTACAGCACGGATCTAGAAGGACACGGAACTGAGGCGCTCCACAAATCGGAGTCATGGAAGACGATCAAGAGAAAGTTCGTTGATTGCTCGAAATGTTATGTTCTACAGCACTACCTACAACTTGACCCAGAACTCATGCAATGTGATAGCAAATGTCAAAGCACAAGAATATAATGTATAAAAAAGACGACGAAGCAATAGCACAATGATATTAACCATCCAACCAGATATGTACCCAACCAACCCGAACAAAACTGGCGCCAATGACCCCGAATATGAAGACCATTAGTCCAAGCTTCGTATGCTAATTCGTAAAGTAAAGTGCGCAGCTAATAGTACAAATGTACAGAACCGAAAAGAATGAAAATATTATCGAGTACAAGAATATGGCACAGAACGATATCAAACTTTTGTTTGGAAGACGAGCGCGAAAGAATGAGGAGGAGGTCGAAGTCGAGGCAAAGATGTGACGCGATTAAGAGACGACGAGAAGTCATTGTAGTGCAGAAATCGATGCAGGACGTGTTGTTGTGCATGATGCCAAAGAGAATATGTGAGATGCAAACAGAGAGATTCATAAGTCAGGGTATGTGTCGTAAATTTGGCGGTATAACCGTCGTCGTCGGTCCGCGGATGCAATCCAGGGTATAAATTCATGATGCTCCCAGGGGTAACCTATACCATTCACCACTTGCGTTCGGGACTGGTTTCTTTGCCATGGAATAAGAAGAGACGTTTAAGAGGTTGAATAACTTCAACCTCGACTTCGACTTCCTTGAGGGTGCCGTCAACAATGCGCGTCTCGATGCGTTTCTCCTTCTTCGGAGGAGGCATCATAACGGGATATGTCTTGATATTATCGTAAGACCACGAACGGACTTGAACTTGTGGTCGCGATGGTTGTACCGATTCAGCGGTACTGTGGCGTTCGCTCCACATGCTATCTTCGCTAATCTCGCTCGGATAGCGACTAAGGGGACTGCACAAGCTAGCCGAAGAAAGACTCTGGCTCGAGGTGCTGTGTGCCCGCAGCGTGACATTGGGAACAAGAAGGCGTCCCTCGGCACCTGCTTTGACGAGAGGAGTCTCGCGGCGACGCCGTGAAGATGTTGAAGTAGGAGAAAGCGGAGGAACCGATTGGCTTGAGTAAGAGGCGGAAGATGGGAAGAGAGTTGTTCGAGATTCGCAACGGCGAGTTAAGGGGAGAGAATACTTGGCGTATAGTTCGTCGGTGTACGACTGACTCGAGCGTGGCAGAGGTCGGGACGACTTCGATTGTGCGGGGAAAGAGGATGATGCCAACGACGTGGGGTCAGAAGCAGTCCATTGCACCCCTCGCGACGAACTGGCGGCAAAAGAAGCTTTAGTCTCCATGGTGGTTGCCACAGCATCTGAACGCGGAGAAAAAGCATATACGGATTCACGCCAAGCATCGCTGCCGTCCGTCCATCCCGGGATTGGTTTCTGGGGCGGAGGTAATTCGTTTCTAGCCAATGGACGCTTGGAAACAAGATCCGAGCACAACGCTGCTTGAATTCGCTTGGCAGCCATCATGACTCCACTCTGGTAATCATTGCGGAACTCGGGCTCTGACGGCGTGGCGGTCTCAACGGGTAAGATCGGTGGGGTAGGGGGCAACGGAGGGAAGTCGTAAATTGCGGCCAGCGTGGCAATGCTGGGCGAGACTGGAATTGTTTTAGAGGAAGAGGGAAGGCATGAGTCGAGTGAGGAACCACTGCTGGACTCGTCTTCTGAATCGCAAAATGGAGCGCACTCGAATGAATTGTGTGGCACTGGGGGAAGTGGTGGCGACGCGCGGTCTGGGTGGTAGTTGATGGGAAGAGCACCGTCGAATCTGCTCAGATCAGCCATGCGGCATTCGTCAGAGCAATAGAGAGGAATTGGCCCTTGGTCGATGACTGTACGCAGTTTGATGGGTGCAGTGGCCTTTGATTGTGCCTGTGGTTGCTGTTGAGGCGAGGAAGAACGAGGTTTGTTGAGGCCATTGGAGTTGAGTTGCTTGGCACGACCTGTGCCTTGTACAAGACCGCCGACCTTTGGACGGACGGTTCCCGCTTTGGTGCGGGTGACGCGAGCTGGGTTGTCGCCTTGTTGGGTTTTGGAGGGAGAGCCAGACGGGGAAGTGGGAGGTACGTTAGAGGCGACGGGTTGTTCGGAAGAGAGCTGAGCGGCGGGGACGGTGAAGCGCTTTGGCATGATCTGCCTGTCGCAGACTGGACACCAAGAGTCGTCGTAGTTCATGTCCATGGATGGATGGTGGAGGGTCAGAATGGAGCTGCGAATATAAAGGAAAGAGACAAGAGTGAGACAAAGAAGAGAATATACGAGGCAGGTCAAATTGAAATGAAACAGACAAACTTACAATAAGATGAACCCGCCAGAGGATATATAATATGATGGATGGAACGGACGCGGGGAGTGTCGTTGTGAGCGACGAGGTGGGGGTGTGAGGAGGCAGGGATTGGACGGGCGAGGGATGGAAAAGGCCGTCCTTAATATTTGATTTGATTCGCATCGCACCCTGCCGCGTCCCGTTCCACACCCCATGCAAATTATCGTCCCGGATTTCCCGAATTTACGCCTTTCCTTTATTTACAAATTTCCGTTATTACCTCTGCTTACCTCATCCTCATCTCCATCGGCAATGCCACCGCGGACCCTCGGGCGGCCTGCGCTTCTCCTAATATGGAAATTTCCTGCTGGCAACACGTTACGTTTCTTCTCGAAATAGAATTCTCCATGCCCCGCCGTCCCGTCCAATCACGTCCCTCGGCCCGCCCTGCCCCACTTAGACCTCCCCCACCCTGGCCACCAATCAAATCCAATTCAAGTCAAACCCCAACCTCCCCGTCGCCACCATTCCACTACCACCGCCTTCAAATAAGACCTCCTCCTCATCCCCATCATTTCCCTCTCATTCTCGTTGCAATACAGTTCATCCCTTTCTCATTAATATTCATCAATCCCATGCCAGTCTGTCCATTCCCAATTTACCCCCATGTAACCTACGCCACCGGCAACTCCCGTTTGCTGCAACCCCTTATTCCCTCCGTCCTGTGTCCCTTGGCAAATCAACAATCTCCTGCGATCAACCCATCCCCGGTTCGGCCCTATGTTGCAATACCGCATGGCTACCATCCGTATTCAGCCTTGTCTATCCCTCTCACATACGGTTACTTACATATAATTACCTCGTGAATTCTGGACACAATCAAATGCCGATTGCTCTACTCTTACACGGTCCTGCCATCAACCCGACTTTAATATCGCAGTGGCTATGTATGTACGCATTCTCTACATCTTGAACACCCCAAGAATGCAGCGCTTGTGGGGTGGTTCAACAATATTGGTGTTGTCCGAATAAACTGAGGTCCATGTAGATTTGCTCAACAACCCGATTACGTCCGTCCGAGAACGCATCGCTCGTCTTCCTGCGATTGTCACAGTTGTACCTCTCAAACTTCATCTTGCTTTTCTTCCCAGCGGTATCAGTCTCGAAAGGGACAGCATCTGAACCTTTTACTTAGCTAACTGCTTGGGGTTGACCTTGATTGATTCAGATCCTTCCTGTGGAGAATTAGCCTCGTCCAAAGCTTCGCACAATCTGGTGCTGTGTTGGCTTGCCACAGCATTTTCGGATCATGCACCCCCAAAGGTCGCTTATAGTTACGGTTCCAGTCACGGTTAGATCTGAGTATCCTACGGTAAAACATCTTGGCTGTTTCAATCACAGTTCAAGGGAATAGCCATGCCAGCCAATCACAGCACTACATCAGACACCTCAAGCTTCTCACTCGTATGCCACATGGCCACAACGAAATCGTCGGAAATCGTCATATCTACACACACAGGGACAGTGACATTGGCTCCCACCCCAGATAGAATTACGTCCTTCTCGTTCGCATGTCTCGCGAAGTCTCGTGGAGGCCACTTTTAAATCCTATCTCTAGGTTGAACCGTTCACCTCTTCTGACCGCTTGAGAAGAACCAGATTTTACACACTGCGACGGCCCTGGGTTCCCAAAATTCGCGAATTTTCAAGTATTGCAGTGTATTCAATCTGTGGGACACTCGTCGGGATCTTTACTTTCTTTCCTTGCGGTAAGTAACCCTCTCTCGGGTTCTTGCGTAGGTTCAGTCACCCCTATGTATGTTCCCATCCTGTTCTTGCTCGTGCGTAACACAGCATCAAACTTTGTCTTTCTAGAAATGTGAGCACACACTCATAAGCTGGGCATCGATTTGTAGGCATTTGCCTTTCTCCAGTAAACCTGCGCTTTGAACTACTTTGCTGAGTATCTTCACAGGCTCCTCGAGAGATCCACAAAGGTAGTTATGGTTTTGATTGTGATGCCATCCGGACGGTAAGCTCGTGCGGTTCAGGGGTGCTAACTTGGTTGGTATGCATTGTCGACTTGGTGTCGAATATGTCTAGACCGTGGTGCTTCGCAGAACTGCTCTTAATCGACCAAGACGCTCACACCTACATATCGAAGCCGAATGTTGAAACCAACCGCCAGTCAGGGCAGTTATTGAAACAGGTCCGCGACGTAAAACGAGTAAACCTAGTAACCGCGCACTCAAAAAGCTTGCTCCGCGGGTTTGGACTCCGTGTAGTGACACAAACGCAACTGAGGGACGACGCAGTGGATCTCCTATCATTAATTGACGCCCTTAAGCCAAGAGGGACATGTGACCGCACGTGGCGTGCTTGTTACATATATTCTACCAGGGCCATAGGCCTAGCCTTGGTGAGGTCGTTCGTCCACATAGGTCACGACTTTCCCTAGTGAAACTCCAGCTGGCTGTTCTCGGGCCCAGCTCAGGAACGCCGCCCCCAATTGGTACACCTCGGTTACTCCGCTGTGTACACAGACTGACACAGGATCAGATTACGATGCGAGCGTTGCGGGGGCTGTTTGATACATATTCCAGTGGACCGCCGCGATTCTTGTTTGGCAGAGCACATGCCTTGCTTCCCCGTGAATGATCGATGATCTCTGCCTCAGCTGCTTGATCGATTTCCGGGCATACGCATGCGTAAGGAATGACGAAGATATGGTCGATAGCGGTAATGTGCTTGTGAAAATTTCAGACAGGGATGACCGAATCACGAACGTTGATGGTAATGAAATCGTTATCGATGGACCCATACCTCGCTATCCGATCTGTACGGTTCTCATGACCGTAGACCCATTTGGACCTATTCAGAGGGGATACCTTATCGAGCCAACTACCATGACTGGCCAACTTGGCATCCGAGGGTTAGGATCGATATCGCGTGTAGTTACTGTGATGAAGCGATAGATTTTACGTGGAGACGTCAGTGTCGACATGACACACCTAGCTTCGTAGCAAGATGAAGCAAGATTTTCTCTTTGATGAGAATGTCACGCAACAGTTGATGCTCGGATGGGTGTTTATTCGGCTCTTTCCTCGGCCTGACCTATTCACGGAACCATATCGCTTGCCCATCAGGTCCATCCAAATTCTGCCAGTACTTACTTATCTCGCTCTCAGCGGTAATGAATCACACGCCGTGTCATAAAGGCTGAGAGAGAGTGGAACTTTGGGACTATCCCTGGCGCGATCACGGCAACTTCAGAGTTTTAACCTTTTCGATTATTCACCCACTCCCTCCTTTTATATAAAGACAACATAGCGATATAAACAACTCCAACGCTGGTTGTTCCTCAACGTTCAAGCAGGCACGTAGTGGACCCTATATTTTTTGAGACGAAGACCAAGATGCTTCCCAGGGACATTCGAGCCTTCCTTGCTAGATATCCAGGTGTCCCACCATCGGACCCAAAGAATGATCCATCCCCGAACTGTCTCTTTTATCTCAATCGGTTGCGATGTCAGCCCGATGACCTATTGATAGAGGAACTACACTCGAGCTAAGCGACGTCGTTCTCACCGATCAAGATTCGAACCCATCATCGAGGGAACAGCTGGCACGGTGACTACGAGGAGCTCGAATCCAATCACGCATACATCCAATGGCTGTAAGTTCTTCAACTCCCCCGTCGGACTCGGAGTTGTCGATGTGACGTACGCAGATTTCCGATCCAAGAGGATGGAGTGAACATGGATGCTTATAAGCTTCTTCCCCACGAGATCGAGATAATGAAAAGCAGCGACGAGATTATCTCCCGTTTGGTCAAGTCCTACGAGATGATGCTCGATTTCTATGGGATGCGTCTCCTCTCGGATAGCGGGTTAGTCGGACGTTCATTACCTCCGAGGAATTACAGGTCGCGTTACCAAAATTTGCTGGGTAAGTCGGTCTCGGTGAAATTTTCTCAAATGACGACCTAACGCACATCACTACTAATGGGGGCGCCACACAATAACTTGCGAATCACCCGTATCCTCAAATGTCTATCGGAATTAGGGTTAGAGCGCTTTAACGCTGGATTCATCCTACATGTCTTGCGCGAACAAAGTGAACACAATCAATTGAAATCCAGGGTACTGCAGGATAGCATGGACCGGTGGTGGGCTAATTGTATACGGGTTGACCACGAAAGGGAATGGGTAGGCCAAGCGATCGCAAAGGTTAGGGCTGGGGGATCTTTCACGGGCCAGAAATATGAAACCGCGATGGAGACCCGACGGGAAACTGGAAAATTCCCCGAGAATATGGATATCTAGCGTTCGATTCGATTGGTTTCAGTCACTACCGCGACGTTTTGTATCATAGAATGGAGATAGGTATGCATAATTGAAACGTGTTTTATCGAAGAACAACACTCGAAAACTCTAAGTGAAGAATCTATACGTTTTGAAACGGGGCATCTAAACAATCGGCGACTGAGAATGATGAGAGACCGAACAGTCCGGACCGTCGTGTAGTGAGTAAAAATACAGGGGTAGAGTCACAGCAAGTTTCAGTAGGTACCTTGCTGGGTACATGCAGGCTACTGTAGATCTCGCAGCCTAGTAAAGATGGCTTCCTCTCTTTGTCGCACATACATCGGACTGGTTGACTGTAAGAGCTCTTCAATCGACTCGAACGTCTCTCCACCGTCGAGCTGATAACCTTGAGCATGTAGCGACACCCCGATGGTATTTCCTTCCAATAGTGTGACGGTTGCAGTTGCCTCGAGTGCCGAGTACTGCCTTGACACTTCGTACCCGCTCAAACCAAATGCCTGCTCCTGGAGGGCACGCCTGAGCTCATCATAATAGAAAGATGATGATGATGCCATTCCAGCTGTGGCCTGGGGATTAGGTCTCCATTCTTTAGGGGACACCCGATTATATATCTTTGAGATCCAGCGAGAAACTGACATGTTCTCAACAGTGAAAAGAATCGGAAGCTCACTGTCAGGATAGAAAAAGCCAAGAGAAAGGGAAACCTAGCACTTCAGTAAATGATCATGATGGTTATTTGCGAAATTCTTGACCCTGCTGGCTGATCCCTGGTTAGTAATAGCACGGAGTGAACGAATTATGCTTCGTAAAAGGAGCAGCGAGTTATTGGTTGAGCTTGGACTGACGCCGGCTATTACCGCTACTCCGCGATTGTGAAAGGGGTAAACGATTAATTGGACCGATGGCTAATCAGTCAAAACCGAAATTCTATTTTTCAGGTGCTGCGATCATGGGACACAATCTATAAGGATAGCTGCAGGGCAGGGACCTAAAAGGAAACCTTCCGACGATGAAACCAATCTCTGTGGACTGATGCCCTCTTAATTACTGACTGAGTGTGAACCACTGAATTACTGACAGATCGGCAATGAAATTAGCAGGCTGAAACCGCTAGATAAACGCGATCAAGTACCGTCATAAGCACGATGATGAGGCCACCAAAAATCGGCGGTATGGCAAATGAACCAGGTGAAAAAAGGGTCATCCGTTGCATTGAAAGATCCGAAGCACGGAAGGGAAGCAATGCGATCCGCTTACGTGGTCCAAGGAGGGCTGTAGCATTGGGGGAAAGAAACTGGATGAACTCCAACAACTCGTCATGTGGTTATCACTGCTCTGTGCCCTAAAATTTAAAGTTAATTTAGAGAACATTCCTATCACAGGAACGGTCCGCCCTAGTTTCAATTATCAATCTCTTATGGGATTTGTACTCGTGCGGTAGGGCCGTGGAAGGCACGCGGAAATCAAGGACGGCGTGAGGTGTGCTCCCGAGAATCTATCCTGATACTCGACGGTCTTGAGACAGTGTCCCAGGAGATCCAGATTAAGCCTGAGACCAATACTTGGGCGTAGTCGGCTGTGTCACCCGAAGGAAGCTTGAGCCGTTATGTTTGAATCTATGAACTTAACTTACCTAGTGAGCCTGTGGAATAGCCAGAACAAGTCCCTCTTCAGGTCAAGACACGACAGTGCTGTGAACTTTGTGCGCAAATTCGTACGCGGTAGATAGGAGTAAGTTTAGAATTGTCCACGAAACAAGTTCTCTTTGATATCCAGGATTTGGACAATGTCCGATATATCCTACTGCTGATTGAGTGGAGGTGAAGCTCCCCGGCGTTTGTGGGGGCATGGAGCATCTATCAACTTGTCAAGTTGCGAAGCAAGGGGCCCATGTTGATCAAGTTGTCAGATAGAAACCGTTGCGCATACCATTTTTGGACAGCTATCCTACACCCTGGCCATTCAACTCAATCTCATTGCCACGAAGGCCTTGTTGGTCTATGTGCATTGCAAGTCGCACACATCCAAACTACTTAGATTCTTAGAACATCCAGTTTATTGACATCTCAAGGATCACGCTATATTCACCATGGATGTAGTCAAGGCAGTGGAGACTTACATTACTAAGTTGGTGTCCACCCCCACTGCGATGAAGGTCTTCCTCCTTGATACCCACACGACCCCAATTGTTTCTCTCGCATCCACACAGTCTACCTTACTGTCACACCAAGTTTACCTCACAGATCGAATTGACAATCGGCTGCGTAATTCAATGCCCCACATGAAATGTGTTTGCTTCCTACAACCCAGCGAGGACAGCATCGAGGCGGTGTGCGCAGAGCTGCGAGATCCTAAGTATGGCGAATATTACCTGTGTCAGTGCGTGGATTCTTTCGGTATTATGAGGCACAAACTAATATTGAGTCATTGACTAGATTTCAGCAACGTCTTAAGTAAAACCACGATTGAGCGCTTGGCTGAAGTAGATGAATTCGAGGTTGTACGAGAAGTGCAGGAATTCTTTGCTGATTATGCGCCTCTGCTGCCTTGCCTATTCTCGCTCAATCACACACCAACTGTCAATAGGCCCTTATTTGGTACATCACCCAACGTTTGGGATAATGCAGCCCTTGAACGCTCCGTACAAGGTATCTGTGCTCTTCTTCTCAGTCTGAAGAAGAAGCCTGTCATACGATATGAGAAAATGAGCAACATGGCCAAGAAACTAGCAACCGAAGTTCAACAACGTATTCAAACGGAATCGATGCTGTTCGATTTTAGGCTTACGCAGGTTGCACCCTTGTTACTCATCCTTGATCGAAGAAACGACCCTGTGACGCCACTGCTATCCCAATGGACGTATCAAGCTATGGTACATGAGCTTCTCGGTATCCAGAATGGAAGGGTTAACCTCAGTATGGTTCCTGATATCAGCCCGGAAATTTCTGAAATCACCCTCACGACATCCACTGACCCATTCTTTCAAGCCCATTATTTGGCGACTTTCGGCGACCTCGGCACTTCCCTGAAGAGTTATGTTCAGTCTTACCAATCCCGTTCACTGGCACACTCGCCCTCTGCTATTAATTCGATTTCCGATATGAAACGCTTTGTCGAGGAATATCCAGAATTCAGGAAATTGGGCGGAAATGTCAGTAAGCACGTGGCTTTGGTCGGGGAGCTCAGTCGTCTGGTTGAGAGGGACCATCTGCTGGACGTGGGTGAGATAGAACAAGGTCTTGCAACTAGCTCTGGCAGTGATTTCAAGGTACGTGCACCCCTGGCACAGTCGTACGTATCGATCTAATCTCTGAATGAAGACAGTACAAGCTCTTATCTCCAACAATACTGTTCCTGCATGGAATAAGCTGCGACTTGTTATCCTCTACGCATTACGGTACCAGAAGACACAGACGAATAACATCGCTGCGCTTATGAACCTTCTACTCTCTAATGGTGTTTCGCGGGAGGAAGCAAGGCTCGTTTACGTCTTCTTGAATATTGCTGGTTCAGATCAACGGCAGGATGACCTGTTTTCCACAGAATCGCTATTAGCCAAAGGAAGGTCTGCGTTGAAAGGTTTGAAGGGTGTCGAAAACGTTTACACTCAACATAATCCACACCTATCTCAAACGCTGGAGAATTTGCTCAAGGGCCGGCTGAAAGAGACCAGCTATCCATTCCTCGATGGCGTAGGGACAAATTATGGCTTGCAAAGGCCGCAGGATATCATCATTTTCATGATTGGTGGCACTACGTATGAAGAGGCCAGAACGATCGCGTTGTTGAACCAGGATTCTGCTGCAACAGGAACGCGGGTACTGCTTGGCGGTACATGTGTTCACAACTCGTCAAGTTACGTGGAGATGATTCGGTCCGCGGCACAGAACTTCCCCAACTCTGTGTTTGAACCACCACCAGAATCCTCGTCAAATGCGCCGTCACTCAATCTTAATCTCGGTGGTGTAAATGTCAGTCTTGGTGGGCCAGGTGGTTCAGGGGTATACAGAACTAGCTCGGACAATGTTGGTGTCCAAGCCGAAGGCATCAAGGATGGCGTGCGCAGTTTGATTGGCAAGGTTAAACAGGGAGTGGACAAGATAGGCTTGTCATAAATAGGTTGATCGTAACTTGGGCTGGTCATCACTTTCCTATGATGTGTCACAATGATCCATCCTCCTTTATAAAGTGGCAAAATATCGGATAACCTGCTTATATTTCGGAAGGATGTGTTCATCAGCTGTTTTCTTCGGGACCTTTCATCTGGGCCTATCATCAGTCACATGTAGCTATTAGCCACGTCGACTAGGTAGTCACGTGCGAAGGGTAGTGACCGCCATTCTCACTGTTCCGAGTAACCACTCCCATTCTACTGTTGTTCTCAATTCACTCTAGTAACTTGGACTGGTACAATGGCAAAGGGCTTTTTAGCGGGTCTCAAGGGAATCGATGCATTTGGCAAGGTATGGCTTCATCAACTGTCGTTCCATGACACGTCGGCAGTCCAGACTTGACACGTATCTCTTCGTAGACTACAGAAGATGTGAAAGTGAAAACACGCACTGGCGCTTTCCGTAGGTCCCAACCGAGTCTCCTCTGAATGCATAAATTCATCGTTTCGGTCCCCCACTGACACTCATTTCCGCATGTATTATACTGGCGTTCACGGCCATGGAGTTCTTCGACTACAGAAGAGTCGGAGTTGATACTTCAATTGTTGTTGACCGAAGTCGTGGACAGAAACTGAGCGTCAGGCTCAATGTGACCTTCCCGCATGTTCCTTGTTACTTGCTCAGTCTCGATGTTATGGATATTTCTGGAGAACAGCAGCGCGACATTTCCCACAACATTATGAAGAAACGTCTCACAAAGGCTGGAGTCGATGCACCCGCACAGCGTGGTGGTGACCTCCGAAACGAAATAGACAAATTGGCAGAGAAGCGTGGGTCTGGATATTGTGGGTCGTGTTATGGTGGTGTGGAACCCGAGAGTGGGTGCTGCAATAACTGTGAAGAGGTCCGACAGGCATACACGAACAAGGGATGGAGTTTCAACAATCCGGATGATATTGAACAGGCGAGTTGTCTATCTCATTTTACATGTTCCTTGGTTGACAGATCACTGTCTGTCAGTGTGTTGAAGAAGGGTGGTCGGAGCGGCTCAAAGATCAAGCGGACGAGGGATGCAACATTTCAGGACGTATCCGAGTGAACAAGGTCATTGGCAACATCAACATATCCCCGGGCAGATCGTATCAAACCAATTCCCGCCATTTTTACGATCTTGTCCCATATCTGAAGGATGACCAACACATTCACGACTTCTCTCACACAGTTCATGAACTTTACTTTATGGCTGATGATGAGTATAATCCGACCAAATCGAAGATCGGGAAGGAGATGCGGAAACGAATGGGTATTGAAGAAAATCCTCTCGATGGTTACGAAGCCAAGACTACCAAGGTTCAATATATGTTCCAATATTTCCTCAAAGTAGTCTCGACACAGTTCAGAACCTTGGACGGCAAATCCATCAACACTCATCAATATAGCGTTACTCACTTTGAGCGTGACCTAACGAGAGCTGTGGGTGAAGAAAATCAGGGCGTATATACGCAACATACAACGCAAGGGGCTCCAGGGGCGTTTTTCAACTTTGAAATATCCCCTCTTCTAGTCGTCCATTCAGAAACGCGGCAGTCCTTTGCTCATTTCCTTACCTCGACGTGTGCCATCGTTGGAGGGGTTTTGACAGTGGCTGCGCTGTTAGACAGCATACTATTCGCGACCGGACGCAGGCTTAAGAAAGCTAATGGTGCTAACGGAAGTGCGAAAATTATGTAAATATTGTACAGAGCAGGTTAACGTTCATTGGTCATCACTCTCGTCCGTGAAGAAAATGAGTCGTACTCTATGATGTCATCAAATCGGGAAATGCCGTCAACAGGGTTCATCTCACGGTCGGCAATTGCCGAAACGTGTTGACCCCTGCCTCCACGAATGAGCAAGACTCCCTCCGCCATCTTGACCGACGCGCTCGCCTCATTCAACAAGGCAGCTGCCCTCGCTCTGTCCACCGCGCAAGAGAACGCGCGCAAAGAATTCACACAAGCAACAACTGACCTTCGTGACGCCCGTCGAGAACGTGACGAGGCTGTCAAGGCCCTACATGCCTCCAGACTCGAGGAGCAGGCTTGGAAGCAGGAGGCTGGTGTGTGGAAAGCCGCGGTACGCGTCTTGTCTCTCACTTTATCCCTTCCCACTCATATGGTCCCACGGCAGGCAGACCAAGCAGAACTGACTGTACTTATCACCTATTCCTTCATCGACGCGCTCTGATCATGCTGTAGATCAAGCACCATCTCGAAACTATTGCCCAGCTACGCCAAGAGGCAACACAGTGGAAAAATCAGTGTCTTCGCCTCGAGGAAACTTCAAGACAGGAAGCGGTCAGCTGGAAGGAGCAGTTCCTTCGCGTAGAACAAGAACGGACAAAACTTGCTCAACGCGTGGAAGAGCTCGTAACTGATCAACTTTCTGCTGGTCAGGCTGGTCATGCCTCGATGGCGATTGCACCTTACACACCTATGGTGAGATATTCGGCCCTAGGCGATATATCAGCATCTGCAAGACAAAAACCCTCCCTCGAATCTCGGAGCCCAAGTCTCGAATTACCTCCTTCAAAATCCCTGCATAAGTCTATCTCGCGACCTCGACCAGGTCCCCTCCAACAACTCCCAACACCAGTATCCGAGAACCCACGCGGCGCACGCCAACGACTAGCACAAGAACCACTTCCTTCCCTTTCACATCAGGGTTCTACTGCGCCACGACAGATTCTAATTCGGCGCGTTCAGGCTGTCGTGGAGGTCCCTGTGAAAGAAGAAAGTGTAGAACGGGAGACATTACCGCATCAGAGGTTGGCTTCTACGTCTACGTCTAATCTAGCTTTCCCATCTACATCCACGTCCACCTCGTTATCCGCCCCTCTTCCAAAAGTTGCGACAGCATCTTCGCGGACTGCAGAGCCCAACAAGGCAGCCACCCGTGTCAAACGGAAGGCATCCGCGAAGCGCGCTTACGTAGAGATTGACGACGACGAATCCCAACAAGGTGATGCCACCCATGACAGCGATACACATTCTGAGGACGACGACGAATTATTGATGGGGGTGAATCGCAAGGAGGTCTATGGAATGCAACGCGCTTCAAGACCAGCTTCATTTCCAAAGACACCATCACGCGGGCCTCTTAATACAGCCAAGAAACGCAAAATACCTCCAAGCAGTAGTAAGAACCGTCCCTCTACAACCACCAAGGTTTAACGACGCCTCAACCTTGCTGCACCACTCGTTCTCATTCGACGTCTGGCTGATTATTTACTTGTAAAACTGATTCTCTCATTCTCTCTCGCGCATCGGAAACACATGTCCTAACATTTATCTTCTTCATGGCAACTGTACGTGCAATGTAACCTTTCAGCAATGTAACCATGAAAGACAAATAGGATGTCTTGCAGATTCAAGTAACCTAGTTGCGTTTCTGGATGCTTGCTTCGCCGACGAACTGATCAAACCACCTGAAAATTTCGTAGTGCCACTTCAAGTTGTTGCCAGGTTTTAGGACCCAGTGGTTTTCGTCGGGGAAAATTACCAAACGACTGGGTACTCTGCGTCTAAAGCAAATTGCACATGTCGTTAGCAGCGTCAACGCGTAGAAGACGTCAGAAAAGCGTACAGCTGCAACGCGTGCCAAACGGCGATTCCATCACCTTCGGAAAGGCGGAAATCCCTGCTTCCGTGGATGATCAGCTCAGGCGTCGACCAGTTGCTCACGGTGAATGAAGGACTGTGTCTATGTCACCACGGAAGCAGCGTTAGTGTTGATCACTATCTTAAGAGTGTTTGATACATACTTGTTAGCGTTTTCAATGGATTCTGGGTCCCAAGGATTTCCTCCCCATGCGTGATTCGGCTGTCAAGTTCGACATCGGACATGAGAAACAAATCGAGGGAAAAGGTGAATGACTCAGGAAGAAAAGTTCATCAGTCGTATATCTGTGGTACGTGATATCAAAGGACTGATGCAAGGTGAACATGAACTCGGCTGCGAAGAATTAAAAAGAGCTCACTCCATCATGGCACACCAAAGCCTTGAAGCCGAAGGCAAACTGGGGATTTCCCTGGATCCAACTAGAGCCATCCGGTCCGTCAGTGCGTGTAGAGGAACAAAATTTCAGCATACTTGATGGCGTAACCTCCATAACTTGCACCAGCAGCAACCGCACGGTCGGCATCAATCTGTCCAAAATTTCGTCACTGCGATTCATACAAGAGAGTGTGGCACGGATGAATTACTTGCGGGTGGTTGTCCAGGACATACTTCCAACCATTTTGGAGATCAACGAAGGGCTTTCCTCCCCAGTCTCCTTTGATCCCCTCAGTTAAGTTCTGGCCGAACGAAGTAGAGCCAGTGGGGTTGATCGCGACGACGACGTAACCTTGGTTCGCGAACACTAACAGAACTTAGAATCCGTGCACGATCAACAGCCATGACTCGATCACCCAACATTGGGGTTCCAACGCGTTGACCAGGAATCAGCCCAGTTGCTTTCGGGACCAAGAATAGATACGTCAACACAAACATCTTGACATTACATAAAATGACGAACCACCGTGAATTAATAAAACGATAGGCCATTTCTTCACATCCGTTGGCTTGTAGCCAGGAGGGTAAAAGAGCCATCCTTGGATATCCTGCAACGCACCCTTGAACCAGAACTCCTCGCCAGGGTGTAGGTATTTTCCCTGAAGGGCAGTCGAGGAGAATTTTGTGATCTGGGTCAGCTCCGGAGTGGAAATAGTTGACGCTTGACGCAGGATGTCCGCTTGGACAGCCTGGAGGTTGCTGAGGACATATACATCATTGGGATTTGTGAACGAGGATCTGGCGAAAAGGAGACGGCCGTTGGAAAGGATTTGGATACCTGAAGCAGCGTGCGCATTCGTCAAAGCAATGGGGGTAGTATATGGAGCTGCGAGTTGAGGATGTGCGGTAGACTCGCTTGGGGTTGGTGGGACCGCAAGGGTGAAGATTTTGACCCTAGCGATATCTTCAGCGGTAAGGTAGAGAAAATCGCCATCTTCCGAGAACTACAGATATCAATATCATTGTTTCTCAGTCGATAAATAATGTCAAACCGCTACCCACCGCCAGAGCGCTCGGAGAGCGATCCCAGTTTTGAGTGATAGTAAAACTGACTCCCTTGATGAGGTCATAGATGACAACCTTGGCCCTATCTGATTCATGCCCGTCTTCATCCAGTTGGGTCCAAGCCACCTTGGTGCCTTGGCGGTTGAACGTGGGGGCATGAGTTGCTCCATGTACGCCAGACGTGAGTTCCACAAGACCAAACCCATCGAAGCCGACGAGGTAGATGTTCTGTTTCGTGTGAGTTGGCTGTGGAAGGTCGGGGTCCTTGGCAGTGAAGATAATTTGACTCTCAGAAATGTCAAAATCATCAGTGCCTCCGAAAGGTTCGACGGGGGAAGTCAGACCAGTGCCCTTGAGAGTGTTGACGAATTCATCTGCAAGGACGAATCTTCCTTGATCCTTGTACAAGCGTACGGTGAAGAGAGACTTATGTTTAGGACCAACCCAACTGTCCCAATGTCGTTCAAAGCCTTCATCATAGACGTACGCAGTGTTTCCGCGGTTTTCGTACGTTTTGTCGTTTTCCTTCACTGCTTTCAAGTCTCCATCTGCATGAACATACGCAGAGAAGACGAGCACGCCGGCAGAGTGGGCATAGCGGAAGTCCGCGGCGGTGGTGATGGGGAAAAATCCGATAGAGACAGACTCGCCAGTAGTAATAGAGCCATCGAAAAATTCGACCGGCACGGCAAACAGCTCCTGTTTCCTCTCTTTCACTGCACCCGTCTCGACTACGTGAGCAATAGTACGTGAGTCGAGCCAGAACGCGTCCCCGCCACCATGGAGAGGTAGATCGTGAGACTGCGATCCAGCCTCCACGGGGGCTATGGTGAGGAATTTGTGTGTCTTGTATCGATTGTCATTGGTTTGGGATACGTGAAGAGTGGCGATCATTTTGCTTACTTGCGATCATCGAAGGAATACTTGCTGACAGGAATCAACGCCAGGTCACCCGCTGGGTTTGCGAGGGGTCCACCTGGCCTGGGCAGGGAGAGCATATCCTGAGGGGAGAAGACATCGGGTGAGGCCTTGAGGGAGAACTCGGTGGACATCTGTAGCGCTTGAGAAGGAGAACTGGGCAGTGGGAGAGGTGCGAAGGGCTGCTGGTTAGAAATGCCCAGCAGACCCAGAGCAGTCTGGGCTCCGGGCAGCCACATACCGATAATAATGTATAAAGATGGTATCGACGGGTGGGTACTGATGAAACTTAAATACTTGGATTTCGGAACCAACCGACACAAATATCGGTAGCATTGGCGACGAGCATGCGGTCGCTGGCCTCGACGTGGATAAAAATGACACCAAAAACCACTCGCGGTGGCCGTAATCAACAGATATTCAAAGTCACGATGACTGTCGTATGATGTGTGTGAGGTAGACGGTGCGAGACTAATAAGACGCGAGAGCCGTACCCAGCAGGTATTCAATCAAGTGGTATCCTTGGGATCCCTTCCTACTCGTCTTCCATCTCCTCGTCCTCGTCCTCCTTCCCCACCGCTTGCTCTTCTGCAGACACTCCTCCGTTCTCTATGAGCGTGACCAACCCCGTATCCGAATCCCACCTTGCCCTAAGTCCTACTCTGAATACGACCATCCTTTCTCCTATAAGCTTCAACAACTGTGCTTGTTCGCTCGTCAGGGCTTTGCCTTTCTCGCATATTTTATGTGGCGTTTCTAGTGTTGGTACACCTTTCTTCAGCGCCGTAGTTAGCCCCAATTTACGCAGCTGAGGCTCCTCGTTATGTGGAAATGGTTCAGGAGGATCTGAGTAAACTCGCATCACAGGGCCAGTGGGAAGTATCACTGTACGGCTCGCAGGGTTGCCCGTCCGCCCAAAATCAGGTTGTCGGAAATCATCAAACCAGTCGATCACCTCCTGTGGCTCTGTGTCGGTAAATAACAACCCAACTTGGCCTTTTATTTGCTCTGCAAGTTTATGTATCCCTGGCCTATGCTCCTCCTCTGGCGTGTTTCCAAGCGCCTTTGCCATCACCGCAGCCCTGCCAAAGAATATCCGTGCGGAATCTCTCCAGAGATTTCGGACGGTTTTAAGATGTGTGTTTCTCATCGCACCCACTTCGAAAACCCAGCAATACTTCCACTTTTCTGCATTTCCTTGGATCTGTGCATGTTCGTCACCAGAATGATGAGAATGATCGACTGCATGTTGCGTACCTCTGCCAACAGTGCATTTTTGTGTTCTCTGGTCTTTTTCGAGACCTTCGTGAGTGATACTGGCCAGGAAGTGTGTTATTTTGCCATCGTCACATACAATTTCTCGGCCTCACCGATTTTTGCACGTTTCGACTTTGGCATGATGCGAGTTCGCTCGAGGAGGACGTGAATTTCCAAGTCCGCTACTCTGATCTCCTCGACATGAAAATCTCACAAGCTGAACTCAACGCCCTCGAGGATGTCCTCCTCAACACGTCTGGCAAAGTTCCCCTTCACGACAGATTCAGAGCCCTATTTGCACTGAAATCACTGAAAAACGAAGATGCTGTCGCCATCATATCCAAAGGTGTGTTATACCATTATTCACATTTCTCCATCTCAGTCTAATCTACACGTCCAAAGCCTTCGTCGATCCCTCTGCCTTGCTAAAGCATGAACTGGCGTATTGCCTTGGACAAATCAGACTGCAGTCTGCTCTCCCTATTCTCGAAACAGTTTTGCGCAAGGAGGTCGAAGATCCCATGGTGCGGCATGAAGCAGCCGAAGCAATGGGCGCCATCTCTTCAACGACATCAGTCCCGATCCTCCGTGAATACCTCTCCGATCCCAACCAAAGCGTGCGCGAGACTTGCGAGATCGCATTGGCAAAGATCGAATGGGATAACTCGGAAGAGGGGAAGAAATATCTTCAAGCCAGGCAATCTCTCGATACCATACAGTACATCTTGTCTGCGTCATTCCTTGTTTCTCTCACTCAAGCCTGCGATATAGGACATATACCTCGGTTGACCCTGCCCCACCCACTTCTCAACTCCTGTCAGGACAACCTAGACCTGACAACCTAACCGATTCATCTGTGTCGTCACTGAAAGAGACTCTGCTAAACACAGAGTTGAAGCTTTTCGATCGCTACCGTGCAATGTTCGCTCTGCGCAATATCGGCACACCAGCTGCGATAGATGCACTTGCGGCTGGTTTCTCCGACAACAGTGCTCTTTTTAAACACGAAATTGCATTCGTCTTTGGCCAGTTATTATCGGCCCACTCAGTCCCATCCCTGCTCAAGGTCCTGCAGGATACGAACGAGTCTGATATGGTGCGACACGAAGCAGCAGAGGCCCTGGGTGGCATTGCAACGCCAGAAGTTCTTCCTCATCTCAAAGAGTGGATGGTACGGGACGACGCGCCTACCGTTGTCCGTGAAAGTTGTCAGGTTGCGATCGATATGTGGGAGTATGAAAACTCGGGCGAATTTCAGTATGCGAATACGCTGGAGACTGCACGCAGTACCGAAGCTGTGGGTGCATGAGTCGATTCAAGAATAGACGATCATCAACCTATCAGAAATGTATTTGGAAGCTGTTCACTTGGTTGTACAGAAATCCACTTAAAACCACATTATGTATAAGTAGGAGAGGTAAATATGTGCTACTAGAAAGGCTCCCCTGTTAAATGACGATTCGAACGGTGATCGAGCATATAACTTATTGAAGATAAGAGCCTCTGACACAACAAAGATAATCTACTCGATGTCGAATACCAAAGCCCTAACTTCGATAGACTGCCTCTGGGGGGCATCTGGAGGAGAAGTTTTGTCCTGGAATGCCGAGTGAGGTGTCAAACGAGCCTTGTCGACATCAGAGTCGAAGCACTTGATCAAGGTGACTTCGTCTGGAGTCTGGTCCGACAAGTAGTACCACTGATGGGCAGGGTTGTATCTAACGTTGAAAACGGAACCCTCCATGTGATGGTAGATGTGACGAGTGGGGATCAAATCATTCTCGGCATCGACAGAGCGGTAATCAGCAACAGCGAGGGGAGTGTGTGCGACGGGATAACCAATAGGTCTCCAGAGATTGATGATGCGATAGCGACTCTTCATGAGACGTTCGGCCTCATCTCCAAGGTGAAGTTTCACTCGCTGAGCTGCGGCAGGGGTTGTCTGATCGACATGTACCCGTTGTACTGGGCCACGCGGAGGAGCTTTGGAAGGGGAGCTCGGGTCAGAGCTTCTCCTGATTGTATGGTCAAAGATAAAAATCCTCTTTGCTCCAGTATACTTCTTGATGATGTCCTCGACCTCGCGATAGTATACTGACTTGATGCGTTCCTCGTCAGTAAAATCCTTCTCAACGCTGGGATGCTTGACGAATTGAAAGCCACTGGCATCAAGACCCAAGGAAGCTTCCTTGCCTCTAGCATCGTGGACGACAGCATCACGAGTGTCCACGCCGACGTTAGTTCGTGGTACACCAGCAGGAGGTTCGTCGACGTAGCCGTAAGGAGGCTGGTCGTCTAGTGCGGAATAGTAATTGAACGTCGTCTTGACGTCACGAGGAGCAAGCGTGATAGTCATGGTCGTAGACGGTTGGGAGGCGGTCGAATAGTGAAGATGATCTGAAGGACTGAGACCATTAGGGAGAATATGTCGAGGCTTTTAAAGAGCAGGCTGTCACTCCTTGGTCACCCGCTGCAGCATGCTTGGTAAGAGACGAGTGTGAACTTATGGCGTGCCGATAGAGAGATATCTCCATGTTCGAGCTTATGCAGCAAGTGTGTCATCAGTGAACAACTCGGACAAAAAAACTGATTAAGCTGACTGTGATCGACGTTTCAAGCGGACAGTCCCTTCGGCGGCCTCGTCAGCACA
Source organism: Chalciporus sphaerocephalus (assembly GCA_038094055.1). Lineage (NCBI taxonomy): Eukaryota > Fungi > Basidiomycota > Agaricomycetes > Boletales > Boletaceae > Chalciporus > Chalciporus sphaerocephalus. Next base: position 454,464 of record JBBPTH010000001.1, read on the forward strand.
CGCGGTCGCTGCTTACAACTGGAACTGTGGACCTGGTCGTGGCGTGCTGGCTCTTGCAAAATACGATCTTTAGCTACCACTCAGTGCAAAATGTAGTCGCACTAAGAGGTGGATTGTGCGCCACCCAAACCCATGTACAAAGGTGGGCGAACCACAGTGTTCGCTGTCTCGGTGAAGTACTTTATGTGTACCAAAATCACCTAGTAACGATCCATCATCATGTGGAATGGTAAGAGGCACACATACCTTCGAGATGCGTTGAGTGTGAGGACGTGAACCGCTGGGTCAAGCAGGGATAAAACTTTGGTTTGCCTCAGGATAGGGACATTACCGGTTACCCACAACGTCAAGCTCGCTATTTTACCAATGTCGATCAGCAGTCGCAGCGCTTGTCCGTCTAAACGTTTTAGTTTATGTATTTCAATGTCAACGATCTCAACCCTGACAGCCTCGGGTCGACTCCACGAGCTCACTTAATCCATTAGTTTGCACACCATAAAGTCGCTGGTTGCTAGCTGTCCGTTCGTCTTCTCTTTCTCGTGTTTTAGCAGGAGCCTCCTTGCACCCTTTCAAGTTCATCTTACGGAGCAATTCGAACGTCCGATTGATTCGAAGATGGAGAACGATTCTGAGTGCTCCATTTTCACCGTTGCGTCGTCGAATGAAACAAGCATTGCTCTTATTCGAAGACTCGTGAAAGATAGTGTTGTAGATCAAAATGCCTCATCTGTGCCATGGACGATCACGAACAAGTACTACACCGCCGACGTAAAATTCGTTGTCCACCAACTATCCTCATGGGCGTCGAGCGAACAAGTGATTCAGTCCCCTGCAATCCTTTTTGTCTGGATCAGAGGGGAGGTGTGTCTTCTGACCCCTTGAGAACGCATTGCCTTCTACTAACCGCACAAAGCCTTACCGAGAGCACATCGCCAAACTATCCCCACTGATCTCACAGCATGAGTTCGAAGTCGCTCTGGCCATCAGACTTCCTCAGACGATCCCGTCGTCTATTACCGACAACGAAGACGAGCAAGACATCGACGCATATTTATCATCTCAAGGTTTTGAGTTCGTGGATGTGGTGGACTCGGATGCGTCTTTGCCAGACCGAAGTGGTAAGCTTGTTTCTTTCCTGCTCGATTTGCCCGCACGTCTTCAACATACTGACTTCTTCGTTAGGTATTCCTGGTGTTCCTCGGATCATTGACGCATTGAGCACAATCATCTGGTCATCGATGGTTCGTCAAACCCCCAAGTGGGACATGGCAACTGGTTTGATCGGGTCGATGGGAAAGAGTGCGGATGCTTCATCGGACGACTACAACAATCTCGTGCGAATGGTTAGCCAAAAAGTATCTGGGGCAGACAAAGATCGTATGCGACGAGAGCTCGAGGAGCTCGAACGTTGGCTGGACGAAGACAGTGCGGGTGCGCAATTTAGCGACGACGCTGCAGATCCGTGGAGTACTGCCGTTAGTCCAGGAACTGCATCTCCTACCTTGAGCGGTTTCTTTGAAAGCTCTCGCCCTACCACCCCTCGAGCAGGTTTTGATGATGACTTCACCGCCTTCGTTTCTGCATCACCTTCATATTCGGACGATAGCCTTCGGTGTGCTTCTCCAACTTCACCCCCGGGAAGAGTTTCGTCTCTTGCATCCACGAGTTTCAGTTCCACCTTTAGCTTCGACTCCCCTTCATCAGGCCGTTCGACTCCCACTTTTGATGATACTAGTAAGGACACGAGTAACTTGGCGCTCGGTGACCAGGCTTTTGGTGTTTCTTACAAGTCACTCGGTTCTGTCTCAGACTTTGGTGATCTTGAAAAGGAGTCACACTATCAAGAACGAGTTGATAAAGATGAAGGCGACGAGGATATGCCATCCAGGCAAGAAATAGCGGAGCGCAGGATTTTTCGGACAATGCCCACTTCGCTCTCTCAGTCTGGGGATCGACCTCATCAGAGCGACCCGTCATCATTCGCTTCAGAGAAAGTGCTGTCTTGTGGCAAACAAGACCAAGAGGATACCGAATCGATGGCTGCAGACCTCGAGCGGTTCGATCTGGAAGGTGTTTTGAGTGCCCTCCAAGGATTGAAGGAGGAAATCGCGGGAATGTCGGACAGGGAGAGGAGGAAAGCTGCAGCCAGGGTAGCACTAGGGCTTGTTTATGGACTTGACGATCAACCACATTCTTAAGCGGTAGCTTTTTGATTCGGAATCACGGCAGATTACTTTTCTGTCTTTTACTTCAGAGTTTCTAGCAAGAAGCACACTTGTTAGACCCATTGATGAATGTCAATAAGTGCAATGTGTTATACACTGAGGGGTGGGTTACAAGAATTTCACTCGTCGCCCGCTTCTTCTGCCTTTCCTGTTTCATCTCTAACACCACCTTCCACGAAACTCATAATGCCCACCAAATCAAGCTTGGAAACTACGTCTTCTGCCTCACTCACATTCATTTCCCCAAGTACTTTGTTGACTCTCTGCAGGGTTCCAGCTCTCAGTGCATCCTTGAGTTCGTCATTGAAGCTTTCGAAGATTGTCCATCGCATCATTAATGCTTTGCGCACTTCCTCAACATCCAGGTCCTCTGTGCCCGGGCCCTCAAGAACGAGGTCATCAGGTGGAGGACCTTCAGGCACGTTGAACGTGATGGTAGAATCAGGATTCTCGGGAACGAGTTGGATCTGTTCTTTCTGGGAGCTTGAAGCACTTTCGGCGGCCGCGTTCGCTACACGTGTAATAAGGTGAGTGTATGTGTCTTCGACATCCTTGACAAAGATCGAGATTGCACGTTTATCGCCTGCGATCATCTTTTGGAAGAACAACCTGACTCCATCGCGCCCTAATTTATCGCAATATTGCAAAAGCAAACTTTGGTGTACACATTGCTTCGCATAATTTGCTTTTCCCTCTGTCTGTGTTTGGAAGGCGGCGACAAGAAGAGCGTCAGATGCCCCCGGGACGATAACGTCGCGATTATCTTGTATGAAGGAGAAGGACTGAGCATAGTCCCAAAGAGGCAAGCGGGAGAAGCGAGCAAGTGACGGTGTAAGCTCGGGCAGGTCTTCTGGTTCATCTTCTTCATCAACAGAAGGAGTTTCGGGAGTATGAGAGGAAGACGCATCAGGATTAAGTACTTCATAGGTCGTTGTTGTGGTCTTTTTGGTCATCTTTGCATCCGTAGCCGTGATCGCATTCTTAATTGGCGGTGGAGCAGGTTTAGAAGGCACGTACTTGCTCTCCCAACCTTCGTGGATGTCATCGCTAGTGATGTGCTTCTTTTGCTCGTTGATTTCTGCCTCGAGCTCAGTCTGGAGCTTGCGCGTATGTTCTCCTAACTGCGTGATGTGTTTCTGCATGCCGTCAAGGACGCCCTTCTCTTGTTCGTCCCCAGGCAGTGATTTAGCAGCGTCGTAGATCTGAAGAAGCAATGACAAGATCATTGCATCATACGTGGGCTGGTTCTTTGCATTGGTGGGTGGTGCAGCGGGAGAAGGGTTCGTTTGGAGACGATCGACGAGATATTGAAAGAAGGTCAGACCGATCAGTGATTTTGCAACCTCGGCATCCTCTGCAAGGTCGCCTGTGCCCGTGCCCGGTGCACCAGCGATGCGCTCGTTGATCCTGACGAGACGTGGCTGGAGGACATTATTGCAAGCAATCTCAGCTCCGAGAGCCTCGATCTTGTGCTTGCGAGCCTCACGCTTCTCGTGGATGTCGCGCTGTTTCCAGCGTATGAGGGAGCGCTTGTCGACATTGGGATGACCCTCGATATCAGAGTCATCTGAGAGCTCGAGTTGATCCCACTTTGAATAATTGAGAGGCATCGTGCAGTCGTCGGTGTTAAAGACTGGTTGGACTTGATGTGGTCGAACTGAGACTCTTGGGTTGCTGAAGTGGATGGACTAGCAACGAAGGTTCTCGAACGTAGTATAGTCACAATTGACGCTGGTGCACTACGATCTCTGCTCGCTCACGGCGACACCAAGATTGTCTTCGAGACCATGCTGTACATCGTGTAGAACTACCCTGGATGTCGTGGCCATCATTGAGTTCGTTTTCTAATGTTCAACGCACTCGCTAGTTTAGACAGTGGGGTCCGTGCGTGTTGTGGCTATCCATTCGGGGTCATCAGAATTGAATCTCTGACTTTATTCCCTTCCTCGTCACCAAACATCAACACTCTCCTTGTCGTCACAGTGTGGTCGACATCGGCAGAGCAATGGACTCCGACACTCATCCTGTACAGTCAGGCATCTCTGCGCCGTCGTCAACGAGCATGCAGGATACTGCATCCTCGCTGCGGGCTGCTGCCCTATTGTCTAGAAAGCGCCGGAAAGTTGCTCCAGAGACACCCGTCCTCTCGTTGCGCATAACTCCAGAGCCCAGTCTTCAGCTCGACTACGGTCAGGCCAATCAGGATGAATCACCTTCCACTCAAAAAACGGAAAGCAACACTACCCCAGTCTCACAACACACTGTCACACCAAGACTGATGAATCAGAAGGAAGACATAGAGGATGGTCAAATCCGTGAAGAAGGCGAGATAAGCGATTCCGAGACTTCTCCGCTGCTACGTTTACCCTCGCCGCCGTCCAGGGCCAGACGACGACTGTCTGTACTTCAACCCCCCCAAACCCAGGAGACCTCAAAAACCGAAATTCCCTTACCTCTGCGTCCACCCTCTCCCGCTAGAACAGAAACAGCATTGCCCTCCGAATCGGTTGAGCACTCATGGCAACCCATCTCTTCTACCTCTGTCGAACCTTTCGTGTTTGAGACTTGTACGTACCGACTTGATGCCAATCATGTCAGGCCCGGCCTTGCTATGACGCAAGAACAGTACAACACCGCCAAGGACATCGTTCTTGACCTCTTGGGATGGGGTGTTCCTCCTGAGTACCTTCTGGAGTGCGGTTTAAGTCGGCATGTCATATACTATGTATTTGCGGAACTCAATCTGCGCCTGCCAAACAACCTGGACATAAGTGGGCTCATTCCGTATCCAACACCTGAGATGCTCGCACTCATACCAGTTTCTCCATCCTTGTCCGCACGATCCCCCCATTCGTCGCCTTCCGCAATGCCGCCCCCGTCCGTCATTCCAGCTCGGGTCTCTCTTACCGAGCGCATGAGTATGGAGCGCATCGATACTGAAATGTTGTCACCCGACCGGTCCCCATATGTCAAGCCTGAGCCAAGTTCGCCGTCATCGGCCGATCTCTCTAACTCTCATTCATTGCTCATGATAGAGCAGCAACGACGCCAAGAACTGTTGGCACGTAAAGCCGTCATTGCTTCCCGAAAGGCGCGACACAGCGAACCTCCAAGCTCTACTCAGTCTAAAGATCAAGATGCCGATATGGTCACAGCACCTCAGTCCGTGGACGACTTTTTGAAGACCATCGAGCCTCCTGCGCGCTTGGACATTGGCGACCTTGAAGACCACAACGGGGTTCCTTCCGTTGGTACGACGCCTTTCTCCGAAGGCATGAATGTAGACGCGCATCTTCCCAGTCTTATTGGCATGCAAAGGGGTACTTCCACACTCTCGGCGGGTCCCTCTTCAACTCAGTCGTTATTTTCTGCAAGTACGACAACATATAATGAAACAGACTCACCCGCGACATTCCAGATGAGCTCGACAGGTGACGTAGAGGCTTCCAACGGCCTACACCGCCGCGCAACAATACCTATGGACGACACACCTAGCTCCCATCCGCCTACCCTGCAATTGAACCCAAGCTATGCCAGCATGGATGACAGCAACTACCCTCAACGACGAGGCACGAAACGTCCTGTTGCAGCAGACTTTGTCGATTTTGATGGTCCAGGACCCTCGCGTGGCGTCGGAAACTTGTATACGAATGGTTACTCCAATGGAGGCTCTCTCTCGCGCCGCAAAACCGGTAGCTTCGCTGGGATTACTGGCAGCCGGCGTTGTGTGATCGAATTGAGCGATAGTGAGGATGATGGAGATGTCCAAGTTAGGGGGGATTATGCCGGGAATGGTGATACCCGCGAGTATTCGCCGGTAGTCACACCAGGATTCTCCGCGCGCAATCCACAGCGGCTCACCGCTACTCCGACCATGTCGGCTGTGTCTGTTTCCAATGGTAATTCAGGACAGTCACCTCAGACATTACCCACAAATGCCCTTGCTGAAAAGGAGGAAGAGATCAAGCGCATGCGACTGCTCATCGCACAGAGGGAAGAGCTCAGGTTAAAGAGACTGGCAGCTATGTCAGGAAAGTCGACCCCAGTGGTTCCGCTTATCACTGATGCACAAGGCCAAGAAGCAATGCTGACAGTCAAGGAGGAAGACAGCGGTAGCTCATATGGTCACCACGCCTCACGAGATCGGCAGATCGACTACAGATCCATCGCGGACTCGATATCAAATCATGGTTCGTATTGATTGACATGCCTCCTTTCCTATCCTTGTCATTTGTCCCAAGCTGCCCATATTGAGGTACCAAATGTGGACCTTGTTGCTGTTTTACACTACCGCTCTCACTTATCAGAGCAATTCTTCATTCGTCTAGATCCTACGTTGACCATCCATCGATTCCCAGGCACCTCGGCGGCAGTGTCTGATGGGAACACAGCGCTCCTATTGACCGATAACTGTGCGACCCAAGACGCACCCGGTTCCTTTGATGACCTGGATGATGGCTTATCAGTCCAAGAGACATCCACTACTGGTTCTCTCTCTCGGTTCACCAATCCGACCGCCGACTGATATACTTTTTTTGTTTCCTTCCCCCCCTTTCTCCACACATTTGTACTGATGCGATTCCCGTTTATTGCGCTTCTCTTCTCCGTCTCTGCCACTTGGCCTTTTTTTTCTGTTCATATCTTCACATTCCGCTTGGTTTCTGCCTTGGCTTTATTGTCGATGTTTACCGGTGCCTGCATTTTCACTGCCACCGGTGATGTGGTTCTGGGTGTTTGATTGGGGGGTTTCAGGACGCGAACTTTGTGTAGAAGACGATGATTTAGAGGATGAACAAGGTATGTTGGTTGCTCGCATTCACATTGTTTTCCGCTTGCATTCATACCTGTGTTCATCGTTGTCTCTTGTTCACTGTTGATGACCTGGCTCGTCTTCCGATGACCTTTAGATCTGATGATCACAGGAGAAGTACAAACAACAGCAGTGGCAAGGATCCGTTCCTTTCTTAACTTTGACTTGCTTCCCACTTCCTAACTTTGTCCCTTGTGTTCTTCCCCCTTTCTTCCACGCGCGTCTCCGTAATTATGTGTTTAGATCCCCTCATCGAGACCGGGAATCCATCAAGATGAATTTGCCGCCGGTGATCCTGGAACATCATCGTCGGCACAGGTGCGTACTCCAGCTTACCCTGTGGTGGCGGCCATGTGGCCCGTTGAGCCAATATGTGCTGATGTAAATGGGTGGTCACTGCTGGTACTAGGTCTCCTTGCAGCTTCCGCCGCAATCACGCCATGAAGTACCATCAAGATCTAGCTTTCCTATGTACGATTCCCCTCTCTCTCCATATCCACTCCTTCGCTCTCGATTCGGACCGAAAACAAGCGCCTTTGACTCCTCTCTAGTCAACATGTCAATGACAACTACTGCGTCACATCCTAGTACAAGTTTTTCGTCCTTTAGTGTAGACTCCTCTCCTAATTCCCTCGCCACACGTTCCTCGTTTTTTGTGTCCTCTCACTCTTCCTCTCCTATTACCCTTCCAGACATCAAGCGATTGAAGCAAGCAGTGGTGCATCATTATCTCGCACGCCTTACTAGCGGAAGCACAGGTCTTCGGGTATGCCAATACGAAGTACCCGGTGGCGGTGTTTGCCGTGACAAGGACTGCGAAGAACTACACCTCAGCCGAATAGCTGTTGACCCGAGCGGTACGTGACAGATTTCTTCGTTGTTGAAGCACGCTGAAGATACCAATGATGACTGAATGGTTCGACTTGGTATGGTGCATTCTAGATACGGAGGTCGCATCATATGTACACGAAGCCCTTCCACCACCGTGGAATGGACGATGTGACATACGGGCGATCGAGATTGCGCTCGAGGGCGTGCGACTGCGCGGAGGTGCCATGGACGTTGATGATCGCGTTCGGGGGGCTCTTGCTGGACTTGGTATACCGATAATTTGACCCACGCTGACATGACCGGTCTCTTGCCTGGCCAGAACGAGAAAGACAGACGGACGAAGAAGGCCGCGTGGTCGCACTGAATATAATGACTGATATGAACTCGAGTGTCAAAATGAATAGGGACAAGAGCGCTGAGCGCCACTGGAGGGATTCGTGCGTGTAGTACGATATGGTGCACGGCGTTGTATGCGATGGCGAGTGATGTACTTGGCTCGGTCTTGGATTTCCATTTTTGTGTTGTTCATGGCTGAATTTGGACATGTGACCGAAAAAGGGTAGTGATGAAGTAACTGATTCGTGTAAGGAAATATGAATTCCCAATTTCCGGTTACGGAAGCGGAGTGATCGTGGGAGCGGAGACTGCGGAAGCATAGGCCGGGGATTACCGTTTTGTGCCTGGCCGGGGGAGAAATACTCCGACGCAGCCAAATAAACAAATACATTGAACCGTCTTTTTTTGATCGTCCAGACTGAAACGACACACGCCCCGTTGACAACTCCCTCCCTTTTCCACCTCCTTCCAACTTCAGCGATTCCTTTTAAGGACGCCCTCCGCACACCGCTAACATCGTCACTCACAAGCACATACAACACGCCTCACCTCGTCGCCGTCGTCTCAAGTCGTCGTCGTCGCACTCCCCGCTGAGTTCCCTCCTCGCTACATGGCATATCGCCATCTCCCATCTGCCTCCACCAACTCCCCATCTTATCCCTATTCCAAGACCGCGGCCCATCACGGTCAGCAGCCTTCCCTTTCCGGTCAAAACTTGCAGGACGACCCATCCAATTCCTCCCCAACGATGCGCAAGCGCCAACGCACGGGCCTCGATTTGTCAACCCAACCCGTAGCCGATCCTCAACAGCAGCAACCACCTCAACCACCGCACCAGCAGCCTTCACATCTTCCCCAAGGCGCCGTGCCAGAGGATGGATTCATCAATGATCAGGACGCAGCCGAGAGCGGTGGGGACGACGATGATGAAGAGGAGAAACCAAAGGATAAGAAGGCAGGAAGACGCAAGATTAAGATCGAATTTATTCAGGATAAATCGAGACGTCACATAACATTCTCCAAAAGGAAAGCTGGCATGCGATCATCTTCCCTTGTCTCTCGTGTTTTCCTCAATATGCTCCTTCACTTTCGCAGGCATAATGAAAAAGGTATACGCGTTTATCCTGCCTTCGCCTATTGCTTATCTAACATTCACAAACAGGCCTATGAGCTATCCACTCTCACTGGAACTCAAGTTCTCCTCCTCGTCGTGTCAGAGACCGGTCTTGTCTACACCTTCACCACCGCAAAGCTACAACCCCTTGTCACACAACCCGAGGGCAAAAATCTCATTCAAGCTTGCCTTAATGCAAATCCCCAGGGTCCTCATGGCGGCGCACTCCCACCGAACGTGCCTGTTGGCGCACCTATAACCCGCGCTACACAGTCCATGTCCATGCCTGCCGGCGGTGCCGCCAATCTCCCTGGCGGTCTTTCCATTCCCGGTGGGCCTGTTGGTGGGCCTGGATCCACCAAGGAAGACGGTGACGAGGAGGGCGATGACGAAGTCGCCCATGTCGGTGATAAGCGTCGTCGTCGTCCCTCAACAACAGGTGCTTCAGCATCTCGAGCTGGACCTGGATCCCCACAAACACCCAATAGCAGTATCCCTCCTCTCTCCATTCCCGGTGCTTCTCAGCATCAACCCACCGCCCAAGCACCGCCACCCCCACAGATCTCCCTTGGTTCTCCAACGAGCCCCCAACAACAGCATTCGCAAGTGCCGTCATCACCTCAATATGGTCCATCGCCAACAGGTGGGTATGCTCCCCACAGTCAGCACCATGGTCACCATGCTGGAAGTCCCACGGATGCCGGCATGTATGGCGGACATATGATGCCCGCCCCGTACTCGTACCCAGGTCCCGGCGGTCCAGGTGGGCAGGGTGGGCAGCCACTTGGTGGCCTCGCCGCCGCTGCTGCCCAGCACAACCACTGGGCTACACCCCAAGCTGGACATTATGGAAGGAGATGATCATGGACCATGATTTTCGTTTTCGATGACGCGTTTCCACACTCACTTGGTTGGCGTTCTTGTGGTTGATCCTTTTTTGAAACGGTTCAGAAGTCAAACTTATGCATTCCTCGCAGTACCGTCATGTTCTTTGTTTTCATGATTTCTTTATCCACTTTTTCTTTCCCTGGTACTTACATCCACGTCGTGTCTTGTTGAAAGTGTACACTAATTGATCAATGCCCCTCCACGTATTGCGTCTTGATTGTCATGTAACCTTGGTTAAAGGTTGTCCCATTACCCCTCAGGTTAGCAGCGTTGTAGCTTTTTTCCCAAGTGGCTTTTTACATTACAGCTCCCAGAACTTCCAGTATCAACAATGTCACTTTATTGTCCCGCAAACTTACTAAATGCACGACCCGAAGTGTGTGATTCACCATATCCATCGGAGGTCATCCAAAGCGGGCAGTTTTTCTCCGTTGACCGACCCATCTCGCTAAATAGGTCAATGATACAATTTTCTGTCAGCCCCGACTTTTTTGGCTTTTTTTTTCTTTTATCCTTTAAACTTGAGGGGTGTCAAATTTGCAGTATTGGGAACGAGGGTTGTGGGATCGGGGAGTGATCTATAAAGCCCGTTTCCTTCACTTCGCGGAGTCTTCGAGTAAAACATGATCGATTCTTCAGGCCTGAGACACCTTGAACAATTACGGAGGACTCGCATTCTCGTTCTGAATCTCAGGCAATTCATTCTCACAGCTCACCCAAAGTGTGAGATATTGCGCTTTGATGGTGCGGCATGCCTTTACCTTTTACCTTTGATGAAGTACTCATTCGAGTGTTTGTCCGATCATTCCACTTCCTCTTGTACCATGCCGTCAGACTTGTGGTCTTACTTGACCTAAAATATCCCTCGAGCTTTTTCGGGTTCAAATGTTAACAAGTATCTATTTGAAGGAGAGATTTATTGTACGAGGAACGTGGATGCATTCCGTTGTGTCATGGTACTTGTCGACGAAACTGCAGTAACAAGTTCTGATGTGATCGCCATGTTCAACTGTGTGCTGCCTCTCATGACTTTCTGCCCCGTCGCTATTCGAATCCAAGCGTACGAAATCGGTTCTGCTAACCGTCGGTATCTAGCTAGCTACGAATACCCGACTTGAGCGTTTCTCCCACTCACTGTCTCGTGTACTTTTCAGGTTTGTAGAGACCGGACCCCTTCTCGGCATCCGGTACGACTGCGTTCTTCCTCTGGCTACCTAATCTGACCTCTGAGATATACATCCGTGGTGGGAACCCATGCTGTATGCATAGCACAGCGCCTGTTCCCAGACTTGCTGCATGATCCGATTCGATTTCAGTGGCCGAGAATAACGCCTGCTCTGGAGGAATTATGCCATTCGTCCTCAGCCACCTCAGATCAGCAAAGCGATCCGCTCGCTGTGGATCATGTTTCGAAACGAACCCTTTGATAATGGTGGGTACGTGGATCTCTCGTGATCACGCGCATACCCCGCTTGCTTTGCTGTACAGTCCATATTCGTTTCATCAGTCACCCCGAATCAAGCCAAGCCTTCCCCCCTTTCCTAGGCGCCCCGATTCTCCCCAGCTTTGCCGTGATCTAAAGCCTCGTGCTACATGCGACCGGCACCCATTGATCAGCCACAAACGCCACGCCGAAGTTAAGTATGAGCCAGCTGTCAGGATCGCGCCTTCCCCTTGGCCCCACTCTGCTGTATCAACAGACAAGCAGTAGGTCGATGCCAGCAGTGAGACAAACTGACTGACAACATTTCATCACACCTCGTCAAGGATAAATTGTCATCCTCAAGGGACACGAGCTATCCCTGACTAGAAGAATGATCGTATAGGGTCCTGCGTTGATGGCATAAGGGTTCTACTCTTCATGCTGTCGAGTTTTTGAACCACCATCAATCACATGTTGGTCAAGAATTAGAGATTCTCGTGTAAGCTGCCGTTGTTTCTATTGGAAACCTTGATTGGACACAGCATCCCGCGAATCAATCTGTCAAAATCTAGAAAGCACATTCTAGTTTCTGGCGGCGACTATGATAAGATATCACGCCAGTCAGGCTGCCGCTATATGTAATGTTGAAAATGTTTTTCGCTGGATTTCAAAGATCGTGCGTGTGTTCAAGGTCGAGGAACAAACAGTTGACCTACTTACGAGATCAGTGACACAGGGATCATGATGACAAGACCTTTGGTAGTACGCCTTTTTTGGCATGGCCAACGGCATTCTGTCACAGACATGCTCTGCCTGACTCGGAAGGGTCCAGTCTCACCTGTTCGCACCTCGATCAAGGACATGTCGCAAAAAGCTTCCGTTGTGGCGTTTGATGAGCCCAGAGTCACATGAGAGTTGCAATTGTTTGATCACAGCAATAGCCGTGACAGCGATATCGACGCGACACCTGAACCGATATATCTGGCAGTACGAGATGAACTGAGAGTATAATGAAACTGTCGTTAGCATGGTCTAGATCACGGTCTAATATGGTGTAGTCGTATGTAGAGAAGTCTGAGAAGTCGAGATATGATGCCACGGGGTCGTCTGTCGTTGTCCAACTGACTGAGCTTCCATCGCGAATTTTAGGGTTTGATCGGTATGGCTGATGCGGCGGTGATGGAGCGAAACAGAGCTGACGAGACGATAAAATTTAGCGATTGGTTTGACTAGTGGTCTGACGGGCCTCGTGTTTTGCCTGATCAGAGAATACACGGTGGCCCCACGATGAGCTGACAACTCATCTGTATGGTCCGGTGAAAGGGGGTGGGCGGAAGAAGATAAGAGTTTATCATCATGATCATGACTACTTGCTGTATATTCTGGATATGATCAGCGGTTGATGATTACCACCCACGTTACCTACAGGCCCTTCGGAACTTCCATGCGACCAACATGTGTTGGAGAGCACGAAGAGAACAAGACTAGAGACATCCTTTTTAGGTATGCTCAGGTGTTTCTGTGGGCGGGCGGTTTTAGGACATTTCCATAGCATAGGTCTGCTATTTGTTGCACGAGGCATCAATTGAAGAAGCGTCTCCCCCGGGTCAACGGACCAATAGGAGAATTGATGGTCCTGGGCTCCAAGTCCAGGGAATGGGTCGCGAGGCGAAATGCGAGAGCACCTCCCTGCTAAAACATAATCAGGCATGCAAGCGAGTCGACAGTACAGCAAGAAAAAAAAGGAGGAAATGTGGGTGGAAGAAGAATCCCGGAAGATGTCAATCGATGATCTCTCAATTACCGGATCAACCTCGACGTGGTGCTGTGAGCTGCTCCTTTCGATGGCAAAATAGGACAGACTTCCATTTCGGTCCTTTTTCCATACTACAGCGCATCGCATGCTGGCCCGGGATGACCGGTTGACATCCATCCCCTCAACTTCCGTCCCTCGGAATGGCTTTCATTTGTGGGCTGGAGTTGCACAAATCACCACGGAGTATTGGGTAAAGGGTGATAATCGATCACTGATATCAATACCACTCATCAATAAAAATCATCTAGCTTCTGCCAGCCGGTAGAATCGGGTTAACGCCACAGCGCAGAATAGAACATCACTGGAAACTTGGAACACAACCTGTCATATGAAGGGCTGTACCACTCACCACCCGCTCATGAGTTGCTATCAATAGCCTTGAAGTCCTTTCATTATAGGGGGTTGGGGATGGTACGTTGTGAAGAAAGGGTGGAAGGGGACGAAAGGAGAATAGCCATTCGGATAGCGTAAAGTACGACACGACTAGACAGAGATCTGTAAGTAGCTTGCAATACATCCGTGCCCTCACCTATTTCCTCCGACCGACGAACATCTCAAATGCTGAGAGAAAACCAAACCCGACAACCTCCTCAGTACGTTGAAGCATTGGAATCAAAAGCTGCCTAGCAGGGCTAAGCATAGGTGGGATGATCAGCCCACCACCAAGACCTCTACTATGCCACGAATCCACCAACGGTTGACCCATGATAAAAATGCAGAAATAAACCCACAGTCTTCCGTAGACCCCACCGACTCTTTTCCCGGTGGTGCTGCGCCATAATTTCTCGAGAAAAAGTAAAAATGCTTGCAGCATGAAGAACAACACAACTGTCCAATCGAAACCTTTCCCCAGCATGTATGCCGAAAATTCGTGGTACATTCCCGAGGCAAAGAACGTTCCCAGCAGCATGCCTACATCTCCAGCAAACCGTTTACCGAGGAGACCTCCGTATACAAAGAAAGTCTGGCGAAGAGTTTGATGCCAGCGTTTAGCCCAAAAGGCATGCAAAGAATCGGATATCCAAGGATTATCCATGAGGGGAGGCCACATTAACGGAGAGCTAGAAAGCACTGTGACGGCGAACAAAGTGAGCAGCCCGTGTACCATTTCAAAGCCGGCAATGAGGCATGTTCCAGTGGCGAGATGGATAACAGTGGACAGTGCGTATCGGTGAGGAACAGGTAGGTCGGGTCTAAATATCGTTCCTCCGTACGGTGAACCGACATCAGGTATAAGTTTGATGAAAGATTCCAAAACGTCGAAAACAAGGAAGTGTTTGAGCGTGGCCAGGACCGTGGCGTATAAGAAGGCAGAACGCTCAAGAGGACGTGGATCTCGTGGGATATACAGGTCCGCGCCAAACTGCCACCCTAGTCCGCGGGTAGTAAACATGACTTCAAATGCGTCATATATCCAAGATGGGAGTGAGGCACTCCTCGATGGTTCCGTGTGGCGGACAGAACTGACAGACTGAGCGTCACCGTTGTAGATGCTATTGGAACAATGCTGAACAGGGTAGGATTTAGTGATGACACCCGGCTTCTCTTCTCCGACTTTGAGCATGCCTTCCTTTCTCCACGCAAAATCAATAGCCTTGGCACAGATAGCTTCAGCAAAAAGCCCTGTAGAGATAAACGTATGCATAAGACGACATGCATCATATTATACTGTGATACTGACGAGAACGATTATTGAGCGAAAGCTTACCTTGACCCCAATTGTAAATGTTGCGTTCTGGCTGCGTGTACATGAAACGAAAGTATGTCCCAAAAGTCAGGCATACTACTAGAGGAAGCAGGAGTAGCCTGAGGTAGAAAGTATCAGGACGCCTTGAGAGGTAGGCCATGAAGAAGAAAGGGAGTAATGGCAAAAGGAGATGAGGGGCATGATGTGCTTGTATGGGTATACGATGTTCGGGGTAGGGTATTATTGAACGATATGCATTATGAACGCTGTGAAAACGATTGAGAGATGTTTGAGAGATGTTCGATGGTTTGGCTTACAGACTATAAAAGTAGGACAACATGAACGCGACTGCGCCAACTAGTAATAGTATGAACAAGGTCACCACTCGGCTCGGAAGCGTTTCCATGTGCTGACTAACAACTGAGCAGTATTATCTCCTGCACGGTGACTGTTTCAGTGAGACCTCATCAACATCCATCGTCTTATTGGGCGTTAACACTCTGAATATGCGTATCCGCGTTCGATTCCCTGTGAGCCGCTGGGTTCCTTCTCTCACAGTCTTTGGGCGATCTCTGCTTCTGATCTCACTAGAAGTTGCTGCAAACGCCATTTGCTGGGCTATCGCAGCACGATCGCATGCTATCTTGGGCCTTGCCATTCTTGCATGGGTACGGATTGAATGCGTCTTTTCACCAGCTCGACATTGGCAACTCACTTGTTTTCGGTGATCGTCTCTCGCAGACAATTGGCTTACGACACGGTGAGAACGTACAGACATTTGAAAACTACTTGGCAACTCTCCCTGAGCGGTGACCGTACATACAGCACTAGACGCAGACCACATAAGGTCAGTCTGTGAGACCAACCCTGTTGATGCTGTAGGTCTCTGTTTCATTTCAGCTTTCCTGGACATGTTAACAGTCCATTATGAATAGTGCATCTCAATACGAGAGTCGTCGATAGTGCAATCGATAATGCGACCCGAACTCTGATCGGCCATGGTCGACTTGCAATAACCTGCGGGTTGTTCTTTTCCCTGGGACACAGTACAATAGTCATCGTCGTGGTTCGTTCTAATTGCATCCATTTTGAGCTTCTGTTCATGTATACATGGGAAGAATGTCGCAATAGTGATCAGCACCGACATTTACAACAAGATGACTGATGTTGGAAACATCGGCTCAATATTAGGTTCAGCGATCAGCGCCTCCTTTCTGTTCATCGTCGGTCTTGCCAATTCGGTCATACTCTGGAAAATCCTGCGTCAACGCTATCGAGTGTGTATATTCTGATTCGCGCGTCGATTTTAACTCTCCACTGGGTGGATGGACAGGTAAGGTGCAAGGCAGATGGAGAGACCGAAGACACTCCTTCAGAACCTCAAAACGAAAATATGCTCATGATGCGATTACTTGGACCTATAGTCAACTTTGTGGATCGCCCATGGAAGGTTAGTTGATATAACACACACTCCCCCCAAGTTTCCCCGAACCTTTAGTAGATGTATCCCGTAGGCGTCCTATTTGGTCTCGGTCAGTGCACAGCTATTCGTCTCAAGGCTGTACCTAGTCTTTCGACCTACAGGCTTTGATACGGCATCTTCGATCGCTCTACTCGCCATTTCTGCATTAGCCAAGGACAGTGAGGCTCAGACAAAGATAGCGCCATCAGAAGTCATTATTTTACCTCTACTGTTCACAACTGGAATGACCCTTGTGGATTCTCTGGATTCAATTCTGATGCTTTATTCGTATTCCGGATTCGCTGATCGATCGTGGAGAATTCTCGAGCGATCCTCAACGGCTCCATCAACAGCTTCCGGCGACAACGCGATTCAATCCCCCGAGGCAGGGAGGGTGGTCCCATCCCTGGAGGAAACGAATGATACGACCAGCCTTCCTCTTGACCGGTCTTTTGATGCACCTGCAACGGATGACAATACCTCTGACAAGACGGAAACCAAAAGTGTTGCTAGAGAGGGTGATCGTATGAATGAGGTAAAGCGAAGAACAATGTCGAACATGAGCATTGTTCTGACCACAATGAGTATTTTACTGGCGTTTAGTATCTCGCTCATAGAGATATTGGGATTGATCGGGTCTAGTTGCGCTAAATGTCAAGCAGCTGCGTCTGCGTCTGATGGTGGGGGACTTGCGGGAAGGTGGTGGAGAACTTGGATAGTGGTAAGTCGAGAACAGTCCATTGCGCAAATGGCCATCGATGCAATCTTCCAAGGCCAATAACAATATCGGGTATATTGGAGCCGCAATTGTGGGGGCGTTCATTATCATAGTCAGCGGTTGGTACGCGGCGGGATGGGGAACAAAGTTGATTTACAGGACACGAGCCCAGAGGTAGCATTAGGGTTAACGAGGACGAGGACTTGGCGCTGGCGAAACCGCATGGGCTTTTAGGTAAAAATGAAGAGTCAAGAATACTATGCCATCCATTCTCGACGACACGAGAGACCACAAATCGGACGACGCCGCAGTTGTGTACAATTGACTGAGTAGTTAGTTGATCTGAGTTGACTTGGTCACTACTGGTCTGTTTTGGTGTGTTATTATTCGTGCATGGCCCCCGTCATATGATGTTCGACTTGTCGGTCTCGCGCTTGAGGTGCACCGCCAGTGCCCAACACCGTTCACGACGCTTACGACTGAAGTTTTGTATTCATATCCAATCTGCATCCTTTGTATCCGCTTCTTACTCGGCTTCAGGGTATTTTTTCTTCGATTCCGGAAATCTACTTGTGCCGCGTGCCAGTGATCGCGCTACTGCTCGACCGTCTCTACTACTCGTACTGGCGTAACCCTCTATTCACTATCCCCTACTGCGCGACCTTCCCATCCTGCGTTAATTCGGGCGCAACTCACCGCAAACACCACCAGACTCCAGTTGTTTGGTATGTCTTCATCCCGCGCTCCGAGACGTCATGCAGAGTTCACCGAAGTGATTCCAGGTCAACTGATTGATACGAACTCCTCCTGTTTTCCTGGCCGATCTCGGTAACAAGTTTATCATTTGAATGATGCCACCAGTCCGACTGGAGATCAACACCGATATACGCCGAGACAATGTAACATCAAAAAAGTCTGCTGGTCCCTCAAACGTGACATCTCCCCTCCCCTCCCACTCCGGCATGCGTTCGCGTAGTGGCTCTACCGCGTCCACGAGTTCTTCAATTTCTGTTGTGTCCCCTTGTCCTTCGTCCGCGTCCTCCTCGCATCATTTACCCTTACCCGACTCCACCAATGGATCGTCGCAGCCCGTCCCAAACTCCCAAACTCGGCCGGCCAGCCCTTCTGCTGATGAGACAGTGCGGGTCCAGTCATCGGCTCCAGAGTTTGTTTTGGCTCTTCACGACTTTGCCCCCCAGCAGCAAAATGCGACCTGCCTGTCCTTTCGCGCTGGTCAGGTCATCCGGGTCTTTAATCGTGACCCCAGCGGGTGGTGGGATGGTGAACTCCACGGTCAGCGAGGATGGTTTCCTAGCAATTATGTCAGTTCGGATGAGCGCGTGATATCTTTGACAGAGGACCAGTTACCTCGTCCGTCGTTTCGCTTAGGTTCCCGTCATGCGCATTCAATGTCAGCTGTATCAGCAGCGTCCTGGGCCACGACCCCTGCTCGTGGTTCATTCCGGAAGGATCACCGTCCTCTTGTCACAGAAGCCCTTGGTTCTGATATCGCGTCATATTGTCCACCACTCATGGTCAATCTATTGCAGAGTTTATCACTCCTGCAGAGCGCGGTTAGGTCTAATCGCATCGCACACTTTCAACCATCCACGGCGTGCATAATATCTTGCGTTCGCTTCATCCTTTCTTCTGTAGAGTGTCTTTCCCGCGAGGCTTCCCTCCTCAAACGCTTCCCTGCTCTTGCTTCTGAACGAAAACAGATCCTTTCCGTCTTGGCGGCATTAGTTTCGCAGGCGCGGAGAGCCTCGGACGAGGCATGTGATGAGGACGTACGAGACGTAGAGATCGAGGGAATGCTCAAGCTTGGTGGACAAGTGTTTTCTCAAGTTCGACGGTTTCTGGCAGTTGCGGTCCAATGCGGTGTCGAACTACCAGAGAAGAGGCAACCTTCTTCCACCGACGCTGGCGTTGCAGAGTTACATGTTGAACCTACTTCTCCTGACCTTGCCGCTATAACGCCAACGCTTCCAGATTCGCTGGAAGTCCCTCAATCCTCAACTGGCCTCCCTATCCTGCGAGATACTGGATTGCAGGCCCACGAGACTACAGGCGGGGTCGCTGCAACTCTGCGAACTAAAAGCCTAGGAGACCTCCGATCTCAGCGTAGGTCTCCATCATGTCGAGACTCGAGTTCCTCCGGCGCTCCCTTACTACCCCACCGACCGGCCATAACTCTCTCAAAGAGAGAGCAATGCCTCGCGTATGAACGTTCTCCCGCTAATCGCCACAAACCAGGAATATTGTCGATAAGCAGTACTTCGTCAACTTCGTCATTTTCTTCCGTCGAATCCCAAAAGCCACCCGTGTTACCTACCTTCCCGTCGGGACCTTCCACTTCATCCGAAGTCATGGAGGCGCTGAAGCATACCCATGATCAATACCTGTCCACCATTGCCGCCTTTATCGGTCACGCGCACTCCCATACACGTTCATCGCACGCCTCCAGTACAGGTCATATGTATGACCTTGTGCGAGAGATTGTTGAAATGGTTTGCAAGCTTCTTACTATCGTCGAAGCGGTAATGAGGCACCCTGAGATTCCCAAACATAAAATTGGCAATATTAAATCCGCAAAGGAAGGCTTGTACAATGTAACAAGCTCGCTTGCAGAGTCTGTTCGACTTCTAACAGTTCCTCTCCCCTCGGGCGTCACGGAGGAGTCGGAGAAGGCGTCACTAATTCGTTCAGCAACAGCAGCTTGTAAAGCTGGTGCCGATTGCGTCTCCGCGGTCAAAATATGTTTGAGGCGAACGTCGTCGGAGCAACAGTTTATCATACAAGTCCCCACGACGGACCCAAAGTCTACACCATTCACACCGAACAGGTTTTCGAGACGACAAGAGTGTCCTTCTCCATTGTATGAATCGTCTCAAAGTAGCACCAATGAAGAAGACATCACAATCCAAGGTCAACTCCCAGCGAGCCAGATAAAGAAACCCCTCTCACAGATTCAAGAAACTTCTTCTGATTCTTCAGTTCTCACTGGCCATTCAAAATCATCCGAAGAGTCACAGGATACTGCTCTTACCTCTCTGGATGGACATGACAGCCTTCCAGTTCCAAAAGGCGATCCTGACATGCTAGATGACGAGAATATGCGCTCGTCACCGTTAGAATCCACCGTCGTTACTTCTGAAGATGATGCAGGTGACCAAGTGACTTCAGATGCCCTTGAAGCGCAGTTTATTCGGGATGAAGTGTCACCCGTCACCCTCGACGTCAAACGGGATCCTCTGGGTCATGACCATTCGGTGGAAGATGTCATTTACAATGCCGAAGGGCATCTTGTTGCAGCATCTTTGGAGGTTCTCGTCGAGAAGATGACTCCTCATGATAGTATTGTTGATGCTGCTTTTTCTGCTGTGTTTTTCTTGACCTTCAGGTTGTTCTTATCACCGTTTGAGCTTGTCAATGCGATCATCCACCGGTACAACATCATGCCTCCTGACGACCTCTCTCCCGAAGAATTGCATATGTGGCAGCAGCACAAGGGGATCCCTATCCGTCTTCGCGTATCCAACTTTGTCAAGACTTGGCTAGAAATGTACTGGCGGCCAAGTGTAGACGATGTTGCCCTCCCTCACCTGGAGGCTTTTACCCGCGATGCACTACAGACCTACTTCTCCGGACCTTCGCAACGTATCCTCGATCTCATTTGCTTGCGCCAAAGCGCAAACACAAATCTCATCAGTCCGAAGACCGAACGAGTCCGTGATCCAGGAATGTCCATCAACCCACCGACTTTCTCTCCTTCCGAGATCCCTCGACCTTTGATGACCAAAACGCTTCTCGCAAACCTACGGAACAAGAATTTTGACTCTGTCACTGTTACCGAGTTCGACGCTCTCGAGCTTGCAAGGCAGCTCACGATTATTGAGTGCGATCTATACTGCGCAATTCAACCCGAAGAGGTACTGGAGACTGGACAAGAGGGAGCCAAACCCCCTGTGAATGTCCGAGCTGTATCGTCCTTGAGCACGGTTATCACTGGCTGGGTGGCCGAGAATATCCTCAACGAGCATGATATCAAGAAGAGGACATACCTTGTCAAGTTTTTCATCAAGGTCGCGGACCGATGTACATCCCTACA
Organism: Chalciporus sphaerocephalus; assembly: GCA_038094055.1. Lineage (NCBI taxonomy): Eukaryota > Fungi > Basidiomycota > Agaricomycetes > Boletales > Boletaceae > Chalciporus > Chalciporus sphaerocephalus. The sequence continues at coordinate 475,885 of JBBPTH010000001.1, forward strand.
CAACTTTAGCACCCCGCGTTCGATTTTAGCTGCCCTTGATTCTTCAACTATTTCTCGCCTACATCAGACCTGGCTCGTGAGTTTGGCTGCCTGGGACATCATGTATGTCTCCGTACTGAGGTGTTCTCAGGGTGTACCACAGAAGAACAAGGCCCAATTGGAGGCCCTGCGTCGACTAGCTGACCATGGTCGTAATTATCACGAGTATCGCAGCAAATTGCGGAACACCGCTCCTCCTGCAGTGCCATTCTTAGGTATATATTTATCTGGTCCCAACAAGAACATTGTGTGTGCTCACCGCGTCTTAGGACTTTACCTTACGGACGTGACGTTCTGCCGAGAGGGTAATCCTTCGTATCGGGATTCTCCATTGGTCCCGGGCAAGAAGCTACTGAACTTCAACAAGTACCACAAGTTGGCCCGTATTATACAAGGTGAGTTTCGACTATGACATCTTGAAAGAACGCTAGAACATGACTGCAACGACAGATATGCAGCGCTTCCAAGCACCCTATAATCTCAAGAAGATCCCTGAAGTTCAAGAATACCTGCATGTAGCTTTCGAAAACTCTAAAAATCACGGAGACCTTCAAGACCTATATAGGAGGAGCCTGCTTGTTGAGCCCAAGCAGCCGGCTGATACTCCTCCCACAAGCGACATGCGTCACCTCTTTAACTGGGCTACCCGTTCGCAGGCGCAACAGCCCACATCTGCTTAATTTCCATTTCTCATTTTGCGATGTAATTTTCTACCCCCGATGCCTCGTTCCATGACCTTGCGAGCTATCGCATGTCCCCCATTTTGTCACTTGTCTCGATTGTTGTTCTTCCTATCTTATAATCTCGGTTTACTACTCCCAATTGTCTTGTGTGGTCCACCTAACTAATTTCCTTGCATTCTACTTTCCATTGATATATCATTGAACATTCACTCTTTGCATACTCTTTGCATACATGGTATACATCTGCTGCTGCAATAATTGTTTCAAACTGTGTTGTACGTGTCGGAGTAGCTAGTTACTTACAGTAATAACCAAAAACTACGACACGCGTGGCAGATCTAGTATTCGGATACTAATTAATAGTTGGATGTGAATGTTTCTAAACATCGCGGTAGCAACACCGTCGTGCGCACTAGCAAGTCTTCTCCAATTCACCCACCTTGTACATTAGCATCTATAGTTTTCCACATACACACACACACGCTCTAGCCTCTAGTACCGGGACATAACGCCATGACTAGTCGCAAAGTTCTCAGACATATACTCCAGAAACCCCTTGGCCCATACTATGACCACGACATTCTTGATGCAACGAAATGTCAACTGTCCATGAAGCACGGCTGTGCGCTCGCCCTCTACTCGTTTATTCTTGAACACAATGGACACATCATCGGGTACACCAGCGGTCAGTTCACCATAACCAGCCAGCCTTTCTGACGCTTCTGCTCGTCAAGCCTCGACCAGTCTGAACGCCCTCTGGACCATGGGCCAGACAATCGCAAGTTCCGTTTTCGTGGACTCTTGAAGATCCCCAACCCGGATTGGCTTTCAGATTTTGGAGTCAAAACTGTCGAGTTGGAATTGAACTTACGCGCTGACGAACGGGCGTTGAGGGAGGGGGAACGTAGACAGCCTCCGCTGACGGTAAAAGGTCTATTTGAGAGCAAGCTTCTAGCTAAATCAAACGATTCTACGTGGGATGAAGGAGATGGGGAGGTAAGGCTTGTAATTCTTATACAGGGAGAGAAAAATCTTCCAGCGGTGTTCATGCAATGTACGCAACGTACGCCAGAGCGTTAACTGTAAGCGACTGGTTGACTCGATTTTTTTTTTCATTAGCCGCTTATGCACCCAATGGCTTACTATGGAGTTCCAAAGCTCAGTGGGTACAGAGTCTCAAGTCTCGTATAATGTTTTTATCTCATTTGGAATTGTCTGAACGTCTAATAGCAACCGTAACTTCCGGATCGCCACCATGAATGTAGAGACGTACTCGAAATCGGAGAACTTCTTCTGGCGATGGCGGCTCCTAAAGCTCATGGAAAAAATTGCGGGGAAGTACTCTCACATCCATATCAGTAAACGGACGCCGAAATGGTTCGTCGATAAGTACATGTCGGACTTTGCGACACCAGCGGCAGACGAGCATCGACGAATCATCTACGACGAGGATGACTCTGACGTTGACGAAAGGGGCATGACGAAAACGCCACGTCATCTGCTAAGGCCTCACACGAGTGAAGTACTTGGGTTATTCGCGGCACAATCGCAATGGCTCGTGACAAATGCAGAAGTGAGGAGCAAGAAGTTGTTTGATCTCAGTGTGTGGATGAAATTTGCGCGAGATGTTCGGAGGGGGAGAAAGGAGGCCGCTGCTGAAGGTATGAGGTGGGGCTTACCTATTGGAGAGGAGGAAGGGGAGGAGGAATCGGAAGGAAGAGAAGAAGAGGTAAACAATTTAGTCGATGAAGTTGACGAAATGGTGAGAGCAAACCCGGTGATTGGCAAGACGAACGGGGCCGTGGCTCGTAAGCTCCATCTGGCACAGAAACGAGCAGACCGCGAGAGGAAGCAGCGAGTCAACCTCCATTCAGACCCAATCGGGAGCAGTTCGGCGAGCTCTGGAGACGAGGGCGGAGCAACATGCGTGTCAGATTTCTCGGAATCCTCAGATGCTGTGCAGAGTGACTCAGATGGTGAGGAGCGTGCTCCGCTCGCTCGGGTACCTTGGCAATTGCAGATATCGCCACCGTTGCCAGACGCAGACGGACGCTGGTTGTGCCCCAGGAACGACTGCAAATACCAGATTGACCTGCACAACCTCACCGAGGATGACGGCAGACAGATTCCTCAAAATGTCATGCAGTACATTGTGCGAAGACAGTGGCGGAACCCCTTAAATGACAAGATTGTCCTGGAGGGTCTCGCGAGGATGGTTACAAGGCATTACATGAAGCACTATAACGAAGTGGGAGTCAAGTTCGATGGAAAGCGGCGTGTTGCATGGGTCGACCAAGGATGGAGGCGCCCTGACGATGACGAAGTGATCACAGGACCAATGCCTGCACAAGCGACGTTAGGGGGGGAGTTGAGAGTCATTCCAACCGTGCATATACAACAATGAGTAGAGAGTGGAGGCACCCAAATGATCTGGTCCTCTGAACATTGATACTATGATAGACGAAACACGAGTGTTATAAATCTGTATTTACTGGATACATGACCACTCTAGCTTGATGTGTGAATGGAGTTTCTCGTCTATTGCTGGCAACAAACCTGCCCACTAATCAAAGATACCCGTCCTTCCATGAGAATATATCGACACATGATACCCAATCCCATTGCTCATTACGTTGAGCGGATCCTCAGCATTCCCTCTTCGGTCCAATGCAATAATATCAGGGTACGTATCCCTTGAAACTCCAGGACCGAAATCATAAACAAAAGGCCGACTTTGAGTCGCTCCGAAGAATCTGGAACTCTCGAGCACGATCGAATATACCGGAGATGAATCATTTCCTGGTGCATGCACGCTCCAACCTTTCGATGGCTGACGAACATCCCAGAAGGCGACGACGCTGTGCCGGGCTGTTCCGGCTGCGACAAAACTAGCAGACCCTCCTCCAGAAGAAACGGCGTATATGGGCTCGGCTGACCAGGGATCTTGGAGGCTAAGGACAGGGCGAAGTGCTGGTGGAAGGGACGAACCCCCTGGTTGATGATGAGGTGAATGGACGTGGTTTGATGCGCGTAAGTCGTAAATGCGGACCGCACCGTCGTACCAACCCGAGATAATGATTTGCTGGGAAGAACCGAGAGGTGAAGATGGCGGAGCACAAGTTATGCCGTACACAGCTGAGAGACGGCCCTTCGGCGAATGGAAGGCAAAAGATGGGGTATGAGTGATGCCATAAGGGGTGATGTGGTGGACGGAAAGAGGAGTCATGGAGGTGGTACCAAAAGACGCATATGGAGAGGAAGCTGACATGCAAAGATGGCTCTCCCAGCTCCTTAACCCCAGGTTGACGGATGTCGGAGAAAATGTGGTGGTGGTGGAAAGGTCGGTAATGGACACGGAGCCCCACTGGGAAAGGGAGAGGAGGGTGTGTGAGGAGCAGGATAGGCTCTCCACTACAGCATTTCCGTGATATTGAAGGGTGTTATTTGATGGACGCGCAATATTGATGCGTGTTCTGGGAGTGTCATGGGGTGGGAGATAGACCTGTTCTACAAAACCATCTTCGAAGCCGAGGGCAATGGTGCGGTCATCGCCTGCATCCGGGAGAAAGTTCATGCTAGTAATTTCACTTCCAGCTAGACCACCAGCAAGAGGGAAGGTATACGATCCCTCATAGACGAGCCTAGTGGGAGAGGATTCGGCAAGACCGTCGTGGATAGCATACGAATAAACGACACGACCGGCAGCAACCAGGAGTCTAGAGAATGATAGAGCGATATTAGGCTGTAGCTTTCCATGCCACGGACGGGACAAGGGGCGTGCGATAAACTTTCCATGGGACCACGCTCGATCTGAGAGCGCATTAAAGCGGACCTGTGCGAGAGGTGACCATCTGGACCGGGCAGAATGGAGGGTAAATGAGAGCCTTTGGTTGTTTCTGAGGTATACAGACCAACCAAAGTCATGCACCTTGCTTGGGATAAGGTCACGGTCGAGAATTGCGAGATAAAGAGCAGACACACGACAGCATGGAACAACCTGCAGACAGAGGTAAAACTGATGAGATCTTCGAGTTCGAGATATTCCATGACGAGGATGAGCACGTCAATGGGTAATGCAGTGGTCATCGTCGGGGACGTTTATATGTTGCTCGTCGTCGTTCGCGTCAACGACGACGACGACGACGACTCGGACTGCTTCAGTGACTCGAAGTTGGTGTACGGTTTGGACGTAAATTGGCTGACATAATCGAGGACTCGTTGCCGCTTGCAGACGTATTACGATTGCTGTTACCATTACCCTTAGGTCCCAAAGTTAGTCACTCGTCGCACAAGTAGCGGCGACGACGACGATGAGACGGGATGTCCGCATTCTCCTCGTCGGTGATGACGGCGTAGGAAAGAGTACCATCATCACGTCCCTCATCAAGGAGTCCTTCGTAGCTCATGTGCAACACGTCGTTCCAGAGGTTACTATCCCTCCAGAGGTTACTCCAGAGAACGTGACAACATACATCGTCGATTCTGGTGCCGGTCCACAGGATAGACAACACCTCGAATCAGAAATACGCAAGGCACACGTCATTTGCGTTGTCTATGCTATCGATAATCCAAACTCCTTCGACCGCATACCAACATTTTGGTTGCCTCACTTCCGTCAGCTCGGTGTCAATGTTCCCGTCATTCTCGTTGGAAACAAGATTGATTTGCGAGGTGGAGAAGTAACGAATGAAGCACTCGAAGATGAAATAGTACCTATCATGAACGAGTTTAAGGAAGTCGAGACTTGCGTAGAGTGTTCAGCAAAGATGCCGCTCAATGTCTCTGAGGTGTTCTACTTCGCACAAAAAGCCGTTCTTCATCCCACCGCTCCCCTCTACGATTCAAGAGAACATGTCCTCAAACCTGCCTGTGTCAGTGCTTTGAAACGAATATTCAAACTCTGCGATGCAAATAAGGATGGTGTCCTCGATGCGACAGAGTTGAACGAGTTCCAGGTTTGTTCCCGATCATTCCCTTCAATTTTCCGCCTAATTTCACCTTTCTTCGATATAGCGCAAATGCTTCGACGCACCACTACAACTGCAGGAACTGGAAGGTATCAAGGACATGGTCCGTGAACACGCCGAAGGCGGTGTGCGGGACAATGGCCTTACTGAAGCCGGCTTTCTGTACCTACATACAATCTTCATCCAACGTGGACGACTCGAGACTACATGGACTGTGCTCCGGAAATTCGGTTACGGAGAAGATCTGAAGCTAACTGAGTCCTTCCTCCTTCCCAAATTTGATGTCCCACACGATTGTTCCGTCGAACTAAGTCCCAAAGGATACCAGTTTTTCACAGATATCTTTGAGACCTTCGACAAGGATCAAGATGGTGCCTTGAAATCCGCAGAGTTGGACGAGTTGTTCACTACCTCACCTGGTAATCCTTGGGCAAGTCAAAAGTTCCCAGACACTACCCTTGTGGACGATACTGGCGCTGTCACACTGCAGGGATGGCTCGCTCAGTGGAGTATGACCACATTACTAGATCATAGAACAACCTTGGCGTATCTTGCCTACCTGGGGTATCCAGATGAACAGCGCACAAGTGCTTTGCTTACTACGCGACCTCGGAAGGTCGACCGAAGAAAAGGCAAAGTCGCGCGTAACGTGTTTCTATGTTATGTTTGTGGTGCCGCCGGGTCTGGGAAGACGTCACTGTTACGTGCCTTTGCTGGAAAACCATTCAGGGAAGTATACGAGCCAACGAGCAAAATGTTCAGTGTAGTCAATGCTGTGGATATCGATGGTTCTGAAAAGTACCTCGTGGTAAGTCGAATGCCCAGAATTCTCGTTCCTGGATTGAGAATTTGATGTGTCGGTGTTCGCTGTTGCAAGAGTTCGGTTCAAAATACGAAGCCGAGACCCTACGGTCATCAAAGAAGACGGATCTCGCAGACCTGATTATTTGTGTTCATGACTCAAGTGATACCAATTCATTCTCGTATATCAGCAATCTTCGGCAACAATACAGCTTGGACCATATACCAACTTTGTTCGTTGCTACGAAATCTGACCTCGACCTTGCTCAACAACGGCATGAAGTTCAGCCCGACGTATATTGTCGACGGTTAGGCTTGCAAGTACCTGTGGCTGTCAGTATCAAAACAGGACAAACAGCAGACGTCTTCCATGTAATGTGCAGCATTGCGATAAATCCACAAACAGCGATGCCAGGAGGACCAGATCGTGCGCTGACGGCGTCTGAGCGGCTCCGCACGTACGTGACAATGACTGCATTGTTTGGAGGGCTTAGCGCGGCGGTTGTGATGCTCTATCGTGGTCTGTTGAGACCGGGTGGGCCCGTTCTTCCTGGATGGACATGTCATTGGGCTACGTGGTTGTTTGGTAGAAGGGATCCTTGACGTGGATTCACACTTTATCGTCCTATCACAAGTTTTTACATTACCTGCTAGCTTATAGACGTTCTGGTGGTTCTAATGAGATCCGAAGTCCGACAGTGTGATCAGCGATTGCCTTGAGGTGTCCGCCTGGAAGAGTCGTTGGATAAAAAACAACGTTGTCAACTAATCCACCATCGATTTGAACAGTACACTGGGTCAGTCAACGTTTCGACACCCGGCCCACTCCCAATCACATCTTGCACCAGGACATCTACCTCCACACTCAAACAATACGCCACCCCCGTACTCTCAACCACCATGGACGAAGACATGGAGTTCGACACTGGCATACCACAAATCCCGCCTCAGCAGATTGAGCGACCCCCCGATGATGGGCGCAAGATGCTGTACGTCCCTTCCTCCTATTTACGCGCGTTCATGGCCAGGGGCTAACCCGCTCTGTTATGATCCAGTGATCTCGTATTCGTACAAGACTGCACAGGAAGTCAAGGTTCCTATATCTCCAGTGCCACGAAAAACATCGAAGAGATTTGCGCCCATATCTTCGAGTCTGGCCGTCTCCAATCGTCTGAAGATCTACGCGTAGGTCTTGTGGCATTTCGCGACCACCCACCACAAGATCATACGTATGTCGTCAAGAACTTCGGTTTCTCGTCAGATATTAGTAAAGTCCACAAAGATCTGTCAGGACTTTATGCCTCCGGGGGTGGCGACGGCCCTGAGGCCGTCACAGCTGCTTTAGCAGAAGCCTTGAATATGGACTGGCGGCCATACGCGAGTAAGATGGTGGTGCTTATTGCTGATGCACCTCCACATGGGATTGGCGAGCATGGTGATGGTGCGTCTTGATCGCATGACTGACTAACTGTTGGAATGTGCCTGACGTGTATGCGCGTTCAACGTGTCCTCGTTCTGTAGGTTTTGACGAAGGTTCACCCGATGGAAACGATCCCCTGCAAATCGTGCGCACGATGGCTAGTCGAGGTATAACGCTAGTAAGCTGTTTTATCACCTTCCTTAGGTCTCGCAGGTGCTCACGCAAATACCGTTTTTACCAATTTTTTGTTGCTTGTGAACCAGCCCTAAGTGGATACTCCGTACGCAGATTCTGCCCTTTACCCCTGCTTAGTATGGAACTGACCCCAAACACACGTGTGCGCAGTATGCTACCGATTTTTACCAAGCCATCACCAACATTACCTCGGGCCTTATGCTCCCCTTGACCACTGCCGATCTCCTATCACATGCGATTGTCGGAAGCGTCCTTGAGAACCTCGACATGGAAAGACTCGTACGCGAGGTAGGGCACGCTGTAGCACAGCGAATACTTGGAAACAACGAGAGCGTGGACGATGTTGCGCGCGAACTGCATGAGAAACTACTACTCAGGAACGAGAGTACGAAGAAAGTGGTTATCGAAAGTATCTACAAAGAGTCTCCCGAGGCAGCACACAACGTATCAGTGTTCATGCATGCATCGTCATTGGCTGAGGCCAGACCGCAGCTCAAGCGGGTATATGCTTTGTCTTGGTGTATAGGTGATCCACTCACCATGTCTGCTACTAGGTATACGGCACACGGTTTACGGACAAATACCTCCTTGCACGACAGGCTTCCAACCGGAGTGCATATTCATACTCATATGCCCCTCATCTCCCTTCGCGTACTACGCCAACCAAACCGCCTGCGAGTAGTCCACCAGGTACCTCCTCCTCACCACCACGCAAAGTTGTCACAGACTTTGCAGCATTTGGTGCACCTGCGAACGCTAGTGTTTTTGGAACGGCGGTAGCCTCAACGCCATTCTCGTTGGCAGGTGGTAAGGCCGCGTTCGGAGGCATCAGATCGCAAGGTGGAAGACCTACCTTTGATGTTGATGATGATGACGATGACGACGACGACGACGGAAGACAGAAGGTTGAACTCCGAGAAGATTCAATATCTCTAGACCAGGCTCGTAAGCATCGTAATTCGTTTCGTACATTCCTTACTGACGGTTTGGTGCCACAGGCGCGCCGCATCGCAATGCAGAGTGCTTGGAGGGGCATTAGGGGGTGATTGATTCTGTCTTCCTTCACTGGTTCACGACGTGATCATGATTACCCCTCCTTTCTTTTTCATTAATTTGTTCCCATCGCAATCAATTTACTGTCATACATGACAGTCAGCTTTTGTTTTCACTCAATCGTAGGACCATGTAGAATATGTCACCACGTAAACCCGAATCAATAACCAGCTCTTGATTGGCATTAGACGGTGACATGAAAGATAAACGTGTCTATGAGTTGATATCCTTCCGCTTCCCCTTTTTCTTTTTCGTAGTGGAGGCGCTACTGAGTGGTATATGTGAGATCTCTGCATATATTGCTGACGATTCGCTCATGGATTTTTTCTGAGTGGCTTTTGTGACCTGTGAATTGCTTGCCCCGTCTTCGGATTTTCGTTTTCGTTTTCGTTTTCGTTGAAGAGCTTCCTGCGGTGTTGGGGATATCCCCCGCTCCTCGTCAGCTATCAACCGGACCTCTTTACCCCGTCCTTTTCGGACCTTCTGGTCTGACTCTACAGAGGAGTCACTCTTCTCCCTCGTTTTCTCAGCTTTCCTGACCTTCTCAGCAACCTTCGCGGCCCTGCGCTCTTTTTTCAGTGTTTTCCGTTCCCTCCTCTCCTCCTTCGTTTCCTCCCTGTCCTCAAATTTTCGTTTCTTGCCTTTCTTCACCGTTTCCGCAAGTCCCACTGGGTCATCACCGGCAATCCGTTTTGGGGCGGGAGTAGGAACCGATATATCTGACTCTGCAGAGAGCGTAGTCGTAGGAACTGGTACCGGTGTTGAAATCGTCCCAGTAGTATTCTCTACGATCGGGTCGTCATCAGGACCGAGTACAGGTCCCTTAAAGAATTTCGAATAAAGCCCCCGTTTCGCAGCCTCTCTCTTTGCTGCCGCTATGAGTGACAGACGGCTAGCGTGACCTGCTTCTGGATTCGGTGTCGTGGTGCGTGATGCGGAGGCAGGGGTGGAAGCTGGTGTTTCGGTGATGGGTCGTCGGTTGGAGATGATACCTGTGGTGGTACGTTTTAGCGAAAGGGGTTCAGAGTCTGTGAGTTTGGATATGCCCTCGGAATCACTCGTATCGTGATCGTCATTGGACACTTTGATCGTGATCGCCTTTGATGCAGCTGTGAATAGATGGTCCCAGAAGGGGAACGCCTCATCACGGTCTTTGCCCAGTCCACCGAGATTTTTCTTTGGTGGGATCGCAAGGGGTTTGTTGATGGCGCCTTTGCGAAGGGCTACACCTGGGCCCTCCCAGCCGTACGCTGAGAGGTAAATGTGACCGTATGACTCTCCGTTGAATGTCATGCGAGACACATTTCACAAATTTGAGTGGGTCAACCTGCAGTAACTATGCCTCGACTGATAACTGTGGCTGTGCTTTTCTACAGTTCATGTACAGTGATTGAATGTACATTGTGATGATTCTCGACAGCATGCAGTCCTGATCCCTGTACTTTCCGTCTCAGGGGACGCACCAGAAATCACCAGTGTCAAGTTGGAGAGGCAAAAAGGAAGTCGATTTACAGATTATCCACTTCTTGGTCTCCCAGCAGTCTCGTACCACCCAAGTTCATGTCCCCAGTTATTCCACATCCTATCTACTACTCTCAACTTCTCCCATCGACCCAAACTTGGATCCTCCAAGTCCTGCACATCCTCCAAGAACCCCTCCCTGAGACGAGACCGCGGCGGCAACGAAACCAACGCATAGTTTCGGAGGTGAGTCAACGACAAGACAAGAAGACCGGTCGTTAACGATGGGATCGAGTTTGAGGATGCACCAGCTTCACTCAATTGAGGTCCGTGCCTATGAGCTTCGTGCCCGTGAGTGGACTTGGGTTGGAAAAGGAGTAGGCGCTCGATTCTCCTCATTGCAAGCCAGACACTTGTTTTACGGCGCCTGCCACCGTGCTTGGTTCCCCCACCGGACACAACTTTCTTGAGGAACCCACCCACTACGTATACAATCGCAAGAGCTGGTGCCACTCCCACGAATGCAAATGTGAGTTCTTGGGATTTGAGCAACCTATCGATGCCCGCCAGAGCTTGGTCGATGTCAACTTTGGTCTTTTGCACCTGCACAAATAGCGTCCTTAACAACGTGCCAGCCAAAGCAGACTTGAGAGGTCGTTTGATATCGTCTTCATACATTTGAAGAATAGGGGTAAAGTCGCCCAATCGAATCTGTCGTGAGAGCGACTCTAGTTGACTCTGGCCGTAACCAAGTCTGTCCTGGGCTAGTGCAAGTGCCATTCGCTCGAGGGACTACCGAAGGATATGGTCAGTAGATGTACCGCCGACGCAAATGCAACACACATTTAAGTCTGCCGTCACGGCTTCACGGCGGACGATGATGCTCTCCTCTCCACCAGCTCTGATTGTCTTAAACACGCCGCGAAGAGGCTCCAAGAGCCAATCTGTTATGAGATTGTGGGTGGCCTCGAGCGCGCCTATTACCATATCGGTCAGTGTTGCTCGGGAGGCGTACAGAGTCTTGATACAATAGAGCGTCAGCGGAGGTGCGAGTATCAAACGTGGCCACAGCAACGTCAATTTCGATGGTCGACGGAGATCATGTTCGTCAAGATAAGAGACATGTTCTTGTTTGTGCGCCATAAATATTGCCCGGGATAACTCCATGAAATTAGACAATACATTATGTTCTGAGAGTTCGACGGACGTCGCGGAACCAAGCGAAGTGACAAAGGCGACGAGGAAATCAAAATTAGGGCCACCTTCGACCGAGGAACCTTCCCGTCTGATTGTCAAAGCACGCATGAGATTGGGTCGCATGCCGATAAGATTTCCGAGTACTTCTGCCCTTTCGTCCCGAATCTTTTCGAGCCCCTCGCGTTTCAACCGACACTCATCACGGGAGAGACGAAGAGGATAATAGATGAACAATTTGAATCCGTGTAGGAACCACCGTATGGTGTTAAGCAAGATGGACACGATAGTCGATGCAGAAACGCGCGGACCATGGACAGGAAGATGCACCAAAACGCCCGAAGGATCGTTTTTCAAGTGAGGAAAAAGTGTAGATACGAATGGGTGCGGGTGTAGTCGGTCACGGGATGCGAAGCGAGCGCGAAGAGAGGAAGGGTGGAACGACGACAAACGAAGTGAACCGTCACTGCATTGCAGAACACGAAGGAGGCTCAAAATCCGTTTCGGAAGAGCTAGGCAGGCTTCTGCAAGAGATATAACGCAGCGAGTTGGTAGGATTGTTCGATGTCCGCCCACCACTCGGCCTCATTTTGTGCAGCACTTGCCTCGTTTAAGTACAGGTCGAGGGCGTTCCGGTAGAGGCTGAAGGCAATCCTTGGCAGAACAGCCTGTAGTAACACCTCGGACTGGCGCTGTGACTCTGAGCCCGTACGAAATAAGGTATCATTATGGAGCAGTCTCAGCGCGTTTTGAATGGCCTCGCCGGTGAATGGTGGTTTGAGAGTCTCCTCGACTTGTCTGTATAGTTCCTCGCCGTGTGGGTCTAGTGCCGAGAGCGGAGACTGGGTGTTGGCCAAGGAAAGGAGTGGTTCAGTGTAGTGAGCAGAGTAGCCCAGCGACATTGCCTACGAGGAAGTGGGTCGTCCCACGCAGGTGTCCAAGTACGCGACGCGTTGGTATCCAACTAGTGGATGCGGTTCAAGATATGATTGATTCGAAATTACTACAAGTCTGGCTATAGTGTATTCCGTGAATCTAAACTGATACATCGTCCGAGTCGAGAGTGCCGGTGAGCACAGAACTGATCATTCATCTCTCCAAATTACCTGGCCAGCTGTCCATCTATCTCCCCACATAACGCGCTTGTGATATGTCTTCCTCAGCTCTCTGAACTGTTTCACAAAGTCGTCTACGTCTGATGCGCCATTAGAGGAAGAGGACAAAGACGTTTGAACGAATGATGATGCCAGTGTCTCAGACGCGTTATCCTGATCTGTTGTTGCATGTCGTAGACGCAGCAAGAGAAACTGGGGACTGAACCTCTGGTAGACGTCCCTCTGTTCACGCTCGATCTCTTTCCAACGGGCCTCGAGTGATTTTGCTTCATCAAATGCATCCTTGGTCTCTGATCGTAGCTGGTAAAGTCGGTCTTGGAGTGACAGATTGGTTTGAGCAATAGCCTCATTAGCCATTCCTAGTTCCGTTTGCGATTGATAGAGAGACTTGACAGATGGTAGCGAATGGAAGACGGCTTGAAAGTACGCTGGGTCATTTAGCAAGTCCTCTAGATCGGTTCGGCTTAGATGTGATAGCTCTGGAAACTCTGCCATGAGCGGGGTGGTCGCCATGTTCATTGTGCTCGTGTTAGTCAACAGTGATCACCGAGTCTCGGGCCTTCCTTTTGCAGTCGACCATGACTGGGATCGTACTCCCTGGTGAACGCGTCCAAGCGCAACACGTCAATCTGAAGCTTGGGCCAGGTTTACTGCAGCTTTCGACCCCGAACGCGACTACGAAGAAGCAGTCGACCCAACCGATCATATCAATCCGCGCAGGAGAACTTCACCACTCGGCAAATAACAGCAGATGGTGGGTCGAAAGTAATTCAAGACGATATGTCCCAGCACCTCAAGAAAGCGTGATTGGCATAGTCACAGGTCGGAGTGGAGAAGGATGGCGAGTCGACATTGGGGCTGCACATCCTGCATCCCTGGATGGACTCGCGTTCGAAGGTGCTACGAAAAGAAGCAAGCCTAACCTCAAGGTAGGTGCCCTGGTCTACGCGCGCGTGTCCCTCGCACACAAGGATATGGAGCCCGAGCTGGAATGCTTCGACGCCCAAAGTCACAAATCAGAGGGTTTTGGAGAGCTCAAGGGTGGGTTCATCGTCCAGTGTAGTTTGCGAATGAGTCGAATGTTACTGGATCCAAAGCATTTCTTGCTCCCCTTTCTAGGATCACGCTTCCCACTTGAAGCGGCCGTCGGTATGAACGGTAGAATCTGGGTCAGCACAAAGGAAGTGAAGCACACGATCGCTGTCATTCGATGCATCGAGGCTGTCGACCCTGATGGTGGTGGTATGGATGAAGCTGGTATCAAAAGGTTTCTCGGTAAACTGGAAACATAGGCTTTCGGTAATCATGACTAAGATTTCCACGAATTGGAGAGAACGACGACTCGCTCCCACCTACAAGGATGCATTTGGTGAGTGAGGGTGCCTCGATTGATAGAACTGACGGGACTGGTACATCAGTGAATTGATTATGATACAGTTGAACAAGGACAACAGTGTCAGTGGTAATTGTATGAACCACGCCTATTCGTCCTCTGCTACACGGGCTCTCTTGAGTGCTCTCCTTCCTGGATTCTGAGCATCCTCATCGCTCACGGTTCCTGCGCTCCTGCGCATGGCTCGTTTTCGTCTTTGGTACTCCCTGTCACGATTTTTCTTCTGCTGAGCAGCGGTGAGCTCCTGAGTTTTGGGGGCTGGAGGAACGACGACGGTTGTTACGCCAGGAGTAGTTGGGTGTTTGAAGTCATCTGGTGCGGGCGTCGAATCCTCGCCCTCACCCACTAGATCCAAAGACTGGTGTTTGTGGAGAGGGTGAGAGCAAGGCAAGGAGGGCGGGGGGAAGACTTGCCTTTGACCAAGTCCCGCTACTGCTCGAGAACCAACGATCGCCGTCACCTATTTCATGTTTCCTTCTAGCAGCAGCACCCTGTGTTGGTTTTAAGTATCCGTCGAAGCCATGAATGATATTTCCAGTGGACGCAGTGTCTGTAAGATAGCTTGTTTCGAGGTTGTAGATGGAGAGTTCGAGCTGGGCGAGCTGGCGGTCTGCAGCTCTCTTTTTCAAAAGCATCTTTGCGAGCTCATCTTTGACTTTATCGTAGCGAGCCTTTTCTTCCGAGCTCGCTGATGGGTCTTTGTGAGCCATGAGGCTTGGACGAGCCAGAAGGAGCTGGCCAGTCGGTTACTCTCATTGACACTGCCACAACTCACTTCCCTCTTTCGGTTAGGGATACGCGTCCCACCTTACTCACCGTCCTCACCGTCCTCGCCATCCGACACGATGTCCTCAGCACCTCAACCCCCTCCGGACAATAACCATCCTCAAGATAAACTACCTGAGCAACCAGCGACGGCTATTTCAACCCCAGCTCAAGATGGCGCAGCCATGGACACCACTCCAGATCAACCCCCGGAAGAGACATGGAGCGACATTCCCCCCGAGATCTTGTCACTGAGCACAGATGAGATCCTGACTAGAATACGTCTTATAGAGAATGATATCAAGGTCATGAAATCAGAAACGCTTCGACTGCAACATGAGCAAAGCGTCATGAAGGAAAAGATTCGCGATAATGGAGAGAAAATTAAACAAAATAAAGTTCTTCCCTATCTCGTTGGGAACGTCGTCGAGATAACCATTTCCACTTTGCCTCCTCCGTTTCGTCTTGATACCACTTTCGTCGAGATCCTGGACGTTGACCCCGATTCCGAAGAAGATGGCGCTAACCAGGATCTTGATTCGATGCGCAAAGGCAAATGTGCAGTCGTCAAGACATCGACTCGGCAGACTGTTTTTCTACCCCTCATCGGTCTCGTCCCCCCTGAACAGCTCAGACCTTCCGATCTTGTTGGTGTCAACAAGGACTCGTATTTGATTCTCGACAAATTACCAACTGAATTCGACTCGCGAGTGAAGGCAATGGAGGTTGACGAGCGTCCGACCGAGACATACACCGATATTGGTGGGTTAGAAAAGCAGATTGAAGAATTGGTAGAGGCCATCGTTTTACCGATGGAACAAGCAGACAAGTTCAAGACGCTGGGTATCAAGCCACCGAAGGGATGTCTAATGTATGGTCCACCGGGTACCGGAAAGACGCTGCTTGCCCGTGCTTGTGCTGCTCAAACGAAAGCATGCTATCTCAAGCTAGCTGGCCCATCGCTAGTGCAGATGTTCATTGGTGACGGTGCGAAACTCGTTCGCGATGCCTTCGAGCTCGCGAAGGAGAAAGCTCCAGCTATCATCTTCATTGATGAACTTGACGCTATCGGTACTAAGCGATTTGACTCCGAGAAGAGTGGTGATCGTGAAGTCCAGCGGACAATGTTGGAGCTTCTTAATCAATTGGATGGTTTCTCGAGCGACGAGCGCATCAAGGTCATTGCTGCAACAAATCGTATTGATATTCTCGATCCTGCCCTCCTCCGTTCGGGACGGTTAGACCGCAAGATCGAGTTCCCCCTTCCAAACGAAACCGCTCGAGCTCGCATCCTCGAGATTCACTCTCGAAAGATGACTGTTAGCCCGGACGTCAATTTTGAGGAATTGGCTCGCAGCACAGATGAGTTTAATGGTGCGCAGTTGAAAGCGACGTGTGTAGAGGCAGGTATGATTGCTCTACGGGAGGGTGCGACGAAGTTGACGCATGAACATTTCTTGAGCGGCATTGCAGAAGGTCAGATTTGATCTCTCCGTTTCGTTGTCGCCTCAACTGATCCACGTTTGAAACAGTGCAAAGCAAGAAGAAGAACGATCTTATGTACTTTGCCTAGTTGTCTTGGACCGCTTTGTCTGTGATACTCTTACTGTACAAAATCCAACTATACGGGGGTCCCTTCTGAGTAGTTTTTGTATCGGAGACGTTATATTCAAAGTCCTCAATCTTGAATCTGCGATGCTCCAAAGCTTCGAACACCAGTCGGGGCCATGTCCACCAGTTCACGCCCCTCATCCCAGTCGGTCCCATTTCTTGGACTGCCCGACGACCTGCTCTATACTATATTTCGTGAACTAGATTTCTTAGACCTCGTCAACGTGCGACAAGTGCGTTCGGTAATACTTCTCGGATGATCCGTCTCGCTAATACTCCGTGTGATGGTTTAGGTCTCCAAACGATTCCGCGAGTCCTCCAATGATTCCTCCGTTTGGAAATCCGTGTATGCCAGTGCTCGTCTCCCTCGTCCACCTGGGCCGTTCTCATGGCAGTCATCCCAAACACTTGAGCGTATCCTCGTGAAATCCAGTCGCGTCGCTCGTGTCTGGTTGTCGCATTCTTCTACAAATCATCTCTTTCACAGTCCGATACACTTTGGGTCGTGCAATTCCTGGGTCATCATGGCTGATAAGCTCTGGGCATCCTTCAAGTATCAGTTGATATGCTTCGATATCTGTACAGGCTCAAAACACGTCCTATGGGACTGGGACAGAATTTTTCACATATATGTATCTCAGAGCGTGTCCGCTGACGGAAACTGGATGTTTGTCCTCGCTGTAGCTGATAACGCAGAACGGGCCAGGTGAGTGTGTTATGCGCATTCCTCACCCACCTGTCGGTTGATTCGATCACAACGCAGGAGACTACACCAAATTAACTTGAATACCGAACCGCCGTCCTTGATGGCATCATGGGATATATCAGCAGCGGTGGTCTTACCGGCTTCCCTCTCTAGTCATACCTCGTTTCTGGTGATAGATTCTCAGTTGTTCGACACACGTTTTGGTACACTTTATGACGTGCCGCGACCCGAAAGCAGTATAACGTTGCAGTCTGGACTTATCCGTGTCTCTCGGAAATTCGTGTTGACAAAAACACATCTCGTTGCGCTTACCGTTTTCAAAGACACCAATGTGCCCTTTGGTCAGCCTCGTACTCATTACGATCTCTTCCAATTCTTCGCTCTCCCCGACTCACCCTCATCCTCTGACCAAGCTATACCCTTCCTTCACCTCACTCATGAAAAACTCGTTCCAAACGAACGCCCAGAATTTCGTCTCGCTCTTCTTCACGATTCAGTGGTCGATCATATCACCCTCTCGACCAAATTCAAGTTACTCAAGTGGTCCCTCGAATACCCCCCTCGAATATCCTTTGAATGCATTGACGTCGCGCTGCGTAACCCATCTTCTTTTGAGGATGCTCCGATGATGTCCATCAAATCACAGCTGCTCTACAAAACATTGCAAGATGATGACTTCCGTTCGCACTATGACCTCCTCCGCTTGACCTTCGTCGCTTCGTCGGATGATGGCCATGCCAGAGTACTTTTCCAGGCGTCCGAGTATGTCCGCAAGTTTACCATTGATGCCAGTGAAGATGAATGCAAGGTGATGATTGGTGCCCGGTCGAAACTCCGTTCTGCGACGGACTCTGCTCTGATTTACGCTGATTGCTTGACTGGGAGGTTCTACTTCACTCGAGCGATGAGTAGTAACTCCAATGACCTTGTTATCTACAATCTTGAATAGATTGCATCCTAGACGAGTTTTCGGCAAGTGAAAAAATGCTAACACATGCAAGTCTTATACTGGGAAGCTATAAAAGCGAAAGAACGTTAAGTAGCGTTGTTAAAACTCTATGTAAGGAGAGAATGTAGTATGCACGGACATACGAGCATTATTATACACTAAGTATTGTGTCCGTCAGTATAAGGGGTAGGAAGGACTAGCACATATGCAATGAGTAGTAAGAAATCAAACCCTATGGAAAGAATCGTCAACTCAGCGTGGATGCCTGCAACTTAGATAGAGGTATCTCCAAGTCAAATGGTCTATGCTGTGAGTGGTGAAAAACGTCTACTTCTTGCTCAGGGCCTGTAGTTGAACATATTCGTAATAATCTCCACGCAGAGATAGAAGCTCGTCGTGAGTACCAGCTTCGCTGACACGGCCTTCTTTAACGAAGTAAATGCAATCAGCGTTCTGTATGGTAGACAGTCGATGAGCAATCGCAATCGTCGTGCGACCCTTGGCAGCACGATCAAGAGCGTCTTGTACTATTTTCTCTGAATGAGAGTCCAAAGCGGACGTAGCCTCATCGAGCAAAAGGACTTTAGGATTGCGTAGAAGTGCGCGAGCGATCGCAATACGTTGTGGGAGTTAAATGTCAGCTACAAGCAATACGTGTCCAGAGAGACAACTCATGCTTTTGCCCACCAGACAGTTGTGAACCTTTGCCGCCGACTTCCGTGTCGAAGCCGTTGTAACCAAGGGTCAGGGCAAGAACTAGAGAAAGAGGCCATTAAACTCACTTCGGTAGGGAACGAATGAAGTCCAAGATGTTTGCGTCGCGGCAAACGTCCTCAATGTCTTCCTGCGTGACCTCGGACTCCGGCACCGCTGCGCCAAGCAAGATATTGAAGCGGATACTGCCAGCATATAACGTTGGTTCCTGAGAAACAAGCGCGATTTGCTTCCGGTACTCCTGAACATTGATCTCATTGATCGGTTCGCCATCAAGAAGGACTTGACCAGCGAGTGGATCATAGAAACGTTCGAGTAATTGAATGATAGTGCTTTTACCGCAACCACTAGCTCCAACGAGGGCAATGAAGGTACCGGGTTCAACTTTGAGCGATAGATCGCGAAGTACACGGACACCAGGACGAGTGGGGTACCGGAAATGGACATTTTCGAAACGGATCTCACCCCGAACGTCCCTGCCATCAAAAGTTTTCCCTGCGGTGGAATCGGCGTCGATTTCAGGTTTGGAATCGATTAGCTTGATAATCGAGGCTGCGGAACCGCGAGCAGACGAAATGTCAGGAACGAAGGAAAAGACATTGCCGGCTTGAATAGCTCCAAATGTTGTGCTCATAAGTGAGACGAAGAACCCCAGCGTGCTGATCTCCAGGCGGGAAACAAGAACGGAACCATACCAAAAGACGAGAGCAATGGCGAAGAATGAGACGGATTGCGAAAACGCATACAACAGATTGCTCCACAAAGCAGTTCGATTCGACTTTCTGAGAGGTTCTTCCAGACTGGCACTGTAAAGCTGGAGACAGTCATCTTCCCGAGTAAGGGAAGCGACCGTGCGGATGGCCGCGGCAGCTTCGCACGCCAACTGAGATGAACTTTCATGAGCAGCCTTGTTCTGCTGGTCTTTAAGGACTACGACACGCTGCATGCTCCGTATAAGAACAAGGAGCTATGGAAAGAAGATCGTGAAGCTTACCAAACGGATGTAACCAGCAGAGACCAATACAGGGATCATGGCTAAATAACTGATGATTAGAGCCTTCAACTAGTTCGCAGGGAGACATCACAAACCTATGCCAACTATAGCAGGTTGCCACGCGTAAGCCAAGCCGATCACTGAGCCACCAATGAGAGTCGTAATTGCCTGCATGATGGCTCCGAGGGTGACACCGGCCAGGCCACTGATCTTCTGCGGGTTGTCACTCAGACTTGAAGTGAGTGCGCCAGTCTGTCAACAATTAGGGTAGGTGCATCACTGGGACATAATGACAACTTACACTATTCTCATCCTTATCGAAATACTCGACTATTGGACGTAGTGAGTGCTGATAACGTATGACGGATTGTTATACTCGATGTCTTGCCTGAGGATGGCTGCAAAGCTGAGTGAACGGAGTTTGGAGGTCAAGATAGCGGCCGAGGAAGCAAAGAAGAAGTTCTGGAACGCGATGGCAATCGATGAAAGGATAGCAATGAGAAAGAACCATAACGCGTTCCGATTGCCATCGTAGGTCCGGACAGATGCAGTAGGGGCAGAGAAGCCAGCGATAGCTTGACCTGACGAAGCACAAATGCAGTTACAGCGTAGGACGGGTAAAAAATGCTTACCATAAACAACACCGAATGCTGGATATACCATTCCCGTCATTAATTGATGATTGGTTTCAGTAAGCGAGAATGGGTAAGATCGAGAGAACTGAATTATAGCGAACACCGTTCCCACTGCATATCTCCACAGTCCCTCTCGATTGAGCGCGCCAACCCGGAAGAAAAGATAGAACAGGCCATAGTCGTTCTCGTTGATCTCGGATTGTTTTTTTTCTTCATTCTTCTTACGAGCGAGATCCGAGGCGACGGACTGCGTTGTGTTCTTCCGACCAAGGGGAATCTCCGCTTCAGCAACCTTCTCCATGTCCACGTCCGCTTCCACACTGTTAGCAGCAGTGCTGTTACTATCCTCACTTTCCTTCATCTCGCGAAGCTTCTGAGCCTGAACGAGGCGCGAGTATGCGCTGGTGTCGTCGGCCAGTAGCTCCGTGTGCGTACCCTTCTCTAAAACAAGTCCTCCACCCATGACATATATACAATCCGCATCCTTGATCGTAGAGAGTCGGTGAGCAATTGTGATAGTCGTGCGACCTGCTGCAGCTTTATCCAACGCGTCTTGAACGATTCCCTCCGACTGGGTATCGAGAGCGGAAGTTGCCTCGTCAAGAAGGAGGATTCGTGGATCGGAGACAATGGCGCGAGCGATCGCAATGCGTTGTTTCTGTCCCCCAGATAGCAGAAAACCACGTTCACCAACCATCGTGTCGTACCCCTGAGGCAATTTGCTGATAAACCCATCCGCGTTGGCCTTGATACACGCTTCCTTGATAAACTTGAATTTTTCCTCCTCAGAAAGATGCTCGTAAGGAGTGTTGATTAAACCATGCGCAACGTTTCCTTTAATAGTCGTGGCAAAGAGAGTAGGTTCCTGGGAAACAAGACCAATCTGCGAGCGCAGCCATTTCAAATTGAGCTCCCGAATATCCACACCATCAAGCTTGACGGAGCCACTGAGGGGATCGTAGAATCGTTCAATGAGAGCAATAATTGTCGACTTTCCGGAACCAGATGCACCGACGAGGGCAGCAGTTTTTCCAGCCTGGAACGTGATATCGAGACCCTTGACGATGGGGACGTCGAGTCGTGAGGGGTAGCTGAATTTAACATCCTCTAGGGTGATTTCGCCCAAGACCTTTTCCGGTTTTAGGCCTCCGGGGTCTGCCGAGTCGATATCAGGAACTCGCTCGATAGTAGCATAGAGTTTTGCAGCTGCGCCTCGTCCGTGTGTGATGGCTTGCATTTCCGGTGCCAACAAGGCAAGTGAGAATGAACCAATGAGAATTGCTAAAAAGACGTTGACGACCTCGCCAGCATTTGCTGTTGACAATGAGCACACCGCCAATGATAACGAGATTTAAACCTACCGTAACCTTCGTTGATCAGAGTCGTTCCAAACTGGAAAGCTGTTCAAGTTTTTAGCCACGAATGAAATCAAGCAAGGTTATCCATAGCCAAAGCATAGGCAGCGTATATGACGAAGAAAAATACCCCTAAGCCACTGCCATGGAAAATAGCTGCTTTGGCGTCAACGTCGCGAGCGCGTTGGACATGTGTGTCATACAGGCCAGCCAATACTTTCTGGTTACCAAATGCCTGGGCGGTGCGCACAGTGGCAATGACCTCCTCCGCGATGGTACCACCTTCAGCAACATGTTTGAGCGCCAGTTGCATATACTTGGAGACAAACTTGTTCATGATGCCTCCGGTGATCCCAATGCAAGGGAATATAGAGGATAGCGCAAGAGCCAATCTCCAGCAACGAGCGTAGGCAAGGATGAAACCAGTAAGGAAGGCGGACAAGAAGCTGACGACAAGAGCTACTTTCTCGGACATGCCTTGCTGAATCAGATGGGTATCTGTCTGAATTCGGGTGGTGACTTCACCAGCACCGGTTTTGTCAAAATACGCGATGTCCTGGCGAAGGACAGCTTGGAGGTACCTTTCACGTATACGTTTGGCATTGATTTCTCCAGTATAGACCCATATGTACATGTAGGCAAATGTGCAAACAAGCATACCGGCCCCAATACAGCAAAGGTATGCGGCATCGAGCGCGGCAGTGTGACGAAATGAAGCAGCAGCAGAATCGAGTTGTTGCCGGGTAGTGGTTCCAGCAGCATATTGCTGCTCCATGTAACCGAAGGCGACGAAAGATTGAGTAAGGTTTCCAAAGAGCAGACTCATCAGGGGCTAGTGACAGATGAGGGGATGTGGTTGAACGAAAAAAAAAATAGGAAAGGGGGAGGGACAAACCTGAGCAGCACCAGCGGCGGCGGCAGCAAAGAGACCGAGAGCATCGATGGATATCTCAAAAGGGGTCGAATATCTGAAGAGTTGTGTGAATGATACGGGAGGGATATCGACAGATTGCGTTGTTTCTACGGTGGTACCATCGTCTGCATGAGCATCCTCGTCCGTGTGAGCGGGTTTTGAGAAGAAGGAGAAGCGATGGTGTGGTCTAGATGGAGGTGGATTCTCAGAGGGAAAGCTGGCACGTTTGTCCGCCATAATAATGGGCCAGACTGTATGCGCCGGAGTGCAGGTGACGGAGAGAGGAGAACGACCTGGAAAGGGGACTCGACTTGGGTGTGCGGGAATTCATGTGAGCAATAAATAATATATACACTGGACATTGTCGGCAATAGCACCTCCGAGGACGTCATCCTGATTTGTCACTCGGGCCCACTCTCACCGAGTCATTCCACCTCCACCGGCGTTGACTAGTACAACCTCTCCTCGTTAATTCACTATCCAAATCCCAGTCTGATATCCTCGACATCCCTCGACCTTGATCACCCCAAGTCCGATATTTTATGCACAGACCGGTTTTACACTACACTTGGTACTGTGTACATATGATGACGTAATCCCGTCGGTTCGGATAATTACCTGGTACGCGTGTACCTACTCGGCAACCCTTGATTCACTATGTAGCACTCATTATTCAACACGTAACCTAACGACCCCTGTACCGGTGTATACAGGTCGTGCCAGTCGCTCTACGATCACTGAGTCATGCCACATCATGCCATCGTGAAACGCAGCCGAGAGTTCCGACGGCTATTCCATACGTGGGTCCTGATTTGCTGTCTGGTCTGTGCCTGACCTCAATGACTCTGCGTCGCCAACATACGCCTCAGTCCTTCACTGCGAGTTGGACAGTTCACGCCATTTATCACTTGCAGAGTCTGACTGCCATACCCAATGCATTACAAAATATTCTCTTTCTGATTCCAATCGCATTTCTCACAAGTGGACGCCAATCTCCCTCGACTGCCACGTGGTTGCCGTTAGCCGTTTCCAGGCCGTAAAAATGTAAAACTGCTCGTTGTTCCAAGTTCACCGGTCTGACCAGTCTGGGGATCAATCAGCTTGCTATCTCGACTTCATCCGTACTCTTTTTCGTCAAATCTCTCTCCTGTTCTCGCTCATCATCATGTTGAAAGGTCTCGGTAAGCTCGCAAAGAAAACATCCTCTGCCACACTCTCTGCCGGTACCGACGAGCCCCCTCGTTCAACAACCCCAACTCCCGGAAACCCAGATGGAAAACCAACATCTCGCACAGGTCTCTTGACTATCCGTGTTCTCTGGGCCGAAGGTCTCGCTTTGCCTAACGGTGCTTCAATCCCTCCCGCTGTCCAAGCTGCCCTGTCAACACAACAGGCCAAGGCTGTGGCATCCGTCTCTCCCTCAAGTGTCATGCAGGAACGATTAGCAAAGCGTCACAGCGCCAAAGACAGCATTCAGCGCACTCAGTGTTGGTGGCTACCGTATATCGTCATGGAGTTCGAAGTCAATCAAGTCTTGATTACACCTTTGGGTGGTGACATTGAGAAACCGCTCTACATGTATCAGGCTCAGTTGTATGTGTTTTCTTCTCACATGTATCAGGCTCAGTTGTATGTATTTTCTTCTCATATTGGCCCTCTCGCTTCACCTTTTTCTTAACCATCGACGTCTCTCGCAATTCCGAAATATCCATTCAGTGTTACCTTCGCGCGGAGAAACCCAAAGTCGGGAATGATGGATTGGCTGATGACATGGGCAACGATCTCTTTATGGGCGGAATCAAATTTACCCCTGACTTTGACAATATCGGCACTATCGGCCACGATCAGTGGTATGAACTCACCGGTGGTACAGGCAAAATTCAAATCGGCGTTGCTTACCAGCCAAGCTCAGGTCAATCTCTGACAATCGACGATTTCGAACTTATCACTGTCATCGGAAAGGGCAGTTTTGGCAAGGTCATGCAAGTCAGGAAACGTGATACCATGCGGATATATGCACTGAAGACCATCAGAAAGGCTCACATAGTAGACAGGAAGGAGATAACACATACGCTGGCTGAACGACTGGTCCTTGCGCGTGTCAACAATCCTTTCATCGTTCCTCTCAAGTTTAGCTTCCAGTCGGAACAAAAATTGTATTTAGTACTCGCGTGAGTCTATGTGCCAGGGTCTCATGCCGACACGGAACCTCACGAGTTATTTCACCTTCGTCAACGGTGGGGAACTGTTCCATCACCTGCAACGCGAACAACGCTTCAACGAGGAACGGTCCCGGTTCTACAGCGCTGAGCTCCTACTTGCGCTGGAACACCTTCACGAACTTGATGTTGTATACCGAGATCTTAAGCCAGAGAATATTCTTCTCGACTATACCGGGCATATCGCCCTTTGTGACTTTGGGCTCTGCAAGCTTAACATGAAGGATTCTGACACCACCAATACATTCTGTGGTACTCCCGAATACCTTGCGCCTGAAATTCTCAATGGCCAAGGATACAATAAAGCGATTGATTGGTGGACTCTTGGAGTCCTTTTGTACGAGATGCTTTCTGGCCTTCCTCCGTTCTATGATGAGGTGACCGATAAGATGTATCAAAAGATCCTCACCGATCCATTGGTCTTCGGTCCAGAAATCGGCGTCGAGGCTCGAAGTATCCTGACGAGCCTTCTTGATCGTGATCCGACGCGTCGTCTCGGTGTCAATGGTGCCGAGGAAATCAAGAAGCACCCATTCTTCGAGAAGCACATCGATTTCAAGAAACTCTTGCAGAAGAAGATTCAACCGCCCTTCAAACCCAGTGTTTCGAGTCCTGTGGATGTGTCGAACTTTGATACCCTGTTTACCACCGAAGCTCCCATCGATAGTTACGTCGATGGCTCCCAGCTGTCGTCTACTGTTCAAGCACAGTTTGCAGGATTTTCGTATGACGGGTCTGGCAGCGTTCCAATCAGCAACGCAAGAGCATAATACCCCCTGACATCATCACCCCACGTAGTAGATATCATACCCTTGTCAATCATTGGATGTATATGAGGAAACAATGTAATGGATTTTGGATTACGTGCATATGACTGATGTTTTCGTTTCTCTGCTCAGTGCAAATTATTTGAGACAGGATACCCCAAAAAAATATTGACAAGAGGGAGATTCGAACTCCCGCCTCCATACGGAGATGAGAAACCCGCCTTAGCAGGCAAGCTTTAGAGCTTGAGTCACACGCCTTGGACCGCTCGGCCATCTTGCCAGTTGATTGTATGAGTGTTATCTACATGACGAGGACGCGTGTTAGTGTTGTGGCTGTGCCAATGCTGAATCCCAGGTGAGATGCAGAGTTCGATACATCTACGTGTAAGACCGCGTCACCAGGTTAGAAAATTCGACACGATGGTAAGTAAACTGTACTATCTCTACCTCCCGATGGCATACAGCTAAAGATTTTCTAGCAGGCTCTTCTGGTATCTGACATCCTTTAGCGGTCCTTTCGCGCCAATTTCACCCAATGACGCGAGCCAGAATCGAATCTCTCCTTGCATCGTTCCCCAAACTCATCCCTACAAACAGTCAGCACACCTCCGTTGAGACATCCGAAGTTCGCTATGTCTACCAACCACTCGACAACCTCTACATACTCCTCATCACTAACAAAGCGTCGAACATCCTCCAGGACATCGATACGCTCCATCTCTTTGCACGCGTCGTGTCGGACATGTGCAAAAATATAGAGGAACATGAAATTCAGAGACACTCCTTTGAGTTGCTTGGCGCTTTTGACGAGATCGTTAGCTTGGGCTATCGGGAGCACGTCAACCTGATGCAAGTCAAGAGTGTGCTGGAGATGGAATCGCACGAGGAGAAAATACAGGAAATCATCGCAAGGAACAAAGAAGCAGAAGCGAAAGAAGAGCTCAAACGCCGTGCACGTCAGCTTGAACTTCAGCGCAGAGAGCAGCAGAAACGGGCATTGCCGGGTAATGGCTCCTACCTCGGTGGCGGCGTTTCCGGCTATGCGCCCGTCCCACGTTATGATGCCCCAGATATCTCCGCTGCACGAACGGCTTCTCCTGCACCTGCAGCAGCCTCGCGTGCGCCCAACTTCAAGACTGGTGGTATGAAACTCGGGAGCAAAAAGACCAAACAGGCGGAGATACTGGATGCACTCGGAAGTGACCTCACAATCGAGGATATGTCCTCTCCGCCCACCCCCGTCCCTGTAGAACCTCCTACTCTTGCTCAGAAAGACGCAAGAGGAAGTCTTCCGACCGTTACTCAAGAAAACGTGCACATTGTGATCAAGGAAACGATTTCTGTCTCCCTCATGCATGAAGGTGGTGTCAAATCCATGGAGTTAAAGGGTGACATGAACCTCCAAGTTTCCGAGCCTTCCAACGCACATATCAAGCTTACTCTCGCCCCCTCCACGACGGACCTGGGCTCAGAGCTCCAATTCAAGCAACATCCTAACGTCGCTAGGTTTGCACCAAACCAGGAGAAAATCATTGCGCTGAAGGACTCTTCGCGAGCATTCCCCGTTGGCCAAGCACTTGCTGTGCTCAAATGGAGATACGCAGGCAACGACGAGAGTTATGTTCCTCTTTCCATTAGGACCTACTTTTCCCCCTTTTGTCAATGCAGAATCTTCTGACATGATGGTTCCTCCTCACAGTCAACTGCTGGCCATCGCCTTCAAATGATGGGACATGTGAAGTCAACATCGAGTATGAGCTCGAGAACGAGAACATCACACTCTACGATGTCACCATCTCCATACCACTCCCTTCTGGTTCCTACCCGACCGTCTCTGAGTCATCCAGTTGGTCACTCAACACATCCACCCATGCCCTCGATTGGTCTATTCCTCGGATCTCCGCTGACGAGCGGTCTGGAACGCTCGAGTTCACCGTAGGCGGGGATGACGTTGGGGCGTTCTTCCCTGTCAGAGTGTCCTTCGTTGCTCAAGGCAGTCTTGCAGGGATTGGGATCGCCCAAGTGAGCAAGGTTAATGGAGAAGATGTTGTGTTTTCTTGCGATACTATGGTTAGTACCGAGGCATATGTCGTGCTTTGAGCGGCCTCCACGCTCGTGTACGTACAAATACTGGTCCTTGAGAGGTGGATCTGAATGTATAGAACATTCGAAGAGCTCCCTACTACCCTCAGCTAAGACTGTCTACACTAACAATCAACCTATCACGCCAGCACCAGTCAGATGTCAGTAGAAACGAGTCCCTACCCCTACCAATGCGTACAGTGGTGAACAAGATCATACTTCAGATGCCAAATGAGATAATAGAGCAGGAATGGTGGTAGAACCTGGCCCCTCTAAAATGTCTGTAGTTGATTCCCAGAGATACCAAGGAAGTTGTGTATTGGAAATATACAGTGACTAACCATGACTATCAGATGAGTCTTCCATGTACGTTCAACGGTAAAGCATAGGAACGACGAATGGTGGGGTTCTCTGGAGTGCTGATGATGTGTGACGGCGCTGCGTCCTGATTCGCAAGTCAGATCCACCCGTTCATCAAGCTGCATCGTCATGTAGCAAGATATATTCGCGATTTGACAAGCCGAATTTGATGACGTCTGAAGCTTTCAATTCATAAAATCTCGTAGTTGGTATGACTTCGTCATTGACGTGGGTTCCGTTTGTAGATTCCAGGTCAATGATGAATGGTCTAAGAGTATCTGTCAGCAGTATGAAGGGACCCACACGGCATAGGACAAACTTGATAACCGGTTTTGAGGTTCCGAATTCATCTTTTTCTTGCACTTGGCGGTCTATAGTAGACAGTGAGTGGATAAGGATACAGACCTCAAAAGGTATAACATCGTACGTTGGATCACTGCGTGTTGTTTGGAACAAGAAGGATGCTCGATGAATATATCAGCAACTGTACGATCCCTTCCTATCAAATAGGCACTTTGTCGATGAATATGAAGGAGCTCTACAAAGATGATGGGACCGAAGATGTCACATAGTTAAGGGATATTAAGAGGTTCGAGACATACCTATCTGTTCGCTTCCTTTGAAAACATATAATCTCCAACTAAGTGCTGGTTTTCTGGCCTCGGGTGGTTCGTTGTATTTCAATACAGTGCTCGTCCCATCTGCTGCCTTGACGGTGTTGGTAGCAGCTGCGAGTAATCCGGATGGGTTGAAATTTGGTTTTGCCTTGTCGACTGGGCTTTTAGACCGTGTCCTGGAGCCGGAGCGGCGTCGTGCGGAGCGACGTTCGGGGGAAGCAGAACGACGTGACGGTCCTGAACGACCCCTGCTAGTTTCTCGATGGTGTCCTCCGCGACCTGCATCATCCCTGTCCCGATCTTTCCGATGTTCATGACGACGCTCACTGTCGCTACCTTGCTCTTGATCGCGCTCTCTGTCCCTCCTGCTACCGTAGTCGCGCCTGTCAGACCTTCTGTCATCCCGGTATTCTCGTCTGTCACCTCTGCGCTCTCCATCTCGCCTGGGACTGTCACGACGACCGTTAGCGTATCTGTCATAGTCTGTTCTCTCAGATTTCCTGTGCTTGTAGCTTTTATCCTCGTAACCGTCGCGTTTAGAGGTATTGTCTCTACAGTAATTGTGAGTACGCTGTTCACGCGACATAGTGTAGGTTGTCCTTTGCTGTCAGAGTTGTCGGTGCCGTGCTGTTGGGGGTCGGTCAAATGCCTTGTGAGAAAACAAACAGCAACGCTACTAACGCCATAAACAACTTCAACTTGACAGACAGGTTGAACACGATCTGCATTACAAAACTAAAAGGTGTCGGTGATACAGTAACTGAAATGTCCGCTCGCCCTCCTACGCCTCTCTCAAATGGGTCCGTGCAGTATTACATGCAGTCTTCTCCTTTAATACACCTCCCGAACCTGCGTTGTCGTGCACCCTGTCGTGCAGTGCTTGGTGGTCTCATGACAGGATACAGTCCGAGGTTGTCACCTCCTTCATCGAAGCCCTCAAAGTCTAGTCTAAACGGATCGTATGGAACACCATGGAACGTAGCCGAAAAGTCTACTGCTGCGTTGATGCCACTGGTCGTAGATAGAGAGGACCCATGCTCTTTTCCGTACAACATGGGCGTCGGATCTGGGAATGCGTCCTGCGGGATCGAAGGGGGTGAAATCGAAATTGATGTCGTGCTTGGAAAGAGTTCGTATTCTCCTTGCCACCCTACCACTACTCGCGTCACGTCTATCCAGCCCTTGCTCGACGACGCGTCGGTCTCTCTTTGTGACATGAGAGGGGTATCTGGAGGCGTGCTCGGATGCATCAGCGTGTGGTTCAGTGCGCGTGGAGCGTCTCCGAGTCCGATTAAACCGAAACCGCCAAGGGCACGCAAGAAGGTGGTGAGACAGCACACGAAGATAAATAACACGATTCTATCCCAGCAACTTCGAGGAAGAAGTTGGATGTAGCACGCGGAGGCTGATGCCAGGATACATGTTCCCTGCTTCATACGCCTTTGAAGCCATCGCTCAACTCTGTGTCTGGCAAGTTCTCCTGTTCGTTTCGTCGAATGTCTGGGAATATGTGATGTTTGCATGTCGGTGGAGGTGAGCGGGCTTCAAGTTCTGTGCCAGTGGTCAATGATACTTGGGACCGACGGACGAGGCTGAACATCTGACATGTCCCTCTCACATAACCGCAAAATGCCAATGTACCGATGTGGCAACTGGCATTCTTTCTCGTGGGTCGATGCATCCGTCGTCCATTCCCTCTGATGCTAATGCTGGCACAGATAGCTCATCGCACTTTTTCTCGTCCAATCTCTGTCCCCTCAACAGCGTGCCAGGTATTCTCTGACCGCCTGTAGGAGCTAGTTTCGGATACTCCGAGATAAATCAAATGTACGTAGGAAGATCCGAGAGTATCTGCGACTTTCAGTTGTCATGTTTTCTTTGTACATCTCCCTGGTATCTAGCGAGTGTGAATGGGATTGCAGTGATGTATACTAACGACTGCTGCTAGCGATTGTGGCTGCAGCGCCATGAGACAGGGATACCAGTGGGTGCGTACCGTCCAGGTATGGGGAACACTCACGATTAACGGCTTCCATATCTCGTTCATGGAAGTGAGTTGGCTTCTCATCATGTTACCTCGGGTTGGTGGCTCGTGACGTCCGTGGCATTCTTCGCTAACCAGATCCTGCTGTTCGCTACAAAAATTCCGATCGACGTATCTGAAGTTCATGGCCGAACGTACCTAGTCATTAACTACAGTATACATCGACTTGGAATCCCTACACGAGGGTACGGATCTCCTTCCGGGAAGAACAGCAAATCTCGGCAGGGAAATATGTTGTACCCAGACGATGTTCTCGATGTCACCCTCCAATAGTGGGCTCAGGTTTAAATAACATCAACTCTGAATGAAAGATCCAGAGTGAACATCGGTGGATCTCCCCTCACCCTAGCGAATACGGTATTGCATTTTCGCACTGTTCGTGACGTGAGTGTGGACGATGTTGATGTATGGTTAATCTTCCTAAGTGTTATGCATTGGTTTGTCGCGGACACACTTCCGCAATGCATTGGGAGTTCACTCCGACGTACTGTTTTTGGGCTGCTACTTGCAACACTGATAGGCAGGGATCATTAGCATCTAGAACGCGCCCCTGTACTCGTATTTCTCAGGTGTCTACATGGAGAGTGGTCCATTTACTACCTCTGTTGGGGGGACCCCAGCAACTCGTTCATGAGTACTGACAGCCAAAACCGCCATATCCGAATCATTTGCATGAGCAACGATGTACAGTGCGAACGGCGACATTGGCTTCTGGGAACTCGCTCAGGACCGAAACGAGCATACACCGTTCCACAGGCGCAGATTCGCACTGGTCGGGCTCCAAAGTTTGCTCAGCAACTTACGCGTATGTCGCTGTTCTCATACTTATTTCCTAGGGTAATCGTTCTGCGGACGGCAATTAATACACAACGCTTCTCTTACAGTGCCAGAAAGCTGTGAGTATGCACGAGGCAAAGTTCAATAGTGCATCGTCAGCCAAGCGAGCTATCTTCGCATATGAGGGGGGGATGATTAAACTTGGTAAAGTGTAACTATGACACCATCATACAGCCCTCAAACACGACCAATTACACCGCAGGCTGCCCTTCCGCCTGCATTACCGGTTTTGTGGGAGTCTTCGTTCCCCCCTCTGCCAAGGTCATCCTCACCCTATAGGGGTATGAGTGTGCGAAGAGAAGGAAAGAAATTCAGGATGGCTTCTCACCTGGTGCACGACCACCGCACGACTGGACGTGTGTGCCAATCTAGGTAACTATCATGTCAAGCGTCAGTTTGGGGATTGAACGCACCCTATTACGCTAAGACGGCCGTTCAGAGAGATGGCCTTATCCGTGAACGAGAACGTCGCAGTTCCATATTCGTCGCTAACAATATTTCCCAGGTCGCCGACATGCCTCGCCGAGTCCGTCGGGGCACCATGCGGCTGTCCAAACGGGTTGTAATGAGAACCTGTGGAAAGACACCCTTGGCTCAGGTCGCCGAGCTCATGGATGTGGAATCCTCGCAACGAGGAGGGATCGAGGTTCTCGAGTGTCCCTGAAACAGTGACAGGGCCATCTTTCGTCGATTGTTCAAAAGTCACTCTTCCAGAGACGGGCGAGTCGCCTCTCAACACTACGACTGCCTTTTGAACCAGCGCTGCTTCTTCAGTCGCATTGAAGAACAAATTGTACAGTACGAAGACTGCTGCTGCAGTGAGTGCGACTGTGAGGTAGATAGATCTGTTGGATTTCCTCTCGTTGAAAGAATCCATCGTGCTGAGGGGGAGAACGAACGAGGGATGTTGGACGCGTGAGCAAGTTGTGCGAACTTGCGCACTCCTTCCGAAGCGACACGGGCGCCGCCTAACAAAAGCCCCTGTCTGTATGACCCCAATCCAATCGGTGTGCACAAGATAGTATAATACGCAGAAAAATATATATCTATGAACAGGAGGAGACTAGCCGACACAACAAAAGATGCTATTGTATAGAAAAAAAATATGCAGAAAAGTCGAATGTGACACCGAAAAGCAACCTTTCAACCTCCTAAACCATCAAAACCTGTGTTTTGTACGAGATAAACGTAGCACCGACATACTCTGCTTGACGAGATCTGGCAGCCGCCTAGATAGCGACTATGAACGAGTCCGAACGGGGCGAGAAAGGAATGGAATGAAGCGAGGGGGAGTCTGGTTGGACATCTTGCTTAGAAAAATAGATACGTCGTGATAAACACGCCAAGGGCTATGATGATAACCACCTGCAGTGGTACACCATCCTGGTGTATAATCGTGTCACGTTCCACCATCGTTCCCACTTCCGTCCCAAAATACGTGCTTGCACCATCATCGGATCCAACATATTTCCGTCGATATTCGGTTGTTGCAACAGACTCGGGTGCAACAGACTCAGGTGCTGTCGAGCTCGGGTCTGGTACGGCTGCTAACAGTGCTCGTAGCCGCTGTATCTCAGCCTGAGCATCGTTGAGCTTGAGCTCGAGTTCGCGATTGACCTGGATGGATTGCATAGTTTGAACAGTTTGAACAGCTTGGCTTGGGGGTGGTGAAGAGGGTGGCGATGGTTGGTGGACGTTGACGTTTACGATGCCCACGCCAGGTCCGCTTGTTGAGCGCTGGAATTTGGGAGATTCTTCTCTCGAGTCGTCCCGGTAAAGACTATCGGATTCTCGCACACGTGGGGGAGACGATGGACGTGCAGGAGCGAACGAGGATATCGAAGGTCCTTCAGCCTGGGTAGACCAAGCAGGAATAGGCTGTGGCGGTTCGCGAGGTGCACCCACAGTCCCATAATTCTGCGATTCAGATCGGACCTAAAACAACTCCAAGGTGTAGAATGATGCCACATACCTCAATGCCTGAACTTCCAGCAATCGGCATGATAGGTCTAGCAGTGGGTTCATCCATCGGCACTTCCTCTTCCTCTTCGATGTGTCCTTCAGGTGGAAGATACACAACACGCAGCTTTTGCTGGTGGACTTTCCATTCTTCCCCTGCATTACTAGGAGCATTCCAGATATCCTGTAAGTCCTTGGTCTCCTTTTCGGGTGTGATGAGGGTACTTTGAATAAGGAACTTGTCCTTGCATTTGGCTGACAGTGGGGGCTCTTCTTTCATGGGTTGAAGCATTACTGAAAGAAATAAGGGGTTGTACTTTAGACACAGAGGAGAGATAACGTTGCACGAGGCATTACTGATACCTCGACGCTGTCACCTGGTTCAATTCTACCAGAGTTAGGACGAACGCAGTACAACTTTGGTGCTGTCGTTTTGACTTTGAATGCGACTGGGACCGCATTCTGATTTGTGACTAATAGGACTTTTTTGACGAGCTGGCTGAACGGTCTGTTGAAGCCCAACGCATTGTTGGGAACGAGATGGACGGACATTTGAGGTAGTGAGGGGGGTAGGAGGGATGGGTTGGTAACGTTCGACCAGGGCTTTTGAGCGGAGTTTTAGAGCCACTGTGAGCTTTATTCCTACCGCGGCGAGGATCACACACGGTCAGCCAACTCGTGTTTTCTGCGTGCTCAACACACCTCCGCACAGCTCCAGCGCAAACCCGCGCGAGGTCAACGAGGCTCGATAAAATCATATCCTGCAAAATCTCATCATCACGGTCCAGAACATCGTCCCCTGACTCTTCTACCTCAATTGGTCCTTGGTGCATGTTTAATGCTGTTCAGGTAGCTGACCATGCACTACACTTTTCGTGCAAGAAAACCTACCGTCGTCCGTGCGCGACAACGTGAAAGTACGGGATTTCGCCAGGTGACGGTCACTATTTCGTCGGCGTGAGCTGAAAATGAACAATGTCGGGTTTGAAATAACGATCCGACTCCGTTGACATCCAACATGACATTCATCATCAAAAACTTCTTTCAATACATGCATGGCTATCTCATGGCGAGGTGTAGTCCAAATCTCTGCTCTGTTCAACTTCCCTCACTCAGAAAATGGCTTCAGGGCTGCATGGACCAACCACAAGTCCGCGATGAGTCTGACTCGGTCAATCACTTGTCTGGGAGGGCCGTCTTTGACAGCATCCCAGTGTGCCTTGACAGTCTCCCATCCCAAAATACCGTAATAGAGATCGTTCTCGCCGACAGCCGGAGCCCAGCTATCTCCGTAGAAATTGGGAGTTCCGGCAAGCGCCTGGTGAAGCTCTTGAACCAACGGTTCTAACTGAGCCATCGTGTTTCCTTCCTTCAGTTTGAAGGTGACGAATTCAGTGATGGGGGCATTGAGAGGTCCCTCGGTGCTCTCGAACTCGACGTAGTTGCTTATCGGTGGAGAACCATAGGCAGGACGAGAAGCTTCTGCTAATTCTGCCTGATTAGAGAGTGCATCACGGTCATCTTTCGAGA
The DNA here is from genome assembly GCA_038094055.1 of Chalciporus sphaerocephalus. Classification (NCBI taxonomy): domain Eukaryota; kingdom Fungi; phylum Basidiomycota; class Agaricomycetes; order Boletales; family Boletaceae; genus Chalciporus; species Chalciporus sphaerocephalus. Next base: position 511,263 of record JBBPTH010000001.1, read on the forward strand.
TCCAGTCTACAGCGGGGACAAGTCAGTCCCGTCGATATCAAGCGCTGGATGGCGATGTGGTACGAAAATCGCACCGTTGACCAAGAAAACGACCGAGTCGTCTTCGGTTTCATATCCGATGTAAGATCTTAAATTTGATATTGATTGAACACAGTTCCGCAGGAGTGGCAAATGAGGTGGGACGTACTTTTTCAACCCGTCTGCTTTAGCGAGCAGAGAAAGTACACCATTGAGGGAGACTGAGCCTGACTTGTAAGCCTCGGATGCCTTGAAGTGAGTGATTGCGGTGTGAGACGGCATGGTGAGAGTTACAGTGTGAGGAGTGGAAGGATCTCCGTCTGACCTCCGTCACCAATCCGAGCCGGCAACCAACAAGTCGCCGGCAATCTTCCAACTGACGTCACGTCCGCATCACTCACCAACCACCGAGTAGCTGCTGCACCATGCAGACCCAGTTCACCTCCAGGGATTATGCCTCGTTTTTCTTTGCAGGTATGTCTCAAACTTATTGCTAGAGTTCACTTGCTCAACGACTCGCAAAGGGGCGGTGTGCTGCACGTTTGTCACTCCTTCGAGTCTGAAATCCAAGTCGTCAACTAAACATTGCTCGTAGGCTCACCCACGGTGCCATGACGCGTGAGTGTCCTTCATTGACACTTGGCTAAATACATGCGTTATCACAGTTTCGAACAGCGGTCGATGTCGTCAAGACACGTATTCAAGTCGTCCCTGCATACAAGAAGTTTAACATCATCACTGGCACTCGACACGTAATCGCGAAAGAGAGTGCGAGGGATCTCTTGACGGGTTTCGGACCTACTGCTGTAGGCTATTTCATCCAGGGAGGCGCCAAGTTCGCTGGGTACGAGTACTGGAAAGCAAGGTCGGTAGCGTGGATGGGTGGACAAGAGCAAGCGACCAAATATCGCACTGCAATTTACCTCGGCTCAGCAAGTGTTGCAGAGTGAATTATTTCCTACTTTTTAGACAGTTAGTCTGACAACATTCGTTACCACGATCCAGATTTTTCGCAGATATATTGCTTACCCCACTGGAGGCCACGAGGATTAGGCTTGTCTCGCAGAAGAACTACGCCACTGGCCTCGTTACTGGCTTAGCCCGCCTCGCCCGGGAAGGTGGAATCGCAGATTTGTATGCAGGTTTTCTGCCCATTATCTGCAAGCTTAGTGTACCCTCCAACCATCATATTCATACTGACTACCTCTAAAAGGCAAATCCCCTATGCGATCGGACAGTTCACAGTGAATGAACTGTGTCACGAAGTCGCTTTTCGTGCCATGTCGGAGGAGACTCGGAGGAATATGTCTGGCACGAGGAATTTCTCTATTCAGCTTGGCAGCGGAATCATTGCAGGTTTTGCAGCTGCAGTTCTCAGCCAGGTCAGCATGTCATACACCTTTCTTGAAGAAGTCGTTGATCAGGTTTCCACAGCCTGCCGACACATTGCTTAGCCAAATTAACAAAGGACATGGTCCCAAAGGATCTATGACGTATAGGCTCAGCGTCCTAGCACGGCAGGCAGGGTTTCGTGGCCTTTTTGCTGGCTTGGGCCCGAGAATGGCGATGACCGCAGGGTTAGTTTCCGGTCAGTTCTTGTTGTATGGAAGCATCAAGCAAGCTCTTGGTTCCCCTCCGGGCGTGGAGATTCACAAGGAGAGGAACGCATCAGTGTAATGAACAATGTTTAAAGTCCTTAGATCGAACCAGGTTACTCAGTGGATTGTTCTCTATGAATTCAGGCTGCATACAGGGAGGGCTTCAGAACCTTTACATAGATCAGTCATAACATGGATCTCTTCCAAGAATCTGTGCGAGTCGAGATTTGACGCCAACTTGCTGAGTAGCTTCATCGCTGGTGAGGTCCCATTCCAGGAATCGACGCGCAACTTCCTCGGCAGCTTGGAGGTCTTCTCGTTCATCATCGGTCATTTTCTCTTCAAGCAATTTCCCAAGCTTGTGGTCGGCCAGGAGCTTGCTTGTAGAGCCCCGAAAGGGGATGAGCATACAGGGATAAATTAAATTGCGTGAGGTGCAGAGAGTGCATTACCTGACACACTGAGCCCTGGCCGCAATGCGACGGGGGAGTCCGAACATTGCTGCACACTGGGCGGCATGAGAGGAAAGCGAAAGACCTGGTGCAACACTACGAAAGTTCAGTACGGCACCCCTTCAGCAAGTGCAGAGAATCCCAACGATTACCGATACAGGTACATAATCTTCTCGCCAGGAGCTAGTCCTCGAGAAACACTCTCTTCTGCCTGAGAGCCCGAGACGACCAATTCATCGGTATCTAGGACGTCACCGGTGCTGGAGGTGAAGAGAACTTGCATATGAATGAAACTTATCGGGAGTTTGTGTGGGTCAAGCAAGTCTTTCCGAAAAACCTCGTGAAAGTGAGTTGCGACGAGGACTTTTGGGCAGTCTTTTCCACGGCCCAGGAGATGCTTCAAAACACCGCAGAAGAGACCAGCTCCATCTGGAGAATGTAGCAAATGGATAGATATAACTGTACTGAAACACAAACCAACCTTTTGCCACTGTTCCTTTCCCAAATTCATCAAGTAAAATCAGCGACCTTGAGGTACAATTTCGCAGAGCAAACGATACTTGATTGAGATCAATCATGAACGCCGATTGAGCCTCGAAGAAAGCGAGCTATGAGCAAGAATGATCATCGAACTGGAACATAATACCTTCGAGATTGTTTCTCTAGTCTGGATCCGTGTGAAAACTACACACGATTTTAGCTCGATGCATGCAGTGATAGTGATTTGATGGACGGACCTCTATCAACTATCCCCAGCGTAGCGGATTCAACAGGGACGAAGCTGCAAAAGCTTAGATATGACTGCTTGCGGGTGCTGCGCGACTAACCTCCCGATCTAGTAACCGAAGCAGTGAAGAGGGGCAGTTTCCAAGTTATCTTACCAACGACACATACCTGTGCCATGAATTGAATGATAGCAACCTGTTTGAGATAAACACTCTGCGAGTTCCTTGACAGTCAGCACCCACTACAGCAAGAAGTGATCCCACAACAGACTTTTCCGCAAGCATTAGCTCCTGTACAAAGAATCACACTGCTCCATGAGGTCCTTTCTTTGCCATTCGAAGCCTCTTCTTCCTTATGCGATTGTCCCAGACCAACTCCACCTACGAGGCGGGCATCGTTGGGAACGAAAGTGTCCAAGAACTGCTCTTGCAGGGGATGCCTCCCTTGAACGATATCAATGACGGGCTCCTCCACCATCTGCGGACGCCGATAGCTGAATGCTCTTGCGGCCTCTGCAAATGAAAGCAAGCAATCAAGCTCAGCACAAACATTGCAGGCATTTCCCATAGCTTGGTCGTATGTAAGGATCCCGTTCAGCAACTCCTGGACAATTTCTATTTCTCGGTCAACTATTGCGGGGTGAAGATCTCCAATATGATTGTCCATGTCTACGACAGAGATGGTGATGTCAGTTGCAAGCACATTGGAAAAATGTACCTTGCATCTCTTTGGATTTAAAGTAGACCTGGGACCTAAAGTGACCTAAGACTTTAAGCGATGCACTTGAATAATAGAACTCACTCCGAGGAGAACTTATTGTGGGGTGAGCTACTTGTGAAATGAAGTAGTGAGAAGATTCACCTGGAAGGTCCATCCATCCAATACTTCGATACCCGTCTCTGCCTCCCACTCTTCTCGCATTGGTACAGTGATAAGAAAGCCTTTTAGTGAGTTTGGTTTGGTTTGGCCTTGACTACATGCCTGAGCGGATATCACACGAACCGAGCTGGGGAAAGTATACAACGTTCAATGATTCGGCATACTCAGCAGGAACAACTTGAGATATCTGCTCAGCAACTTTCGACAGCACGGAATCTATTCCACGGTAAACGTGTTTCCGCTTGTCAAGTTCCTCATCGACGTTTGCACGGACGCACACACGACCAGCCTCAGCTGATTCTTCCCAATCGATCGTTTCATTGATACTACCACCGACTTCCTTGAAACGACTCACATCCAACACCTCGGTGAGCTACAATAACTCAGAACTTGCACGATGACTTCACAGATGGAAACTTACTCTTACAACAATGCCAACATGCCTACCATGGTGTAGTTCCACTAACGCATCACGAATCATTGCACAATGATAGGTAAACTTCACCAACGCCTGCCAATCAGAAACTGACCCTTTGCCAGACCGCATGGCCACGAAGATTCTGGGAATATTGGCGACGCCTTTGAGGTGAACCTGTAGTGTGTGGACAACAGGCAAATTCTCAGGGCGCAAGAAACATTCTATGGCATCGTGTCGCGATTTGAGCACCGCAAGTGACAACGAGGGGCGCATACACCATGTGCGAAGCAGAGAACGGCCCAGCGGGGTTCGTGTAGTGTTCAAAATCCCTAAATACTACGGTCCGTGAATGAACGAGGGGCGCAAAGAGATTAACAAAGACCATATAGGGACAACCCTTCTTTCGTTTTCTCAGAGTGAATAGACGCGTGATTCTCGTTTTCAAAGACTTGCAAAGAGCTGTCACAACAATGTGTCAGTGGCAATTCGTACGATTTGAATAAACTCACAAGAGTGTGTCTGCATTAACGTGCATCACTTGATCGCTGAGCGGCGGTGAGCAATGCAAACCCGATACCAAGAAAGAAAGGCATACAGTGCGAGGGCTTCTATACCACAGATATCCAAAGGCACTGTACCGTCATCATCCATTTCACCCGCCACTTTCTCTCGGGCAAGGAAGTCAAGTAGAGCGCCCACTGAGGATTTCTACGCAAAAGGCATGAGCTGCTGGCCCACATCAATTTCTGAACAACTTACACATAGAGGTGCTGATTCCAAAGAAGCGAAGTTCGCTATGCGTATAGCTGCATTCCATCTCTCCATGATTGGATCACCATTTACCTCCCTTCGTTTCGCCATGAAGTCATAACACGCGTTCCTTAGTCCGGACACGAGTGACACGTCGGATATATGCTCATCATTTGCCTCTAAATAAGAGTCCAGCTGCGCCAGGAGTCTCAACGAGAGCAACCTATCTTGGCCCCTGCGGGGGGTAAATTCCTTGTGTGGTCTTATCTGGAAAATACAGCCAGATGATTCGGCTAGAAAGACTAGGGTGATCCTGACTCTATGTGCCTATAAAGTAGCAGCGTACCCTGACGTTGTAAAACTGAAATGAACGCATCGTCCGCCTTTGAGCTAGTAAGGATGACATCGGGATTCGATTGTTCCAGGACTACAAGATATTCAGCATTTTGGGTTGGTGTAGAGGATGAGTAACTGACGCATGTTCGTCAGGTCATAATGCACATCCTCTTGAGTGTCTTCGAGTATATAAACAATACATTTAACGGGGTCATAGTAAGCACAACCAAGCTGGCCGCTACCAATGACACGATAGTCAAACTGGGACGGAAGAAGGCATATGGACTACTTACTGCTGACAGAGTATCGTCAAGCAAACCTAGATGTCAGTTAGCGAAGGATAGAATCAGCTGCCTCAGATATCGCAACAGTACCTTTTCAGGATTCAACGTGGAACCAGAATTCGACGAATCAGGTTCACCTTGCAAATCGACGGCGTTGTCCCATCTTACTCGCTTGGAATCCATCCCAGCTTTTAAGCCTACATCTGCGTGAAACAGTTCCGATCCATCCTCCGTTTGGTTACGGGTAGACCTCATGCGCTTCAAACCTGACCTGGACGCCATTGTAACAGACCGTGCTGGAGGCAAAGACAAATTGTGGTTCCGATGAAAAATACGATGCTGAAGAATTGAAACGAGGGACACGTGATCGCAATCAAACCAAAACCTATTACTAGAGTAGCCATCCATGCTCGGTGTGAACACATCCTTCCCTATTTCATGCAAATAAGTAACAGACGGGGAGGGAAAGGATACTAGAACTCGACGAGTTTGTTACAACACCGGAAACAAAGTATATCGAAAGAAATTGCTACTTCTTCATTCGTAGAAGTTCCCTTGAATCCTCTCCAGTGACTACGCATCGACAAGTCAGAAAACAGTCAATGTCCTGTCAATATTTTTCAAAATTGTAGACATACCATTCAGGAGTAAACTTTGGGCATCAAGCATGACGCGATTTCCTGACGCAGCCAAGACGTTGGCGATATCTCGTGCAGCCTCTAGACGACGTAGTTCGAGGAAACCTTTATTTGCTCGCATGGCTTCACCAATGAGTTCTGCACTACGAGCTTCACCCTGCGCTCTAACAATAATTGATTGTTTCTCCTGAATTGCCTGGTCAACTAGGAAGGCAGCTCGAAGTGCAGTTTGTTGTGCAACTTGTTTAGCCTCTACAGCATGTGTGAACTCGGGAGAGAATGCAACATGAGTAATTGAGACATCATCAAGCACTATATTAAATCGCAGAGCCCGGGTTGTAAGGTTTTCACGAATTAATCGAGAGACCATTTCTCGTTGAGTAATCAATTGACTAGCATTGAATTGTGCAACCACACTCTTGAGAACTTCGTTGACAATTGATGGTAATACGCGTTCGTCGTAGTCCTTCCCAAGTTCACGGAATATCTTAGGCAGTGCAGAGGTAGATGGCCTTGAAAGAACTCTGCATGTGATGTTCACCATTTGTAGATCTTTTGTCCCAGTCAAACTTGCAACACTCCTGGGTTTGGCACGAATGTCAAAGATGATCGGTGTCTCAAGCCAAGGAAGCTAAGTAGCTAAATGAAGCTAGAAAATAGAATAAGAGAAAGGAGACGCACCATGAGGTGTGTTCCCTCACTGTAAACCTCATCCTTTACTCCATGTAGGCTGGACGAAGCGCGTCAGCGGATGTGCATCTGACAATTCATTGCTCTTACCGGGTATATTTTATAGCACGATGACCACCATCGACTTGAAAGGGATGTAGCGGGACTCTAACGGAAAAAGACACCACGCACCATTGAATAGACTAGCGTTGAGAAGTAGCCCACCACCAACGAGTGCTACCAACAACCCTCCCCCAGCAAACATTCGCTGGGGACCACCGCTCCCTTGACTGCCTGCCCGCTGCAGCTGCTGCGCGAACCTTCGAAATGCCTCTGGACTACTCATGGATGTTCAATTTTTGGTGGTGTCGGTAAACATTGAACTGGCTCTGAGCAGGCGCTCTAGCACCCGGAAAAACGGCACGTGACCGTCTCCTCTAACTTTCCAAACTCTTCAGATAGTCGACTGTGACTTTCCCCCCCAAAGCAGCCGAGGATGTCAGTAGTATTTGCTCAGAGCGAGGTAGCAAGCAGCGTGGTCAGTTTCCTGTCAATTCTTCTGAATTCTGATTGATTAGGTATTCAGCTTGGCTGGATATCTATTGCTTGCTGGATCATCGTATATTCTCCACAAATTATAGAAAACTACCAGCTGAAAAGCGGGGAGGGCTTGTCTCTTTTCTTCATCTATACATGGCTCCTAGGCGATCTTTGTAATCTGGGTGGTGCTCTGATGGCACAGTTGCTCCCAACTGTGATCATTCTAGGGGTTTACTATACCCTTTGCGACACTATCTTGCTTCTCCAGATATACTACTACCGATACAGGAAGCGCACGCGGAGGACCCGCGGAGAAGCCACTCCGACGGAACATTCGTGTCTCATTGGGAACAATGCATTGGTACACGGTTCAGAGGCTCGCCAACCGCCTGTATTGCGAATGTTTCTGCAGTATGCCACTGCAGTTGTATTTGTGATGGCTACAGGAGTGGTTGCTTACATGATCAGTGAGCGTATAGATCACGATGATTCTTCCACTATTCCACCAGATACGCCATTGGAGTGGAGAGTTCAAGTAGTAGGATGGATAAGCGCACTTTTGTATTGTGAGTTCTGGTTGATCTGGTATAAGAAAGTTATTGACGCTTCCCCAGTGGGGGCTCGAGTGCCACAAGTATGTGAGTAAGCTCTCGAAGTCTATGATGGGTTCCGATTTCAAGTGACTGTTTCCCAGTGAAAAACTTCAAAACTAGATGCGAGGGCCTTGCACCTGGCCTGTTTTTGTTCGCAATCCTTGGGAATGGGACGTACGCTTTGTCAATTGTGGTCGCGTCCAATGGTCGCAACTATTTGATAAGGAATGCGAGCTGGCTTGCAGGTATGATTACTTCAAACATCACCTGTGCTATGTATGACCTATAATACTTTGCAGGAAGTGTATTGACCATCTTCCTCGACCTGATCGTGCGTGACGAGCGATTCTCACCTTATCACCTCGTACTCACAGTATGGCAACTCGCTATTCCTTCAGGTACTCTGTCAGTTCTTCTATTACGGTTTTATGTCTCGGCAGCGGGGATGGATTGATGCAGCGGGTGCATGAGTTGCCGTTATGAAGATGTCTATAACTCAGATGAGGGGGTATACGGGGGATCGATGACCGTAGACTGTCGCGATAGAAGCGCCAATACAGTATTACTAGCCTGAGGGCTGTCGGCTTACTGGTGGATCTGTGAGGAGGATGACCTGGTTCGGCGGGCTTGTCCGGTTGTGTGTGGGAGACTTTGCATCTGGGCAGCCTCGTTGTTAGACCTCGTGTTCGAGATGCTATTTTGCCGCTACACGTTGCAGTCTCATCATGCAATTTAGGTCGAAATATCCTCCTACAGTAACTCGTCGCGACATGCGCCAGGCCTCGTGCTCCTCGATGAGCACCACATCTCATATTTCGCAGGTACATTCTTATCCGTGCGATTACCTTCATATACAGAACAAGGTCTTCATTGTTGCCTCGCATTCCCTGCTGCTGTGCTTTACCAGATAATGCCCATAAACTCAGACATCGTTTGATCGCCACCACGCCTTCGGCTTGACAGCCGCTTTGCACGCCGCATCCTACTGGACGCCCTACGACAACGTTATTATTTAAACGATCCCGCCCACCCCCTCATCTGTCTTATATGCCCCACGACATCGTTTAAATTCTAGCCATCTCATCGATCATACTTCTCCCGCGTCACTATGCAGTGCCCATCTCCGTCTCGTTCTGCTCGCGATGACAGTGTTCTCCCCGTACATCATCATGGTTGGAAGCTCTCAGAAATTCCAAAGTTTTCATCCCGACCATCCAGCACGACTTCTTCTACATCCAGTTCTCCCTCCTCCCCACCTCCACCATACGAAGACATCCACTTCGTTTCGAAACCCATCTTAACGTCTCACCTCTCCGGGTCAATCGAGCCTCCCTCTATTCAGCGTCTCAGTCCTTTGAGCAACACAGTATCCCGTTCAACTCGGAATTCGAATATTCCCGAGCTTACAGCGTCACATAACTCCCAGGTGTCGATCCCTCACTTGAGGGAAGCACTCAATTCACTTGACACACAAATGGCTTCCCTGATGACCCAGCGCCAGGAACTAGAGTCCCATCTGGAACGGGCGGTCCGTTTGCAGTCCCCCGTTTATCGTCTCCCCGAGGAACTTCTTTCGTCAATATTCGTAATTGGAGTTTGCCAGTCGGGAGACGAGGATCCATTGCTGGTATCCAGCTTAATGCTTGTCTGTCGGTACTGGAGAGATGTGGTCATTAACTCTCCTGCCCTGTGGTCGACTATCTGCATTAGCCCTCACGATTCGCTTCAGAAGGCTCGCAGGAGGCTGGGTCGCTCAAAATCTGTCCCTCTGGACATCACTGTCAATTTTACTCCCCGCGTTGAGAATGCTTCAAGTGTAACAGAGAGCATCGTTCGTGCGATGGATCTACTCCGCCCCGCCCTTTGGCGTGCAAGGTCTTTACGCCTCAGTGTACCTGATAGACCTCAGGCGCATGCGGCACTTCTCCGTTGTCAAGAGGATGCACCCCTTCTGGAAACGCTATCGATATGTATCTTCCATTCCATGCAAGAGGATCGTCATTCTACACCATGTCTTCCTCTTTTTAATGGCCATACCCCACGCCTCCGGTCATGTTCGTTCACATCTTTTAATTTCGGCTGGGACAAAATGATCGTGACAGGGTTGCGCGTCCTACAGCTTGGTGGATACTGGAATGGATTTTCTCCGTCCGTCGACAAACTTCTGGAGGTACTTCGTGGTTGTCCAAACCTCGAAGAACTTGCTCTCCGTAACATGTCAGATGTGGATCCAGAGACAGCGTCATATCTGGACCAGGAGTTCACAACCACCAAGGTTGTAAAGCTGCCTCATCTCGTTAAGGCATCATTCTACTATGCTGGAAACATGCGCGTTCGCATGCTTCTCAGCCAGATCTCGTTTCCGGCACTTGAATCACTCGACTTCTGTTATCTCGACAATTTGACTCCTATCCTCGAACATCTCAGACAGCAGTCCCTCACGTCCCTTCCTCTCCGTCAACTCCGCATCGAATCCAGCTTCTTTAATGAACCCAAGTTCGTGAACTTGTTGAAGCGTTTGACGTCACTCACCACACTGGAGTTGATCGACGTCGAGGATGTTTCGTGTTTTCTTCTAAAGAATCTATCCGTACCTCCACCATCGCATCCTTGGATCTGCTCCAAATTGGAGCGGCTGAACCTCGACGGATGTACTAGCTTAGAGTGGGACTCCTTGCGTATGTTCGTGGAATCTCGGCTTTCTGGAAGATCTCCCCCGTTATCCTTCGCCTCCACATCAGCATCACGTGGTATATCCAGCGCATCAGCTTCGGCTTATGTCCAAAGCCTCATGGGTGGGCGTTGCAGCCCCGTGCCTACACCCCGTCGTCTAGCATCCATTGATGTGACTCACTGTCATCAAATTAGCAAGGAGATGGTGCAATGGCTCAGGATGTACGTCCGTGAAGTCCGTTGTGAACCAGCGAAGGGAGTTTGGGGAGAACCTGGTATACCTTGATTGAGATAAGCAACTGTTTCCCCTTTTCCTATAGACCCGACAACGGATATACTACCACTTTCTGTGTTCTAGGTCCAAAATGTACTTACTTACATTATTCTTTCTGATACGCTATTTCATGATGACGGTGTTTAGCTTCCTCTCTGCTAGGATTTCCAGCTGTATCGAATACGTAGCTCGCTTGTAATTCCAAATAACTATTGTCAGTGAAGCTGAAGCGTATGTGATGTAAGGATGATTCCTTGTTCACTCATTAAGGTATGCCAGCATTGCTTTCCGACTCTCTACTTCTCGTTTGCGGATTTTCGCGAATCCTCGTTTCCCTCTGCCGACTTCTGCCTTCCTCCTATGCATTTCCTCTGAAAGCCTGATATGAGCAGCCAAAGCAGCTGCGTTATGAGTGACACGTTTCTTGGACTGTTTGTAAGGACCCTCCGTTTTAGCGCTGAGGCCGATACCCAAACGATCTGCCTTTAGAATGGTTGGCAACGGAGTAAGCAACGATTTTTGCATATGGAAATCAGTTGTTTCTTGGACAGATTGAGTCCGAGTCCGAGGATGCATAGTTATACTGTCGAACCGATCCTCAGATTCTTCCGAGTCCGAGAGTGTGAGGTCGATAACCTCTGGAACGTCTTGAATGTGAGCCACCGATTCCTCAGCTTGACGTGAGGATTCATTTCTCTCTGTCGCTGAACGCTGAACTGACGACGTCATCCTCCTGTCATTGCCACGGGTGAGCGGCCGTGTGGCTTGCGCTCCGAGACCTTCCCCTTCATTCCAACCACTCTGTTGCAGCATAACCCAGCCTTTATTCGACGGGCCGATGTGCAGCCATACCGGAGGCTTATACCGTTCTTGCGAGGGTAATGGTGGGGGGTCGCGGGCGAGTAAATCTGCAAAGGAAGGTGCCGGAGAGCTAGGTTTGGTGGTGGGCTCCGATTGCAATGCCTTGCTAATGAACCAGTTAAACTTTGTAATTGTCTCCCTGCGAGATTTCTCAGAGGGTCTTGAGACCTGCGAGTGTGGACTTGGTGCACTCGAGGGCCTCGGCGGGGCCGCGCGAGTGGAGGCAGTGGCAGTCAGAGATCTGTACCACTCAGCGGTGGAAAAGGAGGGTTGGTTTTGTGACTTCAATGAACCAGATGACTCCGAAGTCTGAAGAGGGACTCCCCACTCGTCGTAAGAAATGGTGGCTGGGACAAAAGTAGGTGCTGCACGGACGCGACGTTGAGCGGAGAAAGAGGATTCGGTTTGCCAAGGATCAGTTTGATCTTCATCGATCTGGCCCGTCTCAGCTTCCAGTCTCTCGCGGTCTGCGGGATCATAGTGGGAGCGAATGATATGTGTGACAGTGGCCATGGTAGTTGGTGATGAACCTGAACTCAGGTCTTGCTTAGTCAAGTCAAGCTGATAAACACGGATACTATCATAATCTGATACACAAGAGACTGTGTTATTTTGTCAGTTACTATACAGGCAAATGCTGTATGAGAGTTTGATTGACGATGAAGTGATCCAGCTGAATGCTGCTTGACCACAGACCTAGTAGCACTATATCATATTCCGAGGTCAACTGTCGAGGTACTCTTCAAGCTCGAGTTAACTGCAGGCCTGTGCAGCCACCGGATCGCATCACCTAGTCCCCCGCCAGTGAGCACCCACTTATTGCTAGCAACACTTATGGCCGACTTTACGCCAACTCGCAATCTCTTGAACCCGAAATTCGATGGCTATAAACTCCTTCTCCTTGATCAGGACGCCGTAGTCAGTCGCTACGATCTGCCATACAAGACTACTCAAGCCTCCGCTTACGGCAAATCGCCGCTCACATTTCAAGAAGTCCAAAGCCGAATAACCCACAATCACTTCACCCAATCTACGACTAATGGGAGAGGTATATATGTCGATGCAAACCACCGGGTAATCGCAGTCGATATCGGAGATGCCAACACAGATCCTTTATTTACGGTCCTGTACGAGCTCCCCACGCCGGTTTCTACCCCACAAATCGATCTGGTCCACCCCGAGTATCCATCCGCCGCCTTCCTAGATGAAAGGATCCTTGTCGTCGGTGATGGACGGGGGAGCTTATACGTCCTAGACGTTCCCATCATTGGTCCTGTTACTCTCCTTGCCAACTTCGAGCTATTAGACCCGGAAAACACCGACTCGCGAAACCCCATCCCATTCCGTGTCCACAGTGTAAACAAAACTGCCGACACTTCTGCTGTTGCATTGCTATCTTCCAGATATTACGGCAATGCTTCCGACTTAGCCGCTCATCATCCCATGAAATTCCATGAATTCGATGTCTGGGCTGCTCGGTTCACTCTTCCTTTCGAAATGGCTATGGAGGCAGTTGCACTCGACATAGCCTGGCGCAGACGCGGGGAAGACGTTCCTATGCTCTTGACCTATCATCGTGCCCAAAACGCATACCTCCTTCTCGGTAGTTCACCCTATCGCAAGGCCACCGATCCCCATACAATTCATTACGAACCGTCTCCGGACGAGACCGCTCCTATCCCACGCGCTGGGGAGGACCTTGATGCCGAAGGTCCTCCTCAGCCTATCAAACCTTACCCCTATTCCTGGACACAAACCCCGGATGTTGTCACCGTCGCATTTCCTCTCCCCTCCCTCACCGCAAAGTCTCAGATCAGGGTCACTTTTTCTCAAAAGACGTTGACTGTTCATGTCTCGGTTCCGTTCACGATAGGGGATCTCCCTATTCCTCGCTACTCAGCTAAGCAACTTTGGGATGGCATTCGTCCATCGACAAGCTTTTGGACATGGGATCGTGAGGGAGAACACGAATTTGGGATCCTCTCGGTTCACCTAGATAAGCAAAACGAAGGCACCAAATGGTCTCACGTCTTTGCCGCCTCTGGTACCTCGAGCACGGATGCCGAAGACGTTGATGTCCCAGAGACGCTTGACCCCTCCGAACTCTACACCATTCGCGAATCTCTCGAGAAATACACAACGGCTCTCAGAGAGGGAGAGGATGCTAGCGGACTGGGACTTGGTCGAGGCCTTCCCACCCTTGCGCAAGGCGAGATGGATGAGGAAGTCGATGCTTCAGTGGGGAGGACTGCGTTCATGACTTGGGTAGGTGAGGACGGGTCGTCTCCGACGTGGTTCGCTGGCAGGCGGGATTCTCCATTCACTGTCCTATCCACACCGCTTCCGGGGACAGAGTTATATCCCCTCAGTTTGGTGGTCAAGAATGGACTCGATGGCACGCGACACGTGCTTTTGGATAACCTCCCTGCTGATGACAGATTCCCTGAGTGGGAACACAAAAACACCTTCTCTGCCCTTGCCTTTGTTCTAGCATCGAAGCGCGACACCCGGTTCACATATCACTCGTCCGACATGATTCTGGCTTTCGAGAACGGGTCGCAAGATCGAGGTGGAAACGTTTATATATATCGCAGCTCCAAGTCCAATGAGTTGTGGGCAAAGCAAAGCGTACTGGCTGTGGGACAGGGCGATGCTGGTTCCCTCCTGGGTGTGGGTGCCTTCATCACAGATAGTGAAGCTGACTCGACTCAAGCGCATACGATCGTGTGCCTATGTGAAAACAAGCTTGTCGTCCTGGATAATGTTCGTTAAGAAATCCGAACATTAGGAAGGAGTACGAGAAAATAGTTATGAACCACTACGACAATGTACAACCTGTAAGGGAGTATATGATGTATGTTACGGAGGGTCGAAAATGGAGGGAATCGTGGCCATTACGAGGGTAGTCATCAACGATCAATTGCTACAGAAACTACAACTGAAGCTCAAAGGGTTCAGAAATCGGGTGGTGATGACAGCAACAGTTACAGAACCAATAGATATAGTGAAAGCGCACTGGAGCCCAAGGGGACACCCTGGCACGACCAACGTCGCCCAGGTAGAACATACAGATGAGAGTTATGTACTGGGCAAAGGGAGAGGAGTTCCGGGAGATATAATGAATCACGCCTTGAGCGGGTCTTCACTGGCATCCATAAGTCCTTCGGCTTTAATTACCGGATCGGGTTCATCTCCCAACGGTTGCGAAGGGAATTGATGAATTGGTGTAGCATCCCCATTCACTCTAAGTTTTGGAGAAGGGGGCGCTTCGCCTTGTAGTACTCGGCCCTCCGGAGAGGTGGAATCAGAGGTCGAATTATGTATGTCGCCGTTGAGTTGCTTGAAAGGACCATCAATATCTTCATCATCAATTTCAACCACTCGTGATTCCGAACCGATTCTTTGATCCATCCCCTGGCCGAGAGCATCCTCCATGTCGTACGCAACCAACTGGTCCCGGAGTGGCGCGGTGGGATCATCCGCAGACCTCACGAGACCGAAAGAGTCGGCAAAGAACGACCGGCTAGTCTCTGTTTCCATTTCATCTCCACTATCATCTTCGTCATCTGCAGCAGCGAACATGAGCCCACTACCATCAGTCACGATACCCGTACTTGGATTGAAGGAAATCCCGCCTGTACTCCCCAAGACACGGGCGAAGCTAGTCAACGTGCTAGACCCAAAGAGTGCTTGTGGAGTATTTAGATCTTCACCGTCCCTTTGAGCCCGGGCTCGCTCGCGCTGTTCTTGAGCCTCCTTCCGTGCCTTGTATGCCATGAGTCGGGCAGAAGAGTAAATCTGTGGGAGAGTATCGGGTGTTTGGTAACCGTAGCCAGTCTTCACGCGGTTGGTGATCCAATCATACCACTCTTTCTTCGTCTTCCCATTGAGAAGAGCAATGATGACGACGGTCATGTTGTCACAGCCGATACCAGTTCCTGAAGACGCATCAGGTGCGAGACAGTGTTCGCACATCTCTTCACCGATTTCATGGAGATCTTTCCCCTCGGAGACTTTCAATCTGATGAAATCAACAGCTTGCTGAGATGATAGGCAGTCCCAGATACCATCACAAGCCAATACGATGAATTCATCCTCATCCGTTATATCATGAACGGTTACGTCGGGGTCGGCAGTGATAACTTGTTTTTGGGGGGTCATGGAGTAATTCTTCTTGAACTCAAAGTCACCCAGTGCCCTAGATAGTGCAAGATTTCCATTCACACGACCATACTCTATGTATCCACCCGCATTGACGATGCGCGTTCGTTCGGCTGCGGAGGTGGATAAGTGGATAAAGAGAGGCTGAAAAGAGAGACAAGCATACTATCATTCGAGGGTTTATGATCGAAACTCAAAGGCTTAACTTCTCCCTTAACGCTGATGACTGACCGTGAATCCCCCGCGTTAGCAACGTAAATTTTATTATCATGAGTTAATAGTGCAGCGACGGCGGTGCAACCGGAAGGATCGCGGGTGTGGGCAGGATCTTTGATAGTTAGAATTAACCGGCAATGTTTAGATCTAGATGACAAAAGGGGGATGTACCAGCAAGCAAATCTTCGTCTGTTCCCAGGAATGCCTTTTTCATCGCTTCGTCATAACGCTTCCCGCGATATGCTTCTTCATTAAGAAGACGCCTATGGACGTTTTTGCCGGCAAACTTTGCGACGGTACTGCCACCATGGCCATCGTAAACAGCAAAGAAGGCATTCTTTTCTCCGGTTGATTCATCGAGGGTCAATACAGCCGCATGGGCGTCCTCCATGGCTGGATCAAAGATAGGATTAGAATAACATAGGTGAGAGAATATGGCGCGAGTATTTGAACGAGAGACGTACTGATTCTCCACCCCTGCATCTCTGAGACTGCGAAGAGAAAGTGGTCATCTTCACCAGTCTCTGATTTCTTTTCGGTAGCGGGGGAGGCAAAAAAAAAAGTGAGATAAGGGTACCAAAGAGGAGAGGTTTGACACAAACCGGGAGATGAGAGTGTTTGACCCTGAAATTTAGTGAGCGAGAGTAAGTGGGTTGGGGCGATGGGCTGAGTGAAGAGATATGGCTCCCCATGCCTTGCTAAGACGTAAGGAGTGGGATAGAGGAGGCTATGAGAGTGGAGGAGGAGATAATTTTCTGACACGAGAGCTGGATTGAGGTCGGAGGTAACGAACGGCAACGAGAAAGAGATTTTTGGTAGATGGAAATCACGTCCGCGCAGTGTTATAGCTGATGGCCACCTCTTGCGCAGACAGACCAGTCATTCCCTGTTTTGTCTTGTTTGTTCCTGACTCCGCCGCCACCGATTCTCGAGCTCGCAGTGCCAGTGGGGGGCGTCACCGGTTGGATAACTTAGAGGGCCAATTTACAAGGTAGAACAGCGTGTAGATGGATATTCAGCATGCTATCTCGTAGCTGTGTGTCCGAGATGATATCCATTCACCGCACAGTTGCCATCTACCCTCTCATCCGAGCTATCTTTTCCCCACCTGATCAGCTGCAATCGTTTACCGTGCTATCCCCTACCGTACGCCGTCTTATGTACCGGTCACACGACCTTGTTTCAATTGCGCCAGGCCAGTGATAGCAGTACCACCGTCAAAATTTGGCTTGACCCTCAATCCGGTAGAAGGAACGACATGCATTAACGAACGGGCAAGTCCTCGAACTCATGCCAGTTATCTTCTCGCCGAGTGTCTTATCACCAAGGTACGGTTGTTATTACCTCACCAAACTTATTCCTTACGATAAGTAAGTAGTCCAGACTCACCCAAATCTCATGAAACTTGTTCGGCATACCTGAGTTACCACTGGCAGTGTTGCGAATTCAGCCTTCCAGTTTCATCACCGATACGAGTTTGGTTCAACAAGTCTTGAATTGAATATAAATCCCTGAACTTAATCCATATCTAACTTGAGGTATTTCGTCCGCATATCTCCCTCTCCCTCGCTAGTTTTTCCGAAGGCGCTAAGCTAAATTCAATTACGATTTTCGGGTCTTGTGAGTGAACAAGACTCCGTGGTGCTTATAAAGTGGTCGTGTGCACTCCGTCCTTCAAAGTTTTACTGGGCTCCGCACTCTCGAATTGTTCGTTGATACTCCACCGGTATGTTCGCATATGTTGCTTTTATATTCTTAGACAATCAAACCCATCGTTTCCTTTCACGATCAGATTGTTCACCGGACCATATTTTGTATCCTTCGGATATACCCTGTGACCTTCAAGGAGTTAACTCTGATTACAACCATTGACACCTTTCTTCACGACTCTCAACGACTCCCGAACGTTTTGTTGTCATTTTATGAGTTGCTTGCTTGAAGAATCCGTCACGCCTCTAGTGAGCGTCCGAAGTCGAACCTGGAGTAGTGCTTCGCGTTACTCTACCACATCCCAATCATCCACGTTCTCCATTTATAACAAAGTATGTCAGGGTTCCCCCCTCGCAGAGCCTGCTGAAGGCCATACGAATGTCTATGGATCATTTACAACCACAATGCCGGCGACTCTTTGGCTTCGCACGCACCTTAACCTGGATATTCCAAGCTCGGGTCAAAGTCGGGGCAAGTCGCGTGATCTCGATTACAGCTATGATACACCGCCAGAATCTCCCCTTTCATTCCTTCAAGCCTTGCAGGGCTCCAAGCGGAGTCCTTCAATCAGTCGCACGTTGACTGAGTTTGACTGTGATGGTCCTTCCACGGACTCTGCACCATCTTCTCCTACCTCCGCCCCACCATCTCCGTTGATAGAAAATGTTGCGTCTGCTGGAATGCATCCCGTTCTTGCAGCTTTGGAAAGAGGCTCCAAGCTTTCGTGCAGGACGGTATGCTCTTCCTGCATGAAAGTTGGGACTAATTTTCCTCGTTGTCCTCGCTGTGATGAAATGTGGTGCTCCCGCACTTGTAGGCTGCAGGGAGGGAAAAGGCACGTATGTGCAGGACGCAAGATGTAGTTTGCTATTCACAGTTTTCGACTGGCATGAATTCCGGAAATATTCTTGACTGTAGTTTTCATTTTCCCGTTGCTTTGCTTTGGCTTTCCTCGCTTTTTGTAGTACTGTTCCGCGCTTCCGTGTCTGTTATGCTCTTTGTATTGCAAATTGTACATGACAGCAGTTCCGCCTATAGACTCTTTAGACCATATATCACCTTCGTGATCGTTGAGTATCGTTCAAATCCGACAAAGCTTACAATAAAGATAACAATCGTGACCAGGCCTTGTCGTATAACAGGGCAGGATAATCGCCACGACTATGAGAATACGATTTTTGTCCCCTGTGAAGGTACGATGCTGGCCGACTTCTGCTTCTTTTTAGCCTCCCAAGATGGGTGCAACGGTATTTCATCACGCTTCCCCCGACTATCGCCGTTTCTCCGAGCTTGCCACGAGGATCCGTTGGTCCAACTAGATCCTAGGACTCGGTCCTGTTCCTTGTGGACTCTGTCGTGGGGACTAGCCTGGCGAGACTGGGATGGCGTATGGTACGACAGTTTACCCTTGTTCGATCGCTTATGAATAGATACGGAATAGGGCTTCGGGACGCGCTTAGGTCCCCTCACTGCGATCTCCCGCTGTTTCTTGACGTGGTTGGCGTTCTTTCCGAATTTCTTTTCCCATATGGCCCTGCGTGCACGTTGACCACGACGATTTCTTCTTACGCCATCCACCACCTTTGCTTCGCTATCACTAAATTCACTGTCCGAGTCTCCACGGGCGAAGCCCACCGAAAGAGAAGGGAGGAACTCGGATCGGCCATTCGACGGAAGAGGCAGAGCTTTCTTGCTTATGGGGCCATTCAGATGAAAGCCATCGTCGATATTGTCGTCTGGGTCGAACTCCTCCTCGCCGGAAATAGACCCCACAACAAGCCTGGTTGGCGAGGCCACAGGGGTCGACCGTGTGCTGACCGTACCAGATTCCCACCCATCAATAGCACCTTCACCCCTGTCATCATCATCACCTTCATCCGATCCTTCACTTCTTTCGCCGTTTCCTTCACCGGAAAATTCCGCGCTATCGTCTATCAACGGAGGTCCGTCTTTCCTAAGACTCGCACCCGTTGTCGCCTTCTTCGAAACTGGTGGTGAGGCACGGGAATTGTTGTTGCCCTCTCTGTTTTCTAATCTCATGGCAGGATGCAGTAAGTGGCTCAGAGCCTCCACTATCGACGAAACTTCCAACGCAAGAATCTTTGAACTTAGTATGCGGCTTTGAACCTTAGCCATGGGGGTTCCTGGAGCGACGGGAACAGCTGAATCACCAGCCAGTTCCATCAAAATAGCTTGTATGAAGGGATCCTTGTGTAAAACCTTGTCCTTTTTCAGTTTTGTCATGAGTGCTGAGTTGGCTAGTTGAGCGAAGTTAAGGTGCTGAAATATCGAGACCGCAATCTACGAACTGTGCGCACATTCAGACACAGGTGACACTTACTTTCAACGAGTCCACTTGAGCTTCTAGATCTTTGGAGACTTCATTCTCAGAATCCCTGCGCCTGTTCAGAACACGGTCAATTGATGGACAATGCAGGAATTTCTAATTGATTACCGAGCATCTTTGAGTTTCTTCAGAATCTTTTGTAGCTCAAACGTCTTCGACTTCTTCACAGTCTTACGAACTTCCCTGATATCATGGTACTTGAAACAACCAATGTCATTCAAGCTGATCGAGCCAGGAGTACCATGAAAGACGTGCCAATTTTCGGCGGAATACAGCTTCCTTGTCCACCTGGTAAAACTCGGACGGTCAACATGTTGGTAGAGGGTGAGCAGTGAGCACGGTACCTCGTCATCTAGGCGTCTTCGTTTTACGCCACGTACATTGTGCTCACTTTGAGACATGTTGAAATGTCTGTCCAACTGGAAGCTTGAACTTGCTTGACGGGTCAGGCTCACCCACTGCTGCAGCCATCTCGCTGACATAATCACAAGATAGTAACTTCAAGTTTATCTGCGGACCAGCTTCTTGGCCCAACTTGAAGACTCATCGTGACTGATGTTCGACGAACCTACAGACGAGGGAAGGCTGTATGCGGCCTTCGAACGCCATGATGAATTCGTCTCTCTTCAAGATACCCTGCTCTCAGTCGATTTAAGTGCCGAGCCAACTCAGGAAGAGAACGGGGCAGAGCACAACGTGCTTGACAGGCTTAGCTTGATTCTATGTATACTCTTTGATCATGTTTCATAGAGCCAGAGTGAAACATTGAGCAGCTAGCAGAGTACCAAGAACAGTCTTATCTCCTTGACCCCTTCCTCGAGGATCTCGTCATTCCCGTTGCAGAGCGTCTAAGAACACATGCTAGAGAATGCATATCTAACCCATCCACTTCTTCGTCCTTGATGCGAGTCCGGCGTTTGGCTGAGTTGTTGTACAACTACATCAAGTTTAGAGGTTACAAAACAATCAGTCAGTCAAGCGGTTCGCTCTACGACCATAAGAGACGTGTTCTTAGTCTCAGCAGCCAGATTCTTCCCCCACGAAATCGCAGATGTAACAATTGCTGTTGATTTCATTCGCTTGCCTACTGGACCAGCAGCGCATCCATCTCAATGGGCGCTACGTTACGCTCTGCTACTCTGGCTTTCTCTCGTGTGCAGGATTCCATTCGACCTGGAACAGTTCGATGAACAGGGTAACAAAGGAAAGACTGCGAACACGCTCGAGTCCATTGGTAAGCAATATTTGGATTATGCAGGTTTAGAACGAGAAGGTGCAGCAGTACTCCTTTCTCGCCTATACATGCGGAAGGATGCCAAACAGAAATTCTCGACTTTTCTGACATGGTCTATTCCGATTTTTCAGGAAGCGAAGCAGCTTCTCTCGGCTATCGGTATTTTGCAAGTGTTGTGCGAGTTCGTCAAGTCTGGTTCTCCAGAGGATTCCCGCGCAGTCACGTCCACGCTCCTTGATATATCAAAGATCATAGAAGATAACGGGGTCTTGGCGAGCAATACGCTGGTTCGCAAATGCCGCACAAAGTTATTATCGAGGATAGGACTTCGGCTTATTCCTCCCAGAGCTAATGCTCCTAGGAGGAATGCTCGTGTATTGCAAATTGCCGAACACCAGGAGATGGATCAAGAAGAGACTGAAGATGACGTAGATGTTCCAGAAGAAATTGAACCTATCTTGCAGACGTTATTCACCTGTCTTCAGGATAAAGATACTATCGTTCGATGGTCAGCAGCCAAGGGGGTTGGCAGACTCTCGGAACGTCTGCCAAAGGATTTCTCGACTCAGGTTCTCGAGACGGTTCTGGGTCTGTTTGCTATACACAGTATCGCGGGTGCTACCATATACGACATACCATCGGTTGCTGAAGCTACATGGCATGGTGCATGTCTGGCAACAGCCGAAATGGCACGCAGAGGCCTCGTGCATCCAACATTGCTACCGCAGTTGCTCGATTGGTTATCCAAGGCCCTGTACTTCGACATTCGGAAAGGTGCACACTCAATCGGTTCCAACGTGCGAGATTCCGCGGCCTACGTCATCTGGGCCCTGGCCAGGGCTCAGGACTCATCCAGCCTCTCCCCGCATGCCACTAAATTAGGACAGAGCCTTGTTGCTGTTTCTCTCTTCGATCGTGATATATCCATCCGCAGAGCCGCAAGTGCTGCCTTCCAAGAACATGTAGGCAGAATGGTGCGACTCCGGAGCATCTTCCACCCTACCGTAAAACCTAACCATTCCTCTGCGGGTTCAGGGTTTGTTTTCTCATGGTATCGACGTGCTCCGTAAAACGGATTTCTACTCTGTAAGCATACGGCGCAACGCATTTATCATAGCCGCTCCACAAGTTGCAGAACACGATGAATATCGGTCGGCTCTCATCGACCACTTGATCTCGATTACACTACGCCACTGGGATGTCACGATGAGGCAGCTAGGTGCCAAATCCTTGAGGCTAGTATGCGAAATCGATCTTGCCTCGCTGGGACCCGAATGCATATCCCGATTAACATGGCTTCTCCGCTCTGTCGACGCGAGTGATATTCATGGCGCCATTTTAGCACTCTCCGAGCTTTCTGTGGCTTATCGGCAACAATTTGGATCGGAAGGTGATGAAAAAAGGCGAGAGGTGCAGCATCCTCCATAACATATTTGACGCCTTATTCACTCACTATGACATCGTATGCAAGATCTTCGACCTCATCAATTATGTTCCGAAAGAGATCATCCTCGCACCTCGGAACGAGCAACTGCTAAGCGCGATTTGCAGCCTCATCGCCGTCAGCATTACTCTTCAGGAAATCCTGCAGACCCAGGATCAACCCTCCCTTCCCGATTGGCGTTATCTCGTCGATCAAGGGCTGCGCCACAGGGGCGTTAACACGCAGGAGGCGGCTGCAACCGCAATTGCCACGGTGAGCTCTCTGGTGGATTGCTCCGTGCTGGTGCGAAGATAAGTCTTGTTTGTCCACCTCGCACGCGGCACACACTGTACTAAATCTAGACGCCCTTCCTGTACATTGATCAGGGAGTTCAAACACGGGTCTCCGTCGTTGCAGCAGAGTTTGGGACATGTGTTGGGTGTCCTTGACTATGATGCGTACCCAAACATCCTCACTGAAGCAGTGGATTGCTTGCTGGAAAGCGTGAGCTTGGAGGTGAGGACCCATATGGACCGACATCCACAGTTTCCGCGTGTTACCCTCATTAAACCGGTGATTATAGTCTGCTGACAGAATGACAAATGTGGAAGCGCGCCGAAATTGCTTCCTGGCTATCCCAAAGATCTTCAGCAATACGACGCCGAGGTTGACAGAACACTTCCCCGACAGTAAAGTTCGTGCGTTGTTCGATGCATTAGAAAACGGACTGGATGACTACACTACGGACGAGCGTGGAGATGTGGGCTCATGGATACGCATCGCCTGTATCCGTGGTCTAACTTCCGTCATCGAAGATTTATTCCGCATTTCCGGTGACTTGAATGATTTTTCAGCCTATTTACCGCCTCACAGACTCCATGTTGCCATTGGACGTATTCTTCGGCAAGGTGTGGAGAGGCTCGATAATGTCCGCCAGATTTCCGGCGAATGTTTTCTGCGCATCATGGGGCTTCAGGCCCCTGCTAAAGATTGGAGGATAAAAAATGCCGGTCTAATGCACGACTTATTCCTGACACAGTGTGATAACGTCAATAACAACTGGAGTGACGGTGAATGGTTGTTCCCGAAGGCAGTAAAGATCTTGCAGATACCTGAATATCGCACGTCTGTGCTTCACGGCCTGGTCTTGAGTGTTTCTACAAGGACGGGAAGCACGAAACGGCCTGCGTCGTCGAGTCTCGCTGCTTATGTCAAGACACTACCTTTGGATGCTACTTCAGGATCGCAATATAGCCTGTCGGAATTTGCGAACGATCTCATCAATTTAGCTCGATCGAACGCAGGATCCAACAACATTGTCATTCCAGTCCTTCAGACGTTCAATATGTTATTTGAGGCGGACGCGTTAGTATCCCTCAGTGCATCGGAGGGGGGTTCCTCATGCGTCGAAACCTTGTTGTCGATTTCCTGCAAAAACGTGTCGCGCGTTAAAAACGTCCAGAGACTTCAGGAGTCAATGAAGATCGTTGTCAACCTCTGGACGCTTCCTTCGGTTGCGAAAACGTGCTTGCCAAGAATTGCCGAGTTCCTTACCCATCCGTACCCCAGAGTATGCACCTTTCACGATCGTACGAGGAGAATGACCGAGCTATCATGATCCATCCAGAGTTCGATCCGGCACTGCCGAGTACTTGTATATGGTGCTGCAAAGCAAAGATCTTGGCTGGGAACCTGACGCACAAGTTGAAGAGATTCTTCTAGAAACAGAATGGTCGTCTGGGGATATGGATAAGGTGAAAGAGATGGCACGAGGCCTTGTGGATGGACTTGGGTCAGGAATGAATTCTATGTAATATTAAACACATTGTTCGTATCAACATTACGCTGTACCAGATTCGGGATCTGTGGACAGTTTGCTGGAAACGTGGACATGATCTTGTTGTGAGTGCAAAGGGCAAGTCCAGCGGCAGTGGCAGACATTTAGAGCGTGGGAAGTTCGGCAGCATGTCCTATTAGCAGCGGGATGGGTCACCAGAACTTACTGCATGTTGGAGAGCGGCCATTGCAACAAATCGTAGTCATGGCTGTCGACCCTCGCATTAACGACAGAGAATTAGCTGCAATAAACGCTGCGGCAGTGACACGCGAATATCGCGTGCAACCACACCTCGGTATGTTTCCATCTATCAATTCGTGCCTTGGTCCGACTCCGTTTCTTCAGATTACCGTACTGTATCTGCAATCAACGGGTAAAGGCACTTTGTGTCGTTTTCACAATCTCTATTAACCCACTCATAGACCATTAGTCGTGTTGGACAATGTCAAGGTCGGAAATGCGTTACTCAACGTACATACGATGCTAACCCTGCCTCAGTTCCCTTCCTACAACGAGATCGTACAGTTGACCCTCCCTGATGGCTCTAAAAGAGGTGGTCAAGTACTGGAAGTCCAGGGAAAGAAGGCAATCGTGCAGGTATTCGAGGGCACATCAGGGGTTGACGTCAAGGCAACCCACGTCGAATTCACTGGCAGCAGCATGAAGCTACCAGTCGCGGAAGATATGTTGGGTCGGATCTTCAACGGTTCCGGTAATCCCATCGATCAGGGACCAAAAGTATTTGCAGAAGATTACTTGGACATCAATGGCTCACCGATCAACCCATATTCTCGGATATACCCTGAGGAGATGATACAGACCGGTATTTCAACAATTGACACCATGAACTCCATTGCCCGCGGACAGAAGATCCCCATTTTCTCAGCCGCAGGCTTGCCACACAACGAGATTGCTGCGCAAATTGTACGTCAAGCTGGCTTGGTCAAACGTCCTACGAAAGACGTCCACGATGGTCATGAAGACAACTTCTCGGTGGTATTCGCCGCTATGGGTGTCAACATGGAAACAGCACGGTTCTTCAAGGAGGACTTTGAATCTAATGGAAGTCTTGATCGAGTTACGCTATTCCTTAATCTCGCAAACGATCCTACTATTGAGCGCATCATCACGCCTCGGCTTGCGTTGACGACTGCCGAGTACTACGCCTACCAGTTAGAGAAGCATGTCTTGGTCATTCTAACTGACATGTCGTCCTACGCAGATGCATTGCGTGAGGTCTGTTTTGATGATCCAATGTCGCCGGAATGACCCTCAATGTTTTTGTTGTGGGAGAGGTCTCTGCAGCTCGTGAAGAGGTACCCGGCCGTCGAGGTTACCCCGGATACATGTACACGGACTTGTCGACAATTTACGAACGTGCTGGTCGTGTTGAGGGCCGAAATGGCTCGATTACTCAAATTCCCATCCTGACTATGCCCAATGATGACATAACGCACCCTATTCCTGACTTGACAGGGTACATTACCGAAGGACAAATATTCGTTGATCGCCAGTTGCACAACAGGCAAATATATCCACCCATTAATGTGCTCCCATCACTTTCGCGATTGATGAAGAGTGCGATCGGCGAGAAACTCACGAGGAAAGACCATGGTGACGTATCCAACCAGCTTTATGCCAAGTATGCAATTGGGAGAGATGCAGCAGCCATGAAAGCAGTGGTTGGCGAGGAGGCGTTGTCGGCCGAGGACAAACTTGCACTAGAATTCCTTGACAAGTTCGAACGCCAGTTCGTCGGCCAAGGTGAGATAGATATATATATATATACGCGCGCTTCTGGCTATGGCTAAGCTTGACATGCAGGCCCCTATGAGTCTCGTACCATCTTCGAATCTCTCGATCTGGCATGGTCTCTCCTGCGCATTTTCCCGAAAGAACAGCTGAATCGCATAAATCCGAAGATCATTGCAGAATTCTACGGCCGGAAGCCAGCAAAGAAGGCAGTTGAGGAGGAGCAACAGCTGGAAGGCGAGAAACTCATTGATGCGTAAACAATCATCCGGATACATCGCTTGTTCTCGTACACGAGCTTGGTAGCTATATCACGATTGCCCGATACGTTGTCATCTCTGCCACTGTCTTCACTACTATCTGACTCAAGTGATGCGTATATGGGTTGGACCAGCGACGGTATCGATAAGATCAGTACCGCATGGGGCAACCAAAGAGGCGGCTGATTGGGCCGTAAGGACATTGGTTGTAAAGTCAATCAATTGATCTGTTGCGCCGCGCCGAAACCAATCCACTGGTTGGCCGAGTCCCAGTTTAGGATAAGAGAACCCATGAGCAGCCTCGGGCGCTGAGATAGGCATGCGATAAAACTGAGTAACGTTTCTTAAGACGGCATTTTATAGGAAGGATGACAGATTGCGCCTGGAATGATGGCTTGCAATGAGGCCATTTCTGTGTGTAGGGCAGCTCGGCCGGGTTAAACGGGGGAATAGTCTGGGGAAAGACCTGCCAGGATAGTACGATCAGACAGGACAAATTGCACCGCTGCAAGAGATAGTGCGGAGCTCCAGGTGAAGATGGTGTACATCGTGGAAATGGAAATGTCAGATGTAGAGAGGGCAAAGGCAGAGTTGGGCCAGTTGTTCCGATGAAGTCGATGGTGCTGTGCAGGAGATGATCTGGTGACTGGATCGGTGAGGTCATGGCGAACAAAAGTAGAGTGTTTCATTTTCATAATAGGACACTGAATCAGCGTACGCGTGGATGGAGAGAAGCGACAGTGAGTAGCGGTGAGAGATGAGCGTGAGTGCATGGTCATGGCGTGATGGGAGTCCATGATGGGACTTGCCTTGTTGAAACACTTCTGGAGGGCGAAGCAGCAAAGGTGACCGCGGACTACTCAAGGTGTAGCTAACGTGTCCCTAAGGTATCAGTACAACGTAAAGCGTGCAGGACGGATTTGCCAATTGTGGGGAAACGAGCGAACGGGATCGATACGAAGACAGATATCAAAGGGTGTGAAAAGGTGAACTGGATGTCGTCAGCGGGGTGCGAAGGGACTGAAAATAAACGGAAGCATGTACAAGGAGAGTTTGTCAGAAAGGAATGATAATAAATGTGGTATAACATGCGGGATTGGGAAGAATGCAAACGGACGGATGGAGGGTAGTTTAGCGGTCGAGAGGAGGAGGAGGAGGAGGAGGAGGAGGAGGAGATCTGAGTGGCTGATTTCTTTCTATCTGAGCATGTGAACGCCGCGTGCTGGCTGGTCGACGAAGATTAAATGAACCTGCCAAAGAGCGTAAGTACACGACGGTTGGAGAAAAAAAACTGCGACAGGATCACTGATCCTCATTATTTTCAGGACAGGACAGCCGGACAGCGTGGCAGCCTGCCCGTACCGCAAACCTTGACTTTTCCCGCTTTCGCCATCCTTCCGTCAACTCACTTGTACCACCAGGTATCTGCCAGGCAACCAGGGCCTCTCTCTCCACGGTCCACACACCACCCTCCCTTTGTGGTGCGCACTAGGTCAGTCTCCGTCGTGTCCCCACCCATGTGGTCGCCCTGAGTCTCACTTCGGCTCTTCCATTCACGACAGTTATATATCCCCCTCTCATTCCTAGCGTTCTTCTTTTTATCTCGTCTCAACAACCCCCCCCCAGCAAAGTTCTCTTCCTTCCCTACATGGGTGACCTTGGCCATCCTCTCCCCGAAGTCAACTGCAGAAAGCGAAAGGCCGACGGCGACGACGAATGCCAACACCCGATCACTCAGTCATCACCCTCTGCCAATGATGGCATCCTAGTCAACGACTCTCCCGCCCCTCACCGCCCCCCTCATGCTCCTAGACAACCGCCCACCAGCCCTTGGTTGTCCACTGACACCGCACACGCTGTATGGCCGTCAGAGGCATCACCAACAGATTCTCCTCCCGTTTCTCCCCTCAACAGCGATAACATCCACGAGCGCTTCAACAAGCGTCCTAGGATCGAGACATCTGAACTCCCAAAGGCCCACCGCACCGACCGACATCCATCCCGAGCATCATTACCCCCACACACTCCGACACGGCGTTCCCGAAAAAAGCCCGAACACCGAGATTCTGCTTCGTCATTGCCATCCTCGCCTCAACAGCCTGTGCTCAGATTCGAACCGCCTCTTCCGCCAACAGGCAATTTACCTCCGGCCTCACAACCTCCTTTCCCCCATATCGACCTTACATCTCCGCACATTCCATCTCCGCACCCTCTCATCAACCGCCAGACCCTGAAAGAGTTGGATTTGAGTGCTATCCTGCGTAATCCTCAGCTTCGTGCGTCCTTTCTGTCTCCTCTCTTTGTGTCTCCTTACTCATCACACCTCGAATTAGGACATGACCTTCTCTTTGATGCCGGGTTGCAATTCAGACCTACATCCGGTCGGAGGAAACGCGAACTCTCTGATCGGTATTGGCGCGCAGTCGCACAGGAACTAGAGAATGGTTGTACATGTGTCTCCTTCGACCTGCAATGGAGGCCGTGTGAGTGCATCTGTGTCTGTCGCCGTGTTGCCCTCCCATCTCAGAATCCCGTCCTCACGTACTCAACTTCCCGCCGTGTTCTCACTCTGCGAATGCCCTCCCGTATCCGTCCATTATTGTCCGAGTTCCTGGAAGTCCTTCTCTTCGTCATCCAACCTTTGACTGGTATTTCCGACACCTACGCCAATCCATCGACTTTCCAAGTACAGATCGAGAGACATGCTGCTCAGGCTGGCCATCTTAGGTCTGTTTTCGACCCGGACCTTATTCAGCAGGAACTACAACATAGTCTCTTTGACCCCTCCGGCCTTTTTATTGTCATCGGCCAAACTCTCAAGAGTCACTGCGCACCGATGCGCGATCGTGCAATCGATGCCATGGTCGATGTCGCAAAGGCCTGTGCACCCGGTGGTGGGGGCAGTAAAGCCGATGCTGTCAAAGCGGTGCGGATGTGCCTTGAGATTTTAGAGCTCATGAAACTCGTCAGCTCGTTCATTGGTCATTCAAGCTCTACGCTGACTTGTGAAACAGGACATTGCCAACCATCAACTACAAACCCTTCGCCCATTTCTCATCGACAGTTCTGGTCAGTATGAGCTTAAGGCTTTCAAAAGCCGCAGGGGAATGAGTTCGTCTCTCGATGTCACACGGGAATGGATCAGGTCTTCCCATCATCAACTCCTGGTGTCTCCTTCTTTCACTCACCCCTCCTTCCCATCTGGGACACTCCATTATGGGAGCCTTTCACACACGCAGAAAACATATGTCAGTGTCCTGAAGGGTCTAACCAACATCGTTTTCAACCCACCTTCTCCCGCGCCGCCTTCAGCGCAAAACTCGACACCCAATGCTATACAATCTATGTGTCCATTACCATTATACCCCGAAACTACCTACCTCGACAGTGCACGGCTTTTGGTCCTCGCAGGCGATGCGTCTGACACAGCTGCTATGTACATGTTCCTGTTACTGTATCGCCAACTCGTGTTCTCAGATGCCGGCGACCTCCCGGGAGTTCCACGAGAGTCACGAGTCAGTGACGCGGAGCTTCTCAAACTGAAAAAGGAGATAAGAGATATCTCATCGTCGCACCTTGGGCAGTGTTTCAGATATGGGAACATGGATCAATCCTCATTTTCCGACTGCGACCGGGAAAATTGGAGCAAAATCAAACAGGATGTCGTCCTTCAGGTCGCCCTTCGAGCCAAGCAGGCCCAAGTTGGCTCACCCAATCGCTCAGTTTTTTCAGAAGACGGTCACCTGCGACACCTTCATGCTCCAGACGCTCGGGTGCTTAAGCTTGCCGAGCGTTGGTCTGAAACACATGTACGACCAGACTCGGCGCTGAGCACAATGCTCAAGAACAGAATTCGTGACGCAGTGTTCAACCAAGTCCTTGCCAACCTCTATCCGCCGAGAGATTCAATTTCCATCCATGTCAAGACGGCTGAAAATGAGATTCCCTCGAGTTCGACATCACCTCTGGCGTCAGGCATGGAAC
Organism: Chalciporus sphaerocephalus; assembly: GCA_038094055.1. Classification (NCBI taxonomy): domain Eukaryota; kingdom Fungi; phylum Basidiomycota; class Agaricomycetes; order Boletales; family Boletaceae; genus Chalciporus; species Chalciporus sphaerocephalus. Next base: position 541,896 of record JBBPTH010000001.1, read on the forward strand.
CTCTCGCTGATGAAATACGCTCGCTTGCGGAGCGACTCTCACGCTTGGCCCAGATACATCTTGGTGTCTACTTGCCATTGTACGAACAAGAGGACATCATTTTATCCGACGTTATAATGACATCTGCTTAGTTTTCTTTCCTCATATCTTTAGACGACTCATTTACTCTCACTAGCATACCCATCATTGTTTTCATTTTGTCTTTGGGTCACTTGCGTGTGCATTTGGGGCGAGAATGAAGTAGCAGTAACAACACAAACACCTAGCATATACAAAATTCATAATACTTTGTGCATGAATCAAACCTCAGTTAACGTTAACCAAGTTCGAGCAAAATAATACCTACGGTGTGTGCGAACGAAGATTCGGGCTCAGGTCGGGGGGAAAGGAGGGTTACTGGTGCTACAGCACCTTGCGTCTCTTCCCCGCTCGCCCTGTGTCGGCTGGGCCTGCTGCACGCCGTCTCTTACCGGCTGACGAGGTAGCGTCTTCGTTCCGAGGGAAAGGGCGAGACCTTTTCTCCTTTTGACTAATCTTCTTTTGCTTCTTTTCTATTGCCTTCTTCACAGCTCGCTTGCCACCAGCCGATGCGATAGCATCAAGACGGGCTCTCTCCAAGAGTTTCTTCTGTTCGGCTATAGATATCGAACACAAACAACAAGGTGAATATCATACCATACCGAAACTGAGAGCTGAGCTTACATTGTTTCATCCACCATCCTGCCTTCCCTTTCTCTCTCTTTTGCTTTTCTTCCCGTTTCACAGACTGCAAAGCTTCGGATTCCACTTTTTCTCGCTTATCCCGGTTGACGACACTCTCTGTTCTCTTCAGTGCCAGCTCAAGTCGCTCCACTTCCGCTTCGCGTTCGGCTCTCAGATGCGAGGGGGAGGTGACCAGAAGTTTACGTGCACGTTTCAGAAGGTCCCGGAGTGTTTTCAATTCGTCACCGCGCATAGCTGACAGAAATTCGTATTGTTGTTTGAATTTTGAATTGTCGTACTGGCCGGCTGCATGCATAAAACGCGGATCCCTTGGTTTTGGTAGCTTATCTTCAACCACAACTCGGCGACGGCTCACCGGGTGTTTAGAGGTTACTTCAACCGGTGCATGCTTGTTTGTCCGTTTAGCGACGACTTTCTTTAGCTTCGGAGATTGACTTAGCTTCTCCTTCTCTTTCCCCTTGGTTAGAGCAACGGATGGTTGGTCGTCCTCTGACATGCCGAAGCCAACTTCTGATGGCTCATCCGAATCCGACTCGGGGTCGCTCAGGGAATGTGCTTGAGCAAGAGAACGCTGGGCATTTCGGAGTGTACCAAGAGGGACTGTAGAGAGATCTACACGAATACAATCAGTATGCCTAAACGCTATGCCGAAGTGTGGTTAGTATTGACCGTCTTGAAGGGATTGCTATATTGGAGAAAAGCAGGTTAACTAATAGGCAGTGATATAGGAATGAATAATCACCAATCTTCCTGCCTCGCTCTCAATTTCCCGCTCTTCATCGCTTTCCTCTGATCCAGAGCTTAAAGAAACAGCGTCCTTTTCGTTCACCTCGAATTCATCATCAATCCACTGAGCAACTCGGGGAGTATCGTCGTCGGTATCATTATCTTCCTCGTTGGTTTCTGGATCGCTATTTAGACTGTCTTCATCATGTTTTTCATCGCTATTTGTCCGAGTGCGTTCTATGGTAGGACGGATGCCTTGTAGATGTCCTGAACTTTCCGGGTCAGACAGGAAATTGGTTGCTTTTGGACGAGCTTGTTTTGCGGTTTGCGCCTTAGACTGTTGTTCTTGTCCATGCTGGAGTCCCGTAGAGTATGATTTTGGAGGTCTATGGGCAGGACGGGGTCTCCGGGGCATACTGATTACTACTTACCTGATGAAGGAGAGGGAGCGTGAAGAGTATAAGCACAGCCACTCCTTCGATAGGGTAGATGGTATGAAGTACATCAAACATTCCAATTGGTACAAATGTCTATACATCGAGACTCGAGATCAATCGAGAATGTGGTAGAAGAAAGCCCGAAAAATGTGTGATACAATCGCGCACTTGTGAGCGATATCTCTGTCCGTTAGTAACTGTCCGTTTTGAAACAACAATGTACTAGTACTAATAGTGCATCAGTGAACGTGATTCAAAGTCCATGTCAGTGTAAGATCATCCCGTTCATCATATGTATGCGTGAGGCAAAAAGGCAAAAAAACGGTTAGTCGATCACTTCGACTTTGCGAGGATAGTGAAGTCGGGGCTCCAGTTGCCAGAATCACCGAATAAAACAATAGAGTAGTTGTGCCCAGAGGAGACTCTAGGAACCTGGATTTCGACACGACCATCCAGAATGTTGAAGTCGCTGGCCAACTCCATACTCATATCGATGAGACTATTGTTCCTGAGGTATATCATACCGTATTTGTTAGTGATGTTGACAGGGGCGTTACGGGTGTCCCAAGTGACATTGTAATGCTGTCCAGCGATCCAGATGGTACCGGCATGCGGGTAGAGGATCGGAGGCACGAAAACGTCCCTCTTTTCGATGTGTGCAGATAGCGGTAGTGAGACCGCGACTGCAAGGAGGGACATGAAGATGGTGAACAAGGTCGTGAATGGCGTGAGCATGATCGTGAACGTTGGGAGGTTAGTAGACTTAGAAGCGAGGGAATGGGGACAATAGGAAGAGGATGGTTTGGCGGTGGAGAATGGGAGAGGGTTAGATGGATATTTGTACTCTGAACTGAAGAAGCGGGGAGAGCTGACCGACATTTCGACTTGTCTAAAGTGAGCCATAGCCTCTTGCAGCTGTGTCCAGTCCGGCCAAAACGCACCGTCAGTATCAGTGGCAGTCACCTCCGATTCGATCTTCATTGCGGATTTTCGTACCCGTACTACCCGTCCCCGTCCCCGTCCCCGTCCCCGTCATCGCTCCTCGCTCAGATCAGCTGGCACTCCACAGGTATCGAACAGACCGGGGTATGTCACTGATGACCCTAGTCGGGATAGCCCATGGCCGGGCGCAGGCGGTCATATCCGAAAGATCTGAAATGCAGACCCCACACGGCTAAGCTGCATCATCTCATTTGCACTGCCCCATCTAGTACGCCACAGCGGGCAGGTCCTGACCGTAGCGGTGTGTCTCTGAACGGCTAGTCGGATGGGCCGGAAGCATTGGCACTGTAACTTCATCGAGAGCTGCATCTTGATGTGCACCTCGTACTTCTTTCATTCACCGACGCTTGTATGCGTCGTTTCCGCCCTTTGGGATCACAAGCGCGACTCATCGCCAGAATATGACAGCGGTACGATCATAACGCCTCTGGTGTCTCACCGCATCAGAGTTACCAGTGAAGCCGTGCTCATACCCCTCTGCTTTTCCTCTTTGGATGCTTTTTCCACCGCTGCCATCGGAATGACGATAAGGATCAACTCGTCCTCAGCTCATTGATGTTTCCTCCAAGTCCTTTAAGGCGCCAATGGAACTCTGGATGGGTGCATGACTGACTTGTATCCAACGTTGTACCTCTGTACCGCTACAGCTCATGCCAAGTTGTAGTGGCCGTACTTTGTCAGGCGCGGTCACATGACATGATGTCTAATAACTGGACCAAACATTTGACGCGACGCGTAAACTAGCGCGTTTAATTGCACTTTTAATTATTTTGGTATTTAGTCCGTCGTTTCACGATTTTGCGCGTTGAACGTTGAACCACGACGACAACGACAACGACGCTCTACCACTTCGTCTTCATATTCTCTTACTTGGAGACATTTGTCGTCGTGGTCCATCATCCATCCTCATGAGTTTACCCACCCCTCCTAGTACAACTCATCACCGTGACAAGGAAAACCGATTACCTGGCTCTCGTGTCGCATGGGCCCAACAAAACCAGTATTTCATCCTCTCTCATAGCCCTTCAGGACCTGTTCGTCATCCGTACAAGACATGTCCGGAGCAGCCTGCCAAGTCCATTCTCAAGAAGCGCGACCACGCGCTTCTCCTACCACCGGATGAAGAACACAGAGAAATCACACCAGAGCCTGAGGATCCTCTCATAGATCTCACTTACTTGTCCAGGCCAGTGAATAATATTATTACTCCGGAGCCAACTCTCCGAGATCTGATTGAATCGTACTCTATTCTCCTCGCTCGACTACGTGCGACCGTATCGGGTTCAACAGATGCGGATGGCTCCTGGCCACTCTTTCAGCCTCTTCGCAAGAACAAACAGTCATTCACTGACGCTGTCCTACGCGATCTCCATAGGGTCTTTGTAGAGCCCCAGAATAACACGTCCGACGAAGACGAGCTACCTCTTGATTGCGTCAAAGACTGTGAGGATGAAGAGTTGCCTTCTCTGTTGCCTTCTCCAAAACAGAGCCCAAAAAAGAAGAAAAAGGGCATGTCGGCTTCTCAGGTCAAGTTTGCGCGGGATCTCTGCACGACGACGCATGCTGTTCTACGACTCCTCAGCGCTATATTTACGATGCGACCTCTTTACCAGATATTTGATGATGCTCAGTTGCACGACATGTTGACACGCGTCCTTGCAATCCCCATGGCTGATGAGCTGCCTACTCCGAATGCACGCAAGACGTGCGCCCTGTCAATATGGCTACTGCAGGTTCAGCGACTTCCTGAAACTGTGTTGCTTCCTGCCCGTGACCGAATTGCATTTGCGTTGCGCCGTGGCATGGAAGGTGAACTGGGAAAGGAAGGTAAGAAGGGGTCGGCGTGCGATGGTCTGAAGGCCGTCCATGACCTGTCACTTCATCAACCAACTACGTTCATACCACCTTTTGTCGAACTTTTGCCTTCGATATTGGCAAACCTTTTAGCACCAACCCTAGGCTTACGGGTTCAAGCATGCCATGCCCTTGGTGGATTTGCCCTAGGCTGCGTTGCTCTCCCGCCTTCCGACACCCATACCCGCATCTCGAATATCGTGTCTATCTTTATGACCACTCCTGCTACTCCGTCTTCTCGTCGAAGTCCCAACAAATCAATCCCTGAACCTGCTATCATTCGTACTCTCAGAATGACTCTTAATACTGTCGACCCTACTCATGTCGCGCAAGGGCCCGTATGGGCGCTTAGTGTGCTTGCAGCTCTAATTGTTTTACTTGGACCTAGAGTCTACATTGATGTACGACTGACTCGCATCGTATCCGCCCAGCTATCTCTCGCGATTCGAAACAAGAAGAGTTCTGTTCGTGCTATGGCTTCTCTTTTGTGGAGGTGTGTCACTTGGGCATACCTCCGTCCTCCTTTGGAGCCTTGTCCTGAAGATGATGGTATATCCGAAGATGTCGAGGAACAAGATGTTCAATTGGCCCGCGAAAACTACTGGAAGTTGGTCAAGTCAGTGGTGGATATGGGCGCAGGTGTCTCAACCGTTGCGGCGCTCCTGGGAGATGACTCTGGTGATGAAGACCGGTTGAAGAAAGCTTTATGGCTCGTCAAGTCGATGGTTGTCAAAGGCGGGCAAACTACTCTCGATGCCGTCGATATCGTAAAAACCCTTGTCGCCTCCGAGACCGATAGTAATGCTTGGTCATTGAACAACTTACTGCCGCACTCGCTGTTTTCTTCTAATCCTGGGCTGCTTACTGCCGATTACAAAACACTTTCGGCTGCTGTCAAACCGATATTTGACGAGTGTCCGCAGTTAAATGACATACAACCTCTCACTCGCGAACAACTGTCGAGGGAATGGGTTTTCAATGAATTGGTTGATATTTGGAAGATAGCTTTGGGTTGTCTTCAGACATCGAGCAGTAACTCCAAAATCCCATGTGAGCTCTTCGAAACTTGGAAGAATCTGATGAAAGCCAACGTGGCTGTCCTTCTCGATGATGACGACCATGATGGTGTTATTGAATTTGCTGCTCGAACAGCTACTGTTCTTGTGGAGATTCTCCGTGATTCACAACTTGACCTCACTTTGGCTACTAGTCCTTCATCTTCCAAAGCGAATCCTGGTTCGCACTCCAAAACGGTCAAAACCCCACACAAGCTGTCTAATTCTGCGGTGAAGCTTGGCATTGTTCGCGAGTTGTGGGCATGTATGCGAATCATCTTCCCAAGCAATCTGCTCCATGCAGGTAGTGCAAGGCTATTGGAGTGTCTCGTCGAGGACGAATACGATCTTGCCTGGGAGGGGCATGCTCTGAACACCGCAAGACAAGAGTGGGCTAAACTCTGTTGTGAAGCTCTTCTCATTTGTGGTGTTGACGAGTTGGAAAAGTTTTGGGCGAAGCGATCGTATTCTTCCACTTCAGTGGCTTTCGAACCCGGGGTGCAGAGCTTGGTATGGAATTGTTTCGTTGAAACGTGGATGGCCGGTCCCGAGGGGTCCTGGGAGGGTGCCACGACCCTTTTGGGTGTGCCGTTCAACAACCGTAGCGCTTGGGAGCTCAGTAATGACGAGTTCACTCTTTGGGATGGATTCCTGACGCATGCCACGAACAAGGCGAACGACCACGGTATTGACGCCGTGATGGTATTGGATCACGTTGCCAGTGTGGTAGCTCGATCCCCTTGCCCTGCCTTTGCCTCCTCGACTCGCGTGGCCGATTTACTGCTTTCTCACTGTGACATGGACGATATCAGAGACCTTCCGTGCAACGTTTTCGAGTTTGTGAACGATACACTTGTATCGACATATCCCCCGGAACCCCGCAATCTGAAACCATCCATGTGGCTGATCGCTTCACTTACGCGCGCCATTGATACTTGTCCGGTAGACTTCCGTCTCGGCCTCTTAGAAACGATTCAAGATGGGGTTAGTGTCTGGTTGGCGGATGAATGTCTCGTCTTTACGAGAGACGAATACACGTTCGATGTCTTGCCCTTGTATCAAACAGCCTTGTTGAGTCTGCAGGGACTTCCTCGAAGTCTCGGGGTCCTTGAAGTCCTCTCACCCCTCCTCCAATCCGCGTTCATGGGCCGGAATGACAAACTGGAGGTTGCCAAGGAAGCGTTCAGCGAATTCTGGAGCACGACCTACGCAGACTTTGAAGAGCCTGAGGATGGTTGGTCAGAGGATCTTCAGATCTGTTTCCACCACGTCGAGGAAGTTCGCGATGACATTGAGCCATCCAGCGACTCTGAAGATCATGAGGAATCCGTGGCGTGTATGTCTTCACCGTCAAACAAAGGCAAGGAGGTTCTGCCGAGCCTGTATTCGTCACCCGGTGCTTCGAGGCTCGAGTCTCTCTGCAGCAAAACAGCCACACAGTCCTCGGAAGATTGGAGAGCATCATCGCCGTTTATCGGCCGTCTCGGGCCAGCACTTTTTGCCTCCCAACAGGAGCCTGATCAGCGATCGACCAGTCCGATCCGAAGCCCATCGCCATACATTGATGTTACATGCCCGGAACCTTCCACCCCCGTATCTGCCAAACGACCTCTCCGTATTGGCACGCCTCCTCGTCCCCACAAACCCATCACCACTCCCGAACCGTTTCAATCCCTACTTCTCAAGCCACCTGCTGGGACACTTCCGATTCACCTCACGACTCCAACAACTCCGCATCGTTCGCCGTCCAAGGTCCCGTCCAGTGTGTCTCCAAGCAAAAAACGTAACTTGGAGGACAAAGAGAACGTTTCACCCCTGCCAGTCCTTTCCGTTACGGAAAGGATATACTCCGCTTCGCCGAGCTCAAGGAAGCCGGCTTCCGTCCTTGGGAAACGCCAGATGGACGAATCGCCTCCAGAAAGTGAATTCAAACGGGGTCGGATGTCATTCATCCGCTCGTCCATTGAATTTCCGTCTTCGGCTGAAAGTGATCTTGAGGAGGAGATAGCTATCGATGTCTCTCTCTCATCACCCCCACTAAAAGCTTTGACTTGGCCGCGTCGCGAAGAGTCCGTCGCCTTCACCGAGTTCTCTCAATCAAGCTCAACCTCGAGGAAGCGCAAACGGCAGCGTCTTGTCATGGATGCAGTCGTGGTCCCATCACTAGCAGACCTACGACGTCGGCGTACTATGGAAAGAAGAGCCAGCGCCGATTCGATCAAGGCTACTGTGTCACCAGGTGGCCTACGCCGCTCGTCATCGATGTCCAAGCTCCGTGATTTAGATTGCGATGATACCGCATCATTGCGGAGGAAGCGGAGAAAGCCATGGAACGAGGTTGACTCTGTTGAGTCGACTAGCTCATCGCCATCGTTGAAGGTGCTAGAAGAAACAGTGATTGCGGGAAGTGACGATTCGATCATGCTTGTTCAGAGTACTTGTCAAAGTTCAAGTTCTGAACTACAGGGCTCCGATGACGACCCGTATCTGGGACAAGTGTCTCCGCGTCACTTGGCTTCTCCTGCGCCTAGACGACACATGGATCCAGATTATGATCCGCTTAGTGGTGATGCACCATCTTCCAGCCCCTCGAGAGACCTAGTTGCCCGTCGCCAGCAACGATTTGGCCCAACGACTCAGTCTTTCAAAATTTAGGGTGTGTAGATGGACATCAGCATTCTTGTTCGCATTTTTTCACTTTTCATCTAGTCTCATGGATAGCAAGTACCCACTGTATTATTCTGTTGCATAACTGTGCCGATAATCAACTGGTTCGAGTCAGACATGGATGAATCTTAGTCTGATCCGATCCTGGATTTGGGGTTGACGTTTTGAATCGACGAAGACATCGATCGAAATTGAGTTAGGTTAAGACCTGGACTTCTTACTTGGCGTAAAATCTTTCCAGATCGCATTTCTTAATCATGGTAGAACCCCGTCTGCTTGCTTTAAAGATCTCGTGACCCTTCTACTTGAAGCCCATCTCCTTCTCCACCTCGCTGCACGATGTCCCAACACCTTGCTATCCTACGAGTCCAAGGGTCTTTCTCATTTATTGCATGGGCCGATGATCTTTGGACAGCTCTCAGGGAACGAATTTTCCGTCGTGCTTGGACTCCGCTTACAGGAATCGCAAAGGCTGCTGTCCTTGCGTCCATGGCGAGTATTACACGCGGTCATCTCCGTATTCTCGCGCCTGGCGAGGTCTACCAGTTCCCTACACCGAATAACGTTGCTGTACTACCAAGCCGGGAACCAGAAGCGGAACTACGTGTCGTTCGCGACACATTCTGGACTAGACTTTTTAGCATGGCCGATTTGGGCTTCTCGGAAGCCTACATGTACGGCGAAGTTGAATGCGACGACTTGGTCTCCCTCTTCAAGATATTCCTACTTAATCGCCGAAACTTGTCCGAGATGGACTCTTTCGCTTCATATATTTTCAACATTCCACACGTATTGACCTCCTGGCGGTTCCTCAACTCGCTGAGCAACTCACAGTCAAACATTTCGGCACATTACGACATATCGAATGAGATGTTCGCTGGATTCCTCTCTGATGATATGACATATTCGTGTGCCATCTTCGAGGGTCTGGACAGTGACCTAGTAGTTGGCGACCAGGGTCAGGATGCATGGAATGGTAGCCAGCAGTTGACATGCCTGGAAGTTCCCAAAGATCGGGAGAGACTACTCGATGAATCTTCGAGTCGAGACGAGCTCCATGAAGCTCAGTTAAGGAAGCTGAACTACATCATTGCGAAAGCCAGGATCTCTTCTGGTCAAAAAATCCTCGAAATCGGTTCAGGGTGGGGTTCTATGGCTATTCTCATCGCTCAATGTTTCCCCGACACGACAGTAGACACGTTGACACTCTCTGTTCAACAGCAAACTCTAGCCCAGGCACGTATTAAGAAAGCAGGTCTCGAGGACAGGATTACGGTGCATCTCATGGACTACCGTGCTATGCCCAGTTCCTGGTGCTCGTCTTTCGACAGAGTCATCAGCATCGAGATGATAGAGAATGTCGGTGTGGAATTCCTCGCCGAGTATTGGCGTATCGTTGACTGGGCAATGAGGAGAGAAGGAGGCATCGGAGTGGTGCAAGTTATCACTATTCCCGAGAGTCGTGCGTTTTGGCTCAAATTTTGGTTCTTCCACGGCTCTCTCTTACATCGCATCGTCGCGTCTTCAGGGTTCGATAGATATGTCCGGGAAATAGATTTCATTCGGAAATGGGTATGAATTTTGTTTGGTCAAATAATTCGTCGCTTCTGATATTGGATTAAAATCAGAGTGCGTCGAGCAAACCTGTGTACGACTGAATCTGCTCAATCGATTTTGTACAGTCTTTCCAGGCGGTGTTCTCCCGAGTCTCACGCTGCTCTTGCGAACCATGGAGCAAGGGTCTTCCGGTCGGCTCGTCGTAGACTCCATCTGCAACATCGGCCCTCACTATGCACGTACATTACGCGAATGGAGAAGGCGTTTCAGTGACCGCTTCGCAACAGTCATTGCCCCGGCTCTGAAGGCGGAGCATCCTACAACTATGAATGGACCCAGTGGAAAGGAGGAGATCGAAGTCTTCAGACGTAAATGGCTTTGTACGCTTTAGATGTTTCTTACACATCAACGATCGCTCATTTCTCCCGACAGACTACTAGTGAGTCTGACATGTACTAGTAGCCATATCCTGACCTGGTGAATGGAACTCCTCAGTTGTTACTGCGAAGCGGGGTTCGCAGCTCGAGTGTTAGGAGGTATGTCGACTGATGGATCAAATAACCTGCAGCTTCACCGAAAAACTAACCCCATAGATCATATCATAACATTTACTCGAGAAGGATGCGAAACATATGGATGTGATGTGCTGCATTGACGGGGTACAAAAACTCTAATAACAGTGTGGTTTGTCATTCAGCAGTAATTAATATTATCACTTCGAATTGTCCCTTTTCTTGCCCATTTGCTCGGTCAGCACCGCGCCGATTTGGTGGACAAGTCTAGTTGCTTGAAGAATTTCTGAAGAGGTATAGAGATCGAATAGGGCATCGAGTCGGCCTGATCCAGTATCTACCCTACGCAAGTCTTGACGATTCGTTGAGACAGGCGGGGAAGCTACGCTGTGTGATCTCGCCCTACGCAAATTTGATCGAGATGGACTTCAAAGTCTACTATGATCATCTTGTGGTACCGACGTCAGACTATGTGGAGGGGAGCTGTTATATACGTCTGCTAGTGACCGTTCGATATCGAGTTCTAAAAGTGATTCCAGAGTTCAATATTTGGTCAGCGCCAAACAGAAATTGTGTATACCCGACGATGTCGCATCGATATGAAAATTCTCCCAGTCAAGGTCTTCGTCGGACTCCACAGACGAGGGCAGGGTGTGTGGTGGTGTCCTCGCACGGTACGCGGCTCTGGATGAAGGCGTTCTGGGAGCAGAGGTGAAACTTGCTAACAGAATCGGAGTGTGCTCCCTCTTTCTCATTTTCTTTACCCTCTCCCTACGCAAGACCTCTCGGAAAGTAGGCGCCTGTACACCGTCAAATTTCGACTTCCTTTTAGGTGGTAGAGAGCGTGTACGGGTAATGGCAGCGTCGACAGGCGTAACATCACGAGTGGCAGGCTCTGACTCTAACTCGCGAACCGAACGAAGTATGCTCCGAGAGGTTCGACTTTGCTTCCTGGGAGCAGCATCTTGATCCGCTGTCTTCCGTTTCGCTTTCGCTTCAATGGACGGTATTGGTGGTATGGAGCGAGAGCTTGGCAATAGGCGAAGAGAAAGTGGGATTGTGTCAGAATTCTGACTAGGATTGCTCGTTGAGTGTTCCACTTCGTCCAACAATGTACCCATCTCACTTCGGTACTCTTCTAGTTGACGCAAAATCGTGGGTCGAGGTGGATCATCACTGCGAGAGTCCACAAGGGATGCGGAAGACCGTCGTAGTGCTTGTGGCGTTGGTTCACCGCCAAGGCCTCCGGACATGTCCTCATTCCCTATCGACAATGTCCAATGGTTTTCTGATGCGTCAATTTCGCCGAAATCCCGACGAGATTGGCCGTCGCTCTTCAACAAAACGCGTCTGTAAACGCAACAGAACTCGTAGAAAAAACTATCTTACAATGCTCTTCTGCGTTTCAGAGGGCAAGGACAGTCCTTCAGCCAAATCGCCTCCGAATGCATCAACAAAGCAAGCTAAACATGACAGAATCTTCGGTGGAAGGACACCATAAAATTCGGAACGACCATGATACGTTGCCCTCCAGAATCTTTCAAAAGCGAATGGGGCTATGGCTGGTATCGGAATTCGAGAAAAGGCAGATGCGAGAAAAAGAGCTAAGTCATTTAGGGACTGGACGGATAAGGGGACAGCTTCCAGGACTTTGAGCGTGTCGCAATACAGGGAAACGACCTGGAGTGGGTTCAGCATATTAGAAAGCACGAGGAAAAACGTATAGTACCACAGAATTAAAATCTTCGAGGGACAGGATCTCTCTACGATCCTCTATCCAAACACAAAGGCAGTTACGAAGGGCTTGAACTATCTGCATCGCTACCGCTGGGCCCGACGAACTTATTCGGCGGATAACAACAAGAAGCTGGAGAGAATGTCTTAAGGACTCAGAAGAGTGACTTGCCAGACTGTACGAAGTAGTCAACGAGGCGTCAATTGTGCGCAGGAGCTTAGCCGGTAGAGAATGGCCTCGTTCATCAACATAGACCAAAAGGGAACGGAGTAGAGGTATGGTTGACTCCCAATTCTCGATTTCTGTTCGTTGAAAGTACTGAGTGATGAATCGTTCGACAAGAGGGTTGACATCCTCCGCGGATATGGCAGGGCTGCAAAGCAGTCCCTCCCATGCTTGTAATTCAGGCTCAGTCAGGACCCAGACGCAGATGGGAATGGCGAGAAACTTAATGAGTTCCTTCCAATCAAGTCTAGACCTCGAGGACGACAAAGACTTTGCGACCACTCCCCAAAGCTCGCGTTCCATAGAGACAACCATGTGGGACTCCGTAAGAACATGCGTGTCGTGTAGAAAGGACGAGGAAGCTGTGACCATGAGATTAGCACAAAGTGCCCCCCAAGATCTCTGCACTTCAGGGTCACGAATATGAAAAGCATGCTTCAGAATCGAAGCTAGAATGTGCGAAGCGGGGCCGCGGAGACTGAACGCAACGAAAGCACTCCGCATTACGGACCACAATTTTTCGATGAATGTTAGAACCCATAATTGATCTTGGACACTCCATGATCCCCAGTTGGACTGGTGCTCGGCGGAGGTGATGGAGGGCAGACATTCAGCGATCGTCGCCGACGCATATCTCAGCACTTCTTCTACCACTGCAGCTTGTGGATCACTCTCGAGCTGACGCGCCTGTGCAAGCAGAACGCAATGCCATATTTCAATGAGGTTCGACTTTCAAGGTGCAAGTCCTTAGCACACGTCACATTGAATTAGGGATCCACTCACGTCCCGCTCTCTCGCCCCTCTGGACGCAACACACTTCCAGATTCGCAACAATGGTTCGTAGTATTTAGCAATTTTCGCCTCTTCAAGCTGACGGATGGAGAGTGGAGCCGTAGGGATACTATTGACAGCGGATGGGAGCTTGCCCCACTCGGCATCAATGACGGTTCCGTCGAACAAGACCAGGGCAGGGATTTCGTATATGCGCAGTGAGAATTGCGGCGCGATAGCACCAGATGTAAGTGCGAGGAGTAGCACAAACCCCTCTCGGCGTGTGTGTTCGCAGTCCACGTGAACCATTGCCTCGATGGTCGAAAGTACATGGGATATCCTGTCGCTGAGCTCCGGGGAGTGTGTGACTGACATCTTGGGTGTAAGTAGGACGGAAACAAGCACAATACCAATGCCTCCGCGCAGTTCCTGTTTAACTATATCCAACGCCGAGCGAGTCGATGCCAATTGCACGTCCTCGTCGGTGGGTAACAAATAACCGAAGGTCCAGACAAGACACTTCCAAACGTGCGCATAGAGGAAGCGTATGATGGACCGCTTATGCTTGAGAGCTAAAGCGAGTGACTGGAGGACGAAACGTAGAGCTGCTGGTTTTGAAAATAAGGCGGGACCGCAGATGATTATCAATGAGGCGAGGACGGCAAGTATCCATGATGGTCCGTCCCCGCGACATATCTGAGATTCCATGGAGATTGCAGCTCGAACGATTAGAAATAAAGCGGTGTCGGTGGTGCCCATACGAGAAGTGTCAGAAGACAACTCAAGATAGCTCAAGACGTTGCTGGAGAACTTCTGCCACTCCGTTAACGAGTGGTTTTTTCGATGGATAAAAACACTGGCCAACTTTCCCAGAACAAGGGAGGCGCTCAAGCGAAGCTCCGAAGATTCTTGAAGGAGAATCATGATGACATGAGGTATCAATGGGGAAAGTACGAGGTGCAAGTCCGTCGAGTAATTCTCTAGTAGATGCACAATGGCTTTCAAGCCATCAAGAACGACGGTCCGTGGCTGCCTTGTCGTGTCCAAACTCCGTCGAAGAGCGGAAAGTAAATTATCTTGTCGAGAACAGAGGACAGATATAGGCAGTCGGTGGCAGGTCAGGGTCCACAACGACAGAGAGTATATCTTTGTCTCGTTGAGCACTGGCAACGGATCTGCGAGAGAAATGTCCAAAATGTCGCCAAATAACAAACAAAGGTCATGTTCAGTAAATAAGGAGTGAAAGGTAGGAAATCGGAATATTGTCGTAAGTGCACAGAGAGCATACTGGCATAGTGAGGACAGGTCCCGGGCGTATTGTTTTGTATCTACTTTGAAGTAAGCTGGAAGATGAGCTCCGGATGTGATTTGTTCCGAGAAAGAGTGGAGGCTTGAAGGGGTGGAAAACGGATCCACAAGAGCCAGCCTGACGTCCCGTCGCAGCGCCCTAGCGAGCTTATCTCTGTAATGAACTAAGGAGTCCAAAGCGGGGAGTGGCTTGTTGTGATCTTGGAGCACCTGACTTTGCGATCTAATACGGTTTGAGAAAGTGGTATAGGCGTCCAGCAGATCATGAGGCGAAGTAAGAAATTGCTCATGGAGAGAGTCCACAATCACTTGTACAACTGAGAGAAGGAATGAGCCATCCTCTAGAGGGTTTGTAAAAGTGTCCATCTCAGTGTAGAAACGATACCCTGAAAGTATGTAACTTGGCTGAGCAAAAGGATCATGGCCGTCCAAGAGTTCTGACCGAGACCTGTTTAGTGCCCTACTGAAAGAGCAAATTGTGTCTCTGCCAGTCTGATTGAGCTCAAGGAGTTGGTCTAGGATGGGGAGGAGCAACTCACTGGTTGGTTAGTACAGCAGCCTGTGTCTGTCGCGGTGCACACAGGCGAGACACGCTTGTGGCTATGTGACAATAATCATGTGATGTGACACGGCATGTCTGTGACGGAAGATCGCATCGGACATGTATGCTCAGTGAGTGCACGAGTGCGAGCCAATGTTATTTGTTTCTAGTACAATATCACAGCCAGAACGAACTCGACGAGTTCTTACCGAGCGAATGTAAACTCGGTACTCTGACGGTGAGTGAGTGTCAACTTACATTGCTGCTGCTCCCACTAGGGTCAGAGACTCGGTCGCCATCGCTTCAGGTTGCAGGTTGGCATGAGTGCGACGTACTTGGGCCGCATCTAAGCCTTTCGATGAAGGAACAAACACGAACAAGCTGGACGCTCCACAAGGCCAATATAAAAAAACCACACTGGACACAACAACAACCATTCGACTCCATTTCTAGCCTTCCTTCTGCAACGACTACCGATTCGGTGGTCCCTTCCTGCACACTAGCGCAATTCCACTCGTTATCTCGTTCTAACGACTTAGTATTCTCACTCAACCCTCATGTTTATCTCATTCTTGACTGTTGTTTCCACCCTTGTCTTGGGCATCTCGTCTCTTGTCTGTGCTGCACCCGTGCAGCCTGTCGAGTTCATCGCCTTTGCACCCACTATCATGTCCCCGACTTATGGAACTATCTGGGTCACCGGAACCGAGCAGAATGTCACCTGGAGCACGCTGAATGTCCCTGCAGAGATTCAAAACTCCAGTGTTGTTATCCTGCTCGGTTACTTTTCCCAAGACTCGGAGAACCTGGATTATAAGCATCCGTTGGCATCCCAGGTGCCGATCATGAATGGCTTCGCCCAAATCACTGTCCCCTCGAATGCCACCAATGGAGACAATTACACCGTCGTTGTGCTTGGTGACTCTGGGGACGCTTCCCCTCCTTTTACTATCACTTCTAGCTCCAACCTTTTGGCAGGTCTGGGCCTTTGATCCAGCTGCCGTTTTCGGACTGTGAGACAATTTAACTCAGGACTCCTTTAGCAATCACCGTTTTCCTTTCGAATAACACGCGAGCAAGTACCCGTAGTGTATACATCTCAGAACACTTTATGGACAATGTTTCAGTTATGTTCACGTCATTGCGGAAGCTGAATGTGAAACCAGCAGGAGTCAAGTATAAGTAATACAAAAGGTATGTGTAAAAAGATAACAAGTCACCAACTATTACCAGACGCCAGTGAGTGTATCCCTGATATAGCTCAGTTTTTCTTGGCCCTAGCGCTAGCCTGAGCCTCTCGCAAAGATCTAGCAATGTGTCCGTAAGAATCCCACATCAGCCAAAGGGGAATGACAACCCAGCTAAGATCGAGATCGAGATTTGGTCAGCAACAGAAGCGGTGTGGGAATATAACACTTACATGACATTCATGAACTGTGGTTTCAAGAAAGGTTCACATCAGTTTTGGTTATTCCTAGACAAGGGAGAAGAGAGGGACTCAACACAAGGTATACCCAAAGGTAAAGTGGGTTGGAGGTATCAAGACTGGGACTGCCGGTCAACCATTCAGGACAGAACGTCATCCAGCCGCCATAAAGTTCCGCAGTACTCAGAACAATAATCCAGTAATGACGAGCAGGGTCATTCCTGACAAGCTGATTTAAAATATAGCAGCACATTGGTCCGGCACCAAGGACAGTCAAAATTTCAAGGGATACGACTGTTGGGTCTGACACACCCCATCGCGCATCTGCGCGAGTATACTCTTTCCAGAGTTTAGCGAATGGACCGACGCTGGAGTTGACCATCCTTCCAAAGGTAGAAAGGTATAGGAAGGACCCTTCGAACGAAAAATGAATCATAGCATCAAAGGCCAACCAAATGAACGTATATCTGTCCTGCCATCTTGCGTTCTTAGGCAGGAGGGTATTGGCGCCGACGGTTGCAACGAATCCGATAGTTGCAACCCCCGCGAGGGAGTAAGCAGAAGTGGTCGTAAATACATTCTCCAAGGAACTCATAACTGAAGGGAGGGGTGACTTTGAGTTGAATGTTGAACGTTGAACTTCAAGTTAGAACAACAAGTTGGACTCGCCTCGTCTGTTCTCACGCTGTATGTAGTGCTATTGGTATGTAGTTGCCATGCCACTAGTACTACCAATACATCAAGGGAATCATGGTATCATACTCCGTTCGACACAAGGCCTACGTTAAGGTCTTCCTGCATGCCGCCAAGCATCCCCATAAACCAGTAAATGGTGTGCTCGTCGGAAAATTGTCTTCCGACGTTGTAATCATTGAAGATGCTATTCCCCTCCTCCACAATTGGACCAGCCTCAGTCCCATGATGGAGATCGGGCTAGACCTGGCAAATGGGTATGCCGAGTCTTTGGACCTCTCCTTGGTGGGGTATTATCAGGCTTCTGAGCGATTGGACGACACGGCTTTATTACCAGTAGGAGAACGTGTAGTCGATAAGATCAGAAGTCAGTTCAACGATGCTATCGCGCTCGTGGTAAAGATATGTTTTCCTGTTTCCTGTTCCCTCTCACCTTTGTTGGCAGATTAATGGTGATACTCTGGAACTGGGAGACGCAGCATTGATACTATGTCCCGTTTCACCGCATTTTCTTCTCGTTATTCATTCTCTTCTCCAAACCATATCTTCCACAATCTGGTCTCTCGGCGTGGCGTCCACAAGCACTTCATCCACCAGCTTTTACTCCCGGGTCTCGATTTACGCTGGCTAATCCTGACACACCTTCTCGCGCAGTATCTCTGGTCCGTGACGACCATATGCATCAAACGTTCGGAGATTTTGATGATCATCTGGAGGATGTGACGATAGATTGGCTTCGCAATAGTGCATGTAACATCGTAGATATATGAAGCTATTTGCTTGTTCTACATCTATTACCGTGTAGTCTATCAACCATCCTACCATACTCAGGTCGCCCCAAACGATCTACATTCTACACATATCATTTGTATGACAGGCTCTGCGGCGCTAGCTTTTCGTGGTACCTTGGTGCACTGTCCTGCGCCAGGGTGTGTGGAAATCTTGGAGGACCACCTTCTGTTGATCGACGATCGTGGTTTTATTACTCATTTTTCTCCAGCTTCCTCGGAATCCTCCAGAAAATATATCGACCATCATGATTTTTCTATCAAAACAATCCCACCTGGATGTTTCCTACTGCCGACTTTCTGCGATCTCCACCTTCATGCGCCACAGTTCATGTACCAAGGGACTGGTCTTGATCTCCCACTTATGCAATGGCTCGAACATTATGCCTATAAATCTGAGGAAGCTCTCGACGAAAATCCAGACTTGGCGAAGAGAGTTTATCGTCGGCTTGCTCGCCGCTTGATAGAAGTAGGTACTGGAGCTGTTTTGCTATTTGGGACCATCAAGACAGAAACGAACCTTATCCTTGCTCAGGAGATGCAGAACGCGGGTTTAAGAGCATTTGTCGGGAAGCTCTCTATGGACAAGTCGTCACGGCCGACCTACAAGGAATCCAGTGCTGAGCATTCTTGGAAATCTGCTGAAGATTTTATAGAGAGGTGCAGAGCTCTGACGACAACATTTGACGGACACCAGCGATTGGTGGAGCCGGTCATCACCCCAAGATTTGTACCTACGTGTTCCGACGAGTTGCTCTCAAAGTTAGGCGAGCTTTCTCAAAAGACGTCCACACGTATCCAGAGCCACCTTGCTGAATCCTACGAAGAAACAAAGTGGGTAAGAGATGAACGCAACATCGAGGACATTGAGGTCTTCAAGAAGTATAACCTGCTGAAAAGGGGAACCGTGCAAGCACACTGCACATTTTTGAGCTCAGAGGAACTAGATGGGCTAATAGCTAATAAGACTGCGGTGGCCCACTGCCCGTTATCTAACGCATATTTTTCGGAGAAGTCATTCCCTTTGCGCGAAGCTCTGGCAAAGGGAGTATTGGTTGGCCTTGGCTCAGACGTCGCGGGAGGGTATAGTATTGATATCATGAACAGCATGAGGCAAGCAGTGGCGACATCCAGAATACGTGAAGGTGTTCGTCTTCTCGAATCAAAATCCGCCCTGGCTATGAGTGGCGAGGGGAAGACGTTCGCGATTGAGTGGAAAGAGTCTCTCTTCCTTGCTACACGCGGTGGTGCACTAGCCCTGGGTTTGCAAAACACTGGAGAGTTCAAAGTTGGTGCATCGTTTGATGCTCAACAAAGTAAGTCCTAAGCTCGATTCGAGTTCTTCTGTTATCATTCAATTTAACTCTAGTTTCTGTACTCGATTGGGAGAGTGAGGTTGGAGTAGGGGCCCTTGACTTTTTCGATCTCAATCCCAAGCAGAAGGGGCTCACCCTTGACATGATTGAGAAGTGGTGGTGCATGGGAGATGTTCGGAACCGTACTGCGATGTGGGTACAAGGTCGGATGCTTGTACTATAACTTGAACATGGACGAGTGTAATGTATGAGTTGTTTGTCCTTGTATGGCAACAGCCTCGAGTTCGTCCAGATTAGGGAAGCCGAATATGTTCACCAGGTCGGCCTTGACCTTGACTGATGCACATGAACATGAGTGACCCTCCATGCTCATCAACACCGCCCAGAAGTGGCACACCGATTTCCATATCCCCATCTAGTATAACAATACCCTCAGCCCCCATCTCCACATCGTCAGTACCCACTCTCAACCCTCATGTCCCCTACTCGTCCGCTTCCCACTCCCCGTACATTCAACCAACCACTGACTTCGAGAGCTCTGCATCGTCAGTACTTAATCTTGATATGAATGATGGTATTTTAGTGCACGACGTCGATGCAGAGGTGGGAACCAACGAAGAAACTACCGCGGTCGGCCAAATAGATGAATTCGCCGACGAGGAATCGAGGAAGGGTTTGCGCGATCAACTAAGGCGCACTCTCAGCAAGAAGGGATATCAAGGTCTCTTGTCGCTCCTATGATTGTATTTTTCTTCTGAGTGTAAGGTCTAGATGCCCATCCACCGAAATCGACTGCCCCTGAGCTCGTCAGTGTAACCGGTCTGTCATTTGAACCCAGCCTACACGTTAAATGTTGACTTTTTGTGCGACTCTCAGAGAGTCTGCGTGGACCATTCCAAACCCGGGAATACTTTGTTCTTACTGATGCAGGCAAACCTGTTTTTGTAAGGTGTGTCATTCCTTGTACAGAGGAAAGGATGAAGAATAAAGTTATCCATCCCGTTTTCAGCAGTCCGAAGGGCGAAGATGAGCTCTCTTCCACTATGGGCATTGTTCAAGCACTGGTGTCAGTTTTCATTGATGACGGGGATAAACTAAGGTGCATCAGCTCTGGCCCACTTAGGATCACGTTCCTTCTTCGGTCGCCACTTTACTATGTGTGTGCATCTACATGGGGAGAACCCGAATCTGTCACACGCTCACATCTAGAATATTTACATCTGCAAATACTGAGTATCGTAACAGCTTCCCAGCTCCGACGGATATTTGAGCGACGAAATAACTTTGATTTGCGTCGTCTTTTGAATGGAACAGAGCCTTTCTTGTTTTCGCTGCTTAAACGATTAGAAATCGACCTAGCTATGGCGACGTCCTCACTACATTGTCTTCAGTTGGATCCCAATACACGGACCCGAGTGGCCGATGCGCTTGTACCTATCACAAAGATGAAGGATACGCTATACATCATTATTCTTGCACAGGGTCGTGTGATTACGCTTGTACGACCGAAGAAGCATTCAATCCATCCAGCGGATATCCATATCATTGTGAACACTATACATGCGCCATCGATATTGAATTCTCCTGCGGCGGCGGCGTGGATTCCCGTGTGTCTCCCAAAGTTCAATCCCTCGGGCTTCGTGAATGCCTATATCTCGTTCCTCCGCAAACCCGAGCGAACCGAGATAGGCGTCCCCTATAGCGAGTTTGGTGTTCCCAATGATGAATCAAATCGCGCTGTTGAAAGAGCATCAGATGCTTCTCAGCGAAATATACCATTGGACTCAGGCATTGGTCTCGTGTGCATCAGTGGAGGTGGCGAATTCGAGACAGTTCGCGGGTGGTGTGATGCGGTTGCTGAGAAATTGAACAGCAGTGGTCTCCTGGATTCGATATCCAATGCCATAGACTCCGGGAAAGCGCAATATTCTGTGTCCCAACTCGGCATCCCAGGATTGCGACATTTTGTGTATAAATCGAGACCCCATGTTCAGATCACTTTTCCCGTCTTCGACGATCCTTACGACGAACTTGAGGAAAGACGGAGAATTACGACCCTCTATCAAATAGTCTACGATGCGATTCACGCCAAATCCGGCCAATCTGGGCCACTCAAATTGCAGTACATTCGCACAGAGAAAGAAATTGTTATGGGTTGGGTTAGTTTCTTTTGCTTGTACCTTTGACCTGCCGTTCATATGAGAATTTTTAGATCACTCAACCGTTCGAGTTGTACATCGTTGTGTCTCCCCGATTACCAAAAGCAGCTGTCATTAATGCTGCGAACGCGGTTACTCGGTGGGTGAAGAAGGAAGAAGGACAGTTGTTTTTGCGGGATGCACCTGTGTTTTGAAACATCGTGGAATACGCCGATGAAGGAGGTACTCTCCAAACGGAGGCTCCAGCTGAAGCTTTTGGGTACAGAAGACATCGTTGACTTGTAGATACGGAAACAGTACCTCGTTGCTGAGATCGCCGGGTCATGTGACTCTTCAATGAATTTGAATTTGAATTTTGCGGAAGAGCAACGACGACCCGAGTAATTGAAGTCTGAACATGTCTTTCGCGCTACAGTCATCTCTTCGACGCGTCACACAAGCGTTTGTGAGGTCCTTTCGGAGCGAGGCTGCTCTCAGACCTGTACCACCCCCACAAGATGGCATAACGACCCCGCAGGCGTTCCTGACAGCGATTGGGAGATCTTTAGAGAATAAAGTCTCCATAGAGAGCTGGGAAGCATTTTGGCGCACATCAGGTTATGACCTGAAGAAGGCGGGTGTTCCTGTCAAGGACCGGAGATACATCCTTTGGTGCATGGAGAAATACAGGCAAGATATACCTATCCAGCAGTTTGCTCACGAAACGCGACCAAAGAAAAAGGTACGAGGGCGGGGTCCACGTATTCAGAATGGCAGACTCATACGGTCGCGTCGACCACGATGACGACTCCATTGACGGAACTTTCTTACGTATCTGCAGCAATCGAGTGTCTTGCTTTTGTCATTCAAGCCCTGATTGAACAAATGTTCTTGGAGTGAAAATTGGTGTTCATTCGCATGATGTGTTCAGGGCTGAGCCCGCATGAATGGAGACGAGTGGTCCCAGCGAAGTCCGGCGTGGCATTATTATTGATCAAGTTATTGTGATGGTCCAAATGACTGAGATTGGCACGGAAGCAGTCGGGCAAAACCGCCTGCACGTTGCAAGCGGTGCCAGAGGACGATTGTTTGAAATGATGGGGCAGATGACATGGATAGATGACTAGCGTTGACACGGGGCGATGCAGCGGTGAACAAGGGCTGGGATGGGACGACAGGACAGGGATATCGATAGCGGGTGAGCCACGCGTGGGCCCTACTAGAGAGTCACATTCGCACGACTGACTTTGTGTTGCAGTGCTTTTGTTGTCGGACTGGCCGAGGTGGTGGTTCAGGTTATCCATATTGGCCGCCTTCTCTGCAACAAGGCTGCCTCGATGTGATTTGTGTCGAGGGTACTTCGTCGGAGTTACCACAAAGAACAAAAACGAGGTCGGCAACGCGGGCGACCAGACATGAAAGAAAGAGATCGCCAAACCTATATAATCACCCTCTCTCTTTCATCCCCGCAATCTCCCATCTCGCCATGGCCTCCTCTATTTACCGCCGCCAGTCCATGGCCCAGCTCTATGAGAAGCTCCGTGCTCAAGATGACGCCGATGATATCGCCTGGTTAGCCCAGTTCAGTCCAGAGGACAAGTTCGACCAACCATACATCCCCGCCGCTGCTAGCCCTGCTGCTCTCTCCTCTATCTCTTCTGCTTCCGAGTCAAACTCTTCCCCTCCCTCTCCGGGTAATCTAGATTTAGACCGCGAATCCATCTACGACCAATATGATCTCGACTCGGACTCGGACGTCGATCCTGAACCCCTCTCGCTTGACTTGCCGCATCCAGAATATGCACTACCCGCACGTCCATCTTTGATTTTTCAACTCCACGATCCCGCCCATGCGACGGAGTCCGTGGACTCTCCATATGTCCCCTTGACATCTCTTCTTGAACCAATAGCTGCCCCCGGGCCGTCTAAGATTCAATCATCACCTACACCTCCTCTCCCGTCCTCTAAGAAACTATCCGTCTCCCCAGTAGTTACCTTCGCTCCTTCTCCTCCTCCTGCAATTCGTCGTTGCACCACTCGCCGTCCTCGGAGCTCGTCAACAAAACCTGCTGTTCAAACCTCATTCAATGAGGATCCCTATTCAGAAAGTGAGAGCAACGAGACCGAAGACGAGTACGTTCCGTCCCCCTCCACGAACTCTAGGAAGCGTCGTCGGGCTACTCGCTCTGCGCCCGCTGCCACTGTTACTTCACCGCAAACATGCGGGAATGAGGCTGCACCTATCAAGCGTCCCCGCCATTCCCCACTCCCTCGGAACGTGCAAGCAGGTCCAGGGGCTGTTCCGAACTCCTCAGTAGCGAAGAGTAATCCATGGGCCTGTCCCTACTGTAAATGGGTACAGCGCAACCACCGCACCCCTGACCTCAAACGTCATATCCGCACTCATACGCGTATGCAGCGCCCCGCGCAATGGGTGTGCTGCGGTGTTCCTCTGAAAGAGGCCAAAAATTACAAACTCCCAGCAGATGCCAAATCTTATGTCTGGGGAAGCGAAACAATGATTGGGGGTTGTTGCAAGGAGTTTAGTAGACGAGACGCACTCAAGCGTCATCTGGACAACGACCATATTACGTGCATCGGCAACTTCAGCGCGTTTGCCGACGTTTCTGAAGATGATGATTAGACACTCGTATGTACATCATCGCGCCTTTGTGGTGAGTGCTTCGGTTACATCGATAATATGACGCACCTATTGATGCCTTTGTACCACAGATGTACCTTTACATCAACTGTACTTGCTACCTCTATAGCTATAGACTGTATCAGCGGTGTCACTCTTCAACGTTTTACTCATATCCCTTATTCTCATGTACCAACCGTATCTTCAGGAGAATTTGTTATACTCATTTATATATAATACGTTGTGAAATGTACCGAATTATGCTTCGACGTAGTTGGAGTGGTCAAACGAGTGAGATGGGGCACCGGAGTGAATGGCATGGTCACGGAGACCAATTTTGATGTGGGGTCGTGATTGGGTGGACGCGACTTGAACATACCGGTTTTGGTTACAGCGCGTGATGGGTACGCGTTGATCAACAACTTTTGTCGACAAAGGACGATACGCTCAACGCAGCGTGCACGACGACGACGACGATGTCTAAAGCCACGTCGAATGCGAGTTTTCGTGTCTCAACTGAACCACAGCGAGTCCAGTTGACCCCTTCCGCGTCACCCTCCGTGGGACCACCCGATCGACCACCCGCCAAACGACCCCGGTTCAGGAGCACACCATCCTCTTCCGTTTCTGCCACTCCGTCTACTTCGAACGAGTCGACGTCTTCCACGGACGTCAATTCCGCTCGCAGAGCATCTACCCTACGTGTCCTAAATATCTGGGCTCAGCTGGAAGAACGTTACAACAAACGCCTTGACGAAGACGACATAGTTGACCTGCATAGCTGTGCTATCATAAGAGACCGTGGCGTGCTCAAAGGTGCTGCAAGGGACTTTCATTTCGGTCATTTCTCTCAAGCAGATGGTGATCAGGATTTTCCGGACGCGGAACAGGATCAGGAGGATAGTGAACAAGATGACGATGAAGAGGATGAGCTCAACACGCTTCCACCTAGCGAAGCTAGTACCTTTGACGACCCCCCAATCTCGAAGGAAGATTTACTCCGTGGTGTGCCACCACTATCGGCCACTACTGATGCAGATGATCTCGCAGAATTTCTAGAGGCGGAAAAAAGAAGGAGACAAACCGCTGGAGATGAAGACGATGAAGACGATGGATTGTCTCCAGAAGCACTCGCCGCTCTGAGGGAAGCAATCGAGGAAGAACGCCAGAAGAATGAAGCTGCGATTGCTGAACAAGTCGAGGCCGTGTTGTCAGCCCACGTCCATCGGGAAAGTGAAGCTGATGCTACGCCAAAGCGCGGTTCCACACGTCCTCCAGAATCGGACACAGAATCAGAGGATGAACTAGCCATATGGACGCACGACGAATCTACAGCTGTCGTTCCAGTCACCCCAGCCGAATCTGAGAAGGATGACTCGGATAAGGAATTCGAATCCATCCTTACGCACCCTCCTCGTCGACCTCGTTCACCAACTGCTGCGCAGAAAGCCGAAGTAGTTATCATTCAGAAAAAGAAGCGGTCCGTCTCGAAAGAGACGAATGTTCAACCCCTTGATGATAAAGAGCTAGATGAAGAAGTGGTTGTTCCTCCTTCCTTAGAAAGGAAGGGCAAATGCAAAGCACGGAGCTTAGAGGACGATAATCTTCGAGCACACGCGGAATCTAATCCTTCAGAACGTCGTCCGCGACCGAAAAAGCGAAAGCGTGTTTCATCAACGTCGACTAGTGACCAAATGCTTCATTCCCCAGTGGTATTGAATCATGATGATTCAAGTTCAATCATACACCCGCAACCAGATAGTCCGAAATTGACTTCAGGCAAAGAGCTAACAAGTCCAGCTCGATCCAAGTCTGCCGTCGCAGGTCCTTCGCGCTCGCCATCTTCATGTACTATTTCTGCATCTAAACCTCAGCGCCATGCCTTTCCCTCACCAGAATATACGCCTCTCTGTTCTGAACCCGTTCCACAATTCTCGCGCGAGTACGATTACAACACTGCGCCGCTTTCCAGCTCTCCCCTTCCCCCTCCCCTTCTCCATCATGTGCGACGCCCCTCTCATCCTCCCTCGATCTATCCTGCACCTCACCCCACGACGCCAGGTCCATCACTCCCTGGACACCCACCACCGCCGATGGATCCTGTACAAACTCAACAAGCCCATTACCTGTTGGCTCAAGCAATGCATCAGCTTTCCTATATTATATCTGCAATGCCTCCTTATGGTGCATACGCATCTAGTCCAGGCCAATCATGGCCTCCGCACCCTACATACAGTACCCCTGCTTCTCACCATCCTTCTTTCCTGCATGGCACTCGGACTTACCACACACCATCTTCAAGTCTCTCTCATTCCGTGTTACCCCCTTCATCACCTTCTGTCTCACCTCCTGTCGAAGAACCGCGTGCTAGGAGTCGAAGACGAAGTAAATCTCGAGGAAGACGAGTGTCATTCAAACTCGATGTCGAGGAAGATGCTTGTACTCCACAACATACTATCCATCCCGACCTCTATGATAGTCAGCAAAAAGCACTCAAGCAATCCCAGGATCCAAAACGCACAAAGGGGAAAGGAAAGGTGATGGAAAGTCCCATTCATGCTCTGCGATCAGAAGATGACTTGAGTGATGCCCCCCCACGAGAGATGTCTAGGGGAAGGACACCTGGGCCACCTAACCGCGATAAAATCCATACATCGCGAGGCAGGTCTCTAAGTCGCCGATAGTAAAACATGTGCAATGAATTATTATGGTTATACGCTTAATTTATGTAGACGGCGATATACACACTTCCCTCCCCATGAGGCTCATGTTCGGGAACCTACATTCGAACTTCTGGAGTAGCAAACTTTGGATCCGAAGACCTTCAATTACGTATCAGGACCACCTACCGTTGTACGAATGAATCGTCTTCATGAGAGAGGTGAGAAACCACGTGCGCTTCATTGCTCCTCCCGGATTACTGCGAGCACTCCGAGCTAACGAACGAGCCCTGCGGCAGGGGATTGGACCCAGGGTGTTGGCCGTATTCGGATAATAGCAGAGTGGTCCCCACTACTTATAGCAAAATACCCGTCACACGAGGAGTGCGACAATGCTTCAAGCTCATACACTGAGCATGGTGATACCCGCAACCTAGATAGTATCAATGACTCTGACATCTGGTACCAATGAATGAGATCTGACGTTTGCCCGATGGGTGTTATTAACGGAAGGTCTCGCCAGTGATAGATGTCTTCCCCCAACCGAGATTCCAGCTATGGGAAGACCTTGTGCAGGAGAATAAGTTCTGATTACAACGTCAGTAAACTGTACCCCACGTGGAACAGGATGTGCGTCCGGAATTTGTTCATCCGAGAGACTGCAGGTAGATATTCAGTCGCTCGTCTACATGACAAGCACTTCTATAAGCAAACGGTTTTCGGGACGAGTGCTTGATACAAGCCAGAATTTGTGTCGTAGCACCTTGTCAGGTTCCTATTCCGCTTTCACCGCTCAGGATTGAAGATGGATAAAGGAACGATCACTGCGGTCACTATGCCTATCCCGCCTGTCGATGGATCCCGTACGAAACCCCTCAGCACCATTGGACTACGCACACAATTGGTATTGCACACTGTCAAGATTGACAGACGATATGGGTCGCGGCATCGAATATCGAGCGAATCGCAAATCTGTTTATGTTAGGTGAACGTGAAAAAAGTCCCCCCGGCAGTCGCATGACGAGTACAAACTCGATGGTTACAATCCGAAGGGAAGAAAAAAAAAGAACGTGATGATGCGGTGACTGCTTCTATTAGAAAATCTGTGAATAGTAGGCCAGATACACATCGCTATTGCAAATCAGCATCAAGATACCCTGAGATACAGATACGGTTAATTCAGGAGTTTTCAGAGCCCAGGTTTGGGTCGTCTTTCTTTTTGACGAATCTTTTGGGCATCTCTTCCATTACTCTTGAAAGTCTACGACGTTCAGCTATCAAATTCTGCTGACAGACAGTCCAGGTCCCCAAGGAGATAACCATGAATGTTCCAACAGCCCAATTAGAAGCTACCAACGGACCTGCACTCATGGCCCGGATGAAACCGATACCTGCACCACTGGCGATCCCGCTAAGTAGACTGTTTCGCGCACAAGGCATCTCCCCAAGGCGCTGGAAGTCATCGACCACTGATATTCGCTTAAATGCAGTCCACACGTCTTGCCAGTAATTACCAGTAGTCTCCGTTTGGTGAATCGGTCGCTGTAAATCTTCTAACATCTTGTCAGTTTTGAGGGACTGGTTTGAGGGATTGTTGCTGGCGGGCATTGTGCTAGACATGCACACAGTAGTTCGCATTGATCAACCTAAGTGCAAGTATTTGACACCTTCTCACGTGATCACTGTGTACTAGGTATGAACAATAATTCAGAAAAAGGCATGTTATTCCAAAGGAAAAAGCAACTGCTAGTACTATAGTGAAATCACTAGTCTCGTCAGTGAAGTGCAGGGAACATATGCGGTCGAAGGCTGGCCTTGGGTCGCTGGGAAACGGGGATGCGGGGAAAAAAGGATGTGCTTCCGCGTCATACGTATCCGAAGTAGGTGTTCGTTAGTGTCCATCATCATGATTCAGCGTTGCTCGAGGAGAGCCTATCCAGATATAGAGTAGGAAATTATCATCTAGAAGGAAGCGATAAACGAGGTAAACCACTGCAGCGTATGTGCAAACAGTACTGCCACTGCAGGATCCCACTCGCAAGCAAAGCTATCTCTGTCCCAGGATTTGCTTCGCCAAGGACGAAGAGAAAGCATCATACGTGAGAGATCAACAAATGTGACGGGACTCATTCGCGCGCACCGGTTGTCAACAAACCAATTCGCCCCTCGGTATTCGGTATTCAGTGCTTGTTTGTTGAAAATTGGAGAATAGGGAAGGGACTTAACTGAAGATACAGTGCCTACAACTTGGGAGATGATGACTAACGCAACGACGGATGATCGCTGATCGTTGACGCCGCTCTCCACAGCGCATGTTAGAGCGAATAGCTCGGTGCAGACTTTGTGCGACAACTTGAAGCCTTGTGCTCCGAGTCACCGTCCTTACCTGATCTGCATAAACCAGGGTTCCAATTGGCTGCTGACGCCGGTATGAGAGGTGAATGTCCAGCTCACATGCCTCGCCGGATTATCCTTCAGGAGACGACTACATCAAAGCAGGTGTTTCCTAGATTGCATCTTACGGTGTATCAACGCCGTGATGGTTCGAGCGGGATTAGAAGATGCCCCGGATGCCGCGATATGGCTTCGAGGCATCTGGTTCAATTGTTTCAAACTGCTTGTCAAACTGGTTCAACATCACCGTTCCGTAAGAGAAGAGTTAATATGTCCACCATATAAATCACATCAAGCACGGGCCGATGGAGTTAAAATTCGGGACTCGATAGCAAGGGAAAGCAGAGTAGGGGCGATGTTTAGCCCGCCATTGGACTCAGACTGGTGTCGTTTTCCGTTTATATCTTCTGTTACTGACATTCGAGAAGGAAAAGGCTAAAGGCATAGTTGAAGGGATTGTGATGGGTGAAAAAGTACATCAGCACGACGGATAATACAAAAAGGAGCGGTGAATATGACGAGCTAACTTGGAAAATCCATTATACGTCAAGCTCCGATTGTCGCCCGAGCACAGCCTTCCCTTCGAGAAGGCAGGATAGAAGTCTCTGCGCCTCGTGCGCCCATGTCAGCGAAAGGTGCTCGAGGAAGAGAAGTATGTAATTTACGCACAATGACATTAAGCAGGAAAGTTCTGTGATCGTAGAATTTATAGAGAGCCAATCGTTAGTGGGACATTACTTATACAGACAATAGTTGACTTGCTGTTCGTACCACGACCTTTTCAAGGCTCGATCACGATCTGTCTAGGCGGCTACGTACTTGTTCTACAGCACGATAGATGTCCGCTGCTGCGGACTCAGGGAGAGTAAACAGTTTGAGAATCTGGGGTATCGCTTTACGTGTAAGGAGGATACGGTCCGATGGGTGGTAATCGCTACCACCAGACGGTGATATCCTTGACCTGGAAACAAACTTCACCTGCTCCAAACTTCCATAGTGCTGTTTCTTCTCCGAGGACGCAAATACATGGGAATCCGTCGGAAGGTTTTGAGATGGGCGAGATAAGATTGACTGTTCGTATAGTTCATCGAGTTGTGAACTTGGTTTTGGCTCCAGAAGACCGTGATAGAGGAGGGAGGATAGATATTGCGACGATCTATAGGCTGCCATCATGCCCACCAAATCACAGGAAGCAACAGGTGCGTCGTTAGGGTACATATCATAAAATGGAACCCAGCTAACCTCTGTAGTGTGACCACGATCTCCAAACGCAAAAGAAGAAAGGCAAATTGGGTACTAGCGCTGAGTCACGTTAATGGTGAGTACATCAGTAAGTCGGGTGAAACACAAGGTAACAGGTGAACAGATGTTACGCACGTATCAGTGCGATAGGCGTGGTTAGAGGAGCGAGGACCATCCAGAAGTAGAAACCTCTTCGATGCTGGGGCTCATGGCTTTCCAGAAGTGCTTGTAGGTGAGCGAGCGATGGGTGAGAGGCACCGATAGGACCATTGGCAGGATTAGAATACACAGAAGGTGGGTAGAGAAGAGGTATCTTTTGAAGGCCTCCACCGTCCTGATGACCTTGGGTTCGTTTACTAGATGCGCTCGAGGGTACAGCAGGACACAGTGATGGGTCAACTGCCTTCAGTGCTAGCTCCTCGAAATCTATTCGATCAGCTACGCGTTCACCTAATTCGTAAGTTCGTAGCTTCAAACTACCTTCCTGTGCCTTCCCAAGGTTGGTCCAGATGTTTGTAGCTTTCTCTGTTATCCTCCTAAGAAGTTGCTTTCCGCGAGAGAGTTCTCCGTGTGTACCATTCGGCGAGAGGAGGTCAAAGTGGTAGAAGACCAGCATTTTATTGGTATTAAAGATGGAATTCGGCTTTAACTTTGTATCTGGATGTGGCTTCCCCCTCGCAAGCGGAAGCGCAATAATACGCATCGACCGTACCTTGGTCTGTAACATGTTTATGATCGTTCCAACTGGGAATTGGACTCTGCCTAATTTGCTGCAGCCACGTGACCTATGTAAGTGGTCATAAGCGCGTCGATTGTGAGACGGGAGAGTTGTCAACGTCGACAATTGGCGTTGGATTGAGACGATGAACTCTCCTGATCCTGGCTCGCCTATATCCACAGACACTTCTGAATCACCACCGCCAGATGATTTTCAATTCTCAATTCGTGATCAGCAACAAATCTTGAGTGCCACTGACTCTAGGTTACTCAGCAACACCCAGTCTTCATTTACCGCATCCTCTTCGGCCAGTGGTTCCTCAAAGCGTCGTCTCCCTGAAAGATCCTCTCTTGAAGGCCAGTCACGTCGCGACCCCAAATCTCGGAGACGAGAAGATGCTATAGGAGCAGCGGGCTCTTCAAGGAGAATGATGGTCGAAGGACAGATTGGCTACCCCGCTGGCAGTTCTGGCGGACCTGTGGGAAGTGGTCCATTCCAATTGAGGGGGGATTATGGCCTACGCAGGGACAAGGAGGAACTCATTGACCTATCTTTAGTAGAACAGCTAAGGCAAGGTCAGTCACGATGTCTTCGACGACGTTTCGTCTTTCCGTGCCATCTCCTTATCTCTTCGCTGTTCAGACTTCGGAGATCCATTTCTGGAGTCTGGTCCGAAGTAGCTCAGCTGATCAAAACTTGAGTCACTCTCTCCTACCTTCATGACCAACAAGGCTGCGTGTCATCGACATGGCTTACATCGATTCTTCGACTTACCTGTCAACTGTAGTACTTCCCACATCCCCTGTCTCAGAACCCATCATGAATACAGTTAATCGCATGTTAAGAAATCAAATCGGTATCATGTATATCCTTTGTGTATAGCACTTACGCTCGTTTATGGCCTCTTTCCATAAATCTTCCATGAGCTTAGTCGTGAGGACGGTGCGGACCTCCGTTTGCCGAACCCAGGTTATTACTATTGGAACGGCTGTGACTACGCTTTGTGAACTTCCAGGGATATCAAACTTGCTCTGCTCGTTGTCAGTAAACTCAAAACTGACGACCGTCTCACCTGACTATTTAATTCCGAAGATCTACCGTTCTCCGCATTACATATAACCAGCTTACAGGATTTTACCCCAGATTCCCCAGTCTCTCCACTCGAACGTTGTTTAGATACTCAAGTCCGTGATGGTTCACAAGTACAAGCATCTCACACCTGAGCAGGTTGACTTCTTTATGGAGAACGGGTTCGTTGTCGTGAAAAACGGCTTCACGAAAGAGAAGGCAGCAGAATGGACAGAGAATATCTGGGTCCGTCTCGGCCTTGACCCAAACGACAAGGCCACTTGGGATAGAGAACGGATCCACATGCCTTGGCACAAGCGCGAGAATGTAGCCACATTTGCCCCTAAGGTGTGGGAAATTATGAAGGAGCTCCTCGGGGGTGAGGAACGTATTGATCAGCCCAGTGGTTCCTGGGGCGACTCCTTTATCGTCAACCTTGGTACCGATGCACTTGAGAAGATCGATGCAGTGAACCCCAAAGACCTCGACAATTGGCATGTTGACGGCGATTTCTTTGTCCACTACCTCGATTCCCCGGAACAGGCCCTGCTAGTTATCCCCGTCTTCTCGGACATCAAGCCTCGCGGAGGAGGTACTTTCATTGCACCCGAGGGCATTGACATGGTTGCGAAATACTTAGCCGCACACCCTGAAGGCGTCCTCCCCACAGGCATGTCTTTCACTCCGTCCACATCCACCTATGCCGATCCCAAGGATGACCCCGGGTACTACTCTCACCTCCAGGAGGTCAAGAAGTGCAACAAGTTCTTTGAGATCACTGGCGAAATTGGCGATGTCATTCTCCTTCACCCTCTCATGCTCCACTCGGCCTCAAAGAACCACCTTCGCATCCCTCGTGTCATTACTAACCCTCCTGTTTCGCTGAGGGAACCATTCGTCTTTAACCGAGAGAATCCTGATGATTACAGCTTGGTTGAGAGGAAGACTCTTAAAGCTATTGGCGTTAATCGACTTGATTTCAAAATCACGACAGAGCGCAAGAGGATAATTCCTAAGAGCAGAGCAGCCAAGGATAAATTGAAGTTGGAGGAGGAGAAGAGGTTGGCGGAACTCGCTGCTAAGAAACAGATGGGTGGATTTTCTGTGTCGCCCGCTCCCATTTCTGTTGCTTGAACGATTTCATGTATGATGTTATCGGAGACCTAACGTGTCATTTTTATGTATGTTCACTATACAAGTTCCTGCACCAATTCATAGCCTTTGAGCGACCGTGTGATTCTGTCTGACATCTTCGCCGCTCCCTCACAATCGCAAGAGGGACGAACGGGCATAGTGAATACTGCCAAAGTAGTAGAGCTCTCATGAGATACACGGCTATTTCTGAGCATCGTTTTCGGCCCGTAGTTCGGCGTTCATGTTAATTGTAACGAGCCCTGAGGGGCCCCATGGTCAGTGTGATGACCCCGCAGGCTACTTAGTTCTCCCTGTGGAGAATTTGAAAACGACCGTTTCAGAATGAAGGAAAACTAAACGGATCCGTCTTCTTGAAAAAGACTTTGGTACGGGAAAGTAGATTCGTCTCAGGGGCTATCAGGTCATGCGTCCACATACTAACGTTTCGACTTGGTCTCGTGGTCACGGCAAGCACAGAGGCGGACAGCCGTCTCAGGTTGTTCACATAAGTCCGTTATCTGAAAGGACTCAGTAATGAACTCACGACAATCGCTCCTGATCACTAATTGGAATTTGGTCCAGGGTAGAGCTGCTTCGGCTCATCCGAATTTTCACCGCAAGTCTTTAAAGGTCATCTTGGGAGAGAGCGTTACCCCACATCGTCCGAGAACCATCAATTCACCCAAGACTCAACATGGTTAAGGAGTACAAGTACCTGACCTGTGCGTCCCAGTACCACTGTTCTTGCCCCTAGAAACCACAACCCAGAATAGCCGAGCAGGTGGACTTCTTCATGAAGAATGGCTATGTTGTGATCAAACAGGCATTCAGCAAAGAGAAATCTAGCGAATGGACCAAGGAACTATGGGTCCGCCTCGGATGCGATCCTAACGACAAATCAACCTGGCCCACCGACAAGGACCGTATTCATATGCCTGTGCATAACCGAGAACCTGTCAAGACGTTTTCGCCAAAGGTATGTATACGTGCTCAAGTACGAATGCAGGGCTAAACATTGTAGGCTTGGGGAGCAATGACAGAACTCCTTGGTGGCGAAGACCGCATTGCGGAAAACAGCGGCTGGTGGGGAGATTCTTTTATCGTCAATCTGGGATCAGAAGAGTCGGCGCGTCAGTCGGAATCACTTCACCCTCGCGATCTCGACAATTGGCATGTCGATGGCGACTTCTTTGTACGTTCTTCTTATGAAAAGTCTTGATAAAGAGTGACACCATCGACCAACAGGTTCACTTCCTCGACTCTCCCGAACAAGGCCTCCTTGTTATTCCCATCTTCTCGGATATCCAACCCCGTGGAGGCGGCACTTATATCTGCCCCGAGGGAGTTGCTGTGATTGCCAACCTCCTCGCCTCACACCCCGAAGGAATGTTGCCCAGTCCACGACTCTGGCTTACCCCTTCGAACACGAAGTATGCTGATCCAAAAGACGATCCCGGTGCCTGGTCCCACCTCAAGGAGATCAAGAGATGTAACAACTTTGTCGAGGTGACTGGGGAGATCGGCGATGTTGTACTCTTGCACCCACTGATGTTGCACTCTGCGTCAAAGAACCACCTCCGCATTCCTAGAGTGATCACGAACCCGCCCGTGGCATTGAAAGAACCTTTCAACTTCAACCGAGAGAATCCAGACGATTACAGTCTGGTGGAGCTGAAGACGTTGAAAGCACTGGGTGTTGACCGACTCGATTATAAGATCACTACCGAGCGGCGTCAGGTTGTACCTGAGAGAGTGGGAATTCAGCAGAAGATGTTGGAAGAAGAGAAGAAGAGACTTGCAGAACTTGCTGCAGCGAGACAGCCATCATCAATGACTCCTCCAGTACCCATCTCAGTAGCATAGGATTCCGTAGCACTTGCAGAGCATTGTTTTTATTAGTAGCGCTGCAAACTTCTACGACTGCCAGTGCCTTGTCCCACTGCCCATTGCAATTGATAGTGTTGGTTTTACTAGGGGAAGGCTGTTGAAGACTCAGGTCTTCAGGCCTCTGAAGGCTCGTGCACCACAAATGCAAATGAGTTCCTTTGCCAGATTCATACCGAGTTACTCGCGCATGTGCGATGTGCATGAGGCCTCTTTCAATCTTGGCGGAGAAATATCAGGATAACGGTCCTTGATGGTTTCGCTATAGCCGTGCTACCTCTTATCCGTTACGCAACTTGAATTTCTACGTCCTCCACAGGATTAACTTGAAGTTGCATGTCTTCCAGCGGTCCTCAATATGTGGTCGGGATGGCTCTTGCGATGGGAACTGCATCCTATGTGGTCGGGATGGTCCCTTTGTCCATGTCATTCTCTTGTAAGAAAAACACCTCTCCATCATGTCCAACGTTGGTACCGGACTGCTTCTAGGTACGGCACTTGGGGGGTGATTCTACCCGAGTGAGTTTCTCGTCAAGGATCAAGTTTGTAAATCAAATAACCTTCACAGAGGTATTGAAGAACTGGTGGCAGGTGCACATCAGTGTAGCTCCCACTCATTCGGAATTGGGTTCCCGGTCTTGCTTGGGTTTGCATTTATGTTTCTTATGGAAGAATACGTGTCGCCTCATGCACAACCTCCGCCCCCTTCTTCGACAACTCAGCCAAGCGATCCTATCTTTGCTATCGATCTAGGAGAATTAGGACATCAGGAGGACGGTCATGCCAATCCTGAAAACTCCTATCAGTGCCGACTTAAACCAAACAGCGCCCAGCGACCCTATTCACTGACACTCGGATTGATCGTTCACGCACTTGTCGATGGATATGTACTAGGTGTCTCCGCGTCAAGCGCCCGCTCACCTCATTTGTCCTTCATCGTATTTATAGCGATTATTATCCACAAAGCACCGACTGCACTTGCTTTAACTGCTTCGCTTCATGCCAGCTCACTCCCCCTGGCGAGCTGCAAGAAGCACTTGCTTTACTTCAGTCTAGCCACTCCCGTGAGCTCGATCTTGTCGTACGC
This sequence comes from Chalciporus sphaerocephalus, assembly GCA_038094055.1. Taxonomy (NCBI): domain Eukaryota; kingdom Fungi; phylum Basidiomycota; class Agaricomycetes; order Boletales; family Boletaceae; genus Chalciporus; species Chalciporus sphaerocephalus. The sequence goes on from JBBPTH010000001.1 coordinate 578,198, forward strand.
CCTCTATGCTATCCCTTTCGAGAACACCAGCGGTTGGTCAGGCGGCCCGCTTTTGTTTAGTGTAAGCCGTTTGACGAGATTCTTTAACTTGCCTCATGTGGGCAAACCAAATTTATAGGGTGGCACGTTTCTATACGTGGCCTCGGTGCTACAGCCCATATCCGAACATGCACAGGAACCATCCGAGTCTCTCAACATGGTTAGTAAATCTGTACGAAGCGTAGCGCTCGTCGGCGGAATGTTTCTCCCTGTAGCTCTTAGTCGGTTGGTGGTGCACACGCACTGAGAAATAGAGCAACGTTGCGAGGCTCAGTGCATAAGATCAACACCATGTGCAGACGTATGGCGTTCATTATCACTCGAGTATTATTAGCTAGAAGCAAGTTCTTCGGATACGTGTTTATTCACAGGGTTTCGAGATCTACTATCCATCGACCCATGTCGTCGCCGGGGACCGATTCAGCGAGTGAGCGGGAGCCAACGCCTCCGCCACCGAAACGTCTCCGCCAGTCCGACTCGCCAAACACTGGCGGCAACCCTTTGAATGTTCAAATCCAGAACGTCATCTACCCCGCCAGTTCTAGCTCTACTACTTCGTCGGTGACAATGAACAACCTGCCCCCGCTCTCTGTCTCGTTACTAGGTGTTGAACCGCTGGATGAGTTCATAAAGGAGATTGCGGATTTCGTGCACCACATGATTACCACGCGACCTAACATGGGTCCTGATGCGAAGGTGGAGGTCGAGGCGAAGCTTGGTATCCTCAGAGATCGAGCCTCCGGCAAGAGACTCTCTTTGCCGGTGCTGGTAGAGACGAGTGCGTATTCGAATACCTCGAGTCTCTGACACGGAAATATTGACCGTGACCGTCGACGCAGTTCTGGTGCCCGATGGGGTTGACCTCCGTTTCGAATCAAACATGTCAGCAGTTGGTATCTGCAAATACCTATCCGAACCACGGAAAACTCATTTGTTGGTATGATGATGTGATGATGTTTTCTAGATGCAGCACAAGCATTTCAATACCATGCTCAACGAACTTCAACGCAGGTCTTCAGAACCAGCCCACCCAGCATCCTCTATCGAGTATAAGCACTTCAAGCTGGTGGATTCGTTCTATGCGACCGATAGTCCTCGCGATCGGGATAAGATTCGGGTGACGCGTGACGAGAAGAGTGGCACAGTCACTGAGGTCATGAAGAAGATGAGGTTGGGGGATCTTAACATATATTCGCCCAAGAGGGCTGCGGATTGGAGGGTTAGCGTCAGTTTGGAAGTTCCGGTCCCTCACCCTGTAGGAACACCCTCACACACGAGAAGAAAGGACAGGATCTGCTACTCGCATGAAGAGTTTAATATTGATTTGACTCAAGTCGTATCCACGGCTGGTCCTAACAGTCCGCCTGAAACGTTGCACGAGCTGGAAGTGGAAATTGCGCGGCCTGAGTTGCTGTTGTGGACGGCAGCGAGACGAGCTGACCCAAACGCGTCAGAACACGAACGAAACATGTTCGACGAGCTGATAAGGTCATTCGTGAACAACGCGAGAATTCTCGTGAGGAACTCGAGTGAGGGATGGCACCAAGCATGAATTCTACAACTAATGAAAACTTGTAATTGTACACGCACACCGGGTATTAGGCCTTAGGATGTAAAGTACGGTAGCAAAGCCTCCAGGAAAACCTATTGGATACCAATGATCTCGACCAAGTCGCCGTCCTCCAAATCGGCGTCACCAATTTCGGCATCAAAGACCATCTTTTCTCCATCAATCATCACCGAAGGGAATGGGATACCCCTCTTTCCGCTCTTGCCCGAAGTTGTAGCCGGGGAATACTTGTCGGGCAGACCTGCAACTTTGAGAAACGCCTTAACGATGGCTCCACAAGTTGTCGTCTTGCGGACAGTGAGGGGGAATGATTTATCCTTGGTGGCCGCGGATCGGATGTTAAGTTTGATCGTGTTCCCTCCTTCCGCATCCGAGTCTGTATCGGAATGTTGCACCACATCAGAAGATTGTTCAGATCTGGTCTCTTCAAGCGAAGTAGATGGGACCGGATTATTTCGATTGTTACGAATATACTCGTCCGTACGCTTGTCACACGCCTCTAATTCTCCTGATGCCCATATGTGAAGACTATTGGGAGTCCCTGATGCAAAAACGCGTCGATGATCGTGAGTGATCACGAGCTGTTCCACTAAGACGCCAGCGAGATCAGCCAATTCCTCGAATAGCTCGCGAAAAGTGTCGTTCTGAAACGGGGAATGATGGATTAGTTAGGGACCGGTGAAGATGTCAGGTTTCGCACTCGTCTCATTCTGAAGATCCATGAAGTCTCTTTGGCTGACGGATTGAGAGGATGCGGACGCCAGAGGACATTGATGACGACAGCTTCGGGGCCACCTTCCGGTTCTGGTTCGATGCGGGCGTTTTGCATCTGCTTTCTGACGGATTCGGCAATCTTGGCCAATTCGGGGTCCAATTCAATGGAATCCGAGCTGTCATCGGGGAAGAATGTAGGAGACGGTGCGCGGGGTAGTACTGGTTGTACTGCGAGTGCTTGTCTGGTTGACCCTTGTCAGCTAGCTGCACGGGGTGGTGGATAGACAACTGCTGACCTGACAAGATTCAGTGCGTTGGCGCGCTGATGGGCTGGCAGGGCGGGTGGTGGTGTGAGCGAATTGGAACGACTCCGTGCGCGTTTCCGTTTGCTTGGAGACGGGGTTTGAGCACTTCCGGATGGATGTTCAATGATTTGAATATCATCGTCTTCGTTATCCGAGGAGAGACTAAATGGAGATGATCAGATACGGTATCGGAGACCGTGACCGATACTTTCTGCACGAGACGCACAGTTTGACGGTGTCCGTCCGCTGCCACCGGGGACGATGCTCCTGTTTCTGTTTCTTCTTCTTTGGTAGCCGCGGGGATGCGTCGTCGTCGGACTGCCCGTCGGAATCGTCGACCGGGGTCAACGACGGGGCGGCTTTCGCGGCGTACTGCTCGAGCTGTTTCCAGTGTTGGGCGGTTCGACCTCTGTTTCTTCTGAACTGATCGTCCTCGTCCTCGACTCGCTTTGTCTCTGTTTGCGCCCTCTCGTCGCCCTTTCCCTGTCTCAACACCAGACGCGGTCGCGGTCGCATACCAACAGCCGTGAGAATTTCACATCCAAAGTCGTCACACTCTTCGTCACACACAGTCATGTCACACTCCTCCTCATGTCTGTCGTATTCAAGAAATCCGCTGCGAGACCACAGCAACGCACCAGACTCGCCGACGACGACAACGACGACAACGATGACGACAAAAATGAAAACAAGCAGTCTCCAATCACCCTCGCGTCAAAGCTGAAGGCAAAGTCGAAAAAATCGCAGACAAAGTCCCGTCTCAGCTTCGGCGCGGACGATGAGGCCGGAGAGGACACACCCTTTCAGTTAAAAAAATCCAGTCTCAGCCGCAAAATCGCGCTTGGTACTCACCCGGCCTCACTCCCTGCCACTTTAGATCAGGCCACAATCAGCGTTCCTTCAAATGGCGCACCAGTATATGACCAAGCATATCTGTCCGAGCTCAAAGCTAGGACGCCCTCCACCCGCCCACCGGCGAAAGATGACGCATATGACATGGACGTATCCGTATCCGCAGAGGAGTCCGCAATGGATATCATCAGCCCTGCAGGCAATGTCTCTTCATATAACACAGCTATTTACGGTGCTCACCCTGTTGCAGAATCGACCGATACCGTCATCCCTTCCCAATCCAGAATTCTAGCCGCAAAGGAACGGCGAGAACGTCTACGCGTCAGTGGCGCAGAACAAGACTATATCTCCTTGTCTGTTACCAAACGCACAGATGTCTCTCAAGGTCCACATCCCGAAAGTCGCTTGATGCGTGAAGAGGACGAACTCGGCGAAGGCGACGACGAGTATGCCGAGTACACCAGTGCCCAAGAAAGGATAGCCTTGGGGAAGAAGGCGCGCAAGGTAGAGGCGTCAAAGCTCAGAGACACCATGCAAGAAATGATTGCTGACGTTGTGGAGGAAGACGAGGAAACCCTTGAGTGGGAGCGAGAACAATTACGGAGAGGAGGTCACGACTCTGCAACTGCTGCCCGTACAGATCCCGTCAAACAGATCTACAAGGCTGCCCCAATTCCACCACCAACCGATATACCGACCCTTGGCCCAGCTATCGAGCGATTTCAACGGTCACTCGCCTCGCTGTCCAACTCGCATGCTTCCAACACTGCTGCTGCCACGTCCCTCGCTGACGAGCGCAACGAGCTTGACGCGAGGGAGACTGAACTCCGAGAAATGATCACTGCTGCAGAGTCGAAAAGGAGCTGGTTTGCAGATTTCAGAGACTGGATCGAGAGTGTAGCTACCTTCCTTGATGAGAAGTTTCCACGTCTCGAGAAGCTTGAGGGTGAACATCTCGCTGTAATCAAAGAACGCGCGGAGATGATTGCACGTCGGCGTGATGCTGACAATACGGACGATCTTTCCGCGGTGTTTGGCATTCTTCCTCAATCCACCCCACAATCCAGGGATGTAGACGAACTAGGTCGTACGATACCTTCATCGAACTCCTCAGCGATGAGAAAGGAGAGGCGCACAAGTAGATTAGCGCGACGTGCTCGTCGACACCGTATGAGGGTACCACCCAACGCCGATGACCGAGAGGAAGGATATTCAACTGATTCGTCACTTCCCCCATCTGACGCTCTGGACTATGAAAGTGCGCTTGAGAGGATCGCTACCGATGGCAAAGACATTCTCTCTGATGTCCGCGCTATTGAGTTCAAGGAGCCAAGTCGTGGGCTAGCTAAACGGTTTGGTGAATGGCGCGAACGATACGCTGACACGTATACTGGCGCTTGGGGTGGCCTTGGTTTGGTGGGAACTTGGGAATTCTGGGTACGACTTGAGATCCTAGCATGGAATCCATTTGAGTCGCAGAAAAGTCTGTCCGAGTTCTCCTGGTATCTGTCGCTTCATCAGTACTGTCGGCCTCAAGGAGGGAATGAAGAGAACGACGATCCGGAGCTTGGTCCGGATGGCGATCTCATTTCAGCTATGACCTCTACGGCTGTTGTACCACACATTTGTAAAATGATCGAAGCGGGGGCACTTGACCCTTATTCCGCAAAGGGCGTCCACAGAATGATCGATCTAGCAGAACAGGTGGAAGCCTCCATAGGGACGGACAGCAATAAATTTCAGGTATTGTGCTCCTGTTGGAATTTGCATCAATTTCTGACGCTACATGGATCTTTAGATGATTTTGAAATCTGTCCACTCCGTTTTCGACAGCGCTGCGGCCAATGCGGAAGTCCTTTTGACCCCTTTTATCCAGTTGAATCGGCTTCCTTTCAACCCAGATGCAATTCCTGCTCGACAGCGTCTGCTGAATCGCGCGTCGAAGCTCGTGGAAAACATGTTGCGATGGCGAAAGTATGCCGGTGACAAGTTGACGATCGGGGAACTCTGCACGCGTCATGTAAACAATTTTATGTTTCCGATAGCAGACAGTGGTTGGGAGGTCGGTGGAGAACAAAAAGTCCGCCAGGCGATTACGATGCTGCCTCCTGACTTGGCAGGTTCAGTCAAAGCGACCATGCGTACTTGACTTCAACGCTGTAATACAAAGATAAATGCACAGAATGAGTACGTCTGCTCGCTTAAGTTCAATTGTCGTTGCAAATGCCCAACCGAGCTATTAATGTTGTAATGTTATGCTCCCAAAGACGATGATAATGCGATGGTCCAGACCATCATTTAACCACATTATCGCCGTTGCTTGCTCGGAAGAAGAATTTGAAGCTTTAATGGCTATTCATGCACAGACTTCCTGCCCTTTCTGGCTGTGGCCGTTCCGCACGAGTAGCTCGTTCCGTTGTCAGACATTCAAGATTATCGAAACTTTGTCATGTACTTACCACACAAAACTGTACTATCCCCATTCTGAACAGAGTTCTATCGTTGCTGTCGCTGCAGACTATGCGTGCTGACCGTGACGTGATTTTTCATCAGAGTTATTGGTCATATCAATCCGGGTGTCAATTATTTTCAGTTCAGTCCCTCTACCACCTCATTAACCGCAACAAGCAATATGCTCTGTTTCACCGACCAATGAAGAAAGCGAAATTGCACAAAATGTAGGCCCTCCGTGTGCTTGCTAAAATTGCAAAGTTGAGATTTTTTAGCAACGATGCAACTAGTAAGTAGTTTGCTCGCCGCATCGGTCACCCTCTTCCTCACGTTCCGCGGATCTGTTTCGAGGGACCACTCATGACCCCTTCGTGAGTTAACACGTAGGGCCTTGGTCTCCGCTTGAGTTCTAGCAAAAAGTTGGACTTGGCCTTGAGTCAGATCCCATCTGTATGCACCTTCTTGGACCCACCAATCTGGAGCCTCTGACATCGGGAACTCTCGAACCGGAACACTCAGGCTGTCTCTCGTACGTCAATTATAGTTTTGGTAGATCAGTCCCACGTTCACGATCCAGGGGAAGTTGCATTGATACACCGTTACTTACCCAGATCTCATTTCATAACTCGCCGGTGCAGACCGAAAGGTTTGGTCACAGTCCAAGTCGTAAATGATCTCGCGCGCTTCTCTTTTCCCCTTCAGGGATGCTATCCCAATCAGTCTCACCACGGGATGCTATCTGATTCTCCTCAACTTCCTCTGGCCGCCGTGCACTCCGAGTACGGTCTGGCCAAACCAGTTCGTAGAACTGCTTCAGCGGTCTACCTCGTTTTTCTGATCGCAGACCCCCATTAAGAGAATGGGAGAATACTTGACGCTACGCTTGCGCCGATCCTGCCGATTACGCAGGAGGTCGCTCGGTTCATTGCAAGGTTCGAACCACGCTTTGTGAAGCCATTACTTACTTCAATCTCTCATCAGTGACATGAGTCCCGCAAACGTTGTGGAAATTAATTACTGTAAAACCCGTCATTGGTCAACAACTGAAGGGTACAATTTTGTTGATCATCGATGTTCACTCGCAAATGGATCACTATTGATAATTTTGGCCTGAGTTTATCTCGGCATGAAGGGGGTAGCAGGCGCAGGTCATAAACCTGCTTGCCAGTTCATTCCTGCGCTCTCTCCTTTCCTCTCACTCTATTGTAACGATGTCTGAGATCGTTGAAAAGCCTGTTGCACGCCTGTCCGAGACAAGCTCGTCCAGCTTCAAGCACAGTGGTCACGACCATGCTGACTTTGCAGACTGTGAGCGTTGCGCACGATACCCTAACCGATGGTCGAAAATCAGGGAATACATACGGGAGCCAGCCGCCGAATTCCTTGGAACTATGATCCTTGTCATCTTTGGCTGTGGTGGCGACTGTCAAGTTGTACTGTCGTCGAATCCGGCTGTCTCTTCAGCTCCCAAAGGGGTCTGTCTTTATTACGAGGACTTCCGGACAACGTATGGGACTAACACATCGCCACTAGGAATATCTATCTCTTAACCTTGGTTGGGCTATCGGTAAGATATGTTAATGGTTCACACCAGTGTACTTATACCTTAGACATTCCACAGGGTCGCAACGGGCGTCTGGGCTTGCGGTGGCATTTCAGGCGGTCACATCAACCCAGCTGTTACTCTTGCCATGGCTTCGGTCCGCAGCTTCCCTTGGAAGAAGGTTCCCTTCTATATTCTTGCCCAACTTCTTGGAGGGATCTGTGGCGCCGCTATTGTTTATGCTAACTATTACCACGCCATCAACCTCTATGAGGGTGGACCTGGAATCCGCACTATCTCGGGGACTGGTGACTTGTTCGGAACGTATGCGGTGAATTTGCTGTATCATTGAGTAAGAGATATACGCTGACGATATGCAAGGCTGACTACATGTCTAATGTGTCTTGCTTCTTCTCTGAGTTTGGTCTGTATGTCGTTGAACGACTCATTTGTGACTAACACGTCCGTAGTTTTTGGGATCCGCCATGCTGATTATCGGGATATTATGCGCCACGGATAGGAAGAATGGTCCACCGCCTGCGGGTCTTGTTCCTCTTGTGCTGTTCTTTATTATCCTTGGCATCGGGCTTGCTCTCGGCATGGAAACAGGGTATGCAGTGAATCCCGCTCGCGATCTCGGTCCACGTATTTTGACCGCCATGGTCGGATACGGAAGAGCTGTTTTCGATTTCAGAAGTCAATACTGGATTTGGTGTCCAGTTCTTGGTCCCATCCTAGGCATGCAGATCGGGGCTTTAGTGTATGATGCCCTCGTCTACACTGGTTCAGACAGTATCGTCAACAAACCGGGAGTGTTACATGTATTTTGGTTGCCAGTAGTCTAACTGGCCCACTTTTCCCACGGAAACCGAGGTTGAAAGGAGGCACCTTCATGAATGCGTTCATGGACACCAAGCACATGACGACTGTGAAGCTGCCTAATGTTTCCCGTGATGAATGTTACTTGGCACGACAAGCATGCAACTTGCACGATATTATTCACGGTTGGATGCCTTGCGGACATTCCTTTTTTCACCGTTCCTTGATCCTGTTGTTCGAACTGTCCCCGTACTAATTCTTGTGCAACATCAAACACGGAGTTGATTCGGACAATTCTTGATAAATTTTTACTACTCTCTATTTGAGCTCACTGTCATGTACGACGTGTTTGCGCCCCAAAACGCGCTAGACTTAGATGAACCTGACAGTTGTCTCCACTAGCAGTGAGTAAAATAACTCGCACTTAGGTCTGTCAGACTCCATGCCACTACCAGTGTCAGTTTGATGCATTGCCTGCTCTTTGATTGGTCATCAGTCAATCACGAGGCGACAGCGGTGTTGGTTCCCCATCCGTCTGATATCCTTGCCATAACTCGTCGGATGGCAAGAGGGAGTCATGCAGGGGCATGCATGCTCCGGTCTTACGCTCATAACGCCAGTGATATTTATGTGCTGGCGAGGGCGCATGACGCATTACCCGGCCGTTTACTGCCACTCAGTGAGTACATCTTCAAGAGTTTGCAAAATAATGCTATAGTGTCTTCATGCTAGTAAGCGTACAGGTATCGCATTGATGTTTGCAGCAGGGGATAGCAATAGTAGGCTTTCCCTGCGCAGCCCAGTTTCAAGACCCCTGAACTTCCGACATTTGCCCTGTAACAGGTCCGGCTCTAACTTCTGGCCGACCAGGAGCCTCATGTTTTATTACTACCCCAATCCGTCAAACTGGATGTCATGAGACACGGAAGTCTGACAATTCCTCATCCGTGTGATTACGTATGCGGGGAATGGAGCAATCGGTCAACTTGAATTACTTGGTTCTGTCATCAACTGGCTAGGCTATAAAATGTGGAGGCGCTAATCGGGCCAGTTCGAAATATCTCAACTGGATTGCGTGAGCATGCATGAGCATGTCACCGAAAAGGATGCCTCCCCGGATATACCTCTTTTCGACGAGGACGACGTGTCTCACCCTAATCAATGGGCGAAGATAAGGCATGTGCTACGAGAGCCCTTCGCCGAGTTCCTCGGTACCATGATCCTTGTGCTGTTCGGAAACAGTGTTGATTGCCAAGTATTCTTCTCAAAGAATCCTGATGTTGTATCTTCATCAAGAGGAGTAGGTAACCCTTCTGTTGTGGTCGGACGTGGTTGTCTAATGACGATTCCCAGGACTACCTTTCATTGAATTTTGGATGGGCATGCGGTTAGTAGTTGGACGTGTCCTTCGCATCGTTGGTCACTAACATTTCACGTCCAGGTGTCGCTTTTGGAGTATGGGCGTCTGCCGGGATATCGGGAGGTCACATAAACCCTGCGGTTACCATCGCACTGGCTGCATTCCGAGGGTTCCCTTGGAAGAAGGTTCCGACTTACGTTCTCGCCCAGCTTCTCGGTGGTGTGTGCGGAGCAGCATTGACCTACGCGAATTATTTTCACGCCATCAATGTTGTAGAAGGTGGTCCTTATATCAGGACCATCAGTGCATCTGGCAGCCTCTTTTCGACTTACGCTGTGCGATCACATATTTCGCCTTGTCTGAAAAATTGTGCTAACATCATCCTTTCAATAGCTTGATATTCTCTCCCCTGTGTCGTGCTTCTTCTCTGAGGTGGGTGCTTCGGTGTATCTTCCGAGGAGAAGATGCCGTATTAACGATGCTTAAAGTTCCTCGCGACAGCGATCCTCATGATAGGCGTGCTGGCCGCCATCGACAAAAGCAATGGGCCTCCACCTGCAGGTCTACTACCACTAGCTCTGTTTATTCTCATCCTTGGACTCGGAGCCGCCATGGGAATGAACACGGGTTACGCACTCAATCCTGCACGAGATCTCGGTCCGCGAATCTTAACAGCCATGGTGGGATACGGACGTGCAGGTAAGCATGCGGAACCGAACGCGATGTTGCCTGCTTATTTTTGCTTAAACTCCCACCCCAGTCTTCCAATTCCGGGATCAATACTGGTTGTGGTGCCCTGTGCTTGGTTCAGTCTGCGGAGCACTGTTTGGTGCCTTGACCTATGATCTTTTAATCTACACGGGTGAGGACAGTATCATAAATAAACCGTGAGTAATATTCGAGATGTTGGGCGATCTCGTCTAAGAGTAATCATTGACGTATACATAGGAGCAAGCGGGTGCTGAAACGGCGCCTGCAGCAGCAGGAGAAACTCAGTGCATAGATGATACATTATCTTCCTGCTTGAGGTATTTCGTGGCTCGATGACCAGCTAACTTCTACTCGGGACGGGAGGCGTATTATTTGCATCTGCTGACGTTCTCAGAACCGCATGTGATTAGTTGATGTTATTTCAAGGACGTACCCCGCCATGTGATCCACGACGATTCTATATATGCTTGTACTCTAACATAACATTACGGATCCAACATTCAGTCAGTCACGACACAATACGTTCCCAGAAACGGGGTACTCTTCACAGATATAGAATCAACATAGTTCACGAGGTATGTCTGTAGGTGCTACAGAGATAATTATACGCTACAAAGTCCCGTGGATATCAACACATATTACACTCATGACGAACACCTGACCAGCAAATGTCTCATGCGACGTGGCATCATCGAAATACGGAGTGGAACTGCCGAACTACCACTGGTGTGCCAAGTGACCGACCGCCCAGACACCAGCAAAACCACATACGGGTAACAGAATGATCCAAATTCCTATATCCCAGAATAGCCGTTTGCCTAGTCGGCTGCGCTGGAGGAGCCGTTCCTTACGTTGAAGGAGGGGGTCGGGGGTTGAGGGCAGGGAGAGTTGGACATTCGAAGACCCTGGGGTGCTCGGAGCCGGAGAGCGTACCTGAGGTACAACAATAGAGAGTGGGCGACGGAAATAATGGATAGTGATGTGTGCCAAGGCTAAAGACCCGCAGCCATGGACATGGGCCGGCACCCGCATTTAGCTGTCTCAGCCTCGGAGAAACAGAAAAGAACGTACCTGGAAGCAAGAAATTTCCGGAAACGGATAAAAATAGTGTAGTATCTTCGAGTATACTTGTGATTGGCGACGAGACTAAGCTGAGTGCGATGACAGCCATGGTGACCAAAAGTAAGATTGGATTGATTGGGGAAATCCAATGCATCAGTCCGAACGTCGGGAGAGAGGGCATAGATAGGATGATGGGAGGAATGGATAATACAAGGGTCGTCATGCGTAAGAAAGGGACGAGGTTGTTTATCATAGTTGGGGAGGTAACAGGACTTGCAGGCGACGCAGCGATAATCAAGAGAGGGAGTATGAGCAGCGCCCCGAGCGCAGCGGAACAGGCGTTCACGAGTTGAAATGATCTCTCCCTTTGATTTTTGGATGCAGGCGGGACTGCCGGAATCCCTGACATCAATGAGGTGGATAAGGGTACTGTTAATATGGTGGTGCATGCAAAGGCGATGCTACTGATTTCATTCCACAAAACTCCTTCTCGGATCGAAGCTGAGCTTGCTGGTGGGCGCCCAACCGCACCGTAGGAACGACACACGACGACCAACCATGACACATACGAAGCCATGGAAAGTCCAGCCGTGTATATCATGACCTTGGTCGCCAAAGACCTGGAAAGGGAAAGCCCAAATGCGACGATAGATATAAGAATTGAGATAGTTAGATGAGAGCGAAACACCACTGTTTCGGGGATGAGGTGAAACGCGCAATCTACGGCATCGCGTAGATACAACACAGCCAGCAACAGCCTGAATATTCCACTGATGGTGGAAACAATATAGCGCGCCAAGAGGTACTTCTTGCCCCCCCGTCGAGGGTGCGTAAATGTATGGATAAGTATGTCCTCTGTGGTGGACTTTCGGAGATAACGAGCCAGTAAGAACCATATTTGACGGCAGAAGGCGGATAGGAATGCAGTGATGATAAGGGTGGTAAGGCTGTAAGTGAGGGGAGTACCTCTGAAATCTAGTATGTTGATGGCCCCGAGTCGGAGATAAGGGGACAAGAGGTATAGAAATACGACTGAAGGGGGAAGTGGCGGTAGGGTAGTGATTGTGATTCCTGACTGGGAGTCGTCATTTTCGTTCTCGTCTTCGTCTTCAGTGTATTCGTCGTAAGGATCGCGGTCTTCTGTGTTGGGAAGAAGAACGAGCTGCGAGTTTGAACCAGCTTCGTAGAAACCAAGAAGCGAAGTAGGGGAAGCGGGAGTTGAGTCGATACTGGACCGACGACTGTCAGTTGGCATGCCAGACGCCATTCGAGGACCAGTGTGAGACAGGCGAGAAGGAGCTGCGACCGCGATAGTGCGCGAGGCAGCCAGAGACCGTGACCTATCTCTTATTTAATTTAATTTAATATTTAATTTACTTAAATCCTGTAAATAAAATAACTATTACAAGCTTCGTCAACGACCATCATAGACGCGGTTCATGAAGAGAAAATTCGCGGAAGATTGGCAGCTCGCCGTACTCAAAAAGCTTCACTCGACGTCGGAGACTCCCACGGAAGAGCAGCGTGCCGCGGCGGTTGCAGAAACTGGCCTGTGCATATCGAGTCCTGTTCACCTCCTTACAGACTTACCCCGCCTTTTCCAGAGACGACAAGTGGGTCAGAAACTGGTTCACCCGACAGAGATTGAAGTCAAGAGCTGCACCACGAAACGGGAAAACACCAGTCATGCCATCAGACCGCGATGCTCATCACCCGATGCGTCTATCTCCTAAAGTCCTCCCGACCTTTCGACTCCATGTATCTTCTGCAAACGACGGATCACGATCGCCATCTCGTATCCACCGGTGCTCTAGGTCGGCGTCAGCTCCTGTAGTCCATCCTGCTAGCATATATCCCCGTCCACCTTTGCAAAGCCTTGGGTCGCACACCCCTTCCCCGCATCACTTTGCCACAAACCCCCAGGAGAGCTACCAGACGTATGTCTCTGGTGTTTCGACGAATCTGAGCGATCTACCTCCCAACAAAGTTCTCCCGCGTGCAACTTTGATAAGGACCTACTTCAGGGATCCGCTTGCCGACCGTTACCCCGATTTTTCTCAATTCTTTCACCCTCTGGTATACCAACGATTCCACGACTCTGGATTAGAAGTACCGATCGACGGTCACAATATTCTGATGCATCTCCTAGCCAACGCAGACATGGATCCTCATGCCTCTACACATCTCAAGGTCTTGTTGAACAACCCCAATCCCATTTTGGCTGATCAATCTTCCCCGACTTGTCCACGACCTTGGCCTATCGCGTTTTCTGTGAGGCTTGGAGATCTGGTTGGGCAACCCTGATTGGTGTGGCACTATGTTTTTCTTCATTTCAAGGGCTCTGGGGAAATCACTGTGATGCACCTGTTTGTATTTTTCTTACTCGGGCATATTCCGTGAAATCGTATCTCTCACGCGACAGCTTGGCGATGCCCTAAGTTGTACTGACACAGCTCGTGTCCCGATGCAACCCAAAGACACATCCCTTCCTTTTCCTCGACAACTTGCAGTGCCGTTATAGGATGCTCGAACCGACGCTGAAGCACTGTTGGATGTATCCCATCCAAACCTACTGGTTCGAAAGGTGGACCTCCCATATGTAGTGACCAGAGTCTGATTCTGTTGTCATGGCCTGCTGAGAAGAAGAAATTTTCGTGTGGGTCTGTTACTAATGGCAGTTTGATGGTATATGAATTGACATTACCAGTAAAATTCATGACTGGCGTCTGGGATGGAAAACGTAAATCAAATGTAGCTATCCGACTCTCGTCGTTGGTAATGTTTTTTGAGAAAGTGCAATTCCAAAACACTTACCCCGCCATCTATGAAGCTTACAAGGAGTTGGTGGTCACGAAGACGCTTGAGGCCCGTGATCGAAATCGGATGGTGGGAGTGGCCATTGAGAATGGGATGACCTCCCAATCTCTGCACACGAGTATCGAAGCGAAGGATGCTACCATTACGTAGACCAGCGAGGAGAAGATTATCATGTTGAGCAGGTGCAAAAACATCGCTTTCGGTAGGGAAATGTTGTATATATGCTTGATCGGCGATATCATCAATCACTACGGCTTGTTTGTTAGCCCCTTGGTGTAGTTTCAGTTCCTTGAAGCGCAAGACGGCGACTTGATCTACCAAGCACTAGGCGCGACCCCTGGAGGTCTGCATTCCATACGTCGTGCACAGTGCGGCTATCAATCTTCAAGATCTGGATACTGGGATCATATATATACCACCTAGCGGGCGATGAGTCAAAGCTTACTTTTCTTCAGCAGAATCCAAGGGTAAATGCAATACCCTGCAATTGGGACCGAAAGAAGTGGCACTAAGATTATGATCGCGGGTTACTCCCGGAAAGCGTGGTAAAAGATGACCTACATGCACGTAGTACCAGAGACACATATAGAGGATACCTACAGAGATGTCGTGTACGTGATCCGCTTTGAAAACAAAGCATATGTGAACGTACCTGGGATGAAAGATAGAACTGGCGCTGCCATCCAGTGTGGTGCCATCCCATTGCTTCGTGTTCCTTGTCGATGACACATGAGTAAAACCAGCCGTGCGTGTCTCCAACAAAGCTCCGCACGGATCCGTTGTATGAGCAGGTCTGGACAGATGGTTACCCGTGAGTTAAGAGTACAATGTCTACCAAACACTTCAGACCGTACCTGGAAGGCAGAGAAGAGCCCCTGAGAGGGGTAAGCTGGAATGCTTGATCGTGTTACCTTGTCTGTGAGTGAAATCTGCGACAGCTGCAGTTGGCTACCAGATGACAGCAAGACATCTAGAGTGAGGCAATGACTTTCTGCAAGGGCAATAAAACTGACTGTAGTAGTCTATTCTTTCGCATGGTTCGAATGACTGAATGAAAGTTTGCAAGTATGTGAGGTGGTCTGAGATTATGGTGATATTCTAGGGTAGAATCAGAAGTGAGGGACAGGTCATGGTCGAGTTGTTTCTTCCTTGGAATATGGAGAGAAGCCTTGACATCAGCTGAGTGTGGAGGGGCTCGCCGAGAAACCAGAGGAAAGTATCGCTGCCTCTCGTCATCCCAGTACATGCCAGGCAGGTCGCGGGGCATGATGGCGGCCTACTAGTACTAATCAAAGCCGGCGAAGCTCGAGGGTTTGGGAGTCGCTTGTTTGTTTACGTATGTCCTAACGTCTACCAAATATCTGGTTGACGTTTTGACTACACTCTACCGTACTCGCAGCGTATCAGATCGTGAACAACCGTGACTTGACGCAAGCATCACCCACTAGCGCTCAGATTTCGTCCGCGGAGCCATTTTTACGACAATGATGTCCACTGTTGCCTTTCCCACCGCGCGTCAACCCTCGTGTGATGGTAATGGCGACAAGATTAGGTCTAATGTTGAGGCAAGCATAAACGACTCTTGCCGTTTCCCAAATCTCGTTATCAGCGGTGGTCTACACCCCGACACTCCTGGCACAGACGTAGTCATCGTCGCCGCCGAGTCTCTCGCTGTTGATGACCCTCGCAGACCGCCTTATGTGAGTATTTCGTTGACGATTTAACGAGTCGAACTATTTCTTTCCCAGCCTTCTCTTGGTCTTCACCGCTTAGACTTTAGTATGTGACACTTTTCCTGCCTTCGTCTCGCTCTAACTCAAGGCTGGGTGGGCTTTCCTATATAATCCCCTGCTATTTTTTGGTTGTTATTCTTGGGAGACATCACGTGTGTGTCTAGTAACCGCCATGATCACTGACACCTTCATTACAATATATTAATGGCCGTGACGACTGCATGGCCAAATGCTTGCTTTGACTCCGCTTTACCTTCTGGTTTTCATTACACAAGGCTTATTCCCTTTCTCGTAGTCTCAACGAAGTATCACACTCTCTTGGGCAATGGAGTCGCTACCGGAGACGAGGCAACCAATTTCTTCGCCATCGTCTTTGAAGAAGTCAAACTTGCTCCACTCTGTCAAGTTACCAAAAAAACCGTCGATCCAGTCTTTATTAACGCCCTCGTTTCTACAACAACCTCCTTTGACAGATTCCCTGCCAGCACCTGCCACTCGAGCTCGCTCCTTCTCTGCAGTCCAGCGTAGCGCAACCACACACGATCTACTAGATCCTCCACTCCTTGATATACCTGCCTCTTCTCTCTTAGACGACGATCCATTCGCCAATCTGACCTCAAGTCACATTCCCCAGTTCACGGAATCACCCAGTTCATTGCAACATCCAATACTCTCAGAGGTTCCTCGACCATCAACTGTGGTAGTTTCACCACAAGTTTACGTACCTCCTGCAACAGTTGCGCGCCCCAGGTCTTCTGGGAACGGCCAAATTCGTCCTGCGTACACCAGGCCAGCGTTTGTCACCCGTCCTTCATTACCGTCTTTGCATACTCTTTCTCAGATGAATGTCACAATACCCAGAAAGGTTCGAAAAGGGACGCCCGGTGCACGTTTGCCTCATGAACCTTGGAATATGGACCTGAGTGCTCAGTTAAACATTCCCACGAGAAATGTGCCTGATGTTGGTCTATCTCGGTCCCAGGATAATCAAACGTCAGGTTCCGCAGTGTTAACACAGGAAGGACAGGTTGAGGACAACACATCTCGAACGACGAGTATTCCGGTGGAACGTCTTTCGTCCCGTGAAGTTGGACTTTCCTCCCCTGTAGTTGCGGATGAAACCTGTTCCTCGCGCTCCTTGTCCGGCGATGATGCCGACATGGATTCGCTTCCCTCGCTTTCATACTGCACCTCTGAGCCCTCTTCATCCGCACTCTCACGTTCCTCATCGATTGCATCCTCCCCCTGGTTGGAAGATTCGATGGACCAAAATAGTCCCCGAGATAACCACGACAAGGACGTGGCCATCGGTGCTCACATCATTCCACATGGTAGCGATGATATTGCCGAGGACGATGACCCGCTGAGTTATCATTCGGATTTCGACTATTATACCCAGACTCTTTCCGATCTGTCTGATTTCGAATCAGACGACGATCCCGCAAGTGACAACACAAGAAAAAAATCTTCTCCCGACGTGACTACTACGCCACAGCTTCCTGATAACGTTGATTTTGAACCTGGAACATCCGCTGAGACCATGCGCGGTAACGTTCGCGAGCGCCTTCAGACCGCCGGTCGCCCCGTAGGGTCACCCACCATGGAATCGCTGCAAGACGGAGGAGAGTGGCGTGGGTACCGAGGTGAGCCAGAAAGGCGGAACGGGGGAGGAGAGGATCGCAGAGGACGGGAGATACATAGGAGCAATGGAAACTATTCGGGTGGTCAGTCTTCAGGTGGCTATGGTGGTGGCGCTGGTGGAGACGACAATAAAGGAGATAAGCCACGTGAACGCAACTCGCGCTCCTCTGATTCAAGTGCCTCGGACTCTACCTCATCTTCTGATGACGACGCCGACGGCGGCACAGTTTATTACAGTCTCGACGGCATGTCAAACGGTCCCCATTCACGAGCGGAGTCTCGTACCCAGTCACGACATTCAAAGGCCGCTGGCGGTTCGGATGACGATGTTCCATTAGCTCAGCGAGTCCCGACGGCATTATCTGCTCAGAAGTCAATCCGCAAACAACTACGTGACGAGCGGGAACAGAAGAAGCTAGAGCGCGCGAAGAGCTTACGCACTGCTGCGGTGCCTCCTCTACCTCTTCCGCCGCCGGAGTCAGCTCGTACACCAGCTTCTCTGCCGGCAAGTTATCGAAAACGTTCTGCATCTCTGGCGCCTCCCGTGGTCTCGCGTTCGCGAGTCCCATCCATAGAGCCATTCCCAGTCGATGATCTCACCAGAAAACTGAAGAATCTTCAAACTGTCCAGGCTTCTTCCCACACGCCACCCGTTTCGGCCCCACCCTTCCAATCATCCACCTCCCCGCTTCCTTCTTCCCGGACGGCCGCCTACGGCAATGGTCTTTCTCGAAGCTCATCCCGTGGGGGGTACATGGATCCAGCGACGTATGGACAGAAGACCACCCGGACACCTGAAACTTCGTCCCAAGACAGGCCTCTTAGGTCCGCGCGTTCGTTCCACAGACATGATGGACGGTACTCAGAGTCACCTGTTGAGTCTTCGGTGGCTCCTCAACTTGGACGCAGTCCCACCGTCACTGGTTCCTCTCGCGCAGCTCGCACAGGGGTCGATGCGGGCTCCACCGGATATGAACAATATGCAAAGTCGGGTCGGGCCAGCGGGGACACTCGAAGACCGTCGGGCAGCGTCTCCAGACCCTCTACGGACAAGGAGAGTGATACGGTACAGCGCGTCGTGCAACGATCGCCACTTCCCCCGTTACCAATAATTGACTCCATGACACCTCAACAACCCATCTCCAGAGCACCGGTGGTACAGCAAAGAATCTTTATTGGAGACATGCAGCGGTTTAATATTGTGGAGATCACATCCACTACGAACGCTGGAGAAGTGATTGACATTGTGGCTAGTCAAGGCATGATAGATAGATCTACGCCATGGATGCTCTTCGAGATGGCTCAGGATTATGGCATGGAGCGGCCCATCCGAGACTATGAGACCTTGGCTGATGTCTCCGCCTCGTGGAACAAGGACAAACTATTAAATGCATTTGTTATCAAGCAGACGCCTCTGGCGTCCATCTTAAGCCGTTCTGCCATACCTACAAGCTCGCCTACACACCGAGGTTGGGTCGAATGGGAAAGTAAACGAGGCAAATGGAGTAAACGTTGGATGGAGCTTCGCGAACATGGCTTGTGGTTATCGAAGCGTGACACGGGAAAGGACGAGGTCTTCTTGTGTTCTTTGTCCAACTTCGATGCCTACGTCATGACTCGGCGCCATAAGGCACCCAAGGGATTCGTGTTCGCCATTAAGTCCACCGACCATCTCTCACTGTTTGAAAACGCCGCGGATTATCTTCACGTATTCTCTTGCAACCCCAAAGATGGTGAGAAGTGGGTGCAGGCCATCCTCGTCGCCCGTTCTTATGTTCTGTACCAGGAACGACATGTGTTATTTGCGAAAACTGGGGAGTCGAATTCTCAATCAAAACCTCTCGCACGTTCCCGGACTCGAAAACAATCAGTCTCCGTTCGTCCTGCACAACCACTAATCAATGTACCCCCTCCTTTTAGTCAATCACCAGCCACTACGTTCGAGCCTGGTTCTCTCTTAGCCAAACGGAAAGGTAATATGCATTCATAAACTGTTAAATCATCATACCCTTGTCTCTGTGCACTGCCAATCAATGTTCATATTGTACTGTACAAATATTATAGATGTGCGCGGGCATCTACGGAACATGAGAACAGGAGCTAAACAAAAGAGATGAAAATGAAAATCATGCGGATGTTTTTTGTTTCTTTTTTGCGGGTCCATCTTCGTCAACTTGTTTGACTTTAGGCTTGGGCTTCGGTTTTGACTTCCGCTTTTCATCGTCATCGACATCCATGGCATCATCATCGTCTTTCTTAGGCTTGGGCTTGGCTTTGGCGGGTTTCTTCTTTGGTTCGTCTTCAGCGTCACTACCGTCCACCTGAGCCTTGGCTTTCTCTTTTTTCTTCGTGAGCTTTTTCTTCCCTCCTTTAGCAGCCTTGGCTAGCTCACGATCACCACTAGCATCAGAAGCTGTAACACCCCCCTCAGATTCACTTTCACTTTCAGAAGGTGAACCACCATCAGTCGACGAGGCTTCAAAATCCTCATCTTCTTCACTGTCGTCTTCGTCTCCTCCGACTCTTGGCTTCGGTCGTTCGTCCCCACTGCTCGCCACACTCTGCATCTCCTCGTCCGAGTCTCCACCACCGGCAGCAAGCATCATATCCACATCAGCCACCATCTCGTTTTTGATTTTGACCTTCTTATCCTTGAGGAACATTTCCACGGGTTCGTGCTCTTCTTTGTTGATTGAGGTGAATGTATACTCCGGTCCGCTTTTGGTTACGATCTTGAGGTCAAAGGTTCGTGCGGCACTCGCACCCATACTTGCACCCACACGAGAGAAGACGCATTGATGGATATCAGACAGTTCGATGAGGGTCGGTTGTTTGGACACGAAAAAGATGTATTTCTCAAGCATGAATAGATCACCCTGGACGGCTTTAAGATTAGCTTTGATACCTGGGTGACCGTCTCGACTTTGGAACGTGCCTGAGCCGATGATTTTTTTCTTTGACAAAGCGCGGAAGACACCTGATACAACTTCGAAGGTGGGATCTTCGTAGTTCTTTTTCAAACGATCGTACTTTGCGATTTCCTCCTCGGACATGTTAAGTTCCGCAGTCGTTTCTTCCTCTCGGGCGAATTGCATCACAAGGTACTGATACCTGGTCTGACCTTGTCTGATGGGTGTACTAAGGCCGAGAATGAACAGAACGTGTTGATCATCCTTTGGGAGTAAGAATAATCTCGAAATACTCGAGTAAAGGATCTTGTAATCGTATGTCTTGCCACGGAGTCGCAGGAAGTCAAGGAACATGTCGACATCGTAACGACCACGAGGAGTGAGCACTAGAACCTCCTCGAAACTCAATACAAGATCGCCAGATACTTGTCCGATGTCTGCCTTGTCTTTGATAGCATCGTGGAAAGCCTGAGCTGCGCTCACTTCTTCCCCGTCCTCGTCCTCCGCATCAGATTTCTGAGAGCCCGCATCCGAATCACGTAGTTTCGTGTGTGTACCGGGGACATAAAAGCGAATTTCCACCATCTCATCCGGGGCATTTCTCGAAGCCTTTTTTCCGGCTGACGTAGAAGGGGCGAATTCAAGGGAAACCTCTGTCCTGCCAGCGATGTTGGAATTGGCGACCTGCCGAAGAGGTAATTCGAAAGCCGTCTTATTTGAAACCAAGAAAGCTAAGTCCTGGCCTTGGATATCGGTGACTCCCCAGTTCCACCCTTTGAATGTAACGTCCTTCACCTCTAAAGCTACTGCAAAGTGTTGCTTGAGTAAGCCAGCAAGCTTGTCGTGATCCTCACGCGCGAAGCCATCGAAGGTCTCTCTCCGCCTGTCCTTGAGCCCAACTCTGAGCTGGAAATTCCTTGCGACTCGAAACCACTGCGCCCATTTAATCTCGTCTGCAGGTATAGCAGTCACTGCTTCACTTTCTTCGGCTTTCCAGGCGATGCCGCTCGACGCGAGTCGCAATTTACCGACCTCTGGGGACATGCCATGGTATATCCGGTCGAACTGTGTTGTCGCCATGGCCAGGAAGAATGGGATGAGGGTGAAGCGTTGGTAATGGATCAAAGTCAAGACGCGTGTGTCGAACCCATATATACTGGATATATGTAATCAACGCGTCAACGCGGCAAAGCGCGACTCTCTTCTGCTACTGCATACATCTTTGTACTTATTCTTCATCTCTTTACAGCGCACATCGCTCGTTGAAGCGACCAATAGGACAACCCATATACACCGTCTGAACCCTTTGCCCGTATACCCGTGATCACATTGCAAACGTTGTCGATACCCAGAGAGAAGCTTATCCATCATGGACTCAACGCAAGAGAGAACGTTCTGTAAATGGCGCGTTCATATCTTATGCCGACATTTCGCATCGTTGGTTGGTCTACATAATTTCCCTTTGATACCTAGGCTCAATACCAAATTGGAAGCAAATGGATACCCTCCTATGCGCTCGCTTGTGCAGGATCTCTCCGATGGCGTGCGGTTGATTCAACTGATGGTTCGTAATATTCCTGATCGCCATTTCTTGATTCCGTCACTATCCAACAGGAGATCATGGGTAACAGTCGTCTATGTTCTATGTCATTCCTTGCTCAAATCAGGCTCAGGGGATACCTCACTTGGGAGATATAACAAGAATCCAAGAATGCGTGTACAAAAAGCAGAGAATGTTAACAAGGCCTTGGAGTTTATTAGGCAGAGGGGCATCAAGCTGACTAACATTGGTCCGGAAGACATTATGGACGGTAACTTGAAACTCATACTAGGCATGATATGGACACTGGTCCTACGCTTCACCATCGCAGACATCAGCGAAGAAGGCCTCTCAGCGAAAGAGGGACTCCTGCTGTGGTGTCAGCGCAAAACTGCCCCGTATAAAGAAGTTGATGTCCAGGACTTTTCTGTCAGTTGGTCCGACGGACTTGCACTATGCGCTCTCATCCACTGCCATCGTCCTGATCTTTTAGACTATGATAAACTCGATAAATCAAACAGGCATGGAAACACGCACTTAGCGTTCCAAGTTGCGGCCGATCATCTTGGAATTCCGCAACTTCTCGAAGTCGAAGATCTGTGTGGCTCAGATCGACCAGATGAACGCAGTGTCATGACATATATTGCTAGTTTCTTCCACGCCTTCTCCACAATGGATCAGGCAGAAACCGTCTCCCGTCGGGTCGAGAAATTTGCGGAGCTCATGCAATCGGTTTGGACAAGCAAGAATGATTACGAACGGAGGGCCCGTAACTTGCTTCGTGCACTCGGCGAAATCCAGGAACAATGGACGGCGAGCCAGTTCACTGGTACATACACGGATGCCAAGGCCCAGTCTGCAGCTTTTACGACTTACAAGCAGACGACAAAGCGCGCTTGGGTCACGGAGCGACAAGATGTCACGACACTATTTGGCAATATCCAGACGAAACTTCGGACGTATGGATTGAGAGAATATATTCCACCTATCGGTCTCGCACTTTCTGACATCGACCATGCATGGGCCGATTTGCTGAACTCAGAAGCAAGGCGTTCTCGTTCGATTAATGCACAGATACGACAGATTAAGGAGTCGTTGCGAAAGCAGTTTGCGGACCTTGCCAATGACTTTTCACAACGCTTGCATAGTGTTTCTCTGGATCTAAATAGCGTTGAGGGTGCATTAGAGGTTCTAGACACTATTCCTTTGATTTGCTTGTGTTGACCCTCTCCAAGGACCAACAACGCCAAGTCCGGAAAATACAATTGCGAGTTCCTGGATTGGCTGACGCTCTGACCCGTGTGGCGAATGCTGAGAGCGATTGCTACACTGCCAACGTTGAGGAAAACGATTACACGGTGTTTACATGCCAAGATCTCGAGTTCGAACTTGAATTGGTTACTCAAGCAATTGCCAAGAAGATTTCGTTCATTGACAACCAAATTGTGTCCAGGAATATGACCAACCTGACACCAGCTCAGCTAGAACAGTTTGAGAGTACATTCCGGTACTTTGATCGAGAGGAGACCAACACCCTTGTCTTGCCAGAGTTTAGTGCGGCTCTAGCCAGTCTCGGTATCATATACTCGGACGAGGATTTGGTTTACATCTACGACCAGCTCGTTCAGGACTACGGAGCGCTCACTTTCGAGGCTTTCATCAATCTCTTGGTGGACATTACTGAGGATCAGACTTCACCAGAACAAGTACGAGAATCTTTCCGTGGGATCGCCGGGGACAAACCATTCGTCACGGAACTGGACATGGAATTAGCACAACTCCCAGCCAGTGCGACAGATTATTTACGACAGGTGATACCCTCAACAAAGAATGAAGGTGGAGAGCAAGAATATGACTACGAAGCCTGGCTTCGTGACGTATTTGCTTAGCACAACACTTTCCTTCGACAGGGATGATGTTGTCTGCACTGTTTGACGTCGTTCGCCGCTGAATATTGGCCACACAGTTCGTAATGCAGATTTACCTTGATTAATTGAGCCAAACTGCACACGGGACGGAATTTCAAAGTTTGGGTCGTATGTATCGTATGTATATGGTAAGGAGGCATAACAAAAATCCATACCATACAATAGTTTTTCAAGAGTCAAAAGTGAGCGAGGCGCCAACCTTGTGTGCAGGGCCACTGGGAGCAGCCTCGTTCAGTCGTTGAGTGTCGACAGCAAGACCAAAGGATGCCTTTACGCCTGGGCGGAGAGATTGAGTGTAACCAAGGGCAAGGACACCGGAGTTGTTGATCTTAGCCTTGACAAACGCAGATGAATCAAGGAAGGCCTTGGCACCAACTTCAATGGCAACACCAGAGGTTGTTGACTTGGTGTCATAGACAGCCTTAGCACCGGCCTCGACATCTGAGCTGACACGATGGTAGTAGCTCGCGGAGAAGGCCTTGAAGTTGTTGAGACCGTGGAGGGTCACAGCATATTCGGGGGCATTGTAGCCGATGGCAGCAGCGTAACGCGTGATTTGTCCCTCGGTGACGTTGTAAGCGGTCTCGGCACCAAAGAGGAAACCATCACGACCAAAGACGGTATCAGTAGTAAAAGTAGGACCCTTGAACAAATCGAGAGCACCACGGGTGTGGACACCGGACTGCTTGTAAACGACGTTGAGAAGGGCAGACTTTGAGCCCTTTTCTGGCATCAGAGAGGTGTTGATGTCGAGCTTCAAGCCCTTTGCAAGGTAATTCTCGAGTTCAATCTGGGTCTTGAGAACGTTGGCGGTTGTCCAAGTCTCGGTGAAGACAAGGCCATTCTTGTGGTCAGCATACTTGGCCTCGAGGTCGCCGACGATGCCCTGGGTCTTGGAGTCACGAAGACCAGCGACCTTGAAAGCGACGTTGGAAGGAGTCTTGGTCTTGACTTCGAGCGAGGTGCCCGAGAAGGGGTAGTCCTTGGACAGCAAGTCGTTGGATGACTTTCCAAGGTCCTGTTGGGGGTGGAAGTGAGGAAAGAGAGGGACAGATAGCGCATTGGAGGACCGACCTTCCAAGACGGGGGGACGGGCTGAGGGAGGGACATGATGAGCGAAGAGAGACAAGGATGAGCTGAAGTAAAAAAGTTGAACACGCCCTCTTTTTGGCGTTTGCCCTCCGGAATGATTCGTGGGAAAATAAATGTGTCGATTGGGCATCGCAGATTCGTAGTAGCGAGTTAAGTGACTGACCGAGGATGGGGTCAAGTGCAAAAGTTCACAAACGAGTCGTAAGTACATCTCATCCCCACCGTCAACTTCGTAGACCAATGCGCGTGTGGGTTCAGCAGAAAAACAAGTCCTCATCATCAGACATCCAACAAAGACCTGCTGCTCCGGAGCCAAAGAAAAAGGCGCCATCTGTTCATTCAGCCAAGAAACGCGCAGACCTGAAATCAAAGACCAAGGGAAAGTCGTCGAAAAGCGTAGAAGGCAGGCATGTTCTGGGTGGTGCAGACTATGTTACGTTGTTATTAGGAGGACGACGGAAGGCAGCTGAGGAAGCACTGAAACTGCCCCAGGACGAGTGAAACTGATGTCCGGTCGATGTTGACTTGTATGTTTGTTTGACGTAAACCTTGATGCGCACCAATGGACCAAGACCGGAACATGGAGATAATGGCCAAGTTCCGGGACGGTTAACTAGACCATCCCTCTACCACCACCACAAATGTTCAGAACCTCCTCTTCCCGACTAGTTCTTGCCAGAACACCCTTGCTCTCGAGAGCCCGCACGACCGCCACCCCAAAGTTCCCTCTCAAGGACAACGGCGTCCTCCCCACCTCGCGTTCGCCAGTCGTAGCGAAACTCAAGTTCTTCGATTCTGTGACGGAAGGCTCCGGCCAGATACCTACTTACAGAGTGCTTGATGGCGTAGGAGTCCCCATCGAGGGTGCAGAACTACCCGAGGTTCGTTCGTCCAACGTTCACATTCCACTGTCCCCACTAAATCCATCTAGATCAGCGAAGAGTTTGCTCGAAAGCTGTGCGTTCGTATGTCCTCCCACTTTTCCGAGATGGTCTGACGTCCTGTCTAATAGATATGAAAATATGCAGCTTTTGCCGACGATGGACAACATTCTGTACAATGTTCAACGACAGGGCAAGATATCCTTTTACGTGAGTCTCCTGCATCTGCTTGCTCACTCTCATGCAGGTGGCTCATGACCTTCTAGATGACTTCAGTAAGCTTATTCCCCAACATCATATCCTTGTTCACCCCTAATCCATCCAAGCATGGCGAGGAAGCCACTATAATAGGTTCGGCAGCAGCGCTAGCCAATGATGATGAGTGCGTACCCTGGCTGATCTTGCTACCATCGTTCATCGACAACTTTTCTAGGGTTCTAGGTGCGCATTCTCGTGTATACTGGCGGTAAGCATTCCAACTAGGCCCAACAGGACAATATCGCGAGATGGGCGTTCTACTCTGGAGAGGATTCGGCATTCATGCCGCAATGGCGCAATGCTTTGGAAATCACGAAGACAAGAGTGGTAAAGGTCCTCAAATGCCCATGCATTTTGGTTCCGTCGAACATCACTTCCACACCATCTCCTCTCCCCTTGCAACTCAGATACCACAGGCAGCGGGTGTAGGCTTTGCGCTAAAACGTGATCCAGCACGGCGAGATAGGAACGTGGCATGTGTGTTCTTTGGCGAAGGTGCTGCTTCGGAGGGTGATTTCCACGCGGGCATGCTCCTCGCCTCGACGATACCCACTCCGACCATTTTCTTGGCACGTAACAATGGTTTCGCCATCTCAACGCCCGCGCATGAACAGTATCACGGAGACGGTATCGCTGCTCGTGGACCTGGGTATGGTGTCGAGACTGTCAGGGTTGACGGAAACGACGTGCTGGCCGTGTTCAACGCAGTGAGGGAAGCACGTAGGCGATGCCTCCAGAGTGGGCGCGCTGTGCTAGTCGAGGCAATGACGTATCGCGTTGGGCATCATTCGACGTCTGATGACTCGTTCGCGTACAGAGGTCGACAAGAGGTCGAGAACTGGAAGAAGATTGATAACCCGATCACCCGCTTCCGGTTGTTCTTGGAATCAAAGGGCTGGTGGAGCGAACATGAAGAAGAGCGACTTAAGGCGAAGCTAAGAGAAGATGTAATCACCGCACTCAGGCGCGCCGAGACACTTAAGCGGAGCGACCTCCGCGATCTGTTCACGGATGTGTATGGTGGCGAGGAGCCATGGAATCTGAGAGAACAGAGAGAGGAGCTTGCTCGCCTTATTGAGAAATATGGAGAGGTCTGGGAGCCGTGGCGGAAGGAGCTAAAGCAGTTCAGGGATGAAGGAAAGAAACTTGTTGACTGAATGTCACATCACTGTATACCAGGATTAACAGGTATCTTACATTGAACATTCCCCAGTACTTGAAATTTCATTGATAACCGTGCAAGCTAGGCTCAGATTATATCATATGACTTCATCACATGATTAGGAGTATATGAACCACTCGCTCGTGTTGTACACCGTCAAACAAGTTCGAACAAACATGTATGAGACACATCCCCATCAGCGCTCGCTCGAGGGAAACAGTTCTCTTCAAGGGACCGACCACATGGAGCACACTCAAGCTGGCGACCAAGAAAATGTCAATGGCAGACTTGAAGGTGGGTCGTGTGTTGCATCTCGTTCACCCGTCCGCTCATATTCTTCCTCGCTGCCTCGTGTACAGGTTGTGAGCCGAAAGACAACCTCGTTCTCCTCGATACAGTCGTCGATCCAGACGCTTCGGCGGGTCAGAATACGGATGACCTTGCATACTCCAACTCTCCGCCAGGCGCAACGTCTCAAGATGTTTATCAAGGCCTTGGGGTTCCTATGCAGGGTATGTCTAGCAAGGAAGTGAGGCACGATGGTTATCCTGGCCGTAAACGTCATGGTGCAGGGGTGGAGCAGTTTGGTGAAGGTTACTCGGGCAGAGTTGATGATGCCAGTGAAAAGCATTGAATTACTATTCAAGAACCTCTGGGGCAGTCGGAAGGATAGTAACGGACACGACAAGAAATTCTGTGTATCGATGAATGTAAGGTAATTCACCTAGACCACATACAAGCGTGATGCATAAGACGAATGAAGTGGAGGGGAATAAGAAATAAAATAGAATAGCGAGCTGATAATGCCTCTCTGAGACAAGGTAACAACCAGCAAAGCAGACAGGCCAGTTGCTAGAAATTTAAGGTGCCCTGCCCACGTTCGGGATCACTCATTCTGTTAACCTTAACGGTGGGTCCGAACGAAACATTACTCATATCCTGAGGCGTAATCAGGACGTATTGCTTCTTGTCGGAAGCGTTCGCAGTATCAATAATCATGCGCATACTGATGCGGCGGTTGACAGCGTCCATAAAAACATCAAATTCATCTAGGCTACGTCAGTAATTGCTCGGGTGCAGAAAGTCGGGACCACATTCATCGAGACAGCGTATTGGGCAACCAATGGAATCCCACAACGACAAAAGCAAGCAGAGCGTGGAAAAAGATTTCTCGCCACCGCTGAGTGAGCGGGGATCTTTATCCCTTGCTTGAGTCAATGTCTGATCATCGGTTTGGACTTTTAGTTGGAGAGTCTGGTTGACATGATCAAATAGGACTTTTCCGTAGTAACCTCGTTCGGAAAGGTGGTACTGAAATACCAATTTGCAACGAAGGGCAATGTGACGCCGGAATTCGTGCCATCGATCCAACCGAATCACGAGAGATTTCTTCAACGCCTGGAAACTGGTCAGCATGTGCTACTGACGCGACGTGCGATAAGGCTAACATTATTGAGCGTGGCCAAGCTCTTGAGATCACGTTCAGCATTGTCGAGATCGGCTTTAGCTTTGTTAACCTCAATGGTCATTTCTTCAACAGTTGCACCTTGCTTCTTCTCGCGTTCCTTCAGAGCTGCTTGGACCGAGTCAAGCTGGCGCTGTACTTCGACCACTTTGCGAGGATTCTCAACTCTCTCACAATACTTCTGAGCGCGTTCCGTCCACTCGGTAAACTCTTCCTGTAGAGTCTTCGCACTGTCTTCGACATCAGAAATTTTGCTCCTTTCCGCCTTGAGTTTCCCTTCATAGAACTGGTGATTCTTCTGGGCCTCAAGTCGATTTGAAACTGCATCTTCGATTTTGGTCACAATGCCACCACGGAGTTGTTCAAAGTTTTGAATCTGATTCTTGATACTCTTCAGTTCTGTAAGATACGCGTGCTGTTGTTCGTTGATCAAAGTTACACGCTTCGTCACCTCAGCGTATTGTCCCATAATGTTCTCTTTCTCCGCCTCCGCATCATCTTTGGCCGTCTGGAATCCAGACAGGCCTGCTGGCATTTCTTCGTTAGCTTCGCCCTGGAGCTGGGAGTGCGCCATCTTTGCACTTCTCAATGTTTCGTGCGCTCTTCGTTCTGCTGTCTCTAGAGCACAGCATCAGTATATTGTAACGATACGAGTGAGATATGCTCACCTCCAGCGCTTGCAGTTCACGAGATATGTTGTCATAGGCTTGACGGAACTGAGTGTACTCAGCTTGAGCGGTCTTGTATTCAGACTCGGCCATCTGTAAGTTCTTAGTCCAGTTGCGGAGTGCTGTCGCAAGGTCACTGGTGGTGAATAGCATGCTACGGGGATCATTGGCTCTGACTCCTTGGAGACTGATGGATGATCCACCTCCTTCGGGGAATCTTGTTACTCGCATGTGATCAGCAGTCCATGCAACGCCACCCCCACCAAGACTTTTGAGTATATCATCACCGAGTTTACGATTTTCCGCCAGAACAGTCCGTTCAATACCAGCAGAGTTGATCAAAACTCGCAGTACAAATGGGTCGGAAACATCAAGAGCGCGTAGGACAGTGAAAACATCCACACGAGGCTCGCCACCGCTGTAGTCGAACATATCCCGCTCTGAGATGATCACATTGACATGATAATTTTTTGTTTGATCGAGAATCCTCTTCAATTGCTGTCGGTCTCTGGGATCCGTACATGCAAAGGATGTCATCAATGCGCCCAACTGTGCCCTCAATATCGGAGCCCACTTCTGATCCCTGAGTTTTACATATAGACCAAGGGGTCCGATTGGAGTCTCTCCATGCCAACGCGTGTTACTTATACTCTGTAAGACGCCTTTGATATCGCGACCGTACGATGCAAGGCTATTCTTCTCTTGTTCCTTCAGCTTGTTAATGAAAGTTTGGCATTCGGTGATACGTTCTTGAAGCTGGAGCCTTTTGTTCTCGGCAGCTTGCCCTTGCAACTTAGTATCACTCTGTACATTGAGTTTGCTGCGTCTCTGCTCAATGATCTCCTTGTTTCGACGATCAGCTTCGGCAACAGCCTCTTTAGCGGCTTCAAGACGACGGTTTATTTCATCACGCTTTGCCTGTGTGTGAGCCTCTAAACGATGAGTCTCTTCTGCAATCTTCTTGTCGTACTCTTTGATGGAGGTGTTCAGACTCGTAATGGTAGCATTCATGGTCCTCTCATCGTTTTTCAGTTCGTTGAGCTGATTCTTGTTGACTCTCATTTTCTCCTGTAGAGCATCACGTTGAGCGTTGAGATGGTCGATGTTCCCGAGTCCTGCGTGTTCTTTCTCATAACGTTCCACCTCCTCAGAGGCCATCTTGAACTGAGACTGACAAAAAGAAGGCAAATCAATCCACATAACTTCATCCACTGAAGCATAATGAAGAAACCTCTGCTGTTTGGAGCTCAGCTTCGATTCTCGGAAGGCGACGCTGAGCTTTAGCCAGTTCATCGAACTTGGCTTCCATCTCCTGAAAGCGTTTGCTTGCTAGCCACGTGAGCCCAAGCAAGCTCTTTCTTAAGTTCATCAACTTTGAACCTTTGCTCACGCGCCTTGGAGGCTTCTTGGAAGCGTGCGGTGGCCTCTTTAAACATTGCGCGGAGATCTGGGATAGCCTGTCTCTTCTGATGAAGTAGTTTCTTGGTTTGGTTGATGTTGTCCAGGCAGGTATCATACTCTTCACTGAGTTGACTTAATTGCGTACCCCTCAGGAAAAACTAATGAGCAATATGAATAGGATCGCCCGTCAAGACAATGGGGAGGCCTACGAACCTTGTATTTGTCAGAAGGATGAGAAGCATTTAAAAATTGGCGCGCCGCATCTGGAAATACTCGTCAATATGCGCCACGACGCAATCGTTTATAGCAACCTTGGGTGAGAACGTTCATGGGATTATCGACTTGAATATTCATGTGGTCGCATATAGCGGCCAATTCATCTCTCTTGGTAGAGATAACCACCCCGTCCTTACTCATGATTTTCCAGGAGGAAGTCCCCTCCTTTGTGAAAGCACGGCGAACAACAATGCTCTTTCCATACTCTTTGGGTTTGTAAGCCTCATCACCCTGGTTCTTGAGTACAATGGTGACTTCCGCTCTCTGTTGACCTTCTCGAATGAATGATTTGAGACCACTCCCACGACCGGTGGAAGTGGATTTACCACCGAGTGCAATGGTAATGGCAGATAAAACCGCACTTTTGCCACCTGATAGTGGCGTAGTTAACTATGCGTACCAATAAAGACACGTTGATATACAGAACGCACTTCCGTTGTGACCTTGGAATACATTTAAATACTGTCCTAGTTAGAGAGATACTACAACTTACCGATGATGAAATTGACTTGCGGTCCGAATGTAATGGTCAAGTGAGCATGGCACATGAACTGCCTCATCTCAACCAGCTCGATGATACCATGGTCCGCAATGCCACCAATGGTATTGCGACGCTGTTCAAGCTTACGGCGAATGGCCTCGCCGTGATCCTCTTCAAACTTCTTCTCTTCTTCTTCATCCGGCTGTTCGTCATTGTGCAGATCTTCTTCCTCTTCTTCGTTGTCATTTTCATCTGCGCGCGCTTTGGCCTTCCCTCTACCATTGATCATCGGTGTTCTTTCGCGTTGAGGATAAGAAGCGGGGATTACTTCGGACCCGTCATCATTATCCTCCGTTTTGGCGCGCTTAGATGCCTGCGATGATTGCGGTGAATCGTCGTCGCTGTCGACGACGTTCTTGCGCTTCGCCATGACGATGTGCGTACAATTGGTAGAAGAGACGCGCACTCGACGCGTCGGTCCAATGAACGCCAACAGGACCATACAGAGGCCCACGTGATCTCAAGCTGACTCAGTCCGATCCGGTATTCAAGCTGGTCAACGTCGAGCACGATGAGCTCGTAACGAGTCTGTAATATCTATGCAATGTAATATCTAGTTGACCGTTTCGTGAACGTAGAGTAAGTTGCTGAAGATGAGCGTGATGGGTCGTAACGAGGCGTATGTTTAGCCGAGATTGACCGCAGTCCCACGAGTGATGGTTACGACCAACGCATGCTCGTTTTTCTCCTCCTCGCTGTACTCGTTCTGTCTCCATTTTAGTTTTGTCGAGTCGTATTCTGGCTCAAACTCTCCATTCGCTGCCTCACTGAACTCACGTTTCAACAGGCTTCCACTCGCTTTATATCGGTCATTGCTTTAACAGTCCCTCTACTATCTCCGTTCCCATCAGACGACAAAATCTACCGTGTAGACGCAACGTATAAGCACGGCCCAGACTCACCCCCAGCAGAACCGTACCAGACTTATCAACATGTACAATACTCGCGTAGACGGTAATACCCCCCAAGGAATTCCCCTGGCCGCTCCTCGCCCCGGATACCCCGCTCCCGTCTCCAACCTCAAAATACCAAGTCCTTCCCCCTCAACCCCTGAAGGTCGTGTAGCAGAACAACCGCAGATGGGGCAGGTCCCTCAAGCACTTCGCATTGCTCGTCCCCACGCAGACATGGGTCCGCCCACAATGCCCCAGCCGATCTATCAGACGTCATCCCCTAGGCCATCCGTACCTAGCACGCCTCACCCCCTTCAACCACCGATGACTCCCATTACACCCGTGTTTGCCCGCCCCACAAAGTCCCCAGCACCAGCGGACGTCAAATTCGCCTCAGATGCGATTATCATACGGGGTAATTCAGAAGATAATCTCATACCAAAGCGCGGCGACAGGGGTGATGATTTCTGGAGGAGATTTAGCATGGTTGCTAAAGAAGAGAAGAAGCCCAGCACCTGGTTATCGAAGACACAAGGCGGGTTGAATCGCCTGTCACGTTGGGTCTGGATTATTGGAATGCTCCTCCTTGTTTGCATTGGAGCAGGTGTTGGCATCGGTTGGTATATCTCACACAAATCGCCCTCTACTCAACCCCCTACGGCGGTTGGCGGAAGCGCGGGTGAGACCGCTGGTCCCGCCACCGGACCAGCAGCTAGCCAATCTTCGTCCCTCCATGTTACTCCTACCTACACGCTCGCGAACCGTGCCATAGTGATCGAGCCCACGCCATCCGCATTCCAAAGTATTCATACATCACTTGGAAGTACCGCGAAAGCGATGGTTTCAAGGCACCAGAAACACCGGATTCGCAACTTCTGACATTTACATATCTTGCTTACAAGGCACGTTGAGCCCATCGTTCCTTCCCCTGTGTTCACGAGACCTCATTGCCGCATGCAATATGGCATCCCTACAGATTTCTCGCCTTGAACTATTCCGATTTTTGGGACAAGTCAACCTACACAAATGTCCCGTCCTCTCGTTTAATCATCACGCTGGAGATGACTTTGTATTTATCCTCTATTTGATTGAGTCGTTGGTCGGTTACATCATCTATATCCTGGGCTTTTTTCTTTTTCGTTTCCTCGTTATCCTTGCGATCTATTCACATTACACCGTTGCACCTCCAGACATATGTTCTACGCAACTTTTCGGTTGGAATTTGAATGCTATTCCCGTATTCCCTGTTTTGTCATCCCCGTAACTGCACTCACCACCTTGTCTTGCAAGTCGTGTTGTCAAACTTTCAAGCTTCAAAGCCTAGTAACAAAGACAGGGTGGACCTACTCCCCAATCGCGTGTCCATATCAATAACGTGAACGATATTTCAACTGCCAGCTACATTAAGTAATATGGTATGGGGTAATAAGTAGTAAGCGTGCGCAAGATGTGTGGCTAAGTGCATGTGTATCATTACAAACGGTCGCGAATATCATATAAAAGCATGCGAAAGCACCAGAAACCTCGAACACCAACCGCAAGGAAATTTCATGCATTATCCACGGAGTCTTGTAGTGTGTCGTTTCTCTTTGGTGATTGGGGCCGCCTTTCCGCCCGTAACTTCTTCGATGACCATCCCATCTTCCCCACTGGGTACACGTCGTTTCCGCCCGATAATCTTTCCGTTTGCAGCCTCGCCCGCGTAGTGTACGATGTCTACCTCACCCTCAGAGGATAGATCTTCTGTATCCCGCTTTTTCGCTTCTTCTTCTCTGATCGCCTTCCATTTCTCTGAAAGCTCCGAGATTCGCGCGACTAGATTGTCTCGAACGACGGGGATTTCATGATCCTGCCATCTCTTCTTACGTTCAGAACTTGAAATAGTGCTTCTTGTGGAGAGAATTTGTTCCACAAATTCTTCCGGGGAATTCATGAACACCTTGACAAAGTGGAGGAGGTAGATTCCACAATCCCATGTATTAGGTTGAACTGGGACCTGAACTTGTCTGCCGATTGCTTCGCGCACTTTATCGACATTGTGCTTATCTTTTGCCTCTTGTCTCAGATAGTTTTTGAGAACTTTGATGGCCTGGGGATGCCGAGTGCCAAGGGAATCCAGGGTAAAAATATAGGTTCTGAAACAAGGACAGTGGGGCAATCAAATCACAATGCAACTTACGAGTAATTTTCTTACTGGGGAATAGAATCCGGACCTGCAGATTGTGGCACAGCCAACATATCGTCCACCTCTGCCTCCTGTTGTTGATCTTCACTGTCTTCGGTAGCAACGACGGGAGCATTAATCGGCTCTATCTTGTTGGATGCAGACGCATAAAAGCGACTGACTGGGATGGCGGATGATGACTTCAAGGCGGAAGGTTCTGGTATTTCCTCTCTCTCGGACATTTGGGGCAACTCTACGACAGAGTCGTCTACGTCGATTTCCATGACATCTGAATCAGGGATTAACAGGTCAGGAAGAGGGGAGTCTCGAGTTTGATCCTTGGAGGTAGTAGCGGATACCGGGTCGGACACAGAGATGGAACAGGACGTGTCAAAGGCGGGTATTGGAACGCTGGCCATCTCCGCATTTTCCATTATGTGCGGTGTGGATGCGCATGTCGCGGTGATTGAAGATAGGTCAGCTTCGGTCTCTGCCTTGTCAAGGTTCAGCTCTTCGGGCAATACCTCTGTAGATTCTGCAAGAAGGGGAGTCTCGCTGTCGGCTTTAGGTTGCTCTTGCTTTCGTTTCCGTGTCATTCGGGTACTGTGAGGTAAAGGAGGAAGGGGTGATTCCAAAGTATGTCCTGGCTCATATATGATAGCGAGATACCAGTGAATGTTCTCATTGATAGGAACAATAACATATTTCTTGGAAAACAGCGCGACTTTGGAAGTCCACTTCCGCACACTTCGATATCCTTCGTCAGAGTTCTTTCTATTATTCAGCTTCTTGTAGAAGAACGAGCTGAAAACATGAATTTGGTCCGCCAGTGCTGGATCCTTCTCGCGAAGATCATTAAGCCAAAGTTTGAGACCGAACTCAATGATGGTATCGTTGAGATACTCCTCGGGTTCTAGTCTCTTGAGATCGCTACCCATGATGCTGAGTGCTCCGGTACCGGTGGGCGGATACATTAATACACTGAGCAAGCATGAAATAGAGAAATATCATCTTCGGAGAAAAAAGGGAGGCATACAGTTCATCAGGTTCGGATGGAGGCGGTGGCAATCGCGGAGGTGATCTCTCCAAAGTCTGAAGATTTGCAAACTGTCGGGTCGAACGACGGAGCGGTAGAGGACCTATATCGCCGTTCCATGATTTGGAGTTGGGTCGTGGAGACTCGACAGAAAACGTCATATCATGGGTCTGAGACAAGAGATAGCCTTCTGCATTCTCATCGCGACCGTCAGGGTTCTGAGCTTCGTACATTTCAGCGTACCGATATGCAAGTTCCCAACAGGCTTTTCCGGCATTAGGTCTTATATTTTCAACAGCAGTGGAGGCAAACTCCTTCTTAATCAAGGTAGTAAATCCCCTGTACCGGGTAATACTGAACCCTCGCTCCTTCTCGGTTGAGAATAGGAACGTTAAGTCCCCTGTATGGCGCGATCCGCCTTTAGGAGGAACGCGACAGGAAACAATCAAGAAAACGATTGAAACTCAACGATGATGGTCACATGCCTGCTTCAAAACCGTGGAGTATGCCCTGGTATTTCTTCCAGTCATTTCCCATTACTGTCGTAAACTGAATCACGACATTGCTTTTCAGCGGTTCGTCAGCATCGTCCACAATCTTCACTGAATCTACGTCTCGATCAAGCTTGAATTTAACTTCTCGATGCCCCCCGGAAACGACTCTTAACCGTTTCAAATTGCGTTCGTAATGCAGCTCAAGAGGGTCGTCCTCGGAATGTCGGATGTGGTGATGGCCAAAACACCATGCTTGTAACGGGAAACAGAAAATCCCTTCTTTCTCACGAGCAGAGTTTGTGAAGTTGGACGATGAGGTGCCCACATGATCCCAAGTACTTGCATCTCCCTGGACGCGGGAAGCGAGCTTTTCTTTTCTTTTCATTCTGCTGACAACAGAATTTGGCTGATGGTCGAGCAAGTGAATGGATGGCACGTTCATTCGAACAGGACGCCGAACAGCTGCTGGCTCAGGAAGTTTCTCGTAAATGTGTCTGCGATCCTTTACGATATTTGGAGGTATGTCGGATGGACGTCCCTTTGATGAAGGATATTCGAAATCCTCGATTTCATCATCCTCTTCTGAACCTGCTACAACTTCTGGCGATTTTGCGCGTCCCTTCCCTTTACTTGACACAGATAACCTTGCCTCGGGGTGTGTTTCGAAGTCATGCAATCGTTTTGGAGGCTGCGAAGGTTTTGGAGGGAACATAGATATCGGATCAGGAGAAGATGATCCCTTAGTCCGAGTCCGAGAAACTGGCTCGCCAACGTCCTCAGGATGTCCGGAGAGAATCACGATCTCAGCATCGTCTGAAACTGAATAACGAGGGTCAACCTCCTGGATTTCGGGCTCTGAAGTATTGTTCGGTTGGGATATACCCCTAGCATGCGAAGAAGATGAACCATTGATTCCATACACCGCGCCTGAGGTAGTGTAATCGATCTTTTGGCGTTTGGACTCACGGAACTCCTCAGACCCAGAGTCGTTAGGAAACATTGATAACAAGGTTTTATGGGAATTGGGGTTTCCCGGACGGGATGCAGAAACATTAGTAGAGCGTGTGTTGTTGAAAGTGTACGGATTTCCGTTGGCACGCATGTATTTGGAACCTGGTTGCTTGGGAGCTGTTTGGAGGCGTTGGAGGATAGACGAGTCAGGAGATGCAAGCCAGTGAAGTGGGAGTAACTATTACTCACTTCAGTGGACGACGGGATGCTGATAAGCGTCGGGGTGTTTTGCCAGCGAGTTCAATGATGAGAACATAACCGAGCACGCAAAGATGTAGTACTTACGGCGCACCAGAGGCGTCCCTGTAGTTTGCTGGTGTGCTAACAGACCCATGCATCATTCCGAGTTTACGCCTGTCATCCTGGGTAATACTGGGCCGTGCCATCAGCGTGTCAGCACGCTCTTGGCTTGAGCGAACAACGTTGAAACTAGCAAGGTTCCGCGCGTGGTGTGCGACGGGTTACTACAGTTCGACGCAGAACGATGTCACCTGCAAGATGTAGTACGGTAGTACGGTAAGTTAACATTGTTTATTTGTCAACTACCCACAAGTTACAACACATCAAATTTACGACCTCTAACCTACAAACACTTACTGTACATTAGAACACTAGACGGGGCCCTTTCACGATCAACTATCCTTCAAGCTGGTTCAACAGACGATAGAAGTCCGCTACCAAGTACAGGCTCCCTGTGAGAATAGTTAACTTCTCGTCTTCCGTGCTGGACATCTGTCCAGCTTCCACCCACTCAAACGCATTTTGCAGCTGACGATCCACTGGAACATCCTCTGCTGCAGTCCACATATCCTCATTTCTGACGGGGATAATCCGCCGTATGTTGTCAAGTATTTCCAAGGGTGCGACACACGTTACCCACGGCATACCCTCTGGAGGCGTGAATTGAAGAGTCGCAACCCTTATTTTGGCGACAGAATTTTCACCACCGTATCGCGACATAATGCGAAACAGAGTATCGTAGGGTGATTTTGACGGTGAGTAAGAGAGTGCGATGATGTATGTGACACGCAACCTGGACGCTGGTTTGAGCTGGGCCACGAGTTGTGAGACATACGAAGCGAGAGTTTCGGCAGATGCTGCATTATGAGCTCCATCTACGAGAATCGTTGATGAATGCAAACCAGACGCAGTCACAGAATGCGGTAGTGAGTGGAAGGTAAGCCTCCCCGGCCAAGAAACCCTCTCTATCCCTGTACAAACAGCTTCCTTCGTGATCCGCTCAGAGAGATTCCCCAAAGCTGTCGG
The DNA here is from genome assembly GCA_038094055.1 of Chalciporus sphaerocephalus. Lineage (NCBI taxonomy): Eukaryota > Fungi > Basidiomycota > Agaricomycetes > Boletales > Boletaceae > Chalciporus > Chalciporus sphaerocephalus. The sequence continues at coordinate 616,800 of JBBPTH010000001.1, forward strand.
AGTGGATGTTATCAGGGTAGAAATGGCAGTCAAGGAGAGCGCTAGATTATCAAGTTGGTGAGCGCCATGCAGTGGGAATGTAGCATGAATCGACGAAGGGAATGCGGTGGAATGGAACTCGACGGATTGTCCAGGAGGTGGAACAAACGGCTGCTCTGAAGGAGAGAAATGATATTCGGCGGACGAGGGCTTACAGCGAACTGGCGTGCTGAGGACGAGAGAGCCACGTATCTCAGGTGCCTCGACAACGCGTCTTGCGATTGACTCGACGACAGAGTGCTTCTGTGTGCCTAAAACGAATGGCTTCCCGGGTCTCGCGATACCAGCCTTGTGTTCCGCAATCAACTCTACGGTATCTCCGAGGAATTTTTGGTGGTCGAGGTCGACCGATGTGAGAACGGACACCAGAATGCAGTTGTCTGCTATGATATTTGTCGCGTCATCTCGACCACCCATTCCGACCTCGAGGACGACTATGTCAACTTTTGCATCCTCGAAAACATGAAGCGCTATGAGCGATAAGAGTTCAAAAGGACTAGCGCGTGTTTCAAGATCCCGGTCTGCAGACAGGACTCGTTTCCGGGCCTGATCATAAGCATTTGGAGAGACGGGTTGATCGTTCAAGAGAATGGAGTCGTAGATGGTGACTAGATGGGGGCTGTTAAACCGGCCGACCGAAAGGCCAGATGCGTGTAGAATGGAGGATATGATGGCTGTCACACTTCCCTTTCCATTTGTCCCTGCAACGTGAATGGTCGGCCTCGTGTAGGGGTCGAGACGGGCTGCAAGGCGTCGAACGCGTTCTAGGGTGAGATTTATCGACATTCGTCCGGTCTGACGAGTTAGACCGTGCCAGACCTGTATTGCCACTGCCAGTGCACTGGCGGATCTCTCTATACACGTGTTGGCAGCAGATCCGACCAACCCAACGACTCGGTGACACAACAAAGGTGGACCATTTAGCACAATGTAATATTGTGATTGTTTCGCCATTCTTGACGGACAAAGCATCGGCGGTGCATAAAACCCCCCTTGCTTTCCACAAGCTTGAACCAACCGTTCCTGCTCCATGTCTGACGCCGAGATCAAAGTCAGTACGCTCTCACAACTCCTTTACTGATCTATAGTTGATTGCTACCGCAAAAAGCAATAACTGAACTCCAGAGTGGCTCCGTTAGAGCCGTTGTGGATTTGGGGGATATAGCTCACAGAGCTTCCTGTACTGCTGATCAGTTTCACTTGATCACATCCGCCATTTTCGCCGTTCTCGATGACGCCCATCTCCGTAATTCAAAGGAACAGGACCACACTGACCAATCTAGATACCCCGTATTGCAAGCCATGTCCCTTGACTGCCTCTCCTCCATCATCCCAAGATGGGTCGCTCGCGGAGGTCATGCAACCCTCCGTGCTTTCATGCTGCGCTGGTCTGCTCTGCATGCTTGGGTCATATACCTCAAAAACAGCTATGTAGACCAGGAGAGCATCGACCTTGCATTTCGCCTCGCCGTCAAAAGATCTCTCGCTAATTTTCTAGGTCTTTGTCATATCCAATTTCTCCGCGGTTCGTTCGAGACTGTCATTACATCCCCGGGCATCATTTCTACAATGTTTTCATTGTGGCGCTTGGAGACCAACGATCAAAGGTTCAATCCCAGTCAGGACAATACCACACCTCCTCCAATCTTTGAGATACCCGCCACCTTGGATGCCTGGATGTGCACATTTGCGCACCAGGAAAAATGGAACTGGGCAGAAATCCTGCAACCTTTTCATGGCGAGGGCCATGTTCTAGCCACAACAGCCCTCGATCACCTTCAGCTTGCTCTCGCACGCACCCCCATCAACTATGATCTCGTTATTTGGGATATCCATCTCATCACGACCCTGTCCATTCATGACGCGATCCGCATCCCCCTCCTTAACCAACGTTCCGTCGCCATTCTCACAAGTGTCATCTCAATTATGCTCTCCCAGACCCCTCTGCAGAATCAACGACCCCTCGTTTCCAAGTGTTTATCATACGCCTATTGGTATATTCGCGCGTACGCGGAGTCTACCGACGGTATCCCTTGGATCATACAAGCTGTCGAAGCCGGTCTCTTGCCCGCCATACTTTATACGGAACCATGGATGCAATACTTGGAATCCGTGGACGACGAAGACTGGGAACCCTTGCTGCTACTTCTCGGACAGATAATTCCCAAGTATTCGATGTTCCGATCCGTTGTCAGCCCTATAATTGAATCACTGAAGATGATCGATGCAGCTGAGTTACCAGCCAAGCTCAGGCGGGATAGCGAACTATTCCATTCATGGTCCATGTTCGAAAACGTTGTTAGAAATAGAGCGGGCCTATATGCCCTGGAGGTCAGCAACGAAACGCATATAGAGTCGTGCCAGAATCCACAGTGCAACAAGTCTGGACCGTCTGGGTCATTCAAACATTGCGCAGGGTGCTTCTCCGTCCACTACTGTAGCAAAGAATGTCAGACGTACGATTGGAAGAACGGAGGGCACCAAAAGTATTGCCGAGATATTCAAGCTCGTCGTGCTGAAGGCTCGATGTCACGACTGTCGAAGCGCGACTTGCGTTTCATCGATCGGGTCATCGCTCACGATATCCGCTTCTTTAGAGATCGTATCCAATATGCCTCCATGACGCTGAAGCTTGACCCAGTTGTCATTGAGCTAGATTACATGAATATCCCCATGCAGATCGGCATCAGCTCCCTCGGCTCTCTATCTACGCTAGAGACATGCCAATGCGACGTGTCCATGGCCCAGAAGTGGAATCACATGGTCGATCTGGCGCACAAATCGACATCCAAGCGACTTCTGGTACGCGCGTTTATCCCCTCGGGTGCCTCCCAGAAGGTGAATTTCCAGTGCCTACCTCTCAAGTGGATACTAGGAGAGTCTGATCTTATAATGGACGAGGAGCAGCTGTCGGTCTTTGACGATACATTTGATCACCTCTATTCGTGTGCCGGACTGTCGTTCGGTATCATAGATGAAGCCTTCCCAGAAGAGGCCATGAGGTCGATAAACGAAAAGGCGCGGAAGGGCGACAGCCTTGACGCTCTTGATTGATTTCGCGATGAAACAAAGGGCCTCCCACATATTTTGTTAGAACCACATGTCAAATAGTCTTGTTTCTCACTATTACGCATACTGAGATGTATTCAGCTCATCAATTGTCCATCATCTATTGCTAGTTGTAGAGTACTAGTGGCTCGCTGTGACATGCTCGACGGGCATACAACACAAACTGTACAAGTGGCTAGCTAGCAACGAGGCTCATAAGATTCACAATAGGGTCCTACGTATGTAAATAGAATGTGGGCGATCCTAAGAAAGTGGTACGGCAGTGCATGATGTGTCCGATCCAAGGATAAATCATAATAAATGCGCGAGAGGGAATGCGTCTCGGAAGAGGTACAGGAGTTCAAGTGCAAGTGGTATTCAATTTATTCGGTGGGAATGACTGGCCCGCTTGAGCCCAGGTCGTTAAGTTTGGATTGCTATACGCGTTCAGATGTTCCTCGATGTACGCAGCAGTAGGATAGTTAGAAGGACTACACGTCACCGAATTTACTCCATCCCGTTGATATACGCGAACGTAGTCCACAAACATGTGAGAAGGAAATACGAGGTGTTCGAAATCCGGTTCTTGGAACGATGCTGAAGAAATGAGTGTTAGTAATTCTGATGTAGTCGTGCCAAAGCGACCTGCTTACTAGCGATGCCCAGATTCATGATAATGTGCTGCGAAGAAGAAACATCAGCGGTGCAATTAGTGACGTTAGCAAGGAGCTTAGCATGGGTTCCTCAGAAATTAGCCTTTCGCTGATTTCTGTTACAGGATCAGGACCAATGGAAGCCGCTGTGATTTCCCAAGTCATGGCACCTTGGCTGAACCATTTAATAAACCCTGAAGACCGGTCGTTGGTGTCTGACCACCACTCGAACCCGTACGTGGCAAAATTTTTGCCAGCATAATCTGCAGAGTTGATGTAGCTCACGGCGGACACAGACTGCTGGTAAACGCCGCCCTTATAGGGGTTCAAGTAGGTGATTGCTGTGTCGTTGATCGTCGTCGCGGGTGATGCATTATTGAACTGATACTCGTAGCTGTATGGGGAATATTGAGAACTCTGTGAGACCCCTCCTTGGAAAGTCGCCACATCTATTTGAGTTTCGAAGACATCGATTTCGGGCACACCACGGCCGCGGTACATGCCGTTACTCAGCATCGGGCCTGGATGGTCAGCGCCCGGACATGTGCACGCAGACAACTTCTGGCCCGGCTGGTAGCTTATCGGGCCACCGCCAATTCCACCAGTGGCAGCCGCGGCAGGAGCCCCGTTGTCAGTCTGGTTGGGAAGGGTTCCTAGGTCGCAGGAATCATAACTGTACGGCCAGGTACCCATGAACAGAACCGAGTGAACATGTTGTCGCTGTGAACGGCAAGGTATAACTACCCTCTGTTGTCGCTCCATAACCAGCACGGCCCTAACTCACAGGTAAGATCACATAGCCAGTGCCATACAGCAACACAATGTGAAACCTACCAAATTGCCCATAGTCCAAATAGCTGTATCACTTGAGCAACCGGCGAAACCTACAATAGACAATGGAATACTCAGCTGGCCAAAACCCTGGAGCCTGAGTTGACCCTGGCATACTGACATTGACTTCGATATACCCGGTAGTAAAGCATAATTTGTTCCACGAGGATAGCATACCATATCAAGGAGTCCCTCAGTAGTGCACATAACCCACACATAAAGTCCACATACCACTCATGAAGTTCAAATTATTGATCGGTTGCTCGGAGATCGTGATTAAGAGACTCCCATCTTTCGTCGTTATAGCCTTCAGGTGGGGATTGATGACAATGCTTCCTTTTACCAGAGAATCAACATACCTGAGGACTATACCATTCCAGATCATCTGTGGGCCAGTGAACGCGTAGATCTGAGTGGGTACTCTTCACTGCCGCTATGAGCAGCTCACCAGTAATGGAGGTCAACCGCTTCCCAAAAAGGATCATCACCTGGCCAAAAGGTCCGTCCCTCGTTATTGAACTCATCGCTGAACACGAGGTTGTACATATAGCCATCAGTGCCCATCCGAGACTTTGCGGATGAAGGCGTATCGCGATCGATCAAGGTTGGCAAACCGGGGAGGTCTGGTACTTGTCCCGTGTAGTTTGTTCCACCAAGATTGTACCCAACAGACGTGAGTTGATCTGTCGTGAAGTAATGGATGATAGGATATCCAGCGAAGAGTGTGATCAATCCAACCACGAGAATAAACAGCGCTGACACGTTGGCCCACCCTCGAGCTGAGAAGAAGGTGAAAGAGCTGTTCAGTGCTGCATCCTGTACGGGATCGGGGTTATGGAGGGCATCGTCTAGATCAGGATCCCTCGTATCCCACATGTACGCCGGTATCGAAGAGGAATTTGGTGTGACTGAACTGGGTATTTTCTCGCCTCCAGCCAAGGAGGAGACTTCGGAAGGCGCTGCACTGAATCGGGATGGGTTTTGCAAGGCGCTCTCCCGGGCCGTCGAAGGGTTGTACTGCGGAGGAAAATGGTCAAAAAGGAATGAAAAAAGTCGAAGAAAACAGAAGGCACAGAGTATGGACCATATCCACCTCCAATCATCCCGTTAGCAACGCCTTGTGCGATGGCACCTCTGCCCGGTTGAAACTGACTGCTCAAAGAAGAGGACCTGGCAGGTGGTTTTGAGGCTGACTGCGAGGCCTGCATATTTGTGGCCTGAGGACTCTGAGGAACAGCGTAGTACTCTTGTGCGCTTTGCTGCGGTCTTCGTTGCATGGTGTTTGAGGGAAAGGAGGCAGACGGGAAATATCTGGACTACCCATCCCAAACGTGGAGTTGTGTCCAAATTTGGAATGACAGAACCCCCACCAAGTGTCTCACTCAAGTTTCACGCATCTCGCCGTGTGGGAGATGACCGGAAAAAAAAATCAGACTCGTGCACGATACAAGTACACCCTTCTACATGTTCATCCGACACACAGTGCCACTCCCACTCGTGCCATCAAACACAAAGAAGTTTGCTATTGGCGCCTCCCGTGCGCCAAGTGCTTTCAGTATGTCCTGGCCCAACATCCCACCAACCACCGCACAGACAGGAGATAGCTCGTGCGATGCTGTAGTAGACGCTGTGTCGGTAAGTTGTGGTGTCATCGTGGCCAGCACATCTTTGTTCACATCAGATGCCTCTAACAGTGAATTAGCAAGCGACAGAAGTTCAGGTGCCTCCTCTAAGCTATCGGGCAGCTTGCCGTTGTGAAGGAACTGGTACTCCCATATAGCTGTAGTGTTTGATGCGTCAACACGCTGTGCGAATCAGTTAATACCGCCATCCTACATACCCAGTATAACATGCAAGACCGCCGGATTAAGCTCTTTCGTCTGCTTCTTCGTCAAAGCCGACCATCGATGGCGCAAGGCCATGTGCATCGGCGAGTATACTGCACTGGCTTTCACATTGCGAGGTGCATCGCTTGGAGCGACTCGGTCGGGAGAAATGTATTCGTGTTTGAGTAGGTCACAAAAAACATAACCCAACCAACCATAGGTTCCACCAGCGTAAAATGGTTTCCCGAAACGCCGACATACTTCGTTGATTAGAATCTTGGAGGTGAAGCTGGTCAGCCAAAACGAACAGATGGAAAACAGAGCATTGTTACCAATCCCTGGCGATCCCAGTCAGTCACACAAACCAAGTCAACAGTCATCACTAATGCATCAAGTGACTCCCGCTCCAGCAGTGTGTGCAGGCTCATCGTCTGAACGGTAACGAGCGGATTCAGGCTTTCAATCCGAGTCTTGGCCGCGTCCACTTTCTATTTAACGTGGAATCATCAGTCCAACGAATTTCCCATGCGTCATACAGCGAAAAGAATGACCACAAGCAGGATACCTTTTGGCCCACATCCTCGTTTCGGAAAAAGAAACCTGTTCCAAGATCCTCTTCGCTAACTTCGTCTGTATCTACAATGATGAGTTTCCCAATTCCAGCGAGGACGATGTTTTTGATAGCCTCGGTTGCTGTACCTCGCAATCGAACAACCAAAATCGTGGCATTTCGCATTCTACGGTTTCGAGAGGTCACCTTGAGTGGAAACCGCAGGCAAGATACGGTGACTTATCGTTGCTGGGCTTCAATACCCCATAGTCGTATCTGACGATCATAGACGGCGGCTTCGTCTGCAGGTGAACACAGGGGGTGGACAGAGACGCATCTGGCCTGAGATCTCAACAAATGTGGTCAAACACTTGCTCACCCTCTGTAATCTGTACAGGGTTCAATTTACTAGTACCCTCGTGTTCTAATGCCATGGCTGACAATGTTCGTGGACAGTTTTGCCACTGGGAAGACAAGAAATAACTTGGCGAGACTGGCACATGTACACTGGCACCAGCCTTAGTGGCATGTCCTTTATCGAATGGTCACGTGACCATCTGACTTCCGCACTCAAGTACGTACTCTTCCGGAGAGATTCTATCTGACGGCGAGATATACGTAGTTCCTACACACAAGTCCACAGGAAAGCGGAAAATATGGATATGGTTATGATAAGCGTGATGATCGTACGAAACGTGTCAGCAACCAAGGAGCAACCTGAAGAAACTCACAAAGCAATGAAAGCACAATGAAAGCGTAAAAAAAATCAGACAATGGGTATTCCTTCAGTGCTCGACGTGCCATCTCGGTCATCATCCAGACTGTGGGTGTGAGCCTTCTCACAACGATATGCTAATAGTGTCAACTTACAGGTAATTTCGTTCAATTTCTGATAAGATCGACAAGAAGTCCCCTTAGACGGAAAGTACTTCAATAGATTGTGCAACATCGCTTACGAACGACTTACATAGGAATGCATGAGCCCGCGCAGCAGACGCAGGGGCAGTCTCCGCCTTGCGTACCGCGTCCAGTAACGTAGAAGCGACGAAGCGCACTTTGTGAACCTTTCGCAAATGAATAAAATCACTAGAGAAAATGCGTGAAGAAATCACCAAAGAAGGTCCGTTGGTAGCTATTGACTGAATGGGTATACTACCAGCACTGTATGAGCATCATGTAGTCCATGACACCTGCGAAAAAGTCCTACCTATGAAGGATGTTGAGGAGGTCGCTCGCAACAGCTTCTCGATCTTCAGCGACTTGATGTTCGTCGATACTTCCTTGCAATGAGGTAACAAGCTCATCACGATATTGCTCGATGACAAAACGGACGAGTTGCTGGAGGCTTCCCTGTTACAAACTGAAGACCATAAAAAGTAAAGTTTGAAAATTTCACCTGTGTCACGTAAAGATTTGCTTGCATCACCAGGAACGGGTTCAATGCATTTGCACGGGATGCCTTCGGGTTATCAAAGAAGTCTTTGACCTCCGCAAATGTTGCCTGTCTGAAGCCAGCCCCACCATATTCGGCTGGCAAGTGGTTCGGCTGGTGTGTCTGCTTCAAGCGCAACGGTTCTGGCGCATGCATGAGGGCTCCTACAATGCGAGAGTGTAGGGACTGGACCTCCTCGAGACGTGCCGTCGCGAATTGCCCCTGGGGCGGAGATCGCTTGTCTAGTCGGATGCGTACCAGGATTTCGCCGAGCAGAGCAAATATTCTGGAAATATAGTTCAATCCCGAGACAATGGCCGTCTTTCCGTGTGGTTGGGGCAGATATGCACTAGGCGTAATGCTGAGATCCACCATGAAAGTAAGTCGATAGATCATTATCATTATCATTCTCAATTAATTCGTTGGAGGCACGTACTATTCATCATCAAGCTCCTTCGGGAAATGGACTGTACAGTCTTCGTCACGAAGGCAGATTGGTCTCCCCAGAAGAATCGACATGGATTTGTCGGCTGAATACCGATAAATATTCGATTTGTAATCATGTTCAATTCAGCTAGCCGTTCACGTACCGCCAAAAAGCAACCAAAAAGTCCTCCGTCGAACTTCACATTCGATGGGATCCAGGCCCTCGTAGGAAGCTTCTTCGTGCATGCGAAGGGTAACGGCGATATGAGCGGCCTCGCCGAACGCTGCATGTTGCGTAGCATCATGTCCTTCACAAAAGTGATAAATACAGTCGAAATAGCGAACCACGACATGCATGGACGTGGGAGGATCGTATGAAGCGATTGTAATGTGCCTACTTGCTTCATAGCAAGTCTGTGCTAGCTTCCGCACGACTGAGCGTTCCATGGGAAGATAGGACCTCGGAACCTGTACGAGGGTAGATGCGACGGTTGACATGACTAGGGCAAAGAACAAAGGATCGCGTTCTTCCCTGTGAGAATGTAGGTCGGCCATGAAAGATGGCTTGTGAACACACGGAGTGAGTGGATACACGAAATCGAAGAAGAGTGCTATGATAAGAGAGATGGTATCCCTGGGTGCGATGTCTTCCAAGCGGTGGGGGCGGTAATAGTAGGAAAGAGGAGGGATCGCGGTCGGCGGAAGAACTGGTAAAGGCTGATGGTGTTTGTAAGACCAATTGTAGGCAGAAAATGAGCCATAGGGTTCTGAGGAGGAATATTGTTGAGTGTCTTCGGTCTTTTGGGGGAGATCGCGAGAGCCGTTGAATGAATTCTGTGGGATGGAGTTTACGGGTGAATAGTGGGTATGGAAAGAATCGGCTGCAATAGGGTAACGGGAGGGCGGTAGGATGGACGGCGTAGTTTGTACCGGGGTTAGGGTCGGCTCGATGTAGGAAGACTGGGCTTGCTGTGGGAGCGGAGGGGAAACACTGGTCTGGATTGGACTGGCGAGAGGGCGATGTGCGGAAGTTGGTGATACGGATCCTGGAGCGGTAGGATCACGGGCATCGGATTGAGAATTCTGGACAGCAGCAGCCGCGGCGGCCGCCTCTTGCAGGCGACGCAAGTACAGATTGGGAGGTCCTCTCTTCTTTGGTTGGTAGTCGTAGGTGCATGGGATGCCGAGCGCTATGCAATGCTTGCAAGACTGCTTTGGATCGTCGGGATTTTCTCTGGCGCAACGGACCTTTCGAGCTCTGCATGCATCGCAACCTAGAATCGAGTTACAAAGGACGTCAAGTGAGGTTGGAAGGAATGACGCACTTTGAGATTGCCGCCTGTTCGATTGAAAGAAGGGGGTCAGCGCGTGATACAATGGATGAAATGAGAATATTGACATGACGGCCACGGAACACAGAAGATAGGGAATGAGGAGGATTTGAGAGTGGCAGGCAGGATGAAAAGGGATGACTAGGATGGGGATGGGGGAAGGAGACGGAGGATGAAGATGTACGGAGAAACATCGGTCTATATCACCAACGTACTTTCTCTTGCACTTGCTGTTTTCGGCGAGGGGTTCCTTTGGACTGGGATCGTCCGAAGGGGGAGATCCAGAATTAGCTGTTTTTTTTTGGCCCGCGACAGGCATGAAGAGAGGGGGAAGAGAGGGATGGGTGTGGTCGAATGTGGGGGTGGGGACGGGGACGGGGATGGGGATGGGGGAAAGACTGTCAGGAATGTGACAGGTACTGTTTGATATTTGATCGGTTCGGGATGTCTAGATGTGGTACTTGAAGGGCTGGTAACTCGAGGGGAATGTCCACCTGGTACCCACCTCACATCCCCATCAATCCCACATGTCCCGGACTTTGTCTCCTTAGATCACGAGAACCCTCGGTTAAACTACGGTTTTACCCCGCACTCGATCAGGAAATACCCACTCATACGCGTCGTCGTACTAGAGTGACCCTCTCTCTTCATCCATCTATTACTTCCCCGCAATTAATTTACTTATCTACAACCCCCCCTCCCAATTGTCGTAGTATAAACCGTCCCCGTTCCAATTCTAGCCATCCCTCTGCGCAATGTCTCCGCACCATCTTGCCAATCTGCTCTCGTAGTTTGATCTGCTCTCGGTCCTTCCATTCTGCCTTGTTCCGTACCAACAGTGCCCAAAACTTGTATGCCATCACTGGGTCTCTCAAGTGAAGTGATGCAATGATGCAGCACTTCCCCATGTTCGGTGTGCGCACGACACTCGACTCCGGCTCTGCTTGCACAACATCCCATGCGCGCTTCACATTCGCCTCCAGTGACTCCTCGTCCACCCCTTTTGTTACCGCGACGCTCGATCGAATCAACGAAAACAGCACTTTCGACGATAGCGCCACCCCGAGTGTCTGTGCCCGGTTCAGTATTTCCGTCACCAGCTCGGCATCTCCATGCACAATGGCCTGATGCAACACCGTCCCGAACGTCGACCCGGTCGGCTGTACCCCTAAACGGATCATCCGATTCAGCGTACGATATGCCGCTCTTGGTTCCTGATTCGCCATTCCCCCAAGTGCAATGTTGATATCCAATCCATCCGGTACCTCCCTCCGGACCATCAGAGTTTTGAATGGACGCAAGGCTTCAGCCGTCTCCCCTAGCATGAAATATCCTCGGGCGAGCGCGCTCAGATTGAAGTGACCTGTTTCCTCCAACGGCATTATCGTCTCTTGAAACGCCAACAGCACACGATAAGCGAACTTATAGTCGTCCGACCGCTCCTCCTCCTTCATGTAGTCAGGCGTTCGGTCAGAACCTTGAAGCAATTTGGGCCGCCCAAACTTCGCCAACGAGTCGCGCTTTGTGAACAAGCTCACCATCCGCAGCATCGTGGCTGCATTCCCAACCACTAGCGCACGATCGGGGCCAATCTCGTACCTTTCCCAAAGTGCGCGAGCCTCCGTCGCAAATCCGCGGTTAGCAGTCAAAGCAATGAAACGACCGCAATCGTTGGGGGGGATGGGGGTCCAGTTCTCGACCACTTGCTTGGCCAAGCAACGCGCGAGGTGCACATCATGTTTCTGTTCCGCTAGATATGTCATCAACCACACCAACGGAGCGTTTCTAGGTGGTGGATACTTCGTCTGCGGGTGAGACTGGGTGTGACTATAGAACAATCTTGCAGATTCGCGGTCATTCAAAGCTAATGCCTGGGTGTAGTACAGTTGGAAGATATGGGAAGGGATGATTAAGTCGCGATGGCTTCGTACCAGACGGCACATAAGCCAGGTACAAGCTTGGAATTGTTGAGAAGAACATGACACCAAAGCAGCATGCAAAAGTTTCAACGTAAGAGGTACAAGGTCCTCCGTGAGCGAATCTTGGGATTGCATAATCGACACAACGAACCCCACGCCGTGATGATGCCAACTCCAATGGAAACAGGAACGGGCGAGCATGGACCTCGCGATCACAGCAAAATCATGTTTGAGGGGGGACGAAACTTCGTATTGCAAGACGTCACGAGGCAGATGACCGCAGTCGGAAACGGTCTGGAGAAGGTCGAATGCGTCTTGAAAGCGCTTCCACATGATGAGTTTGTCGATTAATTTGAAAGCCATCAAGATTATGCGGGGAGGTTGGTAATCTACAGTGTCGGGGCTTGGCGGTGACGGAAGTGATGCTAGATGTTCGAGGAATGGGGAGATAACGAGATTCACCAACGACTCGTCAAGCAGAGGTGTGATGGAATTTATGATGTGCAACGCTGCTTGCGGTGGTAAATCGGAAATTTGACCACTTCGGTGGACGAGTGTGAGTAGGGATAGTGTAGTTTGCTTGTTCAACAGACTTGAATGGTGACGAGGCAAACAAAGGAGAGCAGCAGCTACATGGGCGCGCTGCTCGGTATCAAGCCTGTTGTCGGCCAGTACGTCTGCAGTAAGACCATCCACGAGGTCCTGTGATCCATACTTGACAGCTTTCTCGGCGAGGCGGCAGAGAACATCCGTTGGCAAGGAGGTGAGCAGTGAGGGGTATTGGGTGCGTAGTTCTGTGTAGGCGTCAAAAGGGTCGTGTTTGTTTTTGCCGGAGTCAATATCTTCTTCGACCGACTTGGAATTTTTTGACGTCCTCGGCACTGAGTAACGCGATATACGCAACACTCTTTGAAACAAGGGTTCGTCGGAGCAGACAGTCTGGAGCTCCGTAGCCTTCGGGAAGATCTCATGTGTGACGAGACTGGCATGGCCGGTTCTGATGTTGAGGAAGGAGCGGTCACAGACATGAACTTGGGGTAATCTTTGGTTCGAAAGTGCCAAGGTATGCGCTCGGATGATACGGCGACAAAGTAACATATGTTAGCGAAGAGAATATGCAGTCAGCGGTGAGTTTTTGAGAAGTGAATTAAACACTTGCCGCATGCCGCATGGGAAGTCAGCGGTTGACAGAGAATCTGGACGCGCTGGGCGAACGCGACCAAGACTTGCACACGCGTTGGTCTTTAGCAGGCAAAATTTTGGAAGAACGGAAGGGTGTACAACAAATAGCAACAAATAGCAATGCTTGTGGTTAACGTGCTTATACTCTACAGTTGTAACACCCTGTCGTCAGCTTTTGAACCCCTTCCGCCCCTTTGATACAACAAGGTTACTGACACTGCGAATGCTACTTGAATTGGCCACTCGTAACTTGAGCCCGTTTATCGCGGTTCCGGGACTGAGAATGAACTGGACCGGATCTTCCTCGGATAGATCCCCTGAACCAGCAGTGGACTTGAAGAGAGTCTGAAAATTTGAAAACCCCCAACACAGAGTGCTGATGTCGACAAGGAGTGACTTATCCTGTACAGTCTGTACTTTACTGTTACCGTGTCATGGGACTACACAACGCGACACACAAGTCCCGATGCGAGACTCTCACTATTTGGACGCGATACGCCATCGCCGGACCGCTGCGATCGCGGGCCGGAGCTTCACCCGAGTTCACGCAGTTTGTCACGTGACATATGGCAGGTCCAATTTGTGCGGGTTGCTCAACTTTGGACTCGTCTCAGCAATGGGTGCCAGCCAATCGACAAACTCTCAGACACAGGCATCGCACGCTCTCCACGTCTTGCGGGTCACTCCATCTTCCCCAGCTTCACAGACTTCTATTGAGCCATTCTTCGACTTCATCGTCGGATACAATGATGTAGATTCCTTTTCTGCAAAGACTGAAGTCGATGCAACAGAACTCGAACGGATAGTCGAAGAACACGAAGGCTTGGTTCTCAATCTCCTTGTTTGGAGTAGTAAAACACGTGAAACGAGAGTGGTTCCTATCGTTCCCTCTCGTGAGTGGGCACTCGTGCAACAGGCTACTCTTCCATTGCAAGACTCGGAAGCTGCTCCTCAGCCATCTTTACTTGGACTCAGCATGCGAATGTGTGAATTTGAGTCTGCGACCGACAATGTATGGCATGTCCTTGAGGTGATGGAGGGTAGTCCCGCCGAAAGTGCTGGTCTGGTTCCATATGGGGACTGGATAATTGGCTGGTCGGGTGGTGTTCTTACGGCCGAAAATGACTTTTACGATGTAGTGGAAGCTGTACGATCTTCATCCATTGGCACTTTGTTCTCCTTTGACCCACATCATTCCAGCATATCGATAAACCCTTGCGAGTCTATGTCTACTCATACGATTTCGACTATGCCTCTATTCTCAACTGGTTGTTCCAAAGCTGATGTCGTTTTAGCAACCTCAGGGAAGTTGTCCTTGTTCCGAACCGGCATTGGGGTGGGGAAGGACTCCTTGGATGCGTTTTTGGATTCGGCTATCTCCATCGCATTCCCTCTCAGCCGACAGATCGCAAACCCCTCGCTGCATTGCACGAGAACGACAACCTAGAGGATTACCAGCTCTTTGTTCCTGCCGATGTCTCCCGAAACGCAGGATCTCCTGGTCCTGCTTCGAGTAATCACGTTCACATCCCACATCATCAATCTCCGCTAATGGCACAACCTCGTCCCACAAGGGCTAACGATATCACCCATCGCGCCGCTGACTATGGACTCGCACGCGATAATTCTAGTTCGCGGCCTGGGACGCCAAGACGTTCGACCCACATACCTGGGCACTCTTCTCAGACATTCAACACAAGCCGGTCTATCGGCTCTCCCCTCAACGGTGATTCGTCACCCCAATCATGATTGCGTTCGCACACTCAAGGTCTACACGTCAAGGAACAGGGGTGACGCCAAGTCTGTCTTCCACTACAAGTCCTAAGCCAGAACAGCGCACAACCAAGGCTATCATAAGGAGAGAGAACAGACACGGACAGAGTGATGAGAGCGATGTTTCCGACGGCTCTGCGAGTATTTCAGGGACGGATTTTGGCAGTCTCACAAGCGTTGAATAACCCTCATATATGGGCCGACTGAACTGGATCCATTTGTGCATATATTCCTTTCTAAGCTTGAGACTTTCTCCGTCTTATATAGTTACTCCTCTGATCAGTTGCATATCTCGCGAAGATGAGATCGAGGACAAAAACGACTTGTCGCTCGGACAAGGCTGACTAGATAAAACATTAGAAATCCAACTATACATTGCTTTAATTCTACCACGAATCCAGCCAGCATTGCTAGTCTGACATGTTTCACAATGTAACACCGTCCATCAGAGGGGTGCGTTAAAGAATCTTGCTAAGTTCCTTGAGTCTCAGTCAAGTGTCAGGACGCGGGCTGAATTCTAGGTGCTGGGCGATGACGGGCCAGACTTCCTCGAACCCGGGGTGTCTTCCATTACGGATTTGGCGCCATACGTTGCGCATGGCCTCCGAAGCTCGAATCTCGCTCCAGTGCTCCAAAAAGTAATTTACTTGCACCTTCCTCACGTCAGCAAAGGTGGCCGAGAAAGGGGAAAACACCTCATAAGGAATGTTCTCCACTGTGAGGGATTTCTGGATATGCTGATTATGGCAATCAGAGCATGATGCACAACGAAGTGTGATATCCTTACCTGATTCGCCCTCTCTCTCAGCTCCAGAAGGCCGAGCTCTACACCATCAGGGAAGCTTGTGTACGAAGTAACTGGTCACTTACTGTCGGCCAAACGATAAACGGCTTTAGCAGAACAAGGGGCTGGTCGCTCCGGACGGCTCTGCTGCCACTTCCTGATCCAGTCTCGCCTTGTTGTGGGGTTATCACTAGATACAGATGGATTCGGGCCATCGAGTAGACTCGATTGGCTATCGGAGAGCGTCGTTGCAGCGGTTGTCAATCTTCTTGTAGTAGTAGCCGAAAAAGACGATGAAAGAGGGGCAAAGACAATAACGTCGGTATATATATAGTAAAGAACCGCTTTATATGTCGCATAAGCGACGTCGCCCACAATAACACGCATCTTCTGTGGTCCTTGAACAGCTTGTGGCTCTGGATCTGTCACAAGGGAAGCATCTTTGTTTCTTGAGGAGGAAGAATGAGAAAGTTTCAGAGTAGCGGTGCGAGATTCCTGTCCGTCAACGACGTTAGGTTGCATGCTAATTTCTGCGCTCTCAGCTCCTGCAGAGCACTCGACAAAACTGTCTTCTAGGGGAGGTACACTGGCCATAATACACGAGGCACCGGCTTCTGGAGCCTCCCGCTCGAGTGTACTGTCAAATCCGGGCTCTTCTGCGATGTCTGACATGATATCATCCTCTTCGTCATCCGAATCCTCAAATTGACGGAATAGAAAAGTCGAATCAGATGCAGTGTCTCCTTCGTCATGATCTTGATGGGGATGTGTCATGTTGACATCCATGGAGGCCTCCGCAAAGCCAGAGCTAAACATTGATTGGAAGTAATCAGCGCGCTCAAGGATTTTCTTATTTGCGTAAATAATTCTCTTCTCCCTGGGTCTGCTTCTTTTGGGAACTACAAATTCCACGTCGGAATAGAGAGGATCGTCGAGCAGTGCACCTACGCATTCCAGATAGCTTTTCGGGACAAGCTGCGTAGGGGTGGCTGGTGGCTGGATCGGAGGCTGAGTGGAGGAGGTGATGGTACAAATGATTAGGAATGCGTCTGCTTCCTTGACGGGAGTAGAATGGTAGTAGACATGGTCCCGTCTAGCAAACTGGGCCCTGTAAAGACCTTGATCAGTCCAGGAAATATCCGGCTATTATCAGTTTCATACCAGCCCCAATTTGCAGTCTAGATATCGATTGTGAGAAAGATCCATGGACCACGAGTAAGCTGACGAACCTTGGATGAGAATGAGTGATCGTGTGCTTCCTTGATGTTGAAGAGTACGGTTTTCCCAAGACTGAAATCCGCAAGTGTCACTGGAACATGTACGGATAAAAGCAATATACCCACCTTCTCAATTCAAAACTGAACTTGAACACGCCTTCTCGAAACCACCTGTGTGGTGCAAAATATAAACAAGCCCAAATTGAATGGAGTCTGATACTCACTTTCCATCAATCGCGTTGTCCTTCTCTTCTGCCGTCGGCTGAAGACGATCAGAAGACACTCGACAGAGGTAAGGTTGTTCGACACACCTCACAAGAAAGATATAGGCTAACGAAACCTCCGCCCTCTGTTCCGGAATTCGCATAAAATAAGATTTGCCATCGCCCGCCGCCGAATCGGACTGACTTTGTCACTTTGGATTTTGATTCACCCTTACTTTTCATGTAAGTCGGTGAGAAAGGTTAACCAGAGTTCAGGAGAGCATCCCTTAACTTCCATCGAACGAGGACTTGAGTCCTCGCAAGACCCACTCGAAGGTGATGGTTGAACTTTCGTGGGCGTCCTGGTTCTTCTCCATGGCTTTGTGGAGTAAGTGAGAGACAAGTAGATAGTTGACGGTTAGACAGTGTTAGAGGTTGAGGACGACCACGCACTGCTGTACGAGATGTCATTGGGCACAGGGAGTTGACCACGAGCAGGGCATTCATCGGTTTCAAGTCTAGTGTCTACAAAAGGAAAAATAACCCCTGACACGGTCGAGCTGCCTTGGGTCCCACAACAAGATGGTATCCCGAGCTTCCAACATTCGTAGTCTTAATGTCTCTTATAGTGAAGTCACTAGTTACAGTTAGATATCGTATCAAGTATTGGAAGCTTCATACTACACACTTCGAGTCCACTCATACTCCCGAGACGGATCGGTCGTGCTACAGCATTGGCATACTTTTAGCACACAACAAGGACGGAGTAAACGACAGACACTACAGATGAGCCCTGACGCTGTTAGTTTCAACTGAAGAGTGTCAAACCTGAGCGTTGTAGTAGTGATTCATAAGCTGGACCACAAGCGGGCACGTGCGAACTGCATACGCAGCAATCTCGCTGCCAGCATCCTCAGTGGTCACTGGTGGGTATCGCTCCCAACTCATAGTAAGAGAGTACTTTCGACAACGGTGAGTGCGTGCTCCGTGCCCGTCTACTGGTACTACATATCTCCAGTACTGAGCGCTCGTCCAAGAATAGCGTCCGATAGTATCTCCCCTTCTTCAGCGGGACCGAGCCTCTCTACTTTTCCTTTGTTTGTTCACTCTCTCGGCCGTGACCCTCGTTCGTAAGGTCCCTCCTTCCGTCCGCCCTTTGTCGATGTCTACCGAGGACCAATCCAGTGTCGTTCGTATCACAGTTCTCGCAGCAAACTCCCTCGTCAAACGGGAAGTCTTCAGTCTCCCTGACCCCTTCGCCGTGGTTTCCGTTGACGGAGACCAGACCTATACCACCAACGCAACCAAGCGTACACTCAGTCCAGCGTGGAACCAGCATTTCGACATGTGAGTCTTGGTTTCCCTTTCAAGGCTGTGTCTCCTTTCTTCGGCTCACGTCAGAGTCAGCACTATTCGACGTTCGTCCACAATCGCGATCCAGATATTTGACCAGAAGAGATTTAGAAAGCGAGACCAAGGTTTCCTCGGGCTTGTTAAGCTGGGGGGAGACGAAGCTCTGGCCTTCTCAGCCAACGGTCACGGCCTCATCAGTCGAGATCTGACTCAATCTTCCGGCGGCGCTCAAGTGTACGGCAAGCTTCTGTTCTCCATCTCACTGCCACACACCGGAGGATCACGCATCCGCGGAGAACAGCCATTGAACACACTTCCTCCACTACAACTTCCAGAAGCAACTTCATCCTCAACTTTGCGTCATCAGAGGAGTACCCCTTCTCTTCGACCAGAATCTTCGTCTCTCAGCGCTCTTCGAACATCCATGTCTCCTTTCAGTGAGAGTCGGCCCAGTACTGCCTCGTCTCGTTCTCGCACTCCTGGAGACATTACTCTGCCACCTGTTTCACAGACATCGTTGTCACCTCGATCTCAGCAAGGTTCCATCACGCGGGCCACCTCATCCGCTGACGGCAGCCAGAACCCTAGACGCCCCCATCAAGATCCTGAAAGCCCTCTCCCACACGGCTGGGAAAGACGCTTTGATGCGAATGGCAGAGCGTACTACGTTGATCACAATACCTGCTCTACTACATGGCATCGACCTGCTCCGCCTCCAGAGACGGCATCTCAGCGTACGCAGTCATCTTCTCGCTCACAAACACACGCTCCGCAGCCTTCCATTTCGGGAGGATCGAGTGGGGTATATGCCGATGTCCCGTTGCCGCACGGTTGGGAGGAGCGTCGCACTCCTGAAGGACGGCCATACTTCGTGGATCACCGTACGAGATCAACAACATGGAATGATCCAAGATCATCTCAAGTAACGGTGGCGGCTGCCTCGGCCTCGGCGACTGCAACTGCGAACCTCGGCCTTCTTCCCTCGGGATGGGAGATGCGTCTGACATCAACCGGTCGAATTTACTTCGTGGATCATAACACTCGCACGACTACATGGGATGACCCGCGTTTACCAAGCAATCTAGACTCAAATGCCCCTCAGTACAAGCGTGACTACAGGCGGAAGGTGATCTACTTCCGTAGCCAGCCATCAATGAGAACCAAGGAAGGTAAATGTGAACTCAAACTCCGGCGAAGTAGAGTCCTAGAAGACAGCTTTGCCGCGGTGATGAAATTGCGTGGTGACGATTTGAAGAAGAGATTGGTCATTAGGTTTGAGGGTGAAGATGGCTTGGACTACGGAGGAGTTTCCAGGGAGTGGTTCTTCCTGATTTCTCATGAAATCTTCGATCCCTCCTATGGGCTTTTCCAATACTCCGCACACGACAATTATACACTCCAGATTAACTGGACATCGGGGATCAATCCAGAACACTTGACTTACTTCAAATTTGCCGGTAGGATTATGGGATGGGCTATATTCCATCGACGGTTTTTAGACGCTTACTTTGTTCCGAGCTTCTACAAAGCACTTTTGGGCAAGAAACCTGTTTTATCTGATCTGGCAGCCGTCGATGCAGATCTTCATCGTAGCCTCGAATGGATGCTGAAGAATGATATCACCGATGTTCTCGATGAGACCTTTTCGGTAACCGAGGACCGCTTCGGCGAAATTATCGAGGTTGAGCTCAAGCCGAATGGCGCCCATGTTGCTGTCACTGAGGAGAACAAAAAGGAGTACGTTGAAGCAGTTGTGGAGTATCGGACCAAGACCAGAATACAGGAACAAATATCCGCACTCCTGGAAGGTTTCAAAGAACTCATTCCTTCAGAATTGATTGACGTGTTTGATGAACGGGAACTCGAGTTATTAATTGGTGGGATGTCTGAAATTGACACCGATGACTGGATTTCGTACACAGACTATCGTGGGTACGAGAAGACAGACCGAGTCATTGAGTGGTTCTGGCAGTGCATTCGGAGTTGGCCTGCCGAACGCAAAGCTCGTTTGCTGCAGTTTGCTACTGGGACGTCGCGAGTTCCTGTCAATGGCTTCAAGGATCTACAAGGCTCTGATGGACCTCGGAGGTTTACTATAGACAAGTCTGGAGACCCCTCGCAGCTGCCTCGAAGCCACACTTGTTTCAACAGAATTGAGCTTCCTCCTTACGAAGACTATGAGAGCTTGGAGAGGAAATTGACATTTGCTATCGAAGAAACGGAAGGCTTTGGAGTAGAGTAACAGATGATTCTTTTGATTCACGTCTTACTTTTTTGAATGCCGCGGTGGCGGCGTTGTATCCATGTGTGGATTCATATGCCAGTTGTATGACTATTCATATATACCTGACTGTTCTTGTGACCATCTTTCCTTACTTTCCTTGCTGTTGCTGTTCTGCGTTGTTCAGGGATGCGGCTGGATTTCTTATGTGTTCATCGCTGCATCTATCTAACTAGTACCAACTACACATGTGCATGTGATTGATCCTTGGCGCTGTCGACCACCCCGAGTTGAGAGTCCGAGCCCGGAATGTCTCAAGCCCGCTGCAATGATTCCCAAGCACATCGCGCAAAGCCACCATGCGAGTAGAAGACGGATTTCAGTTGGTACGTAGGGTGACTGCATAGATCTGCTCGGCCACTGGTTACGACTGTATCATAGACTCATTTCACTGAGCGGAACGCCTACCTCTCTGACCCGGTCCTTCCTAGTCTATTGAAGAGAGTTTTGCCTTCAAAGTACGAGTCTAATGATCAGTCTCAAGCCTACCTTGAGTGCTCACCATACACCACCAGGGTTGCAGACGAGGTTGAGCCCGACCTAGTTCGCTTTGGCACAGAAGTAATCACTAGTACGTAACTGTTGGTGACGGTCCACACTTAGTGCTGACGCCTTCTCAAGCCATCCGTGCCATCAGCGAGCGTGCTGTCCCCCCGCGCCTTACCCAATACAACCATTGGGGTCAACGTATCGATCAGCTTGATACCTCAGAAGCATGGAAGGAACTGAAAGGCGTGTTCCTCAAGGAAGGGATCCCAGCTATCTTTTACGAGAGGAAATACGGTGAATTCAGCAGAGCTTATGGGTTCGCCAAGTTGCACATGCTTGTCGGAGACTCTCATGTAGTGAGTTCACCTGCTGATTTTCGAGCGAATTAGATCGATGGGACTCAATGGTGGTTGGTTGTAAGTCGGTTGTCCCATATCTATGACAGATGGTTGCGCGAGAGGTGAGCTCAGTGTTGACCAAGTACGCCCTGCTGTATTAACGACATGCTCCTATGTAAGTTATCGAGCTAATTGGTACTCCAGAGATGAAGGCACAGATATTTCCTCGCCTTACAAGGTTTGCTCATTAAGCAGGGGATTTTATCATTCTGTTCACTATGTCATAGTCGCGACCCATCGTTTGCCTTCACATCGGGTCAATGGATGACGGAGGCGAGGCTCGGTTCCAGTCTCATTCATACCCATAGCTCACATGAAATCATTAGCGGCCAGGAGGTTCAGATGTATCCCTCACCGAAACGACCGCTGTTCCGACTGAAAATTCCGGGGATAAAATGTGGCCCACATACCAACTGGATGGATTTAAGTGGTTCTCGAGTGCGACTGACAGCGATGTATCAGTCGCGTTAGCCCGTACAGGAGACATCCGGGATGGCTCCCGCTCACTATCACTGTTCCTAGTTCCCCTTCGCTTGCCACTCATGCGGCAACCTGGAGGACCTGTTCCACCTTCCACCAGTAATGGGATACACACACACAGACTGAAAAACAAGATTGGTACCCACATGGTACCCACTGCCGAACTCTCGTTGAAATCAACGACGGCATACCTTATTGGAGCACTCAACCAGGGTGTCAAGAACATACTGCCTGTTCTTTACATTACGCGCATCCATAGTGCTATATCTGGCACAGGCCACCTGCGCAAATGTCTTGAGATTGCAGTTGCCTATTCAAAGGTCAGGAAGATTTCGGGAGGGAAACAACTTTTAGAAGACAATCCCATGCACGTAATGCAGCTGGCCTCTATCAGCCTCGTTTATCGTGCACTCACGCACCTTGCTTTTGGTACGATTTTATTCATGGGGAAGGTCGAGGCGAATATAGCCTCTAGGGACGAGGAGTTACTGCTGAGAATTTTGACCGCGGTAGTCAAGGCATTTACAGCAGAGAAAGCAGTTACTGCTATGGAGGAGGCCATGACAACTCTTGGAGGTATGGGTTACATGGAGGAGGTCGGGATTGGCAGATCGATTCGTGATGCTTTAGTAGAGAAGATCTGGGAAGGCACGACTTCCGTACTAGCCATAGATCTCGCACGCAGCGCCAAAGACCCGAACACATTCCAGGCATTTGCGACTTGGGGAAGCAGAATCGTCAATGCTTGCCCGACGAGACTCAGCACCAAGCTGGACGTCCCGTTAAGACTTGTTGAAACCGCTTTTCAGCGTATCCAGGAGATTTATAGTAAACCCTCAAGCATGACATCTCTACTGCACCGTCCGTGCCTTATGTTGGTTGGTTATGTTGCATCGGCCGTCTTTCTACTCGAACATGCCATCTGGTCAAATAACGTGAATTCCCGAGATCAGGATATGGACGCTGAGGTGTTTACGCGCTGGGTGAATGAAAGTGGACTGTCTACTGTATTACAAGAAGTCACTGCTGCGACTGCATACAAGGCTGATCGCATCTCCATGGACAGTATGCTGGCATATGGACCTAAACTGTAGTCGTCTTCAACTTCATATTACAACCTAAAATCAGCACATTGTTGAACAAAAATCCATATTCTCGTCGTCATATGTAGATGCTACGAAAGGGAGCCATGGTGAGGAACAATGTGACAACTTGAAGGTATCCTGGTAAGCACGGAAGATAGGAAGAATAACACGAAATAACCGCACCCAAGCAACCCTCGGCCTCCCCAACCCTTTCGAGGAGTAAGCTGGAGCGATAGCTCCTGTGCCTCACGAAGGACTTCTATATGCAGTTCACGCTATATTATTTGGTGGATCTATCACTCGAACCCGATGAAAGAAACAGCTGTACACCGGCTTACATTTTCATTGGCATTGACAAAGTCCGCCAAGGGCTGTAGGCTGGAGGCTGTGAATGATACCTTCGTCAGACGACCAAACTTTATGATCAAATCATCGCGACGTAAGCCAGCTTCAGCAGCTGGACTGCCGGGTGCAACGCCGTCGACTTTGGCGAAGGCACTTAATTGTTCTTCAGCATGTGAACTCGACGCAGAGGGCGTTTCTGCGGAGGTGGACGGAGGAGTGAGCGAGGGATCATATACTGCCTCCAGCGCCTTTCCGATCTCGTGCATAACCCGTTTGAGGTCATTTCTCAACTCAAGTATGCGAGTCCTAGTTGGACGAATTGCGAAAATGTCCAGGTCAGCCCGGGGGAACCCTTCGTCGTCGACGAGGGGAGTCGTCATGTCACAATTGTTGGCTCTGAGAACGGCGTAATGGACATTGAGTTCTGCTTCGATACCATCTTTGATGGCGATCAAAGCACGAGCCTTCTCTCGAGGACTGTCTGGTGATGGTAACATGAATCCCATGTCAGCGGAGGAGGTGGTCACTACGAAAGGGGCCAATTGGTTTGATGGGTTGATTACATACACGACCGTACACCTACGCCAGTGGTTGACCTCGCTTGCCTTGCGAATAACGACGACCGAAATCTTACACACTCCGGACGCGGTTCTTATAGGTATCAAGCTCGCAAGGTCGGATTTATTTACAGGTACATCTTTGACCAGTATAGGAATGATTTGACATCTTCACGCAACTACTTTTCCGTCGACAACCTGCGCGGAATCGAATATACGCATAGCCTCTTTCGCAGCCTTGATGCCACTTGCCATCATCGCTCCGAACGTAGGACCCATGCGGTTAGAGCCATCGTGCTCTGAAAGTTCCATACCGGTCATGATAAGACCAGGAGTAACTTCGCGAGTACCATTGACGATAGCTGGCTCAGCACGGTTCATGTCCAACCCCCTCATGTTACCAAGCTCTTTTAACAATCCAACGCTAACCAGTCGTTTGGCAGAGAACGCGCCCATCGGACCATCGTGGCCAGTTGCGGAGATCACAACAGGTGCAGTGATTGTGTTGGGATCCATACAAGACTGCGTGTCGTGATTAAGGGAGACTAGCGTCCAGTTGGTCACAACTCCCGATACACGTTGGTGACCCTGGAAGTCAGTGCGGATGATAAGATCTTCGACCGCAGTAGCATTCATCAACACAACGTTTGGAAGGGCCAGTGTGCGAGCTAAGATCGTGGAGGTGAAGAGGGCTGCGTGTTTGACGACCACAAATGCACCTTCATCTTCATAGGGCACTCCGAGCTCGCGTAAGAATCTGTCGGCTGGCTTACGAACAACCATCGGTGTCATCAGCTGGCCACCGAGCCAGGCACCACCACCAGGCGCGACACCAGCCTCCAGAATGGTGACCTTGAGGTCCGGTCGACTCGTTGCGAGGTGGTAAGCGCAGGACAAACCAGCACTTCCAGCACCAATGATGACAACGTCCGAGATCGCTCGTTCGTACATCATGTTAAAGTATCTTTTGATCATAGCCCTAGACACTTGCGCCTCCTCAATAGGGGCGAAACGGTAATTGCCCTGATAGTCCTCGCAGACATCGTATTGCGTCTTGTCGAGAGTTTTAACTTCCTGCTTTTGAGCGAGGTAAACAGGAGAATCCTCGACAATCGGGTGTGGTAGAGTTGCAGCTGGGGGAGCCATGATTGGGGTCTGCGGCGGACTTTACCACTGTCAGCCCCTTTTTATACCGCAAGACCTGGACTCTGGAGCCAATGGAGTTGCCTCCCTTTTGGCACAGTGCTTACGCCCATCAAGATTTCTCACAGCTCATCTTCTCGATCGTTCACTGGCGGACGGAGTTGCGGAAGATTATTTCATTCCGCTCGACGTGACTGATCCCTCATGTGCTCAGCATCTTTTAGAATCGGTCCGTGATTGACATACGGTCAGCCGGATCAACCAGCAACGACCTTCAAAAGCGGTGTTCAGCCTGTCTACTCTGGCCGAAGCCTCCTCGAAAGGACATGTGATATCGTGGCAATTAGACACTGTGGGGTTGGAGTTGTCTCAGTGTTTCATTACGGAGGAAGCCCCCTCAACTTTGCGGTGGACCTGGAGGTCCTCATCTCCTTTTCATTGGTGAGAGATAGAGCGATCGGCTGATCATGATTGTCTTATCTCAAGGACACGTCTGCTGCTCTGGTCATCTGTTGAAGCATATGATCATCCTCGTGAATTATGCATTGCAGTACTCGGTATCCTTGTTTTTATCCTATGCTTTATGGCTCCGACCGACTGCCGCTTAATCGTGAAACTACTAGTCAATGCAGTGCATCTATTGGCACGATGCGGGAGAGTATCGGAAGGCGAGGGGGTTTCAGACTCACCCAGAGGGTACGGTTTCCGTGCGTTAGATTGCTAAGCGTGGTTCAAGTGATCGGTCCTCTCTGCTGGAAGAAGTACCAATGCTAGTAAAGAGTGGGGCGTCACCTTCATGAACCGCTGATGAAGGGTCGAACAAGTCCGAACTGAGGACGAGTGTTCCTATTGTGTGGTGACTGACAAGTCTAGTTCTATACACACACTACATTGAGGCGGGGTCAGATCATGATGATTCCTAGTCCAGTCTTGAAAGATGCTCTTACACATGCATGTCCTGTGTAGATTGAATGTGCTCGTCTATCACCTAGTATTGGCAGACCTAGGTATGTTAAATCTGCCAGTGAGCGGCGTGGATCATGAAAAGCTGGGCACCATCCTCAAGTTATAAAGCTGTAACCGTGCCGATAAAGCGACTCGTCCAGCCTCCGAGTCGCACCCGAGCCGACCAGCGTCCACCCAGCCCCGCCTTATAAACTCCCCTTCGACACCTCCTCGAGCAAAGTACATTTCCTTCCTTGATTCCCCTGCCCAACATGCTGTCCCAAAACTTCATGCTCGAGCAAGACCCCCTTTCTTTGGAACGCATCAGATCAATTCTGGTCCGGCTCGAGGACACTATCATCTTTGATCTGATTGAGAGAGCTCAGTTCGCCCATAACCCGCGCATGTACATCCGAGGCGGTTTCGCCGAACTCAGGGAGATGGGGTTCGAAGGCAGCTGGCTCGAATGGTTCTTGAAAGAGATTGAAACTTTCCATGGTTCGTCCTTTACTTATCCGTTGGCTAAACATAGATTGGTCCTCACAATAATTCTATCTATTCAACAGCCAAAGCTCGCAGATACACCAGGTATGATATGATATGATCTTGTTGCACCCATGATCTCCCAAGTTCATTCGAATACTTAGCCCCGACGAGTACCCGTTCACGAGCGACCTTCCCGCACCTGTTCTTAAGCCGCTCAATTTCCCCAAGATTCTCTACCCCAATACCATCAATACAAACGCCTCGATACTCTCATTCTACACCCGTTCCATAGTTCCTCGCATAACAAGACGTGCCACCCTCGCCCTCGCTGCGACAAAGCGTTCAAAAGGTATCGTCGGGGACGACGAGTACGAAGACGATGGCAACTATGGCAGTGCTGCTACCATAGACGTTGAGGTCCTCCAAGCCATTAGCAAGCGTGTCCATTATGGGAAATTCGTATCGGAATCAAAATTCTCAGCAGATCCCGCCGCGTTCGTTCCCCACATTCTCAAACCGAACAGGCAAGCGCTCGAAGCTTTGATTACGAAACCGGAGGTAGAGCGAAAGCTGCTTCTGCGCCTGCGCAAGAAAGCAGCAACCTATGCACAGGAATTCAACCCCGATGGGGACGCAATTGCCAACTCCCACCTCAATGGCTCCGCCAAGATAGACGTCGACGGCGTCGTCGAGTTATATGAAAATTACATTATTCCTCTTACAAAGGAAATTGAGGTGGATTATCTTTTACACCGACTAGATGGAATGTCGGAAGAAGAAATCGATAAATTGGCTGGTACCAAACATTGTGAATAATGTTGTATGTTTTATCCCTTTCTCGTCAAACTAGATTTCCCTGTTTCCATACGAATAACTATGTTTCAAAGCGAGCGTGGTACAATACCAAATACGCGCGATTTATCAATGAGACCAATCCAGTGTGGATAGATGAATGAAGCAAGAAACAGATGATGATCCATACGCGGTAACTGACTGTAGTGGTATCACATAGGTGTTGGAGCAGAAATACGCGGGGGAAAAAACAAATGAAACCGAAAGTCAGCGAGATACACGAAAAGGTATGATAAGCAAGGTACGAAATGTGACCTAGAACATAGCATTAAATATATGCTACAACCCGAGATCTTGAAGGAGACGTTTCGTTTCCTCAGGACCAATGTTCCGAGTGGCACGCTTCGCTAGAAGCTTCTCGGTTCTGTACTTCTCGTACAAAACTTCCCGGGTATGGGCCTTCAGAACCTGCCATTTCGATGAGCGAGATGAACATCATGCCCTAAAAGGGGACGCCACGTAAAAGAGTGCCAACAAACCTTCATATGCGTTAATAAGACTGCCGTTCGAAGGGCGGCGAAATCACAGTGTTCAGGGTTCAGTACGTCAACAGTCCCCCATCTGAACTTCCGAGTGAACACGCCTCTGAGGCTCTCCGGCGGAGCATAGCAGCAAACGGATTTGCGAGATGCGACCGCGCACTCTGATCCAGTGGGGCCTGACTGTGTTGTGGTATCCTCATGCTGAGTAGAAGAGTGCTGAGATTCGGCAGTCTCGGGGAGCAGATGCTTACGCCGCGGAGAACCGAAAGGTTCAGGCGTGATGAGTGCAAAGGGAAGTAGCTGGTCAAGCTTGACTTTGGTCACAGTTTTGGCAGAGAAGCGAACATTCGAGATACTCTCGTCCTCGTTCTCGTCGGGATATTGAGGTTCCCTCTCGTCCTGCGCAATGGACGAAAGATCCCGACGTGAGCGGGATCGGGATCGGGACGTACGCGTCCCTTTGAGTCTGATCACCGTGCGTGAAGACCTCTCCTCCGCATTGTCACCATCAGTGAGATCGTGAGAGTCTCCATTCTCTCCATCCTGATGATCGCTACCATTGATCCCATTGTGAAAGCCATTAGGAGCGTGCGCTTCACCACGAGGTGGTAAATGTGGGATGGATTCCTCCTTCGTTTTCACAGAAGAAAAGATTCCAAAATCCAGACCGGCTTGCCGCAATCCTGTGCGTACCGCCGTTTTTACTGCGAAGAGGGTCTCGTCTGTGAGCGAATCGGCCTTTGCAATGACCGGAAGAACGTTAACGCGAGCCGAGAGACGACGGATCACACCCAATTCGGCGGGTGACATCACGGAGTCGCCATAATCCTTGATGGGCTGATCAATTTCAGAGGTGGTTGAATACTGAGAAATTGTGTGCTCGGAGACGGTCCTTTCATGCAGGGCATGCCCAAGAGGAGTACTCCTGTTCAGGACAGACGAAGGGTCGATCATGAAGATACATCTAAGGGCGGTCAGGCGTATGGTACACCGTATAAGTCTGCGATATCTTACAAATGCACGTGTTGATCTCCTCTGCTCTGTCTGACAACTTTGGCTTCCTCAGAGAAGCTTGAATTCAATGACAGCAAACATGTTGAAAGAAAACGTTCCTCATTCATTGTAGCAGCATACTGCTCGTCAATATATCTGATGATCTCAGTAACTTGACGTTCAATGCTCAATTCTCGGCCCAACGAAAAGTCCAATCCAGGGGTATCAATGACGTTCAGCAATACCCGGTCATATCGCGATTCACATATCTCTACACAGGCGGTGTTGATGGTTTGAGTATGTTCCAAACTTCCTTTGAGGAAACGGTCCAAAGCGGCTACTTGATCCCCAGTGGCCGTAGGGGAGACATCAGCTGTGTCAAGGAGAAGACGAAGGAAGGAAGTCTTTCCAGTGCCACGGGCACCCACAACCATAAGATTGAAAGCTGGCGATCCACGATTTCTACGTTGGGTTCGACGGGTCGTAGTGCCAGCACTGGAAGGACTCCTGTAATTATCAAAAGCAGAAGGAGGATGCGATGACATATACAAAGAAGAGATTTTGCTAGGTTTGGCATCTGAAGCGTCGGAGGGTTGACCTGAAGGGAACCGAAACGGTTTGTGGAAAGGAATGGGGGCCTGGTCGAGAGAATGGATAGAGCTTTTGACCGCACCTTGGTAAGCTCCAGGAAGTTCGGGTACCGGGGGTGGGTCACGTAGAGCTGAGACATCAACCAAGTTCTCTGGCCATGGTATCTTTTGCGTGTTGAGGGTTGGCAACGAATGGGATGTTTTGAGTGGGGCAGCGCTGCTTGCGCTGTTAGCCCTGGGTCGCTTCCGGAACGAAAACATAGGCTACACCGCGAGATGGGTGAACAGAAATGAACAAGAATGAGTGGTCTGGATGATTGAACAAGAAAACAAGTAAAGAACGTTCGCCGCTTGGTAGATAGATGAGATGTACAGAAGCGCTGCTGGAGAAGGCCGCGTTCGAACTGACAAAGGGATTCGACGGGGACGCGCTCTCTCGCTAAAATTAATTGACACCGTTCGACCTGCCTGCATAACAACCGTGAAACAGTTACACAGTCCACGTCTCTGAGACCGCACATCGTTGCAACTTTCGTTTTTCATAACATACATACAGAAGATGGTCGATAGCTGTGATAGGTAAAAATGGAACAACGAAGAACGGGAAAGATGTATCAGAACCAGTGACTGTGAAAACCGGAAAATACAGTACAAGGTGGTCCAATTGCAAAAGACGATAACCCAAAAGATGATGATTCGACAAGGGATTCCAAATGTGAGAGCAAGC
This sequence comes from Chalciporus sphaerocephalus, assembly GCA_038094055.1. Taxonomy (NCBI): domain Eukaryota; kingdom Fungi; phylum Basidiomycota; class Agaricomycetes; order Boletales; family Boletaceae; genus Chalciporus; species Chalciporus sphaerocephalus. The sequence continues at coordinate 647,220 of JBBPTH010000001.1, forward strand.
TTCCGCAGAGCCAGCGTAGACGAATCGATGCTTCTACAGTCCATACCTGGATGGAAGGTATGACACGGGATGTAAGACGGGGATGATAAGACCCGTGGGGTAGCCTGAATCTCCTGGAAAATGTGGTACAAGTGTTCTTTCAGGGTATAATGCGACCAGTGGATTCATCTACTCTCATCCTCTTTTGGATATGCGAAACCTCAATGTCATCGCTTTTTCTTTTCAAGTCAATATCCACAGGTTCGCTGGGTGTGTCCTCCAAGGGCGTGCCGTTCTGATAACGTACGTCGCCAACTATGGTGGAAGAGGGTGGTGATTGGGTCGGAGGTGAGTGCGCCGAGGACGACGCGACAGATGGGGGCACTTTTGATGAAGTCGAGGCGCGTCGCGCCCCTTTTTTGTTAGTGCCGTTAGTACCGTTGTCATGGTTGTAGTTACACGGAAGTGACCTCCGAGCACAACTTGAACAAGCAGGATGGGCACCATCACATTTCGTTTTCCGTGCTCTGCAAAAATTACAGGCCACCACTTTAGGCCCAGCACTAGTAGTTTGGCGAGGAGTTCTTCCAGGCACAGTCGATGCACGCTTCCTTTGCAAGGCTTGCTGCTCCGAGGCCGGTCTGATCGGTGGCAGAGGAGGGGCCGTCATCGCGACCGTCGGGGAACTCTCGGGAAGAGCTAAGGTAGCGATATGAGGCAACTCGTTATCTTTGAACAAGGAGCGACCATCGGTGGCCGGTTGGGCGGTGACAGGGTGCTTTGGCCTTACCACCGGTGTAATAGTGGGAAGGACTTCACGTGGCTCTGATGGCCCAGCAACGGGTTGTGAAAATCCCTCTAGCAAGGGACGCTTCTCAACATTGGAGCTCCTGCGCGATAACGGTTGAGATGGCATCTCAGGCGAGAGAGAAGGGTCATTCTCATCCGCTGATCGCTCCTCTGCGCTGCCTTCAGATTCGCTTTCATCTTCCTTGCGCCGGTGTGGATTTCGTCGTTTGCTGGTTTGAGGCATATAGTCACAAGGGTTGGATCGCTTGACACACTGGCCGCAGGCAGGACGCCCACCATCGCATTTAAGTTTACGAGCTGTGTTACGATCGATTCAGTTCCAAGAATGCTTGAGAGTAGCCGCCACCACGCACAGCGACAAAAGTTGCACGCAACGGTGATTTTCTTTGTTCTTTGTTTCGATCCTGATGGACGTATTCGAACTTACGATCAGAAAAAAAAGAACTCTTGACTTACTCCCAGTATTCTTAACGTGATTTGGGAGGATGCTTGGGCCGTCTACCATAGTCCTCGCCACGGGCATGACACGCGCATCTGTCCCTGTCGGTAGATCCCGGGGAATGGACATTGAATGATGTCGAACTGCCCCGTGAGTAGACGTCTCGATGCTGAGGACAGGACGGGATGTGTGTGCGAGACTGGCAAGATGCCCACGGGAGACAATGCTCTGTTGCATCTGGTGAGGGTGAAGGGTGTGATTCGCCGAGTGGTGTTGGATAAGGTATTCTTTCCTAAATTTATCAAAGAGATACTCTCGAGTGTACTTTTGCAGCGTCTCCATGTGGTGGAATATGGCTGATCGCAAGGGCATAAAGTCACATTGGTTCGGGTCAAGTATATCCATTGATCCCCACCGGTAACTGCGGATGAATTTGCCACGAGATAGTTTGGAGGTGCAGTGTTGATGCGATGATGGCGTATACTGCTGTACGAGTTCGTGGCGAGAGAGGGGCATATAAGTGACACCATCACTGTGAGAGTAGATTTCGGGAGATATGAGAGCATAAGGCAGGCGTAAGGAGGGCGTGGCGGGTGAAGTAGGGGGTGACGGATGACCAGGAGAAGTCCGGGTGTGGTTACCATAGCCATTTACTGCTTCACCTTTGACGGGATGCGCAGACTCTGTCACATCTTTGCGGTGCTGATACTGCGGGTGCGTGTCCATATCGAAGATCCCGAAGCCAATCCCTGCTTCTGCAAGATCTCTCCGTACGGCCATCTTGACAGCTGTAAGACGGTCGTTTGTCAACGTGTCCGCGCGTGCTATCACGGGAAGCACGTTTACCCGGGCAGACAGCCTCCTGATTGTGTTGATTTCTGATGCGGGTAGGGTTGGTCGACAGAGGACGGGGTTCGTCGTGACGGGTGGCTCAAGGATGACGGGTTCCGGCTCTGAATGGGAGAAGCTGCTGGCACGGGCTCGAGAAACGAGCGGAACGGGTGGCCCTGGGACGGCTGGGGGTACGATCACGTCGGGATCCAAAAAATATATACACCTGGATCGTGTGTCAGCTATGGGTGATACGGAGGTTAAGCGCCCATGTCGAGGGCGACCCACAGGTGGATATTGTGGTCCTCTGTCTGTGGCTTCCAATCCTTAAGGGGAAGAAGGGTGAGCTGGAAGAGAACGAGAGTGAGAGGATAAGATACAGACATGTTCGATTCCGTCTACGAAACGAGCGTCGACTTGACGGAGTATTTCCTGTATTGTACGTTCGGCGGCATGTTCATCTGCAAAGTCTAGAGAGGGGGTGTCGATGAGAGTGAGAGCGAGGACTTGCGGGGGTGAGTTTGGCTCGATGTCGAGGTCGATGTTGATGGACGCGGAACGAATGTGGGAAGTATGACCGCTGCAGCCCTGTACGAACTTTGCGACGGAGGCGAGCTGGTCCTTGGTGGCGGAGTGAGATATGTCACTGGTGTCGAGGAGGAGACGGAGGAAGGATGTCTTTCCGGTGCGCTGACCAGCGACCATGAGAGAGTATGTTCTGATGGTTCCGGGGATTGGATCGAGGGATGTTCCGGTGAGCATACCGTCGTGGGTGTATCGACGAGAGGGGGTGGATGAGCGGGGGGAGATGTGGTGGGTGTTGTCGTCGGGGAAGAAGGCGTTGTCGACGTTGTCGACGACGAGCGGCATGGGTGGAGGTGGACGGGGCCAGTCCGTTCGGGGGAGACAGAGCGAGGGTTGCCCGCGAGGCGAGGCAAGCGCGGGGATGATAAACACCGAAAAGAGGGACGTGACGGAGCCGAGCGTCAGATACCGAGCCAATCGGATCCGTTTTCTCGACCACGGTTACCCAACATTGAAAATATAATAAAAAATATAATAATTATAATAAAACTCGTTCTACAGGACGGAAGTATATGGCGTTTATGGTCGAATTTTAGGTGGTGGCTGTATGGTGCGAGATTATAGCGATGTAGGATATCCCTGGTTATCCGCGCGCGGAAGAGAAAGAGGGTGCGGATGAGAATCGACATCCGAACGATCTAGACCCCCGTTTACCTCGTTAGCATCTCTTTTCTTTTCTTTTTCTTTTTTTTCTTTTCTTTTTCATATTTCGTGAGAGTCCCCTCACCGTAGCAACTGTTCGGCACGTAATTTCCCACACACCTCCTACGGCCCCTCTTCGACGACCTCGGTCGATGGTCCGGCCATCTCCGTCCCCGTCTCCGTGTTCTTCTTCACCCCTCTTTTTCCCCGCGTGCCTTTCGGCGCTTTGCCCGGCCCGCGTCGTCGAGGATGTTCCTGGTATCTGCATGCCAGCGACCGTGTCTCGCAATTCGAGCAGCGCGGTCGTCCTCCGTCGCAGCGTAGCTTTCGTCCTCGACAGAAATCACACGCGACGTAGATCTTACGTGTCACTCGTCTCCTCTCCTGAGTTGACCCTTCTCCTTCTCCACTATTCTCCACTCCTTGACTCCTCGCCGGTTGCAGCGATGTACTCCGCGTCGTCGTCGTAGGTGTCGCGGGTGATCCCCCCTCAGCCTCTTCTCCCGTCCTCATCGGTGCAGGAGGCTCAGGCAGTCGAAGTTGAGGTAATACAAGTTCGTGTTCGAACCGATTCGAAAGACCCAGCGTCCCCAACAGTTGGCTTACTGGGGGGAGCACTACCCTACTCGAAGCACCATCGGGGGTTGTTCCTGGTGGTGGCAGATGACTTAATGACGCTCTTCTATCCCATTCGTCTGAACTGTACAATGGTGGTAATCGGTGCCTCCCATAATGCGAATCTGGATAGTGTTGCGGCAGAAGATATCGTGGATCAGAGTACTCTGCTTTCATTGTCAGCTTGCTCTGTCGTTAGATGTCCACATCTCGACCCACCCTGCTGAGACTGACTGGGCCCTGGCAAGTTGTGATGGTCATCATGGCCTAACGCGAAAGACGGGTCTTGTCCAACCGTAGCATCGGTACTGAACCGCGGTGGCAACCTCGGTAGCGTTTCCTCCCATGCAGAGGGCGGCCAATCGACCGCACGACTCAGTACGGGGATGTCGTAAGGTGGAGAATTCCCTTCGTTGATGCTTGGTCTTCTCTCTAGCGAATACGGTGGCTCCGCCGAGTGTGATCGCCGCAATGAGTTGTCTTCTTCACTCTCCCTCCGATCACGCATGCCTGGCGCTGCGTGATTCGGTACGATAGGTATGCGTTGGGGGGAGTGATCGTATGGATTTGGTTGTCGTCTATCCGAATGAGCAGTTGGTACGTGAGTCAAAAATTTCCTTTGTGCATACGATGGAGGTATGGATCTGTGAAAAATCCAAAGGCCATCCGCTTTCGTGTTCCGCGCGGAGGAGAAGAAAAAATACCACTCTGGAGGAGAAGGGAGTAGCAGGGGTGGACCAGCCTTGCGAACGGTGACTGCGGCCTACGAGCAAGATGCGCACGGGAACGAAAAAAAAGCCGTTGAGACCGTTTACATCCGCTCATTGGCTTTTGCATTCTACAAGTGACGGGCAGGATATTTGGCTATCCCAAGCCGCCAAGATACGGGAGACGTCGCGACGTCGTTCATGAAATTTTAGCGTGGTTCTTTGAAATTTCAGATCAGCGCCCCCTTGATGGAACATATATCGGCAATAATGGTTCGATCAGCTCTCCACTGCTAGGTGGCACATATTTAGCTGACGTGCCCAGGGTGCACAAGGTGATGGGTCACCTTGAGTGCTGTCGTCAGACTAACCACGTCAAAGCTGAGCGCTGAATTATATGGTTCAGCCCTCCCCTAGGGTGCATTCAAAAATTCGAAAATCACCGGTCGACGGGTTCGGATTATGACAAACGTGAAACATTCATGATCGACGTGGCTGACTCGCTGAAGAGTACAGCGGTGTCGCCATTACATATCCTTTGATGGGCATTCCGTATTTGTCCACTGAGACCCTGCTCAGCGGTATCGTTCTATAGCTTAATTTGTTGCGCAGACATTTTACCTTTGTCCCTCGCAAAATTTGCTGGTGTCCATCCCCGCTGCTCGCTTGACCTGGGGCGATACAATCATCAATACTTATTGTCATTAGGATGGTGACCCACCCTTGACCGGGACCTATACCTGGCGAGTTTGCGTGCCAACCTGTGTATACCCCCGCAATCCGAACTGGAAAAAAAATAGCTTTGTTCGGGCCGAGAGTGTATCTCTGTTCTGATCCAAGCTTTCACGCACACTGCCATTGGGTCATGTACAGTCCATAATATCATGGACATTTGAAACAGTCGCTGCAATATTTGTTTTTCTGCATCCGGAGACTGCTTAGTCAGCGAATATGACAGTCGGGCAAAGTTTGATCGCGCGTTCATCAGGCTTAGCCTGAGGAGTCAACATGCTCCAGTCAGTCACGTCAAGACGCGTTCACAGACGCATCACGAGTCTCGCAAGAACATACTCGTCCTCGAGTACAACATGCGACCGCACACCCATCATGAACCGTTACAGCAGGGTCGTCACTCAGCCAAAGGACCAAGCCGCTAGTCAGGCACGTTATCCCAACGTTTCTCAAAAATGTTAACTAAGAATCCATGCAGGCAATGCTGTACGCAACGGAAGGTGTCGACAGTGAAGCTGACTTTCAAAAGGCCATGGTCGGTGTTGCTAGTGTCTGGTAATTCGTTTTTGCCCCCGTCAGTTTCGCCAAGTCCCTGACTGTTCCTGTAGGTATGAAGGCAACCCGTGAGCGTTGCGATCCGTGATCCAAAAGTCGTCGGCACTCATCGACGCGTTAATTAGATGTAACAGACACTTGCTGGGCCTTGGCCAAATCGTCAAGACATCCATATGCGAACAAGACATGATCGGATATCAGTTCGGCACTGTCGGTGTCAGCGATGGTATAAGCAATGGAACCGCCGCCATGAACTACTCGCTTCAATCAAGAGACCTGATTGCAGATCAGGTTGAAACAGCTGCAGGCGGCCACTGGCTCGATGGTATGGTCGTCGTTCCTGGGTGTGATAAAAATATGCCTGGTGTCCTTATGGCTCTTGGACGGCTCAACCGACCTGGGCTGATGGTCTACGGGGGTACGATCCGTGCGGGTTCGTGTGAAGGGCAACCCCAACTCGACGTCATCTCCGCATTCCAATCGTACGGCAAGTACCTCCAGGACGGGAAAACTCCTGACGCGGAGAAGTACCGCTACAACACTGTTCGGCATGCTTGTCCTGGCCCTGGTGCCTGCGGTGGTATGTACACAGCGAATACCATGGCTAGTGCTGCTGAAGCACTCGGTATGACCCTACCGGGTTCTTCGTCTTTCCCCGCCGAGTCAGAGGAAAAGCTTGAAGAATGCAGATCCGTGGGTCATGCGATGCGGAATCTGATCGAGAAAAATATTTTGCCGAGAGACATCATGACCAAAGCCGCATTCGAGAACGCAATGACTTTGGTTATGATCCTGGGAGGTTCGACGAATGCAGTGCTCCACTTGATTGCGATGGCTCACTCCGTTGGCATCACGCTGACTGTCGATGATTTCGCTCGCGTTTCGGATGCTACTCCCTTCTTGGCTGACCTCAAGCCAAGTGGTAGATATGTGATGGAGGACCTCGGCAAGATCGGTGGTGTTCCTAATATCCTTCATTACCTCCTGAAAAACAAATACATTGACGGAAACACTATGACCGTCACTGGTAAGACCCTTGGTGAGAACTTGGAGCGCTGGGTGCACAAGTACGGCGAGCTTTCCTTCACCCAGGATATCATTCGCCCTCTGGAGAGCCCCATCAAATCCACCGGACACATTCGTATCCTGCGTGGGAACCTGGCTCCTGGCGGTGCTGTCGCAAAAATCACCGGGAAGGAAGGTTTGAGTTTCACCGGTAAGGCTCGGGCCTTTGACACGGAGGAAGAATTCATTACGGCCGTTGAATCCGGCTCCATCAGAAAGGGTGAAAAAACTGTCGTAGTTCTTCGTTATCTCGGCCCCAAGGGGGGTCCCGGCATGCGAGAAATGCTCAAACCCACCAGCTTGATCATGGGTGCAGGTCTCGGCTACGATGTGGCGTGCCTCACTGATGGCCGGTTCAGTGGGGGGTACGTACTAATTAATAGTCTGATAACATTGTTTAAGTCTAATTCCCTTTCTGCGTATGGATCACACGGTTTCTGTATAGGACACGTTGTTCCTGAAGCGCAAGAAGGTGGTCCGATCGCTCTCATTGAAGATGGTGACACGATCTCGGTGGACGCGGTTTCCAATACCATCGAACTTCACATCTCCTCTGAAGAGATGGAACGCCGCAGAAAAGCCTGGAAAGCCCCACCCTTAAAGGTTTCCCAAGGCACCTTATTCAAATACGTCAAGACGGTGACAGATGCTAGCCATGGTTGCGTGACTGACTCGTAGCTAAGTCTACGCGCTAACTCGGATCTAATATACCTTCTCAAAAGTATATAAACCGAACTATGCTCAGATAGACGGTTACCGGTACAACTTCTGAAAAATATATTCGGATGGCTTCACACGACTGTCGTACCCTTCAAAGACGAGAGTTTTTTATCCTGCGCTTCTTTTCCGATTTGGGCATCTTATTTTTTCGCTTTTCCCGTGCCTCTGCTTTGGTTGCCTTCTTACGTTCCTTCTTTACGTCGCGATCTTCATGGCGGTGGCCCCGAGGTACTTTCCGTTCGGTATTCTCTTTCCCGTCCTCGGCTTCTTCGTCAGTGGTGTCATCAGAGGTTTCGCTGTCCTCTGATCCGTCTTCACTGAGGTGTACGCGATGTTCCTCGGCAACCGACAGTGACGAATCAAGCAGGCCGATAGTATCTGCATAAATCAGTTTCTTCCCCTCGCCCCTATTGAGAACATCAATGTCGCGTTCCGGATCGTAAACTTCATTCAACGTCCGTGGGATGTAAGACTGCAAGAAGACGCTATCTTCATGGGCGGTTTTGCTCTTTTCATTTTGTGTGCCATCGAGTTCCGCAGAGTTCTGTGAGGGGCCTACTGTAGTCTGAACTACCTCCGTGATCCACCGTTGAAAGACTTGAGTATCTTCCTCCTCTGTTCCATCTTCTGCTAGCTTGTCCCTGGTGACGAACTCGAAACATCGTCTGAGACCCAGACATTTGACTCCAAACCGCCCAAAGTACTCCTCAACGTTCTTGACATCACTTCGAAGGAAATCAAAAGCATGGGGATGGTCATGCTCGACGCTCTGGGAGACATCGATGATGTACAGATGAGCTTTATGATAGAGTATGTTGTATTCGGACAGATCGGCGTGTACGAGCTTGCATTGATGATACATTCGCCGCATGTTGAGTACTAATTCTTGGTATAGCGATGGATATTCTAGTTCTGGTATTTCTGCGTCTTTTAGTCGGGGTGAAGCCCACCCTTGTTGGTCACCAAGAAATGTCATCACAAGGACATTCTCTCGGACCTCTATGGGCTCTGGGCAGTAGATGCCAGCAGTAACTAGTCGTCTCAGATTGCGCATTTCCTTCTCTGCCCATACTCGCACCATCTTGCGTGGATTGTGTCTGTTATATCCTCTCCTAAATCTATATTCTCCTGTGACATAGCGGTCTCGATCCTTGAAAACAAGGATGGAAGTTTTGTAAATTTTAAGTGCAAAGTGTGCCGAGTCTGGTGTAAGGGCATGGTATACGTTTGCCTCTCCAGAATTCAGACACCTTGAAGATGAAGGGTTTAAACACAGAACTACTAACCTCTTTACCCGTACTGATGCACCCATTGACTTCCTGGATGAGTCCACGACCGATCATTTTGAACAGAATGACCCTCGTCCGAGGATCAAGCACCTGCTCAGAAGTCGCTCGATCAGACTTGTCTTTGGCGTTGGCATACGCGCTTGGCCCCTTTCGATTGACTCCAACACCCATAGTATATGGCTGATCTATTTTGGAAATCCTGGAGGAATATTTTGACAGTGCTGCAAGTTGGTCGACCGTCTTGTCTGTTGCGGGTCCACGGGAAGCTGCGTTCCGTGGATGATTCACTGCGGGTAGTGAAGCGACGGCAGCATTCTGGTTGGTGGCTGAAGCGGTACCCTGCACGTTTCCGCTACGGACAGCAACGTGTTGTCGGAGGCGGTTGTACTGTTTTGTGAAGTCTGAATACATGAGTTGTGAATCACGACGGACAAAAGATAATAAGTAGAACTTTCCCCTTTCTGCCATTTCCCAGTCCTCGTCTTCTACTCTATTATCTTCAAAGTCGTCTCCGCTTAACTCGTCGATTCCTTGGCCTTCCTCTTCGTCGCTTGGTTCAGACCATTGAAGGAATTGGTCGTCGTCGATGTAATGACCTCCTTGTCTTGGGTCATGTTGGGATTCATCTTCTGGTGCATCGTCGAACTGGCCAGGAGCGATGTTTTCAGGACTTTCTGAAGCCATTATGGAGGTCGTGACCAGATGTTTGAATCTAATCTGAACTAGATGGTGATCTCACGCGACTGTGTTTAGACAAATAACCCCTATGAACGCCGACAACTCGGGGTATGAAGAACCCAATGAGCTTTGTCTCGAACTCGGAAAAAGACTGAGTACATGAAGAAAGGAACTCTAGATCTGAACTGATGTACTTACTAGCAGGCGATTAGTAGTCTGCACTTGATAGTGGATGGACGTAAACAAGTACAAAACCCTTGCACCAAGTTCACCTTACTCGATCGATCTCTCCCAGCATGCTTGTCTCCTCCATCGAGCCCACGGCAGACGCCGTGCACACGTTGAATTTATCATAAAAGTTCTGAATTCTCTTTCCTCCAATCCACCACCAACGAACAGACTCGAGTCATGCAGGCACTTCGCAAACGGAACCCCTTTGCATTTCAAGCAGAAGAAAAGAGTGATGATAGAGTCGTGCTCGACGAACAAGGTAGCATTCGCGTGTAGACAATGCGTCACCCTTGTGTACTTATATTAATCCGTAGAACAAACCGAAGTCGTCGAGCAGATCAAAGAGCAGAGTATCAAGTCGAACAAGCAGAACCGTGTTGCTTTACAATTGATGCTCGGGCTCTCTTGCATTCTATATGTTATATACTGGTTTTCAGACCGAAGAACACCTCTTTTTGCCATCTTTCCATCCTCTGCATCCACAGAACAAACCAATACACCTCTTGACTCCAGTGGCATTCTTGCCTACATCGCCATTCTCATCCATATCAACCTCAGTCTGATTGTACACCCTTGGAACATCGTGATTGCTGGCCGAGTGATACGTGCCATTGGCTTCCTTGAAACGTTCGCTTGGTCGGCTCCTGGACCATTACTCTCGGTTTATTCTGGCAAGGCATGGCAAACCATCGTGTGGTGGTGTATTCCTGGGCTGCTAACATACGTCGTCTATGCGGTGCATGGGTGGATACAGAAGGCCGACGAAGATGTATCACGATTAGAGAAGCTGAAGTACAGAGCACCCGGTGCTTGATTGTTTGTACAGCGGCGATTTGGGGTGTACACTACTTGGATGTTTTAAACAATTGTTTAATAGATGACAGACCTCTACTACCAGTGTGAGGATGGCAGAGATGGAATTATACATGGATGTTCTCTTCGATGATCAATGATGTCCAAACATAGGATTTGTCTCCGAGGTACAGCAAGTACGACCCTCTCGAGCCTGCTATTGGCAAGGCAGACCGTACGAACACATGCAACCTGATAGGACAACGTTTACAGCGTCAATCTCTCTCGTGCTAGAGGAGATCAAAAGCATTAAAGTGCTGCGTCAGTCGTCTCACGCAAAACTCCTTCAGTTCGCGATCGACGCTTGCTTGGTCGCTCATGGAGCTCGTACAGGCTATTTGATAGATTCTATCTGCCCGCCAGATCCTAACGGCACGTTTCCCGCTCTCTTGAGGACACTCCGACAAAGGAACTCGTTATTCGAAGATGTAGTCCTCTGGCACCATACCCCTTCGGTGCAATCCTTCGTAGTCAATGTTCCCCTCCTCAAGAAGAGACTGGCTGCTGTGATTGACAGCCAACAGGAATGCGTATTCGTTCACTTGGACATGTCTTTGTCTGCGTCCAGAGAGTCTCCTGACGGACTGCGGGAAATTTTGCGAGATATGATGTCTTTACTCTGCGAGTCTTCCAATGCGCTTTCATTTACTCTACCGGAGACGTTGACGGAGGTGGTACTCATCCCACTTGCGGCAGTCATAATCGACTACCCTGTCGCATATGTTCCCGTAACCTCGGAGCAGACATCCTTTCTGCAGGGAGAACAGTTAGACGTTTACCAAATATCTGTCGAAGGATTGTCAACTTCGGAGTTTGCGCCGAGGCTTACACACCCACATCTTCTTCTCAAGTTCTCTTGTCCACAGGTCCTGGTTAACAAACACATAGAACTGCTACCAGATGTAATGACGAGAAAACTCAAAAGCAAGTTCGAATCCCGCGTCGAAATACTTGGAATGCGCAGCCATGTCACTCACCACACAGAAAGCCTCGATAGAGTAGCGCTGTGAGATACAGCAAAAGCAAGACTAATTACTCTACATCTACGTTGACGATTTTTATGTCTTCAAATGGCTTATCCAGCTTATTCGTCTTGACGTTCTCGATGGTGTGAACGACCTCAAGGCCAGAAAAGACACGTCCAAATATTGTGTGCTTCTTGTCCAACCACGGAGTTGCCGTAGTCGTGATGAAGAATTGCGAACCATTCGTGTTCGGGCCAGCATTGGCCATACTGACAGTGTAAGGGCGATCATGTTTGAGGTCGTCGACAAATTCATCCTCGAATTCTCTGCCCCAAATAGACATCCCTCCAGTTCCATCTCCTAAAGGGTCTCCGGTTTGGATCATGAACTTTGGAATTACGCGATGGAATATAACCCCTTCGAAGTAACCGCTTCTTGCATGACCCACGAAGTTCTCAACGGCTTTGGGTGCCTGGTCGGGGAACAATCGAATATGGATATCTCCCATCGAGGTATGGATAACAGCAGAACTGGCGAGTGGGGAAGGACCACCTTTGCCGGTCACGGTGGCTGTCGCGATAGATTGTTCCTCGCGAGTGGGTTTCTCGTTGTAAACGTCACGATCATTAAGTTTGCTGTCTTCAGGTTCGGAACGCGTGAAGAGATAGAACCTTTGACGTTTGTAGCCAGTGCAGAAAAGGATTGGATCGCGACTGGCTTTATTGGCTAGAATCGGGTTTTCAGATGCAGCCATTGCCAACGTAGTAAAGCCTTTCTTTGCAGGTGCTCCTTGGTACAAGGTAAGGTTCATCCACCGAACCGCTTCGTCTTTACCCAGCAATCTCACAACTCGGTTGGTTACTGTATTCACCACCTTGATTCCGAGCAAGGTCGGAAAGATGACAAATGCACCACTTTCGTCCCAGATGACATTAGTCCACATCGCTGGAATTCGTCCATCTGGTCCGGGGATCTCAAGTTCGCGTTCTACTGCAAGTCGCCGTCCGAACTCCATGTCCTCGACCTTATATACAGCGGTCCCTGCTTGCTGCATCTCTTGGATTGCAGTAAGGGATTCGTCGTATTTCCGAGTGAGCTTCCCAGAAAGGAACGAGAATATTCGGACTTGACGGTCTGGGAGAGAGAACGTCACAAAAGAATTAGAATCGGGAGAGAGGGTGATGCAGGTCGGTATAGACTTTGCCTTTTTGAACTCATACAGATCTGTCGAAGTCTTATACGACCACAAACCAGGCACATTCTTCGGTAGCTCAAAAGGTTCAGTGGGTTGCCAGTACTCAACAAATCCATTCTCATCTGCGGAGATAACAGTGTCATACCGGTCACTGTAAGTCATGAGGTGAACAGGTGAACGGTGCAATTTATCAATGGAGACAAGGGGTTTGTCATCCCCTCTACCGTCGTATATTCTGATGACACCAGTGCTCTGCTCCGAGATTGCTAGTAGTCCCTGTGCCTGACCACGTTTATGCACCCAACAGCACGCATGCGGCACAAATCCAAGCTTAAGCATGTTGATCATATCGAAGTTCATCACATCAAACACCTTGGCGGATCCATCCTCTGAGATACTGGCAAACAGCTGACCATCCGCGCTCATGGAGACGCTGACAATTGGCGACGAATGCGCACGGAAATGTTTCACGAATTCAATGCCGGTTTCTTGCTTCTTCCAGAGTTTCAAATGGCCGTCAACGGACGTCGTGATAAGGAAATCCAGTTTGGTCATGACGCAGAAATTGAGGGCGTCACGGTGCATGAAAGACTTGTAGTATTGGTCTGCATTCGGAAGATGCTCGAGGTAGAGCTTTTCGTGGGGAAGCACTTTGCGCTTCTTCTTCATGGCTACACCTCCCCCAGCGGGCATAGGCATGGGCCCAACATCCTCGTCGCTTTCATCTGGAGAGGGATTCCCAGCAGTCGTACCGTTCTGGTCCTCTTCACGCTCCCGCTTCCCGAGGACAGACGCGTCGTGTTCTGATTCAGACATAATCATTGACAGTCAGTGAGGCCGCGAGGTGCAGTTGTCAAGTTCACAACAGTATTAGTCACGTGATATTGGTATACTACATAGCCACACACGAGTCCTTCTCGTTCGCTCGCTGAGCCTCCTCCTCCGCGAGTATCAACTTTTCCTGCTCCGTCAAAAGCCCTTTCTTGGCTCGTTCTAGCATAGCCTTTCTCCTGCTCTCTCTCTCCGCCTTAGCTCGACTAAGATTATCAACATAGTGGGGTGCATGGATGAAATTACGCCGTAGAAAAAATAGATGGGGGAACAAATGATAGAGGGTCCGGTAATTTGGTGAGTTTCATGTCAGTAGATGAATTACATTCGGTGTGGGATTGTGATTGCGTTGGCATTACAATGAGAGAAGATGATGTACAAGTGTTTGGCGACAGTGGCGTAGATTTGAGATCGTCAGTGGTGGTGGGAGAAACCCGGACGTGTTATGAGTGTTTACTGAGAGACAAGGGCCGAAATACAACTTACCGATCAGTCTTGGAGAGAAAATTACTCAGAGATGCGATATTTGACGAGAGAGAAGGGGCAGAGAGCGATGCCAGGGGGTTTCTGGGATGAGCGCTTGAATTTGATGATGTTCGCGCAGCCAAGTTCTTTGTCGTGAGGGGCTTGAAATCGAGTTGGGAAAATAAGGACGATGGGGCTGGTTGGGATTTAGAGGAAGATGGTGTGGAGGTAAGGCCTGAACAGCCATGGTCCTTTGGGAAGCGATGTTGTGGACAATATTCCTTCCGACAGCCATTACAAACAATGGGTGCATACAGAACCTTTCCGCACTTGCCTCTTGCACACACAGGCTGGGTCCTGGACCTGCCAGATTTCCCGGTCATAACACTACACTCTGCGCTGATATGACGTTCCATGCGAATGTTGGGGTCTTGTCCTGGGGGTATGGCGACTGGAGTATTGCATAACGGACAGCTGGGAGCAATGCGGTTATGTTTGGTTTCGTCGTACTGGTCACAGTGATGGGCGGCAACCAGAAAATGCGCTCCGCAAAAATTCTTGGAACAGTGCTGGCACTTGAAGGGAAGAAAATCGATGAGTAGACATGACGACTCGGAGCATTGTTGCCCGATCGACAGCATTTGGGAGTCCTGTTGAGAAGACATTTAGGTGGTGATGGTAAAGGTGAAGGTAACTGGTCAAGTCGCGACGAGCTCGAATGCAGTTTATAGGGCAGAGGACGCGCGTCCCTAGGTGGACGCGCCAGAGCGACCGTAGCTGTCCAAAAGAAAGCTCGCGGGGGATCTACAACATTCCTCAGTCCAGATTAGTCAGTCTACCAAGCTCTACCAAGATTCACGTTCACGACCACCAAGTACCCAAAACAAGAGCGATGCTCATCGTTTCATTCGTGAGCAAGCCAAATCAACATTAAAGATAAGGTCCATGACATGACGCGGCCAACATTAGGTCAGGCATGGAGAGTCCTTAGACAACCTTGTGAGTGTAGCAGAACCTCTTTTCGGCCCACTGGTGTTGATTCGCATCAGAGATCGGTCTGGGCGGGACACAAGGACGCAGAGCTGAGCGAACTAGGTGAGCAACAGCAAGGAGATACCCACAGCTAACCGAAACGTGCATTAGGAGTGAGAGTGAGCACAGTGAATCACACCTTTCCCCTTGATGCTCATTGCAGATCGATAGCAAGCCATAGCGCTCGGAGAGTCCTATGCTGATACCCACCTCACCGCGATCGTCACCTCGGACCTCAAACGTGCTCACGCAACGGCCGCCGCTCTCCTCGGGCGTCAGCCCGACCCGAAACCATCCTTTACTGTAGACAGTGCCCTCAGAGAACAAAACTTTGGGGACGCCGAGGGTCACCCCTGGATGTTGTGTCCGCTCCCTAATAAATCCCTCGAGGAACATTTCCGCAACGGTCAATACCCGATTCTGTTTGACAAGAATGCCAAGTTTCCCAACGGAGAGAGCCTCAATGACCTCGCAGTGAGAGCGGAACGCACCATAAATGATCTCGTTCTGAAGAAATATCTCGCACGCGCCTTGTCGGGTGACGAAGACATCCACGTTGCTGTTGTCAGCCATGGTCTCTGCATTAGCCAGTTAATACCTGCATTGCTGAAGAGACACCACGGAGGTACTTCTACGCAAGACTATAGAAGTCTATTGAATACAGCCTGGACAAGGATAACTGTACAGGCTAAGGTAATTCTGATTGTGACCGTTGTGTGTCGTTGATCGAGCATCGGCAGCCTGGCGCAGCAATACCGAAATTCAATGATGCCTTCGATAACTTACCTCCGCTCATCGTCACAGTGACGGATGTGAACCATCATAAGCATATTGACAATGTCAAGCGTCAGAAGGGTATTGTTGAATACGATCCCAAACAACGAGGCATCCGTGAATTCTTTGGAGGTGGCAATGTAAAGAAACCCATGGAGACACTCGAGCACGCCCAAAGCAACGCGAAGGATGAGGTGGGACTAGAAGAACGCAACTAATCCACGGAATAAGACCACCACTCGGCGGGCCTATGGAGGATTTGTCTTTCGTTGTAGATTATACATAGAGTATCCAGAATCTGATACATACGATGAAACGAGTTGAATGTGGATATTTGTGGAACGACAGACCTATGGGTGACTGAAAAAAGGAGGGTTAAGACACTCCAGAGATTCAAGCGTACGGAAGCAGCTTTTTGAGCGTTGTCGTTTGTGTATGACTAGAGTAAGCGGTCTGCGAAAGGTTGTTCTTTCGTCCAGGTCTCTTTGACACATTCTTGTGTGAATGGTTGGCATGTGCCTAGAAGATCCAACTAGTTCGATCACTGCTAGGGAAAGAGCGAATAGTATACCAACTCGTTTGAACTTTCCGCTAGCAATGGCGGTCCATCTCTTCTTCGCACCGCTGTGTGATTTTAATTTCGGAAAATTAGCAATGGCCGACGTCGAGAACGACCGCATTGTCGATACGAGACTGAATGTGAACATTGGAACTGTGTAAAGAAAACGCGAGTCGAAGGGGAGCAGGAGAAAGCTGTTGTGAAGATGGTCACGTGCGAGTGTGCAGAGATATCGCTCACTAGTAATTAGTAAAGGGTCAGTTCTTTGTAGTTGACCAGCATCATGAACGATCCACAAGAGGACGCTGATCGCGTATGGACGGTCTATGGCTCATTGGATAGATTCGCTGACGACCCTTCGACCCTCAGATCCGCGCGAAACGTCTTGCCAAGCTTCAGGCTGGGCGATCGAGTGCGCCCTCTCCCGAGATGGCGTCTTCCTCTACACCTCCATCTGTGCCTACTCCTGTCCCGGAACCAGCACCCAAAATTAAACCACCCCTGCCCGCTCCAACTACCACACAACAGACAGTTGCATCGGCAACCCCCGTGACGCTCAAGAGGAAGCAGCCCATCGTCACGAAGGTTGATATACAGACCTGGGAAGACGAGACACTCACACAAATATTTAAAGTCACGCTCAAGCGTTCGGAGGCAGAACGAAGTGGCTATGACA
The DNA here is from genome assembly GCA_038094055.1 of Chalciporus sphaerocephalus. Taxonomy (NCBI): domain Eukaryota; kingdom Fungi; phylum Basidiomycota; class Agaricomycetes; order Boletales; family Boletaceae; genus Chalciporus; species Chalciporus sphaerocephalus. The sequence continues at coordinate 664,447 of JBBPTH010000001.1, forward strand.
TCGTATGGCTCAAGAGCCTCGAGGCTGAGCTTGCGTCGGAGGGGTACTCTTCTGCGATGAGCCTCTCTGGAGTTCTCGCCGATCGTCTTCTTATTGCCAGATTGGAGCTCGACCCTCAAGCGATGTCGGATGATCTTGACTATGTTGCTGTTCTTGCATCACTTCCATCCCAAATGACTGTGTTCGAATACTTGGTAGGCTGCTGGAAACGTCTTAATACTGCGAGGTCGAACTTGATCAAGAAGAATCCAGTGAATGAGATACAGCACGCGTCAACTCTCCTAGAGAAGATCAGAGATCTTGTCATCAGTTATGCTGGGCTTACACTACAAGAGCCAGGGATGTTCCCTCAACCTACCGGACGTGAACTTGGACCCCCCGAACTCGTTGGTCCACTGCTGTCACTATCTGCTCTCTCTTCCCCTCTTTCTGTCATGTCTCCTTCCGATCAGATCCTTTTACCGGTCGAAATTGAACCCTTCCTCCAAGACCTTGCTCACCGGTTCGAACCAGACAACGAGATTGACCAAGTACTTGGGCCCGTTGTGCGACAACTATTGTTCCACCCGTCTCTTTTCAGACCTGAGGGTCTGGGAGGCGGTGATTCTTCATGGCGAGGCGTGATCGGTGGTTTGGAAGCACTCGTCTCCATCAAAAGTATAGCAATCATGTTGACGAGGCTGCACGAGTGGAACCCTCCACATGCGACTGCATCCACATTTGAGGTCGTAACATTGTTAGGTCCTTTATGCCGGCTCGGGGTATTTAGTAGAGAATGGCCCACAATTGCACAAACTTATTTCTCAGAACCAACGAAGCGTACCCGACAGGATGTAGAGTCTTCAACCTCGAGTCTTCGCGGCACGGTGAAGAGTTTACAAACATCGCTCTTCCAAGTCATTAATACGCTAGTCCGAGCTTCCCCAGAGTCAAGAGAAGCGGTTTTAGGATACTTTGCGACTGCAATAAAGCTTAACATCAAGCGGGCTGGAATGCAGGTGGAGCCCCAGACAGTCGCAACTGATAGCTTCTTGGTCAATCTACAAAGTATACTCCTTCGCCTCGCAGAGCCCTTCATCGATGCACGCTATTCGAAGATCGACCGCATCGATCCCCTGTACTTTGCTGTTTCGGACCGCATTAATGTCACAGAGGAGACGCGCATCAAAGCTACGTCTGAGGAAGCAGCTCAATGGGTAGAAGCGAACAAAGGTAATGGTAGGTTATTAGGAAACTCGTATATCCTGGGGATTCACTGGCTGACTCATTCACGCAACAGCTACGACCTCGAACTTTATCTCTGAGATATTCTATCTTTGCAATGCAATGGGTCACTATGGGTACCTAAGAACGGTTCAAACCTACGAAGACTACGCCAAGCATCATGATGAACTACAGCGTCACCACGATATGATCAATGGTGATGGTTCTTGGATAGGGGTCAGTCCACATCCACAAAATTCATCTTGTTCCGCTAAAGCGGTCTCTTCGGAGTCCATTCCACGCTCGGACAGAAGCAGCTCTCAATCAGATGAAGGTGACCCGTCTCAATCCACAGCACTCTTTTTTTTAAACTCGAGAGCACAGACAGATATGGCGAAAATTCAGGCTGACCAGTTCGCATTCCGTGTGCAGCTACTCGAGCCAGATTTTGTTTTGCGGTACATTGGCTTTACCAACTTTGTTTCCACCTGGTTAATACGAAGAGCTGATACGAAGGGTTTACATCCCACTCCCATAGTCGAGTTACCGCTTCCAGAGGACGTTCCTATGTCGTTCAGGGTACTTCCGGAATACATCCTAGAAGATGTGGTAGAGTTTTTCCTCTTCATTACTCGGCATTCACCACACAGCTTGGATCTCTCCGGGAAAGATGAACTGCTTACCTTCGCTCTCACTTTTCTAACTTCAACCTGGTATATCAAGAATCCTTTTCTCAAAGCCAAGATCAATGAGGCCGTGTTTTACGGTGTGTTGCCGTATGGTAACGAACGTGGCGGAATTTTGGGCGGCACGTTAAACAGCCACCCTGTGGCTTTGAAGCACCTTATCTCGGCTTTGACTCATTTTTACATCGGTAGGACACTTTAGCCTTCTTCGCGCACATTGTGATACTCAAGTAGTTCCATGACCAGAGGTTGAACAGACAGGAGCAAGCTCGCAGTTTTACGATAAATTCAATGAGTGCTCCCTTGATTGCTGGAGAATAAGAATAATGACCGATGCTTGTTTCGTAGATGCCAGGTAGGTTCATTAACTACTGGTAGCTGACATCTCAGTCATGGATGGGGCTTTCAGGAGGAATATCGCATATATTCTTAAGGCTGTCTGGGGCAACCCCGTTCATAGGCAGGCACTAAACGCCGAGGCCAGGAATGTTGACAAGTTTATTCATTTCATCAATCTGATGATTAACGATGTCACCTATCTCATGGACGAGTCACTCAGCGAATTGACACAGATACACAACATCCAGGTAGAGATGCGCGATCAAGAAGCCTGGGCAGCCCGACCTGCGCAATACCGTCGCGAACGCGAAGGAACACTCCGTGGACTCGAGCGTCACGCATCAAGTTATACGACTCTCGGTAAATCGACTGTAGGCTTGCTCAGGGACTTCACAGCTGAGACCAAGGTGCCGTTCATGATGCCCGAAATTGTGGACAAGCTCGCTGCTATGCTTGATTACAACCTCGAAGCTCTCGTCGGTCCTAAGTGCGGAGAGCTGAAAGTCCAGGCCCCCGAAAAATATCATTTCGACCCAAAACAACTTCTTGATGACATTCTGCAGGTATACCTGAACCTGAGCGATCAGCCGGAGTTTGCGCGGGCAGTCGCCAACGACGGGCGCAGTTACAAGAAGGAGCTGTTTGAGGCCGCTATTAACAAGGCAACGAAGATCTCCTTGAAGTCGTACGCTGAGCTTGAACAGATGCAGTTGTTCATTGAGAAGGTTGAGGAAGCTAAGGCGATGATTGAGGCGGAGGATGATCTCGGCGAGATTCCTGACGAATTCCTCGACCCTCTCATGTTCACATTAATGCGGGATCCTGTCATCTTGCCATCTTCGAGAGCTGTGATCGACCGCGCGACGATTAGGTCACATCTACTCTCTGATGCGAAGGATCCGTTCAATCGAGCCCCACTCGCTATGAGTGATGTTCTTCCCAGTAAGCTTTCTGTGCCGTTCTACCGATTCATTTAAGCAGATGGGTGCACAGATCCGGAATTGAAGGCAAGAATAGATGCCTTTGTTGTAGAACGCCGCAATCAGAGGTTGAACCAAAACATGGATGTGGTGATGGACTGATCCAAGGATACACCTGTTATCGATCTGTAATCATAGTATCTCTTCGACGAATAAACTCGTTGGCTAGAAAGAATGTGCATCACGTTACAACAGCGGAACAGACATGGCGAAAACATCAATTCCAGCTACTTCTTTCTCTTCTTAATCCCACCGCGGAGACTCGTTGAGCCCGCTCTGGCTCTGCTAGACGTCCCTCCCCTCCCTGATTTGGAGACCCGACCACGGGGAGCTTTTAGATGCGTCGATGCTGATGGCTCCTGTATTTCCTGCTCGTCCTCGTAATCCGTCCCTGCGTCTGTCCCCGTAACCACGCTGTCTCTTGGGGTCGGTGCAGCATCGTCACCGCTCTCCTGCGTCAGTGCGCTACTGTCACTATCCCCACCCACCAGCCCTGCCATGTCTGCTTTGTTCCTTCGCTTGGGTGCTTTGGACTTGCGGGGTTTAGTGTGTTGACGTGGGGAAGGCGCAGGCGTCGATGAAGGGATAGAAGCAGTAGCGCGTACGCGACGAGCGGCAATGAGAGACTCGAATGTCTCCTCCGTTGGCAACGAGAACTCATCTTTGAAGAACGGATGCCGCGAGAGATTCTCGGAGGGCGATGGTGACCGTACCGTCAACGGGTAACTGGCAGGTGTCGTCGTCGTATCGAAACCGTCTGTTTCCTTTCAGATTTCAAAACGGAACGAATCAGTCCGTGATGGGTTCGTGCGTTTAGGGCGTACGACGGCATACCGCACCCTCTAGTGCTTCAAGATCATAACAGGTTCTCAGCTTGGCCCATATGTTCTCTATAGGGATGGTTCTGCCTGTGTCGTTGTGGATGGCATTACGAATGGCGAGGATGTGAAAGTGCTTGTGTATCCCGACCGGGCGCGCTCTCATAATAGAGCGGAAAAACGAGATCTCACCCTCAACGCTATCGAGAAATTCTTCTGGCGTTTGGTTATCCATTGCGGTGACTGTCACTCGTCATGTCGAGTACAACGACGGATCAGATTTTTTATTTGGCGACCTGAACTTTGCAGCCAAACAACGCAAACGAACCTTGAACATGTAACTCGGATATTGCATATTTCGCCCTACTAACACAACATGCATACTCAAAACAACAGCGATGCACCACAGTGCAGTGGTCTAACCGTGGACGGGTATAACACTATGTATAAACAACAGTAAGGACTAGGTAGCAGTAAGTGAAAGAGTGGTTCGATTCAAGGAGTGTGTGTGGTGTGTGCACCCAATGAGAAGTACCCAATGACCAAGAATATTGATTGTTCTGAGTGTCCAAGATTGCAATGCAGCAGAGGGATGGAAAGGAGGATATAGGTGACCTCCGGCGATAATGCTTTGCTTGTTAACGAGGAACGAAGATGGCGATGAGAACAATAAACGGAATGTAAGTAAGTAGGGACACGACTGCCATCACGCGGCATCGGAAGCGCCAGGACTTGGCATCATGTTCGATCTGAGGGTCGTCGATATGTACTGCCTTCTCGGCATCAACGTCTCCGACTATTCTTGTCTCTGGGACACGAATGAACAACGCGGCTATCCACCAGACTGGAAATAGCAAGAACCCGAGGAAGAAACACCATGCATGAAGCGGTGAACCAGGTTCATCTTCTGTAGCAAATCGAAGCCCCCAATCCGTGTCATTGGGTTTTTTAGGAGGCTTACGTGGATCCCGCATGTGGAACTTGGTTGACTTGCTGACAGACGGTGCATGCGGGGATACAAGGGCACTGAGAGGAATCGAAACCTGCGACATGGATTGATGACGTTCGTGGTGCTTCTTGACGGAGCTCTGGGGTTGGCGAGAACGAGTGGACCCAGCGCGCGAAGGCGTGCGAGGGGGCTGGCCAACACGGGCCCCTGTAGTGCTGGAGAGAGATGAGAAATGATTGCGTCCGGACTGTGGTGTCTCTTGCAACGAAGGTGCTCGCGATTGAACGGGAGTTACGGAAGGAGAGGTGGTCGACAAACGAGCGCGTTTACGGTGATACGACGAAGGCGCGTGTGAAGAATTTGAGATCCGTTGACCTTTCGATGGCATGTTTTAACACGGACTGATCTGTGTGTATTCTGACGTAAAGTAAGACTTACTGCGGTTTTCGGATGGAAGTGGAAGGACGAATGTTGGGCGTTGACCTTCCTTCTTCAGTTCCGGGGGAGTCAAGTCTATGTCCTCCGCTTTGCGCTTTCCTCTACTCTTATCACTCTGCCGAGGCGCAGGCGTGGGGGTTGAAGGCACGCCCAGCATGGGGACAGAGGTAGGAACGTTACTGGAGGCGGAATCGGGGAACAATGTTTGTACTGATGGGTGTTTGAAAGTAGAAGAAGAGTGGAGGGATAGTGGTGCAATAGGCGCTTTAGACGAGGACGATGCAGGGTCGCTCAGACCCGAAGAAACGCGTTTGGCGGCGTCGAACCCTTGAAGCGGGCCATTCCGGGACTCGACGACTGAAGAACTTCGCTTCACGTCTGCCATCGTGGATCTCCCTACTTGCTCACTGCCTCTGCGGGCCCCAAGGTCGAACTGAAGAGAATGAGGTCTGAGAGGTAATGGCTGCCGACCGTCTATACGAGATTAATTGGTAAGTTATCGCGTATGATATGGGCTAATATGTGAGCTAAGAAATATGGCGCACCTGCGAGAGTCGCTGACTCTTTCAGTGGCGCTGGCTCGCTCGGTCGCGAAGGGTGGGGGAAAGGTAAAAATGAAGGTGAAGTCGTTGCTACCTGATCGGGAAGTCTATCTGCACGTGATCGTTTCTTGTCTTTGGCTGTAGACCCCGAAGCACTGCCAGGACTGCGGACACCGGGTGCTAGGTCTATTCCTGAGCCCAAGGACAGTCTCAGGATCTCACGCGAGACCTCAGCAGGCCACGCTTGATTTGCATAAGAGTTCACTCCAACAGTAGCTTGGTATGAACTCCAGTCAGCGCTCGTACGTCGTTGTCGTGCGCTTGTGGAAACTGTCCTTGCACGTCGCTCTCCCTTCGGGGAATCGGGAGGTCGGGTTGCCTGGTCTTCTGGAACTCCACTGTCGAATACCTGCTGCGTTTGGGGAAAACTGGAATGATGCCGGAGGGAACGCCCAAATGTTAATGTCATAGAGGGGAACAGATCCTCTCTGCGTAAGGTGCGACCGGGCAATGTATTTGAACGGTCGCGCAGGGCAGCTGACGCAGATTGATCGGCAGGTGCAGACTTCCTACGCAGAATGAGCGCAGCAGCTAGCTCGGGGTGGTTGAGGGGAGGCATAGGGGGAGGGGGAGAAGAATATGTAAATGAAACACTTGAAGGATTATCAGGGGGCGTCGGGTACCCAAATGTGCGTGGAGAGTCGAGGCCTAAATCTCGTGTTACAGGTGTCGTGAAGTGCGTGACAGAGGACGCGTGGCTCGGGTCTGTGTAGGAACGTGTCCTCTGCGGCGTTCGTAAATGTCTAGATGATATCGTGTTTGTCGGAGATGAGCGTTTACTACCCGCGTGGTTATCTGGAGAGTGTCGAAGAGATCCGACACTGGGGCTCGAGTGTGCAGCGTGCTTGTCGGTAGAAGGTCGCGTAGTATTGGTGAGGCGGCTGAGGGTGAAAGTGGATGGCGTGCTCCCTATTCGAAGGTGCTGATTGCCTTCTCCGGGAGACGGAGAATGCGATATTCTCTTGGTATTATTCGGAGAAGATGCGCGGTCAGAGTGGCGTGAGGCATCTGTAATTCGATGATCGCGATTCCTCCCAAAAGTCGACCATTCACCTCCGGCCGCAATCCTCGACATGCGGGTGATCAGTCCCGAATGTGTTCGCGGATGGATATTCACGTTCAAGTCTTCCGGATACTCGCTGTGATACACCGTACGCTTAGGTTTGGCTCGTGCTCTGCTACTGTCATCTGCGGACTGTCTTCGGGTGCTTGGGGTGAGACCATGTGGGAGGGTACCTTGGTCTCCCTCATCCAAGTATGCGCTTGGATCCTGAAGAATCTTTCGGTTGATCCGCGGTTGTGATGTATGTTGTGGCTGTGTGGGATGCTGAGACGTGGTGTCGGGCTGTGGTTCAGGGGGAGGTTCGGGGGAGGTGTGACGTCGGACGGGATGTCGTAGACGTGAGAGTACGGAAGAGAGTTCCCAAGGCATGACTCTCGACTGATCTCGTGAGCAAGTGCGAGCAAGCCAAGTTGCATCGCAAGGAGGCCTGGTAAGCCTCGGTGACTGATGGTCGAATGAGGATGAGAGTTAGTAAGTTGGTCGGTCTAGACAGCGTTGAGCACGCACCGAGAGATGCAGTAAACTGACTTGAGATGCAAGTCGAGCACAAGCACGGGATGGGGACGCTCCTTTGAAATACCGGCGATGTAGAAAATCGACCTCTCTCCGGGGGGTCGGAATACCACGCACTTCCCGACGTTTGACCGTGCAAGTTCTGCACTGCACTGCACCGCACACTCAGCTCTGCCCATCATGGACCGCTTGGACGCCCTCACGAATACAATATCTAACATATCCATTTACGATATCAAGGCCATGTACAACCAGGCCAAGAATGCCGTTCTCAACATCAGCGAAATGGAGGCCAAAGTTAGAGAGGCAACAAATGATGAGCCTTGGTGCGCACAGTTCTGTCTCATTCGCCGACTGATTCTCACACTGGCACCTCCTGGGGTGCAAGTTCTACCCTGATGCAAGAGATCGCACAAGGGTAAGTCGTCAGTAGTACTGCTTACTGTGGATTGCTAATATGTGAGACAAGGACCTTCAACTTGTGAGTTACTCGTGGTCCAAGTCTCAAGCGTGCTCACCATCTGGCAGCCAAACCTTCAACGAGATCATGCCCTGTATCTATGGTCGATTCATGGAGAAGGAAGCTCGACAGTGGCGCCAAATATACAAAGCCTTGCAATTACTCGAATATCTTGTCAAACATGGGAGCGAGCGTGTCGTTGATGACGCGCGGTCCCATATCTCTACCCTCAAAATGCTCCGCAACTTCCATTATATAGATGACAAGGGTAAAGACGAGGGTCAAAATGTTCGCAACCGCGCCCGTGAATTGGTCGAGCTTCTCTCGGACGTTGAAAACATCCGTACTGAGAGGCGCAAAGCAAAGACTAATCGTGGCAAATATGTTGGCACTGGTAATGACCCAATGAGCTTCGGTTCAGCCGGCGGTCGTTACGGCGGTTTCGGTAGCGACAGTCTAGGTGGCAGCAGTGGCTATTATGGGGACAGGATGAGTGGTAGAGATGACTACTATTCTGGAAGTAGTTCTGGAGGGTTCAGGGATAGCGTTGGACGACGGGATTTCGAAGAATACACTGCTGGAGATGATGACACTGTAGCCCGAAGATCCAATTCTATCCACCGGAATAATCATCCTTCACGCTCTGCACCAGGTGAATCCTCTCTACGCACGCAGACCGCATCCGCCCCTCCGCCTAAATCGAAGGAGCCAGAAGTTGACCTTCTCGGTGGCTTTGGGGATGAAGCAGATGCATCCGCCGGTGTCCCTGCTGTTGCTTCTAACAATAACAATTCCAATAAAGCATTACCATCTCTGACTGGACTTGATGATGACGATTTTGCAGATTTCCAGGCTGCACCGTCCACCCCTGCTCCAGTTTCACCTTCCCAGCAGCCTAGACAGACTCTCATGGAGATGTTGAACAGCTCACCTCCATCTAATCGCAGTACAGCAGCCCCATCGCTTTTCACATCGCACGCTCAGAGGACCGCCTCCCCTCCGGTCTTCAACATACCAGTTGCTTCAGTCAACCCGCTGTCATCAGTCCCAAATAGGCAGTCCCACTCCTTCTCTAACATTCCAGCGCAGAACAATGTCTGGTCACCCAAGCAACCACTTTCTCCTACTACTTCTACACCTGTGTCGCGGTCATCTACCTCGATTACTCCCAACAGAGCACCGACCTCTGGAGCGGCTGGGGGTGTGCCCGCTCCTGCTAAAGGATTGTCTGGATTCGAGGACCTGTGGTCAATGTCACTCGGTACCTCCTCTTCGAGCTCCGCTGCTAAATCGAAGACAGCGGGAAAATCGATCAAAGACATCGAGAAGGAAAGAGCACAAACCAGCATCTGGTCTTCTACTCAAAAGCCAGGAGTCACAAGTGGGCCAAGCGCTAACATGCTGAGTGGCGGCTTTGGTGATTTTGGACCTGCAAAGCCGAGCGAACCGACGAGCGGAGGTGATGACTTACTCCTTTGAGCCGTAGATACTCGGTGGACCATGATCTCAGTCTTGGTAAATCCAGCTACCTACCTTTACATCTGTTCGTTAGGTAGAAATACGCATGTGCCTCACGGCGGCAATGCATGCATGTAGGGGAGTTAATTTGCACTCTGCTTTGTGTCAATTTTGAATAACTGTTCGACGCTTCGAAGAAATCACATTATGCGGGGGAAAAAATGATAATGAGAACGGGTGAGCAAATTAAGCGGTACAGATACAATCATCGTTCACTTCAAGAACATCGAGCGATGAAGCAAGGATCGTTAGGATAAAAAACTGGAAGGAGTCGAGGACGGTAGAGCAAAGTCTCGCTGAATAAGATGCATTGCCGAGTAGTGAGCGCGTGAAAGAGTAATGTTACATCTCAAATGCCCGCCATTTGCATTCTTGGTTGAGCCGTTGTTTGGTTCGATACTTGACTCCCTATCGTACCAGGGACCTGCTGTCCTTGTGCACCTTGCGTTGCCTGGTTAAGCACGAGTCCAGGTCCCATCGCAAATGCTGGCACAGTCTTTTCCTCCAGATCAGCATATCGTACCGTCATCTCTTTGCGTTGCTTTGTCCACGAATCAGGATCCCACCAAGTATAGGTACCAGCTTCACCCCCAGGGATTTTTGTCGAGGGCGCACTACCGCTTTCTTTGGTTATCCAAATCCGAAGATCTTTGTGATACCGCCAGTTCCGATTCCACCTTTTATTCCGTGTTAGAAAGAGTCCCGATGAAATGATTGGTGGTACGGAAAGAAAAGCGCATATAATTGGCAAGACTTACAGTTCCTGGGCTGCTACTTCTTGTAGTGCATCCCTTGGACTAGAGTAGAACATGTAGAATAGCGTCTCATCGCTAAAAGCCCCAGCCTTACTTGGCCCTGGTGGAGGAGGTTGCACGTTGTAGCACGAAGGAAGGTGAAAATCCGGCTCAACGCTCCGTGCTGCTGATTGATCCGCCCATGGTGTTATGAACGTCGAATACAAGTTCCCCTCGTAACCCATATCTAGACCCACGGCACCTAAATCTGTGCCGACACTGCTCAGGCCACCATCGGCATCCACACTAGCGTTCTTAATCAATGCCAGCAACCCCAGTAGGCCCCATCGGTCAGCGGCGGACATAAGTACTTGCTGCGCCGGAGTTTGTGGATGATGATGCGGTTGACTTTGACCCGGTGCGAGCGAGCCGTGCAGTTGAGCATGTGGAAGAGGAGGCTGTAGAGGGTGGTTGCCGTTCGAAGTGTAAAGACCGACTCCGGGCGGTGGATTCAAATGTTGAGGTGTTTGACTCTGAGATTGTTGGTTATTGCTAAGGACCTGTTGACCCTGTGGAGAGGGCTGTGCCGGTGCTGACTGTAGCTGCCCCGGAACCTGCCCCTGTACCAGCGATTGGGTCTGTGATTGTGGTTGCGTCTGTGCCTGACCCGATGATGCTGAACCGTTGGGTTGGGAGGGTGGAAGGTTGGTATTCGGTGCATTCCATGCTGCGTGAGATACCTGGTTGAGTTTTAGAGCATAATTTTGCTGCTGCCAGTCGACAGTGTCACATCAGTACGATTGTAAAGACAGAGTGGGCAATTGACCACGTGATAGCAATAAAGTCGGTGAACGTCATACGGTGACCTGTAGCCGAACAATGATAGTAAAACAGAGGGCAGACTTAGCCTTTGCTTCTCTGCGTCTCCCTGACCTGGGAAGCTGAGATGAATACCCCGCAGATTAAGTACCCCCGGCGTGCCTGGCTGTTGCGTCGCCGTGAGAGCAGACGATTGAAGTGTGTTCGAGGTCGCTTGTTGTGCGCCGTTCAACGAGCCAAGTATGTTCGTCCGATGATGATCGTTGAAACCGTTCAGCCCGGGTGGATGTGCGGGTGAGTGATTTTCGGACATTTGTGACTGGTTCTGTGATTGAGGTTGGGTCTGAGATGAAAGCGCTTGCTGACCACCTAGCGCAGGGAAATCTTCGGGTCCAAAATCTCTCGGCTGTGCACCTGTACCACCTGTCGACGACCCATTCTGCCCAGCTTGAATCGCATAGCTGGTCGCACTTTGACTGGACGGATTGTTGGCAGACGATGCGAGTCCGGAAGTGCCGAGCGACGCAGCTGCGTTGTTATTGGATGAGGGGTTAGAATTGTTGTTCTGACCTAGCGATCCTAGTGCGGGAAACTCGTTTGGATCGAATCCTACTTCGCTAGCGGACGATACGGACGGGGCATTTGTAGGGGTCGCTGCAGAGGGATTGGGACTCATGTGGGGAGGGAGAGAGGGTGCACCATTCTGGCCGAGGACACCCGCACCCGCCGTGAAGGGGAAGGTGGTTGATTGGGCCTGCTGTCTCGTTTGTAGGAAAGGCGACTGGGGTACGGCAGGAGTGCGGTGCGGGTTTTGTTGCTGGAGAGTTGGCGGGGGGTAAGTGCGCTGTGGCACAGAGTACTGGGATGTTGGGTAGGGAGATCTGAACTGGGACGATAGACCGGAGGGAGGGGCAAGACTCGGTGGACGTTGCGGTGGACCTGGCGGACGGTGAGGAGGGAAAGGAGGAGGAGGAGGAGGAGGAGGAGGAGGAGGAGGACTGACCTGGTCTGTTCATTGCGGATGTGTTAATCTGGTGAAAGGTGAACATGGAGTGAAGGAGAGATTGTTTTCGTGGACTGACCGAGTACGATATGTTTCTGATATATTATATTCTCTTCTTTTCCGATTTCTCTTCTCCTGCTGGAAGGACTGTATCGTCTTGTTGTTGTTTGTTTGTCTTGCAGTTCATTTCTTCATTCATTTTATTCAAGTAACCCTAACCCTACTCTCACTCTACCCGTACTACCACAGTCACAATTAATGGAGGTATGGGTTTGCTCACAACTGATCTCCTCGCTGAAACGTTGAACATACCACCATCTTCACAGGTCATAGACTCGCGCTCGGCTCTCCTCTCAAACTTTGAGACCTTGACCCTCCTCCGTGAGCTCGATGCAGACCATCTCGTCCGTGCAAAAACCGCGGTCCGCATCAAGAAGGAGGAAGATGCCTCTGGGAAACCCGCACTCGAATCCCATACAGATGAGGTATCTGAAAACCTGCGCACCGTCGAACTCGAAGCGATCCAATACCTTTCCGCGGACTATCAGCCAACTCGAAAGCAGTCCGAGGCCAGCATCGAGCAGCTTATTCGCGACCTCGCGCCTTTTGGCCTCACAAAAGCAGAGAAACTCCAGGTGGTCAACCTTGCGCCCACTGAGCCTGTTGAGCTCTATGTCATTGTCGAAGAACTCGAGGACCGCCTTGGTGATCAAATGGGGGATATCCTTGGAGCTGTCTCAAAGTCGCTCTCTGTCGCAGACACTGCATCCGCTATTCAGAGTGTGGCAGAAGCACGCGAACTCGTTCGTACAGAGACATACGAACTATATGGAGAAATAGAACACACCTGGGAGCACGATGTAGATGACGTCGAGTTTGATGATAGAGGAGAGGGTGTTGGCGTAGAAGGCGACCTCGATATGGACGACGATTAAGCCTTCCTAATATGGTGGTTAACCCTTTTGTTTGACTCTGTGTCTTGCATACTGACGATCCTTCATGATTCCACAGCGTGCTTACTTTCGTGCGAACGGTAGAATGCCCACGATGTCGACCGAGGAATCCCGCAACAGTGGTTTTGGATCCACTCACTTCAACTCCCGTAGAATCCACTGGATCAACCAGCACTCAGTCGTCAGGAACACTGTAGGCTCATGGCAATCCCGCTGAGACCGGGGGCATCACTCAACTGAATACATACCCTTCGAAGGCAATGATTACAACATGACCAGGACGGGTTTTCGGCTATCGTTTACTGTGTATTCAATGCCCCGATCCGAAATCATCCATCTCAAATGTCCTTGACCTGCTCTTCGCACCATTCCCATAGCTTCTGTCCAAGTTCGGGATCGAGAGCATCTTTGCGACAAGGGCCAACCCGGGCCCAAGGAACGAGATACTGTCGGGCCCCTCAGTATCGAAAACAGACGCGTGGAGTCCCAAGAAATATCCCACCTTTCCACCAAGTTCTGCAGCTGCGGGCGAGGTCGCGGCATAAAGTTGAGTAAGAGCTCCAAAACGGACATTATACATCACCGGCTTTATGAGACCAGAGGTCAGCCCCATGTGTCTCTGTAAATCAGTCCGAATGTTCCCCGGGTTCAATGAAGTGGAGACGATGCCCTCGGCTCGATATCTCCTGTCAAGTTCTGCCGCAAACACGATGACACCGAATTTACTCTGGCCATAAAGTTTGTATGTGGATAGTTTTCTGCGTGCTGGGCCGTCCTTCAATGTGTCGAACTTCAGGGAACCAATGACATGCACACTAGATGACAGCGTGACCACTCGGGCCGTTCCGTCTGAGGATGACTTGGCTGTTGAGGTCAGCAACGGCAAGAGCAACTTGGTGAAGTAGAAATGCCCGAGAACATTGGTGCCAAATTGAAGATCATAACCATCTGATGTTACATCCTTGAGGGGTGGGAACATGACGCCGCTAGTCAGGGAACAAATATGTTAGTGAAAGCGAACCCTAGCCAAAGGCTACGCTGACGCATTGTTAATGAGAACGTCCAGTCGAGTCTCTTTGCTGTTGATTGAAAGTTATGTGCAGTGACTTTAACAGCAACAACGACACACACCTTATGAATTCCTCAGCAGCAGCCTTGACGGCCTTGAGGTTTCCGAGATCAAGTTTGAGGAAGATTGCATCTTTTCCGGTGTTCGCCTTGAGTTCCTGAATCGCAGCCTCGCTCTTGGTTTGATCTCGAGCAGCAACGTACACCTTCGCATTGTGCTGGAGCAATGCCTTGACCGTTTCCTTGCCAATACCAGTACTGGCCCCCGTGACGATGATAACCTTCCCAGTAAGATCCGGAATGTCAGAGACGTTGAACTTGGACTTGGGAGGCACAGATTGACTGAGGAGGGATAGCATTGCACTCATTTTTTCGGGTTCTAAGAGACGGCGACTTCTGATGTTTTGGTAGATATGGCAAGTTCGAAATGCGTAGGAAACGAGTTCATACTTATATGATTCTGAGCTGTCATTTTTGCATCGTCACTTTCACACTGTTTTTTTTTCTGCATCCGTGAAAATCTAGAGCGGTTTCAGACAGTTTCCCGGGGTGGGTCCTATATGGTGGGGATATTATTGGAAGCGCGACGGATAAATGTTTATGTTGTCAGCGAGGTTCATGGGAACAACTGCAAGTAGCGCGGATTCGGGGGCTGTTGAAGTGATTGGACCATCTGGTAGTACGGGTGAAACAAGTTCACGCGACTGCGACAGAGGAAGGGCTGATAAAAGTATTGCTCATGAATGATTTAGATCGTGCACCCTGAATCTCTCTGTCGTAAAACAAGTTCAAGAAGTTGTATACTGTCAGTGTGAGTACAGCGTGGTGGCGTCGAATATGGTACTGATATCTCTGCACAGCCACCGCTACACCCTAACCCAAACGGGCGAGTGCTGATCTTGTCCTTCACCACGTAAAAATTCAAAGGGTGAGCTGTTATAATGGATCTTCTCCCTCCACTGGCATTAGGCTCGCATGCGGCTCACAGTAGAAGATGTTTAATGGGTTTGCCTGGCTCTCATGTCGATGTTGACCCCTCAAAGTGCGGCATTCATTGGCGATCGAGGGGTAACTGATGATGTCCGCATGGTAGAATGGCCTTGGTTTTCTACTGTCTTGGATCACTGGACTTGACTGGTCAGATCTCAGGCGATACGGTTAACGCATCAGAGCGGCAATTTTGGCGAAACTGGATATGGGCTCAACAAACCAGTAGGTGACTGTCTTAATACACGATACACAAGGAATTGATGTCAAGGTTCCAGAGGGACCCTGTGGTACCGGCTTTCGACCAGGAGATTACATGACTCCTCATGAAGAGCCGGTTCGTCTTTTTATCGTCGCAGCGAAGCTTCAGCCGATGAAATCGACTAGAACAATTTGTACTCCGAAGCATCCGAGAACGCTCCCCACATTATAATAACGTATACTGCGTTGCTTTCCCTGGCCATTCTGCGAGATGATTTCTCCCAGTTGGATCGCACAGGGATCATCAAATTCTTGCAAGCCTGCCAGAATGAAGATGGCAGGTCGGTGTGCAAATGCTTGAGATGCGTGTATCTGTCTAACGATGTTGCAACTCAGCTTTTCCTCAGAGCCTTACGGAGGGGATGCGGATGTGCGGACAACGTATTGTGCCTTTGCAATCAGTAGCATGCTGGACGATTGGTCTGGTGTACGAATTGAACAGGCTTTGAAATTCATAACATCCTGCAGAGTGAGTCTTCGCTATTGATCCACAAGGACGTCGTAACATGTAGAAAGCTAGACATATGAAGGCGGCTACGGACAGATTTCTTTTGCCGAGGCATCTGGTACATCTCATTCGATTGTGCAGTCCTCGTTCTCGCGCTAAAAACTATTTCTGGAGGTCCTACATATTGCGCATTAGCGTCCATCTTCCTTGCTGGCCAAGGTGATAGTCTCACCGCGGATGAGAAGAGACAGACAAAACGATGGTTGGTTCAAAATCAAGTATTATCTGGCGGTTTTTGTGGACGAACAAATAAAGAAGGTGACGCCTGTTATTGTTTCTGGTGTGGAGCTTCGCTTTCTATCCTCGGAGCGCGAGAGCTTGTATGTGAACAGCCACTTGCAGCATTCATAGCCGAATGCCAATTCAAGTTTGGCGGAATTTCAAAGGCGCCGAAAGAACATCCAGGTCAGATTCCGCTAGGATGTTGAGCGGATTTGGTCTGACTTCTTGCAGATCCTTATCACACATACTTATCTTTGGCTGCGGTGGCCTTGTACCCTTCGTCGAATCCATCCGAGGAGAGCTGGAGACTTCAATCTCTCGATCCCCTTTTGAATGCAAACCAGGACACATCTGCATGGGTTAGGAGATACATCACCAATAGACTGAGACATTGAATGAAGTCACATCTAGAGATGGTTTAAGAACTGAATATTGAATTCCAAGTGTATTGTACTATGCTGGAAACTATTTGACGCCCCCATATAATTTCATGGATAACTTGGTGTAGGTCTCTGGTAGTATATCGGATAGTACACCCGCCTGTCAAGCCACAACTGACCGCGGGAGAGCGGGGTTCGACTCCCCGCCAGAGAGACTACTTTTTGTCCTCACTAGCAGGGGTGGCACGTGACAATAGCAAGCGGAATCACGAAGAGCAGCTCAGACCTTTTCAACACTTTCGAAGCTCTATCGATGGCGTTTAACGGTCTTGAAGATAGTGCTGCTTGGGCTGCTACTGATGCAGAGTCGGGTGACATCGTCAAGGAAGCGATCCGGAAAGAACAAGTACTCAAGTAGGTCCTCAACTAGTAAGCATTCGTGTGGAGAACGCCTACCCTTTGTTCGTAGGGAGATTACTGCTGCGCAGAGTGACCTTCAGGCTGAGTGTACCCTTTCGCATTGTCTCAGTTATAAACCCCTTCGTTTGACTCAATGCGCTGCATTCCGGTAGCTTTGATCACGCGCGCGCACAGCGTTCAGATGGATGTGGAAAAACTCACATCAGAGAATGCCACGCTGCAGATGTACATCGATAATCTGACCCTGCAGATGGCGAAGAGAAAGTGATAGGCTGGCTCCGAGGTCTACAGTTCAATGCTGCCTTTCAAACTTGGTGCATGCCGATACTCATGAGTGTTCTGCAACCATCCCGCGGCATTCTGCTAGTGTTTTCATCTCAGGCTACTCATCAGGTGTCTTCGCAACCTAGGCAGTTGTCGGACTGCCTCACGATCGATGACTGCCGAAGATTTTACCTGTATCGAGTGCCAAGTATACTGTATCATAGAATGCAGACACGACGTTGGTCGGGTATCAGCTATCAGCCATCATTCATCCTAGCGCCAAATACTTATTCTGGAGGCGCTCCCTGTCGCAGTATCGAGCATCGTAGCATTGTTGGTAAAATACGAAATACGAAAAAACTATGCCCAAAGATATTTGACGCCAGCAAGGGGATATCTAGCACCTCTCACGTCAACCTTATCGATCATTTGATTGATCTGTTGTACCTCCGTCTCCGTGAGGGCGATATCACAACTCTCGCAGTTCTCGAGGGTACGCTTAGCATGTCTAAGTACGGGCAGTCAGCTAGGGGAAGACCTATACGGCAAGACAATAAAGCATACGAGGATCCTGGGAGAGGTATAACGTGCGATCCAAGCGAGCTGACCCACGCGATGCAAAGTTGTGCGGGAGTAATATTCTTTTTCCTTGCGATCTCGCTCAAGGAATCCACTATAGCGAAATTGTGCCTAAGATTCTTTGGAAAGACGAGGATCGAAACTCCCTAACTTAAAACCAAAATTAAATCTTACTTCTTCTTGGAATCGGGGGAAATGACGACGTGAGTCGCCCTCTACCGATTGTTTTATTTCACATCACTGTGATCACCCTCAGCGGACATGTAGAGATGCATACCAGGAAAATCTTCAAGTCTTTTAATCTGTCCAGTCAGGAAGCCTCTCCCGAGTGGTCTATCCGTAGTCAAAAAGCCGTCTGTTGCTCGACCGGGAAACCCAACTTACGAGTAAGCGGCCACTGCCACTCCAAGCTCTTTCGCAGTAGCGATGACTGGACGTTGTGGTTAGGCAGTTTTGGAAAATTACGAGTCTGTCACCTTCTCGTGCTTGTGGCTCGTACGAAAATGGGCTGACTTCGATCTCCACGACACTGATCGGATGAATCTTGTGTCCGCGACGCAAGGTCTCTGCATTACATTCAGACATTCCGATGTGGTCCAATTTGCCCTCTCTCTTGAGCTTTACAAGTGTGTTTATTGATTCTTCCACAGGGATGTTAGGATCAATACGAGCGCACTGAAACAAATCGAGACGCTTCGTCCCTCTCAATTTCTCGTTGACTAAGTTGACACTCCGGGTAATATTCTCCGGTCTGAAGGCAGCGCAAGCCTAATTGAAAAAGCGTGCTGCTATCGATATCGATACCAACTTACGAGCCATCTGGTTCGCGGTCTCTCGGTCTAAGTCCCCCCTAAGAGAAAGCTTCATCGTTAGAAACACAATGAACATCCCGATATTGGTAGATGCTTCCCAACTTTGATGGAAAGAAACGTCTTATCAACATATTCCGGATATTTCTCGAAGAATCTTGCGATCATCTCAAGGTTCGCAGTAGACATGTTGTGACCGTAGAATTCCCCTGAGATGTCGCATGGTCAAGGGATACTCTGAATGGTGTTTACACAACCAATCCACTGGTACTCACCTCCGTTGAGGAGCATCCTAGCATCCGGAGCTAATGCATCGATACCTGCCTTGATGGCTTCAAAACATTGCTCATCGGGCACAGGCTCGGTCTTCCACCTGGAAGAGATTGATTCGATCACCTTAGTGTTCTAGACCGAGTAGAAGCGCTACGGACGTCATTAACATGAGGCCATGCTGTGGTCAACGAACTGAGATCTAGACAGAGCCGGTTGTGCGATAGGAGGTGACTTACGCCGACTTCACCAACAACGATACCAGAGGCCGTTCCTCCGAGGTGGGTCGTTGCAGGAGTCATTGCGCGATGGCTCTGTGAATGACGAACCGCAGACCTATTTAAAAGCCCTTGCGCTGGGATTAGAAGCAAAAGCATGTGAGTATCAAGAACTTGTAAGATCCTGCAAACTTGGAAATAGTATCGCGCGGTGACTTTGTAAATATGCCCGCCTATTGTATGCTGTTCGACAAGCAGGTGACCCATTTGAATTCAAAGGTTCTCGGTCTAGAAGGCCATCATGTGAGCCAGGTCAGCTGTTTAAGATGCATACTTGTGCCGACTTCGCTACATGACAAGGGAGGGGACAGAATTCACGTCAGTGAATCAAATAGAGTGCACCCAAATATTGTAACAAGTCTGGAAACACATAGCGTCGATTGGTAAAACATAGTTGGGGTGGATGAAAGGGGTAAAGGGATTCGCCTCAAAACTTAATCAAGCAACTCCATAGAAGTGAGGTCTGGAACATCAAGAAACGAAAAATCAAGTGTCTCTTCCTTCACAAGTTGGCATAGCTCGTTCTCGAGGGTCGTCCAGCTATCCATACCTTGATCGCTGACGTTCGTAGGAGCTACCAGTGCCGGTGTGCGGAACAGGAACGGGATGGCAGAAAGTTCCATCAACGTATCGGGTGGGGCTCCGAGACGGATATACTGTGATGCAGCGGTATGCGAGTCCTTCTCCGAACAAAAGATTGTTGATGTACAGTCTCTGAGTTTCTTCTTCTGGATGTCTAGATGTATTCAGAGCGTGCAGTGGGGTATATAAGGATAACAATGATCGTATCACCTTTTATAGGCTTTCTAGAGCAGAGGACGCATGTAAATCCATCAAAAATTCCCCCTCGTCCTTGGCTGCAGACGGGGAGTAGTGGGTCATCTGATACCAGTTCTAAGATATATTCGTCGGGAACGTCTTCTGGCATGTGATTGGTGTCTCCAGAACTAGTACTCAGGGCCGAGGGAGTCAAAAAACGGAGACAGAAAGATGGTGTCACACCTCTGTTGCGGCAGATAGTAGTCTTGCTTGGGAAGAGCCTCCGTATATGCGCGTGCTTTAATCATTTTTGTCTCCGAGACCACGAATTCGTCACAAAGGGTATCCGAAGAAGCTTCTATGCGTTCCAGCTCGTCACCATCGGGATAAACCAGTGTGTCATCGGAAGGCGGGTCGAGAGGGACAGGCGACAAACGCTCCTGCTTTAGCCTGAGGGGCTCTAGCACGATGTAAGACTGCAGGGAGAGTTCGTATAGTCCGTCGTGTAGCGTTTCTCCGACCTTTTTCGCGGTTCTTCTTCTGCGATGGAACCAGCTATCGATTAAACGAGAGGGCGCATTTCGGGAGATAGCCCATGCTCTGCGGGATTGAATGGAAGGCACACGTGGGTTGTCTCGCCAAATCGACCATAGTTCTAACAGAACGGAGTCGGAGAGACGGTCGCGTACAGGCTTTCGCTTTGAGGCCTTTGTGTTGCTGGATCGCTCAGGGTGAGTTATGTGTGGATTGCCATCCCACGACGACTGCGTTGATTCCATTGAAAACAAAAGTTGGGCTAAACGGCAATGATATGGAAAGCTGATTAGAACGTTGCCGTTGAGTGCTGCAACTTGTGATCAGTGCATGGGGGTATGAAAGAGGGAGGTTATGGTGTGGAAAGGGGGGCGTACTACTATCACACTTTGAGGCTTCTCAATTACCGCCCCAATAAGCCAGCTGGTTGATTAGGCGACATCTATGTAGTTCTACTATAGATTAGAGGATATATGCGATCTAAGAAAAGCCAGGAGGAGCGTAAGATATCGAGACTGAGGGTATTTCCTTGTCCCTAGGTGTATATTCTAATTGCCGCGAAATCAAAGTACGCATAATAAAAGCTTGCCGGATTACTGTCCACGAATTCTGTAGGGGAAAGAAGGGTTCCCTGAGCAGGGCTCAACTAAACATCAGAGAACGCTACTTACTTTCGCAGGTATCTGGACAGCCAGAGCTGTTGTACACACTGCCTGCCCAGTCGCCACCTGCGAGAAGCTTCAATCACTACCACACAAATTGTAGACAGTGGATCATACAGAAGGTCAGATTGATGATTATATTGTGGGGACCGAAGTGGTTTGGGAAGTTGCACGTTTGATTCGTCCAAGCAGCCGCAGGCACACCCTTGAAAGCAGAGTTTAGAACTTCGATACGACTATTACTCATATTGCTGGAAGAGACACTGACCCAGGTGGATGTGTCGATTGTATCAGAACTCGAGTGAACTTGCTGAGGAAGCGAGCCATCATGTCGAGACCAGAACCATACTTTGATGTCGCTGATGGTACGCTCTATAGCATACCTATAAATACGATCAGCACTGATTGCGAAGAGGGACGGCTATGAGCTCACACTCCACCCCCAGCCCTATTGAAGCCGGGCCCGAAGGTAATCGGGTTGCTAGGATCTTCGGGGAACAGTACACCACATCCGTCGTTGCCAGTCTCGTACGCTGCGCAGTTTGAACCAATAGATTTTCTAGAAGACGGTGATGAACAAAGAATCGAATCAACATTGATACATACCCTTTCATTAGGCGCGGCGATGACATTTTACAATCTAGTGTAAGTATAAGTTATAGACCTGGATTACACGAATCAAGACCCTCATTGGTTCCAGTATGTAAGGAAGCGGTGTTCGGGGCCATGTCATTTACCCCTTCAACGATGTCCACTTCGCCCTGAAGCATAAAATGGAGTGGACTTCCGAAGGACTAAAGAATCAGAGAAAGACATACCTCGTTTGGCCAGTTATCCCCTACCTGTGAAATGGAGACGGAACTATGTGAGCACATCACGGATGAAAGCAAGGGACTTACTGTCCAGACAGCCGGCCATGTTCTAAATGAACAACGTTAGCTACAGATTTGAAGGGAAGATAACTTCGTGCTCACCCGCATCCCTCGGGCATGTGTCTCATGTCAAAACTAAAATGGTGTAGATATGAATATCGCAGCAAAGAGCTCATCCGACATACATTGCAGTGAATATCGTGTATGATTTTTTTGAGATTATGCGGACCGACTTTCTACCAGGTTCAGAGGACAAGACATTTGACGTGAAGTCAGCGCGTAATATGAACGTGCTATTAGTGGCATAGGTTAGATTATCCTGTTGAGCAGTCTGCCGGTCGACATAGACCCTGCAGGAGTCGCAACAGAGACTTGTCAGCCCAAAGAAATGCGGAGGTGGTCACGAGAAATAGATGACACGCACACACGCCCATGAGTCGGATCCGTGATATTGTCGAAATCAAAGTGGTCATAGAAGCCAGGACCAACTATCTCTGAAAATTTTTCATACTTTGCCGCTATAACACAACAAGCGAAGAGGAATATGGCGATGTAGAATATGAGAGACCTCATGGTTGTGAAAAAAAAGCGAGACCGTCAGCCTCGATTGCAACAGCATTTACCTGATTCACCTCGAGAGGTTAGTGCGCCAGCCGCCGATCGGCAGGTAGCAACGTTCATCGAAATAAGATCACTGAACGATACGTGGGATATCACTAGAATGTCGAATGTCGTGACTTGCTGCATAGAAAAGAAAAAACCGAGACATAAGTTACAGGCTCAATGTGAAATGAGCTGCCAGGTGGTGAGACATTGGCTTGGTCTTCGTTACTTACTTACCAAAGATGTGAGAGTTACGTAATCGAAAGTGTAGGGAAGTTAAAGACCGTTGATTGGTTGGTTTTGAGTTATGCGTCGACATGAAGAGCGTCTACTTTCCAGCACAAATCGTCGTCTTCATCCGACGACTCGTCAATGTCATATCAACCCTCTCTCTCACCAACCAGTATATCTTATCAAGACCGCAGCGCGACAGCAACACGTCAAGGCGTCCATCAACCGACCTCAGGCTCCTCTTTCAGCACGATCTTAGCTGGAGCTGGCTCACGTCCACATATAAGTTTAGTTGGACAGATCTAGTTAGCTCTGTCAAAGACAACCCCGCGGATCTCCATACATTGGGTATGTGTCAGCCTTCACATATAGACTGGTTTTGCTCACCAGCAGTGATTAATGGTCCTCGACACGGTCCGTCGGGTGTGTGTCAGCCTTCACATATAGACTGGTTTTGCTCACCAGCAGTGATTAATGGTCCTCGACACGGTCCGTCGGACAATAACTTCCGTAACACTGCTTAGTAGCGTCCAGCCCAGGTTCACTTTTGTCCCCCACCCTCCCACACGATAGGAGCAATTCTCCCAGTGGACCCTCTCATCTCCCTCCAGAGAACCCGGAGAGTCAGGACACCGTCCATCGCTTGATGAACAACCCTACACTGTTTGATCCAGTCAGAGCACCTCGATATCCTCTCGTACTCTGCCATGGCTTATATGGATTCGACGTCAGAGGTCCTGCGGCATTCCCTAGCCTCCGTGTGCATTATTGGTCTTCTGTGCTATCCATATTGAGGAACAAACTTGGCGCTGAGGTCATTGTCACAGCAGTACCCGGGATCGGCTCCATCGTCTCCAGAGCGGAGCATCTCGATCATAAACTACAAGAAAGAGCGCGAGGTCGTGGTATCAACCTTATGGCTCACTCAATGGGCGGACTAGATTGTCGTCATTTGATATCACACGTTCGACCGAGAGAGTATGCCCCTTTATCATTGACATCCATAAGTACCCCCCACAGGGGAAGTCCTTTCATGGATTGGTGTGCGCAATATCTTGGGCTCGGAAGACGTAATCGTGAGCCTCTGAATCAACCGTCGCAGAATTACGAGCATCAGACCCAACCCTCGGAGCGTCCATCTTTGACCGAGTCAAACAATGCATTGGAAAAACGAAAGCGCGAAGTTCTTTCCATGTTATCGCTTTCCAGTCTTCCTTCCTCTTTCACCTCTTTCCTCTTGTCCATCCTTGACTCGCCAGCGTACGCGAACTTGAGGACCTCGTACCTGAATGATATCTTCAATCCTGCTACTCCCGACGATCCTCGCGTCAAATACTTCAGTGTTGCTTCACGTGTAGACGATGTGAACATCTGGCACCCTCTCTGGCTTCCGAAGATGGTCCTAGACGACGCAGAGAAGAAAACCAAAGAACGTCTGAAAGCAGCGGCCCTAAACGAGCCCTTCCACTCCCATACCATCCCATTATGGGAACGGGAAAGCGAGTGGGGGAACGACGGACTTGTCACCGTGCAGAGCGCCCGATGGGGAGAATTCCTGGGAATTTTGGAAGGTTGTGATCATTGGCAAATACGAGGAGCGCAAGGGTTAGATCTCCCGTCGGTTCAATTGAGTGGCCTCACAAACCGTGTTACTGGAGATGGTGGACTGGTTGAGTGGACGAGGTTACTGGGTGCTTGGAAAATTCAGGAGAGAGGTTCTTCGGCAGGACTCGAACTTTCTCAAGCTGCCCCCTCGGTACGGGAGGCGAAGGAAGAAGTAAATCAGATCAGACGAGACAGTCGAGACGATCCTGTCGTCAAAGCTTCAACCGACAAGCTTTCCGCCGTGTTCGACTGGATCGTTGAACATGTTCCATCACCAGTGAACTCAACGCAGCCTAAAGACGAGCCCTCGGTGAAGAAGTATAAATCATCCGAAGCGACAACCAAGTTTGACTTGGAGAGATTTTACATAGCTTTGACGCGCAAACTGTACGAGGAGGGTTTGTAACATTAGGGAGGATACTATTCGGTACGAGAGAACAGCAAGATTATTTTTGTCGGCTGAGGTATACACTAAGGCCTAAGAAAGAAACCATCGACGTTCTACTCTACTTGGCAAGATCACGGGCAAAGTGGAAGAAGTTGACACTTGAACCATTGACACCATATTTGTAGATGAAGTGCGAGGCAACCCAACTCGAAAACAGGGCCCGCTGGTAAGATTCCGGGAGCCTCTCGAGGAGCGTATCGAGACCAATTCGGTCTACCAATGTCTTGGGAATGGCCTTGCGCATAACGCCCTTCCTACTCGGCACATCACTAAACAAGTCGGAGCTCTCGAGTTCAGCTTGGAGATTGTTGAGAGAAATCGACAGCTCATCGGAAATCTGGGTGCGAGCCTTCGCTCCTTGTAGACGACTATGCTCATGCCAAATACATTGGAATTCGGCAGCTGCATTCTCCGTGATCTTGGCCTGAATATCCTTGACGTAATTCTGGTAGAACTCGGAAGGTTTCCCATCTTTGAAGATCATGAGATCGACATATTCCTGGGTAGACAATGCAAGACCAGCAAGAACTTCGAGAGATGAGCTCGTCACACCGCCTTTGTTTGTACTGGAATCCTTGAATAGGATAACCCTGCGTTTCTCTAAGTGGAGCCGCGCTTGTTGCGTGATGAACAGATTCGCGCCTTCGACAATGTATTTGAAATGAGGCTTTCCCTCTGTGTCGGTTAGTGCAGCAACATTGGAGATGTTTACGGCCTCAGGACGACCACCACAGGGCACAAATAGGTCCGCCTTGAACCTGAGATGGGCACCGTTTCTGAAATCTGTACCATCAAGAATGACTTCACCAGATGGCAATTTGACATCTTGCTCCTCTACCTTCACAAGATATCCATCTTTGCTCAATTTAGATTTGTCAAAGCGGGCGACGGGTACTCTCAATCTGGCAAGGCGGATGAGCTCTTCACGATTGATGCCTGCGGGGTCTGCAAGAACACCACTTCCATCGATGACCGCCACAGTCTTGTCCGAGCTAAGTAGGATTTCATCTGTATCAATCCTTGAGAAAAGCCAAACATAGGATGAAAGTTAACGACATACTCGAACCAAGGTCACCATCTGTCAAGAGAATTTTTCGTCAGAACAGGCATCAAACCAGTACAGAGATGATCTCACCTGGTCCACCAGTCTGCACCTTAGTCACGTCTTTCTCCCTGAGTCCAAGCTGTCTATAGATACCCAACACGTATTGTCGGATCGATAACGAAGTCATTCCGTAAGTGTCATGTGGTACACCGCCAAGGTGCTCAGCACTCTTTCCAGTGGTAAATGACTTCCACCATTTCTCAGCACCACGGTCACGGGCGTGCAATGAGGGTAAAGTCAGCATTTTGAAATTATTATGTTGAAATACGCTCTTACATGCTGCCCAATCCATCATGTCCGCGGTTCCCTCTAAAATGAAATGTCAACATAATATACCACGCGAGAAAAGGAGAAACACCAACCGTCCGGTCCGAAGAAGAGCAATTCAGGTCTACCATCATAAAGATCTACTAGAGGTTCTTTGATTCCAGGGGTTTGTCCTGGGATCAGCAAATCTATGATAGCCTAGACAGAATCAAAAACAACGGCCAACGGGTATTTGATAATACTTACATCCACATATTTCTCGAAGCAAAGCCTCGGACTAACTCCGAGGCTAAAGCGCCGACTGTTCAGCTTCTAATCAGCCTGAAGGAACATAGACAACGTACGAAGGCAATATTGTTCCCTTGGCACCTCCTTCGGGTATATCTTTGTTCTTCAATGATTGTGTCGATGCTAACCCATAATTCTCGTCGAACAACATTCTCTGGTTGACGGAGTAGTTCTCCTTGTTCCTGGACATGACAATACGGATACCGCCACGTGCAACATCTCTGAAACGGATGTGGAATCCACGAAATTCATTTCCAATGACAAAATGCATGCCAAATGGTTTCTTCGGATATTCGACTTCTGGTAGGAATTCTGGCGCAAGACGGAATGAAAGAGCAACCTTTGTGGGTTGGTAGAAATTAGTCTTGAGGACATGTTTATTGAAAATCAAGAAGCTCTCCAGAACTTGCAGATCTTGCTTGTTTAGAACAGTCCGCCTAATTTTATCATACAATTCTTCGTCTGAGAGAGGCTGAGTGGTCTGCAATCGCTGGTAAGAGAGGGTAGGCATGAGGGAAGCATCATCTGCAGCGGGGTAGTGCATCATGGCAAAGTTGACATAGAGCAGGCGAATCAGTTCCGAGTGAGCATGGATGACCTGGGCGATACTTTCACGCGTAAATGTCTCTTCTCTGAAACGCCTCTTGATGTCATTCAGGACCTCTGCATGAGATGGATTTGACTCGTCTAGTACGTTCTTGAGTTGAAGGTATGCAGGCCCAAGGCGGTTGCAGAAATGCTGTGCAAAGATCCAACCACAGTAGGCGTATGTAGCCTCTTGAACTGCATGGTTGGAGTTGTCAGGATCAAGGAAGAACGGATTGTCGGGGAGACAGTATAGGAGTGAAGCTTCCTTCATAACCTGGAAGATTGAATTCTCGATGGGCGCAGCAGTCGAATTGGGCATTGGATTGAGGTATAGGGATATAATAGTGATCCCATTAGAGAATTGTTCCACATACTTGCGAGTCGAAAATAGTTGATAGTAGTGGTAAAGGTTAGAAAGCGCACTGTTGGTGAGAAACGGTGAATATTCATATGATTACGGTACTGGAGACCTACCTAAAGAAACGAGACGTTCCGCCCATCTTGTAACCGATAACGAGACGCCTCTCACGAGTACCTTCGACTTCGAAGACTTCCATGACAGGTCCATAACGACTTTCGACGTGCCACATTATCCTCTGATAGATCTCAAGAGTGTTTTCGCTGGCTTTCTCGAGGAAAACAGGATCGGACACAGTCCGAATATCCGTGCGTCCATCGGTGCGACTTGATGATGGGGGTTGAGCTGAGAAGTGGCATTTAGTGACGAAGTAACAACGCAGCTGTTGCGATGCAGTCGCGGAAATGGAGCCTGCCGAGCGGAAAGTTTCTAGGCGATAGCAATTTGTCGGGGTAGAATTGTCAAGGAACAATGCATCAATCCTGGTGTATGTCCGTCAGCGCCAACAAACAATACACATGATGATGATACAAAGTACCTGGATTCACAAGTTGAGCCAGGTCCCTCGGTGGAGGTCAACCCAGGGGGACTGGTGTGAATGAAAGTAGCGCCATTTCCTTTCTCGTCGATCCGCTCGACGTCGATAACAAGCTTGCTTGGGTCGTGTTTTGAGAACGCGAGGACTTTGGCGCCAAAGAGCGCGATGATATGATCGCATATCACGGATGGCGATTCATTCTGAAAATATGTGTCGTCGATGCCGAGGTGGGAGTAGAACCAGTTGACCTCGTTAGCGACGAGTTCCCGAGGGATGAAACCCTTGTTATCGAAATAGATCAAACGATGATCAACGTATCAAAATAGCGATGACACAAACCTTGGCCGCGACATCAGCTTGGACCTTGGCGCGCTGCTCTTGCTTGCCTTTGAACACGGGTGTGGTGTATCCTGGGAGGTTTTTGACACGTTGCAAAGATGCTTCGCTGTTCGTCCTAGAAGCGCTGCCAGATGCGTATGGGCCGTGCTGCGTGTTAAGGTCCTGCATCACGCCAGGGTTTTGACGAGGTGTGTTGAGCGTTGGGGTTAAGGACATTAGGGACTAAGGGGTCGGTAGGTGCTAAAGAGTAGTACGGAGAGGAGGTTGAAATATGAAGGAGACACGGGCCAGTATTTATACCCCCACGGACGTCTAGACTACAGCTCTGTCGCCGGTCACACCAAGATCCGATATATTATCCTCATACCGTCTGAAACGCAGTTCCCACTCATTAGCCTAGCTAGCCGTCGAGTGCGCTGATTATTCGAAACACAAAGCGTTCGCGATGCGTGTTGATGCATCACTTGGGCTGGGCGACATTGAAATTGTCGGGTTCCTGCGCAGCCTCATTGTGACGGTACCGGATAGTTGTCTGTTCCGTGTCATGAACTCGCATTGACTGGAGCAATAAGCTGACAGCTGACACTTACGTCCTTGCCCACGTATTATCATTTAGGTTGCGAGACACCGCTCCTCGGCTGTGACTTACCACTCTCACAGATCCATTCAATAATTCACCCCAGTTGGCGGTGCAGGTTCAACGACCTACAAGAACATCATATAGTTCTTAAAAGTGACTATACACATACGTTCGATTTTAAACAGTATATACAAGATTCCAAGTCCATTTCTCCTCCTCGGTATATATACGTTGATAGGTTACTGGAGAGCAGCCAGCCCGTCACGCATGTATTCTTCAAACAAGGACTTCCAATCTTTGTGCCATCGGCTCAGAGCAGGTCTGCCTTCGGCAACATCAGCGGCAGCCCACATGATACGCAGTTGATCCTGCTCGCGACGAGTTTCATTGTCAGGGCAGAGAATGTAGAACTCGCCCAAACGGACGCGATCGAGCATGTAGAGAACCGTCTCTTCGGCACTCCATGCACCTGCCGGTTTAACAGCTCCAGAACGTGCGGTCAACCCTGTGAAGGTCCATCCGGGAATGAAGAGGTGTGCTGTGACGTTGCACGAGGGGCGTTCCCGAAGCTCGTAGGCCAACCCTTCCGTCAGGCTCTTGACGGCCGCTTTGGTTGCATTGTACGCTGGGTTACCCGGAGGGTTCGTGATGCCTTGCTTGGAACCGGTGGTAATAACCATGGCCTGGTTCTCCTGGTGCAACATGGAGTGGAACCGATTGGTCAATTTGCCCGAGGGAGTACGAGATGACACATAAGGGTACAAAAGTGTGCTGCACATTCACAACTCTGAGACAAGGTCAGATGAGACCTTGATTGCGAAAATATGACATACCCAAAGAGGTTAACCTCGAAGGTGCTTCGCCAGGCATCGAGCATCTCCCACGACTTACTCTCTGGTCCGATGGCCGCATTGTTCAGCAAGACGGCAACCTAGTGAATCATGAACCAAATTTAGCAATGATAGATCAGATCGCGGCAAAGATGGCGCTGATGGCGTAGACAACTGACCTCACCCCAAGCTTCGTATACCTTGTCACGCAAGCGTTTAACTTGGTCAATCTTGGAGACGTCGGTGGGGATTACAAGGACATTGTTGTCACCGACGATCGCTGCAACTTCTTTACCGGTCTGGAGGATGATATCTTCTGTGATATCCGCAAGGGCGATTTTTAGTCCCAATCTGACGCCATCCGTTCGACAAAAGCATCAATAGATAGACGCCCAGTGGAGATAAGGTGGAGATACAGTAGTTCAACGCCGAGAAAGATGGTGGATGAGCCGCGAGTGAGATGAGAAAGAGGACGACTACATACTTGGCTAGCTCGATAGCAGCAGCTTTTCCGATACCGCTCGCAGCACCGGTGATGACTGCGACCCTACCGGCATGGAGGACTGGGTGAAGTTCGCTATCGACGGGAGACATGGCTTCAAAACGTCTGTTCGAGGGAGTTGTACCACGAATGGATGGACGGAGAGGAGATGGACCGCGGTCAAGAGGCATTCTAAATGTGAATCTGGGATGTTTGTCAGCTGGTGGATAAAAGATGTATCGGACTATCATCGCGTATAAATACGTTTGACCTACCGGTATTCCTGATAGAGGTCAAGACAACCTGAAGGTCGAGTTTACAGTTGCTAGAAAGACAAAGAGATCAACAATGCACTGCTGGATTCAACCTCCTTTATATATCCCATACCGGCGACCGTTGGGAACTTGTTTGAGCTCGATTTGAGCTCATTATCCAAAATTGTCGGTACACGCTGACAGGCTGCTGACTAAACTGCACCACTAAATTCCCAGTCTGCACATGTACGATTCACATTCGAAAGCGTGTACAGTATGTTACATGGGGTAGTATAACCAGAGTCAATTCCGTCCATAGCGTGCTGGCTTGTGCCAGATACATAACCGACCTAGAGAGCACACGAACACAACCAGACGGGATAAAACAATCAACATAGTTTCGCTGAACTTTCCCTCCTCAAACGTCCTTGGGGCCTTCGCCATTGTTGTTGCCGCCTGCAGACATCTCAATGCCCATCCTCTTTCTGACGACCTCGAACGTCTTCAGCATCTTGCGCCTCGCACCTAGAGCAGCTACCCCCCTGGCCTCCAAGCCCGCATCGTCAAGGAGGACCATATCCTGCCATTTCATCTTCTCAAAGTTAGGTGTATACTTGTGCAGCCTCAGGCTCCTGAGCCAGGCTGGGATATCGTGAAGTAGTGCAGGGTCAACGTCCTCGTCATCCTTCTTCGTGCTGCCACCTCCGCCAGCGTTATTGCCTGAAGAGCCTGTCTTCGGAAGACCAGGAGACCGACCACCACCGCGGCCTCGGTTATTGTTGCCCTGCATCGCAGCCTGCTGGAGGTTCAACCAATTCTGTTGAGAGAATCCCGCAGCCATCTGAGCGGCCAGCATCTGTGCCTCGGGAGTCATCCCCATCGCATTCATCTGAGCTTGGAGGTTCAACATGTTCATTTGGAGTGGGTTCATACCCGCCAACAACCCAGCAGACGGTAGACCCATACCAAGTCCTGGGCTACCCAGTCCTCCCATGTTGAAACCACCCATACCCAGCCCGTTCAAGGAGGCGTTGACCTCCTCGCCAAACCGGTTGGGAGTGGGTAATGCAGGGCTTCTCGCACCATTCCATTGTCCCTGTTGAACACCAGCGAATTGTCCATTGGTACCAACAGAACCCTGCGCTGGGTTCTTGCGCTGATTCGATTGCTGAGGAGGAAGGAGGTTTCCTTCGTTATCGTAAACATTGTTTTGGTTCGCAGCCTCTGAAGCTGTGCCATTGTTATTGCTCGAATTTCCTTTCGAGGGACGACGGAACGACTTGGGGTCAGCCATGAGAGGAACCCGTGGTCCAGAGCTGTTCCAGTCGTTGAGTTTGACAGCAGCAGCATCGAGATTCTGAGCATTTTGCGCATCCTTGTTGAACATTGGAATCAGGGGCGTGTTCACATTGCTCGCCCAACTGTCCCCAACCATGGGAGATAGAGCGTCTCCACGAGGGGTTCCCAGCGAACCACTGAATTCCGTGCTTTTGGGTCTCGAGCTGTCACTGGGAACAATGATATCTTGAGCGGGGGAGTTTGTGTTCTGCTCGGCGACTTGGCTCAGGGCAGAACCCCAAGTAGTCCGGGTATCGCCACTCCCAGTAGCGAGAATGGGAGCCGAGATGCGATGTGCAGCATTGCTCGCCTTGAGCTTCGCCCTCTGCTGAGCCAGAGTCGCGGCTGCATCGTTAGTAGATCCCAGCGCGGCAGAGTCAGGAGATAAAAAGTTGGAA
Source organism: Chalciporus sphaerocephalus (assembly GCA_038094055.1). Classification (NCBI taxonomy): domain Eukaryota; kingdom Fungi; phylum Basidiomycota; class Agaricomycetes; order Boletales; family Boletaceae; genus Chalciporus; species Chalciporus sphaerocephalus. Next base: position 696,649 of record JBBPTH010000001.1, read on the forward strand.
GTAGAATCAAGAGCAAGGGACTGTCTGTTCTGGCTGCCGCTGAAGACACGAGGGGACGATGGCATGGGAGATTTCAACGATGGTGACTTAAGGGTCATTTGGGCAAGTTTTGCTTCCATTTGGCTTTGCATCGAACCTCCGACGGCGGGGCTAAGCAAGGCAGTCATCGGATCTGATCGCGCCATTTGCTGAAGAACTGTGATGAAAAATCTGATTTGAACCTGTGTGGACTGCTGCAAGAGACTGTAGAGAGCAGCAGTACGCTCTGCCTCGGAGAGGACCTTGAACCATTGTTCTATGGCGCTCAGCTCCTCCTTGAAATTGACGTCCAAAGAAGCTGCAGCCATGTCCTCAAGGGTTTCCTCATAGTTTTGGAGGTTTTCGAACCACTGGTCAATGGCTTCTGATTCTGGGGTTTGGAACATGGTTGCACTGCCGAGTAACTCGCTGGTGGGACGAGCGCCGCTTACGCTGCCCGGAGGTCTGGGAGAGACGGGGCCAAGAGTCTGACGTGGACCCATGGAAGCGCGAGCATTGGATGAGCGCCCGTTTTCGGAATTGAGTGGGGACGGAGAAGGACTTGAAGGAGGGCGAAGAGTTGCCATAATATGCGATGTAGGAAATGGGATTGAAAATGTAGACAGAATGACAAGATCCGCTAGCGGTGGACGAAGACAAAAAGGATATGGGAAGATTGAATGACAGATAGGCTGGGGGTGATCCTTGAGAAAAAACGTGGCAAAGGTGTGTGTGATATGGAGTCAAGTGAAGACAAATGATCAAGTTTGAGAAGTGAGTCTCGAGTAACGGCGTCCTGACGTCGAGAGATTGGACTTTGCTAGAAACAAGAGCACGAGCCGTCGCAGTGAAGAATGGCTGCGATGGGTGCTACGTTGGGTCTAGACGAGACCAGCGGATCCTGCCGGTCTAGGGAATGCAGAGCCTGCCTGTGAACGACGGGATATTCAGGCGAAGGCGTTGAGTCGGTGCAAACGACGGACGACGAGCGATAGACAATGAGGAGAACCTTGCAAGCGGGAAAACAAAAAATATAACTTAATATTGATTTAGCGGAGTCTGAATTATAATCATGTCCTTCGACCGAATCCCTATCATGCAAGCAGCTCTCTCTGCCATCGACCGTGTACATCTCTGACCTCGTCGTAGTGACCTTGCCAATGCGACTAGTTCAGATCCCCTCGTCCGTGCTACACTCGCTGCAGAAATTCGTGACGCCTGTGTTAATGTCGGCTTCTTCTACATCAAGAATCACGGGATACCGAACGACATCATTCGTGGTGCAGTTACCAGTGCAACACGATTCTTCACTCTCCCCACCGAGTCCAAGATAAAGTTGGACATCCATGCGACACCAAATTTCAAAGGTTACACACCCCTCCTCGGTGAAAACACGAACCCGGATAATAAAGGCGACTTGCATGAAGGGTTTGACCTCGGTTGGGAGGACGAAGACAGCAGTCAAACGCAACCCGTGGGACCTATGACAGGGGCTAATGTTTGGCCAGACAATCTTCCCGGCTTTCGAGAGGACGTCCTTGCATACTAGTAGGTTGGTGTCTGTTGCTTGTATGCCACTCATAGGACACTGCACAGTTACGCCGCTGTGAAACTGGGGCTATCTCTTTTTCCTTTCTTCGCACTCGCCCTCAATCTCCAAGAGAATTTCTTTCAGAACAAAGTAACCAAGCCAGCGGCAATCATGCGACTTCTCCATTACCCACCACAGCCCGCTATTCCTTTGGAAGGAGTAGAAGGCATTGGGGCCCACACAGAGTAAGCCAACTCACCGATGACTCTACACCTCTCTTGACCCTGTCCTATAGTTACGAGTGCTTCACCATCCTGTGGCAAGATACTGTCCCGGCGTTGCAAGTCATGAACACCGCAGGGAAATGGATAGATGCCGTACCAATCCCAGGTTGCCTTGTCGTCAAGTAGGTGAAAATACTCTTACCGATTCACCCGAAACTTCCATTTGGCACGTAGCCTTGGGGACCAGTTTGCCCGTTGGACCAGTGCGTCAATACACTCCGGACTTCATCCATAATTATTCTAATATCCTTGGAGATGATGTCTTTAAATCAACCCTCCATCGTGCGATGAATGCTTCTGGTGAAGAAAGATACTCAATCCCATTGTTCTTCGGCACAGACTATGATGTTAAGTTGGAGCCTATTCCCGGCTGTGTCACTAATGACAATCCTGCCAAATATGAAGTTGTTACTGCAGGAGAATACGTGAGGTCTCGTCTGGAAGCGACGTACGCACACTCCAAGGCAATCGCCTAGAAATCGTCTAGAATAAGTATCCAAACATGGTCACAACACACCGCACCTGTCCCATTCTTGAATTTACGCTCAAGCCACCTTTTGCTTGGTCATGACGAATGTTGATGTTGGTGTTTTCCGCTGCACGACCACTGTCCTCTGAGGACAATGGACGATCGATCAGCCTCTATCAGCCTTATCATCATTGCTTGAAAAAGCAGCACAACGCCGTTACTTCCGGAGTGGGTGAGCGAGTGACTCATGAAGGAGAATGTATCATAGCATCATCTATGGCTGATCCTCTTTAAACATTTTGCAGCAGACTAAGATGAATGATCGGGAACAGGCTAAACACATACAAGGGGCAATAGGACATGCTTGTAGTGCTCTACACGGCCGATCCGAAATTGTGATTAATACAGAGAGCATGACCAACTAAGAGTACCAGTGAGAACTGCTTCAGCATTAGATTGAATGAGATAATTGGTCCAAAAATATTTCCAAAATTTAGCACCGGCTGCAGGACTTGCGCGAGAAGGCTGGTGGAGTTGGTAAGGGAACCAAGAACCACGGATAAGGTCGTTAATAGGAGCTCGCGAATTGACCTACTCTACCACCATCAACTAACCACACGGCTCCGTTTACATATCCGCCGGCACGTCCGGCAAGGAAAAGTATGGGGCCCGCTATCTCAGCCAATGTACCAGAACGTCCAAGGGGAACCATCTGGGCAAGGAGTGCAGGTGTGAGGTGGTCCAAGTTCGTCATTTCAGAGGGAGCAAGCAGTCCAGATCCGTGAGAACGTCATCATAACTATCTAGCTTTGCGTGCTTACCAGAGGGCCAAACGCCTGGCTATGGTCAAGTCGAAAAAACTCCTCAGTCGAGACAAAGAGAGAAAGATGATAAACTTACACATAAAACATTACTTCGTATGTTCCAATCGGCGAGAAGATTGGCAAGCAACTTCCCAAGATGTAAGCACGCATGCTTTGCGAGCGTATAGGAAATTGAAAGGATCTGTGCGTCGACTCTGAAGGCACCAGAAGACGAGATTGTTATGACTTGAGACGTCGGCTGCGGAAGACCAGTGTCCGGTGCCGCCGGTGCCGATGGATCTGATGAGGATGGCGAGGGCGGATACGAATGATATGGCGTCGAGTATCCAGATGACCCTGCTGTATCCCCGCGCGACTCCATCAGCTTTGCGGTCACTTTCGGAGGTAAAGCGCCCCGCCTCAGATTTCCGAGATGTAGCAACTCGAGAAATGCGACTGTCGTGAAGTAAACCGAGGTTACGTTCGTTTCAAAGGTCTCCGCAAATCCGGCAGATCCACCCGTGTTCCAAAGAATATCTTGGTACGATTTTATTGAAGGCCGCGTTTCTTCGCTCGATTCTACGTCGTCCAATGGAGACGGTAGTTGAGGGGGCAGTATATTGCGAGCTATCCCGGCGTTATTCACAAGAAGATCGATATACCCATGACGAGATTTGACGGTCTGCACAATCGCCAAAAGAGATTCACGAGATGTAACGTCCCCTTGAAGCGGAATGATCTTGCCATGTCTGTTGTGTTCCGAGGCAGCCTTCTCCAAGGCGCTGAGGCGCCGTCCAATGATATAGACGGTGGCACCGTTGTGCTCCAGTGACGTGGCGATCATGAGACCTATCCCTTTATTGAAGCGAACAATGGTTAGCGTTGACGTGCACGACTCGCACCGGGACGACGATACCACCTGTGCCCCCACCAGTGACCACAGCAACTTGTCCTTCTACATCAAACAAAAACGCTGGATTGGTCGACGGGTTCATGGTCAAATTTGCGGGAATAAGAGAAGAGAAGAGAGCTGGGATCACAACCGCCGGTGGGTAAAAAAACTAGTCGCCGAAAGAAATGGGACGTGGATATGGATTATAGCGTTATAGCATCCCTTGATCCCAATTTGACCCTACTGAGTTGTGATTTAGGCGGTGAATGTTATGCTGTAGCTAGCTCAGGGTTGTCAGAAAATGGTTCATGTAGGCATCTCCGGGGTGGTTTTTATCTTGCATAACCTTATGTGATGTGGCAATGACTGATAGCCAATAATCAATTGGCCATCAGCTTCTGAAGCGAATCAAACTCTGCCTTATGAAAGGAACCGACCGACTCGAGACAGCTCGTGTTTAGGTCTCTCCGAAGTAAACGTCCAACGTGGAGAATACAGCATTATTTTGTACCAAGCCACGTTTTCGAAGAAGCTTCCACGGTCCCGACGCTCGTTGCTTTTCCCAGGCGGCGCGTTCCAGAGTCATCCGAGTCTCACTTGAAGCTGGAGAGCTTTTGTGAAAGGGACCAGAGCGACACGGTGCTGTATATCAAAAACAGACTACCATACGATGCATCTATAAACACACAAGTGCAAACTTCAAGAAATACGGGTGATGACAAAAAAACCATGGTCGAGAGATTGATCAACTACACGAGGAAGCAAAGTCTGTGGTCGAGCGATAGATATCTTTTTATACCATCATCATGGCGAGCCCTCCGATAGCAGCCAAAATGGACACCGCGACTGGCGCACAGGTCCCTAGTGCAGAGTTGGTCTGTGTCGTACTAGTACTAGTGGCTCCGGCTGCACTAGCAGAGTCAGAAGGGGTTATAACAGTACTCGTTCCTGCTGCGCTGAAAACCCGGACGTAGCCGATCTCGAAATAGGCGTTGTCGTAGTTAGAAGGAGAGCCAATAACATAGTCATTATAACAGACACCCGAGCAGGTTTCGTTGAAGATGGCAGGGTTACCGGCAAAGTCGCCGCATAGTGTTATATCGAAGATGAGGTTCTGAGCTTGGAAGTACGTCTCAATATTGCAACCTGTGTTGGGCCAGTTGGCGACTGGGATACCGAAAGAGGATGTATCAATTGTGGAAGCGTTGCTTGACAAGGAAGTTGGTATCACGGATCGCTGTGATTAAAGTGAGGCATATTCGGGAACCAATAGTACAAGCACTAACCTGGAAAGCCCAGATACTACCAGACGACAAGGAATATGAGGCTCTTCTCGACTTTACTAATTACTAATTGACCGGCGTACCTAATGCCGCTGGCCGCAAACTCGGTTACAAATGTTCCTCCCTCAGCGTTGGCAAAGTCAGAACCGAAAGAATCCGGTGATGGGTCTACTACAAGGCAACCCTGGTTCTCATTCGCGCTATACGAGCAATTAGTACTGGTGACTATGGTCGAGGTCTCGTTGGGTGACTGCTGATTACATCCAGGCTCAGTGTGCAGGGACATTTGATTGTTGGTCTGTAAGTTGACACCTTCAAAGGTGTCGATTTCGCCTCCCTGAGGCCACTGAGGAGCTTGACTATCAGAGTTTCAATGGGATACTTTGTATGGACAGCTAGGTAGAGCCACAAACCTCCACCAGGCCGGCCAAACAGAACACTACGACAGAAATCAGATCCTCGAACAGGAGCTGATTGACGATCCACTTACACCATATGGGACATGATACATGTCCGTCACAAAAACGCTGCCGATGGCAAAGCTGTCGTTACTGGTAATGCGGACAGTATTTCTTTTGTAATTGTATGGAACCTAGTTAACAGGAGACATGCGTGAGCATGTAAGCAAAACCCACACACGATCCTATTTACCACTGTAAAATTATCGACTCTGATGAACGCATGCTTCGTGTTCTGATCGACATATGCAAGGTTATCAGCGGCCGCAGTCTGGGCGGAAACAAAGCTGCATAATTCAGGATACCAGTCGTCATAGTTTGCGAATTGAGGGACCTACATGGCATCTCCATTCGTTAAGTTGTCATCTTTGAATTGATGAGACAGCGATCCAAATGCGAAAACAAGGTGAATCATTGACTCACAATTGTTATAGAAAGTCCAGTCGTCGAAGAAAGTAGTTCCATAATACTCTTTGACTAGCGAATATTGAGTAGCCGATGTGAAAGGCACTGAGGAGAGTGCAAGCACGACGGGATAGAGCCAACTCTTTGACAATGAGACGGGCATCATGGAATCCGCTCAGGACCAGTCACTGAACGTTGGAACAAGGAGGAAAGATAGAAGCTGAACCGACATGGATCATAGACCATAAATACCTTTCCGTGGCCCATTGAAACAAGTTATTAATGTCACTCTCTGATCGCAGTAGTTGCCAGCGACAGGGCTCCTTACGGATAGCCTGGCCTATGGCACGTGCAGTACATCGCAGGGTTTCATGCGAGGCTAAGACCCAAAAATTGCCGGCCCAGTACCAGGCAACTTTTCGGAGGTAAGCCAGTGTTGTTAAGAGTCGAAGAAAACCATTAAAGTCCCCGGTACAACTTGAACGGTTTCCAGGCGGCCAGAGAGCGATGATGGAAAGAAGTTCGGGCAGTCTTAGGTACTTAAAATAATTGAGTGGCTCAGCAAACCTGTGGTTTACTACACCGCCTCAGACTGATAACATTGTCACTGACACAGTTCTTCGTTAACACTGCAGAGTGCACGGCTCCCCACAAGTTCACTCGATTATGATTTGACAGTGATAAGAAACGACTACCATAAATTGTAACTGTAAAGATCATTTGGTCTAGTAAAAGTTTGTACGAAGCTCGCAAACTACATCATCGTGCTCATGCGTACCGTAACCAAGGGTACGACAACTACGAGTGGATCGTGAAAGCAATAGGCTGATAAATTAAGAAGGGTGCATGTAACGCTAGTGAATGGGGCCACCAAATCAATGAGAAAAAAGGTAAAGAAAAACATATAGCAGTCGTCCCTAATACGCAGACGAGGCGCAGCTGGGATCTGTATTCACGCTACAGTGCAGCAACTAGACGGAGATCATTGCGAACGATCTCGGTCTTTCTTCCAACATCCTCGAAGTAACCAAGTGCCTTCTTTGCCTTCTTCTCTAGCTCCTCTGCATTCTGGACATCCTTGCCCCTCTCTTCCATAGCCGTCCTGAAGCGTTCACGAAGGTCCCAGGACGCGAGCCGCAAAACCTTGCGAGTCTCACGGCCGACGCGTCCAGCATGAGCATTGACAAATAATTCCTGCTCGGTAGCGCCGTCTTCGACTTTCATCAGAGAAGCACGAATGCGTCGACCGATCGTCTTGGGTATCGTGCTGGGGAGTTCCAGAATGAAATACGCGGTTGCGCCGACCACCACTGCACCAACCACAGGCGCTGCCCATTTCCTTGCTGACTCGTCGGCGAACATCTCGGAGACGCGAACAATACCGTCAATGAGTCCCCTCATACCAATAACCTTGCCCCCAATCATCGTCAGAGCTCCCACACCGACAGAGAGAACGCTTAGTACGGTCGCATTCTTCTCGCTAATATCGTCCGTGTCTGCTTCCCCGCCGAAATGAGTCCAAAGATAATGATTGAAGTCGAACAAGTCAAGGACGGTTGTGTCCAGCATGTCGGAACGCTGTGAAAGACCGATCCCAAGGTTGTAAACGCCACCTGCAACGACAGCGCTGGCAGTCACGAAAGAGCGACGACCCCTGGAACCTTGCTTGCCCGATCGAGCACTGAACATAGCCTCCGGCATAAAGACACGGCGCGACCGCTCCACTCCTTCGGGGAGGTATTGATCGCCCAGCGTTTCAATCTTCTTAACTCCGGCGGTAGTGGTGAGACGAGCTTCGTCCTCTGCGAGCTTGACTGCAGCATCCAAGCTTGCTAGCAGAGCTTTGCGCACGTCGCGAGCGTAGTCCCAGATATCGGAGAAGCCGGGGAAAGGGGGAAGACTAATGGTGGAGTCCAGGGCAAGCTGTCCCTGACCAACGCGGTCGAGGGCAGTAGAGAGAATAATCTTGGTCCTGTTGGCAGTCTTAGAAGCTCCAGATTCCTCGACAGCCTCGAGAGCATCCTCCAGACCATCTTTTTCTCTCTTCATCTTCTCAAATACAGGTTTTGTCCGCGCTAGGTCGCCCTTCGCACGATCAATGTCCATCCTTGCGACAATAGCATTGGCGCCAACAAGAAGATCGACATCGGTCAAGAGATTGGACAGGTATGTTGATGCGGGCTGAAGTTTCGACTTGGACCGCTTGACAAGAACGAAAGAGCGTAGTGAAGATTCGAGGTCGTCGAAAGCGGGGTTAGCCGTGTATGGGCGGAGTGCGGCAGCCGAGTCAACAAAGTGGACAAGGTTCTGCGCGTCCTCGAATGTGCCGGGACTGAGCTCCTTGATCTGTTCCAAGACAAGCCTCTTACATTTCTCCTTGTTCTTGATGTGCTCGAACTTGTTGACCACGATGAATACGTAAGCCTTCTCGTTGCTGGCGTTCAAGAGGAACTCTTTAGCTGACAAGGTGAAGTGATTTTCTGCGGAGACGACAAAGACGATGACGTCAATCTCTTCCTGGCGAGTAAAAAGTGCAGTAGTCTTGAGACTATCCCGGTTGAGACCAGGAGCATCGATGAGTGAGATGTCCACGACACCGTTATTGAGGAGAGACTCAGAAGTAGCTCTGCTGTCAGCGAGGTATATCTTCAACACTGGTAGAAGGCCTTCATTATCTGTTACGATGCTCTCCAGGTCCGCAAGAGAAACGCGTGAGAACGTTGATTCGTCAGCCAAGGAGTATGGGACACCGTCTTTAAGGACGTGAACCTCCTCGACCCCATTGTTCTCAGCTGCATCATGCACTTCACAGAATGCAGTTGTGCAAGGCTGTTGATCAACAGTCATGACCTCGCGACGAAGCAAAGCATTGACAAAGGTGGATTTCCCGGCATTGAGATCTCCTGTGACCAAGACCTTGGAAGACGTATCTTCGACACGAAGCCGAAGTTTATCCATGTGTTGAATAGCTGAGCTAATTCGCTCATCGAGTAGGTTGGCAATTGAGCCTTTCTCCAGCTGTGAAACTAGGGAAGCAGGAGAAGTCGACGAGCCGTGGGGACCAAGTTTGAGGTCCAGGCGAAGGATACTAAAGTCACCGATTTTGTCAGGAAAGAGCCCCTGGGCGTCCGCCGAGTCTTCGGCGTTCTCATCTGCAAGATTACCAGGGGCTTCCTGGGTATCGGCAATCGATGCTAAAGTGACGGCGGACAGTCCGTGACGGGATGGAGTGTAGACAACTTCTGTCTGATTCGATGGGTCGTCGGCGAAGGTGAGAGAGCGGCGGATGGAGCGACGAGGCTTTGGTTTCGAGGTACAGGCAGAGTCGTTGCTAGGCTGCTCCTGGAGTGTGGGATATCGAACGACCCAGTCGTTTTTGTTGAAGCCGCGCAAACCCGTCAAGACCGTCTTGGTTTCATCTATTGCACCAAGCAAGCGATCTTTTTGCTCAATATACTCCTCTTGAACATCCTCTACTCTGAGTTGCCCGTGGGCATTGACTGGCAAGGAGGTTTCTTTGCCAGCACGCATTGGCAAAATTGACCTTGAGTTCAAGAATGCTACTGGTTATGCCTTGGGGGACACCTTGAGCTCAGTTTACAAGTAGGAGGTCCAGTGTTCGGGTCATCCCACGCTTAGTCAGGAGCGATTAATCACGTGGTCATATAATCCGAAATCCGAGCCGTCAGAGTCCTCGATCTTCCAGTTCTCATGATTATGCCCCTTAGACCTGATCCGATACGACCAGATGTAAGTGGGAGAATTGTTGGTCTAGACCAGAAATTTGTGTGATCATGCACTGCCTGTCCCTTGTCCGAATCCGCTTGAATGTTTAGCCCCAACCCATCCAAGTTAATGCGTCGAGTAGCTCGCAGACTCGGACCGTGTTGGGTTGAGGTGATCAGTTTCTCCGAGTGATGATAACTTATTCTCCCTCCTGACTGATTTCGAGGCGTACAATGATACTGGCTGACACCAGGGGATACTACAGTTTGGGATGCGACGCAACTGAAGCGGAGGTCCTTGCCAGTGTTTGCATGCGATGACTAAGTATAGATCAATGGCCATTTCAGTTCTGATCCCGTCGGCCGAGTACCCAGAGCGCTGGACTCCCTCTTAACGAATCCATCTTCTCCGGTCAGTATGTCGACGATGCGGGCTGTGTTGATCAGGGACGGTAAAGGTCCTATTGAAAATCTATATATCGGAGATACCCAAAAGCCGGTTCCTAAGGATGGACAGGTTCTGGTCAAGGTGAGAGCCCCTCCACCGCAATCACAACATATGACCGCATTATGGGCGCTCTTAGATCTTTGCATTCGGGGTGAATCGTATGGATCTCTCTCAACGTCAGGGAGGGTATCCCATACCTCCTGGCGCGTCCAACATTCTTGGAGTCGAATTCTCTGGAACTATCGACGAACTTGGACCCAATGTCACCAAATGGAGTGTAGGCGATGAAGTTTATGGGCTTGTCGGTGGTGGAGCATACGCCGAATATATAGCATGTAGCCAGGGGTTGTTGATCAAGAAGCCCGCATGCTTGTCTTGGGTAGAGGCAGCAAGTATTCCAGAAAACTTCATCACAGGTGAGTACCGGGATTTGACGGTTTGACGCTGCATATACTAGCATCGGGCGTGCCATGGCCTGATCGATGTCATCCTGTGTCCCAGCCTATCAAGCACTCGTCAAATACGGACAAGTGAAGAAAGATGACCACGTTCTCATCCATGCTGGTGCTTCTGGTGTGGGGGTCGCGGCAATCCAAATTGCACGCACGTTCGGCGCGTGAGTTCATCAGGGGCCATCTCCAAGTCTTATTGCTGTGCATCGAGACTGCAGGCTAACGCCGGACACAGGAATACTGTGACAGCGACAGCATCGAGCAAGGAAAAGTTAGACTGGCTCCTTTCAATTCCAAACGGGGCAACCAATGCCGTGAACTACACCACCGACGATTTTGCAGAGGAAGTCAAGAAGACGACCAAGGGTAGAGGTGTCGATGTCGTAATCGATTTCGTCGGAAGGACGCACTGGGAAAAGAACATCGATTCTCTTGCGATTGACGGAAGAATGACCCTCCTCGCATTCCTGAGTGGAAGCGAAGTGCCTTCGGTCAATCTAGGGCCGATCCTGTACAAGCGTCTCAAGATCCAAGGGTCCACACTGCGATCTCGCAGCTTGGAATACCAGACAGAGTTGATTAACAGGTACGTTGACCGTGTCACCCTTGATTGTCAGACTAGCAACGTGTTCTGCAAGTGCGAGCTTCCAGGAAGTCGTCAACAAGATAACAGGGGCCGAAGGGAACGGGCCGATGCGGACATACATTCACAATGTTTGTGTCTTCTTTGAGGGTGCTTTCTGCATCTGACCCCGTCGGACACGGACAACTTGATCGCTTAGGTGTATACTTGGAATGAGATCCAACAAGCTCACCGCGAGATGGCCGAGAATAAGAATAGGTGAGTGCATCTTCGTAGCGCAGAGATATATCTTCACCTCGAGTTGCCTTAGTGGGAAGATCATTGTCACCATCAACTAGGCGAATGACAGAGATCCTACAGAGATATCGACGGATTGTAGGCGTTATCACAATCGTCATTTTACCAACTTGTATCCAACCTGTACTTGTTGAAAGTATATGTGTGTGTTGACAACATGAAAAGGGGACAGAACCGTTCACGATGAAAACGATCTTTACGATGTAGAATTCATTAACTCGAAATGTGAATGCCACAGGGAGTGATTCGCCCTGTCAAATCATCCCACCGCAGACAACCGGAAGAAGTGCACCCTCCGAAGGTCTGCAGTCAATACAGGTTGAAGAAGAAGCAAGAGATCGTCGGCACGACAACATCTGACTTGCGTAGTTACCTGACTGCACCTGACTGATATTTAACCAGAAATTACACGGTAGGGTGAGATGCTTGCCTTGAATGCTCCTCGGGACCTCGGGCTACTATGTAGTGGAGACGATCCGACGATCTACTGGTCGAACACTGTAGGGGTCCAATTGGAGCTGATTTCGCAGGTTGACTCATGTTCGCCGTCGAAACTTGAAGACCGCTCCCGCAAAAATCAGGCACCTCGGGGGATCACATTCATACCCAAGGGAGCCGTTACTATCAGCGACCCGTACAGCAGCACCTTGAAGGAAGAGCAGGATGAGTAACACCACACAGCAGGTATTACACAGCAGGATGACTCAGACGGTTAGTCACCAGTGTGATGGTGTTGCCCATCGTCAAATGTGAACAATCCAAAGGCAGTGTGCGCCCATTAATCTCAAACACAGATGGATCAAGTCAAGGGCAAGGGGAAAGGAAGTTGACGGATGTGATAGTGAGTTACGCCGCCACCAGGGAACGTTCAACGTTCAATGTTCAGCGCTAGCACCGATTTCGAGGGCAAGGAGGGATCTCACCAGTGCAACAGCCACTGATCTGTTGGCGGGAGTGGCCAGTAGGAACGAGTCTGGCTGTGTCTACAAGTTGCAACTTACCTCACTTTCGGGTTGTTGCTGCCTTGTACTCGAAATGGACATCTCTGGCGCCAAAAGCTGCGACTTTGACCCTTCTCAAGGGCGTTCCGTGTGAGCAAACTTTAGAATGGATCGCGGTCCTCTGTCGGTTCCGGCATGCCAAGGTTCGAGGCATCTCTCTTGTTTCAGCACCCGTCACCCCCTCAGGCTCACCAGTACGCGACTCGGAGGCGATGTCACTGGGGTATAAAAATCCACAAGGGAGGGATCTTCCACATTCGACTCATATCCCTGCGTCCTTCTGTCAATCTCTCCATCCCTCGCCCATCCCATTGGCAGCATCGTTATTCTTTTCACAACCATGAACACCCAACACGGAAACTCTTCTGCTCAGTACCACGCTGCCTACGCGTCAACAAAGCCGACCAACGGCACCCACAGTCCACAATCGGGTCAGACAAACGTTGACTCGAGGGGTCACTCATACACCGCTCGCCACGCACCACAGTCAGAGCCACGCGAGTTCTGCAGCTCCGGTTTTCTTTTAATACCCTGATCCACCCTGATCGAGCACCAACATGCATCCGCTGCTTCCTGCGCAACACATGCTGCAATCTCATACCCGCGCTCTGTTCCCTCGGACGTAGAGCTCCCTGCTTCGCGCCGCGCCGTACCACTACCACATCATCATTCCACACTTCGAGTGTCCTTCAGCCACTATTTTTCTCAGCACCACCATATCTATCCATACTATGTCGATGCCTATTTATGGGTGCTATAATATACCTATCTCGTCACGCGGATCTTTGGGAGGAATGTTCTATCTGGGAAATATCGAGGCTCGTTGTCGTATGTCAGCTTTTTATGTATGGAAGGAAGTACTTTGTAATGCTCTCTACTTTTTGTCTTTGCTTGCACTGTTTACACCCTTTAGCGTATCGCATCTTACATTAGTATCACCCTGTCATGTAGCCTTTTACTGTACTCCGCTAGGTTAGCGATAAGTTTTAGTTGCAATGCCATCGATCTTGTTTCTTATCTATCGGGTCCTTGTGGCCGCGAGATATCCTCGCCAGTGAGTGAGGCTATTGGGTTTGCCATTCTCGAACTTACGAATCGCACGGAAATTCGACATCTTGATCAGATATTGTGGCAGAAAGAAATTTCAATGCGATTCACTGGCCGATAAGTAGAAGTAGAAGTGATCATCTTGGATGATACTCCCGCTCGAGTGATCACAAGAGAAGAGCGGAATTCACAGGACCGAGCCTTCCAGATGTTCGGCGATCCATATCAACGTTTATCAGCCAAGTGACAATCATCGGCAGCATACGTCCATGCCCATGGGGACGCGGCGCCATGTGCCCCCACCTGCGTAAGATGACCGTGGCTCGGACGAATCAAGCGTTCGACCACACTCTAGCAGACATATACATTGGTTCAATCAAGACATGCAATCTACTCGCGAACATTTTCTGCATTGCCCTTGATTCCCAAAAGTTGCAGATCGTCACAACTTCCCCCGGATTCCTGTTTGGAATATCCCTGTGAGCAGAGATCCGGAGTTCTTCGTTTCCCACCAAGCCAGGATGCAATCTACAATCTCGTCCTGACGCTATAGAAGATAGTTTACTTTGATAAAACCGCGGACCGCGATGAATCGTACTCAGCCCTGTGAAATTATGATCGGCATCCTCAATGAGATGTAGGTTGTGTGTTCCGGACGGTCTTGCCCCGAATGCACGCGCATAGATAACGGCGTCAAAAACAGGCACCGTTTTATCAGCAAGACCGTGGATCGTCAAGACATCTGTAGAAGACGGAAACTTGTCCCAGACGATTCCGGAGTTCCACTGCGAGAATTCTTCCAAGTCATGAGGGTATATCTTCTGTACGGTAGTTCTTCGTGCGACGGTAACGTTCCACTCATAATAACCCTTGACAGACCATTGTTCTTTGTACGCTTCGGCACCATCTATAGGTTGTGAAAATGCCATTCATCTTCAGAACATATCAAGTTCACCATATATTCGCTAAAAGTGTGACCGTTTCAGCTCGTGCAGGGGACGGGAACCGCGGGGCTCTCACATGCATTCGGTAACGTCCTGACACGTTGACTAGAGCACGTACACGGTTCCCTTCTTCAGATGTGCATAGCCAATACATCCCGACTACGGAGCCACGAGAATGACCGACAACCATGTCTACCTCATAACCATAATTGGCCCGAAGATAAGCCACGACAGTCACAAGGTCTTCTACATCATCGGCAAAGCCTCCCTGTCGCCACTGGCCTCCACTTTCATGGTTTCCCCGAAAGTCAAACCTAAAGGAATCGAAAGGAAGCCTTAACGCGAGCCGTTTCTGGAACAAATAATCTTTATGGCTGAGAGCAGATCAACAAAGTTGATGAAAATATAGAAATATTGCAGCTCACCCCATTGTTCCATGTAAGATCTGTTCATGATCCTCAGTATGAACTGTTCTGGAGCTCGAAGAGATCTCACCAGGGCTATCTTTCTGCCATTTGTGGGTTGGTGAGGCTCGAGCTGCTCCAGGATGCCCACAAGGGTAAAATCTCCCGCAGGGTGGGGTATATTAAGTTTGGTAGACTTTCTATCCACCATCATTGTCGTGGAACGGAACAAACCTGAAAGGGACGTAAGGTACATGGCGACGGCGCTGCGGGTACCGGGTGCCATAAATGGCAGGTCTAGTGTTCATCCGAGGCCAATCGACACGCGGATGGTCAACTCACTTTCTACTTGGTAGAGCTCACTTGTCTTGACATCTCGGTAAACTGGAAGTCTGGACGAGAATTTGTGGCGAGCGGGGGTTCTTCCATACTGATGCTGTGACTAGTAGCTGGCCTGCCATGCAGGCCAACTTTTTGCTAGACTTGTCCACGCATCTGGCTCGACTCCCACGGTGGCGGGGGTGGCGGGCCGGAGCTAGACACTACAGTATCATTCTCCACACATCGCCATCGCCGAGTCCACCACCGCTTTTGCGCCGAAGTACCTGCCCGCATCATGAGATGTTTGACCTTCGCTGTGGGGTTGGGTGCACTTTACAGCTCTGCTGCAGTTGCGGAGGGGGGATACGCTCGACCTTGGGAGCTTGTTCTCCGAGTTGACAGTGGTCCTGTCAATGATGTATGCGAACTCATCTCTTTTCGCTCAGCTCAGATAAACAAAGGCTTGCTCAGCCAAACGGTAGCCAAGAAAGTAACTCCAGTGCCTGCACCTCCTCCTCTTGCAACTCAGAACGTTCTGCGGTTGTTATCATATGACCCTCCGTCCCTCGTGTCTCAAGCCCAGTCACACTGTTCCAACGACCTCACTGGTCTACTTTCGCGTCTTAGGGATCACAGCCCATTAACACCAAGCGATAGTTCCCAAGTTTCATTCTCACGAGACGAGGTGCTCGCTCCTTCAGGTGTTAATATCCCTCCAATCGAAGTAATCCCACTCATCACTTCTGGTCCTGCTGGTAACCGCGTTGACCTGGCATTCTTTGCCGACGGCTATACTGCCAATGAACGACAGAAGTTCTTGGATGACGCAACCCGACTTGCGCGAGATTTGTCAACCAACCAGACCTTCTTCACCGTCAAACCCTTGCTTAATTTCTGGGCCATTTTTACTCCCAGTGAAGAGGTCTTGCATCTTAGCTGCCTGAAGCCTTATCCCCGCTAATGTCTGACTACTACAGAGTGGTATCGGCGTCGGTGGAAAAGCTAAAGAGTGAGAGGCCGAGCCATGTATATGATTGAGTGCTGTCCGCTGACGTTTCTTCTGAAGTACGCCGTTTGGTTTATACAGAGACGGGACGGAGCTTAGAGGCTTGTACGCCAATAACTCCGACGTTGTTCTAGCTGCCTGCGCTTCCCTTGGGGACAAGTGCAACTACGCAATTTTGTTGGGTTGGAGTCCCACTACCTGATTATGTTGTTATGACAAGCTGATGTTGCATCTTTGCAGGTAATGATCCATTGTATGGTGGTAAGCATATTTGTTCATGTACGATGGCTTTGTTGAACGTCCCTTAGGTATCGGGGGTGAATACACGTAAGCTTGCCAGTAAAAATTTCTAAAATGAAAAGATCCCGATTATAATGTACGACAACCACCGCCTCCCAAGCCAACGGTGCCCTTGTACTCCGCCACGAAATCGGCCATTCCATCATCGAAGTCGGCGAAGAATACGACGGCGGTTTCGCCTATTTCGGCGTCAATGCCATAGACGATCCTAGCAATGTTACATGGTCTCACTGGCTGACAAACCCGGATCAGCCTCGAGTAGAGCGCTCGGTGATGCCGATGCAGGCGTACCCATGGACGCTTCTCGATGTACAGAAGTTGTGGTCATACACGTTTTCGTCGACTGGCACGTACGCCCGCCATCTTATCAAGTTCTCCTTGTCTGGGATTCCTCAGGCGGAAGACCTCGTCGTGTACCTCGATGACGCTGATCTTCACTGGACACCTAGGAAGGATATCGGAGTGGATAGATGGCATTACGATTTTCTGTTCGACCATGCACTGAACGAGGGGGAGCATGTAATCAAGTTTGAGCTTCGAAATCCGGGAGTTCAAGGTCAAGCTCAACTTTGCAGTGTTGAGGTTCTAGAATACGGGACTCACGAAGAGTGAGTATTACTTTTGTCCACCACGCACATATCTGTAAATCTCCACCAGGTATAATTCAGCGGAAGGGTGTTATAGTCTGTTCCCCACGTCAGCCATCCATTTTGTTGTCGCAAGCGTGCTAATCACTGGAATGACTATTATAGATATAACCTTCACAACGAAACTTCATACAGACCCACCAATGACGACTGCCTCATGCGCAGCGTCGTTAAGCCCAACTTTTGCGATGTCTGTCTGGAGGGTCTCTGGCTCTCCCTGCTCAAACGTGTCGATCTTATAGAAGACTTGTACTTGACTTGCTCAGGTCCCAATTCGCAGACTGCCGAACTGGACCTCGTCAAGCTGGCGCAGTTCAGAGAACAGCCTATCAGCAGCGCAGAGAGCTATGTGATTGAGTGGTCCACGGGAGGACGCATTCTGGAAGATTTCACAAACCTTACCAAAGTGGAGTTCGAGGATGCTAGTGGGATTCACCGTGTCGATGTCACCTATCTTGTCGATGAAGTGCGCGTTGACCCCCAAGGGTACCTTCATGCCAGTAGAACCTTTCAAGTCACCTCTCACTCGTGTCATTGATATGTTCCAGTCGGAGAGTGGGTGTAAACACACAATATAGGCAAAATAATGGAATAATGTCACTCGTACCGTATGATATGCAATCGTGTAAGCCATTCTCGGTAAACTATTGCAGCAATAAAGTAAGCTCGACGAGGGTAAAGAGACCTAGAAAGATACTACAACCGGCCTGCTAATGAATGTGTGGGAGAATCCCCGGAGAGTGTGGGAGAAACAGTGAGAGACGTAGGTTGTGGCGAGAATTGACGAGGGGATCCACTCCGTCATGGTATGTATGAGTAAAGGTATACCGTGATGAGCGAAATAGGGGAGCCATCACACGGAAGGTACAGAAAAAGAGCGAGTTGCTGCCTTTGCGATGAAGAATGCCCTGTTGAGAAAGATGAAAAAGATCCGAAGAAAAAATCATGAGAAGTGTGTGAGAAACTAAGCGCGCGACGAACAAGCAAAATGTACAAGAAAAAGCAAGGACGTCCAAATACCCATATATCAACACAATCACATAATGGTGCATTTGCAGCATCCACCACTAGCGTCCTCATCATCGAGTTCCGTTCGTTGTCGCTCAGGCATGTCGGAAGACGGTCGCGTAACGTTGATGGTAGGCACCGTTGGTGCCGGATTGGTAATATAATGAGAGAAGGGTGCTGGAGAGTCGGGTGGCCGTGGGCACTGTTTTCGAGGATCGGATCGAATGGGCGCCTCCGCTTCAAGAGGTAGTGGGATTGACCGGGGAAATATCTCTTCTTCCTTCTCTTCCTCCTCTTCTTTCGGTGGTTCCATCTCGGATTGCTCCGGAATCTGACCAAAGTCATCCAAGGGTATTTCTTCATCAGTGCGCGGTCGATACTTCGTGTAGTCGAAACCAAAGGTGCCAGGAGCCTATAGTAACAAGCAGGGAAGATGGATTCATATACTGGTACTTGCGACAGTGTTAGAGGACACACGTACAGGTTTTATTGGTGACCCTTCAGGGGGCTTCGGCCGAGGACTACCATCAGCATTCTCGTATTGATCGTCTAGTCCCTTCTTCCTTGCTACGACAGGGAGTACCACCTGGATTGGACGACGATGTGTAAGAAGGAAACAATTCCATAAATTGTCACTGACCTCATCCCAATTGCCGTCCTTTTGTACCGGTTGCGTCCATGTAGGTATAGCGTCTACCATATCTCCGTCTGGGGTAGGATATGTTGCAACAGAACTCCGTGGGTCATCCTTCCGTGACGTTGAAGGGGTAGTCTTTGTCTTGGTTTTCGGCTTCTTTGGCGTGGGTGGAGCGGCCGGACTTTTAGCACGACGCTTGGTTTGTGACTGATCGGAGGACCGCGATACCGGGGATGTGGTGCGTATTGCGGTCTGTGTACGTGACCCCGATTGTGGAGGTGATGGTATAGTGCTCTCCGCACTAGATCTCAACGTCGCCGAGGGAGTAGTGGAACGCAAAGAACCCGAGGGTGTCTCAGTGTGATGTGGTCGCTTCGGCGTGTCATTAATATCTGGAAGAGGACGAGTATTCGTGGGCGTCTGGCTACGACTTGGCGAGGTAGCAGCGAAGGACAACCCTGGTGTTGAGGCACTGAAGCTTGAGTGCATCGTGTAGTCTGCATCCGTACTAGCATAAACATCGTAAAACGACTCGGGATCTGTGTCGGGATCGATTTCAATGTCCGTTGGTGGACTCTCGTCCAGGACCATGCTGACATCTTTGCTGGGATGATCATCAAGATATACACTTTCGCGTGTTCCGGTACCAACGCTATCTGCTCTTTTCCGTCTGCGAGTGGAATCCATCTGAATTGTCGTGTCTCGGGTTTGGGTGCGGGTAGCCTTTCGGAGATTGTAGCCGTAGTTGGCAATCTGCAACATCTCCATATGCTTAGCCACCCGGAGCTCACCGACACCACCATTTCTGTGGACGTCACCCCTATACCAGTGCTCGAATGGGCGCTCCTCTGATTCGGTTGAAGGTCTTGGTTCTTGATAAACAGGTTCTTGAGCTCTCGAATGCACCGAAGAGGCAGCCGAAGAAGCCGAAAAAGGAGCTGGTTCGTTCACGATGTCCGAGGCTTTGTGACGGATAGAAGACACTGTGGGGGTGGTGGAATGAAGGTTGCTCTCTTTTGCAAACCAGAGATCGGGAGACGTATCGGGAGTAGGTGGATGGTATGCTTGTGGTAGAGTACCATTTCGGCTCTCGGTTCGCTGGGCAAGGTTATGTGCATGACTAGATGAACTAGTCGTTCTTGCGCGAGCGGAAATTGGTATTCGGGTCGGTTTTACGTCTGAAGTACGTGGTGATGTAGGACGGGAAGATTCTGGTGTGGGGAGAGGATTACCGTTTGGGTAACTATTTGGAGGAGGAGAATCGAAAGAGTGAGATTGGGAGTAAGTACGAGAGCGCTGGGGAGGAAGACGGGGTGAGGAAGAGGACGCGCCGTGGGCGCGGGTATAGGAAGAAGATGCGTCTGAACGAACGTCCTGAGGCGCTCTGCTTGACTGTAGACTGGGTCTTGGTATCACACTGTTTTTCCTAGGTTCTTGGATGTGACGAGGGGTGGAGGGATATTCTCTCGACGAGCGATGCGTATGTGAAGGAGCGGGTGACCTCTGAGAATCGTCCACTGAAGATATGGACGCGACAGACATGCGTTTGGCGAGGATGCGACTTTCGCTCTCAAGTCTCTTACGCAGGGTTGGCACAATAGTGTCGTCCCATGTTGGCAGAGCAGACTGGGGCGTCGCGGTCAAGGCCATGAAATTTGGAAAGTTGTGGGACGAGACGCGAAGAGAACAAGGAGCGGAATATGAGAAAGTAAAAGGTGTAAATTACGACTTGATAAAAGGAAGACGGCGACGGGTCGACCAGAGCCAAGGGAGGTCGAGCGTAACTACCGGGACAGTTGGTGTGTAGCTGACCCTAGTAACTACTTTGGGGTTTTGGTTCTTTTACGACCTCAGCCGCTTTTCCTCCTCCCCCTCAGACTCCCGTGTGTACCGTTCACCGTGAGTGTCATACGTCTCTACTGTGGTCGCTAATCTCACCGCACGCGTCTAGAATGAGCGCAGCAGCAGCAGCACGCCCATCTGCACGCGCAGCGCGCATGGTCCCCAGACCACCACGGATAAGACGGTCACTCCGCAAAGGCGAACGCGGTCTGCCAATTCCCCACGTCGACATCACTGTTCGCGATACCGCTCCATGTCGTCTCCAAGAACACTACTACACAACCCTCCAGGACAACCTCATGTATATGACCTATATACACGAGTCTGGCGTTCGTCCTCCCACTCGCGACGTCCGTCTTAGATTCGACATCGACGACCCGTACTCCAAAAACCGTGTCAACATTCCCGTCGGTGGTAACCGTCTCGGAAAGAAACCTGCTCCGCCCACTACCCCAGAAAACGTCGTTCAACTAGAGAAAATCGTTCTCCACACCATGCTCAAAGAGGCAATTTCAAACCGTAGTGCTCTTCTCCCCGCAATCGCGTCGTTCAGAGCTCTCTCGGGCGAGACTAAACATGGTGGAGGCCGTCACTCTTCGGAAGGTGTGCAGATTGTCAAGGGTAAAAAATCTGTCAGTGGTTGGGTTCGCCCTGGTATTCCCCTTGGTGTCAAGGTGGAGCTTAAGGGCCTGAAGATGTACAATTTCATCGCAACCCTATCAGAATTCGTCTTGCCTCGGTTGCGCGAGTTCAATGGCATCGTCATGCCTCCATCATCTAGCAACATGCAGACACCAAGCGGAGTCGCAGGCGTCGTCTCCTTCGGCTTGCCACCTGAAGCATTGGGCTTGTTCCCCCAGATCGAGGTTAACTTGGAGGCATACCCAAAAACGCACGGAATGCACATACATTTTGTCACTAACGCAAGTGGTCAAGGTGCACAGAACAAAGCTAGGGCCCTTGTGTCAGGCTTCCAAATCCCCTTCGTTCGCAAGTAGATTGATCATATCCATGCTACCTCATAATATACATCGCCCATCTAACTAGTTTGTTGTTCCGATGCTGCATGGTATGGATAATTAGGGAAAAACTCCTACGGTACGTGCAAATGAGAGTGTTGCGTTACTGCCAGAGAGAGATGATTAACTAGACGGAGTGGATGACGAAGACGAACGAAATAGAAAGTAAAGTTGCTGTAAAGTGTACATGGTATGTTCTGCTGGTCCTTCACCGGCGGGTACTGGTTCCTCCCTGTTGCCACGTTATGTCTCCAAGTCTATGTCGTGATGATGATTGTGACCGTTCGATGCCTAACCGCGATGATACAGCCGGTCCCAACGGAGTACCAGTCCCAAGCAATGCCGACGTTTCTGAAGCCGTCCTCCGCGCTTTCTTAGGTGCAATGATCGAACTGTTCTTGGGTGTATCTGGTCCCTTCAACCCAGACTTTCCAGGGACAGGTTTAAGCGCAGGAGCTAGTGCAGGCAATATCTCTCTCGCCAACTCCCGCACGAGAACTGCCCCGTCCTCCTTGCTCAACTTCGCCACGATTTCATGCAATCCGTATCTCTCTACCAGGATCGCACGGTTTGGGTGCACATCACAAACAGTTCTCAAGATACGGAGGAGGTTGAGACGGACAACGGCACGACTATGAGAAAGTCTGTCGATGATGCGTTTGAAAAAAGAAGCTTTGGCAAGACCAATAGTGATCAAGTTTGAGATGCGACAGATCTTGAGAAGTGGGTCTAGCAGGTTCTCGAACGAATTGGCCTTGGCAGTGACAAAACACTTGAGAAGAGCATCGAGTGAATCCGATTTGACGAGTTGATCCTCAATCTTGGCTGTTTCATCTTGCAGCCTGCGATACAAGTCAGTATGTTGCTCAAATGGACGGAACTCTTCAGTAGACAGACCAAGACAAGATAGCTTCCAGTGCACTAACTTGGAAGTAGGGATCTTCCAAGAGCTTCAAATATAACCCCAGCCCATTGTGCTGCCAAAGCAAGTTCCGACAACTCTTCCCTGCGCTTGCAAGATCACAAAGAATGGGTAAGGCGAACTGTTTCAAAGGCGAGCTTGTCTCAATGACACGCTTAAGGCATGGGATGATACCCGCTTGGGCAGCCTCTTCTTGTCGCGATTTGTTCAATCGACAGAGGTTGTAGCACGTTTGGAAGATGTGGTTGGATACCTCAGTGCTATGTGGACCAGCTCTGTCTTCGTCAAGGAGTTTGATGACTATCTCGATTGCGTTAGCGTTCTGGAGGACCTCAAGCAGGTTTGGGTTCATCGACAAGTGCTTTACCACCTTAAGCATCTGAACCAGACTATCACCGGTGAGCAACTCGCAAGCGCGCATGAGTCGTCGGATGATCTTCCTTGTCCCCATGGCATTCCGCACATGTATGTCGTTCTGCGTCACCTGTGAAAACACTAACAAGATCTGTATGATCTTGTGCTTCATCTCGAGAGCGGTCTCGCTTTGGCTTCCCATGACATTCAAAAGGGCGGAAGACAAAGGGTCAAGGAGCCCCTCCCGGATAAACATACGACAGAAGTCATTCTTAGTCGTTGGGCTTTGCAGCTCGAAAACGCTTCCAATACCGTTAAGAGCATCTACGACAAGCTCAGACTGCTCCGCGTAATCTTCATCAAGCAAGTCAACAAGCACTTTGAGTCCACGACAGGATATGAACATCTGGAGGGTCAGTACTGACGTATGACATAGCAATCTGATGAAGTTGGAGGCCTCTGCTCTGCACTCTGAGGGATACTTCTTGGATGTGAAACCCATCATCACAGGAATTCCGCCAATGAGACAGAAACTCTCTAGAACACCGAGATCGCCTGTGACCAACAAATTGATGATATGAAGCAACTTCATCAAAACATCCCGAGAACATTTGCCTTCCAAGACTTCTAAAATAGCTAACATCCCATGGGAGGAAACCAATTGGAATAGCATTTCTGGGTTCTCGGTTATGATGTTGATCAATTGATCACAGGCATCCCGAAGTTGGAAGTCTGGTGCTGAAGGTGTAAGCTCGTCGATCAATTGGCTCACCATGCTGCATAAACGAGCATGCTTGTCACGTTGTAAATTAGTTTCAAGATCGTCTTCAGCGAAGCCTTCGTCGATCTGAACTGCACATCAGAACCCAGAGCACCGAGCCTGACGAAATGCAATACCTCAGCGAAAGGGTCATCATCGTCAGATTCATCCCCGAGCTTGTCCTTTGTCTAAATTTATGACACCTCGCACGACAAGAAAAAACGTACCCAAGACTTGCTAGAATGGCGCGTATTGAGCTGCAGGGTCTGCATCGGCTGTTCCAGAGTAGTGTTACCCACTTTGCCAAATACGTCGTCATAGTCCTCGTCATCCTCCTCGGTATATTTACGGAACTCGTGCGATTGGCTGGCGACCCGTTTGGCTTCTGATCTTCCAAATGATCCAGAACAACTGGAACCAGAGCCGACGAAGGACGATGATCGTGAGTGTGAACGTATTGATCCAGATGGTATACCATTTGATCCCGCAGGACTCAGTGACGGACGCGAGGGTTTCTTTGAAAGGCCAGGAAGCGGTGCTGACATAGGGCCAGGAGAATTGGGGGTAATACCAAGGGTTTTGATATCATCTGGATGGAAAAGACCACGGCGTACAGAGTTCTTCATCTTGAAATCGGCAACCTTTTCTTGTAATATGATGTCATCTTCCTCCGATGCAAGGTCTGAGTAGTCTTCAACAATTGGGACAATGTCCACCGCAGGTGCTTTTGCTAATGGAGTCGTGCCTTGACCACCAGGGCTACGAGTGGGCCTGATTGTCTGCGCATTGTCATCAACCTCTGGTTTCTCATCTTCGGAGGTCGACTTCTCCAGCGCTTGCAGCTTTGAGAACGACGGTTCATCTTCAAAGTCATCATCCCAATTGTCTGTCTGCTCCTCGGGTTGTTGAAGGACGAACGCCAATGGCTCACGAATCTTCTCCACTAGACCTACAGGCGCTGAAGGCTTTCCCGCAGCAGGGAGGGCGGGTGCTTTAAGAGGCGCAGTTATGGATTGCTGTAAGCCAAGGACAGAATGTTGAAACAAGTTGACACTGGGTTTATGATGCATTGGACGGGTGGGCGACGGAGGAGCCTCACTGATGCCAGCACGACCACCGTGCTTGGACGTGCGCGAAGGCGATTTCAGGGCCTCGTTCCATTCTTGCACTTTAAGGACAGCTTCGTCATAGTTATAATTGCTCGTAGGACGCTTTTGAGCGCCAGATGCACTTTGGGAACTACTTCCTGGATGACTATCCTTTGAAGCTAACAAATTCATCTGCTTCTTCGCCGATGCCATCCAGGGGTGCTTCAACAACTTCTTCGCGGATATCCGCAAGTTGCAATCTTTCTGAAAACAGTGAAGAAGAAAATCTTTCACTATCGGAGATGCACCTTCAGGTATGGGTGGACAATCGTCTTGCACGATCCTGAAAAGTGCGGGCATCGGATCGAGGAAATGGTATGGCGGTCGGCCTTCTAGGAGCTCGATCACTACACAACCAACACTCCTGAGGTGATGGGGTGAGAGGGTGCATTACATATATAAGAAAGCCCGAAAATACCAGATGTCGGAGGCCGTAGTTGCACCCGATTGTTCGATGACTTCCGGTGCCATTAATATCGCCATGTCAAGACGCTGCGATAGAAAAAAAGAGATAACCTACTCCAGTAAGGGCTTCCGACAACAGCATCATCACTGGCTGCACCAGTCGTGGTAGAACTGGCAACTCCGAAATCTGCGAGCTTGACACAACCATCCTTATTAGTTAATATGTTCGCGCCTTTGATATCCCGATGTATAACACCCTGGTCGTGGAGATATACAAGACCTTCGAGAACTTGACAGATGTAAACAGCGACAAGATTCTCGGGAAACTTGCCGAAGCGCTTGCAGATATTGTGCAGGGATCCGTTTTCGCAGAATCTGCCAGCCGTTAGTCAGGAACATTTCGATGGTCAGAAACCCGTACTCGAGGATGATGTACAGGTATTCTGGCGTCTTGACAAACCCTTTGTATTTAACGATATTGGGGTGCTGGATCTGGTCAGCAACGACTATCCGAGTAAAGGAGAAGGTATATTACATTGAGATTCTTGAGCAAGTCTATTTCCGACTATAGAAAGCAGTGAACGGAAGGTCAAAGGCCGAAAGTGGGGAGAGATCACCATAATCTGCCCTAGCTCGCCTTTTGGGATGCTGCTTAATTGGATTTCCTTTACGGCGACAGTTTCACCAGTGGCCCAGTTAAGTGCCCCTGCGAGACGCAATCAGTTCATCTTCTTCGCGCGGTGATGGGGAGAGATACCCCCGGTATACCTGGCCAAATGCACCCTTTCCAAGGGAGTCTCCAAGTTGCTGGGGGGTTGGACGTCAAGTATAATCATGGGACAGAAACCAGTCGAACTGACGTAGTCATTCAGTAACTTTGATGTGTTCCATTGTTTTCCGGGAGTAATCGCATTTGCCGGAGAAGACACCATGGCAGTATGACTAGTAAACGGAGGAGGGTGAAAGGTCTGG
The DNA here is from genome assembly GCA_038094055.1 of Chalciporus sphaerocephalus. Taxonomy (NCBI): domain Eukaryota; kingdom Fungi; phylum Basidiomycota; class Agaricomycetes; order Boletales; family Boletaceae; genus Chalciporus; species Chalciporus sphaerocephalus. The sequence goes on from JBBPTH010000001.1 coordinate 723,034, forward strand.
GTAGGGTGATCAAAAGAGTGCGAACGCTGTGGAACGTGGATTGGACTTTATATAGCGAATTGGGGATAATAGGATTGAGGAAAAGGAAAGAAGTAGAGAGAGCCCAAAGGAACCTTATAATGATGCGGATACTTCGAGGTCGCGTCCCGCGCTGACGAGCTCTTGACTGTACTGAATCCAATTTGAACCCGAGCTCAGGCTGCTGCACCGACACTCAGCCAGACCATCGCACTGGACAGATTCGGAACTCTGTAGCAACTTACCCTCGTCCAGCACGTGATCACGCGGCCTCGGTTGAGAGAGTGATACTTGGGCTATATGCAACAGTATGGGCACAGTATAATACATTTTAGAGCGATATATATGGGCTCGACAAGTTAGATATAATAGCTACGCAGTTCAATGTTCAGGACAACTCCTTCGTCTGTTCTGCTTTATTCAAGTCACATGCCAGTGTTCTCGACATTCTGCGGTCCTTCTTTGCTCGCCGGACTAGCCGGTGTAGGAGAAACAGTACCTTGTGTTAACGTTCCATCGTAAGAAAAAACAATGCTGGATTGTAAGCGTTCGGGAACAAAGCTGACATCGTCGGGCAACAAGGCAACACTATTCTGTCCACTCGGATACTAGATAGATGTTTGCCGTTGACAAACGTGTTCTTGGACGAGGCATCGAAAGATGTGCTCTACAAGGTGATCCGCTGCTAATCGTCAACGCGTGGCTCCTATAGGTTCCGTTGGAGGCCACTCTTACGGGGAGTTGCTTGGGACTCACAGTAATTCCAGCCTTGAGGCAAAATCACGTCACGCCCAATTTATTATCAATCGTTAACAAGCCAACTTACTGTGCCACGATGTTCTTCACGCCTTGGTCTGCATGAATAATCATCTCCATTAATGCAAGGTTTACTAATACAGCAAAGATCACGCTGTAAGACGATCCTCACCTGTAATACAATATCCCGTCGGCGAGCAGAGTACGAACGATCCGACCTGCCCGACCAATGCACTCTATTGGCAGTGTCTTTCTCAGCATTCGCGTAAAAATAGTTGTATCGTAGAGAAGAGGTAACCACCTACGGGCGGAGGCAACTTTGCTTCTGTTTAAGGTTAGCTCTTGGAGGCATGTTTAGCTTCTGTGTACTTAGAAAGACGAGCACTGGCATGCTGTGCAGCAGATGCTCAGCGATTCGCACCACAGTTTAGTCAGAGACTCACAGTGTAACCCCCGAAACGTGCTGAACTACTACATAATGGTATAATCATGTTAGACTTTACCCCGTAGAACAAGATGTACACACCTTCTCCGTGGTGAGTAGCCACGCATTCACTCTGCCGATCCATGCCAGGAACAATAGTGCAAGGTTATACGCAACCAGGCTCTTGTTGTTATAGACTGCACGAAATCTACAGCATCTTAGCTCAGAGTGGCTGGTGACGCTACAACCTCATAACTGGGAACTCACCGAAGAGACATGATCAAGCCGGCCACCTGTGTGCCAACGAAATGTTGACGTCTAAATAAGTAACGACTCAAAGTTCATCGTTATAAGCTTGATGGCTCGCTTAACGTCTACCACGGAGCCTGAGAGCCAGTCAGCGAATATACTCAGGTGATAAAACCGAAATTTTTACTTCTATCCCCTATCCAGGGAGGGCGAAATTTGCTGAGTGGCTGGCTCACCAACAAGATTCACAACGATTCCGAGCGGCGTAAGATATTGATATTTATTGTATATATGCTGCATCTTACTCACGGGCAAGAACACACTCTCGGTCAAGAGCCTGGCCGGGCCCTGGTTGGCAGATTTACTGTGTGTATTTCACGTCACATCCGGATGACTTCGTTCTCTCACCATTTATTTGCCCAGCTGAATCGTTCGCTCACTTGACCTTTGCAAGATCCTGTGATGCACTCCCCGGTTCGAGCGACGGAATCCAGCGGCCCGAAAGCCCGGGTCCTATATTATTGTTTCGAGTCGAAGCAAAGAACGAAGTTCCTAAGTAAACAGCGCTCGATGTCGTATTTATTTCTTTTTCTAACTTTCCTCGTCATCCGTGTCCGGGCTTTGTCACCGCGCTACATAGCATGCCAGCTACAAAAGCCGAGCGATGCATCTGCACTCTTGGGATGCCCAGAAGGTACCTTGTACGTTTCGCAAACTGATCCAACAGCCAACTATACAAGCATACAGAGTGCAATTTCGTCGCTTCCAGCCACAGGGAGCGCAACTATTCTCGTTGGAGAAGGTGAATATTTCGAATCCGTTAATGTCACACGCACTGGTCCTCTCACACTCTTGGGTCAACTATCCATTGAAACGGCGTTTGTCTCAGCCGGGAATGCATCAACACGCAACCTGGTACACATTTGGAACAATAAATATGTCCTTGACAACTCTTCGGGTGCTCAATTATTCGATGATGCTCTTACAGCGGTATTGACGGTCGCACCTAACTACTCGGGAGCTTTAATTGGGGCTGGGACAAATGGCGCTCCTCTCCAATCATTCTTCGGAAACCATGACTTTAAGGCATACAATATTGACTTCGAAAATCGAGCGGCAAATTACTCCATTTCACAAGCGTTAGTAACAGACATCTCTTACGCTAACGCGTCCTTCTATGGATGTGTATTTGCGAGTTACCAAGACACTTGGTACACGGGTCGGAACGCTAGTACATATGTCGTTGATAGCATCATATATGGCGAAACAGACTGTAAGTGTCTTGACTTCCATTGTTAAACCGACCTGATCCATCTCCTTGTTCTTAGACTTGTTCGGATTTGGCACCGGGTAATCTTGCCTGATTACATTTGATGTCGTAACTGATGTGTTGTTAGATGGTTCCAGTCGGTCACACTTGCTAACAGGGGTTGCGGTGGAGGCATCTCTGCTTGGAAGGGCACAAATGTTACTGCTGCCCCTGGAAATCGATATGGTGCATATATTTCGGACTCGAGGATCATTAGGGTACGGCGCTTCAAGATTTCAGAGGGGACTGAGGCTAATTTCCGTCCGTTTAGTCGCCCGATGCGAACTCCACGACCGTCACCTTGCATTCCTGCTGGCTAGGTACGTCACACTTTTGTACACGGTGCACGGAATTGAAGGATTTAAATCTTCGTTCACCATCTGCCTAGGTCGTCCGTGGAACGATCTTGCGACTACAGTTTATCTTCGCACTTACATGGACGACAGTATACAGCCAGCCGGTTTCACTCCATTTGATGCCGCACGGTATGTCAAGACATCAATCTATCTCGAACCCTCTTACGTAAAGAAATATCTAACAGCCCAGTCATCGCAAACACAACCTACTACGCAGAGTTTGCATCTTATGGTATGCATTCAGTGACAGTAAATGCAACCACTATTGAAGGGAGGAACTCAGGTCCTGGAGCAAATAACACTGCCCGTGTGCCGATCGAGCATATCCTCAATTCCACTGAAGCACAAGATTTTACAATAGAGAACGTTTTTCTCGGAAGGCCAGAGTGGATTGATTATGAATATGTGTACTAAGGTACAGCAGATTTGCCAGTAGGTCCGGCGAGGGCGAGAGGACACTCAGGCTAGTTAGGTAAAGTTAACCTGCTCAGGAGTTCACGTATTTTGTACTAGTAGTCAGTGATGCTGTGCGAAGAACACGCCAAGTATTTTCGACAAGACAACCATTGAAGTGTTCCGAATGCATGGTCAATCTGGTGGATGGAGCTCGTGGAGTCGCGACTAGTTGTATTGAGTTGACCGTGCTACTGGGACTTTCATGGCGCCCCACGCAATGTGCTTCTAGGTAGAATAAGTGTTGGCGGTGGACGGGTCTCAGGTGGAATGTTACAGTGGGGTGCGATCAAAATCGCCTGAAGCTGGAAGAAGTGAATTTCGACTGTGTGGGTACCTGAGCATCTTCGTGTCCTCGTCGTCAACCATGTCCTCACCGATCTCAAGTGCCGTCACTTACATATCCCGCCATCCTCACTCCCTTCCTAGTGTCCTCCCTCGGGCCCTTCAGGGAACTCACAGGTCGTCAAATCCTTTGTCGGACCAAATTTTGCTTTTCGCAATCTCACCTTCGTCCTCAACCCCCCCAGAGATCCTTTCTGACATTACATCTACGCTCACCCAGCTCTGTCCTCGACATATTGGCTGCATAGGTGCACCTCTTCCACATCATTCCCTTGACTCGAGAATACACAGAGGACCAGATTCGTCTTCGCTGTCTCTCGCTTTTGTGAGTGGTATCTCATTCCGTTCCACCGTACCAGGTCGTGCAGAGGCCCAAGTTGGACGGTGGCATGCTGCCCGACGGAGAAGTACCGCAGACGAGAAAATTATGTGGGAGAAGAGAGCTGTGGGGGATTTCCAGTCGCGAATTTTTAGCGACCCACCTCTGCTTGAAGGAGGACTCGATATTGATTGGGACAAAGTCTGGGAGCATAGTGCCAAAGTGAAAACCTTCTCGCCGTCGTCGAGTTTCAATACTCAGGCAGATGTCCAATGTCTTCTTCCTGATACGCTGCAGAATGTTGATTCTTCAGCCATAGAGAGTATAGTTTACTTCTCTGATAAATCTCCTGAAGGGATTGGGAGCATCCTTGAAGAGGCATTTCCTCAAGCAATCAAGGTCAGTAATAACATTCTGTTATAAGTGATCTTCGCGCCTCGACAACCTTACGCAATAGAGTGTAGCTCGCCCTTATCGCTTCGTCCACTCCCTTCCTTACTGGTCGGTCGGTAACGCTCTTCCACAACGGATCAATTCTGTCTGATGGAGCTGTTGGTATCGCATTTACTCGGCGCACGTCCTCATCCGCTGCAATGGGACTGTCTCTTCCTTCACTGGTTGCCTTGGGTCCCGTTCTGAAAGTTACGAGGTACGAAGATGGTTTGGCCCACCCTTGCAGGGATCTTACAAGTTTGAATTTGAAGCTCTGAAGGGAACTTAATTCTGTCGTTAGATTCCAGGAATCCTACCCAACTTCTTCTCGACGCTGTCCAGAAGCGTGGACTATCCAGCTCAAGCTCGGCGTGGTTAGGGAAAGAGGATGAGTTTTACGTTGGTGTCATCGACCCGCTGAACCAGGAGGTTCGATCTTTTCTAGACGATCCACTCGTTTGATTGACACACTGAAACTATTGAACACCTAGATTGTCCAACTTCACCGAATAAACTCTGGTGACCCTTCACGTGGTATGATTGCACTTGATACTGATTCAGCACCGAAGCAGGACACCACGATTCGTCTGAGTTTATCAAATTGTGCAAGCGTTATCGAGTCCTCATGATCTGTTCGACAGCTGTATCATCGATCTAAGCATACCTTTCCCAATGCTTCAACATACGGTCCAGACTCCTCGCATAGCAGGCTTTCATTTTTTGTTGCAGAGGATCTGCCGCTGGAAAGAGGCTCCGAGCAGTCAGACGATGATGTCTCCATCATTTCGAACGCTTTTCTTGTCGCATCGGAGAATGGATTTACTGTTTCGAGACTCGAAGGCAGTCAGCATACTACACAAGGACCATGGAAGTGTATTGTTCCCGGGGGACGAGCTGAACTGTCGTGGAAGCGATCACCTAGTTAGTAGTACAAATAGCTAGGAGACAGGAATACTTGGTACTAGTGTAGTACTAGTAGTAGTCTTGGCAATTTCACGTGATGTGTCGGAGTAAGAAAATCGGTGAATTCCGATGACCGAGAACACCCGAGCAAGTTTTGGTCTCGAAGGACACGGTCGGTCTGCTTAAGCCTGTACTCTTCCGAATGGTCTCTCGAACGTTGTCGGCGTCGTTGGGTCGCTCCCTTCGCAGCGCAGCTCGCTACTCTAGGCCCTTGCGGTCATTCGCGACCGCAGTGAACATCTCAACACCCATCACTGAGACTACAACTCTCCCAAATGGTCTCACCGTCGCAACGGAATCACACCCACATGCTCAGACCGCCACTGTCGGTGTTTGGATAGACGCTGGTTCTCGTGCAGAGACCGACAAAACCAACGGCACCGCTCACTTTTTGGAACACATGGCATTTAAAGGCACTGGCAGCAGAAACCAACACGCTCTTGAGCTCGAAGTGGAGAACCTCGGCGCACACTTGAACGCGTATACCTCCCGTGAACAAACCGTGTATTACGCCAAGAGTTTCCGCAAGGACATTCCGCATGCAGTCGATATCATCAGTGATATTCTGCAAAAGTCTAAGCTTGAGAATACTGCTGTCGAGCGTGAACGGGATGTTATTCTCCGTGAGCAGCAAGAGGTTGACAAACAACTTGAGGAAGTTGTTTTCGATCATCTCCACTCTGTCGCGTTTCAAGGGCAATCCCTCGGCCGCACAATTCTTGGCCCCAAGGCCAACATTTTGTCCATCAAGCGTGATGATCTGGCCAACTATATCAAGACCAACTACACCGCTGATCGCATGGTTCTCGTGGGTGCAGGTGGTGTTGAGCACCAGGAGCTGGTAAAACTTGCCGAAAAACACTTCGCTTCTCTCCCTGTTTCTCCTAATCCCATACCCCTTGGCCGTATCTCCCACTCTCGCTCGGATTTCATCGGTTCCGAGGTCCGGATCCGAGACGATGACCTCCCTTGTGCACATGTCGCCATTGCTGTCGAGGGTGTTAGTTGGAGTTCGCCCGACTATTTCCCTATGCTAGTCATGCAATCTATCATGGGTAACTGGGACCGTTCTTTGGGTGCCTCTCCTCTGCTCTCCTCTCGCCTCTCTCACATAATCTCCTCGAATAACCTTGCCAATAGCTTCATGTCCTTCTCCACATCTTACTCGGATACTGGTCTCTGGGGTATTTATCTAGTGTCAGAAAACCTCATGAACCTCGACGACATGGCCCATTTCACGCTCAAGGAGTGGACCCGCATGTCGATGGCTCCCACCGACGTTGAGGTCGAGCGTGCTAAGAGTCAGCTCAAGGCTGGTCTCCTCCTCAGCCTCGACGGAACCACTGCTATCGCGGAGGACATTGGTCGGCAACTCGTCACCACCGGCCGTCGTATGACGCCAAAGCAGATCGAGAACGCAGTGGACGCGGTCACCCCTGAGGAGATCAAACGTGTTGCTCAAAAGTACCTATGGGACAAGGACATCGCCGTTGCTGCCCTCGGTCCTATCGAGAGTCTCCTTGATTACAATCGCTTGCGTGCCGACATGTCTTCATTGATCTACTAAAGGTACTTTACCATAAGGCTGGTAGCTAGACAATATGACACTGTTCCTTCCGACATAGACCACGGAATAAATAACTTTTAATACCTAACACTTAAGGAAGTCATGTACTCTGAAATTCCTTGTTCTCTGATTGTGCAGCTCGGTATTAGCTAAACATAGGTTCAGGACAATCAGCACTTCATCATGGCTCGAGAACGGAGGTACATTAGTAACATACATACATGCTCAATGAGAGACGTCTACAAGTCCGTGCCCTCAATAACTAACATTCCAAGAAGATCTATGTTTCTCCTCCTTTCGAAGTTCCCTTAGGGCGGTACTTGACAATCCAAGGATGCCGAGAAACCTCGATCAACGGAAGTCTTTCTTCTGGGTTGTATTTCAGGAGCTTAGAGATGAGGTCTCTCGCTTCAGGCGAGACATGGGAAGGTATGCGCAGATCAACCTTCGCTATTCGTCGATATGTGGCATTGACACTGCTTCGGTCTTCGAAAGGCGGGTTCCCTACCAGGAATTCGTATGTGAGCACTCCAAGGGCCCAGTAGTCAACCTTCTCGTTGTGTTCTTTCCCCTCCACCATTTCTGGAGGTAGGTAGTCCAGTGTACCACACAACGTCAAGCGCCTATTCCCGGGAGCATGCACGCTCCATCCGAAGTCCCCAATCTTCAGCTCGCCATTGATACCCAGCAAGAGATTCTCTGGCTTGATATCTCTGTGAATAACGTGCTTCGAATGCAAATACTGCAATGCGTCCGCCATCTGGTCGACATATCTTGAGCTACGTTTCTCAGAGAAGCTCCCATGTTTGCTCAGTTGCTTGTACAGTTCACCCTTGCCTGCGAACTCGAGCATGAGGAAGATACGTTTTTCGTCGTGGAAGTAGCCATATAGACGAAGGACGTTTGGATGGCGAAGGTTCATCTGAATTTCAATTTCTCGACGGACTTGCTTCTCAACACGAGATTGGACAATCTCGGATTTGTATAAGCATTTGAGGGCAAGGATGAAGTAAGGCTCGACTTTGGTCCGGACCATGTATACGCGCCCAAATTTTCCCTTTCCAAGGGGACGTCCAATGTCGAATGAGTGCAGATTCCACTCACGGGTGGGTCGTGTTCTCGACACACTAGAATCAAGGGCAAGTTCTTCCGCAGCTTCTCCATAGACCTTCTCGCCTCTTTTCTCATTATCTATCTCGAATCCGCCATCGTACTTTCCGATGTCGATGGTAGGCTGTGCGGGTTTGGCTGCGGGCTTTGTCGGAAGCGGTGGCGTCACTGTCCTGCTGCTTTCTGCATTCGTCTGGTTTCGGAGGGCCGATGGTTGGGCTGATTTGGGGACCGGGTTTGGTGCAGCGTATTTGGTGAGAAGTTTGGCGACGTTGGTTTGACTTGGTTGTTTTGTGTGGGTTGGTCTTGACGGTGGATTTGTCTGTTTCTTAGAAGAAATTTCGAGGGCTGCTATTTGTCTAGTCACGGATCCGATAGAAGCCATGTCCTATCAGTGAACGTTGGATCAGATGTTAGTCAAGTCGTGAACGCAGTCGCGGTCAATGTGAACCCAGATTTTGAGTTGAACAAATCCAACACGCGTCGCGGTCACGTGGATCGAGTTCAAGTCAATAACCCCTGACTCCATGGACAGACCACACATGATCTTTATGTATAACTTTTCACAAACTGTGCGTACATTCAGGATAGCAAGTATTCAAAATCAATCCATGAAGGAGTTCCTCCAAACACGTCTACGAGTGTAAAGTTTTGCGCTTGAGCCGCAGTCAAGATATGGTCCTGGGGAACTCGAGCAGACACATTGCCACCCGGACCTGCACAGCGGTCAGCTAGATGACAAAACGCAACAATGGAATGTCTGACCATATGAGTCAAACTCGGCGTAGTAGGTCGTGTTGGGCACACTCGTCCTATCATATCATATCCCTCCGATTGGTTTACACCGGAAATTACACAAGGGGACGACTCACTCTCCGTCCCATGGTGTGAATCCAGCGGGCTGGATGCTATCATCCATATAGTTTCTAAGGAAGATTGCCGCAGCGTAAACATTCCACGGGCGTCCTGTGTAAGTTTCAGTAAACGGGTCGTCGAAAGGAGTTGAAATTGCACATCTACTGACCAAGGTAGCAGCTCTTAGTGGTCACTGTAGTTGCATTTGCATCGGGCGACTGCAAATAAATCAGATCATCAACTGTACGACATTTCACTATGAGCTTACCCGGATGATACGTGAATCGGCTATGTATGCACCATTTCTTGTGCCAGGTGTACCTTGCCAGGCCGTGATGCCTCCACCGCATGCACGATTAGCAAGAGTGACTGATTGGAACCAACTACATCAAATGAATTGCTGTAACCACGGATATGAAATAAGATAAACCTACGCATTTCCAAACCCAAAAAGATCTAGATTGGAATTAGCACTCGACCAGAAACGAGATGTGTATATAACCCCTACAGTCTGTCTGTCCGTAGATTATGCTATCTAATGCATATGTGTTGGAACCATGTCCGGAGTACCAGGTATCTTGCCAACTGGCAAAAGCGCAGCCGTAGAACGATGCGTTAGCATACATGATGGACGTCACGAGAGCTTGAGAGATGGAATAATTTGCCTATGACCAGGTCAGCAAGGAGTAACAAGCCTTCAAGGATGGTATACTAACGGCACGGTTCTCGAAGTCGATATTGTAAGCTTTAAAGTCTACATTGCCAAAGGACTGGCCACTAGTGGGAGCCACAGTTAGAGTCGCAGTCGCCTCATCTGTCATGCCATCCTTGACATATAAATTGTTCCATATCTGCACAAGGTTACGCTGCAAAGCGTTCCCCCCTGGTACGAAGGCAGTGGCGGGATCCAGTTGACCCTACAACAACTTAGCCTCGGGAAGGTAGCCAATGTATACCAAAGAACCTCACCAAGAGGGTGAGAGGGGAAGAGCGTGTCACATTGACCATTTCGAAGTATTGTCCTTGGCCAATAAGAATGACAGCACTTCCTGTTGCAGGACTGCTCGTATGTGTATGCATAATATGGTCAACATACGAGTGGATCAAATTGAGCATGAACTTACAGCGAGGTGATAGCCTGCTGAACACTCGTGAAGTTCGCATTCGGGTCAGTAGGCGAGACGTACAACGTCCCTTCAGGGCAACCAATGAGAGATGATTTCCCCGCCGGTTTCCGAAGCTGACATGGTAAATAAGTTGGTGAGAGACAAGTTGCAGTTGAACAGAGGACAGAAAGGAAGTAGAATGTGAGCAATGAGCGATTCATCGAGGACGAATTGTTGGCGAAGCGGGGGAGAGGTGCGACTCCATGAGACTCTCCTCTTCCACTATTTAGCTGAATACATGCATCCCCGGGCGGCCCGTCTGGTTCCCGGTGAGCAGGCAAAACGTAGATTCAACATGATCACCTTGATGGGATCTCACACGCTCCCCGCTGCTAAATAAATTTCGAAGCTACCCTGAGAGTGGGTAGTTTGGAGGTGCTATATCACGGGTGACTCGTTCAAGACCGACTAGTACCTAGAAGCAAATTCTCAGTTGCGAATAGATCATACAAAATTTCGCATCCGATCACTTGGAAATAAATAAGTAGAGGTCGACTCTGCATTGTCGCTCAGCTTTACCTTTCATTGGGCCATTCTCCAAGTGGGGGTCCTGCTTCGCCGAGCCTAATCAAAGCAGCCTAGTCCATTGTCGCTTCATTTGTCGGCAAGAGTTCCTTTCGAATCCGCAAAGCTCCGCATAGTGCTCAGGTGCCCAATCTCCCCGGAAGGCACAGCTACCCAGAGCAAGCGTGGAATTTTGAAGCATTGATTGACAACGAATGGAGATATACAACATGCATTCAAGTTCAACCTGTGATGAACAGAGATAACACTGTCGTCCATGATCCACATCTAACTGCGCTGACCTACAGCCTAGTTATGCTCCACACCAAGAGCCAAAAATCGTTGCCGTCGTCGGCTTTAACCTGAAATAGCTTCGCGAAGAGTTTTACGCTGTCAACCGGGAATACCGGACGCTCTGGGTCGCACTGATTTCTCAAATCCACGGTATCGACCCGCACACTGGCAGTCTCCGACGTCCCCACCCACATCTTCTTCCAGCTGTCTGGATCATGACAAAACATTGTTACCTCTTTGCCGAGGATGGCTCCTTGAAGAACACCTTTGTTTGGCTTGGCTATATGCGAACCAAATATGATACTGCCGCTCTCAGGGGATAGAAGCGATCCCAGTGCATGGGCAAGTTGACTCTGATGTTTCTCAGAGAAAAGATGAAAGAACGAGGCTGCCCATATGATTGAGACTTTTCCCCGAAGTTCGTTCAGAGTGCTGATATTCAATAGATTTACCTCTGTGGGAGCTTCTATATCACCAACGGTTGAAGACAAGAAGCTGGGATCCAAAGCATCACCAGCAACAAAAGTAGCCGGGAAGGACTCAGGAGTGGAACGGAAGAGGTCATGTCCGAGATCCCAAAGCTCTACAAATGAACAAGGATTCAGGTTCAAAAGTTTGAAGGCGGCATCGAAAGGTAGGACTGACCCTGTCTCAGATCTGATGCAATGATCTGTCTGACAGGAAACCCATCCATTGCAAGCTTACGCGCATCATTACCGAAACAACATCCAATATCAAGGAACAAGGCTCTATCTCGCTCTCGACCAAGTTTGAGGACCTCTTTGTAGGAGGGCATCTTAGATATCTTTAGCCTGACAATATCATAAAGATTAAGCTCGTTGCCACAGTGATCGATCTGCGACCTCCGCCCAATGTGACAAACATACCTTGTGAAGTTGAACGAACGTATGCATGGGTAAGGGGCAACCTGGTCACGTAGCTCAGCAATGGGGAGCATCTGGAAGAGGATCATGCACAAGGGCGTACTGCATATGCTTGTGCCTGAACGTTTATAATATGCTCCTTAAGTTCGTCGTCGTCTTGGATGCCCGTCGTGGATTTGAAGAATGCAGCAGAGTCCGGATCGAGCGCATAGAGAGTAGGATCAAGAAGAGGGGGAGCTTTATTGCCACTCATATTCTGGCAACTGGCAGCGTCGGAGGAGGAGGAGGAGGAGGTCGTTGAGGCGAGGTGTCGGGGTTAGATACAGTGTCAACCCGCGTCGGTCGACTCGCCACGTCCATGGGATCAATGTTTGACTCACATCTGATTTTGTTGCGCAAAGTGTAGCATTGAGAGACTTAGCCGAGCTACTGGAGACTGGCGGTATCCGGACCCAGAACGTCGAACAATAATCACATGCTGTACAAGTTCGGTCGTCCAGCGATCTACTACTCACTCACTCACTCACTCACTCACTTTCTCTCCCTTAGGTGAAGATGATCACAACAGCACTCACCGAGCTCCTTCATATACGCATGTGCGTGCTCGTCTCCAATTCCAAGTCTGTCCTGACGTTCTAGCGCACTTCTCGCCAATCTCCTCGTTAGACCCGTTATCCAGGGTGGCATGCAATGGTACGTCGTCTGATTCTCGCCCACGCCAAAGAAACCACCTCAGACCCCTTTCACTGGGTCGGAAAGCCTCCCCTCGTCGCCGCTGTTTCCAACGCAGGGGGTCTCGGCCAGCACAAGTCACTTCGCTCGCAACTTGCATTATTGATCGCGTTTCAGGCATCCTGACCGCTCTCACTCAGCCTAGTCCTGACGCTTTACGCATTGCTATCCGACAGACCAAAGCAGCTACCGACAAGCCATTTGGCGTCAACATCACACTCCTCCCTACCATCATGCCGCCCGATTACGAAGGGTATGCACGCGCCGCAGTTGAAGAGGGCGTTCGGATCTTTGAGACTGCTGGGAACAATCCCGGAAAACTCATCAGCTACTTTAAATCTAAGGGTTGTATTGTGATCCATAAATGTACCACTATTAGACATGCTAAGGTGTGCGGGAAGTCGTCTTTCGCTTGCGAGTCCTGACTTTGAATATTCTTGCAGTCTGCTGAAAGAATGGGTGTCGATGTCCTTAGCATTGATGGCTTCGAATGTATGACCATGAGCCTAAGATTCTGGGTGATATAATCTAATCGTCATCCAAAGGCGCGGGGCACCCTGGAGAAGAGGACATTGGTGGCATTGTGTTGGTAAAGCCCCCTCGGTCCGGCGAGTTTTCACGAATTTGACATCCTGCGTAGCTGGCTAGAGCAGCTCAGGAGCTGAAGATACCATACATTGCTTCCGGGGGTTTTGCTGATGGTCGCGGCTTGGCGGCTGCCATAGTCCTTGGCGCTTCGGTGAGTTCAATAACGTCTGGAACTTGTTTTTAATGATTGAGTGATTTAATTGGATAGGGTATCAATATGGGTGAGTGAACATGCCAGATCTGACACATCCGACTTCTGAACGACACATCCCAGGTACACGTTTCTTGTGTACAGTTGAGAGGTACGTTTACTAATACCATCCTTTCCATTTGGCCATCAGACTTTGATTAGCCCAGTCCACCAGAACATTAAGGAGACGATTGTTCGGTCCACAGAACAAGATACGATCCATATCTTTCGTACTCTCGGAAACACGGCACGAGTATATAAGAATTCCGTTTCCAAACAAGTTGTTGCACTTGAACGGAGACCAGGCGGCGCTCAATTTTCTGAATTGCGTGACCTTGTCTCGGGTGCAAGGGGGAAAATTGTCTTCGAGACCGGCGACCCAGATTATGGTATATGGTCTGCTGGTATCACCTTGGGTCTTATCAAGGACATTCCAACGTGCGATGCACTGCTGAGAAGGATTGAAAGAGAGGCGGAGGAGATCATCGGTGGAATGGGAAAGCAAATCAAGCCCACGGCAAAACTATAGCCACAGGTAGATACCCCGGCCCTTGCCTTGTACCTACTATATGGCCAAGACAAAACATTCGAACCTAGACACATTCTTCATTCAGTCAGCATCATCCTCTTGCATGGCTTGCTTGATTTCATTCCCCCAGATCTCGGAGAACTCAACAACGTTTCTTCCTTCACTGAGGCTCAGTGCTTCGATGGGAACCATATTGTGTTGATTTGCTGGGGCGTTTCGTGTGACAGCCGGGTGCATAGGAGAACTTACCACTCGGATTTCTGGGAGCTCCAGAGCGGCTATAATCTCGTTGTCTGCACGGTCGAGGGACCTAAAGTCGCTATTGGCCAGGTTGAACAACATGTGGAGATCTTCATAGGTGAACAGGAGGGGATCCGTGCGCGGTGCATAAGGGTTAAAATCCAGGATATGTCCCCGAGATAGATCGCGAGTGAGAAGTAAGTCAAAGACATCTGACCATAATGTTAGTAGAACGCAAACGTAAGCCGGCCACGCTCCGCTGAAGGGTGCGCACAATCTGGTTGGGCCAACGTCCATTTAGGACATATATTGTCTTCCCAAAATCGACGCACAGTCGATTTGATTTTTGATTGTGTGCCGGGATCGACCATATAGTCATAGAAATTCGTATCTCTTTGCGAAATTCCTGGAAACGAAGAATAGATTACGGTGCGAATCTGTAGTTGGAACGATACGAACCAATGAACATGTTATTCCGCACGAAACACCGTATTTCTCGACTTCGGTCTACAGGATACCATTTCCTTAGAACAAGTTCCAAATCATATTCTGGTCTGTCCCCTATAGCACAACCCTCGAAGACGCTTTCAGGGCTGATATCGTGCGTGATGAAGTCGGACGATTTGAGCAGCAGATAAATATCTGCCGGAGATGTGCACTTGAGTTGGGAAGGCAAGATCCATGCCGCATCCTATACACCCTTGTTTGTTGCCAAGGAACAGAATGATATCCGTGCATACCTTCGGTGAAGAAAAATTCAGCTTTGGGAAGACTGCCTGATACTCCTCAATAACACTGCGTATTCCTGCATCAAGTGCGGGGAACGAGAAATGTTGAGTTTCTGGCTCAGATCCATCTGGACTTTCATCGCCGTCCTCATCCGAGAGGGTGCTCTCCGCCTCTCAACACATCTTCAGATCCATGAGGAACATATACGCCATCTGACTCTAGGTAATCTCTGAATGACTGGTCTAACGGTCTGATGATTGCAGATTTAATGGATACCGAGGCGAAGGAGGGAAACCATGAAGAAAACTGGAACGCTAGGATATAATTTGAATCAACGGGGGGAAATATCCCGGTGGATGCATATCCAGAGTTGGTGGTTTTCGTCGTCGTCGTCGTCGTCGTGGTCATAGTCACTGTCGGAGGCTGAGCGCTGAAGCGCTGATCGATGATCTTCGAGGCTTGAGATTCGCAATGTGTTAATGTTTGAAGTTTGAGCTTCTGACTAGATCTAATCCTGAGGTCACGTGCGTCACTATCTAGACATTTTCCTCGTCAAGTTGGACGACGAGCAACCCGCCTTGCTCACCGTCGGCAATGGCAACATCGTCAGCAGTCTCATTGGGCATCAATGTCGACACGTTCGCCACCTACTCTGACGCTCTTCAAGCTGCCGCCCTTCACACCACCCGCCTAGCGGCAACTTCCCTTCCACTCGACCTCTCTTTTCACCGTTCCATAGACCCAGCACTCGCCCGTGATGTTGACGCATTCTCAGAGCGTGTTCTTGATCTGACCAGCCGACTCGTTCGTCTTGCAAGTGGCAAGACAGACAGAGTGGTAGTAGAAGAGGACGATGTCGTGGATGAATTCGTACGCAACATCGTGGACCCTATGGAAGGGGTGTTGGAGAGTACGGACAGCGCTCTGGATGTGTTTCTAGGGAAAAAGAAGGATCCTACCATTCCCATCCCCGCTGCTCCTCTTGATTCTCGCCAGAGCAAACTAAAGAAGCCGGAACGAGCTCGTGGAAGGCTCGATCCCGCGCTTACGCATGCTTCTCATATACCAAAACCACAGCTGTTGTTCAAGCATACTATCTTCAATACCGACGAGTCCCCTTACATCCCAGCAGCCCTCATACCGCACAAGTGGTGTGCCAAGGTGCCCCTTGGATATGTTTTCTACGACGAGAAACCGAACGAAGAAACCGAGGACGTTCGTGACGATATTGACCAGGATGAGAGGAGAAAACGCTCTATACATCCTTATTACTACGAACTTACCCATCCTTCTTATCCCGATCACATATTCATCCCACCTACGGAACCCTCACTTCCTTCCCCCCTGGACACGTCGTCATCAACTGCCTCATCCTCTCACCCTTTGATTTTTGTCTCGACTCCAACGGCCCTCCTTGCTGTTGCAAATTCCATCTCTACGGCAACGGAAATCGCTATTGATCTTGAACACCACTCTTATCGGTCCTACCGGGGATTCCTGGCCCTCATGCAAATATCGACTAGGCAAGCGGATTTTGTGATCGATTTGTTGGTTCCAGAGGTCAGGGAAGGGCTCAGGCAAGCGAAGAGTAAAGATTCTGGAGACAGTGAGAGCGCGCGTATAGCGAATGAAGCTGGTCGGATTATTGCCCGGATTTTCGTTGATCCGTCTGTCATCAAGGTTTTCCATGGTGCCGAGTCAGACGTTGTATGGCTCCAACAAGACTTCAATCTCTTTGTAGTTGGATTGTTCGATACATTCCATGCATCTAAGTTGTTGGAACTTCCGAGATATAGTCTCGCTAATCTACTAGAGACATTCTGCGAGTTTATTCCTGACAAGCGGTACCAGCTTGCCGACTGGAGGATCCGGCAAGGACTTCTTGCATCATTGCTTCCCTTGATGATAATCACTTGAACAACAGGCCGCTTCCCATTGAAATGTTAGCTTATGCACGTTCTGACACCCATTTCCTACTATACATATATGATATGTTACGTCTTTTGCTTATCAAGAAGGCATCCACCTCCGGCACCCCACCCCCAAGCTCTGATGAAATTATTTCCGTTCCAGATGCAACCAGCACAAAACCTGAAAACTCTCTTATCTGCCATGTTCTAGCTCGCTCATTCCGTACTGCGCTCCGACTCTACGAGGTTGAAGTGTATGATGCGGAGACTGGTACCGGTCCTGGTGGATGGGATACGCTCGCCAGAAAGTGGAACAAGGTTGGATTAGTAAGTTCGGTTTCGAGGGAGGTAGGAAAAGAGGAACAGGCGTTACAAGCAGCGGTGTATAGAGCTGTACACCGATGGAGAGAACGGACAGCGCGCGAGGAGGATGAGAGTACACGATATGTTCTCTCCACACACCATTTATTCCTTCTTGCAGAACGTACGCCCACAACGATTCCTGAGCTACTTTCGCTTCTTGGCGGTGCAGGAGGCGTCAGTGGAAATGTCCCTCATGTGTTAAAACGCCGGGCGGGAGAGTTGGTGGAGGTCATAAAGGATGCCATGAATGCAATAATTTCAAATTCCAGACAGGAAATTCTGGACGAAAACAAACAGTTAGAGATGGCGACATCGATTTCTGTTGAGCCACCAGCTGCAACGACTCCATCGCATATGCGGTCGACAGGTGTATCCCCGCGTTGGGTTCTCGGTCCTTCATCTAACGCGTCGAGAGCTATCTCCGTCTCACTCTCATCCTTGTTTGACGCGGGGGAGGCAGCCGAGCAAGTGCGAGTGAAAACACAAAACGCTGCGGCGTTATCATCGGCGGTCGGTGTACCGAAGTCCTACTCAACGTCAAGTAGTGTGTTGTTCGGGAGTGCATTGATCGAGGCAAGTGTCTTCAATTGAGAAATATTCACCTTATTCTGCGCGTTTCCTGCGCCATAGCCCTAGTTTCGTCCTTCATTTGAGCATCTATCTGCATCCATCTACTAGACCCGTTTTGCAACGTTTTGATTGTTCGTCTTTCCCTAGAGATCATGCCTTGCGCAGATTTTGCTTTTTTTTTGCTTTTTTGCGTTTGGCTTCTCCACAAACGTGATGTCGTGTGACACCGGACTTACTCCCACCTTTTCAGAACGCACTGGCATCCTCGTCTAGCACGACCAAGTCTACTTTCACAACATCGTCGAATGCTTCAGCAAAACGGTTCAGATGCCTCGTGGAAAAGATACATAAGACGTTGGTGATTGCACCCGTCATGTCATTACCTGTAATTTCGATCAAGGTGTGTCATGAGTTTCCGCGGCCGCGTGCGGCGTTTTGGCTGTGGCATGCTCACTCGACCAATTGTATTCTATTGGTGTGGACAAAGTCATCGCCCTCAGATGGTTCCACCAATGCTGATGCACAGCAAGTGAACCCCATCGCTTCTATCGTACCTGATCCTATACCACCTGGACCTGTGGACCAAGTCGAGATTCCGTTCGTTCCAGCGCACAAGCGACAAGTACATTCAAACCCCCAAACGTACACACCCCTTCAGGACGATACGATTATTGTAGTTGGTCAGTCAGGTTCTGGGCAACGAAAGCGAAAACGCGAGAGGACGAAAGGGGTTGCTCGAATTTTGCCACTAGATTCCGGTGCGAGACCAGGAGTTGCGGCATCGCCCGTTTCAGCCGGCAGTCCAATCGAAGTGGAAGAATTTAATTATTCAAGCGTCCCGAACCTATTGGACAACGAGGATCGAGCAGGAGACGAACCGGGAGGGACGGGAGAGGAGGATAGGGGGAGGAAAAAGAAGCAGAAGCCAACGAAAGGTATGTGTTTGGTCTACCCGAAATCTTCCGATTTCCTTCTGGAAGCAGACGAAAGGCAGTACCCTTCGTCATCGTGTTGGCAGAACCTGCACCATCGATGCTGGTCCAGTCTGTTCAGCCCTCTGTTGTTCCGTAAAGCAGAGCTCTGCGTGCTTTCTCCGCCGTCGTCTATTGTTAATCCAAACATTAATTGTGATTTCTTCTAGGGACTGGGCTTTTTGAGTATGGTAACTTTCGGGCGCCGCCACGGGACCAACGAGAGGTTAAGAGCGGCAACAAAACTCACACGTTTAGATGAAGTCATAAACTATTTCATGCTTCCGGGAGGTAATGCCCTCCCGGCTCACTTGATGCATTGATAGGCCCTTGCCTGAGCTCGGCGTGAACTTGCACGCAAAAGGACATAATTTCTATGAAAATTTGAGCTGGATTCGCCTTGATGATTATCATAAGAATTAGGCTCAAATCGACGCGCATCGCTGTGGCAAGGTAAGAAGCCAGTTTGAGACTCCAAGGAAGCTTGCAGGTGAGAGGCGAATATACCTCACTAGCAGGGAACAGTCATTTCCGACGAAATCGTCGAGGCAAACCCGCTCCAGGTTGGTTATTTGGAACTGGCACGTTGTTGTCTGGTGAAAATGATGCCTATGCCTATGAGTTAGCAAACGAGAAGTCGACGGGCACGAGTCCTCAGCAATTTAGTTAGCTCAGGTGGTGAGCACTCCCATGGCGGAGCAATACTAGAGTTGCATAAAAGACCCGAAGGATAAAGAGGCGAGTATGCACCCTTCCCAGTGCCAACTTCCCTAGTCCATTGAGCGTGCGTTTTTCGTTACCTGTTCACAAGAATGTCAGTCCCTAAGAAGACGAGCGAGACTACCGAACCCAACTGCCCTATATCCCATCCTCCTGGTGCTGCCAATTCCGATGTGGAATGCCGGCCACCGAAGGATTCCCCCGAGGTGGTATCTATACCAGATATCGAGCACGTTTTCGTGAAAGACGACCCGCGCAAATGGAGCACTGCAAGAAAGGTATGCCGTTATCCACGATAAGCTTTAGTATGCGAAACGCCGATTGTCTCTTTACAGACAATAACGCTATGGATCATATCCGTGGCCTCGTTGATTTCAAGTCTTGCTTCAAACATACAAATTCGTGTGTCGAGTTTTTCACCTAATTCGCGCTAGTTTAGCTGAATGAAGTTCTGAATAGCTATGAACGAGGAAATTCAACAAGACTTGCATGCGACAAATATGCAGATCAGCTGGACACTCTCTGCCTTCATTCTCGTGCAAGGAAATTTTCCCCTCGTCTGGAGTGCCGCCAGTGAAATCAAAGGTCGAAAGGTTCGTTTATTCAGCCAGTGGTGTCAGGTCCGAGCTCGAATAGGGAAACAGCTGGTCTACATTGCGGCTACCACCATATTCGTGCTTGCTTGTGCCATCCTAGCGAACGCTCGGACGATCAACTTGTTGATTGGCATGCGTGTCCTGCAAGCTGCTGGGTCAGGGCTTTCATTCATATATCGAGGCTGTGTGTTAAGTGCAGTGGCGTACAGATCGAGCGCAGTAATGGCAATATCAGCAGCAACTTTAGCCGATATATACGAAATACACGAACGAGGGACGAAGATGGGCATTTTCTTTGCTGCACCACTTCTTGGGCCAGCGCTAGGGCCAGTGCTTGGAGGTTCTATCTCGCAGTACTTTGGGTGGCCCGCAGCTTTTTATTTTCTTCTTGCGTGCGGGGGCGTCCTTTTGGCATCCAGGCTGCGTTGAACAGGCGGACGAATACAGCGAACCAAATCAAGGCTTCAAACGAATCCACGGTTGTGGAGAACAATGTTGACGCGCACGAAAAATCTACACCACAACAGAACTCCACTAAGAGTCGGACAACGACTGTGACCCAGGTCGAGCAAGTCCAGACTGACATCAGACTATCTTTCTCGGATATCAACCCATTTCCACCGCTTTGGAAGATTATGCGGCGAAAAAACAACGTCGCAATCCTGTTGGCGAATGGTAGGTCATGTGGCTCATTTCGGGTGCTTGTGTAGGCTGACTGGATGATTAGGACTGGTATTTGCCTTCACCTATTGTTTGGCATACACGTGCACTCGAACGTTGAGTCTACACTATGGTTACGATGCATTGGCTGTTGGCGTAGTTCTGTTCGCGCTTGGAATTGGTGAGGGGTTCCTTGATTTGAGGGACGAGAAACTAAATGAATTTAGGGAGTGTGGGGGGTAGTGTTATCGGTGGAAGATGGTCGGACCACGTCGTGATGCAAATGAAAATGAAAAACGAGGGCAAGTGGTATGCCGAGGTGAGTCTTTGAGAAGGGAACGATACAAGAATGATGACACTTCAGAACAGATGCGCCTGAAAAGTTCAACGCTCGCAATGATCTGGCTACCATTGAGCGTAGTTGGGTATGGCTGGGTGGCGGAGAAACACGTTCCTGTTGGTGTTATCTGTGTGATGTTATTTCTGTGCGGGTTCCTTTCGATGTAAGTGACATGGCGTCCGATGTGGTCGATTGGATGCTAAAAGGTTGCAGATGGATGTACACGTGTACGTTGGCGTATGTGGTCGATGCAAACCCGGACGTGCCTGCAGTGCGGTCGCGACAAACAGTTCATTCCGAGGGACGCTGGCGTTTCTATCTATCATGGTCGCTGTGCCACTACAGGATGCAATTGGGGATGGATGGCTGTATACCGGATTTGCTGGGCTTGTTATTGTGATGGAGCTCCTCATTATTCTTGTGTATTACAGAGGGGTATCATGGCGAGAGCAGGGCGAGAAAAGCGAGAAGACTGCAAAGTGACACAGTTTGAACACAGTGGAGGTCATAATATATTTATTTTAGAAATATTTAATTAACGGAATTCGTGTGGCTGTGCTGCACATGAACAATAGTCCAAAAAAGGCAATTTCTCGGTGTTTTCCGAGTCAGACTTATTCGTGACGAGTCTTAGGGCGCGGGCGACACACGCCAGCATATCGAAACCGTCGCCGTCGTCGTCGAGCACAACCCCGAAAACTGAGTTCGACGACGAGCACAACGTTAGTCAACGACCAGATCGTGGCTGAGTCTCAGTGAGACTGTATATTACTCCCATCATCATCTCTCTTTCCTTCCTTTCACGCCGCCACCTCATCCATGGGCCAGTCTCTTTCCCGTCGTCCGTCGTCCGTCTCGGTCCAAGGTCACGAGAACAACACACAGCCAACTCATCGTTCTCTACCACGTCGTATCCTCTCATCTATCTCGAAACCGTCCATCAAATCGCGTCCGGCTTCGCTCGCTACATCCACTCCCTTGCCTGTTCACCCTGAACAGACGCTCAGAGGAAAGAGGCGACTATGGAGACTCTCGCGCAGCCATGATAAACCACCCAATTCAGTTGGAGATGCTCCCCCGCAAATGGATCCTCTGACTGAGCATGATGAACAGCAGGACGATCGTGACGTCGACGAATTTGGCGTCACCACAGATTGCGTGCCCGACAGTCGCAGAGACTCTTCCACGCAAAAAGAAAAAGCGAGAGAAATTATCGATGACGACCAATGCGTCGCCAGCTCTTCCACTGCTGTTCTCTCTTCATCGGCTACTCGTCCTCCCTCACCACCGAGTCAAGCGGATGACCAGGACGAGATAGTAATCGCCCCGGCGGACCCACCCTCTCCTTTGCCACGAATGCAAGAATCAGAGCCTTCTTTCGTGACCCCGGCATCAACCCTTGCACCCCAGCCTCAATCGTCACAAGCGACCACCAACCCCCGACCCTTCCCACCTCCCGGGACTCTCGTTGTCGTTCAAGGCGTCGTTCACACCACAGATGTACCTCGCCCCTCAGAGCGATCCACACCCGGTCTCAGTTCCACCCCCTCAGCCCCTGCGAACGATGCTCCCAGTCAAGGTACCAACCGAGCTTCGCGTTCCGGCGCTAACTCAACGCGTCCTTCCTCACTACCGTCTAGTTCTATGTCTCGCAACTCCCTCTCTGGTATTCCACCTCGACCTTCCAGTATGGTACCCGCAGTACCGTCATTGTCTCTTTCAGATTCTTCCGCGGAACCATCAAACAACAATTCTCCAGGACAGTCAAGTACAGCTAGCACCGACGGTATAGCCATGGAAAACGCGGATGACAGCCGTGCTCGACCACATCCGCACGGAATTTCGATGGTCCAAGGGCCCGCCGGCGCATCTGGGTTGTCTGCGAGCAGTATCGATGTCTTAGGAACTTTGTTGAGTGTTGCGGCCGCCGCGACGGCTGCCTCTCTTCTAACAGGCTCATCGGAGCCCATATTCTCTTCGGGACTCACGTCCTCCCAACCTCCACAACCCACAAATTTCAATCCCCCGCCTTCAAGTTTCAATCCTAGTACCCCGTCGGAGCGTCCTCTTTCACCTACACCAACCTCAGATGCTGGACGAATGAGACATGTGTGGAGTAGCCTTCGGGACCGACTTGGATTGGGAAATGGAGCAAACAGTTCCAATGCCTCAAGCGACACGACCTCAGGTCCAGGATCAGATTCGTTGGCCCAGCCAACTGATGCCGTCCGGCCCCGTGATCCCCGCGAGATCATGCTCGCCGAGATGGCAAGAGCATTCAACCTCGGACTTGGACTTGGGGGACCTGCAGGGTCCACTTCTTCAAATACTTCTAACACCAACGCTCCGGAAGTCTCATCATCTGATGGTGGTAATGCACATGCCAGCGACAGAGACGCGGACCAGCCGACGCTTCCTCCCCCTGATAGTTTTGAACGGTTCCTCGTGGATCTACAGAACGATCTAAGGGTGACGCTGATGCAGTCGCGTGAATCGAGCTCATTCGAAGGGGTTCGCGCCACACAGGATGGTGGGGCGACCGGGGATGATGTAGTGGAAGATGACCACCCTCTCCCTGAACTACGGAGTCTCTCCGATTCCGACTCCGAAGAGTATGAGCCAAGATTGTATGATAGCGATCATGAGGATGCGCTCGATCCTGAAGATGACTTAGATGGTGAAGACGAGGACGTGCATACGGCCCACGAAGAGCTTAGTGGTCGTACATCTCCTGCGGTCTCCGCCCTCGGGACAGGTATTCACTCCCCGTTTGGCTTCAGAAGCATATCCGGATCTCCAGCCCCAACTACTGCCACGACATCGTCACCTACAGCATTGACTTCAGTCTCCGATACTGTTGTCGAAGCAGATATTTCTCCCGCTGATAAGGATAAGTCGAGGGACGGCGATGCTAGGCACACCGCCTCCAATGTCTCGAGTGGGATAGGGTCCAATGTTCCACTTAATTGCGTAAACACAGCAGGAATGCGGTCTCAAGGGGGTGAAGAACCTCACAGCGAGGAGGCTGTATCGGGTGTGGGGTACAGCCCAGAAACTTCGATTGGGGCTCAAGGGTTTGAGGCAGAGGGTGGTCATCCCGTTTTGGGGAACTTCCCTGTGCCGCCGCATGGCGCTCAGAATCCTTCAAATGTGTCAGGGATTGAGTCTGCGCGGAATTCCTTCCTTCCGGAAACATCATCGTCTCCCGCTGTAGCGACGGAAGAATCGGCGTCTACTGCCGAAACATTTGCACTACCTTCGACGTCAACCTCAACTTCATCAGCGGACTCTGACCCAGCTGCACGCAACTTGTCTTCCACAAACGCAACCGCAGAAGAGTCGTCAATGCCCTTCCGTCTTCCTTTCACGTCGAGTTCCGCCTCACGTACAGAACACACCCCCGGAGGAGGCATTAATTGGTGGAGAATGTATCGGTTCCCGGCAATTGTATCCCCTCTTACAGGACAGCAAGGGTCACAGCCACCCCATTCTGCTCTTCGCACCTCGGCACAGGGCCTGTCTTCTACTTCTTCGTCTTGGCTACGCACCCCCGATCAGACACAACAAAATGAAGTGATCCCGCCTCGTGGTGAATCCCAACTCCCAGATCTCCATAGTGGGTTGTCTTCGCTTTCATCAGGCCCTTCTACTTCATCCTCCAATATTCCTGAGATGGTTTCTGCGAACAGCGGAAATACTAGTACGGATACCTCTGAAAATTCCACTCCCCCCACCAATCTCAATAACGGTCCTGAACAACGTGGCATTGTTGTACCTGTCATTGTGGTTGGTCTGCAATCTGTTAACATGGACAGACAGCGACCCCAAACGCTACATCCACATCCACATGAACAACAGCACGTACCTCCGATGGACAATGAAGACGAGGAGGATGTTGACTTTGACAACATCGACCAACCAATGACGATGCCAATGCATGTTCCCGAACCACCAGGGTTTCTTCATCATAGTCCTTCGCACTTGTTACAGCAAGAGCAACAGCCAGGCAGTCAGCAGATGTCACGCGGACGAACATGGCAGAGTCGTGCTGCCGATGCGTTCAGGAACTTGCGGCCTTCAAGGAGAAATGCGGATGCTACGGGCCCGCAGCCTCCGGAGACTCCAGGTTCGAGGACGTTCTTGATTTATGTCATTGGAGGTATGGGCTTGTTTTTTTATCCTCGATCTTGCTCGTTGACTCCAGGCATATGTCAGGGTACTACCCGCCTGACCACCAGATTATTACGGGTGGCAACTTTGATTCCTTTGAAGCACTCTGGGGTGTTCTTCCCCTTCTCCTAACCTTGAGCGACTGATTGTCTAACTCGTCGGTACAACTTGGGAGCTTGCCGAATTATTGGGACAGGTGAAGCCCCCGACAGTCTCGAAAGAAGAGATTGAGAAGTCAGGACTCGAGATCATCAAATCATCGATGCTCGAAGAGTACGAGAAATCAGGACGCGTGTCAAGCAATTGTGTTGAGAGATGTCTCATATGTCTTGACGATTACAGCCCTGACGATGAGTTGCGAATCCTCGCATGTAAACACGCATTCCATCAAGGCTGCGTTGATAAATGGCTCGAGACGGGCCGGAATAACTGTCCAGCATGTCGCAGCAAGGGCGTTAGCACCGACAATGCAGCATCTACATCTGCAACGTCACCGGAACAACCTGTCCTATGACACCATCAAGTCCCTCCATGAAATCTGTACATTGATCCCAATCTTGCATATTCACCAAAGTCGCTCTTTGAATCATGTTTCGCCATTCTACTGGAAAAGAAAATTCAACCAATAACCTGACTGTAGCATGTCCTTCCCATCTTGTCTCATCCTTTTTCTGAATATCGCACGCCACGCTTTGCTAGCTTTTCATCCCTACTAAAGATATATACTGCGTAGTACATCGCACACGAGCCATTGCACCCTCTTAGTTTCTTGCCCTCTGTGTGCAAGTGCACTGTTGTCAGTGAAAGCAGGACTCTTGAATCAATAAATATCAGTTCACTGAATCGCCAAGCTCGTGGTGTTACCTGGTCGCAGCAAAGGCAAACTAAATCCAGCAAAAGTAGCAGTGTGTACAAGGATAGGTACTCTATGCTCTCTTGGCAGTGATACCAGCTTCCTTGAGTTTCGCTAACAGCTGGTCAACGTTTTCCACCTGTTCGAAACCGCAAAGTTGATTCATTTCTGAGAGTAGATGGAAGCAGGAATGTACCCACCTTGGCCCCGCCAACACGCTTGGGAGGCTCAGTAACCTTCAGTGTCTCTAGACGAGGGGTGAAATCAACACCAAGATCTGAAGGCGTTAGTTTCTCCAGTGGTTTCTTTTTAGCTTTCATGATGTTGGGCAAGGAGGCGTATCTGGGTTCTGAGAAGAAAGGATTAGAAGCACAGTAATAAGAGTTGCTTTGACACACCGTTGAGTCTCAGATCAGTGGTGATTACGAGAGGGAGTTTACAACGTAGTTCTTCGAGTCCACCATCAATTTCTCGAGTGACGTGTGCCAACTTCTGCGCTGAATCAATGTCGACCTTGCTCGCGAACGTTGCCTGTGCCCATCCCATCAAACCAGCGAGCATCTGGCCTGTCTGACCCGCATCGTCGTCGATAGCTTGTTTTCCCATGATGACGACGTCTACGCCCTCCGACTGACGTTCAATGACTGCTTTGAGAGCTTTTGCAACGCTGAGTGGTTCCGGAGAGGGTGCGGACTCGGGAATCTCGACGTGAATGGCACTGTCTGCACCCATTGCAAGTGCCGTTCGAAGGGTCTCTGAGGACTTGGGGGGACCAATGGTGACGACCTTGATGGACTTGACAGCGTCTTTGAGACGCTCACGCATCCGGACTGCCTCTTCCACGGCTAGAGAGAACAATACACGACCCATAAAGGTCAGAGTGCACGATGAGCATGAGGATGCTGGACACACCGATCTCGTCGAACGGGTTCTATGGTCAAGAATGAGCCGGAATAGATGGTGCGGTAATGAAAAAGAACACACCATGGAGTGTTTGACATTTAGGTCAATGCCCGTCTGCTCTGGGTTCACGCGGATCTTGACCGCATAGTCTACTGCCCGCTTTACAGGGACGAGAATGTTGAGCAGGCGTATTGCAGATGGCCTCATCCTCGCGAACTGGCGGCAGTGGTATAAGAGTTCAATCAGAAACTGAGCAGTGAACAGCTTCGACTCGTGATTAATGGTACAATGCTAGAATTGCCATATTTGGTAACGCTGCTCTCAATGTAACACTAATTATTAGACTTGGATTCGAGAACTCAAAGTACTACACCTCACAGAAATCACTCGTCTTCAAGTTGAAAGAGATAGAATTTGAGAATAAATAGATTAATGGACATTCGACTTCTGAAGGAGAGGTATGAGGTAGACGCTCTGCCGACCAGCGACAGAGCACCAAGAAGTACGATTCGACTTCGGTAATCTTTACGAGTAACGACACCTAGTGGCTATTCCTTGTAGCAGCCATAAGCTTGGAGAACATAGAGTCGGGTCGTGCGAGGAGCTCGCGGGGCGAAGCATACTCAATTGGGACACCCTGTTCCATAACCAATATCTTGTCGCACTCCTCGAGAATCTTGTCACTCAAGCGGTGCATGACGCTCAGGATGGTGGCATCAGGGCAACTGCGGCGCATCGCCTGCTGGATGAAAACGTCGGAACCAGCATCAATAGAAGCAGTGGCTTCGTCCAAGAGCAGGATCTTAGGGTTGCGAAGGATGGCAGCAGCGAGGCAAAGAAGTTGACGCTGACCAACAGAGTAGTTGGCACCGTTGTCCTGGATCTTCGTGTCGAGCTTGGAACCTTGGGCAGCGACGAACTGTTTCATGCCAACAAGTTCGAGGGCGTTCCAGAGTGCGTCGTCACTATGCTTGCCATCAAAGTCAAGTGTTGCACGGATCGTGCCCGAGAAAATGAAGGGGTCTGAGGACGTCAGATTTGCGGTTGTCAGGAAGGAAACGATTCTTCAAAGCTTACCCTGAGGAATGACTTGCATACCGCGGCGGAGCGTGGCCATGCCCATGGAGGTGATCTCTCGTCCGTCAATCTCGACTGAACCATTGCTGGAGTCAATCATACGAAGCAACAAAGACAAGAGCGTCGATTTTCCTGACCCAGTGCGACCAACGATGAAGACAGTCTCGCCAGCCTTGAAAGTGACATTCACGTTGCGGAGCACGAGCTTGTCAGAACGGGAGTGGTAGGCAGCATCGATGTCGCGGATGACAATTTCGCCACGCGAGGGCCAGGCGGCTTCAGAAGGGTCGCTCTCAAGACGTGCAGCGTCCTCATGGGGAACCTTCTCGATGTAGCTCATGATACGTTCCACAGAGTTCATCTCAGCCTCAACGTTGGCAGAGCTCTTGAGGAGCAAGTTCATGGTGTAAGTAAGTGTCGAGGCGTTAGTCAACGCGAGCGCATATCCAGAAGACTGAGAGCCGCCAATGAGATTGCTGTGCGCAAGCAGGGCAAGGATGAAGACAACGAGCGAGGACATGATTTCCATGCGCAGAGTAACCCAGACCTCAGCGTTCAACCTCAAGAAAGCGGGTCTGTTTGCCAAATCCAGGAGACCGCCAACGGAATTGGCAAAGTCGGTCTCGCGTTGGTAAGCCATGATCGTCGGAATTCCGTCAAGGGTCTCATTGATCCGGGATTGAAGAGGACTACGGCCGGTAGATTCCAAGCGCTTGAGCTCACGGACGGACTTGCGGTAGAACTTGAGGACAAACCAATAGACGATGAACATGGGGAACACAAAAGCGAGCATGATCGGAGTGGAGTAGGACAGGATGACAACCGAGGAGACAAGATTTCCAATACCTGAGACTAGCTGGAAGAGCTGAGGCATCAGACGTTGATCAACGGATTCAATATCCTTGGAGAAACGGTTCATGATACGGCCAATGGGTTGACTCTCGAACCACCACATAGGAGCGCTGAGGACACTTTGGAACATCTTGGAGTGGAACACACGGCTGGCCCGGATAGTGCTGATGAGGATGGTACCGTTGAGGACGATGATGAGGATAACAGTAGCGAGACCAATCCCGTCGTAAATGCCAATCCACGCAGCGGCCTTCTCGTGGAAACTCTCTTCGGACCACCAAGTGAGCCATTGGCTTAACAGGACCGTGGAGCCTTGCAACAAGAGGATTTCAACGAGGAGCATGATGATCATAGTCACACCTCCAGTGGCCTTGAGGTACGTCACCCAGGTAGTAGCATCAACGGCGCCCTTTACACGGTCTTCGACGGCAATAACCTGGTCAGGTTGTTGGGGAGCGGGCTCCTGTTTCTTGGGAGCGGAAGCAGTTTTGCGCTTCTCAGCCTTCTCTTTTTCGTCCGACTCCTCAGAGAACGAGGTGACCTCACTGAGCAAACGGGTGAGTTCCCCGTTCTTGGCAACGAGCTGCTCAAAGGAACCCTGCTCAACGATACCACCCTCGGAAACGACGATGATGTGGTCAACTTGATTGAGGTACTGGAGCTGGTGGGTAACGAGGACACGGGTCTTGCCTCGCAAAGCCTTCTTGATGCAGTTGTTGAAGACCTTGCGACCGACGCGAGGGTCGAGAGCAGCGAGAACATCGTCGAAAAGGTAGATATCGGCATTGGAGTAGACAGCTCGGGAAAGAGCAAGACGAGCCTTCTGACCACCGCTGAGGTTGCTACCCTTCTCGCTCATCTGAGTAGCCATGCCGTGTGGGAATGTCTCGAGGTCAGAATCGAAGCATGTGGTCTCAATGGCCATCTGGAGCTGCGTCATGTCGAGGGGGCGACCGAAAAGGATGTTGTCTTGAATAGTGGAAGTTTGGATCCAGGGCTGCTGGGCGCAGTAGGCAGTAGAACCGTTGACGTGAACCTCGCCAGAGATGCGCAACATCTCGCCGATGATTGCAGATAGGAGGGAACTCTTGCCAGATCCAACATGACCAACGATGGCAGTGAGCGAGCCAGTTCGGATGTTGATGTTAACGTCGTGGAGGAATGGGCGAGGAACTTGGTCCTTTTCAGCCTTGAGGGCAGTCCACGAGAAACCACCGTCGACGACGCTGATAGCATTGCGGTTGAAGGACATGACATCGGGATGAGAAATCTGAGCAATGCCAAAACCAGACGAGGGCTTCTCATCGGCCAGCAGGAAAGTGTATATACGACCCCAAGAAGTTGTTGCGATAACAAGGGAGCTGAGGAGCTGAGGAAGCGAGATAAGAGGGTCCACCAACATACCGAAGAACGAGAGGGCAGGGAAGACTCTGGAGGCGGGGACCGTGCCCATGTTCTCATGACCGAAGAGAGAGAATGCAGCAAGAGGCATGAGAGTGTTAGCAATCTGGCCAACAACGACGAAGCTTGCAACACCAATGTTGAACAGACGCAACCAGCGGAGCTGTTCGCTACGGATGCCTTGTATCTTATGCGAGTAGTGTTCCTCTCGGCCATTGATCTTGACAAGCCGGATTCCGTCGAAGATCTCACGGATCGTCTTAAGGCGACGGTCACCGAGTCGCATGAACATAGGAGCGGCCCTCTTCATGAACACAGGAACAACCATGAAGAGAAGGAACAGTGACAGCAACAAGACAGCAATGCTAGCCAATGTAGAAATTCCGAGGATACGAGATAGGAAGACAGTGACGACGATGAGTTGCAAGGGAATGCTCCAGATCTGGTGGGCGGATTGGAATGCCTTGGAAATAGACTCGCAATCAACATTGACAAGGTTCATGATGTAACCCTTGCCAAACTTCTGGCTGCCTTCCGGTGAGAGACGGAGAGCCTTCTTGTAAACCGCGGAAGTAAGGGCGGTCTTGACATCCAAAGACATACGCCTCACAAGCTGGTCTGAAGAACGTCCGCAAAGGGTATATGCGAGCTTGAATGCCATCAAGATGCCAGCCAACGCGTAAGTGTTGTCAACGAAGAGGGGGAATCCACCGGTATTCTCCTCGATGGCCGCATTGAACTCAGCAAGAGCGGTAGCATTTCCTACAGGTGCAGGAGGAGCGCTACGGGCAACGATGATCTGCTGCAACATAAGAGGGGCCATGAGCCCAGAGGCAACAGACAAAAACCATAAGAAGCCAGACAGGAACCTGTCATTTTAGGCAACATTCAGTCGTTTATAGCATGTGCAATGTCACGTATTCTAACCACAAGTTGACGGCAGCAGCGAAGACTGTCTTGAACAGGGAAGGCTTCTTGCGGTCCTGGTCAAGGAACCACACTCGCACCTCAGACCAGAAAGGAGTTACCCAGCGCTCCACCATAGAGGCTTCGTCGGCACGACGGAGAGGGATGAGATCCGGTAAAGAGAAGGGAGATATAAGTTATACATTCCAGAGTGTACAAGCGGGAGTATAATCTCCGATTCAACCAATGGGCGTTTCGCTCCAAGCACCAATAGCGGGGTTATCCATGACAAGAACAAGAACGAGAGGATAGAGGTTTCCAAGGGCCGTTGGGTGGCAACATTGTTGGCAGTCTCGGGAACAGCTTCAACAGGGGGTTGCATGATGATCATCTTGCTGACAGGGCGGTACTTGGAAGGGACAGCCTCGAGGCTGTCGTTGCCAGCATGAAGCTGCTTGACTGGGTAATCCACGGATTTCTCGTCGATGTCGGGAACATCGTCCTCGACGACGGTAGCCTGACTAGTGGGGCTGGCAGGCACCTCAAGTTCATCACTCAAGATTTCCAGAGCAAGGGCCTCGGCAGTGACATCCTCTTCAAAGAGGTGGGTCATCTCCTCAGCATACTCGAACTCGGATTGCAACCAGAAGTAGAGACGGAGCATGGTGTGAGAGTTAAGACCGGAGTAGATGAGGGGGGTGCTGATGGGGATGGCCTTGTCAGATTCGCAAAGCACCTTGATCTCAGTGGCAATGGCATCGGCGAGGAGCTCAACCTTGGACTCGGAGGAATAGACAGAACTTGTTTCAGAAGATCCAGTGGTGCGGCCAAGGATAGCAATGGTACCGTCAGCTTGCATACAACCGATGTCCTCGGTATAGAGAAGTATGTCCTCGCCAGCCCAGGGCTGGAACATCTGCTGGCTCGCCTCTTCGTCGTCGAGGTAGTGAGTTGCGCTCTGGCTCGTGATAATACCAACAACACCAGTTGCTCCTGCCTCATTTTGGGGAACAACAGTGAAGGAATCGTCGAGGAGAACAAGCTCAGTGCATCCATGCGCGGGCCCGAAAGAAACGGTAGAGGGGATTTTGTCGGAAGGGCGAATGATCATCTGGGAAACACCAGCAAATCCCACTTCGGAACAAGCATAGTTGCAGGCGATTGTAGCATTGGGGAAGATAGCACGAGCAACTTCAAGGTCGTAAATGTCCAAAACCTCGCCGCCAATGACAAACCAGTAAACACGCTTGAAGCCACGGGGAAGTTGAGAACCCTTAGCGCGAGCCTGAACCAAGTCGACGAATGCACGAAAAACACTTGGGGTGAAGTGCACACGGAGTAACTGAGAGTTGCGAGTAGATTCGAGCTCACTGCATAGGGAAGCGCATTGCTCCTCAACGGTAGAAGATGCATCGAGGTACAAAGTAGTCTGGTTGAACATGAAACGACGAATCTCGAAAAGAGGTCGCAAGAAAGTCTAACGTCATCAGATGCATCAACGTCGAATTTCTTTGGGAAGAATAAGCAACCTACAGAGCTGCCACGGAGCCATTGGCCATCCATAGGTTTGAAGAGAGTAGATGACTCCTCGGCGAGGACCGCCAGACTCCTGCGCATGGGGTACACGATGGACTTGGGGACATCTGTAGCACCGCTAGTGTGGGTGATTGAGCAAATGCGGGGAATGGCTTCAACAACCTCAAAGACCGAAGGAGGAGCAACGTGGCTGGGGGCCTTGGGATGGGCAAAGCTCAATGTGGAGAGAGCAGTAACACCGGCGACAGCTACCGGCTCAACGGAACCGCACAGAACGAGGCGTACATCTGCACGCTCGAGGACAACCCGAAGGACATCAGGGGTCCAGTGGTTAGAGAGGAAAACGACTGTGCGACCAGAGAGCCAGATGGCATGGGCGGCGGCGACGTAATCGACTTCGAGATTCATGTAGAGGCCGACAGGATTCCTAGTTTCATCAAGGTCATGGATTTTCTCAGCGATCTGTTTGACACGAGCCCACAGGGCGGCGTAGGACCACTGGTTTTCGTTACAGCGAACGGCCACCCGGAAAGGGTGCTGCTTGGCAACTTGCAGGAGAGCCTCGGTGGGGGTAATTAGCGAGTTAGACATCGTATTGTGGATTACCGGAGAGAGCGTAAGATGCACGGGGTCAAAATTAAAAGAAAAATCAAGTGGTACAACCAAACTCGGGTCCCAGCCCGGAACGAGAAGAACGAAGAAGAAGCGTGCGGGAGGGGGTCAACCAGGAACCTGAGGTGAACACCGAGCAAAGATTCCTTTATATATGGGCAATCGGAGCTAAGCGGTATCATGGGACGTAACTTGAATAGCCACACTCTCCTCGTTGCAATCATACTAGCTTTCCGATGTGAAAATTTGAATGTCGGTCATTGGCTGCCTGCACGTAGAACTCGACGAACCAGAATTATGGCTTTGAAACGTCATTGCATGAAGGGATATGCTGGTGGTACTAGTAGTCCAGCATCAATCGATCACCAGGTGGTGTGATGAACTTTGATGCGGGACCGTTTCTTTGTTCTGGGTTGTCAACCACACAGCATGGGAGCAATAGTTGTTGCATTTAGCATGCATAGTACCACAAGTTTGCAGTTGAGTCTGAGAGCCTCATCGTGTAGAGTTTTTGTACTCTGGTTTGTTGTGAACCTAGTCCCTAGAGCAGGAAAACAGTCCGAACTCGAGACTGAGCCAGCACCCATAGTACGATCCAACACAGGATTGGATGCCAGCGTGCGGTAACATGACACACCCCGGTAAGCCTGTCCGTTCCAGTTGGGCGTACATACCTGAATCAAATATGGACACTTGGACCCCTGCGCCGCGCTGTGTCAGACTGTGCAACTGCCAACAGCAATCATTCCTATGAATCAATGACCGGTGACTCCGGAAAGTCGACCATGTTCAAACTTTGTCAAACGTCAAACAACAGTCATACGGGACCGACCTACAGGAGACTATGGCAAGTAGCTGAAGATGTCACCCGACAACATGCACATCGGATCTCCAACTTGTGAGGCATCGTGTTCAGGATATCTCTGTACACCCTGGCTCGGAGCCTGGATATCTTCTAGGTCCCGGTCTACCGCGTCTGTATCCCCACTCTCACCGGGTGTTCCGGAAAGTGATTATTGGATCCCGCGGTTTTACAGTGATAGTTGGGAATCAGTATTCAGAGTGTTTCCCCCTGATACGTAGATTTTAGGGTGCAATGTGTAGTGAAAAAACGGTGTTTGCTTCATTGCCACCCTGAGCGCTGCCAGAGCAACCTACTTTAAATTCGTTACCGTGAACATCTGCTCTATGCTATTCACGTTATCTCTTTTCTACCTCAATGTCCATGTCTAAAAACATCATCACTCATGAGGGGAGTTCCTCCCGAGAAGGAACGAGACCGGGTGCAGCGAACAGGACGACTGCGAGAAACTCGGTCGTTGCAGCTGCAGGGTACCAGTATATCTCTTTGTCTTGAAGGGTCAAGTTGTTCATCGTGGCGGCAAAGAACGCTTCACGGATAAGCAAAAGCAACGAAATGACAGCAAGGATCTGGACGCCATATGTCGCGCCGAAGGAATCGTTCGCAACTTTGTACGTTCCATAGTTCGCAAGGGAACGAATGAGCATCACGGTCAGGAGCACGACAAGGATGGCAAGAATGAGGAAGATCACTGTAGAGACCTTGCGGAGCGTAGTTCCCAGGTTTATAGAATTCGTGGAGGTACCGGATGAGACCTCGATAGCTCCAACGATTCCAACTATAACCGCAGCCATCAGGGCAAGACGGAAGAGGAAGGGTCTACGTGTGATAGTTGCGATGGGGCCACTGGGGAGAGGAGCGTCGGACAATCGTCCACGGTCGAGGACCAAGGTGTATGTCGAATAGAGGACACCGAAGAATCCAACATTGTAGATGATGTCGTAAGCGAGGAAGATGGACAAGTCGTGGGCAGCTTTCGATGAGCCCGCCAAGAATGCCCTGAGACTGAACGCCGTAATTCGGACTGCGGCGAAGAGCGCAACCATGATGTAGACATAAGTTGGACGAGCGATTGCCTGCCTGACGAAGAAGAAGAAGAGGGGAACGTAGAGAATGGCAAAGATCACGGCGCCAGCGACGGAATCAATACCACTTTGTTGAGCAAAGTTGATGGAGGCAGAAGCAGTAACGGTGGTGGTGTTCATGGCGTTCAGGGATACAAGAAAAATAAAGAACAATTAAGAAAAAGGATGTGAATGAAAGTGGAGGGTGGGGGGAAGGGGATAAAAAGCGCAGATCAACCGCAAGGAAGTGAGAGTGGATGATGCTCTGCTTTTGAATGGTCCTCATGCACTGCCTCGATCATGTGTTGCCTGAGCGATGTTGGAGCCAGCGTGAGAAACAAACCAGTTCACATTGTATAGCCAGCGTTATGAACCGACCACAGTATCTGCGAAAACAACAGCGAGTTTCACGCCAACGCTGAGACCGTCGTCAGTCACTAGAGGTTGTACCAGTCAGTTGTATCGTAGCATGCTGTTTTTGGTGACGACTCCTCGATAAATTGTTCCTTCGAGGGCATTCCTTCAAAGGCAAGTCCCCCATGGGCATGATTCCTCGATGAAATAAGTTGACTCGCTATCGAGACCAATGGTGATCTACAGGTTTGTAGCTCGAATTCCTTGTTCGTAGCATATCGTGACAAGCCTTTCTTGGCTGCCTCGCGGATTTGTGTAAGATGCTTCGCTCCGAGTACCATGTCCTCGACTTTACTATAGCAGGGTGATACATTCCGCATGGTACGTCGCGCACCTCGATGGACGCATGTCTCTTGTTGCTCTTCCGATAAGCAGGCCACGGGTAGATAAACTGAGTACAGTCCATCCTGAAACCCCCCAACCTGGGATTTCACTTCGATAGTAAGTCGTGTGTTCTCTCGTATCCACACGTCAGATTCTTACAGGACGCAGGTATCATCGGGCTCAATCACTTGAACTCTGTCACTTTCCAGCTTGCAATGGATAAAGGTCGGTCGACTCTACTAATCACCGGCGACTCCCCTACTCACTACCTCTCCCCAGGCAACAATAATGACTTCTTTAAGCAACTGATCAACCGCAGGCCAAAGGACGCATCCTTCGTCTCGGACGTCCAGCAGGTCGAACGCTCCTTCAAAGGGAAATCAACCTCCGCGAGCGGTACCTTGAAAATAGGCGCTGTTGCTGGCGTCCTCATCTTTAAAGTCGACAACATCAAGGGCAACGGTTCCTGCACTGGTAAAGGTGCAGGTCTTTACACAG
This sequence comes from Chalciporus sphaerocephalus, assembly GCA_038094055.1. Taxonomy (NCBI): domain Eukaryota; kingdom Fungi; phylum Basidiomycota; class Agaricomycetes; order Boletales; family Boletaceae; genus Chalciporus; species Chalciporus sphaerocephalus. The sequence continues at coordinate 759,648 of JBBPTH010000001.1, forward strand.
GCCCTACAATCCCTTCCAATGTCACTAACGGTACCTACAAGTTGACATTCGGCACTCTGAAGGTTACTATGGAGCTGTACGACGCGGCGGGCGATAACATATTTACTTACATTGGGTATGGATATCAAAAGGGCCTGTCTAACAAGGACGGCAAACCATGGGAAGGCACGTTCCAGTGAGCGGTCTTGACCACTACCATAGCTTGTTGGCAGACCACGGTTTGGCGATAATATTTTGGACACGGGACGCTCAACACTTCTTGATCATCGTTTGAATCTGGGTTTGCTCTATATCTATATTTGTCATGAAGCAACGTAGCAATATTAACTCCCTCTCAACTGCAGTGAAGCATGGCGGAACGCTTCATCGGACAGTCTACTACGATCACCTATCAAGACTCACTTCGGCAAAACTTGAGCAAACTTTTCGAATGCTGCTAAAGTGCATAAAGATAGGAAAGTTGCTAATTTACGATTAGGATAGAGTCAAGAAAAGCTGATCAACAAGGCGCGACATCTAAGGGTTTGATTACATGATCGTAAATCCATGACACTCCTTTCATCTAAATCTTGTCAACTTCTATACCAGAGTCGCTGACATCGTCATCCACGATCTTAGGCTTGGCAGCAGCCAAGCCAATGGCATTCTTGTAGAAAATAATATCCCCTTCGTCCTCGACGAACTTGCACTCCCTGATCACACGGTAGAATTCTGACCACCCACCGGGAGCGCCCTGAAGAGCGATACCAGCTTGCTTCAAGCGCTGACGAAGAACATCACCTGCTTCCCATGCGTGGTAGTGAGGAATCTTGCTGCTAACATGGTGCACAACATGCGTTTCGGAGATACCGTGGGTGGCATGAGCACCAATCCAACTCATAATTTTACCACAGTCACCCAAGAGGCTGCGGTCGAAGGTAGCAAGAGCGCCACGAACGAAGTTGAACTCGGGTGCACGGTAGTGGGGAAGAAGCGGGTCAGTGTGTTGCAAGAAAGTGATCAAGACCAACCAATGGTTGACCCAAAGGTAAGGAACTAGGTAGATACGGAACACAGTCCAGAAGCCATAGGTATAGACGGACGCGAAAATCCCAGCTAACCACAACAAAATTCCGATGTCTGAGAGAATAACACCATTCGCCTGATGAGGGGCAAACATGACCGCATTAGGGTTGAAATGATTAGTTTTCGCGGGATACCGCTTCTGACCAGAGGCATTGCGAATCAAGTATGCTGGCCATCCGGCGCAGAGGTAGCTAGCTGCGGTTAGGGTGGCGCCAATCGGAGAATCACCAAGAGCATCCCAAAGTTCCTTTCTAATCTCCTCGCTGACGCTCGAACCAAGGATGTTCTCCTTTGCGGGGTTAAAGGAGGGTAAGCCCAGTTGGGAACGAGTCTTTGGTACGAAAACTTGATCCTGAGTCATGTGACCAGTGCTTGCATGGTGTTTGGCATGCGTGATTCTCCAGGAATGATATGGGACACCCAAACTAGAATTTCAAATCCAAAGATCGCGTCAATCACGTGGTAGGCGAAGAAGAAAAAAAATATACACATACGCCGAGTGAAGCACCCAACCCACGCTGTTGTTGATCAACTTGGACTCAGAGAAAGACTGGTGACCACACTCGTGTGCTATCACCCAGAGACCAGTCGCAAAGAGACCTGTCCAGAATCCGTATAGAGACCACAAAGAAAGGCGGGCAACTGGGTACAAGAGAGGGTGAGGAAGTGAAACAGTCTCCGGAGCAATCAACGGGTCAAGGAAGGTGGCAGCCTTGTATATACCACCGATGACAGCACAATCCCAAACGATAACACGAAAAAGTCACGCGTCAACAACATACATTAGCAAGGAAGTAGAAGTGGCATACATGTACAGCGATGAACGGAGAGCCGACCGTTTAAAACAGTGTGAAGTATTTGTGATAGCAAGGTTAGCTAGTTATGCTGGGGAGTGTTGAGGAGATGTGACCGTACGGAATAGCACTGAGCAGGTCTTTGATAGTGAGGTCGGGGATAATGACCTCTGTCTGCTTGACGGATGTTATGCCATCCTTTGATTGAATCGTGTTCATCGTAGCGGACGTCAAAGGGGACACGTTCTAAGTGGAGAGTTGAGGAGAGAAAGACAAGAGGGAGGAGACGGAGCGCTACAGGTATTTGAAAGTTTGAACTGCCCATTTTATTGGGGAAAAAACACAGGTTGCCGGATTTGGCCGGTTCCACGTGGTAGCCTAGGCGATGTACGCGAACCGAAACAAACGTTCGAACTCGAGGTTACTCCATGTGCGCTAGACAGCTTATGAATATAACATGCTGGGTATTGTAACACCTGGACACACAAAGTACCAGTGGAAGTGGTCGACAATGGTCCAGCTATCAGCACACCGCTGACATTTTCCCAGAGCTTTCAGGAGGGAACGTTGGGGTGATGTACATACATATTTTTATCAGACATGGGGAACCGAGGTGAATTCGAGTTTAGAACTCAGAATCAGGCCATAACGATAGAGTTCGTAAATGCGTTGACGTGGTGTAAATATGGCAAATCGGGAGTCAACCAGTCAATTCAGCGCCTGTAGTCTAGCTGCCAGGCCCTCGAGAAAAGCAAACCCATCCTTCGTGATCGTTCGTCCACTGCTCCTGTTCGTCACAGTTCCGAAATCTGCCACCATTCGAGCGAGGGCTCTGTTATCCTTCGCGGACACCACCTCTCGCTTCAACCTCGCTACCAGATCCAGCTTGACCCAAGCAGGCTGAGCCTCATCAGTATTAACTTGATTCGTGCTCCGAGTTCTTGACGTTCGCATCGGCTGAACAATACCTGCCGGGTCCCCGAGTTGCTTGTAAAGTGCGTCTAAGAAATGGAATCCTTCTTTCGTCAACGTTTTCGATGTCCCCGTCTCCTTCAGGAATGTGGTAAAATCTGACACGAGCTTGGAGAGAGCGGCATTATCAGTAGCCTTCGGTACTGCAAGTCGTAACATCCAGAGCCGCTCTGCTTTCTTTGTGCGAATAGGGGTGCGAGGTTGCGCTGGAGTCCGGCGACCATTGTCAGCGGATTCATCAGTGAGATGAATGATATCACTCTCTTGTGTGACATCCTGCTTGCCAACCTGAACAGCTTGTTGGGGAACATTCGTATGATCAGCTAGGGCAGGCCTGCGATTCAGTTCGAGTTTGGCAAGATCCTGTAACAGATTTTCCATTTCTGAACTAGTGCGAGCGGCACGTTGGGGTTCTTTGAGTTTCCGCTCTGGTTTCGCCTGTGATTCATTTTCATTTTCTAGAAGATGAGTTCACTATAGTGAAAAAACCATACCTGTTGGGGCACAGGCGGTGGGGGCCAAATGAACTTGTGGATATCCGTGAACCCGTTCTCCTGAGCGAGTTCTTGGAACTCGTTCATCCATTGTTCGTAGTCAGGTCGCTCAGAGAACTTCAACCGTCTACAATACCGAAGGAATTCCTCGAACTGTAAAGGTATCCCTCGGCAGAGGTCTTCGGGACGTGCAGTCAACTTGGCAAGTTTTATGCGCGAGTGCTGCTCGTCTGTCTTTGGGACGCCATTCCGAGTCCAAGAAAGTCCACCAGGGGTAAGAAGGTGGATGAACATGAGTGCAGCGGCTTCAAGGTCGTCCCGACGAGACGGCACTGCAGCATAATTCATGGGGACATGTATCGACCAGCAAAAAGCCTGGGATAACTAACCCTTGCCTTTACAGTGGACACCAATGGAGGTGAACCAGTAATTTCCCAGAAAGTCTCTCTTCTGCTTTGAGTCGGGAATATGTCGACGAGTCAAAGGATCGATGTAACGTTTGGAGAATCCAAAATCGATCATGTAGATCGTTTTGTCATTGGGCGCAAGACCAAGCGCACAATTCCCGAGCTGAATGTCACGATGAAGGACTTCCCGGTTGTGCATGGTTTGGAGGCGTGATATCTAAAACCGAGTTCAATCAGGATGTATGTACGATAAAGCGACGTGAGGAGGTTAGTACCACTTGATAAGCTATCGAGCATACACTCCGGAGATCTAACACCTTCTTGTCACAGCTTCGGTAGATGCTATCCAAGCTTGGTCCAAGCAGACTGATGACAAGGTAATGCCATTTCCCCTGCACACCGCTAGCGAAAAGTTGGGGCATGCCCTCACCACCCTGTAGTAGTGGATAAAAATGCTCCTCGTATCGATTCGTTGGACACTCGTGATTGACATCTTGCACTTTCAAGGCGACATACTGCCTGCTGTGCACGTTGTAAGCACGATATATCGAGCCTACCATCGCTCAAGTTGAATATATGGGAATATATGGGAATAAATAGCTGACCAGAATAACCAGAACCTAGTCGAGTCTCTAGCCAGTAGTTACCCAGACAGCGAGGCACTTGGTCGTGAGTGTGGGCCATTAGACTGGGCGACAGCCACAGAATCGGAGGATGCGCAAGGATTGATCGTGTCAGTCGACAATGACAGGTTGGTTGAGCAGTTAAATCAGGTTGAGCAAGGACTGAGTATGGACGTTCAAGTTGCAGGGGTGGAATCTGGTGGAATTCGTTCCACGTCCAATGTTCACCAACTTAACGCGTTGGTCACGTGTAGTCCATGGAGAATAAGGTCCAACATGCTGCTCATCATCAAATATTGCCCTGCGGTAGCATTTACAACTAGTCGTACACTGATGTCTTCATAACTAACTCATAACGTACAATAAAAAAAGGAAAAGGTGTCGAACCTTGGTCAGAGGATGTTTAAAGTTGCTTGGCCGATTTTTCAGCGTAACTCTTCGACAACTTACTGGCCACTTGGAGCGCGCGAGGTGCATCGTACTTATCCATAATAACTTCGACGAGTTGGATCTTTCTCGCCTGAGCGAATTCCGAGTCGTCCAGCAATCTGTCTAGGCCAGTCTTGTCCCGAATAGAATAGGACCTCGATAATGAGCCGTCGAGATCTCCCAAGGTCTTCAACAGCGAGGTCCATTTCCTAACCGATTTCATCAGGTTCCAGACTGGATGTCGAAGAAACATATGTTTTCTCACCAATCGGCGATGTCATTATATTTCCTGATCAATGTATATGAGCTTCTGGTGATAGGAGCGAAATCGCTATTCACCTTTCCATGCCATGGAGGTGCCGTTCGATGTTGTAACCCTCATTATTGAGAAGAAAAATGATTGGAGTGACTTTCTCGCGTATCATAGTAGAAAGTTCCTGGACACCGAGTTGCATGCTTCCGTCCCCAACAAATAAAATAACTCGACCGAGGCCCTTGTCACGGGCAGCGAGAGCTGATCCTAGAGTGCTGCCTACAGACCAACCAATACTTCCGTAAAGTATCTGACTCACAAACCGACATTGTTCAGGTAGAGGAACGTCCAAAATCCCAAAGCTAGACGTTCCGGTTTCGGCCACGATGACATCTTTTCGTTTGAAGAATTTGCCCAGGCGGGGCCAGAAGTACGCCTGCGTGATAACATCGTCTCGTTCCTGCGAATACTCAAGCGTAGCCCTGGGAACATGTAACTCAATGCCACGCGATTTGTATTTGCTCAGCCGGGCAGTGAGCTTTGGGAGCAGAAGCTTCATTCCAATCCCTGGGAAATGTGCATGGCGTACGAGTGTTTGTTCGGAATGAAGCTCGATAGTGTGATTGGCGGGAATTCTATAGGTGAACATTCCGGTATTGAAATCGGATTTCAATGCACCGATAGATAATATCAACTTGGCCCCTTCGATCTTGTCTTTTACGGTTGGGTTACTGATCGACCCGATGTATATCCCGCCATATCGATCATACTCTTCGCTCACGGCCGTTTTGCCCATGGGTGCAGAGTACACTGGAAAATGAGTTGCAGTGACCAAATCTTTTACTTCATCTTCCACATCGTGACGGAGGACGCAAGCGTCGACAAGAATGACCATGTCTTTCCCTGCAGCAACGACAGCTGTCATGATTTCATCCAGTACAAAGGCTTCTACATCGGGATTGTTTGGAGGAGGGAGCCGCGAGAGTGGAATATCCAATCGCTTAGCTGATACCTTTGCGGACACCATGTCAGTCGGGAGCGTGAGGTAGACTGGGCGAGCACGGGTGATGCAATCGGTCAACACGCGATCGATCTCAGAGGTAGCGTTTACTTTATTCATCAACATTGCCTGAGATATGGTTACTTGCTCGGCAGCTTTGGTGTACACATCAAACCTTCCATCACCAAGAGTATGGTGAAGCAGTGGTCTGGTTTTGAGTTGATCAGTGCTCGGAACACCGACAATATGGAGCACGGGAACCATCTCGGACATTGCTATGTGGCAAATAAACGCACAGCGTGAGCTTGGCTCGCTATGACGACAAAATATGTGCTTCCTCACCTCCCGCTATGCCATTGATGGCGCTCAATTCACCCACTCCGAACCTGAGCGAAGTCCAAGTTAAGGGTGTGAAGACTGCGAGTTGGAAATGGCGAATGGCATCACTGACGTCGTTACTACGACCCCAATGCTATGTTGTTTGACTCTTGCATAGCCATCAGCGGCATAGGCTGCGTTGAGCTCATTGCTGAAAGAGAATTTAGGCCCAAAATGGCTCGATAAAAGCCAACATACATACCAATTACCAACCCACTGGATCCGGGGGTGATCCTCTATATAATCCTGCGTTGCGGACCTGTCAATTGGGGCAGCAACGCGGGAACAATTCGACAGCGTACCAAGAAAGCTGTTGAGTGTGTGAGCGAAAGGAATGAACCTTCTGGGCGTTGGATGCCTACGCATATTAAAGTCACCCGGAACGCCAAAGATAGACTAAGCAGAAGAGAGAATCTGGTTCGACTGCTGAGTAGCTGGGTGACATGGAATATGAACGTACCGAAACACCAAGTTGATCCAACCGAGTCAAGATGTAGTTGGATATGGTGGTTTTTTCCTCGTCATCGGGGATTCTACTCTCAACTGAGAGCTCGTTTAGCTGGAGGCGAAGCCTGGCAACCTCTGCCTGAAGATCTGATTCCATGATGAGCGATTGCGTGTCCAAGTTTATCTCGCGCGAGATGGTTCAAGAGAGAAAGGGGGTGAGGGTGAATCACATTTGCGCTGCCTTTATATATGTGTGTGGTCGCAACTCTCGTCGGCGCTGACTCTCTAATTTTTTCAGGGGGCGTAATGACGTCTACCTAAAGAGATAACCCCTGATTACATAAAAGTCGATATTATACGATAATTTATGGATAGTTTTATTTAATTAAAGGCTGCTGTTCATCGTGGTCGCTGTCCTCCACTCATTCTCTCCGTTGGTAGCCGACGTACCGCTCATGAGAATATAGAATTCATCCTAAATTGCCAGCAGCATTAGAAACTAACGCCCGCTTTCACAACCACGTCCAATAGGACTGCCATTCCGCAATCAAACCCAGTGGTCGACTACAAGTTGAATCAAACTTCATCCCGGCTAACGGCTCATTTAGACGTATACATCTTCAGACATGTCCGCTTGTCTGCGTTTTACTCGGAGGGTATGTGTCTTTCTTTTCACACGTGCTGATCCCAACTTCCTCGCCCTTACCATCATCACATTCAGGTTTGGAAGTCGTTCATCGACAATAGAGGTCAGCCAGCTTATCCCTGAAAAGTGATTAGAAGGACTCAACGGTGTACCAAGGTCATGATACACAATGTTTTCCCAACGTGAGCAGTCCGTTAGGCTCTTTTGCGATCGTCGATGATGTGTTCCAGCTTGTCATTACCCGTGCAATCCCCGGCTTGGTGGAAACAAAGCTCGAAATAGAGTCATATAATCGTACGTTATTCCGTTCTCTTAATACACTTACATTCAATGCGCAATTCATACAGTCAATAGAGTTGGGGTGCGTCTACCCTTCTGCCATGATTCACACTTCCATCACTCACCATAACCAGACTGTCCATGGTGGTTTGATTATGTCGTTGACAGATACCCTTGGATCCCTTGCCGTGGCTTCCAAAGGTCATTACATGACAGGTGTTTCCACGGATGTAAGTACCTCTTTTGTCCGACCTGCTGGCAGGGTCGGCGACGTGTTGAATGCGAGGGCAACCGTAACTGCCTTGGGGAAAAGCCTGGCTTATACCCGTGTCGACTTCACCAATGAGAAAGGTGACCTGGTAGCTTATGGAAGTTAGCCTCGAACTCTTGCATGATATGCGTTCCTTCGTCAACTGAACCTTTTCCAGCCCACACAAAGTATGTTGGTAGATCATCATCTGACCCTGTAAGTTACATATGAGTTTCGCATCCTTCTCACCCACTGTATCTCACTGTGACATTAACATAACAACGTGAAATTCTCCGAGGATGGTGAAAAGGTTCTGGAAGGTGTGGATGTCGAGTAGCTGGGTCCTTCCGGTTGCAACGTTCGTCGTCCAGTGCCGGTTGGTGGTGACGTACAAGTGTGTACATCCCGAAAGTCATGTCGTATCGCTGATTATGAGACAAACCCCGGGTGTTTGGTTGGTGGTAACTTAAGAAGACGGAGGCAGAATATGCTGTGACAGCAGACACTTATCTACTCGTCAGCAATGATCAGTCTTACATATCTTTAACCTCGATAGATGGTCCTGACAACCTCGAGAGATTGCTGCCAAGTCATGAGCGGTGTCGTCTTAATCGACTTGAGAGTGTTGCTTCTGACGCGCGTTACCAGTTTCATTCTTCTGCAATTTCTGCGATTCAAAGACAAAGTATGCACGCGACGTACGATAGCCATGCGATAGCATCCCTTGCTCCTTGGGTAGCGATGACGAACATTCTTGTGTTGTGCTCCCTTCATCCAACGATCAGTCTAGAAGACTATATCAGTAGCTCCGTACAATGGAGAGAGACTCGTAAACAACAGCGAAACTTAGCGTGATCATCAGCCAGTAGAAAAGCAATGAAATGCCATATTTTGAGATATGCATGCGTCATACCGTATCATAAAACAACAACCATGTGTGACCACACGACGAGCATGCACAGAATCGGGATATGCGGGGGATGTCCAGGGACAACACATTTACTCCTCGTCCTCCTCTTCACCGCCCTGTTCCTCTTCCTCGTCGTCTTCTTCCTCTTTTGCGGCCTCGACAACAGCGGTTGCGATTCGGTCGAGGTCCCGCTGACCGTCTTGGCTGATTCTTCGGCCACCGTTTTCGGTCTGCTCGAGGACACCAATCTTCTCCAGCGATTGGCAGATCTTCCGTTGAACAGAAGCAGAGGCATCGGCGTGGTGCGAAGGGCGGTTACCGCGTCTGTTACGACCACCGTGAAGTTTTGTCAGTTTGCCGATGCCGACATCTTTGCGAAGGTAGATGTGCCGTGCGATAGCAGCTGCAGCACAACGGAGGTGGGATGAGATTCAAAGAAAAGGGATTGAGATGGGATGATTAGCTGCACGGACGTAGTACCAGTCGGAATCATAGGGTGCGAGCTCTTTGAAGGATGCGGTCTTGACGAGGTCGACCCACGTTGGCACCTCGAGCTTGCCCGAGCGTTTGAGGTGGGATGCATATGCGGTGATGAAGTCTTCCGCGCTGATTTAAGAGGCGTGGTGTGAACAGCTCAGAACGTCGGAAACGATGGAGTGAGACTTGCGCACCTGATATCTCTTACTCCTGGCATGATTAGAATGAGGTGAGTGACCTTGATGGAACTTGCGCAGGACGTTGAGCGCGACGGGGCGAGCGATGACAATGAATTAGAGTTTGCAGCTGAGTTTGAATTCAGCCACTGTATGTGCAGTTCTAGTCTTTGTCAGCACCATTAGCTTAGGCCTAGTAGACCGGTACTACTGGTTGTGCTAGTACGGCTCTTTAACTTGGACCGTACCACCATGAGCGTGGTTGAGGTGCGATGTCTAGAGCCGGCGGATTCCAACGAAGCAAGTGTTGTCCGACGCTTTCCCCACACCGGAGCGGTCACGGAACGGCTCAAGCCAGACTTGACTAGTGACTGACCACCACGTCAAAAGACCATGGACGACATGGCACAATGCCCAGCCAGCAATTCATCCACAACGATATTCTCTCTGCCTCCTGAATTGTTGATCGAAATATTTACAATATCAAGCAGGTCTGGTGGTCCGTTCACACCACTCATAATCTCCCGAGTCTGTAAACTCTGGCGGGACATCTGTAGATCATCTCCAAGAGCATGGCAGCTCATCATCATCGACAAATCATGGCGCCGTATCTCCTCTATCAAGGCTCAGGCTGATTTGTGGATAGCTCGCTCAGCGCCCCTTCCATTTGACCTCGAGGTAGAGCTGGTCGACTTCGAACTTCTCCTCCCAATCATGTCTTGTTTCCTTCCCTATCTATATCGCTGGATGGACTGCAGAATAACATTCGAAGGGCGTACAAGTTACACCAGACTCTCCGATCTCACCCTGTCCGCACCTCGTCGTGTACTTCATCATCTGGATGTGCGTCTCAAGACCCCATTTGACAGCGACAGCGATGATGACGACAACGTCTTTTTTTCGTGCGGAACCAACGCATTCAGACATGTGTCCATGAAGATCACAGTATCAAATCTCCCTTCCGCAGATTGCATTAATCCACTTCTCTTCACCTCCCTCGATATCACAGAATCGTCCTTCATTCATACCGTACGTTCACATGAGCTACTCAGCTTCCTTTCCCGGTGCCCCAATCTCGAACACTTTTACCTACATGGTGTTTCATCCGAAGAGGGCATATTGAGCAGCTCGCCGGCCGTCGTCACCCTCCCACGACTCCACACCCTCCTTCTGGATCTCATCTGCATACAACGCAGTGTCTTATCGCACCTCCACCTCCCTGCCCTTCGCGAACTTCATCTTCGCCACCTGAACATGGACGTTTCCCTCGATGGTTATCACACAGAAGAGGAAGGCGACAGCGACGACGAAGCGAGCGACTTCTCCCAGTCGCCCTCAAGTGATCATCACACCGGAATGGGTCTCAGGAGACTCATCTCCCAGTCCCACCCACCCCTCGAGGTCTTGGACATGGATCTATCGGACATGCGCACCAAGGATTTTAGATGGGTATTCGACAGATTACCACACCTGAAGCATTTCTCGATCGTGGGTTCAGACATGTCTGATAAAGTTATTCAGCTATTTGAGCCACAGACTATTGAGAACCAGCAGGGAGGTAGTGGTCATTGTCGCGTCCGTCTTCCACAGCTCTCTACGCTCAAATTCTTCGGATGTCAGCAGTTTTCTGGAGAGGCTTTGGTAGATGCGCTCAGTGCTCGGGTTGCCTACACGGATGCAGTGACACCCAATGAGACGCTAACCAACGTTGTGGTCTCCGGGTGTCACAACTTTATGACCAATCACGGAATTCAACTCTCTTGGTACCTGCATGAACGCCTCCATTTTTCGTAGCGTTGTCCTGATATGTATTTTTATGTCTATAGTGAAGTCCAGTCATCTTTCACAGTTGTACCTGATGTTCTTGAAGTTGGGTCGTATGTCGTATTATTGGATCTCGTGTCGATGGACACGCAGTGCAGTGTAGACCACACAAGGGGAATGGAAAAGGGCAAAGCATGTCATTTGTACATCATCTGCGTGGACGCAAGACAACTCCAAATTATGACCGAGGGAAATCATCGCAAACCATCATTGGTTGAAATATACGGGAAAATCGAGGCCCATGCCTTGCCGCTCTGCTGACTGCTGTAGGAGATGTCGCACATCGGTGATATGGTCACGGTCGCCGCTCCAGATCCCATCGTTGTCTCGTTCGCCCCAGTGAAACGTGTGGAATGTATCCACTTCGTAACCTTCAGCCCACTTTTGCCTTACAAATGATGCATTGAAGGGAGGTTGATAGATCCACCACTGGAGAGATCCAATCACTAATCAAATCGGGGCGCCAGCAATGAAGAGAGGCAACAGAAATGACGTACGTGGTCGACAAACTGGATGGGTTCCCCAGGCGGAACAACGAGATGGACCGTGGTCGGTGTCGCGATTTCTAGAAAACAGTTTGTCTCGAGAAACAATACCAAGATGTCCATGAATGCCTTTCTGTGACGACCTGGAATATACAACGTATCCGCGGACCCACCTATGAGCCTCGTTTGATTACCCGTGAGCTCAGCGAGATGATTTCTCATATCCTCAGGAACCTTGCGAAAAGCATCCATGCATACAGATAATCCGACATGAGGATCACTGTCATAACACTTACGATCAGTGACCATAGCATCAAGGGTGCTCAGTTTGACGACTCACCCCCACCTAGAAATATAAATCAGATAGAAAGGAAATCCATTCATTTCGCGAAAGTTGAGCAATGGAGGCGACCACATACCACCAGTCAGGTCCCCAACCTCGCCATGTTTCCGTGAGATTGATCGACGGATCGGGAGAGATTGTTGCAGGAGGGGCATGTCGGGTTCTATTCAATGTATGCTCTGCGAAGTTATCGAGGGCTGAGTTCGGCACGGGTTGTCCCCACGGTGAATGGTACCAAAACAGGCTTTGATCAAATTGTTGTAGTCGGGGAATGTTGAGAAGCGTATCGAAAGGCACCCAAAGATACCCGTCATAGCAGTCATATTCTCGCAAGGCTGTGTAGAGCATATGGTGCGCCATCTGACAAGAGGAATGAGGGATATCGTGTCCTGGAATGGATACGAGAGGGACTTACCCGCCCTGACATTTTATAAAAAAGGGGATCGCTGAGATCCTCGTCCGATTGGAACGAGTCGACCAAAACATCGTAGGAGTGATCGAAACCCTTGTCCTCGCGGCTCGCAGGACCGATGTAGACAATGTTCGGGAAATAGTCGGCGTATACTTCTTTATGAAAGTCTAGATTTGCATCATAACGAGCATGACTGAAGAACACGACGAGCAAAATATTGCTGAAGTGATTGTAAGGTTTGTCAGATTGCGTGTGAGCCCGAGTCGACACCATAGGTGCTCGGCATCCGGGACGACCAGATGAGAGAGCACGTCCCTTTCGCCGAAAACTAGCCCAATCCAAGGAGAAGGTCTCAGTACTTTGAAATATAAAAGTGAGATATCCTAATGCCATTGAAAATGTCATTGCAAGCGTGAGTAATCGGCGGGCCTGTAGTCCATGCATACGCAATCAACCCAGTCCAAGAATCGTGGAGTGACGAAGCTAATACTTACCGAAACCAAGAGATCCTGTTGTTTTTCAATTAATTGTTTCTGCGCCTGAAAAATGAGGGTGGTAGATGCCACAATGGCAAGTATACAACCGAGAACCGCGGAACACGGGGCTTCGACGGCGTCCCATATGTCCACGGTGATTAATAGAGTCGATACTAAGGTGATAAAAATCCCCTGCATGATCGCGCCACATTCTACAACAAGAGAAAAGGTGTGGTCGGGATATCAACCAAGAGAGGGCAGGATTACTTACGCTGTATAAGAAATATTGCGACGATGTCTTTAAGCGCGTCGATTAAAGGTAGCACTCGGAATGCCGGTGCGAAACTGATAAAATACGAATGCGGGGTGTTATGCCATAGATAGAATAAGGAGTGGAAAAGGAATGATTGTGCAAATGCTATAGAATTGATGAGATGTGTGGATGGCGTACTGCGGAGTCCGTAAATTAGCTCAACGAGGGTCGCCCACAACGAATTGCAAAGGGCGAGCACGACCACAAAGATGTACGGAAGACCACCTGGACCCATGAAAGTATCCTTTCATTGCGTTTGTACAAGACCAATACAGATGCTTCGAGGATTCGCTTACCCTGATAATGAAAACGCCTGAGAACTGATAACTCAATAAGCCTTACATTCGAACGGAAATATGAATGTAGTTATCACGAACGTGAAGAATGGATCCATGCCACCATGCCGAAGGGAAAGTTCTCCATGAGATTATCCAGAGAATGACAAGGATGTAGAATACCGTTACAGGCGAACCGAGGTATATCGCAAAAGGGTCGGCGAGACCCCGAACCTTGAGATCCTGTGGGAAGGTACTCAGCAAATGAGACTGCGAACACAACTTCGACGAAAATGTACACACCGCATGTGCTCGAAGAGTATAGACCAGGCCAACGACTAGAATAGACAAGGTCGATCGCACGTTCCACACGGCTGATAAACTTGGTCGAAGATGTTGTTCCCGGCGACCAAGAGAATACCGAGAGCTGGGAAGGAGTTGCCCGTTTTCAGTTGAGTGCACATTACAAGTCGCGAGGTATTCGTCAGGGGGCTCGCGGACACCATTGGCGGTGACAGGTGTGTATGAGAACGTGAGCGGACACTCCGTGGCGATCCACATGAATAATGACAGGACGGATTTAACAAGGTCACTGGCAGCGAAGTCAGAGATGTCGATGTCTTGCGAAACTTGGGACTGTGACCCTTCAGTGTCCGTTCGCACAATTTCTGCAAGGACACAGAGAGCGAGGAAAGAAGCAGATAGAACTGCCTTTTGGCGTGAGAGCGCGTTCCATAACTTCCATTGGCCAAGGGTGAGATTGATGCCAACCATCGACAGCGCCGGTGGATCGAGATCGATGCCAAGTTCCCTAGTCTCACTGCGGATAGTGTGATAGATGCTAGACAGTCAAACCCTTGGCAAGGCTCGTACAGAATGATGGAGGAGAGTTGGAAGCAGGGAGCTTTGGAGCTAGGCGAGTGGCGGTCAATGCTTAAGAGTGCACACTCCCTTCTCCCGCTCGGGAACGAACGAGCGAGTCAAAGTACAATTCCGATTTCTTCCACTATACATTTAATTGATGTCACTATTCAATGGTACTAGATGATCTCTGTCAGTGTGATTATGGTGTGCACAAATTATCAGTCAATCAGTGTCCGTTTACACCGTTGGTACCATTGACGCCATTGACAGCCGTAATACCCTTGAGCTTCAGTTCACTGGCACCGTTTTCCAGTGTGCCTAATCCCCTGGCACTTTTTGTCAAGAGTTCTCTGCGGGCTCGAACACCTTCACGAAGACGATCAAGAGCGGGGACGGTCATCTCCCAGGATAGGCATGCGTCAGTTACCGACTGGCCATACTTGAGTCCAGCGGGACCGTTGGGAGGTATGTCTTGCCGCCCTTCGACAAGGTTTGACTCTAACATGACACCCATGATAGTTGACGAGATGTCAGAGAACAATTGTTGTGTAATGTCTTCAACAACTTCAACTTGTTTCCGGTGTTGTTTTTGACTGTTTCCGTGACTACAGTCAATCTGTATACTTGATCAGTATTCAAGACGATCGAGGGTGAAGCGAAAGGGCCCTACCATGATCTTGCAGGGGAGTCCAGCTTTACTAAGTTTCTCGTGGCAATCCCGCACGTATTCTGCGGCATAGTTAGGTCCTTTAGACCCACCGCGTAGGATGACGTGGACATCGGGATTTCCCTCGGTTTCGATAATGCTGCTCAAACCCTCCTTTCCGACACTGAGAAAAACGTGGCCGCTTCGAGCAGCCCTACAAGCATCGATGGCAATTCCTACTGATCCATCGGTGGAGTTTTTGAAACCAGTTGGCATTGACAATGCTGAAGTCAGCTCGCGGTGGACCTGGGACTCAGTAGTGCGGGCACCAATTGCCCCCCACGAGACGAGATCTGCAGTGTACTGGGGAGAAATTGTGTCCAAAAATTCACAGCCAGCTGGCAATCCAAGTTTAGCAATGTCCAGGAGCAACGTGCGAGCCATGCGCAGTCCCTTATTGATCTGGAAACTCGAATTCATGTCAGGGTCGTTGATGAGGCCTTTCCACCCCAGTGTTGTGCGTGGCTTCTCAAAATAAACACGCATGACGATGTGGAGGTCAGCCTTGGCGTTGTCTGCATAGTCCTTGAGTAGTTTTGCGTACTCGCGAGCAGCATCGATGTTGTGAACAGAGCATGGGCCCACTACGACCATCAACCGGTCATCATCCCCCTTGAGGATGTTTTCGGTTGCGCGACGTCCCTCTAGGACGGTGTTCGCGGCAAGCAAGGTGCTGGATACGTGTGGTGTAAGTTAGGGAGGCAAGGGATCTGAGTGATGTAAACTGAGAGAGGGAGGTCCTCCTGTAGGATCTGGGGAGGGATCAGGGGGCGAGTCGCTTTTACGCGACGATTTTCAAGTCGTTGAAGAGCTTCTTTGAATGGGAGTGCCATGGAGAGATCCACTGTAGGTAAAGTGATGAATCGATCTGTTGAAGACGAGACGATCAGGTAAGGAACGTACTTTCTGTGGGTGGTCTATATAGTATACGGAGGCGAAGAGTCTGTAGACGGATTCAGTACCGAACGTTGGGATCCTTATCTGAGTGAGAAAGTTTTTGTGGTGGTTCGCTTGAGAAAGTCGTTCGAGGTGGATGAGCAGTGAATTTATTTGTTTTTTTTTCGTCGCTGCATCTCAGTGATGCGAGTCACCGTGTGTGATTAACGCTCGGCAGAGGCACGTGTGCTTGCCAGCTGTTTCCTCAGCCTCCACTCCAACTCCTCCCTTATTTTTTGAAAAAAAAAAAACAATGGACTTCTCAACTCTCAATGCAGCGGAGCAGGCCCACATGACGAAAATCATCGAGAGAAAACAGATGCAAGACTTCCTGCGTCTGTACTCGGGTTTGGTTGAGAGATGCTTCAACACATGCTGTAATGACTTCACCAGCAAGGCCCTCTCTTCCAAAGAAGAGCAGTGTGCTCTGAACTGTGCAGACAAGTTCCTCAAACATTCGGAACGCGTGGGTCAACGGTTTGCTGAGATGAATGCTGGTACGCTCTAGACGTCTTGTTGCTCACATAACGCTGAACCCCTTCATGCTGAGGCAATGAATCCTAAACCTTGACCGCCATCTCGGATCCACCAGTAGCTAAGGCCACTTCCAGCGCCTAGCACCATACCTATCATGTGGGAATGCACAAATTGTTAGAGTAACGTCACAGCTGCGTAGTTGGCCTAATTCCATGACATTCATGCTTGCTCTCGGGATGACTCGGAGAATGTTCAAGATACCTTTGCTTTACTCGTGAGAAGTACTCGGCAAGTATGGCCTGTGTATCGGGATGCATAATGTGGTCGTGCTGGTCAAAGCGGTCAAGTTGCGCATGTATCGGGTTGTGGTAAGTCCCTTGAAGTTTCACCAGCGCGGACATCTCAAGTAAAGCCGCGCATGGCCCCGATTTACACCGTGAGCGTTACCAATATATGCATAGCTTCCATTCCTTGCATTCAGCTCCATGCTGTACAATCCCCTCGGTGATTACGCGTTCGCCTTTGATGGGACTTTGTTGTGAACGACTACCATTAGCGTATTTGGTGTGAACGACTTTGACTATATCCCAGGCCTCGTTCGCGTCTTCTCCAATCATCAGAATCAGAACAGTGCACCCTACCTAGGTGCCATGAAAGCATACCATTTTCTCATGGCTCGGTCATGTCCTCTGTTGGTTATCTCCTCCACAGTACTCGACGTCGAAGAGCTCGGGCTCGACATTCCATCCCGGGCGATGTTCTTGGTGACTGCTTGTACAAGGTCTTGACAACGATCACAAGAGCCTTCATTGATAACTGCAGTGACAGTACTAGTGCCTTGAATCTAATGAGTTCACAGCCACCAAGGACCCTGATCTTCCCTTATACCTTCGTTTCAGAGTCTCACCGACGACTAAACCCTCGACTATCCCTCGGATATCTGATTTACTATTCTAGCCAAAGCGAAGTCAATCAGAATCTCACCGTGATACTCAGCTGCACCTTCGACTGACGACCACTGTGAGAGTTCCATCTGCTCGCTTGCCTAATTATAAGAGCACTCTGACACCATCTTCTCACCTGTAACGAAGTGACTCGAACATACTACCACTGGTTGACACTCGCTCACAATGCCTCATCACCCTTTAATCGACAAGGAAGCCCCGTCCTTTTCTGTCCCAGATGCAAATGGTCAGATATTCAAATTTCCCCCGGAAGAAGGCGGTGAGCGGGTAGAGAAACCAATCGCACTGTTCTTCTATCCCGCGTCAGGTATTCATCAACTGCCTTTCCCTCACTATGCTCTAACCGTTTGTGTTCATGTGCACAGGCACCTACGGCTGCACCCGAGAGGCATGCCAGTTCCGCGATGCCCTCGCTGGTGAGTATCTATCCTTTCACCCCTAAAATTTGCTATTCGACGAACCCACGTTTGCCCATTCATTATGATTCAGAAAAGGAAATATTCAAGCGTTCCGATGTCCTGGTTATTGGTATCAGCTCCGACCCTGTGGTTAAGCAGAAGGCCTTTGTGGACAAGCATAAGCTCTCTGTGAGTCTGCTTTCTGAATGGGGATTCCTCGAATAGCCTACCAATAATCGACACACCGCTATAGTACCCGGTGTTGAGCGACACAGAGCAAGTTGCACACAAAGCATACCAGGTTGGAAAGGGTATGCTCGGCTTAACCGATGCTCGTACCACCTTTGTGATTGACCGTAAGGGGGTCATTAAGGGCGTGTTGAGCGCCACGATGAACTTCAACGCCCATGTGAAATTTGTCACGAAAGAGCTCGAGAAAATGCACAACCCTGATGCTACAGAAACTGGAAGTGACGTGGAGCCTTACGTGGAGCCTCTTGAGGCAGCCGAGAGGGAGGAGCTGGCACGAGCTGCTGCGGTGGTCAGTGCTTGATTTCGTTTTTGTCGGCTTTTACTGTCTGTATTAACCTCAAGGTGGTCATTTCCATATCACGAGTATCATGATTTACGTCCCCGTCTGTCTGTACTGTAATCTCATGCTATATTTCATACGAGAATGTCTTCGGTTAACGATATAGCACGATCCGAAGTAGAAGATACAAAGAATTATCCGCTGGGGTGTGAGAACTTTCTTCGAGTTGATTCGAGTACCAGACTGCCGTCCCCTACCAAAATTGAACGCCGAGGGGGAGCGTACAATGTGGGTGTGAGTGTCCTGCGTTCAATGACCTCCGCGGACCTCGTCGGAGGGCATTTGTCGGTCGGATTCCATCTGAAAGGGGACTCCGACTTGTTCATAATTCGGCTTCGTCCTCGATCTGATCAACGCCTCGGTCGGAGGATAAGTTATAATCTATCTGATAAGACGGACAGCATAATTCGTGAGTATCTGAGTTTCTCCATAAAGTGAAAAAAAAGCATACTATGTGGGTAGATGATGTACTTTGCACAAGTTACGTCGACTTTCTGACATACTGGACTTTGCAAACCCCGGAAATGTTGAACAGGACTCATGAGTAGCTCCCGGTGTTTTAAGCACAGTAATCACACGGGTACCCCGACCCGGGGAGAGTACTTTTTCTCGAAGTTTAGGTGTGTTAAAATACTTGAACGACTGGACAATCTGTGCGATACCCAGCTAGTTTCTTCCGCAGAGATGACTGGCAGCGAGTAACTTTTGTACTACGTTATCGTGCACTTACCTGTGAAATGCTTCTGTTGGAGTGATGCGGGGTGACAGTGCTTGATCAGATCGTGAATGGTCCTAGTATACTTCAGGCTCAAATAGACTCGTAGGTACTGTGCCATTAAATGTATGCCTGGAGGACCGGTAATGGTCCATATGGTCCACGGACCGACGACACGTCCAACCTGGAATTTACAACCTGCACGTGACCGCGTAGCCGCCTCGTGTCTGTTCGATTCGCAGCGACGAACACAAAGAAATTCCACTGGTCGTTCACATTTTCTCGTCGTCGTCGCCGTTGTCAACGTTCACGGCGTATCTTCCTCTTCGTGTCTGCTTTCTAGGTTTTAAGATTTCTAGTATCACACTATTTCCTGGTTGTATCGCCAGTCACTACCGCCGTAAGTCAAGTTCAACTCTCAAATGATCCCCTCGACAATAGCTCGAACGATATCGCCAACAAACGGCGACCCGCGCATCTCACCCCCTCGACAATAGCTCGAACGATATCGCCAACAAACGGCGACCCGCGCATCTCACCCCCTCGAACACCCCCAACTTTCGCTCTCGACGCACCCAAGAATAATCGCCAGCCATCTACCTCCCCATCAGATGACTCGTCTATCATCGAACTCTCATTCGACTACGAACTGGATTCCAATGGTAACTATGTCCGCATATCAAAAGGATCATCTCGTTCCAGCCAGTCCAGCCCTCCTACCCCTTACGAAGTCCTACTCGACGGCCCGCTTCCACACAAGCCTCCATCACCGCCTCCCGCAACATCTGCCCAAATATCGTCTCATGTCTATGTCAAACCACCTTCACCGATATCGCTCAACTCTCCCGATCACGCTCGTCGTAACTCACTCTCACGCTCCGAAAGTTATCCACCCCAACATAGTGCACCTCCCGACCAACTCCAGCACCGCCACCAGTCCCTGACTACTGCTACGAATTCCGCGCGATCGTTTCACCGTGTTACCTCCGGTCCAGCCGCTCTCACTCCAGCCGCACCATCAGCCCTCCGGGCCCCTATGTCTAACGGTCTCCGTGGAACTGGTCGCAAACTTGGTCGACCTCAGCGCGTACCTCTCGATGATCATCGAGATTCCCAATTACCTGATGAACGGGAGGACATGATGCTCCGTGCTCGTGGTGAATGGGACTTGCAAATTCAAGAGGAAAAGGAGAATATCATCGCATCTTCGGACGGCAATGATGGTGTGTCGTCTGATGGCGGTGCACCGAAGCGAACATCGCCAAGACTCGTCAGTCGGTCAGCTTCGCTGAGCCAAGTCGATGGGCGTGCAATATCGGGGCTGCCAACGCGTGCATACAACTCGTCATTGCCACCAGGGTCGACTGGTTTGTCCCGTCCTCCACTGCAACCGGGCCGGCAGATCATGCCAGGACCCAGTAGGGCGGGGAGGGTGCTAATGGGCACTAAATATGGCGTCGGGGCGGGTGGATTTGATAAGATCAATGAACATGAAGGAAGCGAGAGCGAGGTTGCCTACGACTACGTGGGTGGGGAAGAAACTGACACAGGTGGAGAAGAGGCACAGCCTGCTAATGGTTTCTCTCGGCAGCGGAACTATGCTCCTCCTCTTACACAATCAAGCAGCACACGTTCGCGGCGATCCGCGAGCTTGAGTGATGCTTCTGGCGCCGAAGAACGACATTCCCCCGGGTCGCAGCCAGGTCCACCAAGTGGTCAATATTCTTCGCGGCCAGGATCGAGCTTAGGTATAAATTCTGCACGTGTACGGCGTGTGGTCGAACAAGAAGGTTCGGCTAGTTCGCCGTTACGCGTTCCGTGATGAGCCGACTAACAGATTACCTGATGTAGAGTACGCTTCTGAGTACGCTCGAAGGCAGATGGCAGACGTTGTACCCGACGGTCTCGCTCAGACACGTCAGTCGCCTTCCCCGACACACATGTCGCAGGCACACCTTCGTTCACAGGTCCAGAGCCACAGTCGACGCGACTCGGATACTGTCCGCACCCTCGGTCTTGATCAGCCCCCTTCTGGTTCCCCAACTGCTGTAGAACATATCCATGGACGCTTGTCCCCCAAAGGTAGGGGGTTATCGGCATTACAACAACCGCCAATCTCTGCCGTCCAGTTTCCGACATCGCAGTCTCAATCACAAGTGCAGAACCAGGCATATCACCGACACAGTCCAACTGCTTCGGAACTTCTTCCTAGTGGCCCTCAGGCACCTGGTTCTGCTGTCCAGAAGAATGGAAAAGCTTGGACTGCCGGTGAAGAACCTGTAGAGAGCGAGTCGGATGCAAAAGCCGCCCATCGAGAACGGGTGAGGCCGGCACCACCCCCACCCCCACTTGCAGTTGCTGCCGCACCTGTACGGAATCACAACATTGTGGTGAACAAGAAGGTTTATGCACGTCTTGATCTCCTTGGCAAAGGTGGTTCATCTCGAGTGTACCGCGTGATGAACGCATCGAACGAAATCTATGCCATCAAGCGGGTCTCCCTCGACAAAGCGGACGCAGAGACAATCAGCGGTTACATGAACGAAATCGGGTTGCTCAAGCGACTGGAGGGAAATAACCGAATCATCCAGTTGTTTGATTCTGAGGTCAAGGCTGGACCAGGCGGGGGCAAGGGCCATTTGATGTTGGTCATGGAATGTGGAGAAATTGATCTGGCGAAGTTGTTGCAGGAGCAGCAAAAGGAGCCATTGAATATGGTGTGGATTTCGTACTACTGGCAGCAGATGTTGCAAGCCGTACATGTCATACACGAAGAGAAGATCGTTCACTCGGACTTGAAGCCGGCTAACTTCGTGCTTGTGCGAGGGCAATTGAAACTGATCGACTTCGGCATTGCCAACGCCATTGCAAATGATACCACCAACATTCAGCGAGATCATCAGATTGGCACAGTCAATTACATGTCTCCTGAGGCCATCGAATTACCGGAAGGCATGCGACGTCTCAAAGTCGGTCGACCTAGCGATGTTTGGTCCTTGGGTTGCATTTTGTATCAGATGGTCTATGGTCAACCACCTTTCCAACACCTCTCGGTTTATCAGAAAATGAAAGCCATCCCTGACCTGGCGCACGTCATTGACTTCCCCGAATTCAGTGTTCCCAGTGTAGTCAATAAGAATGGCGAACGCAAGAAGCTCGATCATCTGAAACGGCCTGTGAGAGCCGATGTGATTCGCGGGATGAGGAGCTGTTTGGCGAGGCATCCCAAGGAAAGAGCAACGATTCCTGAACTTTTGGAGCAGGAATGGCTAGCTCTGCGAGAACCTGAAGCACCTCCAGCAAAGGCGTTGCTGGCAAGCGACGAGACCATTATAAATCCCTACTACATGAAACAACTGCTGGAGTATGGTATCAAGCTGGGTCAACAAGCTCAAGCTGGTGACATTGACCCAGCACACCTGGCGAAGGAGGCTGAGGTACGTCATGACTCGGGTACGTCACCTATTCGGTCTCTGATTGTCTCTCTGCGTTTGTCGTAGCGACTCGTCGCAGAGCTGAAGGCCCTCGAGCCATGATGACATTACATCGGTCCCCGATAAACTCTTTCGCATTCAATTTTCAAGCAATGTATTCGTCACAACGCAGCCCAGCATATCCATCTCAAACAAATGCAGTGTATGCGGCGAAGCTATCAAAGCATCCCATCCCATGTATGTACGCTTACGAACAACAACGCGCTTCCCTGCGTATGTATTCTCCTCGCTAGAACTTCAGCATCCTTCCGATCATTTCGGTTTCGTTGTCGCATGCATACAGGTTGTTTTCGCTATCCTAGTTGTCTCTTCTGCATCTCACTTTCCTTGAAGCTTTCGCGTCTCCCTTTCGTCCTTCCTTTATCATCCGCGGGACCAGTTTTCATCTCGCTTATTTGAAACAAACTTCACTCTGTCGATTTTGAACACATGTGGTTGGCAAAGCTATTATCTGAGATGATATGGCTCGCCCATAGCTTTCCTGTAGAAATATGGGTTAATAAATATGATCCCTCTTTGCCCTGGGCTTGTGTTAGTTTTTTTATTTTATCTTATCTTATCAGAGTGACTGGGATGACATTCCCACCAGAGGGGTAAGGACAGACTAGTCAGGACTCCGCTCGCTTTCGTGGTCTGACGACGAACTCAAGTGCAAGTATGGCACACTTACCTGCGGACCGCGACTACCTCAGCACCACATTCATGCATTCCGCGAATGTGAGCCCGTCCACACCCAAGCTTCAACTTCAACTGTCCATTCCAATACCTTCCAGAGATCAAATGTACTATTATTCCGATGGAAACACCGTCCTGCTTGTGGAGAACACACTCTTCAAGGTTCACCGTTCTGCGCTGATGAAAGAGAAGTCCACATTCGATAGCATGTTCTCCCTAGACTCGGACCTACGTAGCTCCTCGAGCAGTTCAAGTGTCACGGTTGGCCCCGAGGGCGAGAGCGACGATAACCCGATCAGACTCCAGGGAGACACTGCAGACGAATTCAGAGCGCTGCTTTGGGCATTGTATGCCCTGTACGTACATTCTTAGCACCGACTCTAGGCGCTGTCAATAAACTCATCACTATATATCCTTTACAGTCCACATGAGCTCGAGGGAGCAATGACAGCTAGGACCGTTAGTCTCAAGTTGTTCAATCTCGCGCGTATCACCCACAAATATGAATTTCGCGCCATCGAGAGCTGGGCGCTTGATAAACTGAAGACGATTTATATGCGTCCCATACATTCTCACCTTGACGATGCGGAAGGGCCTACCCTCGTTCAACTCACTGAGCTCGCATCGCTCTGTGAACAGCGAGACCTTCTAGAGGCAGCTACGATACGGTGGAGGCGACTCATTGCATCAGGGAAGGACATCGCGCTTGCGATTGGAGTGGCAGAACGACTGAATCTACGGGCTCTCCTTGGGCTGGCATACCATGCTATGCTTTTGCAAGGTCGAGAAGTCTGGGATGTAGATCCTCTGCTGACCCGCACACATCGCATACGCTTATTGTCAGGGCATTATGCTCTTGGTCGTCTCTGCGAACGTCTACCAACCGAGCCTCCCACTCTGCAGCATCACCCACGATGTACAGGTAACGGGCAAACACGGTGCAATCAGGCATGGTTAGGAATATGGCGGTCAACGCTAGATATGGGAAAGCATGGGTTGCCCTTGCAGTACGCGGATGTAATCGGGAGATTGACGCTTGCAGAAAGCATCCTGAAGGCATTGATAGAACGCGATATTCCCATCCATGGATTGCTTGATGCGATGCCGTGGTGCAGAGAAAGTGCAATGGCGGCGACTGCTGGAAAGTTGAAGGAGATGCAGGAATCGTTGGCTGACTATTTTACAGATGTGGTATGATTGGTATACAGACTTTTTTCTTCTCTGCGACACTTTCCATGCTCTCGACCCACATCACTTGTACTTTACACATGACGATTTCAATCCGTAATGACATCCTCATCCAATCTCAGCCCATTTACGCAGATCATGGCAACCTGCCTGCGACCCAACCTTCGAAAGACGATCAACGCCTGTTCGGTGTGTCACTGGTCGAGGATAGAAAGCTTCAGTATCCATTCGTCCCGCAACATGCCCATGAGCAGGACATCTTCCCAACGGTTTTGTATCCACACAGATGCCCGTTTCCGACCCTCAATCACGAAGCCCCTGAGTAAATTGAAACATTGGCAAGTCTGGATCCAAATTAACAAACACCAATTCCAAGTCGACTCACGTCTTTTCGTAGACCGAGATTGCTCTGTCGTTGCTAGCGAATACCAACAGCGACAACCGGTGCAAGCCAATCCATCTGAATGCATAATCCACCATGAACGATGTGGCCTCGGTGCCATAACCATTATCCCAAAATCTCGGCAACAAGCAGATACCGTATGTCCCATCTCGATTCTTGCGCTCTGGAACGTGGATCACGATTTGACCCATGAATTCGCCCGTGCGTCTGAGTTTGATGACGGCTCCGAACACAGCACTCTCCATCATCGCATGAAGGTGTTTTCTCAAGTGGGGACCGCGGGGTGCTAGCTCGCCGCTAGTCACGAGAGGTTGGATGAAGGGGTTGTTCCAGAGGATCATCAAGTCATCGAGGTTGGCATCAGTATAAGGACAAAGTAGGAGACGGTCTGTGGCGAACATAATAGCGGACATTTTGCGGAGAGGTCTCTGTACATCGGGTCGTTTAAGAGGGAAGAGTCTTTAACTGCGGGCGTGGGTGCGGCAACGCGTACTCAACCTATTGCGCCGCAGTCACCGGGACGCGCGGTCTGCGTGATCACGACTGCGCGTCCCTGATGATGTAGGAATGGACCAGGAGCCCATAAGTCCACTGGTTCGCGTCAGAGGCTCATTAAAGTCAGGTTGCGTCTTTCTTCGTCATCATTCTAGCAGATCCTAAAACCACTAGGTGAACGTATATAGAAAGGAAAAGATACAAGGGTATATAGAAAATGCACCAGATGAAGACTCACGCATCTCCATCGACACTCTTTTTATCCACTCCTTCATGCAATCTGTCAACTTCTTCCTTTGCTCCAGGTAAGTTGGACACAGGCCCGTGGTAGTGTCGGTGTGCGTCCAACAGGTACCAAAGCCCCGAGATCACCACCACACCAATAGCGATAGGCGCCGCATAGTTCATGTTTGTTGGTGTGACAGGCATTTCAGTAGGTAGCGAGAACACTACGCACACAAAAATCGTCCAGGCAGTACACCAAATATTGCAAAAGACCCCGAACCAGCCATC
The DNA here is from genome assembly GCA_038094055.1 of Chalciporus sphaerocephalus. Lineage (NCBI taxonomy): Eukaryota > Fungi > Basidiomycota > Agaricomycetes > Boletales > Boletaceae > Chalciporus > Chalciporus sphaerocephalus. The sequence continues at coordinate 785,797 of JBBPTH010000001.1, forward strand.
ACCCAGGTAGAATGGACCTGGCTTAAACTGGACATCGGGGTGAGAGTGAAAGATGCGTCTGAGGATGATGGGAATCACGTAGGAGAGGTCTGCGGCCATCGCTGTCATGGCGAAGATGGCGTTAGCAGCAGCGGGACTTGCCAGGTCGAGCAGTGCGGGGAGGGCACTCATAATAACAGTCAACCAGACTGCTCGGAGGGGAGTTTGAGTGCTATCGCTGACGCGTCCGAAGAAGCCACCGTCAGGAAGGCCACGGTCGCGACTGAAGGCATAAATGGTGCGAGATCCCGCTTGCAAACCCGTTTGTGCCACGAAGAAGGCAGTCAAACAGACGAATGCCCACACAGCAAGAGCGGTTCGTGAACCTAATCGCAGGACCATGATCGCGAGGAAGGCGGAGCCCGAAGGGCCAGGAAGATCGGGGAGTGGTCCCGAGCAAAGAACCAGCACAATGTTGAGTAACCAGCCGGAGATCAATGTACCGAACGTTGCAATGGTGATGGCTGTAGGTGCGGCATAAGCAGCGCGACGGAGTTCCTCGGAGATATGAGCTGTCGAGTCGTATCCGGTCATTGTCCACTGGACACTCAGTAACCCAAGAAGAAAGCTGACGCCCGTGTTCCAACCTCCGGTTCCATTGACCAGTCCCTCAGCCCCGAAGACATAGGAAGCAGGGTGCATCTCAGATCTCGGTGTCGATACTAAGAGCAGGACGATAATCAAGAAGGTGGTACCCATATTGACGAAGACGAATGAGCTGACGAAAAGGGCGAGATGTCGAGTTTTAAGGGAGTTCAGTAGGCCATGCACAATGAGCAGTCCAGCTGTCAGTCCGACGATTTTTCCTGGTGTGACGATGTATGCTCCGTTGGTACCGATAGATACCGCAGCAAGTATCATGTTGGCAAGTCCAAATTCAGTAGATGACAAGCCGACGAATTGACCGAGGATGTTCAGCCAACCAATGATCCAGCCAACCTTGCAGGTTCAAGTTGACACTGATCGTTAACTAGCGATTCTGCACGACAAACCGAGTGGACCAACCTTTGCGCGATATCTCTTTGGGCACAAGCGCGCAGACGCAGTATACATGCCCCCGCATGTTGGAAAGGCACTGACAATTTCAGCAATGCTGCTTGACAGTGTGAGGCAATTCATCCCCCCGAGAATCCAGCACCACGTAACTGATGCAGGACCTCCGAGAAGTAAGGGAGTGTTGAAAGTGCTAGCGATACTTGAGCACACGCCCAATATGCTGAAAGCGAAGCTTATCGTCGCGAGATTGGTGAACTCTCGTCGAAATGAGGGCACGTAGCCCAGGGCTTCCAGCTCCTTGTTATCTTCGCCGTCATCTGGAGTCAGTTTTTGGGTGTTCCAGAGGAAGAATCCGCTGTCGAGAGGAGACATGGAACCTGAACCAAAGAAACTGGGGAAAACTGATCTGATTCATTCGAGGAGGTAGATAAATAGCGGGTTTTTTCGTCCACGTGAAAGAAAATAAACACGCTGTTATGAACTGGGCAGTAGATCGATTATATGGGCTAATGGAGCAGCACAACGTTCTTGACGCATCATGATTGGTAGGCCCTTCAAAGTTTTAGAAACAAGGGAGGCTCTGACCATCAGGACATAGCACGACCGTCACCATGAGGGGGGTTCGCCCCGGACATCTGCAAAACGCATCTGTTTTGGAGAACACACTCACGGTGACTCCGTAAGAACCCTGAAAATTTCCTTTTCTCCGGTACTCTCAAAAAAAAAATACCTTCCGAGAGACTCGAAAGTGAAGCATTCCTTTGAACCGCCGCACTGATCAGTCCTCGTCACCAGCGATTTCTGACCAGAAAAATTGACCCGACTTTCGCATTCCGCAGCGGGATCTGGAACCGAGATCAAACCGAGATTAGACCCGGGCCAGCATGGGTCATTGAAAGTCTGGTCAAGTAATCGCTCGTATGATGTGCGGCATTCCGACGGTTAATTTGTGCCTGAGCGGCGGTTGTCGTTCCCGTACTGAGGGTGACCGGTGACCGGTGACCACTGTGGGTCTTCACCATGTCGATCACCGGTGCTATAGATGTCACGGTGGGCTCGAGTTTTCACCTTTGTTCGGGTCGACACTCCCTTGCACGACAGAACACGAGTTCATGGTCGCTCAAATCGAGTGGTTGTCCCTCGGATGAGTTCGACTACTACTACTGAGCACAAGACATGGCGTTCTCACAAAAACCTCGCTTGACATGTGACCTTGAAGTGTATCCGAATCGGAGTGCCCACATCGCTTGAAATACATCCAACCCGTATTGTCAAGCCAAAGAAAGCTCAAATGCACCTCGACGTTCTGAGTGTTATCTCACAGTACTTGATAATCGAATATCGCCCAATAAGCCAACACTTTATCTTGAGGATTGCCACGATCAACGTCGCTGGCAAAGGACTTTTGCCTTGCTACACGTATCTGGGCTGATCAACTCGTGTAGTGAGATTAACCTTGCCAGGACGCAGATCGGTTCCATTTGGAATACTATGGCTGAAGAGCAAACGCTTATCAGGAAAGTCCACCTAGCACACGAAGATGCAGAACTGGCAAAGCAGCTCTGGGATGTCAAGTGTCTCAATGGGCGTGTCCTCAGTGTGGTCCCTTCCAGTACCGAAACAGATCTGCCAACAAATCGTCACTCAATAATCGAAGGAAACGGCGGCGTCCTCATACCGTCGTAAGCACCGCTCTGCTCGTTTGTACCGCACATGACATCTTTTCTCAGTCTGTGTCATGCACACATCCATCTGGACAAGTGCTTCATTTTGGAACAATGCGATCCGCTTCTCACAGGGTAAGCAGAATGCCGTGCCATATGCTCATTGAGTTGATCATGCTCATTGCTTGAAGGTCACTTCCTGAAGCCTTACAAGTAACCAACAAGGCCAAGGCTAAATTTCCTGAGCGTCTGGAAGATCTCTATGCTCGTGCTACGCGCCTTGTACGCCAGAGTGTGGAGGCCGGTGTCACTGTTATGCGAGCATATGTCGAAATCGATGCAGCAGTAGGAATGGTATGCCTTGATACCGGATTGAGGGTGAAATCGGAGTGGAAAGGAGTTTGTGACATCCAGATTGTAGGTGAGACATCTCCCTTTCGCCGTACAATCCGTTATCCTGACAGCGACCCTGAGCTTTTGCCCAGGAGGCATTATATGCGTCGCCCACAGCCAAAGTAGCAGGAAAGAACCTCGAATTGCTAAAGAGTGCTCTTGCACGCGAAGATATTTCGGTCGTTGGTTCGGCCCCTTGGGTCGAACCATCCCAGGAGCATGCACATAGGAACATCGCACACATCCTCCAGCTAGCGCAGCAGCACAACCTGCATGCCGACTTCCACCTTGATTATAACCTAGATCACAAAGCGGAGCCCATGGTATGGGAAACTCTGCGGCAGATGAGAGAAGTAGAGTGGACGAAAGCAAGCGCTCGGCAGCGACGTGTCACCATCGGTCATGCAACCAGGCTAGGGATGTTTTCAACCGATGAATGGTCAAGACTGCGAGTCGAATTGGAAGAGCTTCCCTTGGAAATTGTCGGTTTGCCCCAAAGTGACATGTACATGATGGGTCGACCGAATTCAGCTGGAACAAGAGACACTCCACTCGCAGGACGGACCCTTGATCCCGCGCGGATATGGCGAGATCATCATGTCCGTGTCGCACTGAGTGTGAATAACGTGGAAAATGCATTTACGCCTCAAGGGTACCTCGATCCATTGACGCTGGCTTGCCTTGGAGTGGGACTTTTCCAGGTTGGGACTGAGCCCAGTTGGAGGGAGCTTTTGGTATGTAGGCAAACCTCGGGTCTTTCACTGGCATGATGCTCATATAATTTTCACAAGCGCGCCGTGTGTGTTACTTCGAAGGAGGCGATTGGGGTGATAAGTCCCTTGACTCGCAACAACGATGTTGGTGATGAACTTGTACCGTTCGTCGGACGGCCCGCAGACTTTGTCCTAATCCACGAAGCCAGCAGGTGGCAGTCCGTCATCTTGAACCCTGCGTTTGATCGGACTACGATATTGGGTGGGAGGGTGGTAGCTCGGCGAAAGGCATCGACGTGGACCGTTCTCGATGGTCATTCTCAGACCTCAGTAAATCCACCGGTCCTGAAATAGCTCTGTATTAACAACAGCGCAAGGAAGTTAGGGGGGACTGAGTTTCACCTGTTTGGTCTAATGAATGAATGTACAACGTACTACCAAAGGCCTGGCACCTCGCAATTCGACCCTCACAGGAAGGGTAGTCGTGAAGTCATACACGAGTCTACTTCATTTTGTGCGGGAAAGCTAACACGTTCACCTTTCATCACGTCAACACAGCGACGAAAGCCTGAAGCGAATCAAATAATCCAAGGAGGCGAGCGGTGATACGTATCGTTTATCAGTCGATCGTTCTCACTCCGAACGGTCTCTCGTTTTTGTGAGCTGTGTTCATATTGGCATGGCATTTCTCCGCATGTGTTATGAATCACGATCTGCTTACTGTGAATATTGTGCGCACCGTTGAGAAAGTGACATAGATGCATGCATACCTATAGACAGTCAAATTGTCTAGCACGAAGTTAAAGCCATCATTCCCATGTTGTCAACCTGCCAAGATCGCGCGTAAACTCAGCCAACATTTGATGAAGGTGATATGCTCTGCGAGGTTGTCTCACCAGGGCCTCAGCAATACTGACACCGTGCGTTCCAAATAGTCCGAATCCCCAGGTAATTAAGGGGTTCATAATTATCGTGTCAATATGATCACAGTAGTTGACTGGCCGCCGAGAACTTGATAGAAGGCTTATGGTCAGGTCACGCTAGATCTACGAACGGAGGAACATGGTTACACTTCGGTTACCAGGAGGCACAAAGTCCTACGTCTGTAGCTTTGGACGGGCAAAGAAGTCCAAGGTGGTCAGACGTGGACGGCGAATTGACGATCTGTGCTTTATTTACAAGCTTCTTGATGGCATCTCTGAGTGAATCCTGATTGACGCGGTGTCGCTTGCTATAAAAGTTGGATATCATACGAATACGTTCGAATGTGATATGGACGCATCGAATCCTGACAATGAGGCAGACAGCCATCGTCGGCACTTTCGCTGAGGATCCCACATTTGACACTTTTACATCAAGTTGACCCTTGGCGACAGTTTGCCCGATAGAGACTCCAGTTCGCACGGGCCAGCAATTATAACGGCAAATGAACTTGACCTGATGCTCCGGTGAAGCTCTTCACTCGACCAGAAGGCTTTCCTCCCTCTCAGACAATCCCAGACAGTCTAGAGAGTAGCTTATGTTCATGCAGTACTTCTTGCTGTTAACGTCTTTACTTTCTGCTGTTCTCGCAGTACCGTTGGCGTCGAGGGATGTCGTTTCTCCACCTATCACTAGCCCAACTGCCAACTCTGTTTGGTACGTCGGCCAGCAGCAGACCGTGACATGGCAAGTCGCTCGCCATTTCTTTTCTTTGTCCCGCATGATAAGAGTTGACGCACAATCGTGATAGGAATGCCACCGGTCTGCCCTCTAACCCCTCTAACCCCTCTGGGATGCTCGTTCTCGGTTACATGTACAACAACAGCGAGAACCTTATGCTCAATTCACCTCTCGCCACTAACCTTAATTACTCTGTTGGACAAGCTCAGATCACTGTTCCAGATGTTCCGACCGGCTCCAACTACATTGTTGTCCTTTTCGGTGACTCTGGTAATGCGAGCCCTGAATTCACGATAATTAACGGTGTTTCGTCCTCGACGCCGGCAACTACCCCATCTACGACGAGTCTGACGACTGTTTCTTCCTCTCCTCCCCCTTCTCCCTCTTCTACTGGTAGTGGCGATTCTCCCCCCAGTTCTCCCCCCGGTTCTTCCCCCGGTTCTTCCCCCGGTTCTTCCCCTGCGCCGATAGCCAGTTCTCCAACATCCACAGCGACCATACCATCCGGTCCCACCACCCCAGGAGCCGGGAATGCAGTCACCTCTCCCGTGACAGTAGTTACCTCGACGGTGTCGTCGTTGCCTTCGCCAACTCAGTCTAATGCTGCTTGGACGAAACATGTCTCCAGTGTCGGGCCATCCCTTGGCTTTGCTTTCACTTTCGTCTATTACGCGCTTTCATAATCAAACGTTGGCATTGAACACTTTTCTTTTTTGGATCACGGACGATTTACGATCAAGAGCATCTTTGATGTCGAATGGTTTTCTTATCCGTTGTACATTTTTGGTGACCTGCCATCCCACTCTTACGAAGCCGGTGGATCCAGTCGCAAACAGGGTCTCCCCTGTGTCGCGGTTTGTTCCCTACGGACATTCACGTGTATATGATCTAGCATCTTGCATGTATTACTACCCTGATAGGTGTTCATACGTATGCAACAACTCTCTGCTTGCCTGTGAGTATCACTTCAAGAACAGTGTTTCTTCGGGCAGATGTGCGATCACTCACTATGTGCCGCCGAGCATACTAGGGATTACATATAGCCACTGCGAATCCAGCTGGCGAAGGCTTTGTCGATGCAAGCAGGCTATCACGCAAATATGAACTGCTAGCGGGATACCAACGAGAGTAGCATGCGCGTCTGGTAACGGACTCCGTGCTTGCTTCGCTAATCGACTTATAGCATCGGCTCCACTTGCTCTTGTACCAATCCTCAACAAAGGATAATGGTGGGCAATTCACAATTGGTAGCGTCTATATCGATCGCCGCTTGGACGTTTGTAATACCACTCTCAAGCCCTCGGAACCAAGGGAGGAGACTCATCTTTGAGAGACGCAGTTGAAAATTGAATGCTGAACCCCTCGGATCTGGAGGATTCAAACTGCTGTATGAGCTGTTAAAGCCATCCAGACGTTTCTTACCAGAGAGAAGGTGGCAGATCGAGAACCCAATGTTGCGAGATGTACCCCTTTGTCACTGGGACCGCGGGGTCAACAGGAGAGAGGAAGCTCGAATGGAGGGTGCTAGCAAGAGCTACCGTGACGAGAAGGGGAATACTTGTTCAAACCATCAGGTCAATATACGGTCTTTCATTTTCTTTTCTTTTCAGATGGAGGATACAAATCGGAGGAAAGGGAATGCCCCTGGTTCACGCTTCCATTGTGTTCATTTCGCTCCAGTGGATTGAGGATCACTCTCCTTTGTCAAATGGAGTTCAACTTCAACCAACTCCCATACCCGCGGGGATGAAGAAGACAAAGCTCACTCCTTTTGGCACGTTGCAAAATGAAACATCGGTCGTAGGCAGGGCATACGGAATATATCCTTTGGAGTCAGACATCAAAGTAATTGTTCCGAGTCGATTTGGATGGGTCCAATCATCGAAGGTTGTAACTTCCTCGCGACTTTTCAAGGCTAGGAACGTATACGTGGTGTGTAGAATGTAGTGCGCCGAAATTTCGGTGATCATATGGTGGCACTTGCCCTGGATCATGATGGTCTGAGTCCAAAGGAAGTTTCATCAACGCATCATCCCCACAATCGCCGATCACCCGCGTTTCATTCTCTATTATATCAACAGTTTCTATACTTGTTGATACTGTTATACTTACCAGTCTTCTTCGAGTTGCATGTCGGCTTGAGAAGATGGAGGGGCTCTGAGTACCATTGAGTCCCTCCCGCCGAACCACCGAAAATATATCACCAGGGGTTGACAATTTCAATTGGAACACGGGAAGACCACTGAGCGAGCCATCTTCACGAGATTCATTGTACCTATGCGTAGTTCTCATGGAGGGATTCTAGACTTGGCCTGGACATCATGATAATGAATCTCGGGCTTAGCGCGTGCTATAACATTCAATGAAAGCAACTAATTCAGATCATATGCAAATCTGGACCAAACATATGTACTTCTGATGGAATAGAGAAGGTCACAAGCAATCAGGCGGTCATGAAAGAGAGGGTGTCTATAAGATACATAGTCTTCGTGTCTATATTAGAGACTTTCCGGAGCCCTCGTCTTGAGGAGTCGTAAAACGGGATAACAATACATCATCAGAAACATCACGGTTCTCAACACTTCCTCGGGAAACGCATGAGGATTCTCTATTGTTGATTGATGCGCGAGAGCCGCAGTGCCTCAACAGGGGTCTTGTTGATGCTTAGGATGGAGGTGAAAAGCCCCAAGGCATGAAACTCCAGGTGATAGGGAGTACGCCAGTCTTCAAATCGCCGATTTTCTTAAACAACCCCTCAGACATATCTTGCGTTGAGAGAATGAGATAGAGTTCTCAGACGGAGAAAAGAGGTCGAACATATCCAGATCCTGGGGGTCACAGGATCCACATTTATCGCGCATCAAGCCGAAAGCGGTTTCTCCATTCGCAGTGTTTGTTACTCGAACCCACTGAAAAGGAACGTTAGCAATACTGTGACGAACGGGACCTTTGAAAATGCTCACTTGACCACAGTTTTCGCCGTTGCCGTATATCTGAGCAGAGATAGCAACAATGGAATCACTGTTGGAACTCCACACACCACACGCGCCCAAACCATCGAAGAACCAAGTTCCCTGTAGGAAAGTCAGCGTGGAGGGAACGTGGAAAAGGAATCTGAATCTGCCTTACTGTACCATTGTTATCACGTTTATCGAGGGTCTGACCATAGGGCAATGGCGTTGCCAGCGCCGAGAGAACAGAGGCACTCAACACCGTCGAAAAGATCCAGGAATGATACATAGTGAGTGCAAGGGACACGACGGAGAGGGGTCGTTGGAGTAGGAGCGGGCGACTCGTGAACTCGATGTTCATGGACGGCTATCAGGTGCTTTTATACCTGGAGAGAGGCATTTACCTCACCTACTGAGAAACAAAGCGCGCAAAAAAAATAGAGGACTAATTTCCTTAGGGGTGTCATGCCGAGAAGAGCAAGTCTTATTGACAGAGGTTAGATTTCCAGTTCAGTTAGAGGGGATTACTGATTCCAGGAGGAGAGATTCATGACAGAATCGTGAGCGAGCAAGAGCGGCAGGGTTACACACGAGGAATCTGCACGCCACACGGTCGCGATGCTGACAGCCGACAGCTCGCCTGCTAGTAAAAGGAGACGGTTGGAAGAGTAGTACATTTACTCACCTCGTGTTCTCTAGAGTCTGCGTCGCTTCGACGATGGTATTAGTCAGCTACTTGGAGTATAGAACGGTAGAGTACGATATCGCCGTAGTATTCGCACTGCGAGGACTTGTGGACTGCCATGGATCTCCGTTCACAATGAATGTGTGCAGGTGCTTTGGCGTACCAATTCACACTGGCGCATCGGACCCGGAGTCTGGCGAGCAGTAGGCTCGGATAGAACCAACAGTATCTTGACAGAGTGTATCGATCTTGATTCCCAATACTATGCCTTTCCGGTGTGACTCAGTTCTTCCTCGTATGCTGCATCTTATTTGTGAGTATCCTTCTTGACTGTCCTCTTCGGCTTATACCTCCAAGATGACCAGTCTTCTATTCAGTACTTCCCTTCAGGTACACAGCGCACCTCCACGGTTCAAAAGGTTCGGCCGAGAACTACGGTCCGAGGCTTGTTAAGCGGCGCACATGTCATCCGTTGCTGTCCGTTACCTCCCCCTTCTCTCCGCGCTGTCTCGTCGTTTCGTGAAGTTAAATTCTCTCGGGTTACCTCATTGACATGTTGTTCGGCGCTGAGTGTTGTGGAAGGCGTATAAGATCAAGCTTACGAACTCGCTGTTACCCACAGTCCAGAACTGAAGGCAATTCAAGTAATCGTCTTTGATCTCCGTCTCATGTCTCCCATCTTTGGGCTGGAAGTATCCGTGCATCCTCCATTGATTGTCAGCACGATTAGGCTATGCCCACAGAATGAGAATGAGTTTACGACATATTGTATTGAGCTAGTGTGGGTGGTGTAGAGACCAAGAAGAAGTCTGGAGGTGACAACCCTGGACTTTAGAAGAGTCCACGGAGATCAGATGGTAGTAGTAGTCCACGATGTACGATACCTGGTCCAACTCTCTTCTGGTCGTACCATACTCATCGATTTGGCGTGATGCCTTCACCGCCATGAGCGCTTGAGCCGCCGGGTGCAACAGCCCGTTACCGCAGTTCCGCAGATCCTGAAACCAACACCAAACCAGAACTCGCCCGCACTTTAAAGTCATCCAGTACCCTTTTACCTTCTGCCAGCTCGTGCTGCAGCGAGAATGCAGAAACAGGAAAGCTACGGTCAAAGTCTCCCGGTAATATCTCCTTCTCGGTGTTGGGTAACCATCGCTGAAAGACTGACTCTTCCGGATCAAGCGGATAGAATCACCAGCCTTTTTGACGCCCATCTAGGATTAATCACTGATGTATGTCACATTCACACATCCTGCGCACGAGAAGCTCATGAAGACACTCTTGAGATCCATGACCTGTATCGCGATCGAGCTGCGCTAGAACGTGAATACGCGACAAAACTCCAACTATTGGTAAAGAAGGCTTCCGAAAGAAAGCATAAGACTGCCCCTTCGCTTGTCGCAGGTGACAGTCCGACGAAACCTTGGTCTGATAGCACTCTCAAGCAGAACACGCTTGTTCAGGCCTATGATCAAATCATCACTTCTATGTCTAACGCCGCTCAAGATCATGTTACCCTTGCTGATACCTTCACATCACAAGTCACGGAACCTCTCAGGGCTCTAGAACGCCGCAACGAAGATCTAAAGAGAAAGCAATCCCAATTTTACCAAAAGTTGCTGTCAGAACGTGATCGTATCTATCAGGACCGGCTGAAAGTCCGTGTTTCCCGACATTTTCTGTGTTTGGCATAAATGATAAAACGTGTCACAATACAGAGCAAGCAAAAGGTACATAGCCGCTATCTCATTCTTGACGAATATTGTCTAATGTCGCATTCCTTCAGTATGATGACGAATGCGCGGAGGTTGAGCTCTATCGTCAGAAGCAGGTACTTCGTTTTATGTGATGTTGTATGTTTTGATCGTGGTAAACACAAGTAGGGTCAGCAGGATCGACATGCTGATCGTGCCGCAAGGCAGTTCGAGCAGCACCGAAATGAGATGCTCACCAGCAAGAACGTGTACATCGTTTCCATCGCGATTGCCAATGGAGTCAAGGATAAGTTCTATACTGAAGATTTACCCAATCTCGAGGATGTGCGTGACGTTACGTTGACCCTGACTTCTGTTTCGGTAATTTCATCAATCTCCAGAACTTCCGTGAGCCACTTCGTCTCGAAACTCTGACTTACTTATTAGAAGAAATCCTTAGAGGAGTTACAGACACGTCTAGTAAAGAATTGTGCAAACATTCTGCTTCGAGCACAGACGGTACAGGTGTCACATCAAGACAACTTAAAGAATCATCTGGCTTCGGTGACATCTGCAGTCGATGGAATCAAATCTGACAAAGACCAGAACCTTTTTATTGATCTCAACATTAGACCATTCACCTTACCCAATAATTGGACCTTTGAACCCTGTACGGGTCACTATGATACCGATGCTCTCTCTCTGGAAGATGTACCAAAGACATTTTTGCAGAACAAACTCACTCGCGCACGTGGAAAGCTACAGGAGCTGGAATCTGTCATAGATGCAAAGCGTGACGAGGTAAAACAGTACGCCGGACTCATTGACTCGTACTCCTCAGACGAGACACTTGGCAACATCGACGATGCCGTGAATGTATTGAGCTCTATCCCTTGTTCAGTTCCTAGCAAACGAATTTCTGCAGGCTTATCTAGACGCCCAGCATCAAGTAACATTCTTCACGACTTCCGAACTCATTCTACGATCAGAAGTCAATACCATTGAGACGGCACTCGGTGGCGACGAAGGTGGATCTAGCCCTCATGATTTCAAAAGTTCATCATTCTCCATTCCCACTGCGTGCGGATACTGTAAGACCTCAATATGGGGACTGAGCAAACTTGGAAAAACGTGCAGGGCGTGTGGCCTTTCGGTTCATGCAAAATGCGAATTGAAGGTACCCGCGGAATGTACCCGTGTTCGTGGCGATCATAAGACCATGGAATCGGTTTTGCGGACGTCGTCGACGATATCCCGAAAGGAAAGAACGAGCGAGTCATCTTTGGTAGCTACCCCAGGAAGATCCAGCCCAGCCTATTCCTCCGAGACTTCTGACTTCGGAGAAACTCTAACGCCGTCATCGTCCGTGCATGTCGAGGCACTGCATGGCCGTCCACCCATTCGCGTCGTCTTCGATTTCTCGGCATCCTCGCCCTTCGAGCTGAGCGTTTCCGGCAAGTGGATTCTTCTCACCGAACACGAGTGTTCTTATGAATATACGGTTGCTGATATGCTGCGTAGAGGGGGCAACGGTACATGTGCTAGAGGAAGATGATGGCTCCGGCTGGGTCAAGGTGACGGACAATCACGGTGGGAAAGGGCTCGTCCCAGCTTCCTATCTCGAACCTCTCGATGTAAAATCCTCAGAGCCTGCTGGGAGTTCTGACGCACCGCGAGCCTGTGGGAAGTTCGGTATGCGTCTTCTCGCTATTGAAAACCATTTGAATGACGGGAAATACTTTGTGCCAGTGCGGGTGCTCTACAACTATGAGGCTCAAGGCCCTGACGAGCTAGGCATTACTGAGGGAGAGATGATCGAGCTTTCCACGGGACAGTATGGTGGTCAAAATCGTGCGGATGGCTGGTGGGAAGGTGAGAAAAGTTGGCCCTCCATATAACTGACGATTCACCGATCGCAATCGTAGGGTATTCAAATGACGGGAAGAAAGGCATATTCCCCAGCAATTATGTACGTCCTGCCTCGCTCACATATAAGTAACAAAGTTATTGAGTGCGCGCTATGTATGTGGAGTTAGCATGATTGTTCGCATCACACGGTGCCGTCGGCCCAGACGGGCCACGGCGATGCGTACTGATCAACGTTTAATGTGTATGTAAGACACCGTCGCCTTCAAGCAGCATGAGCCCATGACTTTAGGGGAATAAGCCACAGCTTTTTTTGCGTAAGTGGCGCGGAAGTGAGCGAGAAATTGAACCATTCCTCTGGCTCAGATAGCATTCTCCGTCCAGACACTGCATAGTATTACTTCTGAGTATGCCCTGGTGAATATATTGCGTCACACCCGACGGTTCGGCCTCTGAGAACTTCCCGTTGTCATCTTTTTTTTTGGTCTACATTGCATTACTCCATGTCGGATCCCCCGTAGGATTGGACTACCTATCCGTCGGTCGATCAATAGCTACTATTGTCACGAGCGTGCCGTCGAGGTTTTGAACTATCCGACAGCATATTAGGCTTCCTTGGCCGGTCTGTCACGGTACGAATAAATCAGACATTCAAGAAAGGCTAGGAACGATCTCAAGGAACGATGTCGTACAATTACGAAGATGCTATGCGACGTGGTACAGACAAGGTGATGAGACTGCGCGTACAAATATAGCGTTGCATCACAATTAACAACGAGAAAGGATAACTGTGATGGGCCTCGGGTATGTGATCTTGTCACTCTCTACCTAATGGATCTCTTTTCCCCCCTTGGCAAGGAAGGAGTCAGAGTCACATCTGGTTGTGGGTATGGCCTAGGCCGACACAAGTGATCGCCGTGGCAGTCTCCTCCACTCCACGACGAGCTGTCAGCGCATGTTTCCCCCGATTGGGAATGTTGTAGTTACCGTTGGGCGGGATCAGAAAGTTGTCCGACATCCTAACCGCTGTCTGACGATGGAATTAATTTACCTTTCAATAGTTAAACACACGGGCACGCGCACTGCACCCTTCCTGAGAGGCGTGAAAGGCGGCCTTTTGCTTTTCCAGCTGATAAATAAGTCTTGATCGATGCTTGTTTTACCTCACATCACCACGCCCAAGCAGGAGGCTCCGTTTTTGAAGGGCCTGGTCGCCATACCACCTCGTCTTGGCCGTCCGATCGACCTCTGCCCTCGACGCAGACACAGTTGAAGCTTCTGGAATATTCATGTGCCCCGTTTTCCCTGAGCCCCCATCGCTCCACGCCACTGCGGTAACCGTATTTCGAACGATCAGAATACTGATAACGTCAAGATACAGACACTAGGTGTTCTGTTCCAATCGACGGAGCGAAACCAAAAAAATTTCACGGTCCGAATCGTCTGAGAAGGTAGACCGTGCCGCGTGGATCAGGATCCATAACGCTGAGTCACGACCATCCATCGATGCATGCCTTTTCGCACCTGCGGCGTTTCCCTTTCGTCCTGGAGTCGAACATGACGGCGCATGTTGGTCACTCGGTAAATTTACGGGCATGCCCACAGATGTGACATCTGCCCTCAGCCTATTAATTGTCTCGCAGACCGAAGACCCCTCAAATTGTGCCAAGCATGGATAATCGTTCTGCAACATCCCGGAAATCAGCTGGGAGTGGGCCTGAGTGGATACATATTGGCTAACTTATCTGATCTCGCATCTGGATCGGTTCTGGACCACTGGCAGACGGCCAAACTTGGACTACGCGGATATGACAAAGGAGACGACATGATATTCGCAACGGCATCAATCATTCCGCGTCTGGTCAGTGGTATAAAAGCCCTGTGTGTACGAGTAAGTGACCGTTCGAATAACCTACCCATTCCATTTGCTCACTCAGACGTTGATGGACTTAGGGGGCTTTTCACGTCTTGAGGTCTCTCCCTGCATCGGCGTCGCAGATCCACGCAACCGAGCACCGTCAACAACGTTCAGCTCGCTTGAGCGAGCGGAGGGTCTGTGCTCTTGCGATGGATGACTGCGACGTCGATCCTCGGAATGGACGCCCTGGCGTCGCGCTTCCTCGGTTTTCTCCTTTAGTCTTCTTGGTGACAGGACCCGCGTTCGTCTCCGTGATTTATTTCACTCCGAGGAGTGTCTCGATTGCCGTCGTATACGGCCGCACGTGTCGTCGTGTAACCTTCAAAGGCAGGAGGTACTTGGCACTAGTCGCAGTGATTCGGAGACCTGCCCTGCGTTGTGAATCTGTGACGGTGGTAGCGTTCACCTTTCGGACTCGTTCCTTCCTCCGCGTGATCGTCCCCTGGGCCAACGCTTGACGCCGACGGCAAAGGAACATGAACGAGAGCAACAACGTGAAGAAGCTACTTTTTGGATGATGAGTCGACACACGACCATGCCGTAGAACAATACCTGACGCGCCACTGAGAATCGCCTGGGTCTGTGACGCCTTGGCCGTCTCGCGATCGTCGCTTGGCAGCGGCGTAATGCGAGTCAGCTCACGGAGGTCGTATACTTGCATGCTGCCAAATCGAACAAGGCTCTGAATCCGGAACCAATCTAAAGAACAGCTATGTATATCATTGAAAAGACCAATAACTTGTCATGAGATTGATATCAATATATGGATTATACGTACATAAAACCTATACCGGTTGGTTTCGGGTCTCTGGGGGAGATAAGGTCGATGAAAAGAAAAAGTACCGAGATATTCAACACTCAGTTCCGTGACGCCAATTAGCCTTGGCTGCGTCGACTCCTCTCTGATGCATGCAATTGATGTGCGTACTACGTCTCCCAGTTGCGTGTGCCGTGTAACGATATTCACAAGAGACCCATGAGTGGGTTAATCCAAGTAACCACTCGCTCGAACATCGCCAACCCAAACGAAAGCGTGCGTTTCGAGTACAACCAAATAATTACATAAAACACGTTCTGTACATAGTCCAAGAGTCGAGATAAAATACCCCTCAACCTCGCACCCGTTCACAACCACCGATGATAGATCATCAATCACCGCGCACCAACCCCAATCGCAGTGCGCATGTACGGGTTATTCCCACCCATCGGTCCGTACGTCGTCGCCCCGCCCATCGACGGCGTCGGCATTGGCACACCCATTCCCAGCACGCCACTTTGTTGTGCGCCATTCGTCGTACCAGCAGAAGCGGATCCAGACCCTGGCGTACCATTCACACCAAGGCCAACACCTTGACCTTCCCGATTGACGCTGCCCCGATCCTCACGTTCTGCAATCGTCGCGCCACCACGCACGTTGTCTCCGAACCCGTTCTGAACGCTAAACGTTTGCCCGAGTCCATAGAGCTTTCCGTTATATTCTGCATCGTCAACCTCGTCTCCAAAGTATATCTCTCGCATTTTGAAGAAAGTCGAGGCGGTCAGAAGGGAATCTGAGCCAGCCTGATGTGACGTGCCAATCCGCATCACACCAAGGTCATCTGCAACGTCTTGCAGCCCTCCTTTGAGCGACTTGCAAGCGCGCATCATGAACTTGATGTCGTAACAGTGAGGAAACCATGTCCGAAGATTGTCGAAAAAGACATCTTCCGATGTCGGTAACGACATGGAAGTCAACAGCTTGACTAGGTAACCAAAATCATAGCCACTACACAAGCACGAACGAGACAAAGGTAAGCAAGTGACAACGAGTTCGGGGCTGCTGAGCATCACGATCGATCCCACGCGTTGACGTCTCACCTGTGAAACGATATCCACTTGGCTTCCGGAACGAGCACTAGGCCAGACGTGATGAGGAGTTCTGCAAAGTCGTTTGGCAGGATTCCCATCTCTTCATGTCTCTGAAAGTCAATCCCAGATTTCTGTAGTAGCTCGATCGACTCCGGAGCATACATGTCTTCGCCAGTGATTCAAAAACAAGACAAGGGAACGTCATTCGCATCACGACTCTGCACACGACAGACGCTCAAACGCACCCAATGCTGAACTTGAAGTTGAATTGCCAAGTCGTCACATCTTGAGGGAAATTTCCTTCCTCATCAGCAAGCGTGATACCGATCTGTATGAGTTTCAGAAGATCGACGTTACACCGCATCGTTTGGTAGTGATAGTCGGACGAGGTTTTAAATGTACCAATAGGTCTTGCGACGACTCCAGGGAATTCTGTGTCCAATTTTTATGAGATCAACGATGAATGAGATTAACGTGCTGGAGGGGGCCCGACACATACCATTGCGACATATGGATATTGGTCAATCATTTCACGAATGTTACGCATTTCGACATCGAGATTTGGAGCCCATACTTCTCGTATTCGAGACATGTTCAATTCCCCAGGCAGATGAGGGAATGATTACCCTCGAGGTCGTGGTCGCCGTTCAAGTTTATTCGCCTCGCCACTCGGGCAGTCCGCGTCAACAATGTCGCCTTATGTAAGCACTTCTCCTACAAACAATGTTACTACTACAGCAGTACATACAAGTACTAGCCAAGCAAGTCAAGAATGGTATACATTTCACGTCGACGTGGGTACCAGAGCAACACGTCTTATCAAAAAATAATGCCAAGATCATCATATATGTCGCCCTAAAACCACGACATATACGTGTTACTCTGATTCTCAACATTGGACCCCAGTGCGCCAAAGTCAAAGTTGAACGTATGGTTACCCACTCTTTGTGGTCCAACGCCAGTGCTCGTATCCAAATGCTGACCCATCGACAGCGTATCCCCGTTTCGACCGAGCGCAAGAGCCAACATGTCTGTTGACAAGTCGTGGGTGCTGTTGTTGGCAGTGTCAGGACGAGAATCAGATTCGGACCAAACATGCTGTGTCAGTTTGCTGTGAGGCACGAACGCGGACACGACAAGGAGCGCCGGAGGAGAACGCTTGCCAATGTCTTGGAGACATGCGACCAAGTCAGCGTGAACGGTGTCGAATGGGCCGCTCCCATTGTCTCCTACGAGAGAAGAAGAATTGGTTCCCTTGTCCGCCTGGTCGATTTCCATCAAGAGGGGATCTTGAGCGGCCTTCCTCCATTGTACGTACGACTTCCGAGCTCTTTCCACGATCTTCGTCAGCAGAGGCTGGTTGAAACCCGATAAGCACGGGGCGAGAGATAAAAAAAAAAAACAAGGTACAAACCAGCGCCTGTGCTACTTTAGGACACTCTTCGGCAACCTTGGCGAATAACCGATGTACGGTGTCAAGTTCCTGAAGAGCGAAAGGGGCTAGGGTGAGGAATGGAGTCCTGGAAACAATCAAAGAGAGTGCAACTGCTCCTGAGAACGCATTGAACCAGAAACACATAAAACGTTTGCTCAGTTGCGGTTCCCGCTCTTCAAGCGCTTTCAGAGTTGCAACAAGGCGATTCGCACTGAGGTAAGTCGCAACAACTGATGGTGCGAATTTGTGTCGGTAGGAAAATGCATCATAGTCGCTCAGTGCCTCCGTGAAAAAGTTTCTGTGCAACTGCAAAAGAACTATTTCACGTCCGCTGGCTACCAGGACCTGTTGCATTGTTAGCTGTCGATTGTCGCGGATGCCATCCTTATTGAAGATGTCGAGGGTTGGGGGCGTATTGAAGTCACGAATGGTTTTGTCTACCCTCAAGATCTTCTGGTACGTCTGGGGTTGGGCGGATATTGCCGTCGTTAATACAGGGGTCAAACAATTCAAGAAAAATTCGTGTTTCCATTCATGATCTGCCGAGGTGTGGCCACGTCAGCACGTTACCGGAGGGACGGGGTAGGGGTACCATGATGCTCACACGACTGCGTTCCAGGAACAATAAACATTTCGGGGGCCGCATAAGACGGACGGCGACAATCAACATGATCCAGGCATATCGAAGGTGGGCGTCCAAGGGAAAGGGCCAGACGTGCATCCAAGTTGAGAAGTTCCCAGAAAAGCATTCTTCTTCGCTGTGACTCTTCGGGGATAACTTTCCAACGATTGCCATCACGGTCTGAGGTATACACCAATCAGCGGAGTGATAGGCCGGGAAGATAGGATCACGCACGGAGGCCCAACTAGGGAGAGGGGTCAGAGATACACGGGAAAGGAAAACAGGAGCAACTCACACTTTGCGCCAGTTTCACGGCAAGTCCCATGATGGACCAGGCGTATGAAACCGCCTGACTTTTGTCTGAGAAAATGAGAAGATACCAAATCATGTAGAAGAGAGTCTGAAGGAGATCAAGGTTGGGCTCATCCATGAGGTTCATTTCGCAAAGAGAGGCTCTTGCGAGACGATGGTACATTTCCGCACGGGGAGATTCGTTCTTTTGGTTAAGATCGACGAGGAGACCTATTGACATCATGATGAAAAGGAGGGATAACCTTCGGAAGCAGAGGTCTTGTACGGGCGTCGTGTAAACATGATGAACTAGATTGGGGAGACAAGTCTCGCTCGGATCAAGGTTATACCTAGCGAAACGGGAGCTTTAAGGGTTGTCAGTACGAAGAGAAGGGGAACAAGACTGACTGCCATAAGGCGTTGAGACGTGCTTGGGTGCACAAATATTCTGCTTCGTGGCGGGGAGGAAGCATGCTGTAGATACTGTTGCGCATGGAGCTGTTTGGGAGCCAGGGATAGGGAAAGGTCTGACTGAGTTTTTCGATCTCTGGGGAGAGTCTCGGAACATCAGTGAGTGCGATATCGACGGACGAGCTCCTCTCCTCTGAGATATGGGATGGATGGCGATCATGTACCGCGGGTAGCGGGTGAGATGAGGAGGAGGGCGCGGGGGTAGGGTCGTCCTGACTGCGGGGGAGAGCTTGAGGGCTGTACAGTTCGAGAGAGTTTTTGATTCTGAGGAGATCTTTTGAGAGGAGGGGATGTGGGTCGGTCGATGAACTTATATGGACGGAGCCGAGGGCGTCTTCGAGCTGACGTATTCGATCACTCATCTGAATTATTTTTGCATGGAGCTGCTCAGTGTTTGCGAGGATGAACCTGCTTCCCTTTCCCGAAGTGAGTGCGCCGTCTGGACATATTTCAGCGCAGCCACGTTTTGAGCAGGACTGGCAGGGGAAGATACGATCGCACTAGGAGGAAAGTGAGCGGGGACGGGTTGGGGGGGGAGGGAGGAGGGGGAATACCTTGAGTTTGAGCCTGGGAATGGGTGGTCACCGGTGAGCGAGCGGGGGTGATAGTGGAGAGAGGTGTGTGTACCTTCTGCATTCGGCACAAGAGAGGGGTTGTTTCTTTGAATTGTTTTTTCGTTCTTCGTGTTGTTGTCGCTGTCGTTTCAGTGCGCGGTGAGAGTCGGACATGTTCATGGTGGCTGATGTCTATTGGGACGCGGTATAAGAAGTCACCCGACTTGCACGGACGACGCACACACGACAATTACGGCACAGATTGAGTTCCTTTATTTACTCCGACTCGATCTACTCCCCTCTTATATCCTACCCCTATCCGTCATCAACACCCCCCCCCCGTCGCCCGTCGCCCGCTCCGCCCGTTCCAACATCCGGCGCGTCTCCGTCGCTGCCTCGGCCAAATAGTGCTTCAACGTCGCCGTGTTCCGCTTCAGTGAGGTGATCGTCCACCGAATGTACGCGTCGTCGATAGAGTACGACAGTCCGTATCCGTCCGGAACGACTTCGCCGTAACCCCAACCGTCAATGAACCTCGACGACAGCTGCGACGTCGACAGTTCCCAGTGGTTGCTCCTTGAAAACCCCGGATCGCTGTAAATCTCAGGCACGGATTCCCCTTCCCGCAGCATCCGTTTTAACCCGAACAGATGGCGGTCCACTCCCTGCCCCTCGCTCGCCCACGCCGCATACTCCAGATGTCGGCTAATAGCACGTCGGAACAGCTGCGCGCGTTCCACGTC
This sequence comes from Chalciporus sphaerocephalus, assembly GCA_038094055.1. Lineage (NCBI taxonomy): Eukaryota > Fungi > Basidiomycota > Agaricomycetes > Boletales > Boletaceae > Chalciporus > Chalciporus sphaerocephalus. The sequence continues at coordinate 806,342 of JBBPTH010000001.1, forward strand.
CGTCACGTCTGGATCCATCATCGCCTCAGTCCACGCCTTGCTCTCCTTGCTCGCACTTCGTATCACCTCCGTCCGTCCAAGTTGGTACTTGCGTGTCTGGCAACTCTCGTACGTCACACCGGGCCGTCCATACATCTTCTGGAATGCAAGCTGCTTCACAAGCTGCGCCCATGCATCAGGCGATGCCTTGAACTTCTTCATCAGTTCTTTGCCATACCCTTCATAGTGCAGAACTTCCATATCATGCTGTCCAACCAGCTCGTCAAAGTGCTGGCATGCATCCTTAATATACCCAGTGCACCGATCATCCAGCTCAAACTGGAGCTCAGTCGGCCCTGCCAGATCCGATCCTGTCGCTTCCGATCGGCTCCGTCCTAGATCGACCTTGTTGGCCGCAAGCGAACCCAGCATGAATTCGTTCATTCGCAGCGTAGGCGTGCCATCCATACACGAGTGTTCCCCTAAGAATCCGGAGCGCCCGTTATCAAACACAATCACTTCATTTCGCCACCTGATGAGTTGCTGTACACACGTGGTCCAAATGAAACACGTACACTGATGCTTGTCATAAAACCGATTTCGGCCATCTCCAACCCAACATGCCCACGAAATATCCTCCCGCGTCACGGGCTTTGTATCATCGAGGCAAACGACGATCGCAGCGGACTCGATCCGTTCCAACGACTTGCCATTCACAGGCGAGGCAGCCAGCAACGCCTCGCGAGCATCTGCCCAGATATCGCGGTTCTCCGAGGTAAGCGCACCAACGGGAACACCTTTGCTCTCACCCGCCATCTGGATGACGCGTTCAACTTGTACTTCCAGCTCCGCAGCACTGAGTTCTGTGCCATCCGCTTTTGCGAGCGGAACCTCGAAAAACTTGTTCTTCCGCAAGAATACAACGTGATTATGTGTCTTGGGGTCAAATTTGGCCGCGGTATCCGACGGCTTGACAGGATACCGACACGCATGGAAACTATGAAAAATGAAAATAGAATGGAACAGAACCCCGTTAATGACATTGTAAACCGTCTGCACGCGTGATGGACTAACAGCCATTTGTACGACTCCATGCAAAGAGGCATCCCCCGGACCATTTCTGGTTCCAACTGTTTCGACTCGGTCAGTTCTCTAAACACCAACATCGCCTTGATTAGACTCGCAGCACGTTTCGCGGGATCTCTCCTCCTCACATCATCGAGGTGCACATAAAAGTAGCTGACAAACACCACCACGGGATCGCGATAACCCATGTACGCCACCTCGTTCCACCAATCTGCCAGCCAGTTCTTGGTCGAAGGGTCGGCAGCCCGGGCCTCGAGACGGTGTTGCAGTTCGGCGGCGAGCGGGGATGCGAGGAACGCTTGAGCACGTTGTACAGTGGTAGCATATTCAGAGGGCGTTAGCAAGGGTTCAACGCTGGTGAGGTATTTGGAGATGGTGGATGAGAGGGCAGGGACGGGTAGACGTGGAAGAGAGGCCTGGAAGCGCAGCAGAGGGCCTGCGGAGGGATCTTCGGAGTAACCCTCAGGCAGAGGGTGAGACCTGGAGGATTTGAGGGTACGTTTGTTGGCCATCTGGTATACCTGAAGCGAAGTACTAGTACGGGATGACCGGGAGACTAGATTGTTGGACAACCTGAGCATTCCAGTGCTGTATGGTATCACGACGAACAGAGTTGGTAGCCAGCGACTACCACACCAGAGCTTGAATAGAGTCGAGGTAAACAAAGAAGAGTAAGCTTGGTAGGTCTTAGCTCACTGTCAAGCGTCGTCAACGTCGAGACTTTTGAATGGTCGTGAAAGTTCCCGGCGGGATTCCGATTTACCCATCCCCACTCATGAGTCCCGTCTCCGGGATTGGGCCCATCTTACACGTATCCACTGCATTATATTCCGCCTTACAATCTACCCAGCGTATAAAAAGCACGGTTCGCTAACTCTCAGGGCAGAGTTTCTCCGCAACTTCTAAAACGAGCCTGCGGACCTCCTTCTTGACAACCCCGGATTCCCCGCATCCACCTTTCTCCAGCTTCCTCTTGAGCGCTTCGCGTGTCCTCAGCCCTTCGAGCAGCGATGTAACCTGCTCAGCGTATGGCGATAGACGTACCAACAGCGCAACGCACGCTGTGAGTCGGTGTACTGATTCACATATCGAGCGATACGCGTCAGAACCTGTTATATCGCGGAACACAAACTGATCGACTTGCCTGTGTCTTCGTTCTGTTCCCGTTCGATTGCATCAAGCACAGCGACAACTAGCTCAACCTCCCACTCGTCATTCTCCTCCTGGCTCACACCGGTGTCACGTGTGCTCGCCTTGTCCACTCTCAGTTTCTGCAGGTACGCAGCAATGTTAAATGCAAGGCTCGCAGCAGCAGTCCGCACCGTCGCATCCTCATTCAACAACGAATTGACCAGAAGCTTTGTGGCGACATCCCTTGTGAAGAGAATCACCTCACGAGCCAACACTTGGTTCGAGAACGTGTTTGTGATCATCCGCAGCACGGTCAGCAGGTAGTTCCGTGGGACGTTGTCCCCCTCAAGTGCCTTGTCCATCAAAATGGCGATCGAGTTTTGCGACCCTTTCTTAGTCGCACTCCAAGCCGAGAAATTAGGGTTGAGTAGCGCGATCCGCCATATATCTACCATCGGGAATAATTCATTTAATCCCAGGTTGGACGACAGACAGGACACTAAGGCTGCCCAGTGATCGAAGGATACGGGGCGCTGCTGCTGCACTGGCGGCGTAGCGGTAGAAGCTTTGAGGAATGGAAGAATAGTCTTGGATAACGTCTGCTTGACTTGAGACTGTGTAATTGGTCCATTCCATGCGGAAGCGCTGTCGATGAATCCTGTCAACTTTGAAAGCATTGCGTCCAAGTTGGGTAATTGTGAGTAGAGGATAGGGTTGAGGGATAGCGATTGGACAGCCGGCAATGAGAGCGACATGTGCGGGTGTGGGGGAAATGCTTCGAATATCAACAAATCAACCTGAGTTCGGAGTTCTGGTGCATTCACTCCTTTGAGCTCATGTTTCTTCACTCCATCCAAGAAAAATATAAACGTCGGGGTCACGCGCACCTGGTGCTCGCTCGCGACTGCACCACCTAGTCCAACGCTTAGATCGATTTTTGTGAACGCGACACCGCCATTCCCTTTGCTATTGTTCCTGGCCAGATCTTCGAACACAGGTTCAATCATGCGGCATGGACCGCACGTCGCGCTCGTGAAGAAAGCGACAACAGCTCGGTGAGAACGAAGGAGATTGTGAAATGAAGCAGGATTCGTAGTGATGTTCATTGGTGCGGCAAGAGGGGTGTCAGATGCAGGCACTGGCGTCGGAGCTGGCGCTCCAGCACGAGAAATAGGGGGTGTAGGAAAAGACCCGTTAAGCGCTTGCGTTGCATTCCCAGTTGCTGCTTGCGCGGCGACTGCCTGGAGCAGGTTCGCAGCAAGTGTTGCGTCGGGTGCGGCCGGAGTTGGCGCGGCAGCCCCTGGGGTGGTGGCCGTAAGGAGAGTACCAGCGCGAGGTGGTGCCGCTACCGGGCGACCAGTAAACATGGCATCTATGGTCGGTCTAAGTGCTACCCCGAAGGGTGTGGAGAGGAAATCGCTCGGCAATGCTGTGATTCAGAGAGTCGTCAGCGAGCGGAGCGTAAAAGCAAAAGAAAAGAGGATCTACCCTTGATATATTCAGGGATGCTGCCTCCAGTCAGGAAGCCAATGCAGTCGTTCGTAAAGGAGTTGCAATTAAAGTCTGATCGGGAGATATTCAACGTCGGCATGAACGAGAGTCCAAGGTAGCCTCACCTAGCAGGTGGTACTTGTCTGCAGTATAATGGGCACGCATTTCAGAGAGGTAGTCAGTGAAGGTCTCTTCATCGATAGCGGTCTCGCCCATATCGACAATGCGGAGGGGTGAACCATGGTGAGAAGTGAGTGAGCTGCAGCCGTGCAGAGCAGGTATCAAACGGCTAGTACGTAGGTGAGACTGCCCAGGTTGAGTGATGCTTATACCTTGTCCGTAGAATATCTCTTTATTAAACACAACTACTGATGTGTGCCTGCACATACACCATCTATCTGACGCCCTGTGAGTTGTAGTGACAGTTGTCTCGCGAGTCCGTTGCTGAGGTCGTAGACATAGAGTTTGACTGGAGTCGTCATTCAGGATATCGTAGAAGATCAACCAAAGGAAATGTTTAAGGAGTGGGGGCTGCCCACCCGAACAAGCTCAAATAGAAATAAGATGAACACGCAAGCGTCGGTGCTATGATGGTGGCAGTTCAAGTTTCGGGAGAATTCTAGTCTCAGCTCCGAGATCAGATAAGATGAACACGAATTCTCAGAGAGTTGGGTTAACCGTCCATAGTCCCACAAAGCATCCGTAACTTATCCACGAATAAACAGAGAGCCGTCAAAGCTTAGATCTAGGCTTCGCCCTCATCTCCCGAACACGGTCCCGTAGCACGCGCCTCAGAAGTTTCCCGCTCGGATTTTTAGGTATTGCATCAATAAACTCGACCCCTCCAGCAAGCTGCTTGTATGCCACCTTGTTGTCCGCAACATGCTTTGAGACTATTGTCAACCTCTATTCCGCAACGTGGTATACGCAAGCACAGAGCTTGATTATAGCAGCCTTAACCCTTTCCGCTTCTCCCGGATTGTCCGCGACACGCTTGACGACATGAGGGTGAAGAACAACGAATGCCATAGGCACCTCCCCGCTATAATCATCTGGAGCCGGCACGACACAAGCATCAGCAATGTCCGGGAAATCGAGCAAGCATCCCTCGAGTTCGGCAGGTGCTACTTGGAATCCTCTAACTTTCATGATTTCTTTGAGTCGATCCACAATGAAGACCTCTTTGTCTTCTCGAATAACGACCTTGTCACCTGTGTATAACCATCTATGTCGAACGCCAAGTCAGCTTGCTGACCAGAAAAAAGGTTGGCTTGAAGAGTTACCCGTCCACGAAGGTATCCTTCGTCCTGAATTGCTCGTGTTTACAAATGCTCATGGTAAATAGGGTTTGCGAAGACTTACGCCTGATCATTTCCCCAGTATCCAAGAGCTAAAGAGGGCATCTTCACTTGAAGTTCACCAGGTTCATTGTATCCAGCAAATGTTCCATCTTCTTTCATGACTCGGGCTACAACGCCTGGTAGGAGTCGCCCAGCACTTCCTGGCACTCCTAGCTTCGCATCCGGAGAGAACATAGATATCGAGGTTGAAGACTCGGTCAAGCCTACGACAAACTCTAAGCCAGCATGTATCAGAAAGAGGAGGTACACACCGTATCCTTGGCCAATCTGTGCGTTGGGAAGAACTTTGACAATCTGACTCATAAGCTCCGCAGATAGAGGTGCTGCACCAGAGATCAGGTATCGGACAAAGGAGAGGTCGTATTGTTTGGTGGCTGGGTGCTACCACGCATTTAGTTAACCACCAAGCGCAATACGGTTCACTAGAACTTACTTTGCAGAGCAGCACGATTTGGGGTGGGACAAGCCTTTCACAGTGTCAGTCACTCGAACCAATATAAAGGAGAAACGAGCATCACATCAAATGCGTTATCCTGTGCCTCGTAACGCTTTGCAAGAAGTCTATGAAGTTAAACTTTGGTATTACCACCAACGTTATCTATTGACAGTCAGCACACTAATTCATAACAGATGGACCAAGGACTTACACCGCTGAACTGCAAGAAGTGTAGCTGTGATGCGTATGAACTCGAGCGAGGAATTACATGCAATACAGGGACTCACAGACACCACAAGTCCATATATGTCTTGGTTTAACATAAATCAGACTAGCACAAGACCGAGAACTTCAACTTACGATAGAACGGCAAGATTCCAGCAGCTACATCCCCAGGACGGAATCTTCGGTCCTCCCATGAGCAGTAGTTCTGGTTGAGCTTGTGGTGAACGGCCATTTGAATGACGTTTGTAATGGGTGCATAATGCGAGATCATCACCGCCTTGGGTTTACCAGTTGTACCACTCGAGAAGTTGAGAAAAGCAATCTTAGACATTGCCTCCCCGGGCTTCAGCTTCGGCTCAACGAAACGCTGATCCATCTTCAACCCATCTTCTATGAGTGACTGCACAGTGGTTTGGTTGCCACCTGGAACCTCATCAAATACCACGACGCGTGACTCTGGTATACCCGCTGTACGAGCAGCTGCTATAGCAGTGTTCAATGACCACGAGTGAGTAATGATAAGGGAAGCTTTGGTGATATGCAGCTGATAGAGAAGTTCATCGGCAGTATAAGATGGGTTCGCGCCTCTGTTGGATCAGCCATTTATACTGAACACTCTGACTTTCAGGAGCAGTGAGAGGGGACTGACGAGACGATAGCTCCAAGCCGATGTATCGCCCACATGGCGGGACCGTAGTCTGATCGGAACATCTCGTTTTGATGCGACAACGGAACCAAGAAGACATTGACATACCGACATGATTGGGACTGTAAATGACCACTAGTGGACACTTCTCAGTACAACATGGAAAGCAGAAATACACAACATAGACATACCGACATCGTTGTCCTCTTTGCCACGGGATCCGACGTGAGACGACGTAACACACTCGAACATAACTCCCACTCACTGATTCCGTACCGTGCACAGAGAGCATTCGCGAGCCCGAACGTCCGCGCGCGCAGCTGGCATGGTATCAGCCTTAACCCGAAACCGAACCATGGCCCACAGCTCTCTATCTACATAGCTCCTCAAATCCAATGGGCCTTCCCGTCGCGTCTTCCACAAGCCACGGTGCGTTCGCATTCCGTAGTTGACGTAGGGGGTGATAAGTGTCAAGAAAGAACTGGGGAATAGTCAAGTCGTCAGGAATGGTGCAGTCCAATGACCCGCCAGATATCTCTGTCATGACGGTGAATGTAATGATGAGAAAGGTGGTACGACAAGTAGGCGAAGAAGGGCCGTCAGATTTGCTTGGGAACGCAAACCAAGCAGATACTCAGCCGGGTCAAGACCCGTCCGGTCAACGGAATATATAAACCGCTAACCCATTCACTCAGGGTGTCATGGGAGCAGCATCAAGACGCAGGTTCCACGCCAGTCGTAGCACACACGAGGACCGGAATAGGAACCAACTGATTAACTTGGTCGCTCCGAAAGAACCCATGTCCGATTTGACATTAATGTATTGAGTTGTGAGCTGGCGTGTTGGCTGGGATAACGTTCGGACTCCTTTGATTCCAGTCAGTTCCAGGCCGAGCAGGAGAGAGTCAGTCGATATTAAATTGCCCTCATTGAGTTACACTGATATCACTGTATACGCTACACATCATACATGTTCTAGTCTACCAGAATATCCAGGTGAGACTGACAGCGGTGAGATCACAGTTTCGCAACTAGCCGCGATCTCTTCTCTCTAGCCTTATCTCTCAGCACACGTCTCAACAACTTCCCACTGGGGTTCTTCGGAATTTCATCCACGAACTCGACCCCTCCGGCCAATCTTTTGTAGACCACCTTGTTGTCCGCGACGTGCTAGGTATAAACGCAATTGTTGGATCAGTCTCGGCTAACAGACGAGGGATAACTGCATCACGGAACCTTTATAATCGACTCCTTGATCTGTTCTGCAACTCCGGGGTCTTTCTGCACGCGCGCTGCAGCGTCTGCCCGCAAAACAACAAATGCAAGTGGGACTTCGCCGCTGTATTCATCGGGAACTCCTACAACACAGGTATCCGAGACATCAGGGTGATCAAAGAGGCAACCCTCTAGCTCTGCCGGGGCAACTTGGAATCCTCGCACTTTCAGCATTTCCTTTGATGATTGTCAGTCGGGTTGATTAAACATTATTACGGAGATGTAACCTTCAGGCGATCAATAACGAAAATTTCCCCATCTCGGTTCATCTTGACTTCGTCACCAGTACGAAGCCACCTTATAACGTGTTAGCTATTCAACCAACACGGGTCGATCGATTCCTTACCCGTTTACGAAGGTCTCTCTTGTCCTGTAACCAGTAATCGTCAACGTCAAAGCAAACGAAAGAAAGTCATTCCACATACGCTTCTGGATTTCCAGCATAGCACAAGGCGAGCGATGGCGTGCGCACCACAAGTTCCCCGGGCTCATCGAACTCCGCGAGCGTCCGGTCAGGCTTCTCCACTCTAGCAGTGACTCCGGGGATCAACTGACCGGCGCTTCCACTCAAATCACACTTCTTTGCCAAAGACCAAACTGCGAGAATGGTGCTGGATTCCGTCGTTCCAAAGCCTTGTCCAATGGACGCATTTGGGAAGATCTCGATGAGCCGTTCCATGAGTTCTCTTGATATTGGAGCTGCTCCGGCAAGTAAGAACCGCACGTGAGAGAGATCATAATCTTTAACTGCTGGATGCTAACAGCCACGCATTGTAGTCAATAGGAGAACATTTCTGCACGAGACTTGATTCCTACTTTGCAAAGAAGCACGACTTGAGGAGGGACAAGCCTGTTGTTAGTGGATCAGAACGTACTCTCAATGTAGAAACGTCGCGGACTCACATGAGGTGCGTGATTCGGTGTTTTACAATACTTTTCAAGAATTCTAGAAAGCTGAACTTCGCTGTGAGAACAATCGTGATCTGTCATAGTCATCAATTCAGGAATGGGCATTAAGCAGAGCAACTGTCCGCACGAACCCCACAGAAGAAATTGAAGTGATTCTTAGAGTGCTGTGAATAGGCGACTTCAACAAAGACTAGATAGGGCCTCTTACGTTGAAGATCATTCCGTATATATCTAATAAAGTCTGCTTCAGCTCGAAGTAGAGGGATAGTCAGATAAGCTACATACGATATAGTGGGAGAACTGGGAGACCCGGTTAGTTCAATGTAAATTTTACCAAACAGACACATTACCAGCAAGACAGATATCATCAGATTTAAATCGAGGGTCGAGGCAGCTTGGATCATTAACCCTATGATGGGCAGCCAGCTGAATGACATTGGCTATCGGTGCATAGTGGGGGATCGCAACAGCCTAGGCAAAGAACGTAATAAGCATTGATAGTGTACAACCATGAGAATGTCCCGCAGACCTTTGGCCGGCCTGTGGTTCCACTAGAGAAATTCAAGAACGCAATCTTGGTTTTTCCTTCGCCGGGCTTCAATACACGTTCCTGAAAGCTTGTCTCACTTGCCAACCCCTCATCGATAAGGTTCTGAACTGTGATGTACTTCCCATACGAGGCACCCTCAACGTCGAACAATACGATACGTTCCGCGGGTAGTTTGGCAGTTTGCGCAGCAGCAAGAGCCACAGGCAATGAGTCAGGGTGAGCGAGGATAATAGAAGCATTAGTGGTTTGGATTTGGTACGTGAGTTCGTCAGGAGTGAACGAGGGATTCGCGCCGCTGAAGGACCTCAGCGTTCGCTGGTTAGAAAGGGAGCGGGGCTTACGACATGATGGCGCCCAGTCTATGAGTCGCCCAAACTGCAATAAGATAGTCTGTCTGCGGTTGAGCAGGGTCATCTGAAACGAGACGTGATGGGGTAGCGTACCCATGTGATTCGGACAAAACAACAGGACTGTGGGTCAAGATGAGTCCACATCCAATATGATCGAGTAGGTGTTGTTCATACCAACATCGTCTTCCTCTACACAAGCGTTCGCAGATAATAAGCAAGGAACGCTAAATTAGACGGGATATGAAATACATACTAATACTAAACTTATTCTTCAACCCATTGGCCAAGCCGAATACTCGCGCGCGTACCTACGACAAAGTGAGATTGCGAACGGGAATCCGATGACGCGGAGAAAAGGCTAGGTACTAGAAAACCCGTCGACTCACCTCTTCGTAGCCAAAAGTCCTGCCGCTGTGGTCTTCTACCAACCAGGGTGAGCCATGCTTCCGGACAGGCCTCAGAGGGTGCTGAGAATCAAGAATGAATTGTGCAAGAGTCAGATCGTCTGGGATGTTAGGGAGTGCTCCTGCAGGGGAAACAAGCTCAGCCATTGGTTCACGCGATGGCGGTCAGTCTTCTCTATGGAGAGTTATTCAGCGAAAAAGAAATGGGGGATGGATCTGTTAAAGCCATATATAAAGGCCGTGAAACTTCCGTCGCATTGAAACAGTTCGTGTTACAGGTTTTTGAAAGCTCGCAACGTTGAGGATAGATGATAGCAGCGATACCCACCGAGTCCGATTCACAAATTACCATGACGTGTGACAGATACCTATAGCAGCTGTGACAGCCATTTTCACGCTTGCCAGTTGATCAATATGTTTCATATGTCAGTTGGCCTTCGAATCTGGAGTGCGCAGTCCTGATGGCGAGTGTCTTCACGAACGCAGCTTTCAACTACTACGCCCCGACCGAGTCTGTCAAGTTTCAAGGTGTTGTGAGGCTTATGTGTTCCCCGACCCAAAGCAACGCAATTCCATAATTACTGTATGGGTGGTAACCTCGTTCACAGCAGTTCGCTTATCGGTGCGTCACATAACAGCGATGGGATCACAGTTTCGCAATCGGCTGTGATCTCATCTTCCGTGCCTTGTCTCTTAGTACACGTCTCAGCAGCTTCCCACTAGGATTCTTCGGAATTTCATCCACAAACTCTACCCCTCCGGCCAGTCTCTTGTAGCCAACCTTGTTGTCCGCGACGTGCTAGATAGCAGCATAGCCATCGTATGAGTTCCGGCCAACAGACGAGAAAAAACTGTGTCACCGAAGCTTTATAATTGACTCTTTGATCTTCTCAACCGCTCCAGGGTCTTTCTGCGTGCGTGCTGCAGCGTCTGCCCGCAACACAACAAATGCAAGCGGGACCTCGCCACTGTACTCATCAGGGACTCCTACAACACAGGTATCCGAGACATCAGGGTGATCAAGGAGGCAGCCTTCTAGCTCCGCCGGTGCAACTTGGAATCCTCGCACTTTCAGCATTTCCTATGCAAACCGTCAGATTGCTTCACGACCTGAATAATGTCCTGGATATATCAACCTTCATACGATCAAGAACAAAGATTTCTCCTTTTCTATTCATCCTGACTTCGTCACCAGTTCGGAGCCACCTTAAGATCTGACATAACTACTCAGTTGACGAGGGAGATATGATTCCTTACCCGTTCACAAAAGTTTCTCTCGTCGCTTTTGGATTGTCCATATATCCTAATGCCAGCGACGGTGTACGTACCACAAGTTCTCCGGGTTCATCAAACTCCGCAAGCGTCCCATCAGGTTTCTCCACTCTAGCAAAGATCCCGGGGATCAATTGGCCAGCGCTGCCGGTCAAATCGGATTTACATTCCAGTGACCATGTTGTGATCACGGTACAGGATTCCGTTGTTCCATAGCTTTGCCCAATGGATGCATTCGGGAAGATCTCGATTAGTCGTTCCATGAGCTCTCTCGATAGTGGAGCCGCCCCGGAGGTTAAGTAGCGGACGTGAGAGAGATCATAATCTTTAACTGCTGGGTGCTATCAATTATCTAATGAATAGGAGACTGTGTGTGCATGAAGCTGCCCTCGTACTTTACAAAGGAGTACAACTTGAGGAGGAACAACCCTGTTGCACCCCGATCAAGGCGTGCTTTCGACGAAGAAACGTCACAGACTCACATGAGGTGTGTAATTCGGTGTTTAACAATGCTTTTTAAGAATTCTAAAAAGTTGTACTTGGCCGTGAGAACGAGAGGCATCTATCGCTGTCGTCAGTGTGACCATGAGCGAGAGCAACCTGCACACGAACCCCACAGAAGAAGCTTAGGTGGGTCTTTGAGCTAGAGTGAATAAACGACACCAGTGATAGATTGAATGGAGTCTCTCACGTTGAAAACCAAACCATATATATCTAACGAAATTCATTTCAGCTCGAAATGGAGGAGAGGTACTCGAATAAGCCACGTACGATACAATGGGAGAACTGGGTGGATCTGTCAATCACCGCGAATTTCATGAATTAAATACTTTACCAGCGCAACAGACATCCCCAGGTCTAAATCGTGGCTCAGGCCAAGTTGGATCATTAACCCTATGATGGGCAGCTAGCTGAATGACATTGGCTATCGGTGCATAGTGGGGGATCGCAACAGCCTAGGCAAAGAGCGTAATAAGCATTGATAGTGTACAACCATGAGAATGTCCCGCAGACCTTTGGCCGGCCTGTGGTTCCACTAGAGAAATTCAAGAACGCAATCTTGGTTTTCCCTTCGCCGGGCTTCAATACACGTTCCTGAAAGCTTGTCTCACTTGCCAACCCCTCATCGATAAGGTTCTGAACTGTGATGTACTTCCCATACGAAGTACCCTCAACGTCGAACAATACGATACGTTCCGCAGGTAGTTTGGCAGCTTGCGCAGCAGCAAGAGCCACAGGCAATGAGTCAGGGTGAGCGAGGATAATAGAAGCATTAGTGGTTTGGATTTGGTACGTGAGTTCGTCAGGAGTGAACGAGGGATTCGCGCCGGTGAAGGACCTCAGCGTTCGCTGGTTAGAAAGGGAGGGGGGCTTACGACATGATGGCGCCCAGTCTATGAGTCGCCCAAACTGCAATAAGATAGTCTGTCGGAGGGTTGTGGAAGGCGACCTGTGACAAGAGACAATAAAGTGACATACCGAGATGATTTGGACTAAATATGAGGACTTGATTGAAGACTCAGCACATATTCTGAATGTACAGTTGATTCTACTCATACCAACATTATCTTCCTTGATACTAAACTTATTCTTCAACCCATTTGCCAGGCCGAACACTCGCGCGCGCACCTAGGGCAGAGTGAGATACGAACGCGACCCGGTCGCCTGAAGCGGAATCCCTGGGCCAGATATCAGAATACCCAGACACTCACCTCTTCGTAGCCGAAAGTCCTGCCATTGTGGTCTTCTATAAACCAAGGTAGACCATGCTTCCGGACGGGTCTCAGTGGATGGTGGGAATCGAGAATGAATTGTGCCAGAGTCAAGTTATCCGGGATAAGAGGAAGTGCTCCTGCAGGGGAAACAAGTTCAGCCATGAATTTAGGCGATCACGGACGGTCCTCAAGTTCTCTACAGGGACTTGTTTGGTAGAAAGCGGAGGGAAGGAAGTTGCGTTGATCCATCACTGGCATGTGCAACGCAGTACATATAGGTGTGTCCCTTACGTGCTAGTAGTGTTCACATGATGGAGGATGTCGCTAGTTTTGGGTCGCGTGGAAGACTTGAGTCATTAAGCAACCGCTGGCATAAGTACACATATCGGTCTCCCGAGATGCCTCCTTGCTCAGTAAACTCTGATATTATCATGAAGAAAGTATTGACTAGAGGGCTACTATAATCGCGAGGTCACGTCCAAGCGTTTTGGCTCCGAGGTCTCCAAACTACTCTCAACCAACTTCTCTCCTGACCACTCGACACGTCGCTCATTCCACCAGCGTACAGCGTACTCCTTCTCTGCGTCCCCTACATTCTCCATGATCTGTTCAAACAACGTTTCCACCAGTTCCTTGCGATTCGCCTTGTCCTTTGTGTCATTGACGATGTCTCTCACTATTGACAACAAACGCGGAAGGAGAGACAGCGGAAGAGACGATATACTTGACACCAAAACCAAGTTAAGTCGTTGAAGTCGACTGACGTCCTGCGGCAGTTCCTTGCACGCCGTAATAACAGTGTCGATGCATAACCATACAAGGGCGCGGCTACGAGTTAGAGATGCACTCTTTACGAGAGCAGTAAAGGAGAGACAGAGCTGTCCGACGTTTAGCTTTCCGTCGTCAGAGTTCTACGACCAATCATAAATATTACATTAGAATACGAAGGAGGAGGAGGCGTCACCTCGATTAGGCACTGCAAATAGAACGGGACCATCTTCTCGATCAATGCAGAGTCCGACATAATGGGGTTACCCGGACGCGAAGGATGTTCAATAATTCGCTTTGAGAGCGCAGAAAAGATGGAGAGCACCACACTATGAGCAGATTCAAATGTTTCACGATGCAATGAGTCAGTTAGATGTCTGACGAATGATATCATTAGTGCCAGGTCGACTCGAACACAGCCGATCGGTAGATTTCGAATATTTGACTCATGGAGAACAGAATGGAAAAACATAATTCCGGATCGTCGTCGTATTTAGAACGGGAACAAGTTGCTCGAGCGCGCTTAACGCAAATGCCTTTTTAGCTTGGTGCACAGAATGGGTCGGAACAAAACCGGTGGACCATATTTCGTCGCATATTCCCTTCACGAAGTGTTCACTCGCGCTTGCGTCGTTAGCCAAGAGGTCAAGAGCAAGGTAAAATGACCGCTTTAGCTCATCGAAAGCTCCATGACCTGCGCCACCGAACTTCTCAATCACAAACGCCAGATGAGAAAGGGCGCGCAACGCGATGAGTGCAAGTGCTGATATTGAGCCGCTGTTTGCTGGCGGAACGTATACAGATGTCGACAGTCCCGCTTCAGTTATCATTACCAAGCAAAATAACAGGGTCTTGAAAATTGACCATATCGACGTGGTCACTGTTCGGGTCTCCGGAGCTATCGAATCTTGTTCGACACCAGGTAAACCGCTATCCAACCATGCTGCTTCAACCTTCGTCGTGATTGTTTCTAGAGTGAGAAACGTCTCATGAACTCGGGGAAAGGCGAGCTTGGCGCGATAGTCAACGAAGAGTGATATACTTCTGGAACATAGCTTCGAGAGATTGCCCATATGTATCATAGCATGGGAAGATGCTATTGCGTTGATTTCAGCACGAATAGGGGCAGTCACACTTAGGGACACGGGAAATTCAGAGTTCGACTCCAAATGTGACGAGAATGTAGACATAAAATCTCCCTGGTCAAATGCGTTTGAAATTGCTCTGGTTACTAGACTCAGCATTTGTTGCAACGGTAGCGCAACGAACTTCTCCGGTGGAACTAGAAGGAGAGCATGGGACGAGATGATCAAAGGTAAGGTGAGGGCATCCTCTGCACCCAAAATAAACATTTTGAAAATCCAAGGTGCAGAAAGCTCACCTCCTCCCTCGGTTACGGGTTGGAACTCCTTGCCCCAGGAATCGGATGAAGTGAAAAGGTCGATAACGTCTGCAACGGCAAGGATCAATCCGTCCTCTACCTTTTCCTTGATACCTCGTTGCTTCTCCGGCAAAGTGGGGAGTATATCCTCGAGTCCTTGGATGAGTCCACTGCAGCAGGCTAGTCGTACGATTGCGTGACCACCATCGAATCCCCTTAGCAAGGATTTCGACCAGTTGCTCAAGCGAGCACTCTGACTCGGCACAAATAAACCATTTGGCTCCTCCTTCAGACCTCTAAATTTTGCATGTACGGCATGCCGAAAGCAAGTACAGAGTGTGTCGAGTTTCTCGAACGAAAATGGTCTGAAGAGTGAACTGCTGACAATCGCGGCTGCGAGAGGTGTGGGTGTAGGTGTTAGACTGGCGAGATGGTGAACAACGAGTGCCTGAAGAGTTGACCGTGGTGGTGTCCTGACAGATGGTCTGTGTAAATGGCTCAGTAGGTTAGTGTATGTCTGGTCTGACATGATGACCGCAATGGATGGTCGCGGTGACAAACAGAGTAGTACAAACAACGCGACCCTTTGATGACCTTGGTTCGCGACTTTGACCATGTCTCATCAATTATCAGCTGGCATTTGCGAACGTCTCAACGAGGCGCCTCCAACTGAAATTGAGGAGCTCGGTTCAGGATACGCAGTCCAACTCTTATCAATCAAAAAAGTAACGCCAACCACCGCGACGGGCCCCACCATCGACAGGTACCGCCTTATTCTCTCAGATGGCGTACATTTCGTGCAGGCCATGCTCGCGACACAGCTGAACGAGTTGGTCCTTCGTGGAGACATTATCAAGAACAGTATTGTTGTCATCGACAAGCTCACCTGTAACTTTGTGCAGGACAAGAGGCTCATCATCGTCCTTGATCTACACGTCGTTTCCAGAGAAGAAGAGAAAATAGGGAGTCCTGTTGCCGCTCCGACCCCCACTACTCCTGCACCCACAGCGCGGGAGTCCCCTAGCACTTCGGCTGGTGTTGGCCTTCAGCCTTCCGTTTCTATTAGCGTAGGAACCAGGCCAGCTACAGCATCTCGAGCCGGTTCTGGTGGTAAACTCGGGCGGTCCATCTTTCCCATCGAAGGTCTCAGTCCTTACCAAAACAATTGGACCATTAAGGCACGTGTCACCCAGAAATCCGAAGTCAGGACTTGGTCAAATACACGTGGAGAGGGAAAGCTCTTCAACCTTACTCTGATGGACGAAACCGGCGAAATTCGTGCTACTGGTTTTAATGCAGTCGTGGACGAACTCTACGATAGATTTGAAGAGGGCAAGGTTTACTATATATCCAAAGGACGGGTCAACCTTGCTAAGAAGAAATTTTCCAACGTTCAAAACGACTACGAGTTGAGTCTGGAGAAGAATACAGAAGTGGAAGAGTGCGTGGATAATAGCAACGTACCCATGATACGGTACAACTTCATTCCGTTATCTTCCCTGGAAGAACTTCAGAAAGATACGACTTGTGACGTCATTGGTATTGTTAAGGAGGTGGGACCTCTTGGCGAAATTACTTCCAAAGCAACCAATCGGACAGTGTCAAAACGTGACCTCACACTTGTTGACAAATCACTTTATTCAGTTCGAACGACAATTTGGGGCAAACAGGCGGAGACGTTTACTGCGGATGACCTCCCAGTTGTAGCATTCAAGGGCGTGAAGGTCGGTGACTTCGGAGGACGTAACCTCTCGATGATATCCTCCAGTTACATGACCATCTCTCCAGATATCGAAGAGGCTCATCTACT
This sequence comes from Chalciporus sphaerocephalus, assembly GCA_038094055.1. Classification (NCBI taxonomy): domain Eukaryota; kingdom Fungi; phylum Basidiomycota; class Agaricomycetes; order Boletales; family Boletaceae; genus Chalciporus; species Chalciporus sphaerocephalus. Next base: position 823,131 of record JBBPTH010000001.1, read on the forward strand.
CCGCGGCTGGTATGATGGTATCGGAGCAGAGAAATCTTTCCAGTCGCATTCAGCAGCCCTTTCATCTGGTAGCCAGTCGTTCAGTGGGTTTAACCGCAATGAAATGCGTCATCTCAGCGATGTCAAGGGATCGCAACTGGGGATGTCAGATAAGGCAGAGTTCTTCTCTGTCCGTGCCACAGTGATGCATATTAAGAGTGAAAATATTGCATATGCTGCGTGTCCCACTCAAGGTTGCAACAAGAAGGTCACCGATATGGGTAATGGCTGGAGGTGCGAAAAATGTGAGAGGACTTTCGAGCGCCCTGAGTACAGGTACGTTCGGTAGTTGAGATTGGTCATGGTATGACGCAGATTTTTCCCCATTTCATTAGATATATCATGTCCATGGCGGTCGCCGATTGGTCAACCCAGGTGTGGTTCCAGGGTTTTAATGACGCTGGTTTAGCCGTATTCGGGAAAACCGCGGATGAAGTTATGGAGGTTAAGGTGGGTAACTCCTAACCTCGGTATACTGTCACTGAGGGAACATGTTAAGGAACGAAATGAGGCGGAGTACAACGCTCTTATATCACAGGCTGCCGGAAAAACGTTCAACTTCAGCTGCAGGGCCAAGCAAGATACTTACAATGACCAAACGCGTGTGAGATATGGTATCTCAAAAATGAGCCCTCCGGATTACTACGAAGAGGCCAAATATCTTCGTGATCTCTTGACACAGTCAAGCTGGGCCGCATGAACGCCGTAGTGGAATCATTGTAGTACCTATTCTCTATTCGTTTGATCTGTTGATTCGGACGTGTAATACTGTGCAGCCCCTCTTATCCGAAACATACACTTCCTGGATAGGATTTCGCGGTGATCAGTCAGATCCAGTAGGATCTAGTAGACGATGTTATGCTTGACCATGATCACATTGTGAGGAACTTGAAGTTCTGACCAGTCAAGGTACCGAAACGTATCCACAAAATTACGATGTACTATTACAGCTGTAGATATACCAGTGTAACTCGTTACAGTCACGGTCGCGGCGGTATCAAAGTTGAACGTTGAACACCAGAAGTTTCAAAAACTTCAACTCTAGCAGTTGCGATACACCCAACAGATGTTAGAACAAGTTCCTAGAGGTTAACTTATCGCCCAATCCTGGGTCGATGAACGAAAAACCACCGTGTTAGCCAAAGGATGAAACATCCATCAAGACAGTGGGCAGCGTCACGCAGCGTATGGTCACTTTGAGTACGTATCGGTACAATCCACTGTTTCACTGCGACGTGAAGTTTCAAAATTTGAACACTAGGCGATAGGCTATAAGTATGTACCGCATTCCTCACGATGGATGACAGTTTTCTTTCCGTAGTTTTCCTCTTTGTGTTGCACAGTGGATCGACCGCTATGGCTGAACTCGTTTCTCCCTCAGGAGCACTCCCTAACATCCCAGACGATCTGACTCTTGCACAATTCATTCTTGATTCTCAGCACCCTCTGAGGCCTGTCCGGAAGCATGGCTCACCCTGGTTGGTAGAAGACCACAGCGGCAGGACTTTTGGCTACGAAGAGGTGAGTCGACGGGTTTTCTAGTACCTAGCCTTTTCTCCGCGTCATCGGATTCCCGTTCGCAATCTCACTTTGTCGTAGGTACGCGCGCGAGTATTCGGCTTGGCCAATGGGTTGAAGAATAAGTTTAGTATTAGTATGTATTTCATATCCCGTCTAATTTAGCGTTCCTTGCTTATTATCTGCGAACGCTTGTGTAGAGGAAGACGATGTTGGTATGAACAACACCTACTCGATCATATTGGATGTGGACTCATCTTGACCCACAGTCCTGTTGTTTTGTCCGAATCACATGGGTACGCTACCTCATCACGTCTCGTTTCAGATGACCCTGCTCAACCGCAGACAGACTATCTTATTGCAGTTTGGGCGACTCATAGACTGGGCGCCATCATGTCGTAAGCCCCCCCCTCCCTTTCTAACCAGCGAACGCTGAGGTCCTTCAGCGGCGCGAATCCCTCGTTCACTCCCGACGAACTCACGTACCAAATCCAAACCACTAATGCTTCTATTATCCTCGCTCACCCTGACTCATTGCCTGTGGCTCTTGCTGCTGCGCAAGCTGCCAAACTACCTGCGGAACGTATCGTATTGTTCGACGTTGAGGGTGCCTCGTATGGGAAGTACATCACAGTTCAGAACCTTATCGATGAGGGGTTGGCAAGTGAGACAAGATTTCAGGAACGTGTATTGAAGCCCGGCGAAGGAAAAACGAAGATTGCGTTCTTGAATTTCTCTAGTGGAACCACAGGACGGCCAAAGGTCTGCGGGACATTCTCATGGTTGCACACCATCAATGCTTATTACGCTCTTTGCCTAGGCTGTTGCGATCCCCCACTATGCACCGATAGCCAATGTCATTCAGCTGGCTGCCCATCATAGGGTTAATGATCCAACTTGGCCTGAGCCACGATTTAGACCTGGGGATGTCTGTTGTGCTGTTGATGTATTTGTGTAATTAATATCTTTTCGCAAATTGACCGATTCATCCAGTTGCCCCACTGTATCGTGCGTGTCTTATCTGAGCCATCCTACTACTTGCACTCCTAATGTACCTTTTTAGATGTGGCTGGTATGATTTTCAATGTAAGAAGCTCCATCAAATTATTGCCGGACTCGCACACTCACGCGAGCATTAGACTCACTTCAGTCTCTTCTGTGGGGTTCGTGTAGAACCTAGTTCTGTTCAATGTCTGAATTGACGATGGTGATAGGTATCCGTCGTTCTGTCAGCTAAGTTCAACCTTGTGGAATTTTTAAAGAACACTGTTAGATACCAAATCACACACGTCATGGGAGTCCGTAAAGTTTTCTCATTGGAAACACACCCTGATCGAATGACAACACTTAAAGGGTTGTGCCACCTATTGCGGTCGCTCTTTGTAAAGTAAGTCGATCTCGGCCACTCATGTTCTGCCACTGAAATACATGGTGGTTAGTATCCAGAAATCAAAAATTACAATTTCTCTCATGTCCGGTACCTCACTACTGGCTCAGCTCCGACATCAAGAGAGCTTATGGAACAACTTATCAAGATCTTTCCAAATGCGTCCATGGGGCAGACGTATGGAACGACGGAATCCAGCACCGTGATCACAACAGGGTCCCTGGAGAACAAATGCGATTTGACCGGCAGCGCTGGTCAGTTACTCCCCGGAATCACCGCCAGGGTGGAGAAACCTGATGGGACGCTTGCGGAGTTTGATGAACCCGGAGAACTCGTGGTGCATACGCCGTCACTCGCATTAGGGTATCTAGACAATCCAGAGGCGTAAGTCGACGGACGTCTTTTCGTGCTTTTCGACGTTGATCGCTCGTTGCAGGACGAGAGAAACTTTTGTGAACGGGTAAGGAATCATATCTCCCTCGTCAACTGAGTAGTTATGACAAATCTTAAGGTGGCTCCGAACTGGTGACGAAGTCAGGATGAATAGAAAAGGAGAAATCTTTGTTCTTGATCGTATGAAGGTTGATATATCCAGGACATTATTCAGGTCGTGAAGCAATCTGACGGTTTGCATAGGAAATGCTGAAAGTACGAGGATTCCAAGTTGCACCGGCGGAGCTAGAAGGCTGCCTCCTTGATCACCCTGATGTCCTGGAAACTTGCGTCGTGGGGGTCCCTGATGAGTACAGTGGCGAGATCCCGCTTGCATTCGTTGTCTTGCGGACGAAGGCTGGAGAACAGATAGATCCGGGAGCGGCAGAGAAGATCAAAGCATCAATTATAAAGGTTCGGTGGTCCAGTTTTTTCTTGTCTGTTGACCGGGACTCATACGATGACTATGCTGCTATCTAGCACGTCGCGGACAACAAGATTGGCTACAAGAGACTGGCCGGAGGGGTAGAGTTTGTGGATGAAATTCCGAAGAATCCTAGCGGAAAGTTGCTGAGACGTGTGCTAAGGGACAAGGCCCGGGAGATGAGATCTATGAGATCGCAGCCACTAGTTGCAAAACTGTGATCTCATCCCAAGGATCCGTATTCGTCAATATCTTTTTCGCGACTATCCGATTTTCTGACAACACTCGGTTTGAGGTTACAGGTAGTCTCCTATTGCAGACGTCGTATGCCCTATAGTAATCGATGTACTACTACGATTTCCCTCGAAGTTGGTGAGTCCCAGACAGGCACGTGTGGGTTACCAGTATACTAGCGGATTATAAACGAATTCAGCCCGCTTTCTACGACACCTCTGTGTCGGTCACCGTGAGATACTGCACAGACTGGAATTGAGTCAGGGGTGTTGAATTAGTATACTTTGATGATGAGCAGAGCACTGTAGACAGGGTATGCAAATTTATCGAGGGCGTTGTCGGCCCCACAATTGAACAATCGAACTTCAAAAGTTCTGAGTGCAGTCTTCGTAACTTAAGTCGTGATTTGAATTATACAATTCAGTTTGAACGCTCCGAAGTCGCAGTTACTCGATCGACAGCATTGCTGTGGAACGTGCTATCGATGCATAAGGTGGCGGAGCCATCCTCCCGCTTTCCGTTTTCTTATAGACCTACTTTGATTATGTATAGTGGCTCCGCCCCTTGTAGTATCGTCCATTAACCGGGTTATCAACCAGAGGTCGTAAGGGATACAATCCACAACATGAACGGCAGTACAGGGCAGATGGTGTATGTATGCAAGCAAATCGAATACTGTCCTCATAACCGCGTCATGATGTGGAAGAAGCAGCGTCACCCGAGTATCCTGCTACCTTCGGCATCTTCTTCTCCCCAGTCGTCAACTGTTCCAGATCAGCAGCTTTGAAGTAATGTGGTGCAACTAAAGACGAGCAGAACTAGTCAACGAGGAGTGATGGAGACGACAAACGATGTTGACTTGACTTCCATCAGCCATGAGGGTTTGATCTCCATCACTTGCCTGTCAACGTGTTGGTATCCATGGTTGGGACGAGGGCTGAATGCTAATGCTCGACTTGCCTCATATATGACTTAGAAGTCATCACCAATTCATAATATAGCAGCGTCCTCACAGGAGGTTGATGTTGGAAAAGACTCGACGATGGGTGAATATAAACCGTCTGGTTCGTCTTGAGCGTGCGATACGAGTCCCCGCTCTTCTGCAACTGGGCCTAGATTGATAGCGGAGAAATTGAGCATCAGCGCCGCGACCCACAGATGCGTCCAGTGAAGAACGCGCAGTATTATAAAAATATCCAGAAGTGATTGCCTTTTGTATCGGTGTGATATCATTCGAATTGGGATTACTCCGCACGATCACTTCAACACGTTCACAAAGTCCGGCGAGCTGATCCCTGATATCCCGCGCACGACTGAGACTCTTGAACTGTAGGAACTGCTCGTAGCAGAACTGCTGCGAATAGTTTGTATCCGCCCATTGTTCCCAGACATTGAGGAGGGTAAAATGGTCGCCACCCGTACGAATGAAGTTCTGTCGAGCTTGATCGGCGTGGAGTTTCTTATCCTTGGGACGGTAGAAGAGCGAAGAAGATTCCGAAAGCATTGAAATTATGGTCAGGACCTCGTCCGTGCATACATACTTCTCACTCTCGATGATAGCTTTGCTAAGCATAGGGTCCACTGGGAACTCTGCCATGCGTCTCCCAAGTTTCGTTAGTTCCCCTCTGTCGTTCAATGCGCCTAGTGCATAGAGTAGCTCAAGTGCACGAATGAGCGTCTCTCCAGGCGGCGGATCCATGAATTCGAACTCCATGAAGTTATTGATTCCCAATGATTTGAGCAACAGGACGGTCATGCCAAGGTTTGTGCGCTGGATTTCCGGAATAGTGTTTTCTTCCAGTTCGTTTGCGAAGGCCCACTTGGTGTAAAGTCGGAAGGCTTTGCCAGGACCAACACGCCCCGCACGACCCGCGCGTTGGTTTGCTGAAGCTCTTGAACACTGTATATTGTTGTCGATTGGTAGACGAAGCGCAGAACGGAATATCACACTTACAGGTACGACAACGAGCGAGCTCATGCCCGTTCTCGGGTTATACACATTTTGCTTCACGAATCCTGGGTCGATTACGAACACAACACCATCAATTGTAATACTTGTCTCTGCGATATTCGTGGCAAGGACAACCTTGCGGGCACCTGGAGGGGTCGGCTCAAAGATCTTGGCTTGCATGTCAGATGGCAAGTTCGCATAGATAGGGCAAATGATGAGTTCGGCAATCTTGTTTCCAAGGGCCCGTGCTGTTTCCTGGATGTTCTCATGAGCGGCCTCGATTTCATCTTGTCCAGTGAAGAAGACGAGGATGTCTCCCTTTGGTTGAGTGGTGTGGATCTGGAAGACAGTAGTGATAGCGGCATGGAGGTAGTTGGCTTCTGGTTGAGGAGTGTAGTGGATGTCCACAGGGTATCGACGTCCGGGTACATAAAACACAGGCGCATTATCGAAGTATTGACTGAACTTCTCAGCATCCATCGTAGCACTCGAGATCAGCAGTCGAAGTTCTGGCCGGAACCTTGCTATATCCTTAACGAGGGCGAATAAAATGTCCGTACTGAGTGTTCTCTCGTGCGCTTCGTCGATGATGAGTGCCGAGTATCCTGCAAGATCCGGTTCCGTCAAGAACTCTCGCAGGAGCATACCATCCGTCATATACTTGAGCACTGTTTTGTCGCTTGTGCAATCCTCGAACCGGATCGAATAGCCAACCTCATAACCTACTTTGGTTCCCATTTCCTCAGCAACGCGTGCAGCGACTGACATAGCTGCCACACGCCGTGGTTGAGTGCACCCGACTTTGAGACCACCTGCAGTGTAACCAGCTTCATGAAGGTATTGGGGTAACTGGGTAGTCTTCCCGGAGCCCGTCTCGGCTACGACTATGAGAACTTGGTGCTCCTTGATAGCGGTGAGGAGTTCCTCGCGATAGCCAAAGATTGGGAGTGACTTGCGAGTGTCTTCGATCGATTTGACTCGTTTCTCGGCCTCTTCCATTTGCTTCTGGAGAAGCCTGTCCTTCTCGCTCATGCCCTCGCCTTTCAGGGTTTGGTCCATAATGAATTTGATCGTTTGGCTCTCATCGAAGACGTACTCATAGTGATCCACTATCTCGCGTTTGTCCATCGCGCCAGTTTTGAAAGTGCTGTGCTGGGTCTGGCTCGCTTCCCACTGGTCGATATCGGTCACGAACTGGTCATCCTTGGGCTTGGCTTCTTCGTAGCGCTGATACAGGACGTTTTCTTTCTTCTTTTTGTCGATTTTTCCCTGCTCGGTGAAGTAGTCCTCGGGAAGCTGATATCCCTCCCATTTGTCATTTATCTTGAGGCGCTCCTCGACAACTTTCAATAATTCCTTTTTCCTGTCCAGCTCTCGTTGTTCTCGTGTCGAGACTCTCATTCCAGAAAAGAGAGCCTCGTCGTCCGCGATCTCCCTGCGTAAAAGCTCGATCTGTTGGATTTCGCGCTTGGTAAGATATTCTTGACGAGAGTGGACGCGGAGAGAGGGAAGTGCTCTCGAGCGTGCTTCTGCGTCGTCTGCAAGTTGTCGACGAGCAGCAGCATCCGCAGCACCGGGGCCTGCTTTACGGGACGAACGGTCTTCAATAAGTTTCTTCGTCTTGTCGAGGTCGCGTTGACGCACACGCTCGGCGAATTCATCTCGAGACTTCAAATCCTCCAGTCTCTCTTTCTCCTTCCGAGCATCCTCGTCTTCAACCTCCAGACTGTCTACTCGATCGTCATCCGGGGGAGTCCGAGCAGGCGATCCGTCATCTGTTTTATGTCGTTTCCGTGCCTTCTCCTCCTCATCGCTCTCCCATTCCTTGTTATCGTGTTCTCGTTTACGAAGTCGTCGTTCTCCTCCTTTATCTCTCCCCGTGCGTCTACTCGTCATCTCTGATGACTCGACTACGCTGCTCCCGTCCTCGTCAAGTAAGAAGCCATATTTCTTTGCAGTAAGGTCGCGCGCCTCCCTTTCTGCCTGCCTGCGTGCTGCTTCATCTTGGACAGACTTATGCTTGTGTTTTGATTTGCGAGGAACGCGCTGAAAGAGCTCAGTTACGAATGCATGGGCAGCTGGAGTGCTTGGGAGACCGGAGGAAGTGAGAGAGGCAAAGAGCGCCTCTGGAGACTTCGAGGACGAGGCTGCAATGAGATGAAGTATTAGACAAACCACGAGGATATGAACGAAATGCACACCCGAAGCAGTGACAAAGTCGATAGTACTTCTCTCTGCGAGACCAAAGAATTTGAATACGGATAAGCACAGTCACAGATATGTTAATATCGATGGATACATACTTTGAGACAGTTGTCGACGACGAATCTGTTGAGGTCGGTCGACATGAACGTCGTGGTCGACTCGGAAAGTGGTAGTGTGACGAAGTCACATTTACTTCTGTAGATCAATGCCCCACAAATGACTCACAGCTTCTGTTCACACCACGAGCACAAGCTCGAGCATGAAAGTACAGTTACAATCAATGTTACGACCTGTCAACCATATTTCACGATGCAGCAGGTTGACCGCCGTCGGGTCTCACAGGATGCTCAGTACATCTACCAACGAACGCGGTCTCCGTCGCTCCTATCTTTACGTGCCTGCATCGTCAGACCGTATGCTCGACAAGTCACTCAGGCTTGGAGTACCCCCTGATGTTATTGTATATGACCTTGAAGACAGCATAGCGCCAACGTTACAGGACAAGAAAGCGGCAAGGCAACGGTTGAGCCAATTTTTACACGTCCGTAATTTCTGACCGGGCCTAGAGATGTGGACTTGACAAAGATATAGCAGCGTGCTTCCAAAGAAAACCTGCCGACACCCGAGCACGTCGCAGTGAGAGTCAACGACATAAGCACGCCGTTTTTTGAGGAAGATATCACTGAAGTGGTGTGTATCATCTTCTGACTTACGAATTTGTCTCCTCTGACTCGAATTTCGTGGTCCTGCAAGCTCAGACACCCACCCGTGGGTACTCTCGTCCTCCCCAAGATTCATTCTTTTCGAGACTTGCACTACATCTCTCGTATTATACACAATGCCAATCAGTCGTCCAAGCCCTTGTGTATCGTGGCTAGTATCGAGAGCGCACGTGCTGTTTTGGGCTTAGCAGATATCGCGAACTGGAAGTCTGAATTTGGGGTTGAGAAAGGTGGGGGATTATCTGCACTGTTGGTAGGCTCACCTCCTTGCGCGTCAGTAAGTTCTGGGCTAATGGCTAATCCACAGTTCGCTGCGGAAGACTGTAAGACGCTGTGTATACTCATCTTGGTTACTGCTCATTGACATGCAATGCCCTTGCAGACTGTGCGGATACGTCTGTGGTGCGAACAGCATCTAAACAGGAAATGCTCTTTGTTCGTTCACAGATTGTGATTGCAGCCAAAGCTTTCGGTCTCGAGGCCATTGATATGGTGCGCCTTATCCCTGACCAGAAACCGCGAATCTTGGTGTATAAGTCTGGAGTTAGGTTTGCGTGAACTACAAGGACCCCGAGTATCTAAGGGAAGAATGCGAAGATGGCAGACGACTGGGCTTTACTGGAAAACAAACCATTCATCCGAGCCAGGTTGAGACGGTCAACTCCGCATTCGTACCCACTTTCCAAGGTGCAACCCCCCTTTGCCTGGAAGTTTAAATACCTATTCATATGTCTAATCGGAAATTCGCAGAGATTCTCCGTGCTGCTAAGATCTTACACCACATGGACATTGCGCATTCCCATCAGCAGGGTGCATTTGGGCTTGAAATGGAAGGAGGGGGGAAAGAGATGATTGATGCCCCCATGCTGAAACAGGCTGGTGACCATACTTTCAAGGATCCGTTATACATGATTAATGATGCTTTTTATATAGGCTGAAAACACTATACGACTCGCACGAGCTGCTGGCTGCGATATTCCTCATATAGAGTGATCCCAAAACTGAGTCAGTATCCGTATGGGCGTGCATGGCTATGCCACACTCCAAATCACACGTCCCAGTGTGCAGTAATTGAGTTTTGTTCCTGTATCTACTGCATTTCTGGCTGTGTGCTTTCCGCAATGTGAGTCATCCATACAGGAGGAAGTCAGAGTCGCGGAACTTGAATCAGTTCGGTTGTGGGGACAGTATAAATACACGACGCGACAAGTGGCACAGGGCAACAAATCGTTCAAACTCTCCCCCATAACGTAGCCTTGTAACACTTTACCACCATGAGCAACAACCCAGACAACCGTGGCCGCGGCAGAGGTCGTGGTCAGTCTCGCGGTGGGCCTCCCAGGGGTGGTCCCCACCCTGGAAATCAGCCTAGCCACCAAGGGTCTGCTACAGGAGGTGCCCGAGGTGGGTTCAGACCTGGAGGCAGAGGCGGTGGACCACCAGACGCAGGGACCCCTGGAGGTGTCATATTCGGCGGCCCTGCGCCTGTTGACCAGCGTCTCTCAACCTCCCAACAGCTTGTCAATACCTTGAAGAGCATTACACACGACTCAAGCCGTCCTACTCGCCCCGGTTTCGGGACTATGGGCAAACCGGGCGTTCTCCGGTCCAACTTCTTTGCAGTCCGGTTCCCAAAGGATGGGATTATCTATGACTATCATGTCGACTTCTCTCCCACCACTGATCTCAAGAGCATCAAGGGTCGTTTGTTCGAGTTACTAGAGCAGAGTACCAAAGTGGGATGGCAGGAATACATTCCCTACATCGCTCATGATGGCAGTGCTAGGATAGTGTCTTCAAAGAAGTTGCCTCAGCCACTTGACGTGGATATCCCCTTCCGAAAGGAGGGTCAGACGCAACCTGACAGACGCGACAAGACTTACACCATATCTATTGTTTTCATCCGAGAGCTCAACAATAGCGATTTACACGCTTACACTCATGGAGAGCGCGAATTTCGAAACTACGATTTTGCTCCTATCGTTGGAGCATACAATCTGGTCCTCCAATACCGCGCTTCACACACTGGAGTTCGCGTTGGCAAGAATCGATACTTCTTCCCTTCCCTTGATAACAGGCCTTTGGCCCTGTCTACAGGGATAGAAGCATGGAAAGGCTTTTTCATGTCAGCGCGTCCGGTTTACAAAGAGTTGATGGTTAATGTTGGCGTTTGCATGACGGCTTTCTACAAGCCAGGCAACCTTGCTGATGCTATTATGGAGTTCCAGAAAACGTCTCATGGGGCGATGCTTCGGCGCTTTGCGCAGAAGCTCAAAGTTACTACGAGTTACCTGGGCTACGTGAAGACAAAGCCTATCAAGCAGATCATGTCTACATCGGCAAAAGACACCAAATTCCAATGTGACGAATTCAACGGAATGATATCTGTTCAACAATATTTCAAACAGAAACACAAGATTACCCTCAAATATCCCAACCTGCCAGTCGTTGATATTTCGGGACCGAATGCAAAGCATCCCATTCTTGTTCCCCCCGAATTATGCGAGATCATGCAGGGTCAACCATTCCGGGGCAGACTTATTACGCAAGAAACGGCTCAAATGCTTCGTTACGCTCGCAATCTTCCGGTGCTAAATGCCCACTCCATTGTAGATCAGGGTTTACCTGCACTCGGTTTACGAGGAAACAATCTGAAACTGGACAACTTCAGCCTCACCGTCAGCGACAGCATGGCCGTTATCCCGTACAGGGAGCTCCCGCCTCCAAACATCAGCTACAAAGGTGGTAAACCACCGAACGTCAATAATGGTAGTTGGAATATCCTCGATGTTCAATTCCAGGCTGGTGGCGCCGTGAGATCCTGGTGGGTCTTGGTCGTCGCCGACGATAACCGCCTCGTCTTCCAAGGACCCAACGATCCGCTGCTTACATCTTTTTGGCAAGGGTTCGCAACCAAATGCAGGCACAGCGGCATGACGGGTATCTCTGCGACTACTCCACCGGTGCTTATGAATGTCAATCTCCCCAATTCCCAGGCCGACCATGGTAGGGAGGCAGCTCTGACGATGATTCGCAACAGTATCCGGCGGAAGCAACACGAACTCCTCAATCCTTCGTTCATACTCGTCCTCTTGACCAAAGAGGACAACTACATTTACCCCGGCATCAAGCGTATCTGCGATGTCGAGCTGGGGATACACACTGTCCACATGCTTACCACCAAGGTACTTGATCAGAAGTTACAAGCCGACCCCAAGAAACGCGACCAATACTTCTCGAATGTTGCGTTGAAGGTCAATATGAAGCTTGGCGGGATCAACCACAAGGTGGACGATGCAAGTTTGAAATGGCTGACAAAGAAAAGGACGATGCTCGTTGGTATGGACGTGACCCATCCTGGCCCAGGCAGTATTCCTGGAACTCCTTCCATCGCAGCTGTGGTGGCCAGCGTGGACAACTCCTTCGCTCAATTCCCCGCTAGCATGCGATGCCAGAAGAGTAAGAAAGAGATGATCACCGATCTTTGTGAAATGATGATCGAGCGTTTGAAGAAGTATCTAGAAGTCAACAAGTCGCTCCCGGAACGAGTGATAGTGTTCAGGGATGGTGTCTCCGAGGTTTGTGGTCTTGACATCCTTGCTCTTGGGGTTTTCTTAGACATACCCCAGGGACAATTTGATACTGTGGTTGGGACTTCAGATCATTCATACGACGAAGCAGAGCTTCCAAGGATACTCGAGGCCTTTGGGAAAGTGAGTCCGAAGGGTGGTCCCCAGGGAAAACCTTATCGGCCTCTTTTGACAATCATCATCTGCGGCAAGCGGCACCACGTCAGAAACTGGCCCACAAACTCCCAACTCGCGGACAAGAATGGGAATACTCGCCCCGGGACTGTTTGTGATCAAGGCATTACCTCTGTGTATGCATGACTTTTCGTAATCATTTCCTGGTTCTGACATTTTACGTGGTGATATAGTTTCGACTTTGATTTTTACCTGCAAGCACATGCTGGCCTACAGGGTCATGTGAAGCCGACACACTACACTGTGGTGTATGACGAAATGAGGCTTGACGCGGATGAGGTTCAGCAAGGCATCAATACGGCGTGCTATATGTATGCACGAGCTACTAAAGCTGTCAGCCTCGTTCCTCCTGCTTACTACGCTGATCTCGCTTGCGAGCGTGGCCGTTGCTATCTGAACGATTTCTTGGTCTCTGATGACAAGACGACCGCGACATCGAAGAGCAAATTGAAGCAGTCTAAGGAGGAAGAAGAACAGAAAGTCTACGATGCGGCTGTGAAGGCATGGGGTAATGGGATCCATGCGAACTTGGTTGGGTCCATGTTCTATATTTGATTTTCGCCAGTCAAGATATATCAAGCTCGACTTGGTCGCAGTGCAGCCTCGAATTTCTCGGAACCCTGCTAGATTTGTGTCTTTTGCTGTCGCTTGCATGTTAGTTATATGCCTCATCTCGCTTGCTTGTCTTTCGATATTTGTCCAAGCGTAGTTTGACGAACATTGTTTTATTATGCATTTGCATCATAGTCTCGAACAAACTGTACTGGAGGACAAGGAGGGCGCGAATAGCATATCGAGCGTGCAAGTAAAATATCAAGGAAAAGGAACATTAATGCATTAACAAACCTCAGCAACCTCCTGTCTCTCTCCTCCAGGCTGCAACGCACACCATCACAAAACACAGGAACCCCACAGGGACCATGCACACCCTTGTCACGACCCCCCAGTCCCATTTTCTCGCGGTTAGTTTCTTCGCTTCATCTTCTATGACTACTCCCTGTCTCATTCGATCTGTCACACCAGACGGTCTAGAGGGAGAGATAGAAGGCAGAAGAAGATTGCTCGTCACCCATATTTGGATGCTTCGCGAGACACAGGTCGTGGTGCCGATAACCGCCCAGCAGACATCAGGACGAATGGTCGTCCACCGAAGAAGGGCACTTTCAAGAATAGTGAGTTCACCGTCGAGTGAGGGATTCGTTCCCAGGCTGCCGACGATGTCGAGTGTGAAATGGGTGGCAGGCCAGCAGATGGCCTGCAATGCTAAGAGACGAATGAGGGTGGAGAGTGGGGAGTAGTAGGCACGCCAACGACGCAGAAGCCCGGTGGTCAATTTGAGGCACTGGTGGGCTGTGAGGAGAGCCTACGGTAGGACGGTGAAAAACAAAGTTTTGGGTTAGGAGTTCATGATAGACACATACCCAGAGCATGGCAATAAAGTAGTCTCCCCTGTCCGGTAAACATCTTCGGCCCCACCCTTCAATTTGTTCTGTCCTGACATGATGATAGTTATCTCGTGGACCATATGTGGACGAGGAACCTGGCGGACACCAGAAGCACCATGCATTAAATAATGCGCCGAGAGACGCTGGTACGACTGACAAAAGTCGTGATGATTCGAACAGTAGCATCGTCACGACAGTTGGAGGGACCAAAGGCTCTGGAGCGGGCATGATTCGGGTGTTGGGAAGATGACTTGGCTAGGTGGATAAAGGGCCTTTAGAAACACCTAGGGAAAAGGCCGAGCCGAAAGTAGAGAGTAACGCGATTGCTCACTGGTTCGTCCACTTCGGTTTCGGTCTCGCCAGCTCCGAGTTGTCCTGATGCAGTTGTGATATGAGCTACTCTGGACCTTCGCCAACCTAAGCCTTCTCCAAGGAAAGCGGACAAGCCAGTAGCACGAGGAATGTGGTCCGCGAGATGCATGGACGGGGACATGGTAGCTTGACCTCGGAGTTCGTAAGCGCTTCTGGAGCGACGAGTATAGATTGGGGGGCTGTCTTCGCCGCCGTCGTAGCCATCAACGGTATATTGGCGCTCATGCGAAGCAGGATGGTAGTGCATGGGCATCGCGGACTACGGGGTTGGGGCTATCCGAACCGTTGTGCCAGTAGGTCTGTGCAGTGGCAGACGCTGGACCAGATCAGCTGTCCCTGTGAGCGGTTGTCACCTTGGTGGCGACAGTGTACCAGACTTAGCGTCTTCAAGTTCATTGGCGAGGAACTGCGTTGAAACAGCTCGGCCTCAGCTCGTAAATTGCCTATCACGATCACGTATCAATCTGAACCATAGTAGTCCATAGAAAACAAGCAAGACATCCATTCACTTGCTGGAGGGGTTTGCTAGGCGCTGCTCAGCTCAGCAACTTCCTACGTAAGGGAATGACTTGAGGACAACTTGGATTTTACGTGAACCGGGACAGCGAGGAATTGAAGAAACTCAATAGACAGGGCTTCTAACTTTTGTAGTGAACTCGTGAATATCCAGTCAAAGCCTCGACTGCCTGCTGGGCCCCGGCCCCCAGCTGGGTTCAACTCGCCGTCATCAGATTCTCGTTTTCTCCCAGGGAACCCATAGCTACGTGCTATGAGACCGCACTCGATCTTTTGGATATGGCCGCGGATTCCCCTTGCTCCCAAAGGTAAGTATACATGCGTTCTGAGCGATCCCAGTGGTATGAAATCATTTACCAGACGGGTAGGCATCCCCGCCGGCGAATTTTCACCGCACAGATCGTTTCCTTGGTGCAAGTTGCTCCGAATTTTTACGTGGAAATAGGAAGTGGTCGGATTGCGGCTCACATGTCAGTCAGTCAGTCTTGTAATCTGCGAGGAAGGGTTCGTGGTTGCATAGGCTATGAGCCGATACAACTTGACACAGGTAATCAGTGCTTGCTGAGACGTCCGCGCTTCAGGTCGTCTAATTATGAGAGTAACTAAAGTTGGTTTCTTACAGTGAAGGCTCGGCAGACTTGTGTCGCACCGAATGCCGAGTACAGCCCGCAACAGTCCCGTAACAGTCCCGCAACCTGCTGGCAGATACGCAAACGAGTGTAGCAGTTCGTTGGCTATCTTTGAACCTCGACATGGTCCCCAGATACTGTTCTCCCGCTGAGGATTGTTCATCCGTGTCCGTGCAGGTCAAACATATATCCCTGTGACCTCATGTCGCATCGGTCTGGTGGACTCTCCGCAGTTCTCGTTTCATGTACTAATTGAAAGTGACACCAATGAACAATGGCTGGCGACTGCGAATCCATACGCTGTAATGCGACTCATGGAACTTGAATGAGAAATGAGATGGAACGTACTCAGTCTCTTATATTCTTAAAGGCGACGGGCCAGTTAGTTAATTCTTTTTTTTGTGTGTGTGTGTTCCCAGCTCCGCCTCAGACGATTACCTAAGCACGGTGTTCGGGGTCATAGAGAGAATTCTGGGTTTCGGTTTTGCACGCTGTCACTGTCCTCGTCTCGTCGCTTTCCGTCCCTTCCTGCTCGTCGTCGCTGTCGCCCCAAAGACATTTGCCGTCGTCGCCGCCGCCCTCGTCGTCGTGCAAGACGTTGTCAAGGAACCACCCTTCCATCTACTCTCTGCGGTTGATCCTCCTCCAGATTCTCCGCGAGTTTTCAACCATAATATATCTCTTGGTCTCTCCTCGCTTTCCCTCATCCTCTTGCCACCGTGTCCGTTGAATTCTAGACGTTGTTCTTTCGCGTTTTCTACCGTTTCTTCCTTCAATCCCTTCAAATGCCCTCGAGCCCTTCCGACAATTCGCCCTGGCCTGCGCAAACGGCTTCCCCCACAACATCACACGAGAGATCAAACAAGAGGTCACCGGAGCCGTCACCTCTTCCTACTTCATCTGTTACACGCAGACAGATATCGGATCAATCAGCAGTTGGTGTGTGTTTCAATCCTACTTTTGTCGTACCGCTCTAAAATGCCATTCGTTTCTGTGTCTTTGGGCTTCAGAACAAGCCAAGGAGGTTTGCGAACTCTATGCCAACAATGCCAATGTCACGTGCTATCCAGTACAGGGCGATCTTGTGTACCAAAATCAATATGCAGCGGTCGTTTGGAACGCTAAATTGCCCGAAATCACCCAAGACGAGCTGGTCGACATATTCCTTTTTAACGCTGATAATCAGGAACCCATTTTCAGTACCCTCAACTACCCGAATCCAACGAATACAGCTGGAGAATTCAACCTCAAGGTCGATGATGCTTGGTTTGGGACCGCGGGATCATCTTGGAGCCCTAGCCAAACCCTATATTATCCTTTCTATTGGATTGTAACAAATAATCAAGGCCTCGATGGATCCCAAACTACGGGCCCCATTTTCAGTGCAGTCCAAACAACTTATCTGGACTCTGTGGCCTCATCGATGTCAATATCATCGCTTTCCGCTCTGTCAGCGCAATCGACCCTGTCAGCTCTCTCCACTGCTTCTGTGGCATCGATAGCATCCGTTTCGACCGTATCTGTCATGTCATCGTCACCCTCCCCGACCGGTAGTATCCAGCAGGCAGCTTCTAGTCCCCCTTTCCCGCACTGGGCAATCGCGGTCATAGTGGTTCTTGGCTTCCTTACCATCGTTGCGGCAGGTGTTCTGGTATGGTTGATCATGCGACGACGCGAGCGACTTGCGAACCGTGGTTCTATGGGGTCTTCGTCACCGATGATGGCAAACGCGCAGAACTCAAATTCGCCGCAACTACCGCTTTTGGCCAGTGCTGCAGTGGGCGGCGGGGTCCGAACTTCTTCAGAACATCATAGAGCTTCGTCGATTGTATCTCCCGATGGTGTTTCGGACATTTCGAGAGCACAGTCTGCAGGCGATCAAGGACCTTTCTCTGGTGCTGATGCAGCGATCATGGCGGATGCATTTAGGAAGGCGTTGCGAAAGCCTGATTTTGCCGACGCAACTATGGAAGACCCCGAAGAAAGGAAAGAGGATGCCCTCATAAATCGTGAATTGGCTGAGGAAGGCAGGGATATTCGGAGTGTCGGCTCGTCAAGAGGAGTTAGAGTGGAAACCCTAAGCGAAGCTGGTGATACTTTGCAACATCACTAGCATATTGGGATTCCCTGTGCGCGTTTACTTCTTATTTTATTTGCAGTACGGTTCTCATGGTTGACAAATACCTTTCGGATACCTTTCCTCTGCAACAGCGTTTTTCATCGTTCTTCGTGACGTGCAGTGCTGTTGCGTACCTTCCTTGCTTCTCGCATTTTGACTCGCATATTTACACAACTGCCACTTTACACCCTTTCGCTGGGCAATCCTATCTTTTTGGTTGCCCTTTTACTATTCCTCCGCTATTCGGTAATTTCCTTGTGCTTTTCTATACGGACCTGTCCCTTCAAACAAACTCCGACTTTTCTGAAACCGTTCCCGCTGGGCTTTTCCGTTCATTGCAGGAAGACGTGCCACCATCCTCCGTTCCATACATTACTGGACGTTCTACGTTCTCGTTCCCCATGTCACCAGCGTAGCACGCCATCACTCGAAATCGCATCCATCTCTGGTCACCCACACTCTCTTTTACTTGATTACCCACCAACAAGTCGAGCCAAACTTAGTATGTATTGCATATGGAAACGGCCTTTCTTCGGAGGCAATGGACGCCGCTGACTCTTTTTCTTCTTACCCTCGACTATTCCTTCTTTTTGGCACTTTAGTTTCGCGTACGCCAGTCGGGGATACTTATACCGTAGTTTTTTGTTCCCTCATAATGACGATAACGAACTCGTGATGGACATTAGTTCGTACGACACTTGGCTTGAGGTATTCGTACATTCACTGCCACTGTACATATTAGAAGAGTATGCGTACGCGAATCTTACGCGCGTGGTGGATTACCAGACCATCAGAGGCTGGTCTACCGGTAGCTTGTTACTACGTAGACTGTTCGGGGGCGTGAGTACTAAATAAAACCCTCATGAAAAAACGTACCTGCTGACCGCTCCTTGCCGCGCCGGGAGCCATAAACGTACCTGCTGACCGCTCCTTGCCGCGCCGGGAGCCATATGCACAATTTAACTTTGGATCAGTGTGACCAAGACGCCGCTACATCAGCATAGCCCCTGGCAGGGAGTCCCAGCGCACAATAGAGCATGCGTTATATGAGTGATTCATATCCTCTCATACTGCCTCCTAATAACCTCCAATCTCCTTTCAAACGTGGCGTTAGGTCCCAGACCGATACCGCAAGGAGGTAGACCGTCTATAATTATCGAAACTTGGAAAGGCGGTGAAACACGACCACAAGTTCATGATGTAACTGATGTGATTGCGATTGCGAGAAATAGAATAGCGTAAGAGATAGTGATCTGAAATACTATACAGCAAGGGAATTACGTCGCAAATTCGTCTAGATGGACGGATGCCATGCAATGTCTTCGCAGCAGGTATTGAGTGAGTAAAAATGGTGAGGCGGACGCGTGAATATTATCTTGGAGATGACAAGTGCCGCATAAGCAACTCATACGATAAGAGTGTCACCGCGCTGTTTGGGACTGTTCGAAACAAGTTAACCGATAACCCCTTGTATAGGCCTGACCAGCCCTCTTTCTGAATAATCTTGCGCGTGATATATATGATGCTCCGTTTTGTGTGTGCCTTGATCATGCCGTCTGACGACAGGTCCTCGGCAATGGGTAGTCGTAGTGTTTGAAGCCGTGTGCGTACGACCTCGTGTGGGTATGTAGCGATCGAAGCCGTCATTTTAGCTATCGCGGAACAAAGTAGGATGGTGTCACTGCGCAGGGGACCGGGCGAATCACCCTGTGCTAACAATTTGAGTTGCTCGTACAGCGGGAACTGAACGGCAACGTGAGTTATACCGAACAAACTGGGGAGGAGTCCACGGTAAAATGCTCGTATGCCTTCGGTGCGATAAATAGAGAGGGCAGCATCGAAAGTGTGTCTATACCTCACTTCTCGACGAGATTGTGTCTAATGAAGGGCTTCTGTGTGAGATACGGCTTGTCTCATCGACGAAAGAACAAGAGTTGATACCATGAATCGAGTCTTGATGACCCATAATGGGTTTGTACAAGTAGTGCTGGTTACTCCGGCGATCATGGCGGAAAGGATGTGCAATGTCCATGGATGGTCACGCATGACAGGTTGGTAGCCTTTTGGCTGGGCTGCAGGATAAAGTCTACCAGACCCGGAGGACTGACCAAGTGGAGGCTCTCCGAAGCGTGTCTTAATACCATCATAGACCGCAAAGTATATCGCCCAAGTGGGAAGATACCCAAGGATAGTGGGACCAAGACCTCGGTACATGCCTCGAATTCCGTCATGTCTGAGGGTGTTCTTGACGATATCTAACCAGGTAACCAAACGGAGGGTATGGAGAGAATAAGAGGGATGGACTCGGAGATGAACTGGAATAGGGACAGACCAAGGACACCTTCATAACCTGGTTGGCCACGGACTGCCCGCTGCGCCTGCAACTTGGTCTTGACGACATCGAGTGGACAAGTGGCTATGCTGGCAACCAAACCACCTCCAGCGCCGGCTAGTGATAGGATGAAGTAGGGGCGTGAGGAGGGCTAGGTGAGTGTGGTCGAGGTTGCCCACCGATCATGCTGTTTGCGGTCCATTTCTTCTCACCGTTCGACATCGCTCTTCCCCGCAAAGCGGGGTTCGCAGCGTTATCTGATGAATTCTATGTTGTAGTTATAGTTTGGGTTGGTCTGCGGTAGACACTCGAGTCTGGCACTAATAATTTTGACCCCAGCAAGAGCCGTGTATAACCTTCCCGGCTCCTGCCGACATGCTCCGGGCAGTATCAGATAAAAGATAAACGCCACCATCGCCGACGCTCTTTCATCCTCGTCGCCATGGTCAGAGTCGTCCTCAACAAGACAGTCATCGCTGACTGTGACGTGCCATTCGTTCTTGAGGGAAACTACTACTTTCCGCCCGCGACAGTCGTAAATGCTCACCTCTCCAACTCAACCACGACGTAAGCATTCCCCATCGGAACACCTTCATCAAGAGTTCAACCAGCTGATAATGCTGTCTCGGAACGTTTCGGTTACCATGCACTTTACTTAGCACTGTTTGTCCATGGAAGGGGTAAATACTTGTGATTGGTCGATTTTAGTTCTCCCGCTTAGGATCTCCATGATCTCGCGTGCAGTACCGCCTCCTACTACTCCGCTCATGTCGACGGAGCCATCGTGAAGGACATCGCATGGTGAGTTTTGAAATGAATGACTCGGTGTCTGATGCGTATGATTGTCCTGTCCAGGTACTACCCCAACCCTAGCAGGAAGGCCGCTCACATCAAAAACCACGTTGCGTTCTACAAGGTGAGTGAGCACGTCGCGCTTGAAGTTCACGTTAAGAAACCGTCTGTCATGAAGAGCAAGGTTGAAATTCAAGATTGAACATATAGCTATTCGGTCTGCTCGTCGTCTGGAATTTTTGTGTACTTGTTACTGGTGTTTAGCTTTGTGCATGCTGCCTCGAGCTACTGTAGTTGGAATATATCTACCTTCTCTCGAGGGCGAACAAAGTTCGTCGTGAAATGTGAATGTATGGCACCTAAACGCAACTAGGAGATTCAGATTACACCCAAACTTTCGCCCTGAACGTTTCCCATTTCTTGTCTTGTGGTTTCTCTACCTCTTCGATCCTCACATATCGCTTGGTACAAATTTTGGTCCACTCCGTCTTCGGGCGTTTGGTCTTCGTGTCAATCTGACGTCGGAGCAGGATAGCTTCGAAGGTAGTACATGTTGGAACGCAGTTCCCCGGTGATGAATGGAAGTTCCAGACACCAAAGGCATACTCATTTCCGTCGCCCTGCAGGTCCCGCACACTTAGGACGTCCGGAGAGACGAGTTTAGACCCTAGCGTCCGGAAAGCGGGGGAAGAGTTGTCCTTTGCGTCAATTTCGGCAGGGAAAACGAGCAGGTCGACTCGCAGCCCGCGCGGTGTCATGGCCAGCTCTTCATCGTAGCGATGAATTGTCCCGTAGTCATTACTACCGTTGAAACAAGCAACGCGAGAAGGGAACGCGGACGATGAAAGACTCGTTTCACGTGCTGGAAGTCCGGCCCAATTGAGTACCTCCGGGCTGTTCGAGAACTGTAAAATCTGCTCCACGAGCCTCCAGAGCGCCCGCTCTTGACCCTCTCCGTAATCAATGTACAGGCTGACGCTGAAGATGCCCATGAGACAGTATGCTCGATCTTCCCCAACCGTAGTCTCTCTTCTCGCTGCCCAACGCATACGTTTACTGATCTCGTATTTCTGCGTCAGGCGGTCAGCTGGTGAAAAATATCGCAAGTCGTCGAGCGTGATGGTGGTAGTGCGTTCGATCAGACTCGCGATCTCGTGCGATTCTTTGTCGTTCTCGAGATCTGTCAATGGATGCCAATATCTGGTGTAGAACTTCAGTTTGTTCGGCGCAAGTAGTTCTTGCAAGGTCCAACCCCTCGTCAACCATGCGTCATGTTCGAGATCACCGATATCCTCGGTTTGTCCGAGGTGTATGATGCAGAGTGAGGAGTTCGCATACCAGCGGTACATGGATCGGATCGACCTCGCAAGCTCTGCCTTGTCCTCCTTGTTGATACAGCAGGTATCCGACCATGCAAACAGAGCCTTGTGTACCTCGTACGCAACTTTGCAGAACTTGCGGAGCTTTTGGTGACCTGGTTTGTCGGAAAGTTTGTTCTCCATCACCTCCTGATAGATTGGCTCTGCCTGTCCCCAGCGATGAGAGAAGATCGCCCACTTAAGCGTGACATTTACGAATGAGGCTATGTCGGCGGTGTCTGGATCCTGATCAGGGTCTCGTAGGCTTAAGGGAATATCGTCGATTTCGATCTTGTCTATCATGGATTTGGCGTGTTCCCAGACTTGAAATTGATTCCAGATCTCCATCGTCGGTAGGCGGAGTAGATTGATGGGCATTTCGTTGAAAATATATTGTTTCACCATGTTCTCCACATCGGGGTGGAAACGAACGTCTGAAGACGGTTTAGATCCTACTCTAGGGGTTTCTTCCTGGTGCGATTCTGCAGAGCTCCCCAGTGTACCATGTTCTTTCACTCGGTCCTGTTTGACGCTTGACGCTGTTGGATCATCTGGTCCATGATTGGATTTTGTAATCTTGTGATTCAAAAACACAGTCACTCAAGGTTGGTCGAGGAAGAGGAAGAGATAGATACTCGCAGTGGTGCTCTGGGTGGGGCGTTGGCTTCCTGTCGTTACATTACCGTTAT
The DNA here is from genome assembly GCA_038094055.1 of Chalciporus sphaerocephalus. Taxonomy (NCBI): domain Eukaryota; kingdom Fungi; phylum Basidiomycota; class Agaricomycetes; order Boletales; family Boletaceae; genus Chalciporus; species Chalciporus sphaerocephalus. Next base: position 846,059 of record JBBPTH010000001.1, read on the forward strand.
TGCCCCCCACCTTCCTCGCTGGAGTTTTACGTCTGAGCCTCAACATCCCTTAGGGCACATGAAAGGAGAAGGACTTTGTGGATGTGGCGAATGGCTGGCCGACCTTTGTAAAGGGGATCTCAGCCGGATACAAAGATTGAGGAAACCGTCTCACTGGTGACTGATCCCGTCGCTACACAAACCTGTGCGCAGAAGAAACGAGTAGAAAGATCGAGGGTGGTGCTGAATAGTGCTCCCTCAAAGACGTGAAGCCTCGAGGATAGACACGAGTCACAATGAAACCGCTCGTCTTTCCAGTATAGGCTAAGATGGATACAGCAGATGGGAATGAACTACGCCCGACAGGGTCCAAAGCATCCTGGCAAAGCATGATGAGTTCGAAATCATGAATTAATTGGAGCTATTGACATGAGGTACGACTTTCAGAAGAACCATGAGGTAGAACTGTCACCCCATTTTCAGACGCCCACCTGGCGCTCAATGTATATTAAGTCTCAGTGTTTTGTAAGGTGTATGAAGGGACTTCTGATCTTCAAAATTTCAGAATGAAATTACCGTCAAAGAAAATCCGAGCGAAAACGAGAGCATAAGTGGTACGTATAGCTGGGGTCGATTTTCGGGAGGACGAGCGGGATTGCATACTAGTGAACGTGCGAGCGAGTGAACGTGTTGGAGAAGTCACCGAGCTCCAATCAATCGGTAGGTTTGATACAATCAGAGGAATGGAATCATGGAGTTGAGCGTACCTAAGCTGGAAGTCGACACAAAGAAAACGTGTTTATAAACAGCTTCCGTTTGATCTGCCTGGCCTTGTTCCACTTGACCATCCAAGGTGTTCATATCGTTATCTCGGCGTAATGCATTGAGATCATCTTAAGAGACTATAAACACCACGTCAACAACTCAGGGATCGGAGAAACACTCACCTCAGACAACCTGACATGGGGCCGTTTTATGTCTATGTGAAGCATGTTAGTAAACTTCTCAACCAACCTCTAATCACAACTAACTGTGTGCTCCATGAAATAGTTCCAGGACGACGTTTCATACCGTTACCTCGCAACGTTCGTTGATCGCGAAGCAGCCGATGAGTGGTGGCGGCTATTATCCACTCAGCCAAGCCCCTACGTTGGCAATGTTCGACGAATTTCCCCTCAATTCTATACCCATAACCCGAACATAATAAACGCCGCTGTTTTCTTCACCCGACCAGAACTGCCTGACGCCAAGCAATTCTATGAAAAAATGTTCTTTACACTGCTGAACGACAGAGATGGGCGGTATTTGAGCATTTCTCCGTCGGTGGACGTAACAGATCACATCAGCGGAAAGTGGTGAGCGTCGCGAAGGCATAGATTTGTTCATTTCAGTCATGGTACTGAATAAAGCGGTTCCTCTTGACAGGTACTTTATCCGCGCGAAAGCCGACCACCGAAGGTATTGGTACTTCCGTGTAGACGGTGCATGTCTTGTCTGCGGAGATAGCGATTGCGACACTGTTCACGTATCAACCGAGTTTCGGTCAAGGTTCTGCATCCAAGTCCGCAACCTGGCGATCAAGGACTTTCAGGTCCCAAAGGATTTTGTCATGATTGGCAAGGACGAGATAGCCATTTCTGCATCCAAAGAATATGTCCTTCGCATTAACGACGCAGAAGAATTGAAGGCTACAAAACAATGTCAATGTGGATGTTCATCGTTGCTCTTCAGTGATCTCAAGGATAGGTTCGTTACACGTGCGGAGAGACTGGTGGACGATGGGCCAGTTTCTGAATCCGTTGTTCCGGTGGAAAAGGGTTTCGGAGAGACTTGGGAGTTGGTCGATTGAGTAGACCAGTGGCTTACATAATCGTCATGGCAGAACCTGAACCTTTGAACTTTGTTGGAACCAAGTTCGACTCGGATCTGTGGTTGACAACGGACTTTCTAGATGGTGCTGATGGAGAGTATACAGGGCAGTTAAACACGAGGCAACGTGCAAGGCTTCATAATCTTGGATTCTGGGGTGATGCTTATGAATTGATGAATTGATCATTTTCGTTAAATTCTAGGCTCTTCCGGCCGTCTTCAGTCCGGGGGTCGAATTGACCGTGCAGCTCGAATCCTGCTCTGAGCCGCACAATCACAGCTGCCTATAGATTCATCCCCCCCCCTTCGATATTTGTCAATTTTCGCCCCGATGGCTGCCGTGGGCATCGTCCAAACACGTCTACTGGAAGAGCTTCAGCGATATATCTTCAACGAGCTCCCAATTTACCTTATCGACCTCCACAGCGAACAGCTTTGTGACAGACAGTCTGTGCTAGAACGCTTTCGCCCCATCTTCGGCGCACTCACCGTGGATGACCTCCCTGAAGGATTGGAAGCCTCTCTTCTGAACCCCTTTTCTTCATCTACAGACTTGACTCGTATTCGAAACTTCATCCGTCAACGAGTCAGATATGCCATCTTATCTCATCGCTGGGGTGACTCAGAACCCACTTTCGGAGAAATTCCTAGCCTACCATCGTCTGGGAATAGACCAGGCCACTACAAGGTGGCAAAATTCTGCGATATCGCGCGTAACACATACGATGCAGAGTTTGGATGGGTCGATAGCTGCTGTATCGACAAATCCACCGACGCCGAGCTCAATCGCTCAATCCGTTCTATGTACAGATGGTACGCTAACTCGTACGTCTGCATCGTCCACCTCCCACAGACGACGTCGATCGAAGAACTTAGCCAAGATGTATGGTTCCGGAGGGGGTGGACGTTATTGGAACTGTTGGCCCCCGAGTGGCTCAAATTCTACAGTACAGCGTGGGACCCGTTAACCAATGACCAAAACGACAGACTTTCGCCAGCAATTGCAGTGGGCGTCCAAACTGCCACTTCCATTTCTCCGCAAGACTTTCAGCGTTTTAATCCTACCTCCCCTGATACTTACCAGCTCAGTAAGCGCATGCGTTGGGCTGCAAACCGGAGTACCACGCTGGCAGAAGACAGGGCTTACTCCCTCATGGGGGTGTTCGGTGTTGTCATTGACGTCGCTTATGGGGAGGGTGTAGAGCGTGCTTTTTCGAGACTTTTCAAGGAGATCGTTCATTTCTCAAACACTCCGGAGGTGGTCAACTGGATCGGAAACCCAGCCACCGGACTGAGTCTCAAGTCGCTCGGATACCCATCTATTCCAGACTGTTTTATCGGCAGTAACGACGTCGGAGGACTGATCCGTGAAGAACCCATCTCCCTTGCTGCCAACGGTTTGGCAATCAAGCTCCTAGTTCTTCCTGCTACGCTCGTTACATGGGAAACAGCGAAGACGGCCCTTCTGCGATGCTTTGACGTCCAGGTCAGGGTACAATGTCTCCCGGACTTCATTCCAGATCAGCCAGAGGAGGAAAGCAAACTAGAATTTGCTCTCGGTGCATGGAACTTTTCCATAATGGATGGACGATGCAGGCGCGCTGGGGACATGATTGAAGCTGTTTCGCTGTATCGAATCACCCATCGAGACGGCCATAAGGGTGGCTGGAGTAAAATTCCCACTCAATCTTTCATCAGGTTTGTGCTCAAGGTGATAAACCTTCCGCGAGGCAAAAGGTGGGAAGACTATATGCAAACTGTGGTACTCTAATACGTGAATGTCATCGTCGGTGCTCAGTTGCACAGCGTTTCAATTCTATGACCCCGCTCCCTTCATGCTTTGAACACTTGGACACCATTAAGCGTTGTTATGCCTAAACTTTTTGCTTCAAGCTCTCCTCTTTTAACAAGCCAAGGATCAGTTTGAATGTTACCGATTGACTCGTTAGGATATAAGTTCGAGGTCCTAATCGTATTCCCCCTCGTCACACTCCTCCTCCTTCTGCTTTTGCAGATATTCCTTGTACTCCTCCACTGTGAATATCTGAAGCTCCGAGTCAGTGGTCAGAGAAGAGATCCCGCCTTCACAGTAACCTTGGAAATAAGACACATCAAATAGACGTGGAGAGACAGTTTTTTCGTCAGCCTCGAGTTCCTTTAACTGGTGCATCAGAAGCCGCTCATCCATTATGGAATGGAGATACTGACAATTGGATCTTCTTCCTCGGGGTCTTCGAGGGGAGGCTAAAGTACAAAAATCAGTGCGATGGAACATAACATGGAAGGAAAAGGGACAGGCTCACAGCCCCTTTGGCGTCTTTGAAGACTGGGAGATGACTAGGAGGATTGACCAGGTGAAACATTTTATCATTTTCGCAAGTGATGTGTACATGCCATCCGTCATCATATGTGTAGATGATACCGATCTCCGCATTTAAACATTCACCATCACTGACATTGTTGGCCTCGTCTAATGTCCAAATACTCTCCAATGCAAGTGCTTTGTCTTCCATTAACATGATCCTGTCGAATTCGTCCTTTCTATTTGTGATGCTTGCCTGCACGCGATAAATTGGTTGATCTGCGCGCTCTAAGCGATTCCAGCTATCGATGGCCAAAGCGTCATTCAGCTCGTAATCTTCCAATGGTCTCTTCCGACCACAAGACTTGATGGTACCAGGTCGTTTTTTGTCTTTGTGCTTGACGACGTTTGGGAAGACCTCAGCTTTGTGTATATGTTGATTGGACCATCCGAACATGTACTGAATCAACGTGTGGAGGTTGGCAAAGGTAAAGGTGAGCGGGAGACGGACTGTGCGGTGGACTCTGAATCGCGCTAGTTGGAAACGAAGGTGGATATAATCGGATGTTTGTTGGGGGAGTGTCGTGTAAGGATCTGGGTCGCCATTACGAGGACGACTGCTGTTCTGCATGCTGAAAATGTCAGTAAAAAGAAAGTCGGTAGAAAGCCAAGTGAACAAAGACGTGAGTGGCGAGTATTTATCGCTGTTGACGTCATGACTGGAAGTATTTGAAGATCATTCCCATTAGAGACAGACATCAGATCTGCCAGCTCTTGAATGTATGCGGTTTACATTCAATGCTCCATCTTTATCAGTAGGGATAACGCGAGGCCTGTTGAGGTCCAGGTTGCTTGCGAGTAGGCCTGAGGAACTTGGTGGTGGTGAACAACTACCCCGGCTTGTGTATAGGGTTCATTCCACATACCATCAATGTCTGGATAAATTTATCCATGGGGGAAGAGTATCCTGGCCTCACCAGTTCCAGTCAGGTGATGTCGCAAGTCTTTCTTTGAAAGATCCTCTTTCGTGGACTGTTTATACTATGTATCATCCGTAATAATCCGCCAGTTAACGAAGGAGCTGGTGTGCTCCTTTGACTCCGTCATCTTCGAAAAGTTCACTCGGAGTTCCCACCTCAGGCAGGAAGTGTCTCCAGCTCGCATCGGCTAGTCAAGATATGTCAACGGGAGTCCCAAGATTACTACCTTGTGTGTAATTGCCAGTTCCATATATGCTAGTCTGTCAGTGTTGTCAGTGTGTGGCTTTTTTTCCAAAAGTCATTATCTCCTCTGAATCGTCTGTTTGTCTGGAAACCCTTGTTTTAGCCGAGACTGAAGTTACCTATTGCAGTCCAATGCGCATGCGTGGAAGCAAGGAAAGCCCTCATACTTGGACTTGCCACGCCAAGTCAGTTATCACAAAAGGGCCCATTACAGTCCAGACAATATACAGACAACACTAACATCTTGCAAGATCATACCACAAGACAAGCCATCGTTTACTTGCCAATCAACCCGGTCCAATCAAACTTGTCATACTTCTTCTTGAAGCCGACCACCCGATCCTTGTGGTGCCGGTGATCCATCTTCCGGGGTCGCCTCCAACGCCTAGGCTCCACATCCATCACGTTGCCTATGATCTCTCCTGCAAAGTATTTGGGGAATTCACCACTACCTTTCTCACCTTCGTCAAGTGCACCGTCTTCTTCCCCAAGAGCTGCGGATTCTCCTGTGCCTTCGATGACATGTCCGTATCCCCGTTCGCCCTTGTGGTCAAAATGCACCATAAAGTAAGGTAGATTGGGAACCATCGCACGTCGAAATCCTCCTGGACGTGCCGAGAAATCGATGACTTTTTTGTGTTGGGACCACTCAGCCTCGGATGCAAGGATGGACTCCTTGAAGAATTGCGGGATGACATCGTACTGTGCCCAAGGGAGAGGGACACACTCGATGCATGTGTGTTTCTGCCATTTGAGGCTAATCACGGTCTCGTAGAAAACAACGCCCTTGTCTTCATCCGCGAACATTTTCATCAGACTTTTCATGAAGTTTCGAACCTCGTCCCAAACGTCATCATCAGCTTCTAGCATGGACAAATAATGTTGTATGGGAACGATGAGGCAATGTCCGTCGAGCAATTCCTCGGTCAGAGTGCATGAAAGATAGACTCGAGTACCCATTGCTACGACAGGTGCTCTTGGTGGTGAGTCGTCCTCCCCGTAGCAGAACTGACACGTCGCCAATGCCTTCTGAGTACGTTTATAGTCATTGATCGCAAATTGACGTTTCATGGCGTCGGAGCGCATCTTTTGCCTTCCAAGACGTTCGGCATTATCATCTATGTAATCGAGATCATTCTCGAATTTACCATCGCCCAAGATGGCTTTGGCATACTGTGCATCCAGATTTTTCTGATCCGAGATGCCAGCTCCAAAGCGTTCTTGTCGTAATAGCTCTCCGAGAGTAAGCTGGTCGTCGTCAGCATTGTAGCGTACGAGTTCCCCAGTCTTCGGATCGCGTGTTTCAAACTTCTCTTTCTTCTTGCGATTGCCTGGAAGTGGTTCAGCATCGACTTTGCCATGTCCAACATCATACAAGCGTCCGTGAGCATCTAAGGTGGGTAGTACCTCCACCTTCGTTCGTACAATTGGTTCGCCAGGTTCGCCATGAGCCTTCCGCATCTCTTCTTCGTATTCTTGTTCAAGTTCTGCCGCATTCGGAGCATTCATCAGTCTCGCACGCAAAACTTTAGCTTGCAGTTTGTTCAATGAGGAAGGCGACATTGCACGTCTTGTGGAAATAGAGGCTATTGGAGGAGTCATGACACTAGGAATAGGTGTATGTGATTGAGCGAGTGGTGCTGCTTGGGAGCGTAGGCGTAATGAGTCCAGTCGGCGGTCGGCTGGCAATTTTGTCGATCCAGAAGCAGGAGATGACGTTGCAGGGCTGTCTTCGGCAGTGGCTGGTCGACGGAAAGACGAACTGCGACTGGATGCCCCGCTTGGACCAATATCTGTGAACATGAATCGTTTCTCGTTTGCCATGTCGCGACCTTTTCCTTTATTGATAGCGGGTTTCTGCGCGCTGCGTCTACCTTCTCGTTCGTCTAAGATACGGCGCTCCTCTTTGGCCTCTTCGAATGCTTGCATTGTACCGAAACGCTCGAGAGCTACTTCTTCTACTGGACGGTTATCCTCCTCTGCGGATTCGTAGACTCGACGGAGACGCATCATGCGCCAACTTGACCCTGGTCCGCCAGGAGTGATTGATTTCGGAGGTGGGGGTGAGGCAACCTCATCGATTTTGTGACCTTCTCGGAGGTCTGCATTCAGCTCCCGAGAACTAATCTTTGGCTTGTCTGGGTCTACCTTGTCCGGTTGAGGTTTGCGCTTCTTCTCCGTACCCAATGAAGAGAAGAAATCAACATCACCACCAAGTGTTCGTGCGCCAGCAGAGGACTCTCCGTAACCATCGGTGTAAGAATCATCGTTGGTAGGGAACTGTTGTACGAGTGGTCGTGAGGAGGTAGAAGCAGGCTGAGGATCTGAGGGTGGCTGTAACATCCACTCGTCGCGCTGCAATTTGGATTCGGTGGTGAAACTAGGAGGCAGGGGTGGGTCATTCTCGAATGGTCGGGTGTGAGAGGTCAGATTAAGACTCTCTGCAGTGGGTATATCTTTTGCAAGAAGCAGTTCGCCATCCAGGTCGATGTTCTTCTCAACCCACATGTCCTCGTCATCGGGGTCATCGTCGGTGATATGGACGGAGTCGTGGACAGAGCGGGGATGCTTTCTGTCTTTGTGAGACGACTTGTGTTTCTTCTTTGAACGGTGTTCACCGTCTCCCTCTTTTCTCCGCTTACTCTTCGACCGTTTCTCGCCGTCGTCGCCCATCGTGAACTCCACTTTCGCGGAAATTCACCGACGGATGTTATTGTCCCGGATTTCTGCCTAATTGAGCAATTCCTTTGGAAATGACGTAAATAAATATTTAAAGTAACCCATATGTATGATCAGTGATAACGGCCATGTCAGTTTGTCGTCCATAAGTAAGTGACCAGCCCCGCAGTAATTCACTCTTACACGCCATGTCGCAGGAAGACCAGCCTCAAACTATTCATCCGGGTATTCTTCCCCGCCTCGACCCCGAGTACGCAGAATTCCACAACAAGTACATCGCACCTGTAGTCCCTTTCCACAAACTCCCATGGAGCCCGGATTTCAGAAGTGTTCCACCTGGTAACACGGAATCGCCCATAGCTAAAGTGGGATCCGTGAGGGATATTTTGCTAGAGAATTGCTCAATTCGCGTGCATACACCAGAAGGCGTCCCACCTTCTCAAGGTTGGCCAGTGTATGTTTTTATTCATGGAGGTCTGTCTTACATATTCATATTGCTGAGACACATCCACTCCATCGTCTGATCGTTATCTTCCCTCACCTCAGGTGGTTGGACCTTCGGTAGTTTAAGCAGTCAGACTTCCTACGTCGCTCGTCAAACTAAGGAGAATAACTGCATAACTATTTGCCTCGACCACCGCTTGGCTCCTGAGAATCCCTACCCGGTTGCTATCATAGACACCATCGATGCTCTTAAGTGGATCCATCAAAACGGAAAGAGGGAACTCAACGCGAACGTGAACAAGATTGCCGTTGGGGGCGTGTCGAGGTGCTATTCGTTTATGAAGCTCTTATCTCTCTCTGACATTGACGGTGTGCAGTGGTGGGAACCTCGCAGCAGTTGTTGCACTCAAGGCTCAACAGCTGAACCCCCCCATCCCAATTATATTTCAGGTCCTCGTTGTCCCTGGTGAGAGCTTTCCCCAGCACGTTCATATCGCGTCTGGCACCTCATGCGGATCGTAGTCGTAGACAACACTGCTTCTGAGTCTGGCGATGTCTACCCTTCTTGGAAGGAATTGAAAGATACCGTCTGGCTCAACGCAGACCGGATGATGTGGTTCCGTCACAACTACCTTCCCGACCCAGAGACCTGGTCGAACTGGGACAATTCCCCAATCTTTGCACCCGAATCTCTCTTGGCCAACGCTCCTCCTGCTTGGATCGGAGTCTGCGAGATGGATATTTTGAAAGACGAGGGCATCGCATATGGAGAGAAATTGAGATCTTTGGGGGTTGAGGTAGAGATCAAGGTATACGAAGGTGTTCCGCACCAGATTATAGGACTGGATGGAGTATTGGCCAAGGCAAAAGTCGTCGTAGCTGAGGCAACAAAGGCACTGGGAGATGCATTCAAGAATACGTGAGTTTGTCACAAGTTACCACGAATAACAGTAGTATCTGGCAGTTCAGTGACTGGATACAATCCAGTGAAGGTGGTTTGCACCCCAACATCTAGCCTGGGCCTGAAGGCCTGACCACCCACATCCTTAAGTTTCTGGTTGAGGTAAGCAGCATCTGGCTATCCGTTGATCTAAACTTGGGAAGCTGGATTTGACGATAACAGTCGTCCCCAAATTTAAACCATATCATGTGCGCACTCTTAGGGTCTCGCACATATAAGTGAGCGATAAATGCATCCCGTTGAACAGCACCATCCCCTCTCGCTCAGATACTATGTCACAGATAGTGTACCAACCGATTCATCCCGACATTCTCCCTCGCCTCGACGCCGAATACGTCGAGTTCCACAACAAACACACTGCGTTCGTGAAACCTCCTCACACGCTGCCATGGCATCCCGACATCCGCAAGCTTCCCGTCGTCCCAGGGAGCTCCCCAATAGTCAAAGTGGGATCCGTGAGGGATATTGCACTCGAGAATTGCAAGATTCGCGTCTACACGCCTGAGAGCGCTCCGCCCCCTGAGGGGTGGCCTGTCTTCCTCTACATTCACGGTGGTAGGTATTGTGATCTGTCCATGTGAGCCTATCGGCGTCAACTCATTTACTTTCCAAGGTGGTTGGACGCTAGGAGGCTTAGAAACGCAGGCTTCGTTCGCGGCTCGTCAGTGTAAGGGTGAGTGGTTGGCTTGCCGCATCTCCTCGGACTCACCTCACTAATTGTAAACAGAAAATAACTGTATCGCCATATGCCTCGACTATCGGTTGGCTCCTGAGATCCCATACCCGGCTGCGGTGATCGACACTGTCGATGCCCTCAAATGGATCCATCAGAATGGAAAAATGGAATTGAATGCAAATGTGAACAAGGTCGCCGTGGGTGGATCCTCAAGGTATGGTCTCTCTTGCCTTCGAAGAATGTACCAGTCAGAACTATTCATACTCTGCAGTGGTGGAAACCTCGCAGCTATCGTTTCACTCAAGGCTCAAAAGCTCACTCCACCCATCCCTATCGTGTTCCAGGTCCTCATTGTCCCTGGTGAGAGCTTTCCCCAGCACGTTCATATCGCGTCTGGCACCTCATGCGGATCGTAGTCGTAGACAACACTGCTTCTGAGTCTGGCGATGTTTACCCTTCCTGGAAGGAAATGAAAGATACCGTCTGGCTCAATACGGGTCGGATGATGTGGTTCCGTCACAACTACCTTCCCGACCCAGAGACCTGGTCGAACTGGGACAATTCCCCAATCTTTGCACCCGAATCTCTCTTGGCCAACGCTCCTCCCGCATGGGTTGGAGTCTGCGAGATGGATATTCTGAGAGACGAGGGTATTGCATATGGAGAGAAATTGAGATCTTTGGGGGTTGAGGTAGAGATCAAGGTATACGAAGGTGTTCCGCACCAGACACTGGGAATGGATGGAGTCTTGGCCAAGGCGAGAGTCATGGTGGCGGATGCGACAAAGGCCCTGGGGGACGCATTCAGGAATGCGTGACTGTGTACTAAATTATCCCAAGCAAGCAGTCGCGCGCTTTTTTCCAACTATGAATGGAATGAGGTTGAAGCTATGAAATTCTAGGTATATCTGCCGTGATACGGTCTTTTGCCAGACCTGATCCTTTACCTGAGTACGACAGCATGGCGTAGGTACCCTTTGACAGGAACGAAGGATTGACAACGAATGTGTCGTCGACAACCCTCCAGAATTGCTTCAGACGGCTGGGAAGAACGAGCACATCCGGGGCACGTTCGTCCTCGCTTTCAATCAACTTGATCCCTTCTGAATGTGCGACATCGAGATTGACTTCACGCGCGACGCCAAAGGGAGCAGGGAAGCTTGGATAAAAGCTTCTCTGTTGGAGAACGTTGCGAGCAAGATTAGACATGCCATCCGTGGCAGGTTCAGACGCAGGAGTGATGGGATCAACTTCTGGTGCTCTTATGAAAAATTCCTCTTTACGAAGATGGAATAGGGTATCGACGCTTGTCACTGCAAACGAAACTCCATTGACAATGAAGCGGCAGGGATTTGGAAGTAGACGGATGCGCTGCGAAAGGAGTTAACAAGAATACTTGCTTGTAGCAGTCCCAGCAATACTCACCGGGTCGTCACTAAACGCACCAGGCAACTCGCACTGTGGAAAGACAGCGTGATCGCTCAGAATGTCATTGACGCTCGGAACCAGGGCCACGATGCTTCCTGGTGATTGAAGCAAAAAGTCTTTGAGGTTGTCACTAAACTGTCGTCGAAATAGTTGTTCGGGTAGTTCGTCTATGTCACCATCTTTTATTCGCGAATTGGTTACGTCAACAAAAGGACCGAGAAGAAGGACCACTGCAGGCTTAGTTATTTTCAGGGTCGCGAGTAAGCTTATCCATGGTTTGTATTCCAAGTCGGAGTCTGAGCTGAACGGCCCACAAGCAGCACATATGGAGAAGTCGGCATTGGGATCAGTCGGAAGCGCAGAAGGCGTTTTGATTGGGGGCAACTACGTCGATGGGTCAATTTGAGTACTACAGAGGTTTTCGGGAATGAAAGAAAGCTCAGCACCGATAGAAGTTCTTCTACAAGGAAAAAACCTCCTCCACCGTTGCGACCGCGTAGCGCGACGATTGCGCCCGGGAACAAGCTTAGTCCCTCGATGCCCTTGATCCCACCTCGTAACTTGATATCTGGGGTTAGACGTATTGGGACACGGATGCCAGATCCCATCATCCGGGATGATTCTAGGACTAACGACGAGTCATTGAGTTTTGCTCCTGTTGCTGAGGTTTCCGCGTCAAGTACTATTCGCCCCACCACCGTAGTAGATCCTTCGGTTGCAGCATTTGGATCAGCCAGTTCGTCAATCTTGTAATGTCTCTGGACTAGCTCCGCGAACTCATCGATGCGATCATCCAAAACTTATCATACGCGAGAGGTCATTTGCGGAGCAGACATCAAGAGACATTGGCTCACCTTCACCTCTTTCCGAAACTTTTTCGTACATGTATCGATCTGAGTTCAGAGCACGATTACGGTGATAACCTGCACCGAGTTGTAATACACTTACAGGCTCGATTTGACAGAAACTGTGTCCTCGGTCCATCAAACACGACTCTGCTGGGTCCCGCAGGCTCCAACTTGATCATACTTGGTCTTACTGGGCCGATGTTCAAAGGCGCATCTAGGCTTCTCGTGTTCGACACATTTGCAGGCGTACCACCTCTCCCCCTCCCTCTTCCAAACGCGACACTGACCATATTTCGCGACGACTCTCCTTGTTTGACCGCATTTTGTCTGCCCAACTCTTGCTGTAGCCTTGCCTTGAGGTCAGGAACAGATTTAAGCGTGAATATATTGAAAGAATTCGTCGTCGAATAAGATAGCGCTTGCCACTTGTACGAGAGATCTTCTACAGTGAGGTTGTACATTCTACACATGTTCATGCATTCTTCGACCAAGACGTCGTCTTCAGCTACTGCCTCGCTGAAGTGCTGGGCGATCTCGCTGCGGTATGTATCGGCAGACATGGTGTAGAGTGTCGGCTCACAGCGCGCGGGTTTGCACATGTATATTTGTTTGCCACCGACGCGAAGTCAACTAGCACAAAGGAAAGCAAGCGCAACGAAACTGAGTTGAACATGATATATTAGAGTATGTAGTTGCATGTGCACGTTAACAGAGGTAGTGATAATACACAGACAAGACAGTATTATAGTGTTACGGTGACTGCGAAGAACGAGTTATCGGACAGTCGTTACATCCAATTCATAAACCAGACGGAATAGGGCATGGAACCACAGACAGATATGCGACAGCGGGAATAGTGAACAACAGGAAAGTCTGGAGAAGAACAGCAAGACAGCTCAGTTTTGAAGAGCGGAGGTTTATGCCTCTTGATCTTCCTGGTTGGAATACTGATCTTCTTTCACATTTGTATCGCTTTCCGACTGAGATAATGAACTTTCTCGAGCAGCGGCACTCAGGGTGTTCGTTGGTGATACGGAGAGACCGCCTTGATGTGTAGATGGTGGCGATGATGCATGAGGAATATTCTCCGGATTGGGAATGGCGGTTCCGACAGTGTTCTGAGGAGTGACCCCGGCCTTTGAGAGTGCGTAGTCACCAGAGTCGAAGTATTTGCGATCCTAGATACAGTTGCGCCTTCAGTGGACGGATGGCAACGCAGAAACGGTGATTGGACGACGATCCTTTTGCATTTTCGTGAGGATGTTCTTGTGAGTGGGTAGTTTGCCATAGAGTCGGAAGAGCTTCTGCTCCTCCTCCGTTAGTTTGCTGATGTCGATCTTGTTACGCTTTGCCGGGAGCATTGTCGGAAAAGAGTGTAAGAGTGAGAGGAGGGAGTGAGGCTATGGGCCGTCCTGGACAGAAACTGAAGAGGACGCTATGTTTCTCAGTTCTCCGCCTCGATGTTCTGCGTTATAGGGCGTAGTCACTTCGCCTTCACAGAGCGGAGTAGCGGACTTTAAAATTCTAGACCTCATGTTTCGGAACTCGGAACCAAGTAATGTCACCAGGTTTCAAATCAGTCTGTGTCGTGAGACCATATTACATTCATATGTTCCACAGATCTGCTAGCAGGTCCTCGTCTTCTTCAACTACTTCTCTCCTACAGCTATCAATTAGCTCGTCCATATCATTGTGCGACCGGTTAGCGATGCTCGTGACATCTGAATCGATATGTTCCTCGACCAACTCGAATCCGGCATGCGCGTCGATCTCGTCGTCCAAGTCTAGTTCCATCGAATCCGAATCCCATACAGTCGTTCCCTGGTCGTCGTCCACGCCATCCTCGAAGCCTCGATGAGCAACTCGACGGGTGCCTACATCGTGTATCAGTGAGGCATGTGACAATGATCGAGTGAAGGTTCCGATGTGTGCTGCGTTTATGGAATCTTCCAGGAAGACCGCTTGAAAAGATGAAGCATAACAGCCGCAACATGCCCCAGACTCCGGGTCCACCTCAGGATAGTCAACATTGGGGTGATAGTGAGCTGCAAAGGGGGGTTGCGGAGCAGGCGTGGCGATTACCCGCTCTAATGAATCGGGTGTGCTGATAAGAGATTCGTCCGATTGGATTTCGATATCGTATTCATGACCCAGACCCGTGCCTTCTTCATGTGCGCGCCACATGCACATGCCTTCCTGAGGCCAATCCTCTTCAACGAATACGTCCTGATCGTCTTGCAACCTTTGGGTGGGATCAACAGGTGACATCACAGCTTCGGAAAGAGCGGTCCATGTGGTTTCGCCTCCGATATCTTGATCGCTTTGTGACACTTGAAGAAGTGAGGCACTATCATCTTGCAGCGGGGATGTGGCCTCATGCGTGACAGCCAGCTGTATAGGCATCGTGTATTACATTCAACCATTGATACGTGATTTAATTGACCAACCTTGAAACGGCGCTGAGACACTCCCACACGGAAAAGCTGTTCCAGACACTCGCACAAAACGAGTTCGTCTGTGAGAACGGGCGCAGGAAACACTTCTTCGACTTCTTCTTCGGAGTTTTCAGAATCCCCGCGATCAGTGCAAGAGGAAATCGCGGCGGTGGCATCCCCAACGACGAAGATGTGACAGCCGCGGGCGATCTTCATGAGGCGCTTGCATTTCGATAAAAAAGTTCGGTTTTGGGACCTCCTCATTATTTCGACGATGGAGCGACCGATTGCAGGGAGATATTGCATCTCCAAGTCAAGTCTCTAAAACAACATGGAACAAGCAGCCCCAAGCAACGCATATATCCCGCACTTACCCTGCACCAAGGGCCAAAAATGAGAGGGTAGCGGCTACTTGAAAAGTCACTCATCACTTGAAGCGCCTCAACAAAGAACGTACCTGACAAGATGGTAAATTAAGAATTGTTTCGTCGCACGGCTGAGGAGTACTTCGGTGGGAAGAAAGAGTGTTGGAGCAAACGGGTCGACTTCTTCGACAAGATCACTGGAGTTGACAATTCTGCGCTGTTTGGCTCTCTTCCATGTATAAGCAAGGTTCAAGGAGACGAGCTTTGCATGGGGACGTGATGCGGTTGGAAGCGGGCGCGAGGGAGTCACTGTGACTGAGAGTAAGAAGTCAGACGCAGTGGCTACGGACATAGCAGGCAATATGTTGCAAACATTTGGCGAGGCCGTCTGCGTCATCGACAAATGGACGCGACACATTGTTAAGACCGAGTTGCTCCGCGTTCTACATGTAAACTAAACTGTGGATGAATCCCAGAAGGTGAAGCAGGATGCATACCGATTTAAGTTGAGTTCGCAGATGGTGGACCAGTCCGGAGCTCACGATGTGCGGCGCACGCACTTGCTCGTCGCCCAGTGACCCGGTGAGTGAGATCGTGACATCAGACATCCACAAGATATCGAGTTCTTTAGGTAAACGACCCTTGACGCTGTGACCTACCTCGGAGGGCTGGCCATGTACGAGATTGTGGGTTATTCTGAGGCGGAGTACGTGCTCCTCTGATGCGACGCGAATCGAGGACGAGCAGGAGAAGGAAGGCATGCTCGACAGGGGGAGGAAATAATAAATAAATATGATAAATAAGAGGGTTAGCCAAGTAAGATGAGAAAATAATAGGTCGTTATCGGAATCACTGCCTCATAGCACCTCATCCGCTGTTGCAGCCACCATCGAGGGCTCGAGTTGCTACCAAGACCGTCCAGTCCGTCAACGGTCCGCTTCTTAGCTTTGTCGGACTTGCATAACAACGGAAGCCAGTTATCTGTCTCAAACGGTGATGCTCGACGAGCTCGACCAGAAAATCCAGGATGTCCACAAACGCATCGAGACTGAACGAAAGGTACTCGATGCGTCACGGCTCCTCCGCCAGGCCACTACAAATCCAGACGTGTTGAGACGCAATGACGCCAAGATCAGAGAGGCCGAGCGTTCCCTGTCCTACTTTGAAGACACTCTTCGTGAGCTTCAGGCTCGCAGGAAGCTTCAGGCTCAGCGCGATGCAGGCTCTCCCATCTCCCCATCGTCAGCCAAGGCAACTCGCCCAGACAGAGATCGCTCGTTACCCCAGATTCCACCTTCAGACGATTCTGGCCATCTTGCTGGCTCTTCCGACACCTCGCAGACGCTTCTTGGAAGTGAAGAGGGCTTACCTCAAGTTAAACAATATTCGAATTTTGACCTCATCAAAGCTGATACCCCTCACACCACCGCCAAGATATCAAAGATGCTCCATCAACTCGAGTTCAAACTCCAGGTCGAGTTGCAGTACAAGAAGGGTATCGATAAGATGGCCAAGTTATACCAAGCGGAAGGAGATAAGAAATCTCGCGCAGATGCTGAGAGTAAACGAGTTGAGAGCGAGAAGAAAATACAACTTTTGCAATCTGCTCTCAAACGATACAAGAACCTACACATTCTAGACGATGTAGAGGAGGAGGAGCATCCAACAGGGACAAGCGGTGAACGCAAGGAGAACATCCGTGCAAAACCGTTGTCCGGCAAGCTTTTCGTTACCGTCATGGGTGCTAGGGAGCTTGACCATCAGCCCATTGTTTCCTCGGGCCGGATGCGTTCGTCGTCCAAACAGATCAGTGAAACATATGTCTCCCTCAAGATCGAAGGCACTCAGCGGGCTCGCTCTCACCCTTCGCGCACGGACCGCTGGAACGAGGACTTCGAGGTCACTGTCGATAAAGCAAATGAAGTTGAGATTGCCGTTTACGACAAGCAAGTCTCGGAACCGCATCCTGTTCCCATTGGTCTTCTCTGGATAAGAATAAGTGATCTTGTCGAAGCGCTCAGACGTCAAAAGGTCATGATGGATAGTGGTCAGGGCGGGTGGGTGACGGCAGGCGCCATGGACGGTGCTTCGCCAGTTGCAAGAACACCGGGGCAACTAGGCGCTTTCGGAGATGTAAATGCTCCGCTCAATCTCGGCTCTGGCGCTATGGGACAGCCTGGTGAATCAATGGGCTTCCATAGTCAAAACGAAGGAATAGATGCCTGGTTTTCTGTCGAACCTGCTGGCGCGCTGGCTTTACACTTAAATTTCGTCAAGGAGAACGTGAGGAAGCGTCCTCTTGATGCTCCTGGAGGCCTCGGTCGTCAGGGAGCCGTCAGGAAACGCAAAGACGAGGTCCATGAGATGAATGGCCACAAATTCATTCAACGACAATTCTACCAGATCATGCTTTGTGCCTTCTGCGGCGACTTCCTTTTAAATGCCCTGGGATATCAGTGCGAAGATTGCAGGTATATGTGTCATAAGAAATGTTACGAGAAGGTCGTCACCAAATGTATATCCAAATCGAATACTGGGGATGATGACGAGGAGAAGATCAACCATCGTATTCCTCACCGTTTTGAGCCCATCACCAATCTCGGTGCCAACTGGTGTTGTCACTGTGGTTATATACTCCCTCTAGGACGCAAGAATGCGCGCCGGTGTAGCGAGTGTGAGATAACATGTCACGCCAACTGTGCTCACCTTGTTCCTGACTTCTGCGGTATGTCTATGGAGACTGCCAACCAACTTCTCCGCGACTGGCGCGATATCAACCGTGCGCGCGTTGGCAGAACCACTGCAAGACCACCACCCGCACAGACTCAGACCCCTAGGGCCCAGCCAGCTGCGCTCCCCTCTGCCGATGTCGCTGTCACCCAGGGCATGGATCGATTGCAACTTACAGGAACGGATGTGGCTCCAGCACCATCTGCGGAACCGTATGGCCGCCGCACCCCTACTCAGGACAGCGTTGACCTTCGGTATCTCCAACAACCACCATCGAGTGTCCCTCCTCGACCCCCCCCGGGGGCGAGGGTTCCCGTCCCACCCGCTTACCCCAATGAACCACTACTCCCGCTTGCACCAGCACCAGCACCCGTGGGCTACGAACAGGAAGATTATGGTGTATCGGCTGGTCAGCAGCCTATGTACCCTCAGCAGGTTCCTCAGTCCCAACAGTACGCGCAACAACGACCTCAGCAGGCTGAGGTGGCCACCGTGTCTCAGACTATGCCCACTCAGCGTGCGCCTGTACGCAAACGGAAGGTCGGCCTTGACGATTTCAACTTCCTGTCCGTCTTGGGAAAGGGTAACTTCGGTAAAGTCATGCTTGCGGAGGAGAAGCGAAGCAACGCGCTGTATGCCATCAAAGTCTTGAAGAAGGAGTTCATCATCGATAACGATGAAGTGGAGAGCACTCGTTCTGAGAAACGTGTGTTCTTGACGGCCGCTCGCGAACGTCACCCCTTTTTACTTGGTCTTCACTCATGCTTCCAGACTGAAACCCGCGTTTACTTCGTCATGGAGTACGTCAGCGGAGGAGATCTCATGTTGCACATTCAGCGCAAGCAATTCTCCCTGCGCCAGGCCAAATTCTACGCATCTGAAGTTCTTTTAGCCCTGGAATACTTCCATAACTGCGGAATTGTCTATCGCGATCTCAAGCTGGATAACATTCTGCTGACTCTTGATGGTCATGTCAAGGTGGCAGATTATGGGTTGTGCAAGGAGGATATGTGGTACGGTTCGACCACCAGTACCTTCTGTGGTACCCCAGAGTTCATGGCACCCGAGATCCTTTTAGAGCAGCGTTATGGACGCGCCGTGGACTGGTGGGCCTTTGGTGTACTGACATACGAAATGCTGCTTGGACAATCGCCTTTCCGCGGTGATGATGAGGATGAAATCTTTGATGCCATCCTGGAAGATGAGCCCTTGTACCCCATCACCATGCCACGGGATGCTGTTTCGATCCTGCAGAGGTTGCGTCCTCCGCGGTTTGAATTTATGATTGGCGAAATTGAACTTCAGTGCACTTAGTTGTTGACGAGAGATCCCACCCGCCGCCTCGGTTCCAGCAAAGCAGATGCTGAGGAAGTCAAGAGACATCCTTTCTTCAAGGACGTCAACTTTGATGATATTCTCCACAAGCGGGTTGCACCTCCATATTTCCCTACCATTAACGGTAGCGCTGATACAAGTAACTTCGATGAAGAATTTACCCGTGAACAACCGACGTTGACTCCCGTGCATGGCCAGTTGTCATCGCGTGATCAACAAGAGTTTGCCGGGTTCTCCTGGGTGGCTTCTTGGGCAGACACGTAAAATGGACCTTTTTAAACAGCATTCATCTCCCTCTTGTTCTGCTGCACTTATACATACATACGTTCTCTTTTTACTTCCCTGTACTTGGATAGTCTCTTCGCAAATATCATGAAAATGATGACGATGTAGCTCACCCTCTGTCTCTCTAATGTACCCATTGCAGAATGAAAATTTATTGGCGTCGAGTATTCGTAGAGACGACGTGTGCACCGGTCCCAGGCACCGTCCTGGGATCCTCAACCGGTTGACTTTGACCCCGCATCAATTCATGGAAACTTTGCCATAGGGAAGCTATCGTCTCGTATTCCCTAGTCATTCCGAGTACTTCTTCGAGCTTGCGATTGAGGACATTGCTTGAGGAAAGCAATTCTTCGAACCCAGCGGTGATCTCGGCAGAAAGCCGATCGCGCTCTCGCTCAAAGTAAGAGGGTTCTTTCTGTGCCATGAGCTGAGAGGTGGTGAGCCTGATAATGGTTTTGACTTCAAAGTCCAAGTCAGTCCGGCTCGTGACTTGCGAGCTTGATCAACAACCCCTACGGCCCCGCACTACAGTGAAATTCGAATAGTTTTGAGCTTCAGTGTCACTTCGCGGACACGTCTTTTCGACAACGACCTCGGGCTTGAACAAGCAGGGTATTGCACGCGCAAGGTCGCTGTACTATGATACCACCTGTCCGAATATGATGCATGCTGTGTGCGCAGCCATTCTGTCACTTCCTTAAGGATTCGCTTCCCGTGCTGAGCTTGCCCTTTCCCGCATTGTGTTCATATCCAGCATAATCCAGTACTCACCATGGCTCCGAAGGGCATTGAGGATATCGACTTCCCCGACATCTGCGATAAAATCCTCAAGTTCTTAGAAGCTGTTTTCATTTTGATTGTCGAGAAGTCCGAGGTGCTGTTGTCCTATGTGTGCCACGGTGCTGAGGCTGTATGGACCTGGCCTCCTTTCGAAGCCTTCCGCAATGAATTCGTCGCAGCCCTGCTAGTTGTGATGGATTATGTGGTCACACATCCGATCACTAGCGCAGCAATTTTCTTCCTTGGGTTCGTCGTCGTCACTAGGACGTTGGCCTGCCTACAGTTGATCTTCTTGCACTGTTTGGGGTTCAGGGAGGAGGGTGTGCTGCGTGGCTCCGTTGCTGCCAACTACCAGGCGACGAGCTATGGTGGGAACGTACCAAGGGGCTCCACGTTTTCGCGTTACCAATCGCAGGGGGCTACGAGTGGTAGGGCGTATGCGTACCGCACTACTAGTGGTACAGGCGCTTCGACCTTTCCCCGCTGACTGAGCACTTTTAAGCTTCTTGAAGCTTCACGGTCTCCAAGTTCTGTTCGTATTGTTCTAGTGTCATGATACCTGATCCCTTCGAGTCATAAACGATAACCGTACAACACATGTAGATAAAGCACTAAATTACAAGTAGCATAACGCGTAAGATCATCCATTTACAAAAATCCACTCTCATGGAGTAAACGTGCCATCTTTTCATCCTCCCTTTCACGAGGCTCACGTTCCAAGCTGAGATTCCAGAACATATCGCCGACATCCACCTGGTCACTAAACTTTCCAAGGGACTCTTCAATATAGATCTGAACTGATGAAAGGGGGTGAAAGTGATGGGGTATAGTTTGCCATCTCTGAATATCTTGAATGACTTCCGAAGCCTTCTGTCGTTTCCGGAAGTTTACCAGATTACCAGGTAAAGTGTCCCTGCTACCATCTTGAATGAATGTTAGAGTGGTAAGGAAGACACCAATAAAGGGTACGCATGGTGGTGCAATTTTGGCCAGAGTCGACCGATAGTTGGTGAAATTCTTTCCCGAATCAATAGTGGTTTCGCAAGCGTTCAGCTGCGTCATGTGTCGTGAATTGACTTGTTCCCATGAACGCTTAAGCCGGCGTATAGGAGGGGAGTTCAGTCCAGATACAATTGCAACCATACTGGAATAGTTATGTAAGGTTCGGCATCGATCGGCAACAAGAATGAATTGTTTGAGGACAGCAGCTCGTTTCCTAGAATCCTCGTGAACAAGGACCGATTCTGCAACCCAGTTGGCAATCCTGTTGCTTGTTTGAATAACACGAGCAATGTTATCATTATACTCAGTCTTCTGTTCTCGAGATCTGGAGAGACATTCCATAGGCCGGATTTTCTGATAGAGTGAACTTTCCAGGATAGTTAACTGCCGCGCTAACTCCAAGGGGTCAATGTCGAGAAGTTTCACTTTCTTGCCTGTCTTCGGTACGATAGATGTAGGAGGAGATACCAAATTCGGTGTGAACGACTTTTTGAGTTCTCCAGCTCGAGCGCGATCAATCAGAATTACTATTTGCTTAGATATGGCGATCTTGCTGACAGCTTCTTGCTGCAAAAACTCCTTCATTCGATCGAGGATGTACATATCTTCCTTCTCGAGGAAGTCATCATCCGCAACCATAGCCTTTAGTGTGTTAAGGACCCTCATCTGGATGATATGTTGCTTCAGCTTCTTCCATTCTTCCAGCTCAGTAGGTGCCAGGTTGTCTGGTGGTTGGATGTAAAAGCGTCGTACGAGGAGATCAAACAATTCGTCAAGTGTCGTAAATGACTTGTACGTCATCAGGAATGTCTTGATGAACGTTGGGTCACCGGTCTCGTGGGACGTGAGACGTTCGACCAAAGCGGGGACTGTCCCAGCTCGAGCACCCCCATCCACATCAATTACCATATCATCCTTCGTGTAGTCTGGGCGCAGATACCACGGCTTCGTGCTGATGATGTGTTCGGGAGCATCATCACCAAAAATTTTCTTGATCTTCTGCGCATTGGTTGCAGTCCGATTCGCAGGGGATTCATCATCACGCATTGACATTACATCACTCATTGAAGTACCATCGTTGCCTCGCTCCGTGTGGACCAGCGTGTGGACTGATAAGCTATGATCACTTGAAGTACTCCGTGAAGAGTCGTGCGTGGAGCGATCTCCAAGAGTGATTGTGGTGTCTGACATTTGAGACTGGCTGCGGAACGTAGGGATGCGGTCGGGATGAATAGTACCTTTCCTGCTTCCTGGCGCACCAAATGCCACCTCCATGTCAATGATGTCTTCGCTTTCTGGATTGGTAGGGCTCATGATGGACATGGGACGAGCATCGTAATGACTATCCATGATGCTTAACCGTGACACGCGCCACTCAATTGCACCCTTGTAATCTCCCTCAGCCATGTCAGCTTGATCATTTCCGAGAGAGAGCAAGGCGTCGAGTGTTTGCAAAAGGAATTGAAGATTTGACTTGATCGAGGAGGCTATTCCATCCATGTAGTCGCAAAGATCGTCTGTGTCCACTGAGACAAGCCTGCCCACAGGACGACGCATGCGCTGAGTGGCAAGAAAGAGAGTTGAGGCGTCATCATAGAGGGCTTGCAGAGCTGCCTCTAAGGTGCGGGTCAGCAAGCGAGCATTGTCGACTGTCTGGGTATACAGAGCAGCGTTCTCAGTGTCGGTTGTTTCGGAGTAAAATCCATCAATGTCAACATGACGCGCGATGTGGAGGTTGGACACGAACAATAAGAGCGTTAGGAGCCCTGTGAGGATGTCCTTGCTTGCAGTCCATACGCGTTGCGGAGATCCGCTAGTCCTATTTTTCAAGGCAAGATGGAAGCTACCAAACTTTGCTTGAACGGAAACCATGCGTGTCTTGAATTCAGAAAACGCCTCTGAGCTGAGGACGGTCTGCGGGAACTCATCGGTATCATCCATTGGAACCCAACCAAACCCTTTCCATGATCCACCATATCCGGCTCCGACCAACCCAAGTCCAACGTAGATCGCAGAATGGTAACCTCGTATTCGTTTGGCTCCGATGGACGGCTGCTGTTGCTCATTGTGATATCGTTGAACTTCGACAACAAAAGCGACAATAGCCCTGTCGAGCTCTTCTGCATCGCTCTCTATTCGAGAAGCAGTTTCCTGCGCAGCGAGACCGGAATCGTACTCCATAGCGCGAGCTGAAAGAACCAGTTTCGACAATGTCGCCGTAACCTTGCGCTGTGCAGGTTTGAGGAGTGTTTGGGCAGCGGTGGTTTCACGGCGATCTCGCGTATCACGTGGAATGAGATGGCTAGGTATATGACCAGAGGGAGGGGCGGCGATGTAAAGGAGATTCCGGACTGCAACGACAACCATTCTGATAAGGTTATCCAAAACCAGCGCATGCTCTGACCGGCGTGAGGGTCCATTGAGTGATTGGTTTTTCTGAACCACGGATGCGATGGCCTCCCGTGCGATGTGGGATAGGTCAGAAACAAGTTCTGGGGGAGGAGGTGCAAGGGATTGCTGCAATGATTGAGCGATCCTCTCCGCAGCAGTAAGCTCTAATGCTGGGTTCCTCTGGACTGCTTGAACTAACTCGTCCCGTTGACCGTTCCGAGAACTTCTGCTCGTGGAAGGAGAGATGTCAGGGTCGGAAGAGTAAACAGCTGAATCATCCGAATCACTGATAAGTTCAGACATGCTGTGACTGCGCTCCCGAGTCCCGCGAACCTGTGATGTTACAGAGTCAGAGTGCGAGCGAGTGATTCGATCTGCTTCATCTCGACTGCCAAAGAACTCGAAAGAAGTTGCGGAGGAACTGGTCAGAGCACGAGCGCGACCCTTTTTGACCACAGCTTCGCCTTCTGGAAGTGTCCAGCTCACTTCGCCAGTAAGCTTGTTCCAATAGTAGTACGACATGCCGTCATCTGCGAGTCTTCTGGTCCAAGGTTCGGGTGTGCCAGACCGCTTCGGCACCCCAAAACCAGCGAGAGGGGTCTCTGTCAGGGCACTGAAGCCAAGACCCGCTCCCGTTCCAGCACGAGCGCTGGGTTGTGAAGCAGTCAGAGCAGCAAGATCACCGTCAGAGGTACCATCAATCTCAAGAGGAAGATCGCGAGCGTGTTGACCAGTTTGGGTATTAACGTAGTAAATCTAACAAACATGCAAGTATTAACGGATCGTTTCGGGGGTGAACGCCGAGATTATGTTACTTGCCTGACCATCCTGTGTAACCTGTGGCATCCAAAAATCATTGGACGGTGTTTCTCCTTCAGATATAGGATTTGCAAGCTCGAGAAAACCACCTGAAGAGCCGAGCTGCTCGGCCGCTCCCCAGTCAGGCTCCGAACTATACTGGTCATGAACAATTTCGTTTCGTGCGACATAGTTGGCATTTGTATGAGTGTCATGTGACGGGTCCTGAACTCCTTGTGCATGGGCATGACGCAAAGTCTGTTGATTATAGTGCGACAAAGCGAGTTCCGCCTCCTCGTCAGATATCACAGCGACATAGTTGGATGGAAACCATCCTCGCTCTTCGCCAAGAAGACCATCCCACCAGCCAGATTCTAGCTGAGTCAAGACCTCAATGATGTCGTTCTTTCGAAAGGACAGAGATGATGGGTCCTTTGTCTGATAATCGTATAGAGCGCGACAGAAGAACGTGGTGATATACTGCTCTTCGGGGACTTCGTCGGGACCTCCGTCGTTCTGGTAAGCCACCGCACCATAGGGAGCACCGAGAGTAGCCATCTGTGGCTATGAGTTGGCGATGAGATATGGCGACGCCAAACGGCTAATAGGACGTTGAAGACGAGGGAGACTCGGAGGTGCGAGAACTTGACAGTGTCTGAAGAACATGGATAAAGTTCTTCTCTGCTTCAGAGAATATTACATAATCATACACTTATCCTTTCCCAACTGCTCTCGCTACCGAGTTCATCCTCCACGCCAATTTCACGATGTCAATTGATGGGAGTGGATGTCAAAGATACACTTGGAGTTTCATCAGTATCCCATGTTCTGCATTATCGCTTGAGCGTTCTCTGTTTCTCCGCAAATTGCACGATCTTTCTATCAACGAACATCCCCTTGCGTTCCCGCACGGCATCCATATACTCTTTTGCTACATTCGACCGATCCGCTTTCTCACCAAGGTCTTCTAGCTCTTCTTCTGTCGTGGGGACCCAAAATGGATCCTCGTCGAGCATCTCGTAACTGATTCGCTTCTTTTCAGTACATATCTTTTACAAGTTTATGGTCATGACTTACCCGCTAAAAATCAATTGAGGGCTCGCTGCTCCAGATGTTCGCTTTCGTATATCTTGGTTACAGATCAGTCGCGGTCACATCTGAGTTGTATGCAGACTTATCATCCGCAAAGCCAAAACTTTCAACCACCGGAAGTAGTGCAGAGACCGTGAAATAGGTCGTCCCCTCCTTCATTTCCTCACCCACGATTCGCCCGCGTCGTTTAGCCACCACTGCGTATACTTTCCCAAGGACATCCGTGGAAGCCTGAATATCACACGAGTACATTGCCAACTTGAGCCTGGGCGACCAATCGAGCATGGCGTTTCTGCATGCATCTCTCACAGCTGAGATGACGGATCCTGTCACTTGGGACACTCTATTCTGGACGATCTCCTTCTCCAACCCTTCTGTATCCAGATGGATATCCTCTACAAAATATGCGAGGCCTTCAACAGGCTCTGCGCAGAGTGGGCCCTGGAAGGTTGCAAGTTGAAAACCAGCTTCAATATAGCCAGTGACATCAAATTCGTTCTGTCGAGTGTTACGGGTACCTAGTAGGGCTTGGTCCCGCATCAAGCGTCGTTTCAGGCTACGTGAGAAGTTAGAATAGCGCACTGCGTAAATATCAAGGTACGCACGATATCGTGGGCGTGTTCTGACGTGCATCAATCAGGATGCAACCTCCAGCACCCTGGGGACCGAATGCCCAAATTCTATCCGCAACATTAGACCATTCACCTCCCGCTTCCTGGCACTTCTCCTTCAAAGCATCCCAGAATTGCTCCGGTTTGACGCTGGGGATCTGCACTAGATTTCCTTGAGTCTCCAGGCGGTCCACTTCGGTGTGTATAATGTTATCTCCATCGAAAACACTTTGCTCCTTTTGCTCCTGCTGCTGATGCAGCAGCCTGAGTGTTGCCAGATTTTGGTGGACGAAAAGAAGGACGTTGTCCGGTAAAGGCGCTGATCGCACGGTGAAGGTAACAAGATTCTGAATGCTGCCTCCCTTCATGGTTCCACGAGCAGCATTAGGTGTTTTAGGCGGTGCCATATCTTAGCGCATACACTCAGGTATCTTAACAAGTGGGATCGCGCAGGACTTACCTAGAGCCTTCACGGCAGTCTCACGGAAGGGGACGATCGGCTTGGAGGCTTGTATCTCGACCCGTGCAAAACGCTCGCGCAGGTCCTTGATACATCTCTCAAGGTGCAACTCTCCGGCAGTGAGAATAACGTGTTCGCCAGTTTTCTGTTGGAAGGTTTCCACACATGGATCGGCCTGTGCTAACAAGGCGAGTCCAGCAACCAACTTGGGCAGGTCTGCAGGGTTCTCTGGTTCTAGGGCGACACGCACGATAGGAGGCGTCATCCGAGTGGTGCCTCCGAGATTAATGAGACATTCCTCATTTTGGTTTTGGTTTGTATCTTCAGGTATTCCTGCGTTCCCTGGAGAGCACAAGGTCGCATTTCGCCAGACTTTTCCTTCCAATCCCCTAATAGCGAAGGTATTTCCGGCTCTTACGCTGACGACGGGCTGCAATTCACGGCCCATCATAATATACAGGCCCTCTACATCGGTGACCACGACGCTGTTGACATTTGCCGGATGATTGGGAGGCAATGTAGCATCATATTTGGGTAAGATACAGTATATCTTCGTCCCCACCGTGATTGTGCCGGAGTACAGGCGAGCAAAACCAAGAAGAATCTCCTCATTCTCTTCGGAGGATATTTGTGGCAGATCGGAGGTATCTGGAATCGGTACACTCTCCAAGCTATCGGATGGAGTTTCCTTGCGCGTCTCTCTGGCTGCTCGGCCCCGCTCGCGCAATTCATCCGCGGTCAAGGGTTTGGCCTTGTTCTCCGGGAGTTCCTTCTTAGATACCGCAAACATCTTGCTGACATATGCCGTGACGTATGCGTCAGGCGCCGAGTTGGAAGAGTAGAGGTCCCGTTCGAGTTTGTTTTTGGGTTCAATTTTCTGATCAAATACGTTAGGGTATAGCATACGGGGTAGGCGAACGGCTTGAGCAGAGGAAGGTGAAGGGACAATATCTATAACGCTTTGGATTACACAAGTAGAAAGCGATAGCCATTGGTTGAAGATAAGGGAGAGCAGGTGTCGACTATCCTTCGAGCGAAGATCTCGAGGTAGGAGCCTGAGATTCAGAGCGGACACGATCTTGGTCACTTTTTCAGGATTTGGATTTATGACAGCCGCGTCGTAGACTGCCCATATGTTTTCCAAAACGAAGTGAACGAAAAGTGGTTTCAGAGCCCGTCCGCGCAAATGCTTGTAGCTGATGACTCTCTTTGTCTTGGGGTCTAGGTAGAAATCCCCCCACAAGACCCGCCGCAGATTAGCTTCTTTGAACCCTAGTTTAGCAGAGTAAAGCTGGGCAAACTTTCCGACACGGAACCCCCATCCATCGATAGCCGACGCAAAGACGACATTTCCACGTTCAGGTGCGAAGTATATGTCTTCATCATCCTTTTCCTTGAAAATATCGTCGTCATTCGCGGTAGCCTCTCCTTCATCTGCGTACTGATCTTTCTTCGTGGCAAGTCTGCGGTCACGTTCTTCCCTCCAGCGTAGATCATCCTCCATACGTTCACCGGCAAAGAATTCACCCATTACCACGTTGACCTGTTCTATGAGCCGTGCAAGATGGTGATAAGCCTCGATCGGGGCAAGTTTTAGCTCGGTAATTAGTCTGTCAAACTTGTTGATCACAAGGATAGGACGTAGATTGTCCTGCCACGCCTGCCTGAGCACAGCGATAGTTTGAGTGCACACACCCTCGACCACGTCAACCAAGACGAGCGCTCCGTCACATAACCGAGATGCAGTAGACACTTCACTAGAGAAGTCTACGTGCCCGGGTGTATCGATCATGTTTATAATATAAGTCTTCGGAGGTCTTCCTGAATATGTATGTCATGGTATTTCCCCCTACACCCAACAACATTACTTACCTTCATCGGCGTCGCGATCTCTTGTATGAAATTTGAGTGAGACTGCACTACTCTCCATTGTAATGCCACGCTCAATCTCATCTTCACGACTATCAAGATAACGCAACCTCCCAGCCATTCGGGGTGATATGATATTGTTTGCCGCCAGTAGGGCGTCCATGAGCGTGGTCTTTCCGTGATCTACATGGCCCAGTGTAGTGATGATCCTAACATTGGCTGGGTCAGGAATTTCAGAGTTGGACAGGCTGCTTTCCATCGAATTATGCGAGTTATAGTCCTTCAATGAATAAACGGTTGACACCTCCGTCGAATTTGAAGCTTTGAAGGATGGTCTTGAGTCTAGTCATATCACAAATTGTGATAGGTCCCGATTATGTAATTCACAGCAAAGATAATGACATTAGTACTGGGGTACTACTAAAAGGAACTACTCTTGGAGTTGCATGCTTTGTGGTGTGCAGCAGTGGACCCTGATTGTAAGTTTCAATGGCCAACCTAGTAGCATGGTGGGAACAGTTAATTCAGCAAGCGACAAAGAACCCCCTACATACCGATCGGTTCAGAGTCTGATCGCCATCTCCAAACTCCCTCTTAAATTTTCATGCAGACCTTTCCCGATCAAAACGAGCTTACCAGACTCGGGGATACCAAGAAGGTCCTGGGATTCCACAGGAGTGATCTCGTACATTCTCTGTACTCCCTGGAGCATGAACTCTTTCCCATCTTCTGTAACAAAGAGTCCCTTGCAGCGCAGCACTTTGAAGTCGACATTGTGGTCTTCTTTATCTTCGTTCACGGGCGCTTCAGTTCCCCAAAGCAAAGTTTGAATCCATTGTTCGAGTCGTGTGAGTTGATCATGGGTCAATGGAGGGACAACTAGCTGAAGGCTAGATATTCCGCGAAGCTGATGATGCGTAGTGTCCTCATGATCATGACAGTGATCATCGTTACATCTGTGGTGATGATGGAACGAACTGGTGTGTAGCTGTTGGACTCCGCCGTAAACATTGATGTTTATGATATGCGCCAAGTTGACCTGTGCTTGCACAGTCCGGTATATCGGCGCAGATGGATTAATTTTATGAATGACCTGCTCCGTCGAGTTCAGTTCGTCACTCGAAACAATGTCGACCTTGTTCAACAGGATCACATCCGAGCACGCTATCTGTCTACCCAGGCGATAATAGTCAGGGCAACCACACATGCTTTAGAAGACCTACTACTTACCGCAGGCTTTCTCCAACACCGTCGACAGAATGATCTTCTTCCATTTGCTAATCCGCTATTTGATCAGCACCTAAACTTTCTGGGAGTCCCAGCTCGTGACTACCTGCCGGCCAAATACTGCATCCACTACACAAACCACGCCGTCAAGAGATATTTGTCTCTTAAGACCTTCGGAATACTCCTCGTTTAACCAGAACATTGATGCAATAGGACCTGGGTTATATGACGATATACATCAGTGAATTATACTTGCGTTCACTGGCATTTTGGCTTTCCTTACCTGGATCAGCAAGCCCTGTCGTCTCAAGTATGATGTAGTCAAACGAGCCTTTGCGTTTCATCAGCTTCTCTATAGCAGCAATACCTGCGTCCTTGATACTGCAGCATAAACAGCCATTTGCTAGTTCGAGCAACTCCTCCGATTTTTCTGCCAGTGGATCATCGCTGGACGAGACATTGATTGCCTTCGCTGAGTGATTCGTATGAGGACACCATAAGGACCTAACCGGTGGTGCAACCAACCTTCAATATTCTGTCTCGTGTTAAGCTTCTCGGTTAGAATCGATTGGGATACCTACAGCTGTATCACCAAACTCGTTCATGATAACTGCTATACGGTAACCATGTTTCTCTGTTAGTATCCGTCTCAAAAGCGTCGACTTTCCGGCACCAAGGAACCCGGTAATTATGGTACAAGGAATCCGCTTCACTTCTTGGCCCGTGCCGTGGGGCTGCTCGATCGCAGACAAGCTGTGGTCAATGAGCGTTCTGTTGTATTATCAGAGTCTGACTCCTACTGCTAGAAAGAAGCTACTATAAACATACGGTATATCATCGTCTAGCTCTGGCCCATCCATTGTTTTGTGTTTCGGTTGGGGTGAGACAAGGTGTGAGTGGTTAAGTTAGTGACTCGTCGTCTTCATTTCTGGGTTCCGAGCAATTGCATCCGGCGATAAAGTTGCCCCTACAAGACCACCACCTTGTTCAGTCAAGTTCTGTGTACAGGCTTTCAACCTCCCAACCCTGATCCCAGCCACATGGCACTCAGTCTGAGTGACGAAGCACTAAGAAATCTCGTGCAAGGCCCCGGCGACGTCGAATGGCGGTACGAGATGCGTAGGGAGTGTCAAGAAATCCTTCCCGGCCTCTTACTTGGCCCATTTCAAGCGTCGAAATCCCTCGAAACACTGAAATCTCTTGCTGTCACACACATGTCAGTTGTCGCTGTGTATTGTCCGATGCTCCTCGCGTTGGCACCCAAGGCGCCTTGCTATATCACTCAGAAAAGTAACAGGACGCTGATTCTTAATTCGATCTATACAGAGTCTGCATACGAGACCAGAAGGAAGCCTTTTCCGTCCGACCACGGTTCCCTGACCAATTCCAATACCTGGTACTAGACGTGGAAGACAACGAGGAGCAGAACGTGATACGATTATTCCCAGAGGCGGATCAATTCATTCAGCAGGCTCTGAATCAAGGTGGTAAAGTTCTCGTGCATTGCAACGGTGAACCTTTCTGCGGCATATTCTTGTGCTTATTACTTACGTCGCATGTGCCCGGTGGCATCTCCCTGTCTCCTGCATTTGTCGTCATGTTTGTCATGCGACATTGTCAACTGTCCTGGGAGGATGCTTTGCATTTGGTACAGAACCGACGCTATTGTATATCACCAAATGGCGGATTTTTGACTCAGATCAAGGAATATGAATCCATATACAGAGCTAAGGCCGCAGTCGCGAGCTTTCCCACAGCACCAATGCAGAGAGTAGTATCCCGGAGGAAGAGGGACGATGAAGATGAAGATTCGAGAATAGAAGATCGAAAGAGAGTGCTCGTGGACGGAGATGACGATGATGCCGGGGACTCTATGGCATTGGAACCTTGACCTCAAGAATTCCAACCGCTGACTTTTTCTTCACTTTGTTTCAATCTGAGATAATATACTGTATAAGTGATTCGGGATTGTCTACCTGTGATGTCAATATACTCGGACTGCTAGGGATCACGATGATCAGGGAATATTGAAATATGCTGTGGGTATGAGGATGATGCGGTAATGGGTGTGTTCAACTACAATGATTTAATTTTGGCCTTTTCCTTCTCCTGGAGAACCTGCTTCGCATGCACATCTTTGCGTTTCACGACAGCTTCAATACATATACCAGCAAAGACGATGGCTGCACCAAGCCACTGACCAAGAGTCAATTTATGGTTATATACAACCACTGACAAGATCATAGTGAACATTTTCCGAGTGAGAGTGATCGTCACTAAAGTCAGTGATCCGAAGTGCTGGAGAGTCTCGAAGATGAAAAGTTGTCCCAGCGCCCCCGTCAGCGAAAACTGGATCAATGGCATGATGATCGAAGGGTGAGTCCGTATGAAGTCTAACGCGCTGGAAAACTCGCTCTGTGTACCGGAGGAAGGATGCAACACTGGGACATAAGGTAACGGAAGCGTTCCAAGGGCAGTAGTTAGCACGGTGCAGAATAAATTGATCCAGAACATCATTTGCTGCCCTGAGACATTGTACCTTGAGAATATCTCATCTTGTGTCGAGTTGACAGCGCCGTCGAGGATGAGGTTGACGAGAAGATATGCGACGCCGATGAGCTGTAGGTACGAAGGTGGGACATCCGCGTTCCCGTTGGACGTTGCCTTGGATGGCTTCTCGTTTCCGAAGAACATGAATACACTGATGCCAAATGTAACCAGTGCAACTACAAGGTATTTGTGAGGAGCAAATTTGCGTCGATATAGGAGAATATTCATGAGCATGACCGGGACTAGCTTGCAAGACTTTCCGAGAACCATCGTTGGATATGTGATATATGAGAGCGCAGCAAAGCCGAAGGGGGCAGCAAGGGAGATGAAGCTGGAACATTGAAGGTAGCCGAGAAGGAGGCGCTTGCGATAAGAGAGAGCATCTGTACCGAGCGTCCGCTCTATTATAGGTTGCTGAGCGTATCCATTCCTCGAGGGCCCGGAATTCGAGGTTCCATTCGGTGTAGAGGAAGTGCGGACTGAGGGAGGGACATCGAGTCCAAGAAGAAAAGAAAAGGAAGTCCCAGACTTTCCACGAATGTAGATGTAGCAAAAGGCAGATACAGAGCTGAGGAAGCTCTGACATGTCCCAATGAACAACGCTGACTTGAACTTGTGCGTCGTTTGTCCGTCTATGGACTGAAATGGGACCGATAATGGAAAAACGGAGTGAGTTTTCGTCGGAAAAAGATAAACGTGGGCGTACATCGCTCCTGCGCAATGGCCCAAAGCTGATGACGATGTCTGTCAGATAGATCTACAGAAGTTGACCAGCATTACTCACGAGGAACATCGCATATACGCCTGTTATGCATAACCCAAGCCTACTCAGTTACGTCAAACTGAAAGTTCAGCTAAAGGATTGTGGGACTGACCGAAGAAGAGACATTGTGATGTCTGTAATGAGTGAGGAGGTGAGTGCCTGAGTGCAAGACAGCAACTCGAAGTGTCGACGTGTCCGTACTCCAGTAACCCTAACCCGAAATTAGGGTTGTGATTTAGCAACCCCGCCAATGATATTGCACAAGGAATTTGTACTCTGCACTGAGTTACTACTCTAGACAAGATCCTGGTCGTCGAACAATGAACTGTGCATGACCACCGCCCACATCCTAAACCCCCAACCGCTTCTGTCATGCGACAGATGCAACATGAATGATGTGGGTTCTCAACCTAATCACTCACTATACACGCATGATATCCCAGTAGAGCGGAATGACTATCTCCTGCTCAATCAGACTCTGCTTTTGGGATGCTATGCACGGTAGTCAAGGTAGCCATTGCAACCCTTCCACGCTCAGTAAGACTCACTATCTGTCTAAGCAACAGAGCGCCGTATGATTGTCGAAGTCGAGCCATGAGCCGCAGTGTTCGGGTATGTGTATTCATGATAGTCAAACCCGAGGGAGAGGATCCACCAGAGCGCTCGAGACACTTTGATTGATTGGTGACGCGTTCCAGGGTCATTGCTGCCCAGCGTGATGGGACACGGCCAAATTCGTCGCCGCAGGGTGCACCGCTTTCCAAGAGCTCCGAGTCGAGTAGGGAGTTCACGTCGGACTGAATAGAGATTGTGCATCCTAGTGAATGATCCTAGCGCCATCATGGAAGTGACCCCGCTTTCCGCTTGCAATCTTGCGCCGATCTGTTGAGCATCGTCGATGTTTCAGCTTTCGGTTGTCTGTTGTAAGCCGCCAGCGACGTGGTTTCCATCTTTTGGTACGTGATGGAGCTTGTCCCGATTATGGCCAGACATTTTGAACCTTGGGGTGCCATCGTTGAGTGTCAGGACATCATTAATATCATTCATGACCGTATAATTGAATTCACTGGGCTTAGTTGGTGACATGTTTGCTTGCAGCGAGAGGCTGGAAATAGAGATACGTAGAGCGCCAGGTCTAGTGGAATCGTGAGAGCACGCACTAATGTTGAGTTGTACCGCAGCTACTCAAAGCAACTTGGATTGTCGACACGTGGCCACTGCGAGCCAACTAGTTAGCCGATCTTTGATATATTTGACGAAGATACTGATGAGTCCGAGGACATCGAGCTTTATACGTTCAGGTTTGGGACGAGGTGAGCCCGGGCCGACCGTTATGTATGATGTTGAACAGGTTGTCAACAGCTGTCTAGCGTGTGAAGGGTTGGTCAATATATATCAACCTGGAGCGTTAGATTGCGCGAGGTGATATTAACACCACTGGCAGAGTCGGGTCGGTTGAGGCAACTGCTGAGAATTCGCCAGTCGTCGCAAGCGGCCCTTCGTGGGGCCAGTCTGACAGTTTCGAGGTGGGTCTGCGCAACGGCGCCACGACGGTCCGGGACTCGTTGTAGTTACTTATAGTGCTGTTCGATGACCATTACGTATGCGTAGAAAATTACTAACAGGGTCTTACACAGATCGTGTATAGTTCATATGAAGATCCTATAGTTGGGGATCATCACGCCAGTAGCACAGGCTATAGGGGGACTTCTGATCAAGTGAGAGGCAGCCCGAGCTTCGCACCCAGTGAAACCACTCTCCCTTTCAGCTCTTCCAAGGGTTTCATTGCCTGCTTTTGGTCTGTCACTGCATCTAACTCTGCGCTTTCCGTGATTTCCGGCTCGACGGGTGCGAGGTGCTCCCGGGCATGTTGCTCCGCTTCAAGATCGCGAGGTGCAATACCGGAGAACTGAATGGCCGAGAGCATCATGGAGATAGTACGAAGTTCCTCGAGGTCCCTCGGACCTGGACTCTGCGAGCTCAGGACAAACCCAATTGCCGATACTGCCCCGCGCAGGTTACCGAGCTCTCGGCCGATAGGTACACCAACTTTGGCAAAACCTGCGTCAAAGCCTTCTTGTAAGGAAGCGTCTTTTCCCGCTATGATGCCCTCACGGTAGCCAGAATTAGTGAATTCAGTGGTAATTTTTTCCCAATCCACCTGCGAAGTATACTCTTCTCGAGGGTTTTCTTCCCATGGGGAGTCGGACTCCATCTGTTCTTGAGACTGTAGAGGACAGCTGGAATGATCAATGATGAAGGATCATGACGTTATGATATGCCGTGCCCATAATCAATGCTGTATTCATTACCTAATCACACTTCCCTGCTGCGTAGGAACCACTCACTAAACTTGGGTTCATACAGGGACGAGACGTGGGTCATCACGCTATACACTGAGGGCCGAACCTCAAATTTGGTACGCACTGAGCACTCGGACATATAACCTCAATTGCGTGTCCGCCCGTAGACTTTTTGTGCACGGTTTCCGTCGAGCACACACTGCGAATTGAATGGAGTAAGCTTGAGATCGTAAGACTTGTCCGGCGTCTCCGGCTCTGCACTGATATATAATCTATCTGTATTCTATTCCACAGCCTAACCCCCGCACTGATTTCCCCTCCATCGACTCAGCTGTTCACATTTTCAGAACATAATCGTACCACATCTTCGTCCCCTACATCGGTTGCGTGTTCCGCTTATATTTTTCTGGATATTTCGGAATTCTCGACGTGGGAAAGCGCCACGTTTTCTGGAATTTCTAACAGCAGCCACTTCGTTGCAACTTGCTCTGTGTCTTTTACTCTCTTTCCTGGGTTTGCTGCTCCAACGAAAACGAACGCACAGCTCCTCAACTAGACTTCTCTCCCTCCATCCCTTCATTTCATTCAGGTTTTTATCGTTCTTCAATGGCAATCACGTCCACTTCGGACGTCGCTATTCTCGGCCTCGGTGTAGTCCTCGCCGGGGCTTATCTCTTCCGCGACCAACTATTTTCTTCGTCCTCTCAGCAGAAGAATGCCCCGGCTGTACCGTCGAAAGTTTCAAATGGTCACAGCAACCCAAGAGACTTCATCGCTAAGATGAAGGAAGGGAAAAAACGCATCGTCATCTTCTATGGTTCACAGACCGGTACAGCAGAGGAGTATGCCATCCGTCTTGCGAAGGAGGCAAAAACCAAGTTTGGTCTCTCTTCCCTCGTCTGTGATCCCGAAGAGTACGACTTCGAGAACTTGGACCTCCTCCCAGAGGATTGCTGCGTCTTCTTCGTAATGGCCACCTACGGAGAGGGAGAGCCCACGGATAACGCCGTTCAGCTCATGCAGAATTTGACAGACCCATCCTTTGAGTTCAGCAATGGCGAACGTAAAGTAGAAGGTCTCAAATACGTTGTCTTTGCTCTTGGTAACAAGACCTACGAGCATTACAACGCTATCGGTCGCAGCGTCGATTCCGAGTTAACAAAGATGGGCGCCGTCAGAATTGGTGAGCGTGGGGAGGGTGATGACGACAAGAGTATGGAGGAAGACTATCTTGCATGGAAGGATGGTATGTGGGAAGCATTTGCCGAAGCCATGGGTGTCGAGGAAGGTCAGGGTGGAGATAGTCCTGATTTCACTGTTACGGAACTGGAATCTCATCCCGAGGAGAAAGTTTACCTGGGCGAACTTTCTGTTCGTGCTCTTACTAAGACCAAGGGCATTCATGATGCCAAGAATCCCTATGCCTCCCCTGTCGCCGTATCGCGTGAACTTTTCAAGGCGAGTGCCAACCGGAACTGCGTCCATCTCGAATTAGATATCGAAGGTTCTGGAATCACTTACCAACATGGCGACCACGTCGGCGTCTGGCCATCTAATCCTGATATTGAAGTTGAGCGACTGCTTTGTGCACTCGGACTTGGACAGAAGAAAGATACCGTGATTAACATCGATTCCCTCGACCCTGCCTTGGCTAAAGTTCCTTTCCCTGTTCCCACTACATACGCTGCGGTGCTTCGACACTACCTTGATATCAGTGCGGTCGCTGGTCGTCAAATGCTTGGAATACTATCCAAGTTTTCCCCCTCCGCCGAAGCAAAAGCTTTCCTCGAGAATCTTAGCACGAACAAGGAAGAATACGCGGCTGTTGTTGGGAACGGATGTTTCAAGCTCGGAGAAGTTCTTCAACTTGCGGCAGGGAACGACATCACGATCCCTCCCACCCTCGAGAACACTACTGCGTGGAATATCCCCTTTGATATCGTTGTTTCCTCCATCCCTCGCCTTCAGCCTCGTTTCTATTCGATCTCTTCCAGTCCCAAACTTTACCCCACCTCAATTCATGTTACTGCTGTCGTCCTTCAATATGATTCTCTCGCTAACAGCCTCTCGCCCGTCCGCCCTGTTTATGGCGTTGGCACGAACTTCCTGTTAAATGTCAAACATGCTGTGAATGGAGATCCTGTATCTTCTCTCCCGACGTACAATATCGAAGGGCCTCGGGGAGCTCATAAGGAAGGCACAATTTACAAAGTTCCTATTCATGTACGCCGCTCGACCTTCCGACTACCTACCAACCCCAAAAGTCCGGTCATTATGGTCGGGCCTGGAACTGGTGTTGCTCCGTTCCGTGGTTTCGTACAAGAGCGCGTTGCCCTTGCTAGGCGTACAATTGACAAGAACGGCCCTGATGCAATAGCTGACTGGGGTACAATGTCCCTCTTCTATGGTTGCCGAAAGTCTACGGAAGATTTCTTGTATGCAGAGGAATGGCCCAGTTATACTGAAGACCTCAAGGGCAAGTTCAAGATCCACTGCGCCTTCTCACGCGAGCCTCCGTTTAAACCCGACGGGAGCAAAATATATGTGCAGGATCTTATTTGGGAAGATCGGAAGAACATTGCGGATGCCATCCTTGTTTCTAAGGGATACGTTTACATTTGTGGTGATGCCAAGGCTATGAGTAAGGCAGTGGAGGAGGTGCTTATGAGGATTCTGGGTGAGGCTAAGGGTGGGAGTGCAGAGGTGGAAGGTGCCGCAGAGATAAAGTTGCTCAAGGAGCGTTCGCGACTGCTCTTGGATGTCTGGAGTTGAACATCGCACTGTTCTTGGGGCTGCTTATCGGGACGATAGTGATGATGATTTGCCTTGTGCACCTTGAACGACTTGCTCCATGATGTCTCTCTCATATATAGACTTGCAGCGTACTTACATCTATATCTTATTGGCCCAAATCAAGGCCCAACTGCGTATTTTGGCTGTTTCACTCAAGTCACGTAGACTTGTCAAGCTAGACCTTATTTGTGTAACATATGCTTCGAATAGATATCCCCGGTACTTGAGGCTTTCGACACAGCAGCTCTTTGTTGACCCTTTCTGACTTCACCTCATGTGCTATGTTGATACTAAAGTCCTCAGGAAATACAACTGCCTTTCGAACCTTTTCTCATTCCTGTCGCAGGCTGCGGGGACCCCACTCGACTAGCAATGCTAATTCAGATGCTCGAGAGACTCACACGAACGTCGTAAACGCGCACGCACCCTCAAATCCGGGGAACGTCTCAGAAGCCAAGACTCCGTGTTCCGCTAGCCCCCCTGCTGTTGAGCAGAGCGAGCAGAGGGTCTATACCAACTCTTTACCTCCAATGGACGTAGATAGCCTCCGGGGACACCTCAGAGATTGGAGCGTTCTTGCAGGTTCTTCTCTTCGGCAGCACGCAGACCAGTTCTCGAAGAAAGCTGCCGCTACATTTTCACAGCTCGGCCTGCACATTAACCGTGTCACAGGATATGAAGAAATCGAAGCGTTGAAGAAGCAGGTCGTCGGTCAAGGTAATGTATTTCATTGGCTATTCTCTTGATAAAACACTGACTTATATCATGTCCAAGAGGCCCGGATCAAGGCAACGCGACAAGCAGCCAGGGAAGCTAAGACAGCGTATGATGAATCTGTTTTACAGCGCTCCATATCCCAGCGTCAGGTGAACGATCTTCTTCAGCGCAAGTCCAGCTGGACCGATGCGGACGTTAGCAATTTCACCTCTCTGGTTCGTTCAGACCACTCGTTCGAACAGGAGGAAACGCGCGCGAAAGCTCGTGTTGCCGAGATGGAGGATGCAGTGGACCGAGAATTTAGCGAGTTGATGAGAGCTATATTGGCTCGCTATCACGAGGAGCAAGTGTGGAGCGACAAGATTCGTAGCGCTTCGACTTATGGGTCCCTGGCAGTGCTCGGAGTCAACTTGGCGGTGTTTATCATGGCGATTATCGTCGTGGAACCCTGGAAAAGGAAGAGGCTGGCACAGACCTTTGAAAGGAAGGTAGAGGAAATGGGTGCTGAGACAAAGGCGTTAGTGGGCGCGGGCGCGACCCGGCTAGAAGAGCGTCTGGCAGAACATGAGAAGCTGTTGTCTGCGCTTATCACCGAGATCACTGTAAGTCCATGGTCTTCCGAACCAACAGTGACACCTCCTACGGATGCGTTACCAGAGGCCACGCCTCTTGTGATTCCACGCTTGCGTGTCTATTTCTCCGCCCCTTATTTGGGCTCTATCGGAGGTCGTGAGCTTGTGCTCGTTGCCGGAAGTGCAGTCGCGGGAGGAGCTATCACTCTTCTCGCGAAGACCCTATTTGGACCTTGATGTATTGTGGATATTGATGTCTACATTCATACATAGAGCTACCTCTGCTTCCGTTCGTATACCCAGAGCTAAATTTTCGCCTGACGTGAGATCTAAGCACCAGGTCTAGACGAGATTGAGACTGCGATAGATTCGACAATGAACTCTGCAGAAAATGTCTTCGCGATGACACCATGACCTGCGAAAGCCAACACACCTTTCCTTGATAAACTCCCTGCGGTCATTCATGCTACATTCGGCCCAACTTTCGCCATCCCACTTCACCCAACCCCACCCCTCTTTGATCTACCGAGTATGGTGAATTGGGATGATGACCGATGAAGCAGTTCTGTACCTCAGGTTTCTTGTGTGGTGCCAGGACCACGAGCCAGCGTGCCTTCGTGCTCAGCTCCCAGAGCAGAGCAAAAAGCTCCGATGGAGAGTTGACGAGATGTAATGCAAAGGAGCAGATAACCATGTCAATTGTCAGCAGACTCTGACTCCCCGAGCGATTATATCCAACCGAAGAGAAAGTCGATATCACGGGAGGTAGTGTGCCCTCCGAGATTTCTCGAAACGATAACGGTGCGCATGGTAGTGTGGTACGTTCCACATAAGCTGCCTGAGTGTACTGTCACTCTTCGTGAGTGCTTTCGTTGAACTGGATTCTAAATTGGCAGGAACGCACTGGATCTGCAGCTATTACCAGGAAGTCATGTGGAACGGACTTCACATCAACGACTGATGGTGTCTGATCAGACTCCTCCACTTGTTCCGAAGGAGTATTTTGCCCATAAGCTGGTAAATTCAAAATCCCTTTCTTCCTCTTTTGAGATCTTGATCCACCGTTTTCCCACCACTCGTAGGCTGCTACGGTTACTTCCCCGCTTCATGGATGTGGAATGAGATATGGTAGCGCTCGAAGATTCAAAAACAAACTTACCTGCCTAGTAGAAGCAACCGTTTGACGGTAAATTAGCGTGGATCATAGTTATAGACGTACCACATGCCATATCAAAGATAGCAGGTAATCTTGACCCGACATCACCATTTTCATGAGACCACCATCTTTCGAGCCAAGCAAACACGCACGCACGCACGCCGGGAAAATGGGGATTACGGTAAGAAGCGCCAACCTTCAGTGATACGTAGTGAGCGCTCCTTGACTAGACCCTCACGAGCACTTCTGGACTCAAACCTGTTTATAATACTTGGGTGTATTTATCTGGTCAGGATATGACAGTGACCGAGAAAATATAATTGTCGTACGTCGTCTACACCATGTTGCCCATAGTTCGCTCGCATGGATTGTTGGAGGTTGCCTGTAGTCGCTATACGATGCGATCTACCACCAGTGCTAGCGGACATGATGATTGTAAACTCGGAGGAATCAGTGACGCACTCGTTGACAGACGTGAAGTGCGTACTAGCTGGCTCGATACAAACTCAATTTGACAGGATTCATGTATATCATGTACCTCGTAAAAATCTGAACATCAGCGAAGCTGTCGACCTAGTCATGAGGCATGACATTGATGCTACAGTACTACTAGTACACGGTGCGGGCCGATCATAGTCAGCCAGCGAATGCAAACAACCTGATTTCCTCTTGATTGATTCGTATGACATCCTTCGTTATAGACGCACATGCTCGACGTCAACTACACCAAGACTGGGAAAACCAGTCACGATGCACTTTCTGCCGTATAGTTGCCAACGAGTTACCAGCAGCGCGAGTCTACGAGAATGACAAAGTGATTGCATTTCTAGGTGAGCCCTAGCACACCCCGCTACAATTGTTCACTGTAGCTGATCTTATGACTTAGATATCCTTCCCTTGCGACCAGGACATACCCTTGTGATACCAAGAATACACATTTCTCGAGTATCTGAATTGCCTGTCGAGTTCGCAGCAGCGCTCGGAGAGGCGGTATCCAAGGTTGCACGAGCTCTGTCAGAAGGTGAGCATTTGCATGTTTGGAAAATTGCAGAAATAGCAGGAGCTAATGCACCAGGGGCACTTAGCAT
Source organism: Chalciporus sphaerocephalus (assembly GCA_038094055.1). NCBI lineage: Eukaryota > Fungi > Basidiomycota > Agaricomycetes > Boletales > Boletaceae > Chalciporus > Chalciporus sphaerocephalus. Next base: position 887,789 of record JBBPTH010000001.1, read on the forward strand.
TAAGAAATACCGCGCTCAACATCGTCTGTAATCAGGAGTATGCACAGTCTGTTCCCCACGTTCATTATCATATCATTCCTGCTCCTACAATTGGATCATCACCTACATCAAAGCATGATTCATCCAAACCGTCAGGCCTAATGTTCCCAACATCACAGAGAGAACTTCATCGACTTGAATACGAGGCTAGAGAGGAGTTGGATGACTGTGAGGGTGATGAATTGGCAAGGAAGATACGAGCTCGTTTATAATTTGAGGGAGTAAGAGTTTGGCAAGTGACATTCTCCTAGTGTAGCTACGCAGTCGCGTTCGAAACCTGTCCTCACTAACGAGGGTAGGAGAATTAGGTCGGGTCTTCTCTCCATCACTAAAAATGCGGATACATAGAGTCTTTTCTTTCGAACTTGTAGACTACCTCGACGCGACCCTGCAAGTGACACACATCACGCGTCAGATTCCATTAAAGTCGCGTTTCTCTCTCCATCACAGACACAGACCCAGGAGACACCGACCATGCCATCAGAAGACCCGATGTCAACAGATGGTGTCCCAGGGGTTGATCATACAAAAGTTGCAGAGACACTGAAAGCGATTGAAGAAGTAGGAGGCAATGATTCTGTGAAGAACCGAGAAGGAAAGACAGATGGAGCTGCGCCAAGGGATCGAGAACCAGGCAAATCTATTCTGCCTTTTTCAAGGGTGCAGAAGATAATGAAAGCAGACAAGGTAGATTCACTCGTCGTTGTAATACTGATAAGAGCCTTTTGACTCCCGGGAGACTAGGAACTGCCAATAATCGCCAGGGACGCGACGTTTTTGATATCGTTGGCGACGGAAGAGTTTATAAAGAGGTTATCACAAGCCTGTCAGAAACTCGCTGAACGGGAGAAGAGAACAACAGTCCAGCAAAGGGACATCGGTAAAGTGTCTGTGTTCTAAACGACTTGCTGCTCATTCTGAGCACACTTCACAGCGCACATTGTCCGTCGGGTGGACGAGTTTCTTTTCCTCGAGGGTAAATAACTGTGCTTTGAATTGCGTGAGGACCTCTCACCAGGTTCATTCTCAGAGATCATAGGATCACAGGAATCAACTGGAAAACGAAAACCACCGAAAACTAGTACGAAAGATGCCGAAGTTCCCGGCGGACAAGACCAATCCCAACCGACGCTCGACACGTTCATGCAGAAGACCGCTATCGAGGAGGATACAGGGATGACACGAGACATTGTCATGAACGAAGCGGGTGTCATGTACGCTGACTGACGGACGCTAATAGGATTATAATATGCAGAGGTCAATGGATAGATGCAGTCGAAAGTAGGGCACAGAATCTAATCGGAAGGCTTCAATTAGTTTAAATGGTTCCGCTGATGACAAGGCGCATCCAGTTCGTGTGAATGATAACCGTCGGTTTACACTCAACTTGAGAGTCGCAGACCCACTCATCATCGCTGTCTGCCATCCGTGCCGAGCACTTCATGAAGATAGTCTCTACTCTCCATCCGCCATCCACCGTCCTCGATTCCCTGAAATGTACTCTTGCGGATGAAAATGGGTCCGAGTTCCTCGCGATAGCCAAACTGAACAGAGTAGATATCTACTCTATAAGGCCAGAGGGTCTCCGCCATGAGCAGGGAATCGAAATTTGGGGAAGGATACGCACAATCAAGTCCGTCCCTATCACGACTACCAATTCTCTGAGTTTGCTCGTCCTCACTGATCATCCGGAACCTGAGCTTGTATTCTTGCTATTCACGGCACACAAATCTGGGGATACGGAACTCAAGGCACTAAAACATCTCTCCTTATTCGAGAGGAACACTCGGCCAGCTGAATTCTGTCACGATGTGCTCGTGGACCCTTTAGGAGCTATGGCTGTGGTCAGCATTTACATGGGGAGACTGAAGATCATCATTCTCACAGATGAAGGTGGTTATGAGAGAGATTTTGACGCATCCATCGTGGAGCTGAATCTCCTCAGCCTTGCATTCATCTCTACGTCGTCCGAAAATTTCACCCTCGCAATGTTGCATTTTGATTTCCAACAGCGACTCCAGCTTCTTTCTCGAGACGTCAACATCGAAGAACTTCAACTCTCCCCGTCACCTTCACCCTCGTTTCCTCCGTTGTCACTTCCTGGAAAGTGGTTCTCGATTGAAGAACATACGCCACGCCTAGCATTCATTCCTCCGGTTCAAACCAGCGAGGACCATTTCGAAGGTGCTATACTAGTCCTCGGTGGGCGAAAGATTGTACTGTACGATCTAGCGCATAAGGACGAATTGGAACAAAATATCCGCAAGAGTCGCATCACGGAGAAGAAGAAAAAGAGCAGAGATACGGAAGAGGCTGCTATTGCCAAGCAAAAGGAAAAAGAGAGGGAATGGAAAAAGAAGAAAGCACGTGCCACGATCACCTGGCCGTGGTGTGAAGTTACTGCGTTCTGTCCCATGAACCAGGAGAATAATGCGTTCTTAATTGGTGATAAGTATGGGCGGCATGCTATGCTGCACGTTGATAGCAGTAGTAAGGCTGCTTTGACGCTCGTTACTTTGGGAGAGGTGTGCATTCGTTCTCCTCCTTAGTCTCTCACTTAAGCCGTTTGTTGACCCTCTCAGGCGTCATCTCCGACGACATTGACTTACCTAACCAATCAAGTTGTCTATCTTGGTTCTCACTACGGCGACTCCCTGCTGCTGCAAATTAACTCATCCCCTGTTTCTAATTTTGATTCACCTACTCTACCGGTTTCAGCGTCCATTTCCACTATCAAGCCTCAAGAGCTCCCCGTCTTGGCCCAGAGTCAAGCTAGCGAAGACACCGAGGGGGTGATTGTCAATGGGCTTGGCAATTATCTCACTGAATTAGAACGCTTCAGTAATCTCGCACCAATCGCCGATGGTATTCTTGTTGACACTGATAATAGTGGGCAGAATGAAATCGTTACGTGTTCCGGGGGTCACAACACGGGCTCGCTGAAGGTTATCAAGAGCGGCGCCGACTTTCGCGAAACAGCAGTCGTGCACGGCATCTCTCACGTTGACCGCATTTGGTCTTTGCGCGAACGGTATAGAGATCAGAAAAATACCCACACGGTGATATCAACTCTGCACCAAACGCATGTGTTTCGTTATGATGATAATGAGGGAACTGTAGTGTTCAGCGTGGGAAGCTCCGACAAAAGCTTCGTAACGTCTTCCCGAACGTTAGCGGTCTCTAACATTCAACGGCGAATTCCCAAGGATGGATTAACACCTTCGGCTTATGTCGACTCTTCTTTAGTTGTCCAGGTCGTCCCCGAGGGTATACTCCTCCTGAACTATGATTCGACTCTGCGAGAGTATACACGAGTTGGCCAACTTTGGACACTGGACAAATTTGCAGATGGCAACCCTGCGGGCTGGGCGGGCCGGGAGATCGTAGCAGCTGACATCAACGCGAGTCAAGTCGTTATTGCGCTTAATCGTGGTAAGCTGGTACTTCTCCACCTTGATGGGGAACGGTTCGTCAGGCAACGGTTCCGGGATTTTGTGGAGCCTTCTCCTTACAGTTGCTCTTCGGAAATTTCGGCTGTGACATGCCTGCCGCTGGACACCACGAAAGCGTACGCTATGCATATCGCCGTCGGGTTTTGGATTTCGAAAACCGTCAAGATTCTCTCCCTTATGGAGGCGGGTGCTATGAAAGATGTCTGTCAAACGCACGAACTCCCGGCTGCTCCTCGATCTCTGTTATTATATAACTTCACGGGCGAGACCGTTGGAAAGGTTCAGCAGTTGCATCCTCACCTCCTTGTCGGCCTTGTCGATGGCTCTGTGGCGACGTTCCCCTTCGGAAATACATTCTTAGGAGAACAGAAGCTTATTTCTGTAGGCACCCTACCTGTAACAATGCATTGTTGTCGTATCAGGGATCGTTCCACGGTGGTTGCCTGTGGGAGTCGAACCTCGATATTGTTCTGGGAAAAGGACCGTTTACAGCATTCGCCCTTGATGCTCAAGGTCTCTCTGCCTGTTCCTGCCATCATCTCGTGGTGCTAATCGATTTAATTCATCACAGGATGTCAGCGCAGCTGCAGAACTAAACACAGAAACCTATCGATCATCAGTCATACTGGCAGGTTCAGATTCTCTGATCATTGGAACGGTAGCGAATTTTGACAAGCTTCATATCCGCTCAATTCCTCTGGGCTATAACTCCCCCCGTCGGATTGTCCACAGTCCATTTTGGGGTGCTTTTGCTGTTGCTTGTGTGAAGCCCACGCCTGCTCAGATTGGAGAGGTAGAAATTCTCACTTCTTCTGTGCAATTGTATAATCATACCTCGTTTGAGAAACTAAGCGAGCTGGAAGTCGAGCGAGGTGAAGAAGTGACGGCCTTGCATTTTCTGACGGCCACGCTCGAGGATGTGCCCACTCCTTTCTTATGTGCGGGTGTCACGTGCTTTGATGACGGGGAACGGGAGCCATCTCAAGGGCGGCTTATACTTCTAAGTATCAATGGTTCGCGAGCAAACCTGCAGGTAACGGCGTCTGCGAGCACCAAGGGCTGCATATATGCGATCACATCTGTGCATGACACGATCCTTGCTGCTGTCAATAGCTCTGTCAGTTATTTCCCCCGAGATCGCGGGCTAGGAAAGTGACTATTAGGAATTATAGGTCGTTGTCTACAAGCTCGAAATATCACAGACGGAGAAGGTTTCACTCGTGCAGTCTTCAGTTTTCAATCACAATTACTTGATTACCACCCTAGTATCGCGGGGTAATCAACTTCTGGTTGGAGACGCCCTAACTTCGGTTTCGTTGCTGAAATTGAAGGGGTCCCAAGTCGAGCCAATAGCTAGGGATTATGGGTCGTTGTGGCCCACGTGCGCGGAGATGGTCGACGATAACAGCATTGTTGGGGGAAATAGCGACTACAATCTGTTCACATTCCGACTCCAGGTGAACGAGTTGCAGAGATCGCTTGAACGTGAAGGGCATTACTATCTTGGTGACATCGTGAACAAGTTCCTACCCGGTGCTCTCGCTTCTCACGAAGTATCGGTCGATATCCCGATGAGCCCTAAACAATCGTTCCTGACACCGTCCGGGCAAATCGGCGTTATCATTGACCTGACTGACGATGTACTATCGCTTCATATGACGGCTCTACAACGAAACTTGTCAGCATTCTACGAACGCAAGACCGGTATTAGTCATTCCAAGTACCGTGCGCCAAAGAACAACAGTGGTCGGAGTGACCTGGATGCATCGTCCGTTGGTTTCCTTGATGGCGACTTCCTGGAATCATTCTTGCTTTATTTGGGGGACGGGCACTCACTCGGGCAGATCATGGAAGGCCAGTCTGAGCCTGAGCGGCTGACAATCACAGCAGAACGATTGCAAAAGGTGTTGGAAGGATTGCAAAATTTGCATTGACGTGACTGTCGACAACACATGTATCTCAAGTGAAGCATCCAACATGTATCTGTACTTGCAATGGTGGTAATAAGTCACCTGGTCAGTTAGAAGAAAACAAAGAAGTTAATATTAGAACCAAAAGCCAGTGAGATACTGGTTAATTGCGCTAAAGAATGATACCGAGTATGACTGCTGATTCATATCCACCTCATCTTCGGATAGTCGCGGAGCGAAGTAGAAACCTGACACAAGGACGAGATAACTGAGAATCAAGATGCTACCTCGATGATAATTACTCTTAGCCTCGATGTAAGTGTAGGTCATCAGGAATACGGCGAGGATGATCACTACGACGTCCCATCGGGGAAAAATCAGAGTAAGGCAGTGGAGCACTACGTGAGTTTTTGTTCAATAGAAGTAAATAGAATGGACATACGTGAACGAGTAGGCTATTGCACCCATTTTCTCGGGAGCATACCAGGCGGAGAATGCAACCATTGCGGGGATTTGAAGGAGACACACTTGAAGGGCATACGCAGATCCAATTTCCATACTCAATGCAATGTTTCCATTGAGAGCAAAAGATATGGCGTTCATGAATTCTGTTGTGTTTGGAACAAGAGCAAAAAGAGTGATCCCAAGGAACTTTTCATCGATACCCGAACCTTCCAAGACGAAATCAACTACATCAACGAGAAGTTCTGCAATGATGGCATATAGAGCAGTACACGCAAGTAACACAGCAGCACTAGTCGACCTACTCCATTCAGGTGCCTCATGTCCACCGTGCCCGCCGGTGCCGGCACCAGTATCGGTGTCAGTTGCAACGGATGTCCTAAGCCGTGCTGGAGATATGCCCTGACTTTGTTGGTGTCTTAATGCGCTAACCGTCGCGACCGCAACCGCGCGAGTGAAATCGTCCTTGGTCAGGCTCTCAGGCAAATGGGTATTTTTGATCGCCAAATCTACACTCTCCATGAGCGGTGTGAAAGACTGAGTCGTTGGTGGGTGGGCGTAAGACACGCGTCTGAGCGAAGGCGATACAGGCGGACGGTATTGATGTTGAGCTTGAAGTGGCTCAACAGGTTTGGAAGCGGGAGTCTGACATGTAGAAGGTGCATCGTTCTCGCCAACGGCGCTATTCGGACGCTGTTGAGATGCTTCGCGTACAGTAGGCTGCCACGGGGCGTTGGAAGCGCGCTGGTACCCGGTGAAGCGGTGTGTAGATGGAACATCGAGGGGATGCAGCAGTGGTTGGGGGTTTTGCCAAATCTGTGTAGCATGAGTACGTAGAGAGAACCACAGTCCAACGAGGTACGAGAATAGGAGAATTATTGCACAAAAATACATCAGGCTTTTGACAGTCAACTGATAAAAGGGATCTTCGACGGGATCAGGATGCTGGTAAGAGCAGTGATTACATTTCCAGCTTGGAACGCTTCGGTCAGGGCCATCAGGACATCCACTGCAGACTAATTGGAAGTATACAAAGAGGCTCAGGATCAGAATAGTAAGGTCACAGCATTAAGAAGACTCACGTTTCCATATATCTGGTAGAACAGGGTCGGTGTAAGGGTACCGATGAAGGCCATGATCAACATCATGCTCGTAACACCCGCGCTCCTGGCATTGAACTTCTGTTCCTTCTTCCTCAACGCACCAGCGCACATACTTGTGCCTGGCATCAAAAGAACACCGGCGAGTAGACTACCTACGATGGATCCTTCTACGAGGTGGCCTTTACCCTGAGTTAGGGCAATAGAATAGAGGACGACTTCGATAAAGGAGCCAAAGGTAGCATTTATCACAGCACCCATCCCGATAGATGACTGGGCTGAGATAGAGGCGACAGCCATACCGATGAAGTACGAGAGGGGTATCACACTAGCGAGGCTGAGGACGAAGATAAGGGCGCGAGAGGCGAGGAAGACGAGTATTGTTGGAGCGTGTTTGGTACGCTCCACCAGAGGGAGTAGCACGAAACCGTCGAATATGACAAAGAAAACCAGGGGAAGAAGGTTGATGAAGATGATATTGACGCCCCCAACAGTGTACTTGTAGTACTCCCATCCTACCGCGCGGTATACGCACAGAAGCACTGTTGACTTTGTCGAGCCCATGACCGAAGGTGCGGTTTGGCCCTGGGACAGTCGAGGATGTTTGAAAGAATACTCAACAGGAGCTTGGACTGAAGAACTAGGGTCACCAACTGGCAAAGTGGCTGAGGAAGTGGTCTGGAAAGATGAAACAACCACCACAGGGGGCGGTGCACAGAATCGAAGTCTCACCGGGTTGGCGACTATGTACTTGATCAACGCCCAATTCAGCTTCGCCATCGGGATGGTGATTACGAGTGCCCAGCACGCGATACACGTCACGAGCATGAGAGGGGCAATCACGAGGAAAAAAGCGACCCAGAATGAAGTGCGTCCCAACCAATCGCCTGATACTCTTTGGTATGAATCGATAGATGAGAGTGGTGAAGGTGTAGCGCCGTAAGACTTGACGGGCGGTAAGATGCGAGACTCCTGGACCGTTGGCAGTAAGGAGGACCCTTCATTGAGAGATGTGGGTTGCAGATACGACTGAGTTTGATGGGAAGAAAGAGGGGCCAGCGTAGAGGTTCTAGATAGTGAGGCGCCGTTGCCATTGCCTGTCTCTTCTGATCCATTCTCCTCATCTCCGTCGTCTTCGCTGTCTCCCTCCACATATTTCCCGAACGGCCAGGCAAGATACCAACCTAAGCCAAAAACAAGAATGGAGTATCTGCGTCCGCCTAAAGGCACGATGTAGAGGATGGCAGAAACAGAGAAGCATACTACGGCCAACCACCAACCAAAGCAGACAACCCAAAATATATTCCCGGGTAACAGGTGTCGTTCTGCCTGTGTTGATGGAATCGAATGCAGCGCAGCGTCTGCATTGCGGGTGATAGATCTGGACTTCTTGTACAAAGCAGGTTTCCAAAGACGAAGTCCGAAGGGATGCTCAACATTAATAAGGGATTGGCGGTCTTTGAGTGTAATAGGGTCGTCGTCTTCTCGCGCCGATACATTGTCTCCGTTATCTGGACTTTCATCTGAGTCCGGGGAGTCGTCAGCAGGCGCTTTCCCTCTAGAACGACTCCTGGGCCGCGCGTCTAGGTCCGCTGGATCACGAACTTCGCTCCCGGTCTCTCCTTCCTCACCGAGTATCTCTGTCTCTCGAATCCCCCTCGTTTGAGCTCGCGTGCTGCTTCGGCTGTTACTTCTGGCCCTCCCTTTGGATGCACTGGCCGACATGGTAGCAGGGTAGTGGGATGGGTGCAGTGTGGGTGAAGCTGGACGATTTAAGGAGGGGGTGTATGGGAAGTAAGAGGTACCTTGATGGTGATGTGGAGGCACCTCCGCAATAGACCAGTGCGAACTGTAGCTGCGACTGCGGTGTAAATATGGTGATGGTTGAGCGTGGACCGTTGGCATGGGGGTAGAACCTGGCGTCGGACCCCAGTCCTGCCCAGTACCAGAAGTCTCTCCAGTGCTCATGATGAACCCGCAGCTGGACAAGCGGGCAATACTTAGCTCGAACGCGCTACTAGGTAGCAGGAACAGAACAGCGCGGAGTTTGGGTTGAAGTAGCGGACAAACAAGTTGCCACGACTCAGACAGAAATCCGGCCGTAATGTACTACGATAGAAAGCAACTCTAAAATACGAAGGGGAACAGTCAAGGACTCAGCTAAGGGGGGGGAGAACAACTAGCCACCTCACTTCCTCAACAACTTCTCCCGCAGCTCAGCACCCTTCAACTGAGCTCGCAAGTATTCCAAGCGGTCCTGATACCGAGCAGTCACTTCTTGGCGTCGACGTCGGATTTCAGACAAGTCAGCTTCCAAAGTGCTTATATCTGCGTCATCCTCCGTCGGGGACACAGGGCCAAATCTCGCTAAGCTGATGTTCGACACACTGTCTAGCTCGCGTAAACGGGCGTATGTGAGCGCCGGGGATGTTGCAGAAGGTTGTATACGAGCCCTGGATGATAAGGATGACATCGATCTCTTTCGATTCGCCGCTGCAGGGGCTGATAGCGGACCGGTTGTCCGGAACGACGGGTTAGGACGGTACGACCGTGGTTGGGAAATGTTGGTCCCATACGAGGTGGTGGACCGTAGTGAAAGACCGTCAGCATCAGAGCCGTGGTACGGAGTTCCACGCCCCGATGTACTACCGCCAGCGGTAAGGAACGAATCGTTGAATTCTCCACCATTCCTGCGACTCATACCCGATAATGATGGCGAGCGTGGCAACGGTGCATGTCCACGCATTTGCTGACTCCGGGTCAGTGCACTCAACTCGAGACCGTTGAAGGCATCAAGAAGTCTCCGGCCTTCAGCCTCCATAGCTTCGATTTCAAGACGGATATCCTGAGATGATTTCACTTTCTCGTCGTCCGGCGACGGATCGCTGGTAAGGATCGAAGGAGAATGTTTCAATTCTGGGGTGTGAATGAGAAAGGAGGAAGGGGGGTTGTCAGTTCCGAGTCGACGCATACTCCGCGAAAAGGAATAATACGACGCGCTACCAAGTAGACGGTGTTCAGTGCGAGACGGCGTCGAAACTGCACTGTGCTTGTAGGGAGATTCCGATCCTGGCCCCGGAGGTTCGATTCTCAGCTCTCCAGGTATGGCTCTCCGCTTGAAAGGGTTGGATGCAAAGGAACCCAGTGACAACATGCTCGACGACTCGCTGATGGTGCTATCCTGGGCTGATATAGCGCTGGTACGACGACTGCCCCCGCGTTTAAACCAGTTGGACATTGCTGACGAAACCGAGGCCTTTGAGCGGACCGAAGGTGTCTTGCGAGATCTAACATAAAACTGGGATGCCACAAAGCTTTCCGGATTCAAGTGCGATGCTATAGACTTGACGAGGAGATCGACTATGAGAACCCAATGGAATGACGGGGTTCTCTGTAGGAACCGAGCTACCGCTAGCTAATCGTTCAAATATATTCTGGCGCAGCAAACGATACTCTTCGTCGCTGAAACAGGACGCAGTGAAATTGTTTAAGAGGATGGTGGATGGGGAAGACTTACTTGAGCAAACCTTCAGCATTGGCCGCTGCCAACTCATTGAGGCGTTGTGCAAGTGTCGATCTATCCCGAAACGTCAACCGCCTGCACAAGGTAGCAGAAGATGAATACAGACGTTATTGCGTCAGTGTGAGCTCGAGGAGCGGACCTCGGGCTGGGTTGCTCAATGGGACGAAGTGGCGAACGGGGTGAACGAGTCGAGGTTGATCGAAATTGAGGTTCTTTCTCTGCGGATCTCTGTGATCTAGCACCAACAGCTGAGAGCTGAGGTGAAGAAATGTTGTTTGGAAATGTCTCCCGCTCCTTCCCTTTGTATTTACCATACTGAAATATCCGATGGGTGGGGTCAGCAAGGGAGAACGAGAAACTAACGCAAATGTACTGACGAATCGGGAACGAATGACCTGGACCACAGACTTGTCATCTTCGATGAAACTAGTATCCTCTGGTCTCCGAGATGAAAAGAAGCCCATTGTCCACAGTATATAAATGATGAATCTGCGTGTTTCCAAACTACCACCGTCGTGGACTGTCAACTCGACGAGGCAAAGGCAGTCAAAGACCGTGTAGCATCCGGAGGGAAATTGGGGTAGAAAGCGGTGCCAGAGGTCTCAGTCACTTTAACCGTTAATCATTTCGACAAATGAATTGAGCCGGACTTCTGATACTCTGACCAGCGACCACTTTCGGAACCGCGCACTGTCATCCAGCCCCACCGATAAGTTGGCACTGGCATTGGGGACGGTCGGGTTGAGGTCCTCAGCTTATAAAACGTATACTCTGCTCTAGATACGTAGTTTTCATTTACCCACTCCCGCTCATGTTCCCTCTCCGTGTCAGGCAGGGCGTCCCAAGGTGCATGCCAATCATCCATTTTGTCGGCGCAAGGCGTTTGTCCGTTACGACTGGCATTCCGCCACCTCTGGACGGAGTGAGGGTCCTCGATTTGACCAGGGTCTTGGCTGGCCCTACGTGTTCGATGCTATTGGCAGATTTAGGTGCAGATGTTATAAAAGTGGAGGAAACAGCCAGAGGAGATGACACACGTGAGTCTCCCTTTGATTCCATTTCATTCAGCTTGACCCGGCTTGATCATCGTCCTCAGGCTCATGGACACCTCCATCCGCCCCTGTGCCCAACGATGCACCTGAAGAAGCTTCCAACTTGCCACCGGAGTCAGCTTACTTTCTTGCTGTAAACAGGAACAAAAGATCGATCACAGTCGACTTTAAGCGGACTGAAGGTCTTGAAATATTGCATAGACTCGTCAAGTCCTCGGATGTCCTTGTGGAAAACTTTGTCTCAGGAAAACTTGCTTCCCTTGGTCTTGGTTGGGAAGATTGTCGAAAAATCAACCCGCGGCTCGTGTACGCCTCGATTACTGGCTATGGGCAAACTGGACCCTATCGTGAAGCCGCAGGTTACGATGTCATAATTGAAGCTGAGGCTGGCCTGATGCACATTACAGGGGAACCTGATCGCCCGCCGTCCAAAGTTGGGGTGGCTGTCACCGATATTATGACTGGTCTCTACACTCACGGAGCCATTCTGGCAGGGTTACGTTCCGTGAACCAAACCGGCGAAGGTGTGTGGATCGATTGCAATTTATTCGAGACCCAGCTCGCAGGGCTAGCAAACATTGCTTCCAATTACCTCGTCGCGGGACAAGAGGCGTCTCGGCACGGAACCGCGCACCCCTCCATTGTACCATACCAAGTTTTCCCATGTAAGGATGGCTTCTTAATGATCGGTGCAGGGAACGACAAACAGTTCAGGCTTCTCGTTACCACTATCCTGCAGCAGCCTGAACTCGCAGATGATGCTCGCTTCTCGACAAATGCTGCTCGGGTTGCCAATCGTTGCGAACTGGTCGATATACTCTCTACAGCTCTGAAGCAGCATGACAGAGATTATTGGATAACTCGACTTAACGGGGTTGGGTTGGTCCCATTCAGAACTCAACGCATTCACGTAGAATTGATCATGACCCTTTTAGTATTCCGTTTGGACCCATTAATAATATCAGCCAGACATTCGCACACCCTCAAGCCATTGCCCGCGAGTCAACGGTGGAAATTGATCATCCACGTGCTGGAAAACTTCGAATGGTTGCGCCACCTGTTACCTACAACGGCAAAAGGATGCCAGTGAGGCGACCGCCGCCCTGGTTGTCACAGCATACCACAGAGGTATGTTCGCCACATGCATGTCCTCGTTTCTACTGGATCGCGAAGGGCGCTCGGCAGATTTTGCAGGAATTAGGGTATTCCATCAATGAAATCCAGAAGATGCGTGCTACTAAGGTCGTGTAGGATGTGTGCTGGGTATTGGGTATACGGATGCTGTGGCCCAAGGGAGCTAGTCGTTGAATGAGATAGCCTACGGTAAGCTAGTGAGTGATCAGAGCTCTGGTTGAATGGTAGGGAGTTTGTAACATAGGGTGTCCGTATTTGCAATCGGACGGAAGGGTTTGCCACTGGCGGCGATCTCACGTATGCGTGTGGTGCAAGTTCCGACTCCGAGTATAGAAATGGGCAATGCAGTGATATGATCTCAAGGTCGATAATCAGTCGGCTGTCCACTTATGTACTTGGGTCCGGGACAGATCCTTTTGGCCCCATCTGACCTGTAGCCTATTTCATTCTTGTTCGTTACCCCTGCCATTGACTATCCATCCATCCTCCTTCCTCGTCATGTCCTCCCGTTTTGCCGACTCAACGACAATGCGGACTCGCTCTCCAATCTTCCACGACGACAGTCCTAAGCGAACCCCTCCTTCCCCATCCAACAAAGCTCCGCCACCAAAGAAACTCGATGCCAAATCTCGTCCCGTCTCGGAAGAGACCTGTCCGCCTCCTTCCAAGGCTTCTCTGGTGGGCGTCTCAGACTCCCTCACCTCATGTACGGACAAAGTATGTCATTCTCTTCAGTACGATCCCCAGGCATTCCGGCTCCGTAGTACTAACCATGTCACATTGCAAGCCATCTAACAATCGGGTTGTTGTGAATATGGAAGTATTCGAACAGATACTCGAGTTGGACGAGGGGAATGACCGCGAGTTTTCTCGGGGCATGGTTGATGAATACGTCCAACAAGCAGAGGTGACCGTAAAGCAAATGGATGAATGCTTTTCAAAGCAGGAATTAACTCAACTCGGCAAACATGGCCACTTTCTCAAAGGCTCATCGGCCGCATTGGGAGTCGTTCAAGTACAAGAGATATGTGAGAAGATACAACATCTGGGTAATGGAATGGACCCAGACAGGGAGTCGGAAGTCAAGATGTCAGCAGACGATGCGTTTGCGAGGATCAAGCCGCTGTTAGCCCGACTCAAGGACGAGCATGCTGCAGCGGCCAAATGGTTGAAGAACTTCTACGAGGAATCCGAGGCTTAATCACCAACATAAGAGGCTGCCAGAGAGGGACACCGTTGCCGCACGTCAAGGCATGGCTCGGTTGTGTTCAAGGCATGCACCACAGACATTCGCGGTATCGGAGCAGTCTGATACTTTCTGCGAAAGAGGAAGGCTGTATCATTCTTGTACTCTGACCATTCTATTCCCTTGTTACTGTTCGCATTAGCTTACTAGTACTCTCATCTGTTTCATTACATTCGCTTTATTTCCTGGCACTAGTACAAGCGAAGAGGCTGTAGTGTATGTTTATAAACGCGTTCAACTTATCAAGCCCAAGCTCGGAGCTCAACCAACCAGTGGATTATCATGATCCTTGCCACATCAATGACTTGGTGTTGGACGATCACATTCCTCTACCCAGATTTGAAGCAAGGTTCGCAGATCCTGATAACTCACCGTGGGGGCCTCATACATATGGATGTCTACCCATTCTTTTGGCGTTTTACTACTAACATCGTATTGGTATGGTGTTACTAGTATTGATCACTACTACTATAGTACTGGTACAATTACCAATCTGTGTACTAAACGTCACGAGACTCGTGATTGCAGTGTGTGCATACGCGACGCGTCGTTCGTCGGACTTGACCACAGCGATGAGCCACGAAGATCTCATACTTCCTACCCCGCAGAATTTTCCCGCTTTTCCATACGATCCACCTTATTCCATACAGATGGATCTCATGAAACATGTTTACTCGTCAATCGAAAAGAGACATGTCACCATTGTGGAAAGCCCTACTGGAACGGGGAAAACTCTAAGTCTTCTCTGTTCAAGTTTATCGTGGCTCACTGACGAGAGGGAGAGATCGCGCAAAGGTCAGATATCACAGAAACTCACGCAGAGCAACGGTAAGTTGCATCGAGGATGTGCAGCGATCCCTGACCTGTATGTTGCCGTCATGGCAATAACAGAGCCCGCGTGGGTTTCCGCTCAGGCCATCCAGATACGACAGAGAGAGCTTGAAGCACAGGATCGTGAGTACGAGGACAAGCTAGCAAAGGCGAGAAAGAATGAAGCACGTTTGCGAGCTGTGACAAAGGGAAGAGTGATGAAGCGTCAGCGTACATCTTCTAACAACTCAAAAAGACCGGACGAGAATGACGAATTGTTCCTTCCTAATTCCGACGTAGACGATAGAGAGGACAACATTTCTCCTGCTGTACGTGTATTGATGGCGAAGATTCACAAGAATAGTGCATGGAGTGATACGCCAGAGCCGACGTGTACCAAGATCTACTATGCCTCTCGCACGCATTCCCAGCTGACTCAGGTTATTCCCGAACTCCAGAAACTCAAGTTCAGTCACATTTGTTACGGTCAGCATTCTTCGCGGAGCTTCGGTGAAAAATCATGTTCCGCACCTACACCCAATCAGAGGAAGCGAAACTTTAATTTGTCTGAAGAGGACTATGATCCTGATCAACGTCAATGGAGGACGGTCTCTCTTGGATCGCGTAAGCAGCTATGCATCAACGAGGAAGTCAGATCAAAGTCTGGCGATTTGGATGAAAAGTGTCGAGAATTGCTTGAGCGACGTGAGGAGACGCGGTGTCCGTATCTTCCATCTAGCGATGATCCATCGCGCATGCAGGACTTTCGTGATCAAATACTAGCTTACCCGAAAGACATTGAGGATCTCGCAGCGGCCGGGCATAATGCTCAGACATGTCCTTACTATGGTTCTCGGCAGGCCATTCCCCAAGCAGAGCTTGTCACGCTACCGTACAATCTTCTGTTGCAGAAGACAGCGCGAGAAGCCCTCGGCATAGACCTTTCCAATCAGGTTGTCATAATTGACGAAGCCCATAGTAAGGACACTCTTTCCCGCACTCCGTACACGAATACACTCAGTAGATTTAATTCCCACTCTTCTTTCATTATCGAGTGTTCGATTGGCATCCCATGTGTTGTCGACGTCCATAAAGCAAGTGACGATTTATTACGACAAGTTTCGAACGCGGCTCTCCACGATACATGGTCTTCATCTCAAACGACTCCTTAGTTACCTGAACGCAATGCAGCGAGTCATGGAAGAATGGGGATTGACCAAGCCAAATTTCGGATCCTCTGACGCGAGAACCGAGGTGTTAACCATACCAGAGTTCACGCAGAGGCTCGGACGCAAAACCGGGGGTGTAAATTTACTCGAGATCGAAGCGTATCTGAAGCGGACTAAAATTGCGAGGAAAATATCTGGATATGCGGATGTGCTCTCAATCCGAGAGAGTCAAAACTCCACAAATCAGCCATCGATGCGGATCGCCCCACCACTTCATGTAATAGAAGCATTCATGATTGGCATCGCTGGTGCCAGAGAAGACGGGCGTATCATTTTCACTCAATTAGGTCCAGAAGACTGGGAAGTGAAATACCAGCTTCTCAACCCTTCCACAACGTTCCGCGATGTGGTGGAGAGCGCACGTTCAGTCATATTGGCTGGTGGGACAATGTCACCTGTGTCAGACATAATTGCGCAACTGCTCCCCTTCGTCCCTAGCGAACGGCTGACAACTTTCTCCTGTGGTCACATCATTCCTCGAACCCATGTTCGGACGTTATGCGTTACGAGGGGTCCAACTGGCTCTATCTTGGAGTTTAAGTACGCGCAGCAGGCCGATCAGCGCATGCTCGCTGAACTAGGGCAACTCATACTGAACCTCTGCAACGCCGTTCCTGCGGGAATGGTGGTATTCTTCCCGTCATATTCTTCTCTGACGCATGCACAGCAAGCTTGGAACGTGTCAAAATTGATGGAGAAGTTTCTGGCAAAGAAAATGGTGTTCTTGGAACCACGAGCGAGTAGTAGTGTCGAGTCAATCTTACGAGATTATACACATGCAGTACAAACGCTGTCAGTCGACATATCCGACAAGAGGACGGGTGCCGTTCTGTTTGCGGTCGTGGGCGGGAAACTCTCTGAAGGTCTCAATTTCGCAGATGATCTCGCGCGAGCCGTCGTCGTCATTGGACTTCCCTTTGCCAACAAAAATTCTCCAGAGTTACAAGAGAGGTTACGTTATGCAAACGAAATAGAAGCGAAACTAACCCACAAGAGAAACTCCGGATCAAAAGATGCTGCTTCGGAGCTGTACGAGAACATGTGCATGAGTGCGGTCAATCAGAGCATTGGACGAGCCGTTCGTCATCGCATGGATTGGGCGTCTCTCATTCTGGTAGACCGACGTTACTGTTCTTCGAACATCCAGAACAAGTTGCCAGCGTGGATTCGGAGTGAAATTGCTGTGTGTGACACATTTGGACAGACGGTGAAGCATCTCAGGGATTTTTATCGAGAGAGAAAACAGAGCATTCCCGACAAGGGTAGAATTCAATAACATGTAAGGAATACTGGTGCAATGTACCTGTGGTGCTACATGGCTCTCGCTAGATAGTTACGGTGGCCCGAGCAGTGGGAGTTGTAATCGCGGCAGCACTTGCTGGCGGCCTTGCGTTGTGAAAGGTCATCAATTCATCGGCGGCCTCTTCTGCGCCTAGGTTACATAATACTATTTCGGCCAGTCCTAAACCGAAAGCCGCGTCCTGCATAACTCGCCTTGAACACCCACACATACACCAATTCTCCCTCTCCCTTTTTTTCGCCTCGCCTTCAAGTCTTATCCTTGACATGCTTTCAAGACGAGCAATCAAGCGATTTCCCTATGTTCTGCGAAGTAGTGCCGGGCGCACTCCTGTTATGGTGGCCCACCGCACCTTAGCAACAGCAGTTCCTCCTTCGCCCAATGACCCGTTCGCCAACGGAACGAACGCATACTACGCCGAGGAAATGTATAGGCATTGGAAACAGGACCCGAGCTCGGTCCATGCTTCGTGGAACGCCTATTTCACGGGCATGGATCATGGACTACCGAGCGCTAAGGCGTTCCAACCCCCTCCTGGTTTAATTGCCCCCCCTGCCGATGGAGCACCAGCTCTTCATGCACTGGGAGGTGCGGAACTGGATGACCATCTCAAGGTGCAACTTTTGGTCCGTGCCTATCAAGTCCGCGGACACCATCTCGCAGAGTTGGATCCTCTTGGCATTCTTGACGCCGACCTCGCTGACGTCCATCCTCCGGAACTGGAGCTCAGTCGGTATGGCTTCACCGAACGTGATCTTGACAAGCAGATTTCTCTTGGACCTGGTATCTTGCCCTACTTTGCCACGGAGGATAGAAAGACAATGTCACTTCGAGATATTATTAAGACATTGAGACGAATTTACTGTGGCGCCATAGGCATTCAATATGTCCATATTCCTGACAAGGAACAGTGCGACTGGATCAGAGAAAGGGTCGAAATCCCTAAACCGTGGAATTATACTCTGGAAGAGAAGCGTATGATTCTCGATCGACTGATTTGGTCCGAGTCGTTCGAAAAATTCATCGCTAGCAAATACCCAAACGAGAAGAGGTTCGGGCTAGAAGGATGTGAGGCACTTATTCCAGGGATGAAGGCTCTCATCGACCGATCCGTCGATCATGGTGTGAAGCATGTCACTATTGGTATGCCTCACCGCGGACGTCTCAATGTTCTGGCGAACGTCATTCGCAAGCCAATCGAAGCTATTCTCAATGAGTTTTCGGGCTCGGGGGCCGACGACTCTCCAGCTGGCGATGTCAAGTATCACCTAGGTGCTAATTACGTCCGACCCACTCCATCCGGAAAGAAGGTGTCCCTCTCGCTCGTCGCCAATCCATCCCACCTTGAAGCCGAAGATCCGGTCGTCCTCGGCAAGACTTTTGCTATTCAGAACCTTGAAGGAGACGAAACGACTCATAATACTGCGATGGGTGTTCTCCTCCATGGAGACGCTGCGTTTGCGGGACAAGGCATTGTCTACGAAACGATGGGGTTCCACAATCTGCCGAACTACGGAACCGGTGGCACTATCCATCTTATCGTTAACAACCAGATCGGTTTCACTACTGATCCGCGTTTCGCTCGCTCGACTCCTTACCCCTCTGACATCGCCAAGTCCATTGACGCACCTATCTTCCATGTGAACGGCGACAACGTCGAGGCTGTCAACTTCGTTTGTCAGCTCGCCGCAGATTATCGCGCCAAGTTCAAGCGCGATGTCGTCATCGACATTGTTTGTTATCGACGTTATGGTCACAACGAAACAGATCAGCCTAGTTTTACTCAACCCCGGATGTACCAGGCTATTGAGAAACAGCCAACCCCATTGACCCAGTACTCGAAGTTCTTGGTTGGGCGCGGTACTTTCACAGAAGCAGACATCGAGGAGCACAAGAAATGGGTGTGGGGAATGTTGGAGAAGGCTGCGGGGGCTGCCAAAGATTACGTCCCTACAAGCAAGGAATGGCTTTCGGCGTCCTGGCAGGGGTTCCCGTCACCCCGTGAGCTTGCGGAAAAAACACTCCCTACCCGTGCCACCGGCTCCGACAAGGAGACGCTCGAGCGGATTGGTAAAGCTATCTCGCAGTGGCCTGCTGGGTTCACCCCCCATCGAAACCTGGCCCGAATTCTTAGTTCGCGCGGGAAGACTGTCGAAGAGGGCCGCAACATTGACTGGTCAACGGCGGAGGCTCTCGCGTTCGGCTCTCTCGCACTCGAGAAGGTCCACGTTCGTGTCTCGGGTCAGGATGTTGAACGAGGTACCTTCTCTCAACGTCACGCTGTGATCCATGACCAGAACAATGAGCAACAATACATTCCGTTCAACAATCTTGGTTCCAATCAGGCGCGATTCGTTGTCTGTAATTCCTCTCTTTCGGAGTACGGTACTCTTGGCTTCGAACTTGGTTATTCGCTTGTGTCTCCCAACTCCCTCACCATCTGGGAAGCTCAGTTTGGCGACTTCGCCAATAATGCGCAATGTATCATTGATCAATTCGTTGCGGCAGGTGAACGAAAATGGTTGCAACGAACCGGCCTTGTCATGAACCTCCCACATGGTTTCGATGGTCAAGGTCCAGAACATTCGAGCGGAAGGATTGAACGCTTCCTCCAATTGTGCGATGATCACCCGCACATCTTCCCCACCCCCGAGAAGATAGAAAGACAGCACCAAGATTGTAACATGCAAGTTGTGTACCCAACGTGCGTCTTACCGATGAAGTATGACTTCTACCACTGACCTTGCTCCTCCAGGACGCCAGCTAACTATGTAGGTCGTAGCGACAAGTTGAACATTACTATTGCTAAACCCCATTTATTTCCATGTTCTCCGTCGGCAGATACATCGTGATTTCCGGAAACCGTTGATTCTTTTCTTCTCGAAATCTTTATTGCGTCATCCGCGAGCACGATCGGATCTCTCGGAGATGATTGGGGACACACACTTCCAGCGCTATATTCCAGAACCTCATACAGAGAATTTGGTCCCACCGGAGCAGATTCGGCGTCACGTTCTTTGCACCGGTCAAGTATATCACGCTCTCTTGCAAGAGCGTGAAGACAAGGGAATCAAAGATGTCGCCATAAGTCGCATAGAGCAATTATCCCCCTTCCCTTACGATCTTATAACGCCACACTTCGACAAATATCCACACGCCGACCTTCTATGGTGCCAGGAGGAACCGCTTAATAATGGAGCATGGACATATGTTGGGCCTCGCATACTCACTGCCGCAAACGAGACGCAATACCATCGGGGAAAATACCCGTATTATGCTGGACGTCAACCAACCAGCTCTGTGGCAACGGGAAGCAAGGTATGATGGTCTTCTTGAAGAGTTTCCCACATTCCACAAAATGACTCATTTCCTCAATCTAGGCTCAACACAAGAAAGAGATCGAAGAATTCCTTGCAGCTGCTTTTGCTGATTGATAGCAGCACAGTTTTTAGTAGTTCATAGAGAAATTTTCTTGTTTCTTACATTAGCTATGTCATACTATTGAGCCCATCTTATAAATCTGTTGTGCAAATATTCTATTAGTGTGGTCCAATGCTGAAATTGGGTGTTGATTTAAGGACATTTTACATTTCATTGATGGAAGCTATGGAAGCTGATATCAAGGTAAAGTACAATATTCATTAAAGAAATTTTGTGTCAGGGGCTGAAAGTCCTGGACCTAGGGGAACCAGGTCTATCAAGGTCAGAATGCTGGTGAGTTAGATCATGGGAATGTTTCAGCTAGTTGGTGCCTTTCCACCATATGATAAGCTGCATCAGCAGATATTTGATTCATACAGCACCATAGACAATTATAGCACATCAAAAATATGTATGTATAATTGTCAATTTAATGAGCCTAGCTACTAATATATAGATAAAAAACTATCTAACAACTTAAGGGGAAAGAAACAGGAACAGAAACTCCTGTGACACTTTATCTACATTAGCAATATAGTACTATCAGCCATTCATAACTTAGAAAAACTATGTGGCTTCTGAAATGCTGGCAGGTTTGTTATTTGAAACTCAGCTTTGGCAGCACAGCCACTCATATGCAGAGTGTAATTTAGTAGACATAGACTTAAAAATGCAGATTGTTATGAACACTTGACCTGGCTATGTGCAAGCACTCAGTGAGAACCATTTATCACAATAAAGAGCAAAGAAAGGAGGAACATCCAAAGCTTAGAACCATGAGAGAACCCAAGGAGCAAATGAATTAGACCAAGGTCCAGCTCTATATAATACATGTAGGTTAAATATGTACAGTAAGTGACTGTGCACATAGACCAGGGAACCAAAAAGAAAATTATGTAAAAATTACCAAGAAAGAAAAAGGTGAGTTGAGACAAAAGACACATGAAATATTCTAGAGCATGATATAATTGTTGATCAATCAAGTCTAGATTCATGACCTGTCTTGTGATAACTTGTAGGGGTTGAATTAGAAGAAAACTGGCTTATCTCTAAAAGTTGAGAGTTTGAGTTTGAATACAAGGAAGAGTAAAATATTAGATTTTTTTCACTGTAAATGTTATAGCCATTTGATATTAATAGCCAAAGCATCAGAAATACAATACAATCAGGTAGACTTTTGGATTACAGTAACTAGCCAAGGCCTAGGAATAATATATGTACAATATCTTAAACAAGCAAGAGTAAAAGTTGACTCTCTTTTTCAGATTGATATCAGCAGATTCTGTGCTAACTCAGAAAGTATTACCAGCTAATATCCTCTATTGGTCCAAAACCAGAAAACTTTTGCCTTACCCCTATCTGGAGACTATGCTGCTCTCTCACAGAGCCAACAGCCAGGACTTGTTGCCAGACTTCAAAGCTATATCATAGGATATCTCTTAATACAAGGAGTAGATCTCAACATACTTAATCTTCTTATCTTTAGAGATATTGCTGAAAATGAAAAGGTGAGAAAGGGGGGTTGTTATGAGCAGGATAATTGTTGCTAGTCACTTTATGATGGTAGGGTATCTAACCTAGGAATAGATCCTAGTGAGGGAGACCTGAGTTGATTTTCTTCTCTAGTAGCAGATGGAGTAGATTCTCAAATCTCTCTCAGATAAAATTCTTTGTTGAAGATAGATAGCCTATCAAAAATAGGGTGTAGGATTTCCTATATTATATGAGATGGCAGGTTATCAATGGAAATAGAAAATCTCTCAAGGAAAAGGAAATCAAGGCATTAGAAGTAGGCAATGTCAGCAGTGGCTTTGATGCTATAGTCATAGAGGAGAGTTTGACTATTGCCAAAATATTGGTATATAGCATTAAAGCTAGTAAAGGTTTGATAAATTATGGCAGCTTCTGCTAAAGTAGGAAAGCAAAGGAAGGTATTATAATATTCAATCAAGAAGATGATAGCAGAGAGTTTGAGGACAGTCCCATAGACAAGTCATCATTGGATAATTGACATAGGTGGGGAGAATATCAGGGATAAAAGCAGAGAAAGACATAGTTTAGTAGCTGTAGTGATATAGGTAGTAGGAGTAGTAATAGAAGAAGCTATGGGTAGTAGCATGTTGAGAGCTGACTTTATACCTAAATCAGAATAAAAATAATTGGAGAGATTTATTGAGAATAAAACTAAAATTAGAAGCTTTTAGCAATAAGGAAGATATCTAATTAGCTTAGAGAGAAAATTCTTTGGGTGTTCTCTTTTATAGGTAAGGAGAATTTTCTTGGTATTCTATAAATTTCCTTTAGTTTCCCAAGTATCTTTCACCAGAGAGTATCTTTTCCATCAGATATAGGATGCAGAATTGTCAGCATTTCTTTGGTCCATGATAGAAGATTGTCTATTTCATCTTATATTTTTCTTCTCTATTAAAAAGATTAGATAGAGAGTTTTAGAAATTGTGCCCATATTCAGATATTTTCTATTAGGTTAATAAGAGAAAAGCATGATATTAAAGAGATAGAGTATTAGCTGCACTTATATGCTATACTATAAAAGATAGGGGTATATTAGATATCTAGAGAAAACCTCTATATGTCACATGACCTATTACTTATTATTTCTAGTCACATATATGATTGGTCATCTTGATCATTGCTTTAGACAGCATTCTACAATACTTACTTATACTTACTGATAGCTTAGTAATTATCTTACCAATGCTAACTGATATGATGACAAAAACTCCATTGTAATGATAAAGCCTATATAGTATCTTATACATCTGTATGATTGCTCACTAATATAATAGAGTAGATATAGTTCTATATATAGTATAAAAAGAGCTCATTCTTTGCTCTTCAATCTCAAGTACAAGAGTATACTAAGGCATAGAGCTAAAAGTTGTAAAGGAACTTGGCATAATTTTCTTGTAAGTTAGACAAGAAGAGGAATCATAAATAAATAATAATAACAGGTAACTATTTTTATATGAAAAGGTAGTTAATGGCAGTCTTAACTATGAGGATTCTATTAAATGTTAGGGCAAATTCAATATATTAATACAATTTGAATTTGCAGGGACCTTGAAAATCTTAAAGGGAGAATTTTTATTAAAATAATTTTTTTAAAGTAATAAACTAATAAATTTAAATTAATAGATTTAATTATTAATAATTTAGATAATAATTTAGATAATAATTTAGATAATAAAGAATAAATAAAATTACCTTAATTTAAAAATTCTAAAATAAAAATATGCTTTTATCTAAGTTAGTGACTTACAAAAGCTATCATAAGCCTTTTCACCTCTCAAGTCAAGTCCTATTAAGAGTAAGTTTTCCTACTCTTAATCTCTGCTATTCCTTGTTGCTAACTGCTATAGAATAGCTAAATCTATTCTATCTTTTCCACTCTATAGATTATGAGTCATATCTAGGCTTATAATCAATCATCTACTTTTGATGTTGTTTCCTATCTGGTGTCAGAACCTTGAGATGGCTTTTAGTCTCTTGTGGATATTTGCCATGTTAATCTTATTCTGGTCAATGGTAACTGGTGATATCTGGGCTGCCTTCAGTAGTGCCATAATCATACTAGCCACAATAATTCTTTATCTCTCTGACTTAACCAGGAATGTTGAGCTGACTTGAGGTTATAAAGTGGGATAGGTGAAACAGGGCTAGCCACTCTATAGCAGCCAGCAACAAGGAATGGCAGGGATAAAAGAGTAGGAGAACTTACTCTTGAGAGGACTTGACTTGAGAGATGGAAAGGGCTTATAATAGCTCTTATAAGTCACTAACTTGGGTGAAAGTAACTTAGAATTGAAGGGCAAAGAATGAGCTCTTTTATACTGTGTACAGGACTATATCTACTATACTGTAGTTGGAAGCACATATGCAGATATATAATATATTGCATAGGCTTTATCATCATGATAGAGTCTTTGTCATCATATCAGTCAGCATTAGCAGATGCTAACTAAGTAATTGGTAAGATAATCACTAATCTATTACTAAGTATTAGTACGTATTGTGGAGTGATGACTAAGCAATGATCAAGATGATCAATTGTACATATATACTAGAAATGAAGAGTGATAGATCATGTGATATCACATTATGTGACCCTATCTAGTATAGTATAGCATATGCATGCAGCTAACACTTCATTTCTTCAATACTCCTCCTTGAGTATCAT
This sequence comes from Chalciporus sphaerocephalus, assembly GCA_038094055.1. Classification (NCBI taxonomy): domain Eukaryota; kingdom Fungi; phylum Basidiomycota; class Agaricomycetes; order Boletales; family Boletaceae; genus Chalciporus; species Chalciporus sphaerocephalus. Next base: position 912,664 of record JBBPTH010000001.1, read on the forward strand.
CTTAAGAATGTAGAAGTCGTCCCAATTGCTTGTGGTTAAGCTTCAATTTCTATTAAGTAAGGTTCTTTGTAAAGATGTTAGCAAGTTGATCTTCAGTGAAGACTTGAAAGACTTTAATCTTATTGGATTCAAGGATAGACTCCTATGTGTAATGGTAATGAAAATCAATATATTTGAGTCATCCTTCTTGAATAGGATTTGTAGACATAAAGATGCTTTTAAGATTGTCAGCACAGATAGAAAGAGATAGAAGATTGATTCCAATCTCTGAGAAGAGATTCCAGATAAACTTCAACTATTTAGTTGTATCTGAGAGAATCATATACTCTACTTCTGTAGAAGATCCTATAACTCTTGATTGATATCTTGATAACCATAATATAATACAGTTTGCCAAAAAGATAATATATCCAGTAGTAGATCACCTTGACTCAATGTTGGTTGCCCAATCTGAATCAGAATATACAAGGATACCACTATTTGGTTTACTATCATCAAACTTGATATGATAGTTGGTAGTTCCTATAAGATAGCAAATAATATATAGTACTTTCTTCAGATGTTTCTATATAGGATTTGTTACACTGTAAGCGTAGCTCCTAGCTTATAGTGTCCACTCGATAGTAGGACAAGGACTAATCAATGAGAGGGGCTTCTTACTCAGTGGGCTGGCACCACTAGAGGAGGTTGCTAAGAACTATGCTTGGATTGCATAGATCTAGCTTAAGTTACATGGTACTCAACAAGGGGTTTAAATACTAGTCCAACGAGGCAGTACTGTAGAGATGGCTGTGGGGAGAGCTATGTAGGGCAGGGGAATACCTATGGTACATAGGTATGTGTAGTAATCTAGGCTGTTCTACATAGGTTAGTTGTACACACTGTTAGCTGTATTGGTATAGGAAGGAAAGGCTATCTGTCATTATAGATATATTGGGAAGATTGGATCAAGAGGAAGAGAGGAAGAGAAGATAGAGCAAGACGAGAATATGAAGTAAGGAAAAGAGAGGGAATAGAATGGAGATTGATTGTAACAGGATTGGTAGAGAATTGTAATATCTTGATTACAGAGAAGGCAATGTCTGGTCTGGTGCTGAGCATAATATAGAGCAATGATCCAATGACTAATTGATACTTGCTATAAAGTTTACATATAGTATGGAAGATTATAATAGTTGTAGATTATAACTAGAGAGAAGTAAAGTATAAGTAGGATTTGCATTCTCAAAACTAAATCTCTTGACCACTTTCTGGGCATAGGCAGATTGGTCAAGAAGTAAGGTTCTTTTCTTACAGTCTCTGATAATTTATAATCCTAGAAACTCTTCAGCTTCTTCTAGATTATGACATTCCCAAGTCTTCATAAACTTCTTCTTGTGTTTGAGAATGAGGAGCCTGTTACTACCCATCAACAATATATCATCAATGTAGATGATTATAATAATAATATTAGATTTGATAATCTTGACATAGATACCAGGATCAGAGAAAGTTCTCTTGTACTCTTGGTCTTTAAGACTCTAATGTAGTACCTTGTTCTCTTATAGGACAGCTTGCTTCAAGCCATAAATGGCTCAATTAAGTTAACAAACTTTCTTCTCTCAACCTTTATCTATGAAGCCTTCAGGCTGATCCATGTAGGTCTCCTTATCAAGTTGTCCATATAAGAAAGTGGTCTTGATATCTAGAGACTCAAGTTCCCAATCTTTGACTATGGCTAGAGCTATGAGAAGTCTAATGGATTCAAATATTATAACAGATGTGAAGCTGTCTTCATAGTCTATTCCAAAGACTTGAGTGAAGCCTTTAGCAATAAATCCTGCTTTCTTGTGGCCATCACTCTTAACAGTAAATACCCATCTTCTTTTGATGGTTTTACAACCTTTGGGAAGATCTACTAGATCCCAGACTTTATGATCTGTGAGTGATTTGATTTTATCCTTCATTGCACTCATTGATTCTGTGTGCTCAGTGTCTGGAAGTCTTGTGATATCCTTGTAGTATTTGAGAATATCTTCTAGGGTTATGGCTGCATTCAGATGGTAATACATCCATTTATCACTGTACATTTGTCTAGAGTCTTCTTCCTCATTTGCTAATTGAGTAGGATAGAATTCTTCTTTCTTTTCTGCATCAAGCATAGAGTTATCTTACTTCTCCTGAATTGGATCTTGGCCAGCTCTAATATCTTTTTTAATTTTGACAGCAGGACAATTGCTATAGGTATTATTAGGCTGGATGTCAAGTTTAGGAATCTGAGCAGAGCATCTGAGCTTTAGAGCTGCAGGTACAGATTTCTATGGTAGAGGTAGAGGTGAGGGCAAGTCGGTAACTCTTCTTGGAGATGTATGAGGAGGTAAAGGAGATAGTGGTTACTAATCATCATTATCATCATCTGGATCATTATTGGGTGAATCTTGAAAGTCTAAGTTAGGAAAATCATCCAGAGAAGAGTCTAGAATCTCATCTGATAAGTCTTTCAGCTTATTAACTTCGGAGTCTTTATCATTATCAGAGTGATATGGAATAGAGGTAAGTTTGTCTTTCCTTTCTCTAGGACAATTGGGGAACTTTGTCTCATCAAATATAGCTATGAAGGATATAAAGATATATTAGTGAGTAGGTGACCAGAAGTAATAGCCTTTGATATCTTTCTCATAATCAACAAAGGTCATCTCTTCAGATTTGGGGGCAAGTTTGCTTGTTCTCTGTTCTTTGAGAATAAAGAGATATGCTTGATATTCAAAGATCTTGAAATAAGAGATATCAGGCTTATCTCCCATGAAAATCTCAATAGAAGTCTTCTATTCATGATAGCACAAGGGTTGATGGTTATAAATGTGCACTAAAGTTTTCATAGTATCTTGCCAGAAGTTGCATGGAAGATAGGCATGGTGACACATGGCTTCTGCTTTCTCAAGGATTATCTGATTAAAGTGTTCTATATGACCATTTTGTTGAAGGAGATAAGGCATAGTCTACTGATGTTCAATTCCTCTGGATGTGAGGAATGACTGAAGCTCTCCAGATATGTATTCTTCCCCTTGATCAGAATGGACAGAGGATAGTTTCTTGCCAGTTTGATTTCAGCCCAGGCAATCAACTCCTTGAAGCATAGGAATATATTTGACTTGTTTCAAATGAAAGCCAGGCATGCAAAAGCAAAGTAATCATCAATGAATATTAAGATATAGTAAGCACAAAATCAAGATTCAAGCAGCATCTCAATTAGATCTGTGTGGATATAATCAAGGATCCTTGGGAATCATTTGTCTGATGGTTCTAGGACCAATTGTTTCAAGTACATGATTATTTGTTAGAAGTGCCATGCAAGTAGTCTCAGCAATAGACATAAAATCGGAGAGACAGTTTGATATGTGGTCTGTTGCACTACTATTCACTAACCAGTGATCTTGATAGAATTCTTGCAATAACTTAGTTCTCACTAGGGCATTGACTCTCAAATAATCATAAAAGTAGTCCTCGAATTCTGCATAATAGTTCTTGTTGTCTACCTAGTCATCATAATCAAGAACTGCAGAGAGATCACCTCTGCTATCACCAACACTGAACCCATGTTTCCAATGACCATCTGTAAACCACCTATCATCACTGTTATAGGACTCTTTATCCCCTTTATCATCCCATTTCCATCAGGATTTCCCTTTCTTAGACTTTGCTTTCTTCTCTCAAGTTTTAGAGGAGAGAGCTAAATTAAAAGGGCTAGTTAGAGGGACCAGCAATATTTATACCATTATTCATCTTCTTATGCCATCTGATAGCAGCAGTGGTGGACATGGCATCTGAATTGGATGATTGAGCATGTAAGGCATGTTCTTCAGTGATCTTAATGTAGTTGATTATGATATTATTAATGACAATAGGGTTTTCTTCGTTGTTTAAACAAAGAGAGGAATAGATGGCATTGACAAAAGAATCTCCCTCTATAGCATTTACCTGTCTCTTACTCTTATCAGGCCTTGACCTCTGTTGCTGAAAAGTGCCAAAGAGAGCCTGATTCCTCTATTGGGAAGAACCTCCTTTTCTCCCCTGGTTACTATCTTGGCTATTATTGCTATGTCCCTTACTATAGCCATCTCTTCCACTGCACTTGTGTTCCTGTTAGGCAGGATACTGCTGCTGGTTGGAGGAGTTCCAGCTATTAGGCTAGGGTAGTCTATGATTAATGACCATAGTTTGATTAATGACAGGAGCAGGAGCAGAAGTAGAAGTGCTAATGTTATTAATGTGAGCAGAGTAGAAAGGTTGAAAATAGGATTATCTAGCAAAACAAACATTTATTTCTGAAATGAGACATGGGAGAATTTTCTCAACCATGAAGTTTGCTTCAGTTGTAGTCTGGAAAATAGTCAAATAAAAGTGGCTGAAATTGGAAGAAAGTTTGGAAAGTAATATCATAATGGCATGGAAGTTATTGGGAAGGTTTAGACCAGTATAGAATATCTAGGCATAGAGCTCAATGAGAGTGTTGATATCCTTGATGATACAATATGAGGAGAGGAGAAGGTTTATGGTCTCATAGAAGAGCCAATACTGGCCTGCAATTCCAGTGATGCCATACAGACCTTCAAGTGCCCGATAGAGTTTTCTGGCAAGAGACAGATGAGTCTCAGTGCCATATATGACATAGTTCTAGGAGACATATATATCCCAAATGTGGAGATCAATGTAAAGGAACATAATCCCATTGGCATACTTGTCAAAAATGTCCTATTTCTGAATATTATCATTCATCATTTGAGCTAAGCAGAGATAAGAGCTGTCAATGAGACCCTAAAGGCTCTGGGTCTCAAAAAAAGAACACATGCCACTGTTCCAGGCATGCCAGTTAATATTGCAAGTGAGAACAGGGATATTCTTGGTGATTTGGGAATCAAGCTTGAAATCAAGGATAGTAGAAGGTAGAGCAGTCATAGTAGGAGTTCTTCAGATAGTGCAAGAATATCTATCAAATCAAAGGTGTTAGTGAAGTTAAAGGGAGTTTGATTAGCCAATGAGAAAATGGATGAAAGAGATTTGTCATTAGATAAGTCATTTGGCATCTCTGAGTCATCTTCTCCCAGATATTCATCAACTTCTGAGGTTTCTTTGTGGGAATGATCTGATTCATCTCCATGGGAATTATTCAAGATATCTTCATTAGAATCTCCTTGTTCTTCTATGGGTATATCTGCGACTTCTTGTTGACTTTCTTTGGAATTTTTAGTGAGAATCTGGAGTAAGTGTTATTGCTCAAGCTTATAATATCATTGTGGCATTGGATATACAGTGATCTCTTCTAATATAGTAAACATAATGTTCTTGAAATAGTATTCATTGAACACTATAGAACCTTTTAAGTCTACTGTTCACTGGTCACAGATAAAAGTAGGGAAATAGTCCAAAGAAATTATCAGAGAGTACAAAAAAATCAATCCAAGATAAAAAGTGTCTATCTCATTTATAGTCCATAGCATAAGGTTCACCAAGATAGTGAGGCATTGGCCATACTCCACAGAAAATGTCCTATATCATATTATCAAGCAACTTGAGCAGGAGAGGAAACTCCTTCGAGAGGAAACTCCTTCACCTACTGCAGTTTCTTTATCAGCCCTTTGCCTTGGACACTCATAGGGTCCAGGCTGAGAAGGTCCAGGACTTTTGTAATGAGCTTCTTGAGCTCTTGCTGTTACAAACGGTACACTTCTTACCTTTCTTATCCTACACTTTTTCCTACTTGTCTATGATTTCACTTGACTCACTCTTACTTTTGGACTTAGTCGAATATCTTGTACAATAAGTCACATGACTTAATCACGTGATGCGGACTACTCGACCCCAAGCTCGAGAACCTCATCGAAGAGTCTAGGAAGATTTACAATCTCTACAATCTAGATCAACCAGTCTCCAAGCTCCCCGAGTCAGTTGACTGGGCTCCACTAGGCCCTTGCTTCTAATCGGCCACCTTTGAACCAGTTCCCGTTTTCTCAATCCAAAGTAGGATCAGGTTCCTAATACATTACTTCCAAAATGCTCACTCTCGACTCTACCAGATCAGCATCAGGCTTTATCTCGACAATTTCTCCGGGCAACGCCAGAGGAGATTCTTGGGCAAGAAATTCACAGTAACCTTCGCCCAGCACCAACCAGTAATCTACAGACAAGGAATCAGACTAGAGAGAAAAAGAAGAAGCGTAAAGTATCTAGAAAGGACAGTACCTATAAAAATAGTACTCCTTGCCATTGCCTCCCTCACACTGCAACTAGAATTAGACTACTTGTACCTCTTCTATCTCCTCATAGAGGCCTACCTACTCTTAGGCCACAAAGCAGTCTCAGGAGACCTTAATAGTTCCTGTGAAATAGATTACTCCATCTTTGAAATCCAACAAGCAGTTTCAGAACAAGAAGTAGAACAGGAGTCAGAAGAAGAAAGAAAAGAAGGACTTGAACAGGAAGAAGAAGAAGAACCTATTCCAGTTAGAATTAGACCTTCTACTCCATTTAATCAAACAGAAATTTTCCCTCCTCATTCTCAAAGAGAAGAATCAGAAGTGTCAGAACCAGCTTACTTCCCTGCTCCACAAAATTTACCCTGCTTAAACCAATTTTTCATTTACGATATCTCTACTACTGATTGCGTCGCACCATCTCCTTACCAAAGAAGTAATCCACTTGACAAACTACCTGGTCTTGAATCATCTACAGAAGATTAGCACACTGGATTGTGTAAACAGACATAGTAAACTCACAAAAGACAAAAAACAATGTTTCCAATCTCATATCTCAAAGCTTGCTCAATGTAAACTCTCAAACTCCTATCCAAAGAATTCCCCATATTCTCGATTACTTAAACAAGCCAGAGAACTCTCATGAAAAAATAAATAAACATGTCGCTTACTCCAGACATCAGCAACCTCATTGACACGCTCAACGCGCTAACCCTAGAACAATAAGCTGCTAATATGGAAAGAAAGAAAGATATCACAAAGAAAATTGCTGACCCAGGCTATTGGGATAGAAGTTGGCTCTCTTTCTGCTTATGGTGGCTTCAAACCAAATTATGGGCTGCACAACAAACATGGGACATGAATTAACTCTGTACTGTGGCAATTCTCTCATGGATGAATGAAAAAGCATCTAGATTCACACTTCTAACATTAGAAGCATGTGAAAGAGATTCCATGACACAAGTAAGAGTACCTCCTGCCAATAAAGGAGATGCAGCATGGCTAACCTTAGCCAAACTAGAGGACAAAGTCTGAAACTTCTTTCAGATAGAAGTTCTTGCACATGAAAGTTTGAAGAAGCTAGAAGCTCTCAAACAAGGGACTATGGACATCAATTCATTCACACAGCTCTTTACTATTCTTTTCCAAGAATCAGGAATCTCAGAAGAACACGGTATAACTATACTAAGAAAGGCAGTTGATTTCTGAGTCTATCAACAACAAGCCCTAAACATGAGATGCTCTAATACCATACAAGAACTCTTAAATAACTATGTGAATATTGGAAAAGAATATGAATGGATGAAATTAGAAAGGTCTACAGGAAACCCTTTCTGTCCCTATTCTGGAATTACGTCTTATCAGAATACCTCTAGGCCGCTATCTCAACCAAGGTTTACTGAATATGGAATACAACCAGGTCAAGGTGCACCCATGGACATTGGTGCTGTAAACAGGCCCTCCTTGACAGGCAAATGCTATAATTGTCTTGGATCTCATCTCGCCCGCAATTACAAACAACCCTCTACACGCTATTGAGGCTATGGCTGGTCACGAGGTGAACACAAGAACAATTACAGAAACAATAAAGGAAAGAGCATACGCCAAGCTCGAATCTTGAATTCAGACCCTAAAGAATCTCATGATTCACATCTGGAATTTGATAAGATAAAGGCTTCCTTTCTTGAAACAGAGGAAGAAGGCAAGGGAAAAGCTAAAGTGGTCTAGATAAACTGAGTGTCCAGATCACCAAAGCTAACAAGAAACAATCTAGCAATAGTCTAATGGGGTCTCATTCAAGTGAGCTTGGCCGGGACTTGAAACTGGTGCTTAATTCCGTTAAAACAATAGACAATGAAATCCCAGAACAACTTTGCATTTGTGGAAACAACTCTAAAGATATCACCCTATCTATCAGCATAGCTCCCGTTGATAGCAAACAGTTCATATCCACAGAAGCCCTGCTAGACTCAGGTGTCAACACAATCTTTGTAGACAAATCTTGAGCTGAAATGTGCAAACTACCACTTTTACCTCTTTGACATCATCTACCAGTGTACAATGTTGACAGAACTAGAAATTCCACAGGAGACATCACACACTATGCAGAAATAATTATTGACTACCAGAGACATCACAAAAAGACAATAGCTGAAGTAACCAATCTTGGAAAGAATTAGGTTATTCTAGGATATATATGTTATTTTGGTGATGTTGCATCTCTGCCTATTTGATACACTTAACTTCATTTCATACCTACAGAGCGATCTAGCCATTACCAAGACTTCTAACTAGGCTAGATCGACTTCCCACCTTTACTTTGCCTATTCCCCCACTTACAGGACTTGTCTAGCTTCATTCCTTCGTCCTACACATGCAAGGTATTGCCTTTGACATTTGTTTCATACTTGACAGCTGGCACTTGTCTCAGAGTGAGAGCTGATACTTGTTTCATCTTTTTATAGTTGAAACATGCTTCACCTTTTAATAGCTAAAACATGTTTCACTCTTTGACAGCTGTGGCTTGCTAGTTGACAGCTTGTTTACTAGTCTTTGTTTAGAGTACTCAAACACCCAGAGTCCGCTCTCTGAGAACCCTTGGTTACTCACAGTGGACTCTAGGTGTGTAGGCTCATTGTACTTCGTTCAATTCACTCGGTTACTCACAGTGGACTCTAGTCTACACTCTTGTGAAGCTCAGTACCACTCTTTGAGTGGTTATTTCGCTCTCAGAGGCACTTTGTGCTTAACAATATATCGCTAAAGAACCATAATCTAGAAATAGACTGGTCACAAGGCAAAGTTCTCATGATGTGCTATCTATGGACTTGTCAAAATCTTCAACAGAAATCTTCATTCTCATGTCAAATAGAAGAAAATAAACATATGGCACTTAATCATGTGTACACTCTCAAGAAAGAAACTCTAGCTAAGGACAAACTACCCAAGAAAACTCCGGAAGAGCTTGTTCCCCGTGCCTATCACAAGTTTATTCACCTTTTCAAGAAGAAAGAATCCAAGCATATGCCCACACGTAAACCATAGGATCATGCTACAGATCTCAAAGAAACCTTCATGCCAAAGAAAGGCCGATTAATTCCTTTGTCACTACAAGAACAAGAAGAAGTCAGCGTGTTCATTGATGATCAACTCCACAAGAGATATATTTACCGCTCTATATTCCCACAAACCTTCCTTGTATTCTTTGTTCCAAAGAAAGATGGAAAAAAATGCATGGTACAGAACTATAGATATCTCAATAAACACATAGTGAAAAACAATTACCCACTACCTCTGATATCCCAATTGGTCGATAAGCTAAAAGGAGCTAAATTATTTATCAAAATAGATCTCAGATGGGGTTACAATAATATCTGAATCAAAGAAGGCAATGAATGGAAAGCTACTTTCATTTGCCACCGAGGATCTTTCGAACTATTAGTTATGTATTTTGATCTCTGCAACTCCCCAGCAACCTTCCAAACAATGATGAACGAACTATTTGTGGATATGGAAGATGCTGTAGTTGTTTATATTGACGACATCTTGATCTTTATAAAGACAGATGACATAAAGGAATATGGCAAAATAGTTCTCAAAGTTCTCTCATGCCTAGAAGAAAACGACTTATTTGTCAAACCAGAAAAATACCATTTCCATATCAAAGAAGTTGAATTTCTTGGTATGATAATAACTCCGGAAGGCATCAAAATGGATAATGATAAAGTCAAGGCAATTACCGAATGGCCAATCCTGACCACAGTCTGAGAAGTTAGAAGCTTCTTAGGACTAGCCAACTTCTATCTCCACTTTATTCAAGATTACGCGCAAGTCGCATGACCCTTGAATGATCTTACCAAGAAAGACACCCCTTTTTCTTGAAAAGAACCACAACAAGAAGCATTTGATATGCTAAAAAGAAAGTTCACTACCGCTCCTATTCTTGCTTTTTCAGACAATGACAAGAAGTTTTGCTTAGAAACTGATGCATCTAATTTTGCAACTGATGCTATTCTATCTATAGAACAAAATGGCAAATGGCATCCTATTGCATTCTCATCACACTCAATGTCCTTAGAAGAATGTAATTACCCAATTGCAGACAAGGAAATACTAAGCGTTATCCGAAGTCTAGAACAATGGAGACATTATCTAGAAGGTGCAAAATAGGAATTTGAAATTTGGAATGACCATGCAAACCTTCAATGGTTTATGCAACGGCAAGATCTAAACAGACGACAAGCCAGATGATCTCAGTACCTCTCTCGTTTCAATTTCAAATGGATCCATAAAGCTGGAACACAAATGGGAAAAGCTGATGCTCTCTCTCGAAGAGAAGATCACACAATAGGGATAGAAGAGGACAATAAGCAAGTCTTAGTCATTCCTCCAGAACAAATAGCCACCACATCAGTGCACATAGCCACAGATAATGACGATATTCTAGAAAAGTTAAACAAAGCAACATAGAAGATTCTCGAAACAGAAGCCATCAAGCTTTGTAAGCAACATGGCATCTGCATGGAAAAAGATGAACTTCTTTATGACAAGAAAAACCGGACCTTCATGCCGAATGATCAAGATCTTTGCATGGAAATCATATATCTACATCACAATACTCCTGTAGCTGGATATCCAGGAATAGATCGAACCCTAGAACTGCTACAGCATAGCTATACTTGGCCTGGAATGCCCACACTTGTCAAAGATTACGTATCTCATTATGATAGATGTGCACATTTCTGTTAAGCACAAAGTGCCTCTGAGAGCGAAATAACCACTCAAGGAGTGGTACTGAGCTTCACAAGAGTGTAGACTAGAGTCCACTGTGAGTAACCAAGTGAATTGAACGAAGTACAATGAGCCTACACACCTAGAGTCCACTGTGAGTAACCAAGGGTTCTCAGAGAGCAGACTCTGGGTGTTTGAGTACTCTAAACAAAGACTAGTAAACAAGCTGTCAACTAGCAAGCCACAGCTGTCAAAGAGTGAAACATGTTTTAGCTATTAAAAGATGAAGCATGTTTCAACTATAAAAAGATGAAACAAGTATCAGCTGTCACTCTGAGACAAGTGCCAGCGGTCAAGTATGAAACAAATGTCAAAGGCAATACCTTGTATGTGTAGGACGAAGGAATGAAGCTAGACAAGTCCTGTAAGTGGGGGAATAGGCAAAGTAAAGGTGGGGAGTCGATCTAGCCTAGTTAGAAGTCTTGGTAATGGCTAGATCGCTCAGTAGATATGAAATGAAGTTAAGTATAGCAAATGGGTAGAGATGCAACATCACCAAAATAACAATTTCAAAGGCATCAACACTGCATCTGCTGGAAAGTTACTACCATTGGAAATTCTAGATCTCCCATGGGAACATATTAGTGTAGATTTCATGACAGATTTCCCTGAATCAAATGGATTTGACTCAATCCTAGTGGTTGTTGATTGATTCTCCAAAGAAGTCGAATTCATCCCCTATACTAAATCTGTCAATGCCCTACAAACAGCTAGACTGTGCCTCACACATGTATGGAAGCATCATGGACTTCCAAAATCAATAGTCTCGGACCGAGTGTTAAGCACAAAGTGCCTCTGAGAGCGAAATAACCACTCAAGGAGTGGTACTGAGCTTCACAAGAGTGTAGACTAGAGTCCACTGTGAGTAACCAAGTGAATTGAACGAAGTACAATGAGCCTACACACCTAGAGTCCACTGTGAGTAACCAAGGGTTCTCAGAGAGCAGACTCTGGGTGTTTGAGTACTCTAAACAAAGACTAGTAAACAAGCTGTCAACTAGCAAGCCACAGCTGTCAAAGAGTGAAACATGTTTTAGCTATTAAAAGATGAAGCATGTTTCAACTATAAAAAGATGAAACAAGTATCAGCTGTCACTCTGAGACAAGTGCCAGCGGTCAAGTATGAAACAAATGTCAAAGGCAATACCTTGTATATGTAGGACGAAGGAATGAAGCTAGACAAGTCCTGTAAGTGGGGGAATAAGCAAAGTAAAGATGGGGAGTCGATCTAGCCTAGTTAGAAGTCTTGGTAATGGCTAGATCGCTCTGTAGGTATGAAATGAAGTTAAGTGTATCAAATAGGCAGAGATGCAACATCACCAAAATAACACTCCCCCCTGATTGTGCATCTCTTCACAACTAACTCCCCCCGAATGCAGCAAGTCCTAATGGACTGCTAAGGCGCTCCACCTTGACCCTAGGCAATGCCTTGGTCAGTAGGTCAGCAGGCATGTCCGCAGTTGGCACAAACTCAGGAGAGATAATCTCCCTATGCACAACATCTCGCAACCAGAACCAGCGTCGGTCCAAATGCTTCATGCGCCCATGATGCTCTGGATTCCGTGCTACCTGGATGGCTGACTGGTTGTCTATCTGAAGGACAGAGGGCAAGCTAGCTGAGAAGCCTAACTCAAGCATTAGCTTGCGCAACCAGATAATCTCCTTACCAGCTTCAACTGCAGCGATGTACTCAGCTTCTGTGGTAGACAGGGCAACGACTGGCTGCAGCTTGGACATCCAGGAGACCGCCCCAGTGCCCATCTTGATAACAAAAGCACCAGTTGATCGACCAGTATCAATGCAACCACCTAGATCTGCGTCCGAGTAGGAAGTGAAGAGCTCGGTAGTTTCAGGCGAAGGGGAATAGGTGAGGGCAAAGTCTTTAGTGCCTTGGATGTAGCGAAAGAGGTGCTTAACTGCGTTCCAATGGGCTACACCTGGATTGCCACTAAAGCGAGCGAGGACACTGACAGAGTAGGCAATATCTGGTCTAGTGCAGGTAGCAAGGTACTGTAGTGAGCCAATAGCACCTAGGTAGTCGACTGAGCGCATGAAATCGAGGTCTTCTGGCGTCTGAGGGCACTGGGAGCGAGAGAGACGAGCTCCTGGATCCATGGGGGTGGTCACTGGCTTGCAGCTGGACATCCCAAAGCGTTCGAGCATGTCTAGGCAGTACTGGCGCTGAGACGGCGATAGGGAGTGCTTGGATCGATCCCTGTCTATCTTGATCCCCAGAAGCTGAGTAGTAGCACCTAGATCGCGCAGTTTGAAGTGGCCCTTGAGCGATTCAATGGCCTGCTCAATAGCCTCTAAGGACTTTGAAGCAAAGGTCATATCATCCACAAAGACAGGGAGAATTATGCGGACATCACCTCGAGAGTAGACATAGATAGATGCGTCTGAATAGGACTGAGTCCAGCCTAGTGACTCAAGTACAGATCGCAATTTGCGATTCCAGCAATTACCTCCTTGCTTAGTGCCATACAAGGCCTTATCTAGCAAGCAAACTAGCTTTTTGGGGTCGCCTTCTGCAAATCCCTCTGGCTGCTTCATGTAGACCTCACAGTCCATGTCACCATTCAAGTAGGCATTAGAAATGTCTACTGAACAAAGATGCATATCATGAAGGGCAGCCAGGGCAAGCACAATCCTAACAGTGGGCAAACGCACTGTAGGGGCAAATATCTCGAGGTAATCAAAGCTGGTTATACCGCCCAGCTCTGTGCAAACCCATATGTGATCTATAGAGCAATCCCGGCATTAGCTTGATTTTAAACACCACTTTGAGCCTATGAGACCTTGCGATCAGCAGGTCTGTACTATAGGCAAAGTCTTGATTGCTCTTATCGGCAACTAGCTCGTCTGAAACTCTTGAGATCTTAACTCTGCGTGAACGATGCGTTAGCCTTAACGAAAATAAGTGTTCGGCTCGGCGGAAGTGCTCGAAGAAGCCTTCTTGGCATCCTCAGAGTCACTCAAGTCCGAGACAATGTCTCCTTCTCTATGCCTTGAGGACCCAGGCTTCGCCGCTCCTCGGAGGTTTCTGCGCTGCAAGGCCAGTGCGGCCATCTCGGGTGGATGCAGGGTGGAGCAGGAGCCACTGGTGCAGGTAGAGCATCAGGAGCAGCTAACAAATGATTAGCAGGCGGAGCAGGCTCAGGATCATGATCCAGATTACCAGGAGCGACCACTACTGGAGCAGGCTCGACTGGAATCACAGCAGGCACAACTGGCGCTGCTGGTGGATCTATCTCCCCCCCAGGATGCTGAGCCTGCTCAAACTCCGGCTCATCCTCGTCAGAGAGCACAGGAGGGCGATAACCAGCATTAGCAGGTAGCTCAGGAGGAGGATTAGGCGCACCAGAGTCATGGGAGGGTCTCTTGGAGGCTAGGAAATGGCGTTCGTCAAAATCAGCGCGCTCGGAGATAATGCAGCGCTTGGTGGCGAGGTTATAGAACTTCCATCCCTTGTAGCCCTGTGGGTAGCCAATAAATACACACTTCTCATAATGAGAACCAAGTGCAGGACGCTTATCCTTCTGCACATGCACATAGGCAGTGCAGCCCCAGACCCTCAGGTGCGATACATCAGGCTTGTGGCCATGCCAGAGCTCGTATGGCGTCTTCTCTACTGCATTAGAGGGGCATCTGTTCCAGACATGGACCAGAGCAGCTAAGGCCTCGCCCAGAAGGAGTGGGATAGCCCAGATTCGTCGAGCATCGCTGTAATTCGCTCAGAGAGCACTCGATTGGCGCGTTCGGCGACTCCATTCTGCTGGGGGCGATTTCTGACAGTGTGCTGGCGCTCTATACCACAATCAGTAGTATAGTCAAGCATAGCTCGACTCATATACTCCCCACCCTTGTCGTCCCTCAAGGTCTTGATTTTGCGCTCGGACTGGTTCTCAGCATAAGCCTTGAACTGCTTGAATGCCTCAAACACATCAGACTTGGCCTTGATAGGGATCACAAAGCGAAAGCGAGTGTAGTCGTCGATGAAGGTGACCCAATAGCGATAGCCAGAGAAGGTTCTGTAGGGTACCTGGTGTACATCAGAGTGTACAAGCTCGAGGGGACGAGAAGCGCACCAGTCAGAGCTCGGAAAGGGATTGGCGTGCATCTTGCCAGCCAGGCATGGCTCACAGATGGGGTCGGGCAAGGACTTGGACTCGAGCTTGAGACCAGTGACTAGGTCGCGTTCTACAAGGGATTTAACACCAGCAAGGTGGTGGTGGGCGAGTCTGTGATGCCAGAGAGCAAGATCGAGTGGTAGAGTCGTAGCTGGATGTGCAAATTCACTAATAGGCTCAGTAGTGCCATCTAGGAATGCAGCATTGTTGTTGTTAATGCTTGCAACGAAGAGTGTAGGTCCAGGAGGGCGAGAGAAGGTCATACGAGTGGCATTGATATTGACAACAAAGCCTGAGTGTCGAGTAAGATAAAGCACAGAGAGGAGATTGTTGCGAAGCTCTGGGACATGTAGGACACGAGAGAACTCGACCGCCCTAGTCTTCTTTCCGTCTATCAGAGGATGGAATACCACAGAGCCTATACCAGCTGAGTAGATGATAGTAGAGTCAGCTAGCTTAATTGGCACGCGTTTGGGAGTATAGTTGCGAAGCCAGTGGCGATGAGGAGTCATATGAGATGTGGCACCTGAGTCTGCATTCCAATCAACAGCAGCATCGACTGGAGACAAGGAGAGGGGATTGGATGGGGCAGTAGAACGAAGATTTGCATTTCTAGCTTGCTCGACTACGTCTTGAGCAGCAGGGCTAGCAGTAGCTTGAGCCTGGTTCCCTTTCTTAGTCCTATTAGTGCGCTTTGACAACTTGTGGGAGTCCCTAGCTTGTTGCATAGCATAGCACTTGTGAATACAGTGGCAAGGCTTATCACAGAACTCGCATGGGGTAGCAGGGCTACAAGCGCAGGGGCTGGGATTGGTGGCAGACATGGGTAGATGGAGGAATGGGAGCGATAGGCTCGACCAGAAAGGTAGATTGGGATGGGGGAAAGTGTAGGAAAAGCGTAGGTGATGAGTTAGGATAAGAAAGAGCCAAGATATGCGCACTATGGGCTGTAATTGCTCTTCTACCAACGACCCAGCGATGCCTGTAGCTTCTCACAATCTCCAGAGGCTTCAAGATGCGCGAAAAGGCGATAGGCAGCGTTATGAAGGTGTAGGACGATGGCTTAATGCGCAGGAAGCAGCAGAAAGGCGAGATATGAGGATATGAGGGGGTTACTGATCAAGTGCTGATAAGGACTGATATGATGGGCGAAAAATTGTGCTGAGGATGGGAATGGGGGTTTTCAAGGTCGTAGAATCGAATGGTAAAGTCGATGGGGAGCGATCTTGAATGGGTGGAGCGCTAGAGCGCAGGGCTCATAACCTGTTAAGCACAAAGTGCCTCTGAGAGCGAAATAACCACTTAGGAAGTGGTACTGAGCTTCACAAGAGTGTAGACTAGAGTCCACTGTGAGTAACCAAGTGAATTGGACGAAGTACAATGAGCCTACACACCTAGAGTCCACTGTGAGTAACCAAGGGTTCTCAGAAAGCGGACTCTGGGTATTTGAGTACTCTAAACTAGCACAGCTTCAAGCTGTCAATATGTGAAACATGTATCAGCTATCAATAGATAAAACAAGAGACAGCTATCAGAATGTGAAACAAGGGATAGCTGTCATAGTGAAACAAGGGCAGCTGTCATAGTGAAACAAGGGGCAGCTATCACAGTGAAACAAGTGTTAGCTGCCAAACTCCGAAACAAGTGTCAAGGCAATGCCTTGCTTGTGTAGGACAAAGGAATGAAGCTAAGTTAGTAGTGTAAGTGGAGGGTATAGGCAAAGTAAAGGTGTAGAGTCATCTAGCCTGGTTAGAAGTCTTGGTAATGGCTAGATCGCTCTGTAGGTATGAAATCAAAGTAAGTGTAGCAAATAGGTAGAGATGCAACATCACCAAAATAACACTCCCCCCTGATTGTGCATCTCTCCACTCCTAGCTCCCCCCAAGTGCAGCAAGTCCTAGTAGACTGCTAAGGCGCTCAACCTTCACCCTAGGCAATGCCTTGGTAAGTAGGTCAGCAGGCATGTCCGCAGTTGGCACAAACTCAGGAGATATAATCTCCCTGTGTACAACATCTCGCAACCAGAACCAGCGTCGGTCCAAATGCTTCATGCGCCCATGATGCTCTGGATTCCGCGCGACCTGGATTGCAGACTGGTTGTCTATCTGGAGGATAGATGGCAAGGTTGCTGAGAACCCCAGCTCATGCAACAACTTGCGCAACCAGACAATCTCCTTACCAGCTTCAACTGCAGCGATATACTCAGCTTCTGTGGTAGACAGGGCAACGACCGGCTGCAGCTTGGACATCCAGAAGACGGCCCCAGTGCCCATCTTGATGATAAAAGCCCCAGTAGATCGACCAGTGTCAATACAACCACCTAGATCTGCATCCGAGTAGGAGGTGAAGAGCTCAGTGTTGTCAGGCATAGGGGAATAGGTGAGGGCGAGGTCTTTAGTGCCTTGGATGTAGCGAAAGAGGTGCTTAACTGCATTCCAGTGGGCTACACCAGGATTCCCACTAAAGCGAGCAAGGACACTGACAGAGTAGGCAATGTCTGGCCTAGTGCAAGTAGCAAGATACTGTAGTGAGCCAATAGCACCTAGGTAGTCGACTGAGCGCATGAAATCAAGGTCTTCGGGCGTCTGGGGGCACTGGGAGCGAGAGAGACGAGCTCCTGGATCCATGGGGGTAGTCACAGGCTTGCAGCTGGCCATACCAAAGCGCTCGAGCATGTCTAGGCAGTACTGGCGCTGGGACAGTGATAGGGAGCGCTTGGACCGGTCCCTGTCTATCTTGATACCAAGAAGCTGAGTAGTAGCACCTAGATCGCGCAGTTTGAAGTGGCCCTTGAGCGATTCAATGGCCTGCTCAATAGCCTCTAGAGACTTTGAAGCAAAGGTCATATCATCCACAAAGACAGGTAGAATTATGCGGACATCACCTCGAGAGTAGACATAGATAGATGCATCTGCATAGGACTGAGTCCAGCCTAGTGACTCGAGTGCAGATCGCAATTTGCGATTCCAGCGATTACCCCCTTGCTTAGTGCCATACAAGGCCTTGTCAAGCAAGCACACAAGCTTCTTGGGGTCGCCTTCTGCAAATCCCTCTGGCTGCTCCATGTAGACCTCACAGTCCATGTTACCATTCAAGTAGGCATTAGAAATATCTACTGAGCGGAGATGCATATCATGAAGAGCAGCCAGGGCGAGCACTATCCTAACAGTGGGCAAGCGCACTGTAGGAGCAAATATCTCGAGGTAGTCAAAGCCAGGGCGTTGGTTATACCCCTTGGCTACGAGCCTAGCCTTGTAGCGGTCTATAGAACCATCAGCATTGCGCTTGATTTTAAACACCCACTTTGAGCCTATGACCTTGCGATCAGCAGGTCTGTCCACTATAGACCAAGTGCCATTGCTCTTATGGGCAGCTAGCTCGTCTAGAGCTGCTTGATGCCATTGCTCTGCATCAGAACGATGCATTGCCTGCAAATAAGTGTTAGGCTCAACTGAAGTGCTCGAAGAAACCTTGTAGGCATCCTCAGAGTCCTCAGAGTCCGAGACAATGTCTCCTTCTACCTGCGCAGGACTGAGCTTCCACCACTCTCGAGGAGGGTTTCTGCGCCTAGCAGGTAGTCTGGCACCAATACCAATTGGACTCTGGGGTGGAGCAGGAGCCACTGGTGCAGGTAGAGCATCAGGAGCAGCTAACAAATGATTAGCAGGCGGAGCAGGCTCAGGATCATGATCCAGATTACCAGGAGCGACCACTACTGGAGCAGGCTCGACTGGAGTCACAGCAGGCACAACTGGCGCTGCTGGTGGATCTATCTCCCCCCCAGGATGCTGAGCCTGCTCAAACTCCGGCTCATCCTCGTCAGAGAGCACAGGAGGGCGATAACCAGCATTAGCAGGTAGCTCAGGAGGAGGATTAGGCGCACCAGAGTCATGGGAGGGTCTCTTGGAGGCTAGGAAATGGCGTTCGTCAAAATCAGCGCGCTCGGAGATAATGCAGCGCTTGGTGGCGAGGTTATAGAACTTCCATCCCTTGTAGCCCTGTGGGTAGCCAATAAATACACACTTCTCATAATGAGAACCAAGTGCAGGACGCTTATCCTTCTGCACATGCACATAGGCAGTGCAGCCCCAGACCCTCAGGTGCGATACATCAGGCTTGTGGCCATGCCAGAGCTCGTATGGCGTCTTCTCTACTGCATTAGAGGGGCATCTGTTCCAGACATGGACCAGAGCAGCTAAGGCCTCGCCCCAGAAGGAGTGGGATAGCCCAGATTCGTCGAGCATCGCTGTAATTCGCTCAGAGAGCACTCGATTGGCGCGTTCGGCGACTCCATTCTGCTGGGGGCGATTTCTGACAGTGTGCTGGCGCTCTATACCACAATCAGTAGTATAGTCAAGCATAGCTCGACTCATATACTCCCCACCCTTGTCGTCCCTCAAGGTCTTGATTTTGCGCTCAGACTGGTTCTCAGCATAAGCCTTGAACTGCTTGAATGCCTCAAACACATCAGACTTGGCCTTGATAGGGATCACAAAGCGAAAACGAGTGTAGTCGTCGATGAAGGTGACCCAATAGCGATAGCCAGAGAAGGTTCTGTAGGGTACCTGGTGTACATCAGAGTGTACAAGCTCGAGGGGACGAGAAGCGCGCCAGTCAGAGCTCGGAAAGGGATTGGCGTGCATCTTGCCAGCCAGGCATGGCTCACAGATGGGGTCGGGCAAGGACTTTGACTCGAGCTTGAGACCAGTGACTAGGTCGCGTTCTACAAGGGATTTAACACCAGCAAGGTGGTGGTGGGCGAGTCTGCGATGCCAGAGAGCAAGATCGAGCGGTAGAGTCGTAGCTGGATGTGCAAATTCACTAATAGGCTCAGTAGTGCCATCTAGGAATGCAGCATTGTTGTTGTTAATGCTTGCAACGAAGAGTGTAGGTCCAGGAGGGCGAGAGAAGGTCATACGAGTGGCATTGATATTGACAACAAAGCCTGAGTGTCGAGTAAGATAAAGCACAGAGAGGAGATTGTTGCGAAGCTCTGGGACATGTAGGACACGAGAGAACTCGACCGCCCTAGTCTTCTTTCCGTCTATCAGAGGATGGAATACCACAGAGCCTATACCAGCTGAGTAGATGATAGTAGAGTCAGCTAGCTTAATTGGCACGCGTTTGGGAGTATAGTTGCGAAGCCAGTGGCGATGAGGAGTCATATGAGATGTGGCACCTGAGTCTGCATTCCAATCAACAGCAGCATCGACTGGAGACAAGGAGAGGGGATTGGATGGGGCAGTAGAACGAAGATTTGCATTTCTAGCTTGCTCGACTACGTCTTGAGCAGCAGGGCTAGCAGTAGCTTGAGCCTGGTTCCCTTTCTTAGTCCTATTAGTGCGCTTTGACAACTTGTGGGAGTCCCTAGCTTGTTGCATAGCATAGCACTTGTGAATACAGTGGCAAGGCTTATCACAGAACTCGCATGGGGTAGCAGGGCTACAAGCGCAGGGGCTGGGATTGGTGGCAGACATGGGTAGATGGAGGAATGGGAGCGATAGGCTCGACCAGAAAGGTAGATTGGGATGGGGGAAAGTGTAGGAAAAGCGTAGGTGATGAGTTAGGATAAGAAAGAGCCAAGATATGCGCACTATGGGCTGTAATTGCTCTTCTACCAACGACCCAGCGATGCCTGTAGCTTCTCACAATCTCCAGAGGCTTCAAGATGCGCGAAAAGGCGATAGGCAGCGTTATGAAGGTGTAGGACGATGGCTTAATGCGCAGGAAGCAGCAGAAAGGCGAGATATGAGGATATGAGGGGGTTACTGATCAAGTGCTGATAAGGACTGATATGATGGGCGAAAAATTGTGCTGAGGATGGGAATGGGGGTTTTCAAGGTCGTAGAATCGAATGGTAAAGTCGATGGGGAGCGATCTTGAATGGGTGGAGCGCTAGAGCGCAGGGCTCATAACCTGTTAAGCACAAAGTGCCTCTGAGAGCGAAATAACCACTTAGGAAGTGGTACTGAGCTTCACAAGAGTGTAGACTAGAGTCCACTGTGAGTAACCAAGTGAATTGGACGAAGTACAATGAGCCTACACACCTAGAGTCCACTGTGAGTAACCAAGGGTTCTCAGAAAGCGGACTCTGGGTATTTGAGTACTCTAAACTAGCACAGCTTCAAGCTGTCAATATGTGAAACATGTATCAGCTATCAATAGATAAAACAAGAGACAGCTATCAGAATGTGAAACAAGGGATAGCTGTCATAGTGAAACAAGGGCAGCTGTCATAGTGAAACAAGGGGCAGCTATCACAGTGAAACAAGTGTTACCTGCCAAACTCCGAAACAAGTGTCAAGGCAATGCCTTGCTTGTGTAGGACAAAGGAATGAAGCTAAGTTAGTAGTGTAAGTGGAGGGTATAGGCAAAGTAAAGGTGTAGAGTTGATCTAGCCTGGTTAGAAGTCTTGGTAATGGCTAGATCGCTCTGTAGGTATGAAATCAAAGTAAGTGTAGCAAATAGGTAGAGATGCAACATCACCAAAATAACACTCCCCCCTGATTGTGCATCTCTCCACTCCTAGCTCCCCCCAAGTGCAGCAAGTCCTAGTAGACTGCTAAGGCGCTCAACCTTCACCCTAGGCAATGCCTTGGTAAGTAGGTCAGCAGGCATGTCCGCAGTTGGCACAAACTCAGGAGATATAATCTCCCTGTGTACAACATCTCGCAACCAGAACCAGCGTCGGTCCAAATGCTTCATGCGCCCATGATGCTCTGGATTCCGCGCGACCTGGATTGCAGACTGGTTGTCTATCTGGAGGATAGATGGCAAGGTTGCTGAGAACCCCAGCTCATGCAACAACTTGCGCAACCAGACAATCTCCTTACCAGCTTCAACTGCAGCGATATACTCAGCTTCTGTGGTAGACAGGGCAACGACCGGCTGCAGCTTGGACATCCAGAAGACGGCCCCAGTGCCCATCTTGATGATAAAAGCCCAGTAGATCGACCAGTGTCAATACAACCACCTAGATCTGCATCCGAGTAGGAGGTGAAGAGCTCAGTGTTGTCAGGCAAGGGGAATAGGTGAGGGCGAGGTCTTTAGTGCCTTGGATGTAGCGAAAGAGGTGCTTAACTGCATTCCAGTGGGCTACACCAGGATTCCCACTAAAGCGAGCAAGGACACTGACAGAGTAGGCAATGTCTGGCCTAGTGCAAGTAGCAAGATACTGTAGTGAGCCAATAGCACCTAGGTAGTCGACTGAGCGCATGAAATCAAGGTCTTCGGGCGTCTGGGGGCACTGGGAGCGAGAGAGACGAGCTCCTGGATCCATGGGGGTAGTCACAGGCTTGCAGCTGGCCATACCAAAGCGCTCGAGCATGTCTAGGCAGTACTGGCGCTGGGACAGTGATAGGGAGCGCTTGGACCGGTCCCTGTCTATCTTGATACCAAGAAGCTGAGTAGTAGCACCTAGATCGCGCAGTTTGAAGTGGCCCTTGAGCGATTCAATGGCCTGCTCAATAGCCTCTAGAGACTTTGAAGCAAAGGTCATATCATCCACAAAGACAGGTAGAATTATGCGGACATCACCTCGAGAGTAGACATAGATAGATGCATCTGCATAGGACTGAGTCCAGCCTAGTGACTCGAGTACAGATCGCAATTTGCGATTCCAGCGATTACCCCCTTGCTTAGTGCCATACAAGGCCTTGTCAAGCAAGCACACAAGCTTCTTGGGGTCGCCTTCTGCAAATCCCTCTGGCTGCTCCATGTAGACCTCACAGTCCATGTCACCATTCAAGTAGGCATTAGAAATATCTACTGAGCGGAGATGCATATCATGAAGAGCAGCCAGGGCGAGCACTATCCTAACAGTGGGCAAGCGCACTGTAGGAGCAAATATCTCGAGGTAGTCAAAGCCAGGGCGTTGGTTATACCCCTTGGCTACGAGCCTAGCCTTGTAGCGGTCTATAGAACCATCAGCATTGCGCTTGATTTTAAACACCCACTTTGAGCCTATGACCTTGCGATCAGCAGGTCTGTCCACTATAGACCAAGTGCCATTGCTCTTGTGGGCAGCTAGCTCGTCTAGAGCTGCTTGATGCCATTGCTCTGCATCAGAACGACGCATTGCCTGCAAATAAGTGTTAGGCTCAACTGAAGTGCTCGAAGAAACCTTGTAGGCATCCTCAGAGTCCTCAGAGTCCGAGACAATGTCTCCTTCTACCTGCGCAGGACTAAGCTTCCACCACTCTCGAGGAGGGTTTCTGCGCCTGGCAGGTAGTCTGGCACCAATACCAATTGGACTCTCAGGTGGAGCAGGAGCTACAGGTGCAGGTAAAGCATCAGGAGCAGCTAACAACTGATTAGCAGGCGGAGCAGGCTCAGGATCATGACCCAGATCACCAGGAGCAACCACTGCTGGAGCAGGCTCGACTGGGATCACAGCAGGCACAACTGGCGCTGCTGGTGGATCAATCTCCCCCCCAGGATACTGAGCCTGCTCAAACTCCGGCTCATCCTCATCAGAGGGCACAGGAGGGTGATAACCAGCATTAGCAGGCGGCTCAGGAGGAGGATTAGGCGCACCAGAGTCAAGGGAAGGCCTTTTAGACGCAAGGAAATGGCGTTCGTCAAAGTCAGCGCGCTCAGAGATGATACAGCGCTTGGTGGCGAGGTTGTAGAACTTCCATCCCTTGTAGCCCTGTGGATAGCCAATAAATACACACTTCTCATAGTGAGAACCAAGTGCAGGACGCTTATCCTTCTGCACATGCACATAGGCAGTGCAGCCCCAGACCCTAAGGTGCGATACATCAGGCTTGTGGCCATGCCACAGCTCGTATGGCTTCTCTACTGCATCAGAGGGGCATCTGTTCCAGACATGGGACCAGAGCAGCTAAGGCCTCGCCCCAGAAGGAGTGGGATAGCCCAGACTCGTCGAGCATAGCTGTAATGCGCTCAGAGAGCACTCGGTTGGCGTGCTCGGCAACTCCATTTTGCTGGGGGCGATTCCTGACAGATGCTGGCGCTCTATACCACAATCAGTAGTATAGTCAAGCATAGCTCGACTCATATACTCCCCACCCTTGTCGTCCCTCAAGGTCTTGATTTTGCGCTCGGACTGGTTCTCAGCATAAGCCTTGAACTGCTTGAACGCCTCAAAGACATCAGACTTGGCCTTGATAGGGATCACAAAGCGAAAACGAGAGTAGTCGTCAATGAAGGTGACCCAGTAGCGATAGCCAGAGAAGGTTCTGTAGGGTACCTGGTGTACATCAGAGTGTACAAGCTCGAGGGGTCGAGAGGCGCGCCATTCTGAGCTAGGGAAGGGATTGGCATGCATCTTACCAGCCAGGCATGGCTCACAAATGGGGTCAGGCAGGGACTTGGACTCGAGCTTGAGACCAGTGACTAGGTCATGTTCAACAAGGGATTTAACACCAGCAAGGTGGTGGTGGGCGAGTCTGCGATGCCAGAGAGCAAGGTCAAGCGGTAGAGTCGTCGCTGGGTGTGCAAATTCACTAATAGACTCAGTAGTGCCATCTAGGAATGCAGCATTGTTGTCATTGATGCTCGCAACAAAGAGTGGTGGTCCAGGAGGGCGAGAGAAGGTCATATGAGTAGCATTGATATGGACGACGAAGCTAGAATGGCGAGTAAGGTAGAGCACAGAGAGGAGGTTGTTGCAAAGGTCTGGGACATGTAGGACACGAGTAAACTTGACCGCTCTAGCCCTCTTTCCCTCAATCACAGGATGGAATACCACAGACCCTACACCAGCTGAATAGATGACAGTAGAGTCAGCTAGCTTGATTGGCACGCGTTTGGGGGTATAGTTGCGAAGCCAGTGGCGATGGGGGGTCATATGAGAAGTGGCGCCTGAGTCTGCATTCCAATCGACATCAGCATCGACTGGAGATAAGGAGAGGGGATGGGAGAGGGTATTGGAACGAAGACTTGCATTTCCGGCATGCTCAACGATGTCCTGGGTAGCAGGGCTTGCTGCCTGCGCCTGGTTCGCCTTCTTGCTCTTGTTAGAACGCTTGGACGACTTGTGGGAGTCCCTGGCTCGGTGCATAGAGAAGCACTTGTGAATACAGTGGCCAGGCTTATCACAGAACTCGCATGGGGTAGTAGGGCTACAAGCGCAGGAGCTAGGCATGGTGGCAAGGGCAGAGTCAGGAGCAGCGTCCGAGTGAGCAGCTGGGCGAGGGCGACGATTGATGTCCTCGGCCTGGAAGGCAGCCTTGACAGTAGCCTTGTCAAGGGTTGAGAGGAGCGAAAGGGACGAGGTGAAATGGGCATAGTCCTTGCCTAAGGCCCTAATCATTGCTAGACAGGCTAACTCCTCGTCCAGCTTGGTCAAATCAAAGTCAGGAGGGCGCAGTTGCTGAATCTGGGCCATACCCTGCTCAACTCGGGCAGATATGTCCATTAGGGACTCCTCTGGACGCTTCCTAATGCTGAAAAACTCGTCGTAGGCCACAAAGCGAGTGCCAGGCTTCTGTTGGAGGTAGATAGCCTTAAGGGCAGCCCAGGCAGCGGCAGGATCGTCCTCGTGCGCTCGGATATGCACCCTCTGGCTAGGGAGGACACTGAGCATAAGCTCGCCTGCAGCTCTGTCCTGTTTGGCATCCCACTTCGTGGCAGCATCGTCGTCGTCGTCAGAGTCTGCTGGACGGGTCTCTGTGCCATTGACAATGCGCCAGAGCCCTTTGGAGCGAAGGAGGGCCTTCATCTCCTCGGACCAGGTAGAGTAGTTGGTGCCATTGAGAGGCTGGATGCGAAGGTGGGACTCGGAGCGAGGCAGGGCGTCGGACATGGATAAAATGGGGGAATGGGAGCGAGAGGCTCGACCAGGAAGGTAGATTAGGATAGTGGGGATAGTGGAAAGTGTAGGAAAAGCGCAGGTGATGAGTTAAGATAAGAAAGAGCCAAGATATGCGCACTATGGGCTATATTGCTCTTCTACCAATGACCCAGCGATGCTGATTGCTCCTCACGATCTCCAGAGGCTTTAGAATGCACGAAAAGGCGATAGGGCACGATTTGGAGACGTAGGACAAGAGCTTGATGCGCAGGAAGCAGCAGAAAGGCGAGATATGAGGATATGAGGGGGTTACTGATCAAGTGCTGATAAGGACTGATCTGACGGGCGAAAAATTGTGCTGCGGATAGGAATGGGGGTTTTCAAGGTCGGGGAATCGAATGATAATGTCGATGGGACGCGATCTTGAATGGATAAAGCGCTAGAGCGCAGGGCTCATAACCTGTTAAGCACAAAGTGCCTCTGAGAGCGAAATAACCACTTAGGAAGTGGTACTGAGCTTCACAAGAGTGTAGACTAGAGTCCACTGTGAGTAACCTAGTGAATTGGACGAAGTACAATGAGCCTACACACCTAGAGTCCACTGTGAGTAACCAAGGGTTCTCAGAAAGCGGACTCTGGGTATTTGAGTACTCTAAACTAGCACAGCTTCAAGCTGTCAATATGTGAAACATGTATCAGCTATCAATAGATAAAACAAGAGACAGCTATCAGAATGTGAAACAAGAGATAGCTGTCATAGTGAAACGAGGGCAGCTGTCAGAGTGAAATAAGGGGCAGCTATCACAGTGAAACAAGTGTTAGCTGCCAAACTCCGAAACAAGTGTCAAGGCAATGCCTTGCTGGTGTAGGACAAAGGAATGAAGCTAAGTTAGTAGTGTAAGTGGAGGGTATAGGCAAAGTAAAGGTGTAGAGTCGATCTAGCCTGGTTAGAAGTCTTGATAATGGCTAGATCGCTCTGTAGGTATGAAATCAAAGTAAGTGTAGCAAATAGGTAGAGATGCAACATCACCAAAATAACAGCTAGGGACTCCCACAAGTTGTCAAAGCGCACTAATAGGACTAAGAAAGGGAACCAGGCTCAAGCTACTGCTAGCCCTGCTGCTCAAGACGTAGTCGAGCAAGCTAGAAATGCAAATCTTCGTTCTACTGCCCCATCCAATCCCCTCTCCTTGTCTCCAGTCGATGCTGCTGTTGATTGGAATGCAGACTCAGGTGCCACATCTCATATGACTCCTCATCGCCACTGGCTTCGCAACTATACTCCCAAACGCGTGCCAATTAAGCTAGCTGACTCTACTATCATCTACTCAGCTGGTATAGGCTCTGTGGTATTCCATCCTCTGATAGACGGAAAGAAGACTAGGGCGGTCGAGTTCTCTCGTGTCCTACATGTCCCAGAGCTTCGCAACAATCTCCTCTCTGTGCTTTATCTTACTCGACACTCAGGCTTTGTTGTCAATATCAATGCCACTCGTATGACCTTCTCTCGCCCTCCTGGACCTACACTCTTCGTTGCAAGCATTAACAACAACAATGCTGCATTCCTAGATGGCACTACTGAGCCTATTAGTGAATTTGCACATCCAGCTACGACTCTACCGCTCGATCTTGCTCTCTGGCATCGCAGACTCGCCCACCACCACCTTGCTGGTGTTAAATCCCTTGTAGAACGCGACCTAGTCACTGGTCTCAAGCTCGAGTCCAAGTCCTTGCCCGACCCCATCTGTGAGCCATGCCTGGCTGGCAAGATGCACGCCAATCCCTTTCCGAGCTCTGACTGGCGCGCTTCTCGTCCCCTCGAGCTTGTACACTCTGATGTACACCAGGTACCCTACAGAACCTTCTCTGGCTATCGCTATTGGGTCACCTTCATCGACGACTACACTCGCTTTCGCTTTGTGATCCCTATCAAGGCCAAGTCTGATGTGTTTGAGGCATTCAAGCAGTTCAAGGCTTATGCTGAGAACCAGTCCGAGCGCAAAATCAAGACCTTGAGGGACGACAAGGGTGGGGAGTACATGAGTCGAGCTATGCTTGACTATACTACTGATTGTGGTATAGAGCGCCAGCACACAGTCAGGAATCGCCCCCAGCAAAATGGAGTTGCCGAGTGCGCCAACCGAGTGCTCTCTGAGCGCATTACAGCTATGCTCGACGAGTCTGGGCTATCCCACTCCTTCTGGGGCGAGGCCTTAGCTGCTCTGGTCCATGTCTGGAACAGATGCCCCTCTGATGCAGTAGAGAAGACGCCATACGAGCTGTGGCATGGCCACAAGCCTGATGTATCGCACCTTAGGGTCTGGGGCTGCACTGCCTATGTGCATGTGCAGAAGGATAAGCGTCCTGCACTTGGTTCTCACTATGAGAAGTGTGTATTTATTGGCTATCCACAGGGCTACAAGGGATGGAAGTTCTACAACCTCGCCACCAAGCGCTGTATCATCTCTGAGCGCGCTGACTTTGAGAACGCTATTTCCTAGCCTCTAAAAGGCCTTCCCTTGACTCTGGTGCACCTAATCCTCCTCCTGAGCTACCTGCTAATGCTGGTTATCGCCCTCCTGTGCTCTCTGACGAGGATGAGCCGGAGTTTGAGCAGGCTCAGCATCCTGGGGGGGAGATAGATCCACCAGCAGCGCCAGTTGTGCCTGCTGTGATTCCAGTCGAGCCTGCTCCAGTAGTGGTCGCTCCTGGTAATCTGGATCATGATCCTGAGCCTGCTCCGCCTGCTAATCATTTGTTAGCTGCTCCTGATGCTCTACCTGCACCTGTAGCTCCTGCTCCACCTGAGAGCCCAATTGGTATTGGTGCCAGACTACCTGCCAGGCGCAGAAACCCTCCTCGAGAGTGGTGGAAGCTTAGTCCTGCGCAGGTAGAAGGAGACATTGTCTCGGACTCTGAGGATGAGGAGGATGCCTACAAGGTTTCTTCGATCACTTCAGTTGAGCCTAACACTTATTTGCAGGCAATGCGTCGTTCTGATGCAGAGCAATGGCATCAAGCAGCTCTAGACGAGCTAGCTGCCCACAAGAGCAATGGCACTTGGTCTATAGTGGACAGACCTGCTGATCGCAAGGTTATAGGCTCAAAGTGGGTGTTTAAAATCAAGCGCAATGCTGATGGTTCTATAGACCGCTATAAGGCTAGGCTCGTAGCCAAGGGGTATAACCAACGCCCTGGCTTTGACTACCTCGAGATATTTGCTCCTACAGTGCGCTTACCCACTGTTAGGATAGTGCTCGCCCTGGCTGCTCTTCATGATATGCATCTCCATTCAGTAGACATCTCTAATGCCTACTTGAATGGTGACATGGACTGTGAGGTCTACATGGAGCAGCCAGAGGGATTTGCAGAAGGCGACCCCAAGAAGCTTGTGTGCTTGCTTGACAAGGCCTTGTATGGCACTAAGCAAGGGGGTAATCGCTGGAATCGCAAATTGCGATCTGTACTCGAGTCACTAGGCTGGACTCAGTCCTATGCAGATGCATCTATCTATGTCTACTCTCGAGGTGATGTCCGCATAATTCTACCTGTCTTTGTGGATGATATGACCTTTGCTTCAAAGTCTCTAGAGGCTATTGAGCAGGCCATTGAATCGCTCAAGGGCCACTTCAAACTGCGCGATCTAGGTGCTACTACTCAGCTTCTTGGTATCAAGATAGACAGGGACCGGTCCAAGTGCTCCCTATCACTGTCCCAGCACCAGTACTGCCTAGACATGCTTGAGCGCTTTGGTATGGCCAGCTGCAAGCCTGTGACTACCCCCATGGATCCAGGAGCTCGTCTCTCTCGCTCCCAGTGCCCCCAGACGCCCGAAGACCTTGATTTCATGCGCTCAGTCGACTACCTAGGTGCTATTGGCTCACTACAGTATCTTGCTACTTGCACTAGGCCAGACATTGCCTACTCTGTCAGTGTCCTTGCTCGCTTTAGTGGGAATCCTGGTGTAGCCCACTGGAATGCAGTTAAGCACCTCTTTCGCTACATCCAAGGCACTAAAGACTTCGCCCTCACCTATTCCCCTTCGCCTGACAATACTGAGCTCTTCACCTCCTACTCGGACGCAGATCTAGGTGGTTGCATTGACACTGGTCGATCTACTGGCGCTTTTATCATCAAAATGGGCACTGGGGCCGTCTCCTGGATGTCCAAGCTGCAGCCGGTCGTTGCCCTGTCTACCACAGAAGCTGAGTACATCGCTGCAGTTGAAGCTGGTAAGGAGATTGTCTGGTTGCGCAAGTTGTTGCATGAGCTGGGGTTCTCAGCAACCTTGCCATCTATCCTCCAGATAGACAACCAGTCTGCAATCCAGGTCGCGCGGAATCCAGAGCATCATGGGCGCATGAAGCATTTGGACCGACGCTGGTTCTGGTTGCGAGATGTTGTACACAGGGAGATTATATCTCCTGAGTTTGTGCCAACTGCGGACATGCCTGCTGACCTACTTACCAAGGCATTGCCTAGGGTGAAGGTTGAGCGCCTTAGCGGTCTACTAGGACTTGCTGCACTTGGGGGGAGCTAGGAGTGGAGAGATGCACAATCAGGGGGGAGTGTTATTTTGGTGATGTTGCATCTCTACCTATTTGCTACACTTACTTTGATTTCATACCTACAGAGCGATCTAGCCATTATCAAGACTTCTAACCAGGCTAGATCGACTCTACACCTTTACTTTGCCTATACCCTCCACTTACACTACTAACTTAGCTTCATTCCTTCGTCCTACACAAGCAAGGCATTGCCTTGACACTTGTTTCGGAGTTTGGCAGCTAACACTTGTTTCACTGTGATAGCTGCCCCTTGTTTCACTATGACAGCTGCCCTTGTTTCACTATGACAGCTATCCCTTGTTTCACATTCTGATAGCTGTCTCTTGTTTTATCTATTGATAGCTGATACATGTTTCACATATTGACAGCTTGAAGCTGTGCTAGTTTAGAGTACTCAAATACCCAGAGTCCGCTTTCTGAGAACCCTTGGTTACTCACAGTGGACTCTAGGTGTGTAGGCTCATTGTACTTCGTCCAATTCACTTGGTTACTCACAGTGGACTCTAGTCTACACTTTTGCAAAGCTCAGCACCACTTCCTAAGTGGTTATTTCACTCTAGAGGCACTTTGTACTTAACACTTTATGGGACATAATTATGCTGAAGATCTCTAGAAGGCACTTAAGAAATAATATGAGACTCTTACTATTTCCTTAGTCTATAGTATCTTCACAGAGATACTTAATTTACAATTCTCCAAGAACAATCATTTGGCTGCTATCTTTTCACAACTTAACAATCTCTTTCTGCATCTCTGCAAAATGGACCATAATATCTCTGATAATGTCTAGCTTATCCTGGTACTCTCCAAACTATCAATGAAACACTCAAAAGTCCTAAGACAATCAGGTGCTACTCAAACTTAGGAGAGGAGGACTGGAATAGGACAGTTGGACTTTAGAGGAAAGACCAAGTGAACTAAACTAGAGGATGTCTAGCTTAGCCCTTGGGATTTATATACTCATAGGTTTGTATGTACATGTTTGGTCCTTATCTACTTATAATAGAAGTACCCATAACCCTAGAAGATAAGAGATAAGAGAAACATATGCCATTGATAGAGCAGAGATGAGAAGCATAGCCTTTGTGATACATGAGGTATAAGAATAGAAGAAAAGTAAAGAAGCAAGGCTGTGGCATACCCATACAGAAATGAAGAACATGAGAAAAAGAAGAAAAGAGGAAACAAGAATAAATGTGGGAAGGCACATATTCAATATAACTAAAAGGGGAAATGACAGGAGATTTAGATCAGGAAAAGAAAGGAAAAACAACCAAGTCCATTGATTGTTCTTGTGGAGGTAATAAACTATAACACTACCCCCTCTCTATAGGTTAACTTCCAGGCAACTAAAAGGTTCATCCGAATGTTCAGTGATATTTTTGGAACATTTCTCAAAGAGATAAGCAAAGTCTTTCTTGTCAATGGATAGGGCCTGAGGTGCTGCTGGGTTTTTAAGGTGGAATTCTCTCACACTTTCTTTTGTGTTTGAGAGGTTAGCCTTTGGTTCCCATGTATGGTCTGTTTCATCATAGCCATTCCAGTGTACAAGATATTCAAGTTTATGTTGCCATAAATGGCTGTCTACAATGTAGTCAACTTCCTAGTCATTATCTCTGTCTTCCCTTATGTTTACTGGCCCTGGCCGTGATACAGGTTGCCCTTTTAGGGTCTCATGATAGGGTTTAATGCAGTCAACGTTGACTGTGGGATGAATCTTTATGCTGCAAGGAAGTTTTAATTTTACTATGTTTGGTCCTGCCAAACCAATGATTTCATAAGGTCCGAGCTATCGCTCAGACAGTTTTTTGGAGGTGCGTGTCAGGTGCAGATTTTCTGTAGAGAGCCAGACTTGCTGGCCAGTTTGGTATTCCGGCGTAGCTGAGCGGTATTTGTCAGCCTGCGCTTTCATTTTTTCTTTTTTTAACATCTTCGATAGTCTGAGCCATTATTGTGGTAAATGAATCAGCCGCTGGGGCCTCAGTGGGGACTTTTGGAGGTTCAACCCCCATTCTTGGCTTGTATGAGCAAGTGACTGTGAACGGAGTCTTTTTCATTATAGCGTGGGTTTTATTGTTTATGGAAAACTGGGCAATGGCTAGCCAATCAGCCAATTTATCTTGGTTTTTAAAGCAGAATATCCTCAAGAATTTTTCTACTTCTTTATTTATGATTTCTGACTATCTATCAGTCTACAGGTGAAACACTGTGCTAAGCTTGATATCAATACCAAGGGCATTGTTGATTTCGTGAGCAACCTTTGCTGTGAATTGCAGACTGTGGTCTAATATAAGCATCTTAGGTAGGCCATGGTGCTTCCAGATATGGAAAAGGAAGAGATAAGCAGTGTTGAGTGCCAAGATTTCTTTAGTACAAGGCACCAACTCAACTTCCTTCAAGAATCGGTCAATGACTGTCAGTATTACCATATAACCATTGGAAAGGGGGAGGTCCATGATGAAATCTGCAGTGATATCTTGCCAGAGCCCCTCAGAGGTGGAAAGAGATTGTAATAGACCCCTAGGTGCCTAATTCGAGCTTTTGAATCTCTGACACATGTTGTATCTAGCAACATAGTCTTTAACATAAGTGGCAAGTCCAGGCCACATGTAGTTATGCCAAATTAATTCAAGCATCTTTTTGTAACCAGGGTGACCAGCACTTGACATGTCATAATGTAAGTGGACTACATCTAGCCACAGTAAAGGTTTATCTAGAACATAGAGCCAGTTCTCAGGGTCGTAGAGATAGCTGTCACATTTTTTGACATATCTCTATTTGTACAACTTTTGTACATCTTTTTTGTGTACTTTACACCATGTAAAAATATTTTTTATTTTATTTGTACCCCTTTATCATTCAAAACGACTGTGCGAATATTCTCCAGAGAGATAACAAGAACTCCTTTGTTGTCATTTTCTATGCCAATCTGGTGGTCTTCTCAACGTGAGAGAGCATCGGCTTTTCCTATGAAAGCTTCAGGCTTGTGTATCCAAACCATGTTGAACCTAGACAGGTATTGCACCCATCATGCTTGTCTCCAGTTGAGATCCTGTCTGGTCATGAACCATTGCAAATTTGCATGGTCATTCCAAATTTCAAATTGGTATCTAGCACCTTCTAAATAATGATACCATTGCTCCAGTGCCTGAATGACTGAGAGCATCTCCTTGTCGGCAATAGGATAGTTGTGTTTCTGTGGGGTCATAGAGTGGGAAAAATAGGCAATTGGGTGCTATTTGTCATTCTTGAGAACCAAGAGCATGGCACTAGTTGCATAATCTAATATATCTGATTCTACATGGAATTGATAGTCTAGATCAGAGAAGGCTAGAATAGGAGTGGTGGTGAAATATTGCTTAAGCGTGTCAAATGCTGATTGGCATGCATTTGTCCATTCAAAAGGTTGGTCTTTTTTGGTTAAATCATTTAGCAGACGTACAATCTGTGTGTAGTCCTTGATGAACCTTCAATAGAAATTTACTAAGCCTAAGAAGCTCCATACTCCTTTCACGTTTTTTGGTTCTGGCCATTCCAGTATAGCTAAAACCTTGCTCTGATCCATCTTTATTCTATCTTTCCCTATGATCATTCCAAGAAAGTCCATCTCATTAATGTGGAAAGCCCATTTTTCTGGTTTAATGAATAAATCATGTTTTTGTAACATGCAAAGAACTTTGAGAACAATCTTGTTATGCTCGGCTTGGTTTTCTATTTTTGTGAAGATTATAAGATTGTCTATATGTACAACAACCACATCATCTATGTCTATGAAGATCTCATTTATCATTGCTTGGAAGGTGGCGGGGGAGTTATATAAGCCAAAGTACATTACTTTTGGCTCATAGGATCCTCTGAAGCATATGAAAGCAGCTTTCCACTTATCGCCTTCTTTGATCCTTATATTACTGTACCCCCATCTTAGATCCATTTTTGTAAACATTTTTGCTCCTTTGAGCTTATTAACTAGCTGGCCAATCAATGGCAGTGGGTAATTGTTTTTGACCATGTGTTCATTTAGATAATGGTAGTCCTGTACCATCTGTTTATGCCTATCTTTCTTTGGAATGAAAAATACTGGTGACATTTGTTCTAATTTAGAAGGAACAATATAACCCTTTCTGAGTTGGTCATCTATAAAGTCTGACACTTTCTTTTGTTTGTCATCCAATAATAGTATAATTCTTCCTTTTCTGGGTTTAAACATATCCTTCAGTTCTATAGTGTAATCTCATGATTTTCATAAGGGCATCTGCTCTAATTCTCCTTTTGAGAAAACTTTCAGGAACTTATAATACTCCTTTGGTACCATTTCCTTAATGGTCTTTTCTTTTTCTTTTGGAACTGTGTCCAGCACGTGGATAATGGCATAGGCAGTATACTAGGAATCTCTTTTGTAGTGATCCGGGTCCTCTATATGAAGGTTTTCCTTTTCTTGGAGTAAGGCATATGAGTTTGGATATCTTGTTATCTTTACTGTGCCCTTCTGCTAGTTAATTTCCAGATTGTGGTGTCTTAGCCATGAGAAACCTAGGATAAAGGTATTCTTGCCCAAATCCATTACTTCTGCTGAGACCAATTTCCTGTGTCCTATATAGTCAATTATTAATTCTGTGGAGTAAGTGATAGATCTGGCAGAATTTTGTGTTCCATCCATATTATAGACAGAGATATTATGGTGAAGTTTTTGTAAAGGAATGTGGTGATCTTTTGCCTATTAGCAATCGATAAAAATAGCATTTGCTCTCAAGTCTAGGAGAGCATTAAGAGGAGTAAATGTTTGACCTTCTTTAGGCCATATTGAGATTCTTAAATTGATCTCTCTATCCATCACATTTGATCGGATGAGAGATCCCTCTGGGATTTCATTTTAGGGGGAGGAGAAAGAGGAATTAAGCACCAGATTAATATCCTGGCCGAGCTCACTAGGAGGCCCCTCTGACATGGTGAGGTAAGTAGAATTATTTTTGTAATTTTCATCCATGACATCCACAGGATTTTCTATACTAAGGGAAGAAAATCGGAAACCTCTCATATACCCAGGATTGTATGAAGAGTTATTCATTTTTTTGAGGGGAGACCCTTATAGTCTCAGAACCAGGCCTGAGCTTCTTCAAATGACATGTCTTATATCGCCCTTGGCAGATCAGAGCCTTCCTTTTGCCTTCCCTTGCCCATTGCAGAGGTACTTGCTTATGTGGGTTTAATGTCATTACTGGATATTTCCTTTGTGCTCATGGCATGAATTTATTTTGACCACTTCTTGCAGTCTTTTCTGTGGGAACCTCTGAGGAGTTTGCACTCTAAGTATTGTATCTGGGGTTTCTTGCAATCTTTTATAAAATGATCCCCTTGGCAATCATAGCATTTGCTGTGGGGCACCTTTGTGTTGACTGCATCAACATCCAAGTATTGGGGTCCCTTGTTGTGGCACACTGCACTATTCCTTTGGTGATAAAGCCAAGCAGTTGCTTTCTGTTGGCAAGTTTTCTTAGTTCCACTATAAATCCATCATAGTCATCATAGTATCCTTTCTCTATGATAATTTTTTTGACAAGCTCCTGATCAGCATTCTGTTTGAGAAGCTCAATGTGTCTGGCATCATCCCAGTTGTCGAGGGCATGATATGTTTCAAATTTAGTGAGGAATGTTTCTATCCTCAATGATCCTTGTTTCAGACTGGTTATCATTTTCTAGTGATATTCTTGTTTGTTGGATGACTGGAACTGATCTATAATCATTTTTTCAAATTCTGGCCATGTCCACTGGTCTCCATTGAGAATCTTTGACATGATTGCCCATGAGAAATCACCGGCATCTCTGCCTTTCATTTGGCTGAGGACAGCCTTGATACCTTCTATTCCTCTGAGCAAGACATAATTTTCTTTGTACTATGCACATACCCATATCCATCATTCTTCAAATTTCTTTCTCTTTGACCCATTGTAGTTGCCGGAATTTGCTACAATCTTTGATATTTTTACCGGACCAGCCGGTGGCAGTGCAGTGCTTGTGGACCCTGATGGTCTAGGTTGGGCAGAGAGAGATACAATTTCTTGTTCTAGGCAAAGGTTTTTCCTTGCCAATGCTTGTATTGTGTCTGCCTACTACTCTAGGAATAATCTTAGTTGTATTCCTAAGGCAGAGGCTTGTGGATTTGCTGTGTCTAGTGCCATTGTGCTGAGGATTGCAGCCAAATTGTGTAGAAGAGAAGTAGATATTTATTATTCTATTTAAAATTTATAGTAGGGGGAGGGTTTAGTGGAGTCTCATGGCCTGAGACTTATTCTAGTGATTGCTTCATCAGGTCTCAGGTCTCCTATGACCGGTCTCCTAATCTTAGCCCTAAACTATGCCAGCTTCTTTACCGTGCACTTCTTTTTCTTAGGTGGCTCCTCTGGCACCACTGACTCTTCTCTTTCTCTCTTTACTATCCTAATCCTATCTCTGAATTCTTCTGGACCTCTTCTGAAGTCAAATGTAGCATACCCTTGGTACACTAATGAGGACTCCTTCTCTGATGACCCACGTTTCTCTGTGGATGCTAATGGATCATGGAGTGCGGGAGAGGGTACGCATTTGCACAGTTGAGGAGTGTGGTCATTAGGGTTGATTTTTTCTTCAATTCTCCCTGAATCAGTTTCTATCTCCAAGAGCTGGTCTAGCTCATTCTCTCGGGGAAGGTCTATGTCCAGTGTCCTATCTAGCAGGAGGGCTTGGGCTACACTTAGATAGATGTCGTGGTAGGTTGCCTTCTTATCTTCTAAGTCTTTACCAAAGTAGAATTGCTCTGGCTATAAGGCGTCAAAGACTCTGAGGGTGTGGGAGAATAGTGAGAGAAGTCTTGCAGAAACTTCTTCACCCACTGAGACCTGAGTAACTTCTGCATCAGCATCTGACTCTTCAGTCTTAACTATTGTAGGGATGGCTTGTGTCCCACTGATGCTACGTAAGGGTAATCTAATTGGATGCCCTGCACTGAGTTACTAGTAGCTCTATAAAAGCCCTAGAGAGTGGCATGAAAAGTAGGGAAGTACACTACTGAAGCTTTGTTAATGGAGGTACTACTTCTTAGAGGGTTTTGACATGCACTTGAGGTCAGTTTACAAGCAGTGTCGATGAGTAGCAGGTGATGGGAGAGGAGTTTAGTTCAAGTGAAACACTTGAAAGTCCTAAGACAATCAGGTACTACTCAAACTTAGGAGAGGAGGACTGAAATAGGATGGTTGGACTTTGGAGGAAAGACCAAGTGAACTAAATTGGAGGATGTCTAGCTTAGCCCTTGGGATTTATATACTCATAGGTTTGTATGTACATGTTTGGTCCTTATCTACTTATAATAGAAGTACCCATAACCCTAGAAGATAAGAGATAAGAGAAACATATGCCATTGATAGAGCAGAGATGAGAAGCATAGCCTTTGTGATACATGGGGTATAAGAATAGAAGAAAAGTAAAGAAGCGAGGCTGTGGCATAGCCATACAGAAATGAAGAATATGAGAAAAAGAAGAAAAGAGGAAACAAGAATAAATGTGGGAAGATACATGTTCAATATAACTAAAAGGGGAAATGATAGGAGATTTAGATCAGAAAAAGAAAGAAAAAATGACTAAGTCCATTGATTATTCTTATGAAGGTAATGAACTGTAACAATCAAAGTATGCCAAGTTCATCATCCAACTGGTCAACCAAAATTTGATGGCCACTAAAATGACAACTGCCACCACTACTGCTACTATCTCTGCATCCATCTCCACTTCTACTACTACCCCTACTGTGGCTACCATAGTCTAAACTGGCATTTCCCTGGAAGATCTAGAGATGGAGATAATTACTGCCTGGTAGCAGCATATAGTGTAATATAAGCCCAACCAAGGTGGCAATGGTAATAACAATGGCAGTAATGATTGCCAACAGTGTTTGTTGCAACAGACAAATGTCAACCTTAAGCACAAGAAAGATACTATAGATCCCATACTGAACTAATAGCAAGGGGGTATTTTCTTTAATTCCCAATTCTCTAATATCACTAATAATGATAGCCAGCAGGGCAATGGGAAGAAAAGTACCACAAAGGTCAGTGCTCAAATAATAGCCAGCAGAAGCATAACTAGTTCTGTACAAATATAAACAATACTGAGGGGGAGACTTTCTCCACTTCATTTTCTTGGGCTAACCCAGTTATCATTAGTCCTGCTGCCTCTATGTTCATATCTCCTGCCATCAATCCTTGTTGTTTAGCCCACTTGAAGGGCTCTCAGACTTACATTCTATCTGCTTTCTCCTATATGCAGAACTCCTTGTTCCTTGTATCTTGTATAATGCCTTGAAGTAGAACCCATTCAAATAGTTTATAACCTCAATTTGATTGCAAATTGTCATATTGACTTAGATGACAATCCTATCATTTGCCCTCATCTCACTAAAAGACTTGATGAAGGACCTATTCTATCTGCCTCCATTATGGAAATTGATAATAAGGATATGGTCTCATTTGGTAAAAATGAGCATGACAAGTTTATCAATCAGTATTTTGATTTTGCCACTGCCTCTGCAGAATAGCAAGTTCTCTCTCCCCTCTCTGACTACTCATCAGCTAATGATGATTTTCTGTTACTACCATAGAGTTTTGATGAATTCTGTAGAATAGCTTATGTAGTAGATAGCATGCAATTCATGTCTACTATTAACTCTTTTGCAATATATACAAACTATAAAAAGATTCAGAGAAAAGAGAATGATCCCTTCTACAATAAGTGGCTTTTAGGCTTAGAAGCATCATAATATTTCATATTCTGTATTGATAATTTTGTGGAATACCATAATTACCTTATGCCAATATACTCAAGCACTGTTAATGGCCTTAGCAGAACACTTGGTGAAGAGACTATAGTGATTTACTTTAACAACCAACCCACGCAAATCTTGCTGGTGGTTTTAGGTTTGTATGTACATGTTTGGTCCTTATCTACTACTAATAAAAATACCCATAATCCATGAAGGTAAGAGATAAGAGAGACATATGCAATTGGAAGAATGGAAATAAAATACATAGCCTTTGTAATGTATAAGGCATAAGAATGGAAGAGAAGCGAGGCTGTGGCATAGCCATATGGAGGTGAAGAACATGAGGAAAAGAAGAAATGAAAAAGCAGAAATGAATATGGGAAAACATGTGTTCTATATGTGCTCAATATAACTAAAAGGAGAAATAACTAGATGTTATTTTGGTGATATTGCATCTCTACCTATTTGCTACACTTACTTCATCCAATTCACTTGGTTACTCACAGTGGACTCTAGTCTACACTTTTGTGAAGCTCAGCACCACTTCCAAAGTGGTTATTTTCCTTTAGAGGCACTTTGTGCTTAACACTAGAGATTTGAATCGGGAAAGGAGAAGAAAAACAACTAAGTCCATTGAATGTTCTTGTGAAGGTAATGAACTGTAACACTACCCCCTCTCTATAAGTCAACTTCCAGGTGACTAAAGGGTTCATCCGAATGTTCAGTGATATTTTTGGAACATTTCTCAAAGAGATAAGCAAAGTCTTTCTTGTCAATGGAGAGAGCCTAAGGTGCCGCTGAGTTTTTAAGGTGGAATTCTCTCATGCTTTCTTTCGCATTAGAGAGGTTAGCCTTTGGTTCCCACATATGGTCTGTTTCATCATAGCCCTTCCAATATACAAGGTATTTGAGTTTGCATTGCTATAAACGGCTGTCTATGATGTAGTCAACTTCCCATTTATTGTCTCTGTCTTCCATTATATTCACTGGCCCTGGCTGTGATACAGGTTGCCCTTCCAGGATCTCATGGTAGGGTTTAATGCAGTCAACATTGACTGTGGGATGAATCTTCATGCTGCGAGGAAGTTTCAATTTTACTATATTTGATCCTGCTAAACCAACAATCTCATAAGATCCAAGCCATCACTCAGATAGTTTTTTAGATGTGCATGTCAAGTGCAAGTTTTCTGTAGAAAGCCAGACTTACTGGCTGATTTGGTATTCAGGTGCAGCTGAGTGGTATTTGTCAACCTGCGCTTTTATTTTTTCTTTGGCCTTTGCCAAGTTATTTTTAATGTCTTTGATAGTCTGTGCCATTGTTATGGTAAATGAATCAGCTGCCGGGGCCTTAGTGGGTAATTTTGGAGGTTCAACCCCCATTCTTGGCTCGTAAGAGTGTATGACTATAAATAGTGTCTTTTTCATTGCAGCATAGGTTTTGTTATTTATAGAAAACTAGGCAATGGCTAGCCAGTTGGCCTATTTATCTTGTTTTTTGAAGCAGAATATCCTCAGGAATTTTCCAACTTCTTTGTTTACTATTTTTGACTATCTGTTAGTCTACGGATAGAACACCATGCTAAGCTTAGTATCAATACCAAGGGTGTTGTTGATTTCATGTGCAACCTTTGCTGTGAATTGCAGACTGTGGTCCAATGTGAGCATCTTAGGTAGGCCATGGTGCTTCCAGACATGGGAAACAAAGAGATGAGCAGTATTGAGTGCCAAGATTTCTTTAGTACAAGGCACCAACTCTACTTCCTTCGAGAATTGGTCGATAACTGTCAGTATTGCCATATAACTGTTAGAAAGGGGAAGGTTGGTAATAAAATCTGCAGTGACATCTTACCAGGGCTCCTCAGGGGTGGGAAGAGGTTGTAATAGACCACTAGGTGCCTAATTCAAACTTTTGAATCTCTGACACATGTTGCATCTAGCAATGTAGTCTTTAATGTAAGTAGCAAGTCCAGGCCATATATAGTTGTGCCGAATTAATTCAAGCATCTTTTCATAACCAGAGTGACCAGCACTTGATGTATCATGATGTAAGCAGACTACATCTAGCTGCAGTAAAGGTTCTTCTGGAACATAGAGCCAGTTCTCAGGGTCATAGAAATAGCCATCATATTTTTTGACATATCCCTATTTATATAGCTTTTGTATATCTTTTTCATGTACTTTGCACTATGCTAAGAATATTTTTTGTTTTATTTGTACCCCTTCACCGTTCAAAACAACTGTGCAAATATTCTCTGAGGAAATAACAAGAACTCCTTTGTTATTATTTTCTATGCCAATCTAGTGGTCTTCTCAACGTGAGAGAGCATCGGCTTTTCCTATGAAAGCTTCAGGCTTGTGTATCCAAACCATGTTGAACCTAGACAGGTATTGCACCCATCATGCTTGTCTCCAGTTGAGATCCTGTCTGGTCATGAACCATTGCAAATTTGCATGGTCATTCCAAATTTCAAATTGGTATCTAGCACCTTCTAAATAATGATGCCATTGCTCCAGTGCCTGAATGACTGAGAGCATCTCCTTGTCGGCAATAGGATAGTTGTGTTTCTGTGGGGTCATAGAGTGGGAAAAATAGGCAATGGGGTGCTATTTGTCATTCTTGAGAACCAAGAGCATGGCACCAGTTGTATAATCTGATGCATCTGATTCTATGTGGAATTGACAGTCTAGATCAGAGAAGGCTAGAATAGGAGTGGTGGTGAAACATTGCTTAAGCGTGTCAAATGCTGATTGGCATCCATTCATCCATTTGAAAGATTGATCCTTTTTGGTCAGATCATTTAGCAGACATGCAATTTGTGCATAGTTCTTGATAAACCTTTGATAGAAGTTTGCTCAGCCTAAGAAGCTCCATACTCCTTTCACGTTTTTTGGTTCTGGCTATTCCAGTATAGCCAAAACCTTGCTCTGATCTATCTTTATCCCATCTTTCCCTATGATTATTCTGAGGAAGTCTATCTCGTCAACATGGAAAGCACATTTTTCTGGTTTAATGAATAAATCATTTTCTTCTAACCTGCAAAGAACTTTGAGAACGATCTTGTTGTGCTTGGCTTGATTTTCTGTTTTTGTGAAGATTATAAGATCATCTATATACATGATGACCATGTCATCATCTATGTCTGCAAAGATTTCATTCATTATTGCTTAGAAGGTGGCGGGGGAGTTGCATAAGCCAAAGTACATTACTTTTGGCTCATAGGATTCTCTGAAGCATATGAAAGCAGCCTTCCACTCATCACCTTCTTTGATCCTTATGTTACTATACCCCCATCTTAGATCCATTTTTGTAAACATTTTTGCTCCTTTGAGCTTATCAATGAAATGGTCAATCAATGGCAGTGGATAGTTATTTTTGATCATGTGTTCATTTAGATAATAGTAGTCCTGTACCATGCATTTGTGCCTATCTTTCTTTAGAATAAAAAATACTGGAGATGTTTGTTCTGATTTAGAAGGAACAATATAGCCCTTTCTGAGCTG
Organism: Chalciporus sphaerocephalus; assembly: GCA_038094055.1. NCBI lineage: Eukaryota > Fungi > Basidiomycota > Agaricomycetes > Boletales > Boletaceae > Chalciporus > Chalciporus sphaerocephalus. The sequence goes on from JBBPTH010000001.1 coordinate 955,431, forward strand.
GTCATCTATAAAGTCCAATACTTCCTTCTGTTCATCATCTGATAATGGTATAATTATTCCTTTGCTGGGTTTAAACATGTCCTTTAGTTCTATAGTGTGATCCTACAGCTTTCATAAGAGCATCTACTCTGATTCTCCTTTTAAGAAAACTTTCAGGAACTTGTGATACTCCTTGGGTACCATTTCCTCAATGGTCTTTTCTTTTTCTTTTGGGACTGTGTCCAGCATGTGGATGATGGCATAGGCAGTATATTGGGAATCTCTCTCATGATGGTCCAGATCTTCTGTGTAAAGGTTTTTCTTTTCCTGGAGTAAAGTGCACAAGTGTGGATATTGTGTCATTTTTACTGTGCTCTTTTGCCAGTTAATTTCCGGATTGTGGTGTCTTAGCCATGACAAACCCAGGATGAAGGCATTCTTGCCCAAATCTGTCACTTCTGCCATTACTGCTTCCTTGTGTCCCATATAGTTGATTATTAGCTCCACAGAGTGGGTAATAGATCCAGTGGGGTTTTGTATTCCATCCATATTGTACACAGGAATGTCATGTCAGAGTTTTTGTAGGGGAATGCGGTGGTCTTTTGCCTATTGGCAATCAATAAAGACTGCATTAGCTCCTGAGTTAAGGAGAGCATCTAAAGAAATGAATGTTCGACCTTCTTTAGGCCATATTGAGATTCATAAATTGATCTCTCTATCCATCATATTTGATTGGATAAGAGATCCTTCTGGGATTTTGTCTTTGGAATAGAGGGAAGGAGAAGAGGAATTAAGCACTGGATTAATGTTCTGGCTGAGCTCACTAGAAGGCTCCTCTGACGTGGTAAGGTAAGTAGAAGTATTTTTGTAATTTTTATCTGCGATATCTGTGGGATTTTCTATATCAAGAAGAGAAAATCAGGAACCCTTCATATACCCAAGATCATGTGATAAGTTAACTATTTTTTTGAGAGCAGACCCTTGTAGTCTCAGAACCATGCCCGAGCTTCTTCAAATGACATGCCCTGTATTGCCCTTGGCAAATCAGAGCCTTCTTTCCGCTTTTCCTTAGCCATTGCTGAGGTACTTGCTTGTGTGGGTTTAATGTCATTACTGGATGTTTCCTTTGTGCTTGTAGCATGAATTTGCTTTGACTGCTTCTTGCAGTCCTTTCTGTGGGAACCCCTGAGGAGTTTACACTCTGGGCATTGCACCTAGGGTTTCTTGCAATCTTTTATGAAATGATCCCCTTGGCAGTTGTAGCATTTGCTGCAGGGGGCCTTGATGTTGACTGCATCAATATCCATAGCATTGGGGTCATGTGTTATGGTGCACTATGCCATTTCTTTGGTAATGAAGTCAAGCAGCTGCTTTCTGTTGGCGAGTTTCCTTAACTCCACTATGAATCCATCGTAGTCATTATAGCATCCCTTTTCCATAATGATTTTCTTTAGGAGCTCTTGGTCAGCATTCTGCTCAAGCAGCTCAATGTGTCTTGTATCGTCCTAATTGTCAAGGGCACGATGTATTTCAAACTTTGTGAGGAATGTTTCCATCCACAGGGATCCTTGCTTTAAACCAGTAATCATTTTCTGGTGGTATTCTTGTTCATTTGATAACCAGAACTGGTCCATGATTATCTTTTCAAATTCTGGCCATGTGTACTAGTCTCTATTGAGTATCTTTGATATAATTGCCCATAAGAAATTACTAGTGTCCCTACCTTTCATTCAGCTGAGAACCGCCTTGATGTCTCCTATTCCTCCAAGCAGGACATAGTTCTCTTTGCACCATGCATGCACCCATATCCACCATTCTTCAAACTTCTTTCCCTTTGACCTGTCATAGTCTCTAGGATCCACTACAATTTTTGATATTTTTACCGGTCCAGCTAGTGGTGATGCAGTACTTGTGGACTCTGATGGTCTAGGTTGGGAAGAGAGGGCTGTAATTTCTTGCTCCAGATGAAGGTTTTCTCTAGCCAACACTTGCATGGTGTCTGCTTGTTGCTCTAGGAAGAGCCTTAGTTGTATTCCTAGAGTTGAGGCTTGAGGATTCCCAACATTTAGCACCATTGCACTGAGAATTGCAGCCAAGTCATGTAGAAGGGAAGTAGATATTTTATTATTTTAGTACTTGTAGCGGAGAAGTGATTTTCTAGGGTTTCTAGGTCTGAGAGTAATCCTAGATATTTCTTTGTCAGGTCACAGGTCTCCTATGACCAGTCTCCTGATTGTTGCTCTGAACTGTACTAGCTTCTTTACTGTACATGTTCTCTTCCTAGGTATATTAGTGATTAGAAAAGATATATTACAAAGAAAAAGCTTATATCCCCTGGCCAATTCTCTATCTAATCTACTATCAGATAAAAATAACAGATGGAGAAATATAGGAGCTACATGGAATGATATATCTATCTGAGCTTGTAGATGAAGAATAGACAGCAGTAGAGAGTAACAACTGATTGCCCAGAGATCAATCTATAGGAAGAAAGTAGTGTTATAGTCCAATTCTTTTATCTATATTTTATAGACTTAGTTATTTTTCTTTTCTGAATGTATATCTTTATTCAACTGTATAGATCAAATCATTGGTGTCAAATAGATGATGATAGAACTTGAATATAAATTAAAACCTATTTCTCTTTGTAATGACAATCAGAGTTCAATTTTTATTGTACACAATCTTGTCAACTAAAAGAAGAACCATTATATTTGCATTTGATATCATTTGATATATGATTCTATCAAAGACAAAGAGATTAAGCTCTTCTACATAGAAGGACAAGATAATTCTATTGATATTTCTACTAAGAATCTAGGGTTTATTAAGTTTAAAAAATTCATGAAGCTCTTAGGTCTTCAAATCTATAGTACTAATTAGAATATATGCTATACAAATGTATGTTCCTTCTTATGCTTATATATACTAGCAATATTAAGCATAGGATTGTGTTAAGCATATATACACTAGTATATACCATGAGATACTAGTTTACTGTATTTATGTATACTACTTACTCTATACTTAGCTTGTCTAAGTCAATATAGCTCTTTACTTGCTACTGTATTAATCTAAGATATTACTAGATAAGTATTACAACTTCTTCTGTGCATATCTTGTATGCTGTACTACCTGGAGCTTATTCCTGATAGCTTTCAACAACATCCAATACCTAAGTGATATCATGAGCTTCAGCAACAATACTCACTATATATATCTTGGAACTCAATACCTCTATAGATAAGAAAGAATCCAAATGACTGGATATCTCTTTGAACATAAGGACACACTGGACATACAGAAAGTAACCATGATAGAACCACTAATACCTTTATCTTTATTGCCATTGCTTATGCCAACTGATACCTTTGATCTTATAGATCTTATAGATCTCTTTATCTTTATATCATTAATCTAAATGGCTATTCTTACCACTAGCTTAGAATTCAAGCTTGAATTTGATATCAGTCAATGTATTTCTATTTTTAAGGGAGCTTTTGAAACACTTGAAAGTTGTAAGATAATCAGGTGCTACTCAAACTTAGGAATAAGAGAGATTGACTAAGATACTTCACAAGACCAACTTTTAAGAAGAAGATCAAGTGAACTAAACTAGAGGATATCTAGTCTAGTACCCAGGTTTATATACTATTATAATATTTGTACATGTTTGGTTCTTATCTACTACTAAAGGAAATATCCATAGCCCTGAAGATAAGAGAGAATAAGGCTATAGGTTAAATGAAAATAAATAGCATAGCCATAAAATGGAAGCAAGGCTGTAATATACAGCCATGCACAGCAATGGAAATAAAAAGAGGCAAAGAAAAGAAGTAATTACAAGAAGTAAATACAACTAAAAGAAGAATATGTAGAGATCTAGATCTGAGTCTAGACTCTGTATTAGAAGATAAGATGAAAGTACAAGATAAGATAAGATAAGATCAAGTAGAGAAAAAATAACTAAGTCTGTAAAGTATAGATGAAAGAATTGAACTGTAACAGCTTTCAACTATTACCACTGGGCCCTTGTTATATATCTCTGGCATACTCAAAGGACAATAGTTCTGATCTATTGTTAATAAGATCAGCCTCTATTATTTCTAGACTATAGATGCTGCCAGAATACTCTGGCTCTAGGTTAATACTAAGATTATTACTTTCATTCAAGTCAATATTATGATATTCAATGAACTTATGTCCTACTAAATATTGACATCTAGTAAATATTGGCATTATTCAATATACTTACTCTTCTCTGGTCAAGAAGCTCTAGGAAAATTTACATGAACTATATGGAATCACTCATGTATCAGAAAGTGAGAGATTCTCTTTTTTCTATAGTATAATATTTCACTATATTTGCAGCAATAATCTCAACAAGGATATCAACTACTTAACTAACCTCTTTAATGAGATAATAGAAAGAGGACTCAATCTCCAAGAGAACCTACATGCCATGATCCTACTTCCCCATCTTCCCAAATTCTTCAACTAACTTATCTCTACTATTATACAAACTATAAATAGGGCAAATTTCCCTATAGATAATATTCTTCCTGAACTTGCCTCTGACTTACAGTATATATTTGTAGATCTGTCATCAGAACTAATGTTGACTCTACTATCACTGTCATATCTATGCCAGATGCCTCCCTCAACTGAACTAATATAGTCTAGTATAGACCACCAATGAATAATACATGGAATAATCAGACCAATACCTTCAAATACAATAATCAGAGAAAGAGAGAATTAAGGAAATATGGTCAAGGCAAAGCTCTTACCTACCTAATACTTCTACTCATATAGCTAGACCTTCTAGTCCCATCTCCAATGGTCCTATATAATGCTTTAGTAATCAATAGAACAATTGTTGTCATCTAGACAAAGAGAAAGGCCCTACTAGAGCCAACATGCTAGAAGGCAGAGACAATACCTTTATATACTCATTTGATGTCAATACTAAGAAAGAATAATCCTCTAATACTATTGTAGGGGAGAAAAATCCCCTGGTTACTTAAGATTTATATCAGCAGCATACAATCTTAATGCAGTACTGAAATAATCCTCTATTTTATCTCAAGTATAGGCACTAACTTGGTCAAACAACTTAGTGAGATGGCTATTAATGATAAAGGCTCTACAAGCATTACTGCTGATACTAATTGATATCTTCTTGAAGAGAGTGACACTAGCATGAACATTGCTGGAAATTCTACTCTCACAAATAGTACAAGCTCTTTTGCTTAGGCTCCTTTCCCTAAAAATCAGACTTGTAGGCTATATTATTTCTCTGGGAGAAAGAGAGCCAAGCAGAACAAGGAGAAGAAGTTATTGTATATTATGCTAACAAGGACTGTTATACAGATGGTAGATAGAAACATGATTTAATAGGCACAGATTTAGTTGACTAGAATACAGCCCATGTGTGCACTAGCAATGACTATCTAGTAACTTATAACTACTATGATGAAATAGATTATCCTTTTGACTTGTATATAGTCTCTTTCAATATACTAGCTAGATTGCATGAAGACAAAGTTGACAGCAGTCATTCTAATCATGTGTTATTCTTTAGAGATGATTTTTCTTCTCTAGGGAATTATACCTGCATTGCTACACTTGTGGCACAATAAACTGATACCATACTTTATACTTTATGAAGTATGCTACATAGCAAAGACAGCTAAATGCCTTCTTTCTATACTATACCTTACTATATATATCTACAAGTATGCTATTACAAACAAAACAGAGATCTGGGACAAACAAGAACTCTTGGTTATATAGGCTAAAGCCCTTATATCAAGTAGTATCCTGCACTAGTTTTAGTTTGAACTAATTATTTCCAGTGTAGGAATTAAATTCTTGCAAAATGTAGATTTCTATGAAATATAGCATTGATGCTTTAGGTATATTGCAAAAAATACCCTACAATATGCTCATATACAGATCAAGGGCCTCTCTAAAATCTTTATACCCACTGGCAATACAGTATGCCATTGATGTGCTCTTGGCAAGATACACAAACATCCATACCCTCCTTCTGCTAAACATGCTAAGGAACTATTATTCTTGATATACAAAGATATGGTTGAGATACTACAAGAGTCACTCAACCACAACAAATACTTTGTGACTCTCATTGATAATAAATCAGCTTTTATGCAGCTTGTATTCTTGTGCCACAAACTGAATGTCTCTGTATGCCTACAGAATATAATCACCTGGACTGAGACTTAAACTGATCACAAGGTAATCTCTCTATATTTGGACTGAGGAGGAGAATACAGTATACATGTCTATAGACTTTCAATCATTTCTCATATCTTGAGAGATCAAACACTTTACCTCTATACTATATATTCCTCAATAAAATGGCCAAGCAGAACAATTTAATTATATTATCCTAGAGAAAGCTGAAGCTAATTGAGTTGCACCTGTCTCTCTGAAGTATTTTGATAAAAAATAGTCAAAATACTCTATATATCTACAATTGTCAACCTGTGAGATATCATAACTAGAAGACTTCTATCAAGATCTTCACCAAGGAGAAACCCTTCTATTCAATGAATTGTAAACAAAAAAACTTGAAACTTACTCTCAAATCCAAATAAATAATATTCATTGGTTATCAAAGAGATATCAATGGCTATTGTTTCTGATTATCTATCTAATATTATATTATTATATCTTCAACTGCCATTTTTTATAAATCTACTTTCCCTTATTGTCCTAGAGAAAAGAAAGACAAACTTATCACTATTCCACAATCAGATAATAGTGACAACTACTCCCAAAGTGATCCAGATGAGATTCTAGATTCTCCTCTAGATAGATTTTGTGTACTTTCCAGGTCCACCACCCAATCCAGATCTCAGATATGATGACCAGCAACCACTACCTCTATCTTTACTATATTTACTATCTGATAACAAAGGTCATCAAGAATATTCATCTACATTAGATTAAAGCTTCTAGCCTTCACTACTACCTTTATCTAGACAATCTCCTCACCATGAAAATTAGATCTACACTATCTGCTATGAATATGAGAGATCATCTAGGTGCCCACATACCTCACAATCCAAGAACAGAACAATCTATTATGCCTCTTTCCAGATGATTGGCAAGAATACCTAAACTCAACATATAGCCAGATAATACCTATGGAAATTGTCCTCTATTAGATATTGAGAAGAATCTATTACCAGATAACATTGTCTTTCAGAAAAAGCAAGATGTTCAAATGGTATATTTACCTAATAATAAAGAAAATGCTGGTATTGTGTATAGTGGACAATAGATATACTATTACCTTGCTATAGCCAAATCACTGACTGGAATTCCCACATACTACCATGATATCTTAAAGCTTTTACCATCAGAATACATAGAATAGATGGAATCTATGCAGGCAGAGATAAAATCTCTTCAAGACCATGTAGTATGGGATCTTGTAGACCTGCAAAAATGATATAAGACCATGAAGGGAAGATAAACATATGTCATAAAAAGCAATGGCCACAAGAAGGCACATTTTATTGCAAAAGGATTTATACAAGTGTTTAAAATAGACTATGACTATAAAGAAACCTTTGTAACTGTTGCAAGGTTTGAAATAGTATAAATCCTCTCAGCTGTAGCAATACTTAAAGATTAGAAAATCAAAATACTTGACATCAAGACCATCTTCTTATTCAGAAAGCTTAGTAGAGATATTTACATAGAATAACCTGAAGGTTTTGTCACAAAGTACCAGAAGCATAAAGTTTGTCAACTCAAAAGAGCCATCTATGATTTAAAGCAAGCTATCTTACAATGAAACAAGGTACTGCATTAAAGTCTTGTTCAACAAGACTACAAATGGATATACTCAGATCCTAGAATATACAGTATGTTAAACATGTTGACAATCCTTATTATCTATGTTGATGATGTTTTATTCCTTGAAAGTAACAGAAAACTTATCCTCAATGACAAACAGAAATTTATGAAGTAAAGCCAAAGAATACCTTAGAATGAGTATTGCTAGAGATTACAAGAAATACTTACTCACTCTAGATCAAATCTCATATGCTAAGAAAGTCACTTAATGCTTCAAGCTTGATAATGCCAAGATATCTTCCATGTTACTTTCTTCTGGCTATTCTCCAACTTCTAATATCTCTGATACCCCTGATTCAAAATTTATGAACTATTATCAGTCAGTCATTAGATTGCTATTATATATCATGCTAGAAACAAGATCAGACCTTGTCTATTCAGTTATCAATATATTACAATTCTCTTCAAATCTGACAGAGTAGCATATACAGAAAGTGCTTTATATCATGCAATATCTCCTTAAAACAAAGAACTTACATATACACTACAATAGTGGATCAAGAGACAATAGACTCATTGCCTCACTACAGGCTATGTAATATTCCTTGTATCTGGGATTGTTTCCTGGCTGTCCAGATAACAATCTTGGATTATAATATTATCCACTAATACAGAATATATTAGAATGGCTGAGATTATACAACAATGTGCTCACATTACAACCTTTTCACTGAAATTGTAATCAAGCTGCCAGCTTTCTCTTTCTGTATTGACAATCAGGGTACTATCTTGATAGCTTTAAATCTAGCTCATAAAGGATGAATAAAGCATATTAACATCAAATATTACTATATATGCAAAGCTGTCATAGAATTGAATGAAATCAAACTCTACTATGTTCCTACAAATGATCAACTTGCTGATATATTCACCAAGAACCTGACCTAGAACTATCAAAAGCTTGGACTCAAGTCCTATTTGTGATCTAGAAGTTGAGAGGTATTGAAGTAATAGAGAACTACTTCCTATAATTGATATGACTTCTCATATCACTCATATCATAAGAACTCTCTCACACTTGATATGTGAATATTTCCAATCCTGGGAAATAGCATATTATGCTATTATTTGTTATCCTCACCTTTATCCTACTGATTTTTGCCTTCTCTATCTGCATGCTTGCAACAAAGTGGTTGATAGATGGATTTGTCCAAATCTACAGAGGTACAATAATTAAGCTAAGGTAGGATAACAACCATCAGTATTATAGAAATACCATGCTCATTTTCCCCAACCATATCCAATACAATATAGATAAATACACATTTACAAGTTGCAACAAAAGATGGTTGGAAAGAGATTAGATAACTAGAGAAACCATGATGCCTTTGATTATTCACAATTCAAATCCTACTGATAACAATACTGGAGGATAGAGAAATATAGGAGCTATATGAGAAAAGATACCAGGTCTAGTGGACAATGACCAAACAGCAGTAAATGATAATAATTGATTGCTCAAAGATCAATCTATAGAAAGAGGGTAGTGTTACAGTTCAATTCTTGCTATGTACAACTTTATAGATGTAGTTATTTTTCTCTTTGTTATCTTATCTTATCTCTCACTTTTATTTTATCTTCTAATGCCAAGTCTAGACTTCTGAGCTAGATCTCTGCACTTTCTCCATTTAGTCATATTTTCTTCTCACAATACAACATATGTTTTCTTATACTTACTTCTGTTCTTTATTTCATTTTATTTCTGTTGCTGCATATACAGTAGCTATGTCTCATAGCCTTGCTTCCATTCTATGGCTATACATCTATTTCTACTCAGCCTATAGCCTCATTCTCTCTTATCTTCAGGACTATGGGCATTTCCTTTTGTAGTAGATAAGGACCAAGCATGTACAAATATTGTAATGGTGTATAAACCCCAGGTGCTAGGCTGGACATCCTCTAGTTTAGTTCACTTGATATTCTCCTCCAAAGTTTCTCTTGTGAAGTATCTCAGTCACTCCTCCTTTTCCTAAATTTGGGTAGTACCTGACAGTCTAATAACTTTTGAGTGTTTCATCTATGATATCAAGATAGGTTGCTGTATGAGATATATATCAGTTATAATCCTAAAATCCCTGCAAACCACAAAAATATATGGTTTATCAGGAAGAATAGGATATATGTAATTAGTATCTGTTGGGAGGGAGTTGCCTGTGACTATATTGCACATAACCTTGTAAATTCAGGAAGTTTCAATTTCCATGTGTCCTTCCTTTAGATATTACTCCAAGGTCTATTCTATTGAAGAATTAAAGAAACCCTCAATCAAAATTCACAACAGGCAAGGTCTCAAAGAAATCATCATTATGCAAAAAGAAGACATAACTCAAAAAGAAATAACAAATGTTATACTTCTGTCATTCTTTTTGTCTACCTCCATTTAGAAACAACTACCAGTGAGCTCACCAGCCCTCGTGTGCATAATAAGAGCCACAATGAGTCCATGAACATGCACAGCATCAATATTACCATCCAAGACACAAAAACGCGGATGAATACATACCATACAACCCCAAAACTTCGGCGAAGATGAGAATCAGGACCTATGGCACAAATTAACGAGGATAAACAATGCAGGAAGAAATAACGAACCATGCCCACAAATAGCCGTGGTTGCTGAGCGGTACCTCGCACGCCTGCGTCACCGACAATGCCAATAGCGAAACCAGCTGCTAGACCGGCAAGGCCAACAGAAAGACCAGCACCGAGGTCAATGAAACTTTGCGCGAGAGACATCTCGGATTCGAGTGCGTAATTATGTCAGCGTCGTACTAATGTCAAATGGCACAAGACCGAGTGAGTTGGATATGAGGACAGAAACAACGAGACCGTATATCTGTGTTGTGTCAGTCACGGTATGACCAATAGCAAAGGATACGAAGTGCTCACTGCAATGATTCCAGCCATGATCACCGGAATAACACACCTCATGACAAGATCAGGTCGGAGGACCCCCATGGCTGAGATACCAACACCAGACTTGGCGGTACCATAACTGATTTTAGAGTTAACGACGAAGAAAGCCACGGAGTAAAGTAAGCAAACCTGGCCCCAATACCTGCGCAGAATGTCCCCGACAAAGAAGGGTAGGGATATAAGTATGTTGTCATCTAGTGGAACCTGAGGCTCTTACAGGTGAACACAATAGCGGAAGTGCAACCCTACGGAAGACTTGAAAATCGGTCCCCTTTATTAAAAGAACTTGTGATACACACCATAGCAGCAAAGAACGGGGAATACACAGGGCAAGAGTCAGACATGGCTAAGCAAGGAATGGCGGTGAGGATGATCGTTTAATGCTTGAAGCAAACTGCGTATGAACCGAACGGGGTGGCGGACTTGACAGCGGAGTTTTGCGCGAGCAAAGGAACTCGCTTATATAATATTCAACATCGCCAGTTGGCACCGGCAGTAGGACCGTGACGATGGAAGCGCTTGAAGACTCAAATGCCACTACTGGACGTTCAATTGACATCGAACTAGGTGGACAAGAAGTAATAACCATTGATCTAGACAATCTCGATCCCAGTCCGGATGATGTGCTGGATCTGTTGAAGGAAGGTCAATGTAGAGTCGCAGTATGGGTCAAACTTGCTGGGGAGTACTGGCGCAGAGGATACCTACCTGCTGCTGAGCGGATCGCACATTCTGCCATTGAATCTTTTATGGCGAATGGAACAGCTGCTCAATCACCACCTATATATGCGCTCCTTGCCAACATCCAAATCGCGCATGCTCAGAAAGCACCCAAGGCAGTCCTACATGACGCTCAAGAAGACACACTTCTTGGTGTGCGCTCGAAAGAGGAGTATTATCGGGATGCTGCTCAGTACTTGAACATGGGGGAGAGAGCCGCAGCAGAAGGTGGAGAGGGCGTTGGTGGGACGCTGGCTTTTTTGACGCGAGGTGTCCAACAATTGGCTACTCGCTCTATGGACGACGCAATGCGCTCCTTCGAAGGTGTCCTTGCGGAGAAGCCAACAAATATCGTCGCTCTCTTGGGCAAAGCCCGCATTCTTTACGCGAGGCGGAGCTATCCCCAGGCTCTTAAATTGTTCCAGCAAGTACTACAGTTGAATTCACGGTGCATACCAGACCCTCGAATAGGCATCGGTCTCTGTTTCTGGGCAATGGATTACAGAGCAAAAGCTAAAGCAGCTTGGCAACGAAGTTTGGAGGTGAATCCTTCCGGATGGGTTGCACAACTTTTATTAGGATTAGAATCCATCAACGCTAGTAAGGCTGGGTGTCAAACTGAACAAGAACGTGCCCAGGCCTTCATGATAGGCACCAAGTATATTGAGCAGGCATTCAAAGCCAACCAGAAGAGTGCTGCTGCGGCCAATGCGCTGTGCGAACTATTCCTACGAAAGAGTAACTTTAGACGAGCACGTCGTTCGTTCCGCAATAAGTAAAGTCACCTCTAATTTCTTCGTATCTTCTAAGGCCCTTAAGTTAGCTGAACGAACAATCCAGTTCGCTGATACCCTCACGTTGCTGACTGAAGGTAATCTAAGGGCTGCCCGAGTCTTGCATGCTGAGGGGTCACTAAACGAAGCAACAAAGTACTACACGATCGCAATAGAGGGTCAACCAAAACATGTGCTAAGTGCTATTGGCATGGCACAAATGCAGTTGCTTAATGATGAAATGGCTGCCGCAATTCACACCCTCGACACACTAATACAACCTCCAAATTCACAGCGATCCCTGGAGGCTACTGTCATGCTTGCCTCTCTCCGGGCCCATCCACGCCCTGGCGTATCTAGCGCGGACGTTGCTCAGGAGAAGCACAGAGCGCGCGAACTTTTCGAGCGGGTCTGTAAGGCTATGGAACTGGAGGACTTGTCTGTTGATGGACAAGGGCCAAGTCGCACGCCACGCTTCATCAACGATGATGTGGAGATGCAGGTCGAAATAGCGCGTTTATGGCAGGAGGAAAATGCGGATCGGACCGCCAAAGCTTTTCGCGAGGCCTTACGAGTTAGCATGACGAATGGACAGGTCGATCCCAGGTTACTGAATAATCTAGGCACTCTGCACCATATGGCAGGCAACCTGGAGGAAGCACGAATGATGTATGAGGAAGCATTGACGAAGTCCGCAACTCTCAACGAGGGTTCCAGTGAAGCTATGTCAACGTCAATCTTATATAACCTAGCAAGGGTGTATGAGGATACTGGTGAAATCACCATGGCTAACGAAGCATACAATAAGCTCCTCTCCCGGCATCCGGAGTATGTTGACGCCAAGATCAGACAAGCACAATTACTTGTGAATGTTGGTCAGCCAATTGAAGCTCATGAGCTCCTCAAACAGGCCTTAGCCACCCAGAATACCAACCTGAATCTCCGCGCGTTCTACACTTCGTTCCTCCTTCAGCACAATATCAAAGCAGCTAAGGATTTTGTTTTCGCCACGCTGAAAGATCACGAGCGACATGATGTCTACTCGTTATGCGCCGCGGCGTGGATCATGTACACCCAAAGTCGCGAGAGTCGAGACCCCAACCCCAAAGTCATGGAAGAGCGCCAACGAAACTTCCAACGTGCCGTCGAGACCTATCATAAGGCACTTCAACTCGATCCACTCTGTGCTGTGGCCGCACAGGGTCTGGCGATCGCGGTGGCCGAAGATGCACTAGGGACTTTGAGTGGTGTGTTGCCGGTTTCCGCGGCGGAAGATGCTCAGCGACGGCTGAAGAGCTCGCGAGAGGCACTAGATGTATTCGCAAAAATCCGAGAGACGCTTCACGATGGAAGTGTTTATGTGAACATGGGACACTGCTACTATGCACGAGACGAATTTGACCGTGCCATAGAAAGTTATGAAACAGCCTCTGTTAAGTTCTACAATGGTCAAAATGTGCCCGTGATGATGTGTCTGTGTCGATCTTGGTACGCAAAGGCCACGAAAGAGCAGACATACACGGCTATGAATACTGCACTGAAGTATGCTCAGAGGGCCAGTCATATGCAACCAAGTGATAAAGCAATTGTGTATAATATTGCGATGATCCAACAGAAAACAGCAGAATTGCTTTTTGGATTGAGTCCAGCCAAACGGACGCTGAAAGACCTCGAGTGGTCAATCTCTCAGGCTGACCATGCGCAACGCTATGTACTCTGCACCACACATTAGCATCTCTGTTCGCTAGGAAGACTGACCTGCTTATCATAATCCGCATCTTTGGCTCTTTGGCGGCTGACACGTCTCCGTTCTTGCCTTACAACGCGGATCTCGCGGATCAACGTCGCAAGTACGGGGAGAGCATGCTACGTCGAGCGGACGAACATCTCGGAGCGCAGAGAGAGTTTGAAGCGGAGGCACAAGCGAGACTCGATGCTGCTCGCCAGAAGAGGCAAGAGGAAAAACAAAGGCAGGAGGCCCTTGAAATAGCAAAGATGGAAGAGTTGCGTGTACAGGCAGAGAAATTGGCAGAGGAACGTCGCATAGCGAGGGAACAAGCACTGGAATGGACCCGCGAAGTTCAGATGGAAAGCGATGAGGAACGCGAGCGAAAGTCCAAGCGAGGATCTAAAAAAGTCAAAGTAGAAATTGAGAGCGGTGATGATGGTCTAGTGACGCCATCCGAGTCAAAGAAACGACGGAAGGGCAGGCAAAACGAACAATTGTTTAGCGACGAGGAGATCGAAAGCAAGCCTGCAAAGAAGCGCAGTGTAAAGAAACGAATTATCCGCGACGACGACGATCAAGACACAAGCGGAGTGCCCCGGAAAAAACAATTTAAAAGCAAAGAGTACATCTCTGACTCCGATGATGCCGAAGTACCGTAGCCCCGTAGCCTGTTCATTCCTCGACCTCGACTGACTCCGTTTGTGACAAAATATCTTGTGAGCTGCTTTGTGTCATTGTCAACTAATCACGATCGAAAGAGTATTCGGGATATATGTATCATATCGGGGTGATAAAGATGGACCACACACAAAAACGGCATAGACGGTAACGCAAAAATGAAACAGATGCCCTCTTTGCAAAGCAGAACTTCTGGGGACTAGGCGGTCTTGCTAGAGTCTATCATCCCTCGAAAATGAATCTGTAATAAGGATTTCCTACCCCAGCATATTAGCAAAGCACGATGGGAAATACCAAATCGTATACTGACATCGGGGGCAAATGCCCACGTATCAAAGGCATGTACCAGAGCCGCCCAATCTTTTACCTTCATCTCACGCACAGGTTTGCAAATGTCGATAGGGTGATAACCCGACATAGAACTATTAGTGAGCTTATTCAATAGGGTCGCTGCTCCTGGTGCAAGATGGCTTAACGTTTGGGTTGAGGGCATAAGACATCGATGCTAAGATAAGAAATGCAGACATACGGGATTGCACGCTTAAGAGGGTTCGATCTGAGCACAAACAGCTTGCGCAGGCAAAAGTCCCACTTGTCAATCAAGCCTTTCTCGATGGTCTATTATACTTGTCAGCCATTTTAGATGACGATACGGTGGGGAGAAACCTGTTTCAGTAGTGGGTTTATCGAAACAGCCACCATATTTCGGTTCTGGCGGTTTTTCTTTGAGCGGCCCTCAGCAGGGGCAATAATGGGTGGCCAAAAATGTTCCTCGTATGGTCGTAGTATGCCAGAAGGAACGACTTCTCGATACGAAGCGACAGCTTCAGCGATTACAGAGAGCTTACATCGATTCTTCAGACCAAGCTTGCTGGTGTCTGCTGATATACGCTGGCAGTAAAAAGTCAGAGCAGCCTAAAGAGGGTGACACATAGGCACCTCCCACACGAAATCATGCATAATATAGTTCATAGGAACTCGGCCATAGCGGAACAACCAACCTCGGTCTGGTATTAGACGCAACAACTGTGCGATGAGTTGCTCGCCATAGATGGAGGTCGGCAAGTGTGCGACGAAACGGAGTTGAGGGTCGGGTGAGCGTCATAAGAACAAATGAAATTATGATAGTTATAAGGATGAAACTTGCGTACGATCTTGCCAGTCAGAAACCTCGACGTCGCAGAGATGGCCGTCTGCTTCTAAACTGTTATAGGTACTCCACGCATAACCGTCTAACGGAAGGACCCTCAAACGTGAGTCAGTCATCTGAAGTGGCAAGAGGCTCTCAAGAAAACATTCAGTGTGCTCGAGCACGATGACCTTGCGAATGCGCTCTTTCGGTAGTTCGAGTAATGCGCGTGTGAGTGTCCCAGGCCCTGGAAAGGCTTCGATAATCACCTTGTCTCTTGAACCAGCCGGTACGAAAGCCTCGGCAACTTGGGCCGCTGTCTTGGAGTTGCGGAGGCAGACATGGTGTCTGGCAAGGTGGTTAGCAGACGGTGGAAACACTGGTTCTCCTAGCTGAACACGACGCCTTGCTGTTGTGGAAAATGCGCGCCTGAAGATCGACATAACTAAATTTGCCAAACCTGCCTCACCCAAACTAAAAGGACATGCGTGAGTTGCTCCTGGACTAGACATCCACGCTGCAGCTTGCGGTGCATTTCAGGTGATCAGTTATGAGCTCCAAGCCCATCGATTACTCCCTTTACCTCGTTACGGGACGAGATTTGCTCCCCGAAACCAAGGTGAGTTTTTGATGAGTAAAAATTGCCCAATCCACCTTGAAATTTCAACGCGTTAGACGTACGCCGATTCTCTCAGAGAAGTGCTTCCTTGTTCCAGTTCTCTAGACAGCATGTACTGATGTCAGTATCAGGCTCTGCAAGGTGGCGTTACTGTTGTACAAGTACGCGAGAAGAAATCAGACACCGGTGAATTTCTGCAAATTGCTCAGGAAACCAAGAAAATATGTGAAGAATTTGGTATTCCCCTCATAATCAACGATCGCATCGACATTGCTCTAGCCGTAGATGCGCACGGTGTGCACCTTGGGCAAACGGACATGCCAGTACATGTGGCACGACAACTTCTTCCTCCCAGAAAAGTTATCGGTGTTTCTTGCAGTAACATGACTCACATCAAGAAGGCTGTAGAGGATGGCGCCGATTATGTTGGTATCGGTGCAGTCTGGGCGACTAGAACGAAGCAACTCACAGCTCCTGTCCTTGGAACGCGCGCAATCGGGCCCCTGCTCGCGGCGCTTGATAGCACCCGCGTGAAAGCCGTCGCTATAGGTGAGACTCCTTTCCTTTGAGATGGAAGTATGAAAGGACTCCTGAATGTGACAATTGACAGGTGGCATCAAATCTAGCAACATATTGAGAACTCTACATGGGTCTGTGTCAACCACAGGTCATGCATTAGATGGTGTGGCCGTTGTTTCAGATATTGTGTCCTCTCCGGAGCCACTGCGATCTGCAAGACTGTTGAAAGACGCTTATTTTTCTTGGTCAACCTCGGTCAAGCATCTGGCTGAAACTCATGTGATCTATACTTCAGAATCAATCAAAGTTGGCGTGGCCGCCATTCTGAGTATTATCAAGGAGACGAAACCACTTATTCATCAGGTAACTTTGAAGCTTAGTTACGCGTTCCCGGCTCATCACTATAGATCACCAATATTGTCGTAGCTAACCAATCTGCCAACGCCACTCTAGCTCTGGGTGCCAGCCCTATCATGGCTACTGCATCAGAGGAGATGTACGATCTCAGCTGCGTTCTCGGCGCGCTGCTAGTGAACTTCGGCACCATCAAGGATAAGGAAAGCATGTTGCTTGCAGGACAGTTTGTAAACGCTGCAAAGAAACCAGTGATCTTTGATCCCGTTGGCGTAGGAGCAACCCAGTTTCGTCGTCGTACTGCTTCTGAGTTGTTGGACACATGGCAAGCCAGCGTCATCAAAGGCAATGCAGGAGAACTTGCCGCACTGGCTGATTCAAAAGAGGTGAATTCCATGTCAGCGAGAATCGAATCTAAAAGCATTAACACGCGTTCTTTGAGGTGCAAGCTAAAGGTGTCGACAGTGTTGGTGTCGGGTTCACTGACCCGGCCGCGTTCGTCAGGAATCTGGCAAGGAAAGAGCGTAGGTTTTCTAAAGATCCCCTGCTGTGAATATAAAAACTTCTTGGATGATCAGGATGCGTTATTGCTCTTACTGGTGCAATTGATTGGGTTTCAGATGGTACGACCGTGGTAAAGCTTTCGAATGGGCACAAGCTCCTTGGCGATATCACAGGCTCTGGGTGTCTGGTGGGAACGTGCATTGCCACATTCTGTGCTGGCGCATGGGAGCGAGAGAAGGACGACTTGGCGGGGAGGATTGTAAAAGGTGATATGTTAGTGGGCGCGATTGGAGGGTGAGTTTTTCGAGTTGAGCCATGAGTAGTGCACTGAGCGTCCTGGAAAGTATTTTAGCGCTCACGATTGCAGGGGAGCGTGCTGCGATGCGGGCTGATGTACAGGGATCAGGAACATTCTTGCCAGCGCTGATTGACGAGCTGTACAATTTGACACCAGAAATAGTGCTTCAGAGCGGCAGGGTGGAAGTAATAACACAATGATAACGTCTTAGATGCATGCACAAAGGTAAGGACAACGAACTGTATTCCACAAAAGTGTTATTGAATCATAGTAGTTTGTATGATCTCTTCATTAGGAACTTTGAGGATCTTTGGGAAGGGAGCTGAAGATGTTGGCTGGAGCCAATTCTTATGGTCATAGTAAGCATGCGGGGGGCTTTCAATCATATGGAACGTATATGCATATCGAGCCTGATTGCTTGTGTTTCTCTCAGACTTGTGCAGCACGCTACCATGAATCAGGACTAGGTCACCTGCAATGCGCGTTAGTTAAAATGGAGATGGATGTCCTAGAACTATACAAATGACCTGGTTCGCATGTCTGGAGGACATAATGCTTATTTCCATGCTCAGGCTGGATGTTGGGGGAATGTGGGAGAGGATCAATCTCCTCAAACCCTGTTCCACCTTCAGGAATACGGATGAACCGTTTGGTGATTTGTGTGGTAATATGAGATCCTGGTAGAAACGATAATGCACCGTTTGTCGGCGTGCATCTCTCCAGTGGTATCCAAAATCCGAGGGCAGTAGGAGGCGAAGTGTACTGCGGCAGTAGTTGCTATTAATTCCACAGATAGAGTGGCAGGGCAACGAAACCTCTACATACCAGGAAAGTCCTTGCGTGGGAGCGCATGAAACGTGACGACATCAAGGTATATGTCAGAAAAGCATCAAATCTGTCAACTTACGAGTCCGTGTGTTCAGGAACTGTAGGACGTGTGATTGAGTGGTAGAGTAGGTAACTACGGGAAGCTAATTCTAATTAACTGCGCCACCAATCTCGGGTTGTTTGAAGATAACCATTGATTGAAGGGCTGCAACAGTGGTGCATCTAATTTCTGTTGTGCTTTGACGGGATAGATCGAACTCACCAACCGGGTCGTGATGAAACTTCAGATCTTCCACTACAGCTCTCAGCTTGTCATTATGTAGGGTAACTTGCCGGAAGAGGGGATCGAGGAGATGTAGTGCATGCCCAATCTTGTTCACTGCCTTTGTCTTGTCTCTGGTGAGCTTTCCACTTTCATCGACGGCGTCCTCCTCTAGGAAGTATCGAATCTTGTCGCCAGAGGTCAGAAAATAGTCGTCGCCTATGTGGTTCTTATCGGAGGTGGTGAATTTCGTCAGGGGGTGATCCTCTATGTCAAATTCTGCCAACAATTCCTTGGATCGCTGCAGCAGAGACGAAACTTGATCCTGTGTCAAAAAACCTGGGATGGAGAGGTAGCTGACAGCTTTGTTCAGCCGACTTTCTCATTCAAGTGGGCAGAATTCAATGACTTGCCCATCTTCGTAGAACTGATCTACCTGCCGCTGAGTCAAGTACTTCAAATCTTGTTTCATTGTGGCTTGTATCTCGACCTATCTCAGGAGAGGCTGTTGAAGTCAGAGCCACAACGAATCACTCAGGCTGTCGTGGCCCGGGGGCTAAATAACTATAACCGGTGTGACCTTAGAATGGTACATCTCCATACGAGACCACAATTCCGTGGAATGACAACGTATAATCAGGGAACAACTGAATCATTACGCTGCCATACTACATGATAATCATATGAGAGCGGAATCAACGTCATGGTAACCACCATACTCGTGGGTGAACAAAACAGGAACGATCAATCTCAAACCTCAGAGTCTCCTGTATTATCGTCCATCTCAATATTCTCCCCATTTGCCAATCGCTGGATAAGGTGGTCAATCTTGGCTTTGTGGATACGGTGATGCTCTTGCCAACCCTTCCAAGGATGATGCGGGTGCAATCGCCCAAATGCTTGGAAAATCTTGTCCGATGTACCTTCGGGCTTCGTGAAGAAATACTGGGCGAGAAGAATGTCGTCAGATCGGGAATACCTCATCTTTTTCTCGGGTGGCTGAGGCAAAGGATCGTCCCCCTCAGTCCTGTTTAGTTCGTGTTTATGGCGACGCCAGAACTTCATCCATGATGCACGAGAGTGGTGAGGCGCCTACAAGTGAAATGATAAGGGACGACCATAGGCAGCATTCGACTAAGTACCTTCGTGGCAACGTCTTTCCAGAACGCTACCATATCGAAACGGTCCTGAGACCTGAGAAGTGAAGTAAATTGACCGAAGTAATCTCCCGTCACATCTTCAACTCACTTTCTATACTCCATGAAGCGCACCAGAAAGGTAACATCCTGCTCAGTGAACGCGACTCCTTTGCCGGTGGTACTTCTAAACAAGGCCCTAGGAGGGGTTGGGGATCGGTTACGGGGCTGGTTGCCCTCTTGTTGTAACCGTTGCTGTGCCGCGGCAATAATTCCTGGGCCAGTACTAACGCGTAATTGATCTACGTCGGGTTCTTGATCTCCATCCTCCTGCGGGGTTGCTAAATCGCCAAGGTCCATAGAGTAACCACCGAGCCTGATTTGATGTTTGTTGCAATACCTTCGCCAGGAATAGAAGCTGTAAAAGTCGTTAACCGCAGAGAAGGTGTGTACCATCATCTGTTTCCTTACGTGTGATGTGGTGCCTACCAACAAAAAATGATTGAACAGCAATGCACTGCAGAGAAATATATAGCATACCTTAACAGCTATCCTCTCACATATCTCTCTTAGGCTAACAGGATCATTCATTGAGTTCGCAGAAATTATTTAAGCAAACAAGAACAAGAACCTTAGCACCAAACCTTGCTCCTGGCAGTAGTCAATGTACCTTTTGAGGTATAAGACATCATCAGAGGTGAAGAGATTGCCGCCGTAAGTACTCTTGATTACACGAGTTGGGGGGGTAGGAGATCGAACAGGTGGATTTCTTCGATTGAGAACGAGTGTAGAGGGAGGGGCAGCAGGAGTAGATTGATTCCGAGTTCGCTTCCGACCGCGAGATTTTTCACCCGTATCCTCAACGGATGCACTGGAAGGGCCGGCTGTCGAAGGACCAGGTTCGGGCATATATGGAGGGGCTTGATCGTACGATGATTCATACTGTATAACCACAGTCAATTCGACTGGCACACGCTGGATCGCCTGCTAAACTAACCGTCGCGGGATCGTAAGTGTAATCGCCTGGAGGAGCGGCACCCCAATCTGGCTGGTCGTCCCTGTACCTATAACCGTAAGGGGGACCGCTTGGACCTGGTACCATGTGTGGAGGAGGTTGTTCAAAACTGGTGACCCAAGGACCATCCCGATAAGGTTGAGAAGGACGTGGAATAAGACTTGATGGGGGTTGGGGAGGGGCCATGTGAGTTTGCTGGGGCGCGATAGCATTGGGAGCTTGCCAAGACTGAGGAGGTGCAGCTGTAGGAGGCTGTATGGAACGAGGAGGATGGAGAGGGTGCGCGTATATGGGATATGGATACGAGCCTTGAGGGGGATGTACGAGAGGGTCGCTTGGGCTGATGGATGGAATGGACTGATTGTGAGGGGGAATCGGTGGAATCGGTGGAGGCACCTGGGCAGACGGGGTGGATTCATTCTGGGATGGAATGACAGGGGGAGGATCGACTTTTTCCGAACCGGTTACTTTGCACCCGGCCCAGTTTGTTTGAAAGGTCTGAAGAGCGCCGACACGGACACACTCGTGCACCCATCTGGCGTGGAGTACGATCTTGCCCTTCTTGCCAGCATACTGACGAAAGAGGTTCTGACCAGACTCTTTGTGAGGATCGACTGATGAACTGTGAGATACGGAGAATGGAGGGGGACAAAGGGGAGACTTGCCTAGGATGTAAGGTGTACCGCTGTAGCTCGGAGAGACATTTCCGCCGTGTTTCTGTGAAAATAAGATGAATGGGGAAGAGCGAGAAGGAAAGAACGGAGGACGAACGGTGACGAGGTCTAAGAGGATATCCCTGTCGTCGACGTCCTTCTCGATGTAGACTGTGAGGGGTGTGCCCATCATGGGCTCGAGGAAGAGGGAAGCATTCTGTGGTTCCGGTTGAGTTGGCTGTACGGACTGCGAGTGAGTGCGTCTGTTAGAGCGGGCTGGTGCCATGGGTCTCGCCCAGCGTTTTGATGAGAAGGCGAAACAAAAAAGCGCCAACAGGATCAAAACAAAATTAGAAGTGGTTGGAGTCCTCGATCGGACTTTAAATTATCCGCTCGGCCCGCCATCATCTGCACCTGGTCAATAATAATAATAATAATTGTCAACACAATTGTTGTTTTGTCTTATTTGGTCGTATCAACGGGAGAGTCGGAGTCTGAACTTGTATTATCTATTCGGTGTGGTTTCTCGTCCATTCGCCCCCGCCAATTGTTACAGATACTCGTCCCGTCGACCATCCCTCCTTCACCTCTTTCCCCGCTCCCCCCCATCATGGCCAACGTCCCAGGCCGCAAAAAATCGATCGTTTCCAACACCGGCCTTGTAATCGAAACACCGGTCGCGAATAACAATATCCTTAACAAAGCTGCCTCTACTTCCACTTCTCTCTACCAGCAATGTTCTGCCCTGCGTGCACGTCTCATGCGCATCCCTAATTTCTCTCATTTTTTCATTCTCTCTGCCCCAAACGGCGATATTCGTCAGTCCACAGATCCAGTCACTCAACTCTGGGATTGCTTCACTCTCGGCATTCCCCTCTGCTTCCTCTTTAATCTCCTCCCTCCACCAACTCGCCCCATTGGAGAGATATCCACAGATCCTGCCACATTCGACGTCACCAACGAGAAAGAGAAGAAACGTGCAATCGCAAAATTTGCAATGAGACTCACCGAAATCGACGGTTGCGAGAGATTCACCGTCTCCGATTTGTGGGATCGTCACTCCACTGACGGTTTAGTCAAGGTCGTTAGCACCGTCACTATTCTCGTCGATATATTACCTTCCGAAATATTCGAACCTGCCCCCCTCTCTCCCTCTCTCCTTGCCACTCATGACTCTATGGATTCTTTTGCTACTCAAGCTTTAACCAGTCACTCTGCTCAGAATGCCCAGGATGCCGCCCGAAACAACATCGTTAAGGAAATGGTAGAAACTGAACGCAAGTATGTACAGGATCTTGAGGTCATGCAGGTCAGCGGCAATTCTCATTTGATCTTTCTTGTCTGACTACCAAATCAGAAATACGCGACCGCTCTCTCTCAAAGCAACACAATTGACCAGGATACCATTCACCTTCTCTTCCCTGGTCTAAACAAACTCCTGAACTTCCAGAGAAAGTTCCTTATTCGCCTTGAAAGTACAGCAGAATTGCCGTGGATGGATCAACGCTGGGGCTTGCATTTCCTGGAGAACGTAAGTTTAACTTCTGCCCTTTTTGTATCACAAGGCATGCTTAATGTAGCGCTTGCATTGTGCTCCCACCTATATCCGGAACAATAGGAGGACGAGTTCGCTGTGTATGAACCTTACTGTGCCAACTATACCAACGCGGCAGATATCATGCTCAAGGAAGAGCAAAACCTGTTGGTATGTGTTCCTCTACCTCGTTGGGGTGACAACGATCTGTGTCGGATATGGTTCCAAAAATAGCAATTCTGACAGGCGTTTTCTTTGGTGCATAACAATCTCATCAATGCAAAGTCAGAGCTACCTGCCTTTCTGATCAAACCAGTTCAGAGAATTTGTAAATACCCGCTTCTCCTCGCTTCACTTGTCAAGGCCTCCTCTGCTTCTGATTACCCTCATCTCGAGGAACTTCAAGACGGTTCTGCCGCAGCTAAACGGATCGCAGATAAGATCAATGAAGCCCAGCGTCGTGCTGAGAACAAACAAACAGTCCAGAACCTTGAAGGCCGTGTGAAGGACTGGAAGGGTCACCACCTGTCGAATTTCGGCAATTTGTTGCTTGATGATATCTTTACCGTCACCAAGTCGGAAGTGGATCGCGAATACCATGTTTTTCTTTTCGAGAAGATCATCCTGTGCTGCAAGGAGGCGCTGCAACTCCCGCCGAATGGTAAAAAGGGTGCCAAGAACAACTCAATTCTGAAGAAGCAGCCCGCGACTCCTTTGACGGCTACCCCAATTGCGCCCAATAAGAAGAAGGATACGCCACTTCTTCTCAAAGGTCGTATATTCCTGAACAACGTCACTCAGGCTATTCCTAGTTCA
This sequence comes from Chalciporus sphaerocephalus, assembly GCA_038094055.1. NCBI lineage: Eukaryota > Fungi > Basidiomycota > Agaricomycetes > Boletales > Boletaceae > Chalciporus > Chalciporus sphaerocephalus. The sequence goes on from JBBPTH010000001.1 coordinate 979,786, forward strand.
CCGCGCAATTCAATCGGTTCTTCTAATATCAACCCATACTCTCTTGCTGTTTGGTGGAGAGGTGACGACGATTTGGAGTACTTCACTCTGCGCTGCCGAACCGAAGAGCAACTGAAACAATGGGAGACCCAGATCAACCGACTCATCAAAGAAGTGGCGAGTCGAAGAACATCGGAACGCAACATGTCGCAGTATCTTCCCTCGAGTGCCGTGCCTTCTCTCCCTCCATCGATTACTCCACGGTCCCCTTTTCCTTATGCTCATGACAGGGCGTCGTCATCGCAATCTCCCATGCAGTATGTTAATAGCTTACCACCTCATCCAGCCAGCGGCCGTCACCGCCCTGCTCCCTACACCAGCGAGGAACAATTTTCCGTTGCGTCGTCCTCGGGATCCTATAGCAGTGGTTACCATGGATATATGTCCACTGACGGTTTTGAGTTTGATTTGGATGATGAATACGAAGACTACCCACCATCAAGTAGTATCCCACCGTCCGGGCGTGGGACGCCGCTTGGATCACAGCGCCCGAATGGGCAACTAAGCTTCCCGTCTGATCGTGATTCGTACGCAGGATATGATCGTCCGCGAACCCGAACAGAAGACCTCAATGGCTATTCCCACACTTCATGGAGAGCAGCTAATAGCGTTCAGCTGCCTCCCGGTGCTGCTGCCCCTTTCCGCCCACAAGCTAGCCGTATGAGTTCCGCTACTAGCGTTACGGACACTAGCTTTGGCTCCGGATCCCGACCACCACGGATTCCTCTACACAATCAGATGAGCTCACAGAAGCTTAAAGCTACGTATGAACATGGCGACATCAGGAGCGTCACTCCTTCCGTCACTGGTGGTTCTCTATCCATGCCATCTAGTCGATCAAGAAGTGCAAGTCAGCCTAGTGCATACGTACCTCAAACATCCCCCCCTCCCATTCCCGACGCTACCTGGGCACATCGTTCACAAGGCTCGACAGCAGAGAGCAAACGTGGGAGCGGTTCGAGTCAATCCACCCGTGGTTCATCCGAGGAATCACCAAACAGCTCATCTCCAATCACTCCATTTGGTTCCAGTGAATCTTCTCTTGGAACGTCTGGGCTCCCCCAATCAAGGTTCGACACCATCGCTGCAAACAATGGTCTCCCCTCTTCTGTCAAAGTCAAAGTCCACTTCCAAGATGATATCTTTGTTATCCACTTCCCTCGATTCACCGAGTTCAGCGACCTTGTTGACAAGGTCGGAAAGAAGATTCGACTCTGTGGTTCCCGTCGAGATGACTCCCCGTTGCGGGTAAAGTACAAAGACGAAGATGGTGACTTGATTTGTCTCGGATCTACCGAGGACGTGCAAATGGCTTTTGAAGCATTCCGACCCGGTGGTCAAGTCACCCTCTATGTCACATAAACCTTTACATTCCAGTCTGTTCGTTACTCCCTTTGCGTTGCGACCTCTGTCTTTGACCTTGCTCTCCCTTTGGGACTCGCCATAACCACCACACTCATTTGTTAAATTTAAGTATCCAGCACATTGTCTTCCCACGTTCGTTCAGCCATTTTTCCTCTACTTTCCTTTTTGTCTAAACTCGTAACTTATTTTTCGGGTCTAAAGTGATGCGATACGGTCTGTCTTTAAGATCTCTCAATCACCTTTACAGCCCCTCTATCGTCCCACTTGGCTCCTTGGATTCTTCAGTGCCGTTGATTACTATATCTAAACTGGAGGAAGCATCGGTCATGTACAACTCTTGATAGAATACTGCGCTCCTTGCTATGGGTCTCGATATATTATGTCTATTGTCACAAGTAAATCAATCTAGTAAATTTTGGAATGAATTGTGCCGGGTAAGTATACATAAAAAAATCTATCCACTAGTCTAGTTTGCGTGCAACCCTACAACGCATCGGGAGACAAATCCCCCAGGGTATTCAGGTCCATGACACTCATGGCACTGTATAAAGAGCGAGTGTCATCTCCATATTCCGATTGTCCGTCAATAGTTTCCTGTTGTCTCTTGAGAACATCCGATCAAAAGAGGTGAATATACGCACATCGAAGTAGTGATTCACGACGCTCCGAGGCGCTTTCGGAAAGTAGTAAGAAAGGAAAAACATGAAAATGAAGGTCAAGAACATACTTCGCGGCGTTCTCGGCAATCGACATGTCACCCCACTCTGCAGAATATGGTAGGCGACCAAGCCGGACCTGACGAGAGGGGACATCAAGCAAGAACAGTGAACATACTAAACCAGTCTCACCACCCTGTTTGATGTGATGCTCCAAGCCCCCTTCCACTGTCTCCATGGAAATATTGGAATGATGGTTTCGTTAGTCACCGCTAAAAAGCGACAGATCCCCCTCACTTCGTAAAACCAGACATAATCCCGGAAATGAGGATCCCTATCTAGCTTGGGGTTGCCACCGTTAATCGCCCTTTTCCCCTCGACGTCGCGACCAAAAATGTGAATAATACGATGTTGAATTTCTTCCGCGACTTCAACGAGGTTCATGTACTCGCCGCTACCGGTCGGACACTCGACCTGCAGATCGTCCCCATAGTATTGGTAGAACCGCTGAAGACTTTCAATGAGCAGAAAATTCACAGCAAGCCAGATCGGTCCTCGCCAATTCGAATTTCCACCGAACATCCCCGAGAGAGAATCGCCTGGCCAGTACCTAACTTCGTGCAACTCCCCGTGAACGTGCATACCCCACGGTTTATCCTTGTGCAACTTAGACAACGATCGGATACCATATTCACTCAGGAACTCGTTCTCATCGAGCATCTTCTCCAATATGCGCACGAGTCTCTCTTTGCTAGCAAGCGCAAGCAGGCGTCGTTCGCCTTTGCCAGCGACTTTCATATTCGCCATATTCCGAGCCGACACTTCAGGCCTATGGTCTAAAAACCATTCCATCCGCTTCTTGAATCCAGAAAATCGATTGATTATGGCAGGTTCAAGGACCAGGGTTGCATAGAGAGGTATGAGGCCAACAAGACTCCGCACCGGCAACTGAAACGAATTTCCGGGTCCAAACTGGATGACATCGTAGTACATCCCGTCTTCCTCATTCCACAGACTGCACTCATTATCTCCCGACATATACGTCATAGCATCAGCAATGAAGATAAAGTGCTCGAAGAACTTAGAGGCAATGTCTTCATAAACTGGGTTGTGCTTAGCAAGCTCGAGTGCCATATTCAACCTAGGTAGTATCAGCAACTTCTCGAGACGCTCTTCTCTTGGACCTACATGTTCAAGCAGTAGAATGCCATCCAGGCAGTCCCATCTGCTTGGCGTAAGTTACCCCCCGTTGGTAATGGTTCAGAGCGATTGAACACGCCAATATTGTCTAGTCCGAGGAACCCTCCTTCGAAAACATTATGACCTCCGGAATCCTTTCTGTTGACCCACCATGTAAAATTAAGCAGTAGCTTCTGGAAGACCCTTTCCAAAAATGGGACATCCTCCCGCCCTGTAAGCTTTCGCTCTATCTTGAAAACTCTGAAGGTCGCCCAGCAGATGGTTGTAATTGGCGGAGTCAACCTTCTGAAGTATTTTGTCTTTAACTGTACTCCCCACGCATGCACAGGTGGGTTGACATCGGAGAAATTCCATTCGTACGCTGGAATTTGACCATCAGGCTTCATGTACCACTCTCTGGTGAGTATGTCCAATTGTTTCTTGGCGAAGGCAGCGTCAACGACCGCTAGTGGGATACAATGGAAAGCAGTATCCCACGCAGCAAAGAAGGGGTATTCCCATCTAATGAACGTCTTATTAGCAACACACAATGAAGCGACACAATCCCGTACTTATCGGGCATAGAAAGAATGTCATCAATGTGCATATGACGCCAATCCTAAGGAACAGTCACATGAAGGATCGCTATAGATCGGGAAATTTACCTTATTGCGGACGTGTTTACGTCCCGGAGGGGGTGGTGGTTGAGCCGGGTCACCTTCACTCCACTCTTTTTGCACGAAGTGGTAGAACTGTTTCGTCCATAACATTCCTCCAAGAGCCTGCCTCGTGATTTGCTTGAAATCGTCGCTCATCGGACCAGAAATAAGCGAGTTGTAAAACTCGTCTGCTTCTTCGCGGCGCTCTTCTATCACAGCATCAAATACGACCTCATCTTCTAGATTCGACACCTTTGAAACTGACAGTGAAGTCAACCTTATCCGTACAACCGCACACCCGCCTTTGGGTGGAACATCTTGAAAAATATAGTGTGCAGCAGATTTGGTGCCTCGTTGTTCAGGGTTGACGTAGTGCGGTGGCTGGGACGATAGATTCTCGGGGGCAGGCCGATGACACGGGATGATATGGTCGTGGAAAGCATCTTTGACATATGGCGAAGTGTTTTGTGCTCCATACAGACGGCGGAAGTTAGTATCGTTATCCGTGAAGAGGAGTTCGGGCTGGACGACGTCTTCATCCGACACAAAGGCGCCCTCCGCATTCACCGGTGGTGGAGAGGGAAGGCAGTACATGAAGTACCTTTCCATCGCAGGATGCTTTACCCTGACATATTGAATGTCATTCTCGGTGAGTGACTTGGAGAGGGATGGCATTGGAGGCTTGTCGGAAGGCCATGACCATGTGTTGCGGAACCACAACTGGGGAATGATGTGGAGCGTCGCGGGTTCCGGACCACGGTTGTAGCTAGTGATGCGCACGTAGATAGCGTTGGGATCATCTTCCTCCTTGGCATACTCCATGAAAACGTCCCAATACCGGTCGTCCTCAAAGGCGTCTGAGTCAAGAATCTCATACTCTGCTACGTTGCGATCTCGATTGACATTTTCTTCCACGAGCAGCTCGTACGGGTACCTGCGTTGGGGATATTTGTATAAGAATTTCATGTAAGAATGGGAAGGCGTCGAATCCAGATAATAGTAGAGTTCCTTGACATCCTCGCCGTGATTCCCTTGGTGGCCTGTGACGCCAAAAAGACGCTCCTTTAGAATAGGGTCTTCGCCATTCCATAAGGAGAGTGAAAAGCAGAGTCTTTGGTGGTTGTCTGAGATTCCACCGATCCCATCCTCGCCCCATCGATAAGCACGCGATCGTGCGTGTTCGTGAGGGAAATGGCTCCAAGCATCACCATTTTCCGAATAGTCCTCTCGGACAGTTGCCCATTGTCGATCGCTGAGGTACGGACCCCATCGCTTCCAGTGCCGAGTCCGAGTTTCGTCCTGTTGCAAACGGTGTCTCTCTGCACCTTGGTAGGTAGGACCAAGGGTATCAGCTAACCGTTGGCGGTAGCTTCTCTGATTGCCATCGCCATCACCGACGACAGAACTGGTCGCCTTTGCGGCCTTGAAGGGAGGTTCTGGTTTTGTTGATACGATGTGATTTGGTATATGAATAGTGAGGTGGGGATCGCGAGGGTCTGAGTCGCTCGATCCCGGACTAGCAGAGTCCTCCCCACGTCTGAAGAGCTTTCCCTGTATCGCTCTTACGGAAGCTGAGGCCATGTGTGTATGAGGAGCTGGAGGGGAGCAGTTTGGTTTATATCCAAGGCTAGACCTCAGCTGACGTCATGTTCAGCATAAATTCAGAATATATATCACGTTTAACATTAATGCCACTGTCAAAAAGCCAACAAAACTCGTCGGAAGAGAGAAAGAAAAACATGGGTATGTCGAGGGTATGTAGTCTAATGTATATCATTCCAGATTCGAACGGCGAGTCATGTAGGTAGGGCACCCGATTAGACAAAGAAATTTAGGAGCGTAATGCGCAAACCTGCCTGCAGGTCCTATCTGTAGCAGGTAGACAGTCCAACATGACAGATCAAGGAATCCATAGTGTCGCCCGACACATGCCTTGCTCACCACCCCGACTCACCAGCCGCCAACAGTACACTCTCACTCCAGTTACTTTCCCTGAGCTCGTGTTCCTGGGAGAGAGGAACATCCAAGCGACGAAACCGATCCTGCTTGGTTGTCCCCGATGAAGGAGTAGGACTGGGTACACTAGACGTCCTGGATTCCAGCGAATCTGATGGACTGTACTTGATGGTATGTCCGAGAGACGTTGAGTGGCCTTCACCGTCATCTTTGATTCCCAATGCAAGTGAAATCGAAGAAACATCAATTGCTGTATCCAATACTGGAGGATAGCTAAACCTAGATGATTGTGGGGCCGTGATCATGGATTCTGGGGAAGATTCAGAAGCGGATGACGACCTTGGCGGAGCCTCGCGTAACGTTGCCAGTGAACTAGAACCGTTAGCCGGAGACTGTGTTGCGGGAGATGATAACGGCGATGCAGACCGTTTAGCAAATAGTATGTGCAATGAGGGCTTCTTCATGCGCTTGGCGCGGCTAGCCAGCGAAGCCGATCGAGCCTCTGCCGAAATGGAAGATGAGAGAGAAAGAGATGGCGTAGATTTACGATGTGTGAGCGGACTTCGAGTGACATTATCACGCGGCCCAGGAAACTGGAACTGAGCTTGCGGCGCAAGTGGCGTGGGCCGCATACTTGTAAGAGAAAGAGGAACTGGCTCCACAATTTCAGGTGAATGGGGAGAAGTAGAAGACCGTTGTTCGCCACATTCATCCAGGAATGCTAGCTGTTTCACTGAATTTATGGGTGATCCTGAGGATAACGAGGGAACAGATAGAGAGTCGGTGGAACATGATAGAGAAGGTGGGGGATAGCGAGGAATTAACTTGAAATTCACAGATGTTGGGGTCACTGGGCGGCCGCTTTGTGATAATTGGGAGATCGAAGAACTGTCATCAGTGGTAGTGAACGACGAGGATGTCTCGGAATCAGTTGTAATATGGGGTACCATTTCGTGATTACTTTGTGGTCCAGAGTACGCGGATGGTGGCAGAAGGACTGTGGTAGGGATGTGTCCTGGAGCAGCTACGGGGGTGCCACCTTCAACGGGAAGATTGGGGAGGGGGCGCTCGCCTTCATTGGACACTCTGGGGGAGATGACCTCTCTAGCGTCAGCCACAGCTTCGTTTTCATGTATGACTTCTGACGAATCAACCGGGGACCGAAGATGATCCCCTACAGTCACATCATCCATAGCTCCCGCGCCATCATGAACATCATTCCAGATCCCTTGACTTTCGCACAGTGCTTGTAAAAGGGACGGGTTCATAGTCAAGCTGGGGCAAAGCACAAGCAACAAGTTGCTGAGTGGCATCTTTGTTTCTGAGCTCATCTTAGCAGTGTGATTGATGACCTCCGTTACTGTCAAGAGTAGGTCACGGTTCTCTTGTGGAAGGCGAGATATAAGGGACGACAGAGCCCTGCGCAGTGATTCGGAAGGAGGATGGGGGCCGCCGAATATCGGCATACCAAGCGTCGACAATGACGGAGGCTTCCGAAGACCTGGATGAATGCTCTTTGACGGGAGTGGCGGCGGAGAATTGTTGGTAGATCTCTCTGAAGCCATAGCAGCATCAAAGTAGGGCATCAACTCGTTCGTCAGGATAGGCTCAGGCAACTCTCGCAGGTACGCCTTAAATATGGAAGCAACAGCGTGAGGGTCCAAGTCTCCGGGACTTGATTGTCTAATGTCAAAATCGGCTCCTGAGATAGAGGTGATTAACCTCGAATTAAACCCATCAAAAGTATCAATCCTACCCGTATCGAACTCAGCGCGTAGCTTGACCACATGAGACGAACGACCACTGACTCTGAAGTCGATGGTAAGTAGGGGTGAACACAAATCATGCAGCTGAGCTATATACCGGAAGAGACCTTGTTCTTGAACACCCCAGGCAAAAATGTGCTGTGTGCACCGAACAATTAACGCAGGGATGTACCGAGTTTCCAAAGGACCCGAGGGCTTGCTTCGTTGAACATGCTCCGAATCCGACTTCTCATCCTGATCTCGCATGAGGGTGGCCTGCGCATGAACGATATTCCGGACAGAATCGATGGCAGTGTCTTTTACACACAACTTAAGGTCTCTGCCAAACACAAGGCTGCCTTTTGATGCACGAACAGGACCTCGGAGGCATCTGCCAAGTTGTGGCCCTCCGTGATCGGATAAAGACGAGCTAGTGGAGCTGATAGACGGCGTTTGAGGATTGTGGCGACTTTTTCTGCCATGTCCAAGATGGGACTCCGAATGGCTTGAACTTGCACGAGATGGTGGACCAGAACGACCATGCGGGAACGAAGACGGGGGATTGCCTACCGACGACACTAGAGGACTAGAGAACGAAGTCTTCGAACCCCATACTCGGCCCATTTTTTCGACAGCACGTCTTGCAAGTCCAGCAGCTGGAGCGAAACCTGACGTCATGCTGATGGCGGTTTGGCGGATGGGCGGTGCCGGGTCGGCTGAAGACATCAGTGTCGGTCTGGACGATGGCTCCGGGTCATCAGGGAGAGTTCGCTCGGAATGGAATGCTGGCGCTTTGGGTATTTGTTGTCTCGTGGATACGACATTGGAGGATGGTTGTCCAACGATCCTTGTTGGGTTAGGTCGTAACGACGAGAACGGAGCCGCGGTCGTGGTCTGAGGAACTAGCTGCTCCAGGCCACGTTCCTCATGTGCTGTTCTGGGAAGACTAACCGTGACAGCCTCCAGACTCATCGTCGCAGTGGCAGCAATAGGACCAGAGACCACCAATGACAGAGGTGGGCCAAGATTGAGGGATTGAGACCTCCGGTCTCTAAGACGCAGTGATGACGCAGGAGATGCACGACGAGTAAATGTATGGCCTCTTTCCACCTTTGTCTCCCCATCCTCTTCCGGCATGGCGTACTCTGCATCCGTGATAAGTGCACTCAGGCGCTTGTTCATAGGTACGATGGTGTTTGTGGAGTGTAGTGAGTCAGCGACTGATACAGGGCGGGAAGTTCTAGGACCCAAGGCAGGACGGATCGTATGATGGCTCAAGGTGGAATCGCTCTTCCTGCGAATCTCTTTGGCTTCCGATCTTTCGAGCTCCCTCCGTTCACTTCCTTTCGTTGTCACCTGCTCTACTTGTTCATCACTCCTCATATAATCCAGCGCTGGGACGATCGGGCTAGACGTCGTCATGACGGAGACGCGTTTATCGACATTGGTGTGAATCGGCGACAGGCGTGAAGCAGGAGGGCTAGAGGGTGCCAATGTTGAGGATTGCTTAGGTGGCAGAGGAGGTGGAAGGCTATTGACGCTCGTCGCAGGAGAAGCCGTCATTGAACCTTGATGCTTCTTGTTAAAAACATGCTGCGCAAGGTGGCGGGTTAGTTGTTTTGCTCCTAACTGGCGTGAGGAAGTATTCGTTGAGCCCTGCATTGAATTGTCTCCTGGCAACTCCTTGCCCCTGCTAATTTTTGGGGATGCAGGAGTCAAGGTGTCCGACTTTTTCCGGCGCCCAACGAAAGCGCGCTTGATCCGACTCCCTGTTCCAGACACCGGAGAGCCCAAAGAAGAGAGAGCCAGTGGGGACGGGTGGGTAGTGGCATCCTCAGGCCGACTGACAACCTGACCCATTGGAGATGTAAGAGGATGGTAGCTGGAAGCAGTCACACCAGAGGTGCTCTTCGACGTGGTAGAAGAGGTTGACGGGAGCTGATCGGAATTTGTGATATCAGAACAAGAGGGAGATGTAGCAGGTAGTGGTGTGGACGAAGCAGCTAACGAAGAAAACGAGGACGCAAGCGACGCCTGAGAGGTGGAGCGTGGTTGCTTGTTCTGGACCATCGTATTCTCGGACAGGGTAGTGAATTGCAGGCGTGGGGTATGCAGCTAGGCAGATCGGACCAACCAAGATATGGAGTCGAGGATCAGGTGCACAAGATAATTACGGTGCTACGGTGGAAAAGCGGTGCGCAAAATCATCAGCATGAATCCTAGCAAGGGAAAGGGGACGTAAGGGTCTGAAAAAAGCGCAATGTGGTGGCAGCGAGGCAACAAACGTGGGGGTCCCATATGCCACACGCAATAACAGATCATGATTGAATCATTGCAAACTCACCATGCAGAGTCACTTTCTGGTAGCAACCGCGAGGGAGTGGGAGTAGTAACCAAATTAGAGGTCAAAGCAGATGATAGTTAAGAGCATCAGCAAGTCTGCAAATCCAGCTGAGACTTTGCGGGCAAGGATGAACGAGCGAAAGTGGACGCGGACGCTGCACGTCGTGTGGGACGGTGCCACACTGCGCGTGCTATGGTCTTGAACTGGGTTACAGTGCACTTGCAACGATCTAATTTTGAGACAACTTACATACTAATTAAGTAATTAAATAATTAACTTCCGAGAATTACATAGTATTATGGTTACTTGGACCAACTCTATGCAATAAGAAGGTCTTTTACAAGTTCGTAAGTGAAAAAGGAGGTTGCAATACTTGGTGCAACCTTGACTGCACATCCTTCGTCAATACATATGCAATAGAAAAGACTATGCAAAGACGCACGTAGGTTGGGCCAAAGTCCGCGATACAAGCCGCGTAGCCCTTCAGTACGGACGATTGTCATCATGGCATCTAGAGCCCCATTGTACTGATATCCTATTCCAGATCGCATGCCTACCACTTGCATCTTTCGTCTCAGTACATCAAAAGGGTATGTAAGTGTTTGTGAGATAGACCCAGCTAGCGCACCACAGATAAGCTTCCTAGTGACGCTGATTCGTTCAGGAGGCGTGATGATGCCCCGCAGAGCCTCGTATGTTGCAAAATTAATCCCTACGTAGGGCGCAACACCAACCGCTGTTGCAACAAGTCCACGATACAATCCACGAACACCACCTTCTTCGCGCATCACCTTCAGGGTCATACCAAGTACTGATAGATCAGACTTTGAGTAGACCGTTCTAGGGATAGAAGATGACAGAACGGCATCACGCGACGCTACCAGAGGTGGTTGATTCCGGACAGATATACTGGCCGTAGCAATGGATAAACGAGAACGTACGAGATCCAGTGGGTATGTGGAGCAAACCGAAGTGATTCCCGCCAAGGCACCACTGATTAATCGTGTTGGGGTATCAAGTTCGTTGGCCCCATGGTTGGTAAAAAGCTTTTTGAGCTGTTCATAGGTTGTGAACTGAACAGCGCTATAAGGCACAATTCGCAAGCAGTTGATCCCATTTCCCCTCGTGAAGCCTGCAAAACCTTCTTCCTTCCACATTCTCACAAGACTTCGCCAGACACCTTTGTATTGGCCATCTGAACCACGCGGTTGCACCTGTTGTATAATCTTGAGCCTCTCCAGTGGACTCACAACAGTCCGGGAGGCGGCACCGGCAACACCTCCGGCCACAAAGTAACACAGAAGCTCCGGTGACCAGAATCCATTTTTTTGGCCATTGGCTTGTGCCATTACACAAAACCAACTGTTTGTTACAGCTTTGAAGTTGAAACGCTGTGAGCCAGCCTGCACATACAACAGTACTGGTTTGGATAAAATAAAATAAAATAAAATATAGATATAGTGATAGTGATAATTGGATGAGCGACTAACTCAGATGCAAGGTACTAGCAGGCACGAATCTCTTGATCCGCTTTGGACCTATATCTGATTATCTACCCAAAGGAATACAGCGTTTATCTGCGTAAAATATCTATATTGTTTCGCGACTAAGACACATTCACCCAAGTCTCGCTTTCTTCCTCGTTGACCCGCCTTGTATTGTGCTATATCCCTGCATAGCGCCAGCCCCACCACTGACGCTCGCAAAGCTCGTGGAACTACCGGGTTTGGATTGTTGCGATAAATGTTGAACCTGCCCATGTCCGTGTGCTGCTCCTTGTGGTTGTGTCTGAGGTTGCGTTGGTGCAGGAACACCCATCATCGATGGTGCCTCGTCCTGTGTAATTCGGCGTTGTGGTGGTGTTTGGTGGGCTGGAACGTATTGGAACACACTGATAACGATGGGAAAAGGTTACATGAGTCTTGTAATGGGAAGAAAATCGATGTTCTGGACTGACTTCCAAGTTGGCCGAGGATCCTCTTGAAACCATTTGTGACCCAAAGCCTCTTTTGCGGTCAATCGTTTGTCTGGATCGTATGCAAATAGATGTCGTAGTAACTCATGCCCTTGTTGTGATCGAATGCGTGACTGACACCACTCTGTAAGACGATTTTGGTACCTTGAACAATGTATTCAGTTAAAGCGGAACTCGACCGGATGATTCACATTCACATACGGATCAAGCCGCTTCATGTTTGAGTATTCAGGCATATAGCGGAGGCCAGGCCATTCCTTCTCTGAAGAGAAGTTTTAGTGGAGTTGAGCGTTTTCGCCGGAGGAGACATAAACTGCTCCTGACCGTCTGGTGTACCAAGAACCTCAAAAATCTTGAGGAGCTGATCCTTTTGGAAAGGGACATTCTTTTTCGAGTCTAGCTTCGCCTCTTCACCCTTGAATATTGGCCGTAAACTCGCCAACTCGGCTAATACGCAGCCTACAGCCCAGCAATCAATCGCCTTGTTGTAATGTTTCGCTCCCATGAGGAGCTCGGGGGCGCGATACCATATAGTGACAACCACCTTGTCGCCCGCAAAGAGAGGTTGTAGAGGCCCATGAACAAGACGAGCTAAACCTAGATCACCAATCTTAACAACCCCTGAAGCGGTGATGAGTATGTTAGCAGGTTTGAGGTCTCTATGAAGAATATGCGCCGCATGTAGGTAAACAAGACCGTTCAAAAGTTGGTATATCAAGGATTTGAGTACTTGAGATGGAATCTGAATCCGAAGTATCTGAGAGTAATGGTGAATGACTTGAAGAAAATCGTGCTCCGCGTAATCGAATACCATGTAGATAGATTTGTCCTCGAGAATGACTTCTTTAAGGGCAACAACATTTTCATGGGAAATCTCCCTGTTGAGCGCAATCTCTCGAATGGCACTCTGACTGATTCCAGTATAGGTCACGACGTCCCCTTCTTTGTCGGGCTTGAACTTTTTGATAGCGTACATGACGCTGTCAGAGTTCACACTTTGAGCCTTGTAAACTCTTCCATATGTTCCTGAGGATATGAAGCCAAGGATATTGTACTTAGATGTCACCGCTCGGTGAGCTGCATCCCTCTTAGCACGGTATATCCTCATAGGATCAGTTTGAAGGAGCGTTTGCGACCATTCTTCGACCATACGTACGGATGTGAGGGTGACGGTGGGATGTGTACAGGGGGTATTACTAATCGCATAGTGATAAATAATAAATAATAAAAATAAATATCATTGAAAGACGCGTTGTCACAGGTCACGCGTTGTTGACGCGCTGTTTCGATCGTGTATGGGTCGGTATGGGTCGGAATGCTTGGACCGTCTCAACTCTTGTCCTCCACAGCCAATGTCACCGGACACACTCGCACCCATACACGCTCGTATTCGCTCTCTACTACGATCAACATGTGATGGCACGTTCACCATCGCTGGCAGGATCCCAGAACGCGATGTGATCACCCAGTTCATCGCGTCTGCTAGGCACGGCGCCTCTTCTGACCATCCAGCGAAGTCTTGTCTTTTCATCTCCGGAACCCCAGGAACTGGGAAAACAGCATTGGTACACTCTGTAATTAACGGACTCGGGTATTGTGACGATCTCAAAGTCGTATCGCTCAACTGCATGGCTCTGCATGGCGTAGAGGATCTTTGGGAATGGCTCTGCGAAAACCTCGAGGACTGTACGCTCGTAAAACGCACTAAAGGCGTGAAAACCAAAGGAAAGCGACTCCTGGACAGAATCATTACCTCTCAAAAACGAAGATGCCTTGTTGTTCTTGATGAACTCGACCATATTGCAAGATCTCCACCTGCTCTTTCTGCGATATTCTCGCTCGCTCGCAAACACTCATCTTCCGTCCGCATCATCGGCATAGCAAACACTCATACTCTGCCTGTTTCCAGCAGTCCGTTCAGTGATGAACCGACCAATGTGTTGACCCTCCATTTCGGCGCTTACTCGGCTTCCCAACTACTTGACGTTTTACAAGCACGTCTGTCACCATTGAACGATACCGATGGCCGCTCGGAGCAGCTGAGGATGTTTCTGCCCATGGGTCCTCTGACCTTGCTTTCTAAAAAAGTCGCCTCTCAGACAGGTGATGTCAGGATGCTGTTTGAGGTCCTGCGAGGTGCCATCGACCTTGCTGTCTCTTCCTCCGGGCAGGCCGAAAACCCTCTAGCTACCTCTGTGCCCAGCATCACGCCTAATCATATCCTCGCTGCACTCAAGGCGTACCTACCTTCTCACAGCTCCCGGTTAAATTTTTCAGCTCCCCATGCGTCCAATAATAGCGAGATAGCAACTAAAGTTCGTAATCTTGGTTTACATTCGAGATTGGTGCTGCTCGCGATTGTTCTCGCATCCAAGCGAATGGATGCCGCCCTCCCCTTATCCACCATCTCCAACGTTGCTCCCAGAACCCCCACCAAGCGATCAAGCCTCGCTTCGAAATTGGGCATTCTCGAACTTCCCCAACTCTACACATACTATGTCACTATCCTTGAACGCTCTGATAACGGGATTTTCACTCCGGTATCTCGTAGTGAATTCTCGGACCTCGTTAACGTGTTAGAGACGTGTGGTCTCATATCGTCGTCGTCGTCGTCATGTGTGGCAATCCTGTCCCCCTCGAGATCTGGTCGCCGTGGTTTAGGTCGGACATCTTCCTTCGGATCACCAAGGAAAGGTGCTGCGACCACTCAAGATATCAAATTGGCCGACTCTATCCGCATCGAGGAAGTGTTACGGGGTCTAGGAGTAGACGCATCTTCGACGAACACAGATCCACGTGAAGAGGAGGTGCGAGCAATATGGATTAGGGAGAGCGGTCGGACGACCAAAGACGTGAAAGCCGCTCTACCTCCCATATCATGTGATTCGTTCAACGAGAACTTCTAAAACTGATTTTTCTGTCACACTGTACTATTACCATTATCTTGTAGCCATTTTGTGTTTTCCGGAATGGGATTTAGAGATTTATGCTTATAGTTTTATAACTACGATTATCGGTACATATGAATATCTAACATGCTTCCGAAGTTGACGCTCTTGTCCACCAGTCATTCTGGTTCAAAGCTGTCAAGAAATGTCGAAGTGATTCCAGACCGCCTGGGGGGATTCTTTGTTCCCGTTCCAGATGTGTGATGTGAAGTTGTTCCGGACGCCATGGTTTGCCATCCTTTTCCAATACAACTTCAATCATATTTATGAATGTGTATACTTTCTTGTGGAAGGATGCGGAGAGCTCTTCGAGCACAGGGGCCGCTCGATACTCTGCCATCCCACCATTCTTCAAGTCGCCCACAAAGACACAAAACTCAAGGATGATCTCCAAGATACCTCGCAGAACGTCGCCAACAGTCCGCTGAGATGACCTCAGCAAACAGGCACTCAGTATGTCATCAAGAACGGACGAGTGACAGTCCGTAAGAGCGAATGCGTCTGTAAATCCACTCGAGACATCTGGATTTTCGCGACAAGCAGCAATTCGAGCAAGGAAGGCATCGAAGTTACCCCCTATGGCAGTGTCATATATGTACGCCGATAAAGTGGTAAGAAAGGAATGTGTGATAAAGCGGAAACGCAGCAGTAATTTTCGAGAGGACGTGAGTGTGGGGAATAGAGGGTCCGCTGTGCCACGTATCAAGCGGAAGACAGTGCGAATTGAATTCTCGACTCTGGTCAAGCGAAGCAAGAATGCAAAGACTCTGTGATACTTTGATAGCACAGAGATCGGAATCAACGCATCTAGGGGGTGTGGGACCTTGTAATCGAGATAGAGGAAATCCAACGCTCTATGCAAATCAATATTAATGATGACTTGATGTGAATAGAACGTACTCGATTGCTATGGTCTCCATTAGTCAGACTTTTCAAGTTCTGTAAACGAACACTTACAAAGTGGATCCAGCCATCGCTCGCGCCCCCTGCCACTAAGTTCTCGTATCGCAAAGCCTAGGCGAAACTCGGCTTCAGCTAAGACACGCTGTGAGCCATCTAAACTGGAAGAAGCGTTTTCCGCATTTGAAGATATAATCTGTTGGGAATCCACTATAACCGTTCGAAGGATGAAGCTAAGCTCAGAGCCACCCGGAGGCCAAGATTCCCTAGTCACCAGCAGAGGTGCTAATCCCACTGGCCAACGACCTTTGGGAGTTTGTTCGGGTGGTGTTGTACTTTTCGGTCTATAACGCAATGCATTGTACATTCGTGCACTCTGGTCGAGTTTCTCTTCCGCATCAGAGAACAGAGCTGCCGTGAGTCGCGACTTGAATGAATGAGATGTGAGCAACATATGAGAGCGAAGCAATTCAAGGTGTGAATCGATACAAAGGTACGATGAACGATCCAAGAATACTTCCAAAAGTGCACGTGAAAGTGATGCCGCATGAGTGTGGAGGGGGGAAAACATGATCTGAGATAGGACGGATGGGCTTGGTGCGATATTCGGCAGTATTGGGGGGAAGTTATGCATGAAGTCGTTTAAGATAACTTGATGATCACGGTCCGAGGATGGTAAGGCACCGGGCTCCAAATCAAAGACTCTGAGATCCTGAAGTTTGGGATCGTAGTTGCCTGGTGAGAGGTCTATTGGGAGCGGATCAGGAATCTGTGGTGCTTTAAGGATCGTATCTCGAGATGTAGCATTAGGCTCTCTCCACGCGGCATTAATGCTGGATTCAGTCCATATCCAAGAAATATCCTTGTGAACACATTCGCCGGAAAAGATTGGGTGCTCCGGTTGAGCAGCTCTAAGGAGTTTTAGTGACCTGTGAGCCACCGAGATGATGCTTGCCAGGTCAACGGGAATAAACTTCGGGAAGGGACCATCTGCATCAATCCCTCCCCCCTCGTCAAGTAAAAACACCTCTGGTTCCTCGCCTTCAAACTGCATGGTAAAATCCAGAGATTGCGTTTTCGCGTGGTTAGTGGTGCGTAGACGGCTGCTGTCTCCGTACGCTAGCAACTTACAGAGAGAACTAACAAATGGCTTTGATGTGACCGTCAGGATAAACGCCACGAAAGCGATGATGTCGCGTGGAGAATGCAGTTCCACGTGCATTTCCAGAGTTTCGTATACGTGGGACAGCAGATCGACTGGCAAAGTTGGAATCTCTGAAAATCTGTCAGGGGTCGTATCTATGCCTCTACGACACATTGAAGCAAGGGATATCACCACCTGCTCCAGCTCGACATAGTATAGCCAAAGCGTGGCAAGGCAATGGAAACTCGAGGATCCAGTTGCGTAGAAAAGTGGTCCATTTGACAAACGGTTCCGAACGGATGTCAGTACGGATGAAAGACCATGTGCAAAGGCGTGTAAAACGGGGTTAATGCGTCCTTTACGAAGATCGTGGACAAGTATTTCCAGCCGACGAACGAGAGTACCAAGATCAAGAAAGCGCTGCAGGTTACTTCGCGACAATGGACTATACTTGGCTTGGACTAGTGAGTCGGTCGAATCCTTTTGTACAAACGATTGCAAGCCCATGTCCCATACATACAATGGAGACGAGGTTCCTAACACAACTGACCGAAGCGAACTAAATAGATCGTGTTCGGAGGCGACCTTCATAGTTTTCGGATCCACGCTAGGTTGTGCCCTGAACCATTGTCAAATAGTAACAACATTTAGATCGATCCACGCGTTCAGAGTGTATTCCTGAGGACTAACCGGGTTTGCAGAAGGCGTAGGACGGTAGCAGACTGTTCAGTTAGAAAGGGAGGATTCAGATCGTGCAAATGCGTGTCCCAGGACACGGAATGGTCCTGGTATATTCATTGGTCCATCATCATTGCGACAACGGGTGGATACGCACTGTGGTCCGAGAGGGAAGAAGAGAAAGCTCATTCCATACGGGGTTAACAAAATTTGAGGCACGGGCCACAGAGTAGGAAGGAAAACACGAAATTTGAGATTGGGGGGGAGATATTGGTAACAAAGATGGGTAGCGGTTTGGAGACGATGTTCCACACCGAGTCTGTAAATGTATGCTTCGAACGATGGGGTCTTGTGGTTTATCATCCAAACGTGGTATGTAAAAGTACGGTGAGACGCCATCTAATGCAGGAAGTGAAAAGTTTTCATCTTCCCGGAGTAAAACGATCGCGTCGTGAACTTGCATGTTCGGATGGACTCAGGTTATCCTCAGGTCGCTACGTACATGGCAGTTGAGTTATTTGGTCATGTTAGTGACAGGGTGATATATACTGTATGGCAACCCATTACGAAGACTACTGAGAAGAGCAAGACCCATGTCCCTCAAGTAGACATCTCTATGAAATGAAGAATTCGGCGATTCAGATAACGTACAAGGCATGGAATTCCTCGGCAGTTTTCCTGATCTCCTGGCCCTGCGCTAGTCAAGATCTCGATCTCAGCCTTCCTGCGGGTGTGTAAAATGCGCATGAGCTCTCGTCTGTGGGGGGAAGGGAGGGGAGGGGTGATCAGTAGCTTAGAAAATATAGACAGAAATCGTGCCTCCATTCCATTGGAAGATTCAGTCGTAACATCGACATGGCCTATAACAATGAACTCAGTAACAATATCATGTCACCTCACGAGTGAACCACTCACCTTTTTCTCGTCATGCTTCGTGATGGGATTGAGGGCATCTAAAGGAATATCGAGGCTACGAACATTTGAGCGTGTAGTTCATTGATCCGTTAGATTTCATACGCTGCGAGTTCAGAGGCGCGGATTCCAAGCCATTGAATTCGATTCGCGGCAAGTCTTTCCCTCTGGTGTTGGAGGTTCTGGCTACCCTGCTTATAAACTGAGATGATGTCGAGGCCGTACGCATCTCCATCCACTAGACCCAATATTGGTATGTCGTTCGGGAGGTTGTCTGACAATGTCCTCACAAGTTGCCGAGTAGCTATGTCCGGATATCCTTTACCTGTGATGATTAAACCACATCCTGGTAGGCCAGGGTGTCGAGTGAAATGTAAGCGACATAGCGTCTGAAAGACTGCCTGGATATCAGGGAAACATCTCAGAGGTCGATTTCCGCACAACTCAATCTTTTGATAATTCACCTCCTTTTCGACAACAAGGACCCATTTCACATTGGATTCGAGTTCAAAGCGTTGGATATCCTCGCCGGCTGGGATTAACGTACCCTTATTGTGCGATGATGTTGTCGGACAATCGTAAACATAAGAATGTATGTTCGGGTGCATACCTCAGAATCGTTCGCGCATACAGTCTGGCCATCCAGCAACCGTATGACCAAACCACTGCCACAGATGAGGCCTTTAGAAGCAGCACGCTGCGTGCACGAGTTTAGCAATAAAGATTTCAGTGGAAGTGTGCATACTATGTTCAAGTCTGCCCTGTCAAGCTCCAAGGTCGCGGCAAGATCGTCGATGAGCTTGCCTAGTCAGATACAGTTCCATCTCAATGCTCGGGACCCACCTTGTCTATAGTCTGCTGTGATCTGAATAGACAGACATCTTTGTAGAAAAGATCTCTAAATAGGTTTCTTCGTATTTGTTTTCTGATCTTAAGGGGAGATACCGCCTACCGTTTAGTGAGGGAGATACCCTCGCTGAGGACTTCGTGCACAAAATTCATCACTTGAACGAGTTGAGCTACAATTAGTGCGTGACGAATGAGCCTAAAACTAGTAAACCAACAATCCACATACCGATTGGTCTCGAACTTGGGCCCTTACTTCGACCAGGAAAGCGGAGAACGCGAACACGCCTACCGCAAGCTGCAGATTGACCCAAGGCAACAACAAGGTACTTACCCGCTAGAGTAGTCCTTTCGTCTGTCTGTGATCGGTATTTCTACTCTATATTCTTTCTGCCGATGAGTCTTTGTTGTTGAAATGCCGTCCCACTCGTGATCCCGCCGGGTCTTTTCGACTGATGCCACAATTTGCTCGAGGATTTTGAGTGTAAGGCTTTCAAGTCGTTTCAAAGTCTCACTGGCAAAAGTGGACTCGAGACAGTAATTGATAAAGCGGAATTTGGGGGCTTACAGTGAACTGGTCACCTGGCGACCGTCTTCAAGTTCGGTGTCTTCGGCGCCCTCTTCATTGCGCTCATTGTCAGTCATTTCTTTTTCGTCTTGCGAGAAATCTGCGTCCGTGATACTTTGCGCAGTATTCATGTCTTCTAAGCCTCGGAATGTTCGCTGGTGTGCGGGTGCGAGTAAAACTTCTAGAACAGGAGAGATGAATGCCTCGTACATACCGTCTAATACCAAGGAGGTGCAGATCTCAGAGGCGAATGTATGCGTCAACTTGCGATCAAACGCGTTTCCCTTGGGTCTAGTCCGGTGGAAAAAGACGTGGAATTATTCTAGATTCCATTGCTGGTACAACACTCAAGTACTCATCGGCGCACCAGCGAGTTGACTTACCAATTAATGAAGCGCGTTTTTCCACTGCAAAGCCTCAAGTCTTCTATCAATACACATGTCACAACCGAAGGACAGAGCTCACACGGGACTAATGGCTAGTGTCAAATCGACACCTTTGAGCGCATACATACATCCACGATAGTCATGCATACATGGATAGGACGGATTACACGAATAGCCATCCCATCTGGAGTGGTACAAATGTCATTCCATGATCAGCCCCACTCGGGAACATCCAGGCCGAACCATCGAGGCAGGTTTGACCAGAATTCCCCTTTAGCTGCAAAAACCGCACCAGAAAACTCCACGCGGCATGCGTCGCACGTCCTCATCGAGCCTGGATGGTCTTCGGAAGGGTGGTTCCTTGTCTGCATCTCTTCGGCATCCGTCATTGCAAAGAGAGGATCGGAAGTACGCTGGTTGATGATCCCATTAATGTCTCGAAGAAGCTCGAAAGTGATTGCCTCGAATGCGATTTGACAAGCACGTTTTCCTAAAGGGTGCGGGTCGTTCCGGCGGAGGCACCATGCGGAGGGAGCTCTTCCTTCGAGCTCGTTGACGATGAAAGTGGAGAAGTAGCGCGACGCGAGTTCGCGTCCACGGAGTACGCACTGGAGATCTCTTTCGTCTAGTTTGATGGCGTCGCCGTGTTGAGGACCGACAACGCCGATTGCAGCTGCGCTTGGGGTGGAACGGGAGAGATCGTACATGGCAGATGGCAGGAGAGACAGCTCATTGATGTCTCTAGCTAAGTTTATGACTTCTCTGTGAATTATGAGTGCATTAAATTGAAACTGGCGCTGAGAAGGGTACGAGGCACAGACATGGGATGTGGTAAATCATCCACGGTCGTCACGCCGGATTCACGTATCTCCCACCGGGAAAGGGTGGTTGGCCAGAAAGTTGAGAGAACACGCACGACGTCCTGCCGGAGGCGATGAACTTGGTAGGTGGTGAGGACGCGAAGAAGACCTGCCACGATCTTGAAACCGGATCGATCGTACGTCAAAAAGGAACTAGGGGAGGTCACAGGACACAGAAGAGATTGAGTGAGCATACGGACATGCCGTCGTACAATGCTTTCAAGAAACAGGCGATGATAGCTGATGGATCTGGCAGGACCAGGACGGGGCGACCTTCGATGGTCGGTGTCTTGTCCATGGTGTCGATGAGACGTTGTAGTACCTCGGAGTGTCTGGTCAAGAGCCCCTGATGGACGACGAAATAGACCGAGTGTGCAAGTACGACGATGTTACCGTCTTGGAAGGACAGGTCTGTGTTTCTAGCCGGGACAGTTTCGTGGTCGTCGGCCATGGCGATGGCGAGAGTGAGCTAAGACGTGTAGGTCGGACGCACTGAACTAAGCATCGCGCAGTAATCAATCGTGGGAATTTTCTGAGTGCCCTTGCCATCTCCGCATTGGATTCACATGTTTGTCCACAAATTCTTTACCTCGACAGTTTTTTTATTCACTCTCCAGTTCATCGTTCTCTGCCATGGCTGATACTATGTCTACTGCTCGTATCATTCCCGGTGCCCCCCCTTCGATTGGCGCCTCCAAGACTCAAAAGAAAAAGCGTAGGACCGGTAACAAAAGCAAAACCCCAGGTTCACCTGTGGAAGGGTCTAGCACCATTCCCAACTCTCCCGCACTGGTAGATAGAGCTCCAGACGAAGCTGACATTAAGGATGTAAATGCTCCTCTTGATTTCGTCGCAGCCTCGGAGGCCCCCACGCTCGATGAACTGAACTCAAAATCAAGCCCCGTGACCGAACTCGTGCAAAAACGTCTTCGTACTCTGAACAAGAAAATTGCCAGGATCGCGAGCTATGCATCGACCGATTATGAAAAACTCAACGATGATCAAAAGCGGACACTTAAGACACTTCCTTCTCTTGAAGCCGTCCAAAAGGAGCTCGAAGAAGTTAATAAGGCAGTCGAGGCCCATGAAGCCGAGGTGTACCGCGAACAAGCAGCCAAGCACGCAGAAATTGAACGGATAGAGAGTCTCAAATTACAAGACGTTGTTTCCTCCGCACAGACATCCTACGCTGTGAATGCCTCGTCAATATTGGCATTGCTTCGATTGCGTTCGATGCTGGCGAATGGCGATGTCCCCTCAGTGGTACTTGACTTCAGCGAGGCGGAAGGAACAGCTATCTTCACAGCATGTGATGCCCTTCTTGGAGAAGAAAGTGATTTAAAACAGAGTGTTCTCACTGGTTTGCTATCAGCCGAGGGTGATCTTAATGGTGTAGCATATACCCGTTTGCTGGATATTGTCCAATCTTTCCTCAACCCTCCCCGCCAGCCAACTCCATTGCTCAATGAACCAGAGGCTGCTGTCGAAGTTGAGGCTGCTGCTGACCAGCCTGTCGCGGGTATTCCAGGCACAAACAACGTCTCTGGTAGCTTCCATTTCATGCAGGCGAGCGAGCTAGAGACTGCGTCGTTCGAGCAAAGTGTCGAATGGATAGAAAAGTCCGCTGAACCTAACGGCACTAAAGAAACTTCCCGTATTATTGAGCATGTTAGCGTTGAGCCTACTGAAAGTATCTCAACCCAGCCCATTGATTGGGCGGAGGCAGATGAAGAGGGTCTCCCATCAATCGCAAATCTCCAAGCGAGCTTTGCTCCTTCTGGTTCTGCAACCCCTATAGTTCAGACCATAGAAGTGAACCTACCCTTGTCCATCCCAGTCCCGAACGGTGATGTGCGGCCTGTACCCCAAGCAGACGACGGGTTTACACCAACATCCCGGGGTGGCCGTGGACGCGGAAGAGGTCATCGTGGTGAACGCGGCGGCATGCGTGGAGGTCACCGTGGTGACAGAGGCGGTTTCCATCGAGGAGGCGAGCGAGGTGGATTCCGGGGCAGCAATCGGGGTGATCGTGGTGGTGACCGTGTCAATCGCAACAATCGCTCTGATGGTGATTGGCGTAGTAATGGTGACAGTGAAAATCGCGGCAGGGGTAGGGGACGCGGTCGAGGGCGCGGTGGGGAGCGAGCAGCGTCAGGCCAGCAGGAGTCTCGTGGTGGGGCTCCCCCTTCCTAGACTATCCGCACCACCTTTGCACCGTGCTATTTTGCAATCCAGAGTTCAAGACGATCGAGTCACAGATTTGAATGTAAAACGATGTCTTGCTGTATTTACGCCACTAGTCACTGGTCGTTACACTGATTTCATCTTTCCGTTGGCCCTCCGATATTACTCGTGGGACTTGAACCAGGGTGTCAATCCGTTTGGTCATACATTTCGTTCGTCCTGAACATCAAGAAAACATCACGTCTGTGCAGACTTGAGTTCAAGTCCAGTCTGGCCAGATGAACACTGTCAGTCCAGGGATGGTTATCGTTGGTGCGGTGCAAGCAAAATACCCATCAAATTTGCGGCATCTTGATTAGTCCTGGATGAAGCAGAGCATGTGCTCCAACTAATAATCGTCCATCAGAAATCCCGTTGATGGTGACTTGGCTATTCAACACGAGTTCATCAAACTTAGCACCGTGTGATGTTTAATTTACTAATGACTTCACAGAGCCGGCACGCCACAAGACGAGCGCCCGTAGTCTTTTTTCTTCTTCCGCAGTTTAAACCGCCTAGTTCTGTGAAAGAAGATGCCTGTACTCACCACAGTGATCGACGACAAGTCACCTCTCATCACGTACGATGCTACATGGCTTCCAGGCACCTCCCAGAATGATGGGTACGCTGTCGACTATTATCTGGGTACCTTCCAGAAGAACAGTGCACCGGATGGGACTGCGAATTTGAGCTTCAACTGCTCTTCCTTCACAATCTATGGTGCCAATCGTCCAAACCATGGGCTTTACACCGTCCAAATAGACGGTGGAAGCTATCCTAGCGTTAATGGATCCGGAAATAATCTGTTTCAACAGAATCTCTTCAGTGCTAACCTCACGCAAGGAATGCATTCCGTCAGCTTGATCAACACCGGTGGTCAATCCCTTCTATATGTGGACATCGATATGATCGTGTGGCATTCTGAAGTTGGGAATGAGAGTGACCAGTTGGTCCCTGAACTGGTCCAGGACACGGATTCCCGATTTCAATACCAACAACCCGCGTGGGGTACCACTTCGCCTTCCACCAATATAAACTTGGACCTATTCAACAATGGCACAGGCTAGTAAGTAACAGAAACCAAATCAGGAGGAAAAAAATTCAGCAGGTTGACTTTCCAATATCACGAATATATATGATGCGAGCGTCACGTTCACGTTTATAGTATGCATCTCCTTGCGAGCCACCAAACCAAACTGAATTGAGTGTCGCAGGGCATGCAAGTCATTTAGATTGTCCCGATTTCTTCTAACAGGTTCATCAGGCGAGGCGGTTACAGTATTTGGGACCTCCGGTCCTTCGAACGGACCATACACAGCACAACTAGATGGTGGTCAGGTTATAACGTACAACGCTTCGAATGCTTACCCCACAAACTATGGAGTGGCAACCTACCATGCCGACAATCTCGGCCCTGGTACTCATCAGCTTGTCCTCACCAATCTCCCGGAAACAAGTGGAGAATCGCTGAGTGTTGACTATGCGTATCTGTGGACCATAGCAAAGTATTGGATTTACTTTCGTGCCCCATCTAGCATACTAATCATGCTGTGCGCTCAATAGTTCATCTTCTAGTGACTCTTGCGTACCTTCAAGCACCCCTGGAGTCCTCACTAGGTATGTATCCTGATGTGACGTATGAGTGTCTGTTCATGTTTCTTATTCACCTTTACCGATTAATTCTAGTAGCTCGTACAAGTAGGTATTGAGAAGATGCCATCATTGTAGCCCCTGATATCCCCTGCTTCTAGTGGCATCGACTCCGGAGTAATCGCCGGTCTTGTCGTAGAAGGCGTTGTCGCCCTTCTGGCAGCAGCAGCAGCGCTCTTCTTCTATTGGCGCTGGAGGACCGCACTGGCGACACCACATTCCGTCTATACTCCTATATTTCGGTCCCCAGACAATACAACGGTGACTGCCACTGCCCTCGCTCCGACGTTGGAAACCAGAAGCAATCCGACCTCACTCCAGGCAAACCAAAATGGCACATCGTTCCAGCCTGGTGCAGGGAGGTTACATCAGCCACCTGGTCACGGACGAGTAGCGCGGAGTGATGTTTCAACTCCAACACAACCAGACTTGCGAATGACGGTTGAGTCAATGGATTATCAAGCACGGCCGTCTATGGATGAGGGACCTGTGCCAACACGGAGACAGCTTCCCGAGACACCTGGAGAAGGGTTGTCTCTCTCCGCCGAGATTCCAAAGCTTTCGGGAGGTTTGCGCCGTAGTGTGAGTGCCCGGACGGTTGATAGCAGAGGCGGGCTCCCTCCACCCAACTACGACATGGCAGTTGGGAGGAATTGACCCGGACCAACAATTTTGGTATCATTTTCATCCTTCCTATTTCGAGTGATGAATGCGAGCTTTGGACTGGACTCCATGTAGTCTACTCGCGGTCCTCTTATCTATATCAATCTTGGACGATGATTGCGTCCTCATATACGGACATGAGCTCAAAGTTGGTAACCCGTCCAGCAATTGGCAGTAGTGTCGATTTCCCTGAATCGTCCAGAGTTTAAAGTAGCTGGACCAAAGGGATATGAATGGTGCACAGGATGTTGCTCAGAATCCCCGCTGACGCAGCTCCATTCGGAGCCCTTCATACTGTAGACGGCGACCAAGGCTGCGCATTCCTGCGCATTCCAAGTCCATATAAGTGCAGGCCTGAAAAGCTACTACGATCCCCTTTAAATCCCAACCTTCTTCTCTTCTCAACCTCATTTTACACCATCAACGAGCCCATACGAGACATGTCTGACCAAGAAAGTAGGTACCTACAGTGCTCTAGCGATGAGAGATCTAAAGTAATCTATTCCAGACTTCATCGTCTCATTCAAAGACAAGAATTCTTACGAGAAATACAAGGCCGACGTTATCCAAAGTGGTGGTACTATTCTCCGCGAGCAGCCTGTTTTCCTGGTACGTTTATGGTCTCGCTCCTCCTTCCGAAACAGATCTGTGACGATTTTCCTGAGCTTTACCGCGACCATCCCGACCACCCTGCTTGCATCTATGAAGGCCCCGAGCCTCGACGGCAACGGCATTGAGATCCTTGAGCGCGATAGCGTTGCTTCAATCGCCGCCTGAGCGACAGAGCACGGGAGATGTTCTGTTATACGTTACACATCATGTACAATATATAAAGCCTGTATTACTCTATGATGTGAAACACTTGACAACTGTCGACGTTAAGCCTTGGACGATCGTACAACCACAGCTTGGCTGGGCCATGCAGTCTTGCTGAAGCTTCAATCCGACGATCTAAATGAATAATTGCACCGCAAAATTGTCCTGCTTGTACAACCGTACTGTGAAATCGGTAAGGCGTTCCTCGAGCTGTCTCAGGTTACTATCACAATCTCTCCCCTTCCATCCTTCAACACTACCAATTCACATTCGATCTTCTCTCCCGTATCCATGCACACAACCTCTGTCGGATCAATAGCAGATGTCCGTATCTGCCTGCGTTCGAAGAACGATCGCCCAAGAACGACATCGAAATGCGGCTCTTCAGAAAGATAGACAGGTACTGTAACACTTTTCGGCTTGGGTGACAATTGAGGTCCACTATACAACGACGTTCCTCCTCCACGAGTTTCCTCCCCTTGTGGATCGAGGGTAGTGACGGGCACGAGTGTTATGGGCCATTTCCCAAGGTTCACCAGCCCGCCATAACCGTAATGTCCCGGCGCTGCGTCTGCAGGGATGAATCCGTGCTTGAGGGCGAATTTTCTTGAAATGTACACATTACGATAGCCGCTCTTTAGGAGCATTCGTACGTTTTCGACAGGTCCAATGCTCCCCATAACGGTTCGAACACCGTTTTCGCTATGAAACCTTTCAAATTCTTTCCTATGCTTTGCGACTTCTGACTCTTCTGTAGTCACATTGCGCACCGAATTCTTTCCTTTGATACTCGTTTTGGACTTCAGAGAACCTGGACGTGGTGATGCGGAGCGAGCTACATGAAACATGTAGAAGGAAGGATTTCGATATGCGGGTGGCTCAGGAAGTTGTCCTGCGGGGTCATGAACATGTAAAGTGGCCGTCGTTGCAACTTTAGTTGAATCTGAATTAGGGGGCAAGTTCTGGCGCCAACCAAAAATCGTGTAATCGCCATCTGAAACGGCAAACCCAACACAAGTGATGTCAGATATCAAAGTAAGAGATAAAGGGGGAACAAGGGATAAATACCATCATCAAGATTCCAGACGGTATCATTCCAGAGGTACTTGACCCAGCCGGAATGTACCCGCTGACCGCGAAACTCAGTACGGCACTTTCGGGTAAGTTTGTCGAACAGTTGGAGGAGAGATTCATCTTTCAAAGAGTGCAAGATGGCGAACGACGAAGTCGGTGTATAGACATTTAGAACAGCCTGAGGATTGGACGTTGTAGTAAACTGCATCGTGTATGGGGGCAAGGACGAACAGGTGCTGATGGAGTAGGGGTTGTGTGACTCCCCTATGATGATTCAAGCACTGACCAGGCCAAGACCTATGACCAAATTATCTCTGGGGCCTGATTGAGATTGATGAAACTTAGAGCTGATATTCCCAAGCTGCCCTCAGGCTCACGTTGAACAGTAAAATTTGACTGCTGAGTGCATCTAACGTGAGTCTCTACATGCTAAGCAACCAACGCGCGGAATTTGACTGATTATGCGCCAATGTCCAAACATTCCTGCACCATCACCCTTCGCAATGGTGTAACGAGTCCATATCACCAACAACTGAACAAAGGCTTAGCTTCAACCGTTTCCAGACGCTCCATCAATTATCAGTCTACTATCCTCAAAAGGGTTAATGGGTGAAAGCACCAACCTCCACGATAACTGTCCGTTTGCGCTGTTCAGCCTCCTCTCCGTTCATCCAATCTAACGTATTATCGAGTTGTTGTCTTGAGTGCGCTGCATGGCTATTCCATCTCATATGTCGCGCCGCGGGTGTTTCCACATGTGACATGGATTTAGACATCGCCGCCAAGTCCTCTTCAGTCACTGAGTCAGCAAGCGAGTGGTCACCGAGCAATGGCGTCTGTTCGATTGGACTGCCCGGTGGTGAAAGCTGTGCTGAAGCAGACAAATCCCGGACTGACGTGGCTTCCCCTTCTGTGCGTATAAACAGAGGTACAGCTTCGCGGGGGGCGGAAGACTCGCCAACGTCCACTTCTTCGTCTTCTTCTATCAAGGGTTCTTCAACCCCAAGTCTGTGTAAGCCGGCCTCAACTGCATCCAATCGTTCGAGATGCTCGAGAACAGCGACGCCTGTCGTACCAGGGTGAACCTTCTGGAACTTTGCGGAGAAAGGGATTGGCCGATTCGCCTCGGAGGAGCGTCGACGCATAGGAGGAAACTCGCTCGAATGACTCAGACTACGAGCACGACGTGGAAGAGGTACGCTGCTTATTGACGGCCGAGGAGATGCGCTGAGAGGCCCTACACCCGGAGGCCGTGGTATTTCTTCCATAATCTCCACTTCGTCATCCCATACAAGTACCTTCTTCCGCCGAGTCAATTCCAGAGGTCCTACAGATGGATAAGTATCACATTCAGGTGTGCAAAGTCATGACGAACCCTCGTCCTAAAGGATTCAAAACCGGAAGTATTGTAAGCAGAAGGAAGAGACGTTACAGACCGTCACATTCCGCATGTTTTAAGGATTCGACGATATTGAAGGCTTGCCCTTTGATGACGGCCAATTGTCTGTTGAACATCCTGGGATGAAAATCTGGATCTACTGCGAAGAGACTCCGAAGCTGAAATGTTGTTTCCTCCCACCACGTTTTGCTCGTTAAAAGCGGCAAGAAATGCTGCCGGGTCTTTTCACCAAAGGGCCTACCAATCAAACTTACAGGGAGGTAAAGCCATCCGTAGGTGTACGAACGCCATCCCTGCGGGTGCTCGTGAGGGAAGGAAAGGGAGTTGTCGATCGCGGCGATGTGGATATGGGGATGACGTGTAAAGTCATCTGAGAGTGACGATGAAAGTTGCGATGGAGGAGTGGCGTGAGCAAATGTTACGGTCTGCGGGATTATAGAGTTGTCTGACTGGCGAAATTCATTTGAAAGTGACATTTGCGGCTGCGCAGAAGGCTGAGGGGCCACGTCGATCAGCGACTTCTCGTGGTCACCTTCACAATACTTGATCATATAATTGTCCGCCCCTCGGTCGGTGTTTAACATGAGATAATCTAAAGAGCAGTTACACCCTGTCCTCGATAAGAGGTTTCGAACATACCTAATATCACTAACCTTTCCGCGATAGGTGTTCAAACACGTGAAGACTCATTCAACCGAGATAGGACTTACTTTTCGAGCTCTTCCCTAAAGCTCTGCTGAAGCGCTTTCGACCAATAGAACGGACGACCAGAATCACTTTCTTCTGTCACATCGAATAGTACACGTTCCTCTTCTGGGTCTTCCTCTTCCAAGTCTTCATCGCCAGTCCTTCCGCAGATGATCTTCATTGCAGAGAAGAATCTCTTCGACGATAGCCCCTTCCTGTGTGGGGATTCATCAAAAGTATCGGAAAGTGAACGACCTGGCCATGGGTGTTTTCGTAGGAAGTCGGAAGCATCAGAATATCCATGCATGAAAAGCTGCATGCTACCTATCTTCTCCGGGAGTGGTTTTCCCTTCTTTGCCGCACTTCTATCAAGCCAATCGTAGAAAAATGCCTGAAAGGGGATGAATACCGGTTCACATTTGAGGGGATACGCTGTACTGGCCTGACTAGACAGAGAGACCAACTGGGTACGTGGTACAATATTGAGCGAGAGACGCTCATCCAGCAAGGAAGCAGCCGCTTCGGATATGTAGCTTAAATTGGGTATGAGACACGAACGACCAAACGGGATGATCCAGCGGAATTGACGGTGGAGCCATTTGGTAGTCTGTCACCATATGAAGCTAAGCTGTATGTACAGCGAAATTCACTCGCCTTGGGGTTGAGTCGCCCATACGGCTCTTCATCCTTGGGTTTGAATACGCTACATGACGTTCAGCAAAGGTCGACAGCAAACCAAACAAGTCAGACATACGCCACGGTTTGAACTCGGCCGTCCACTTTTGCCCGAGCAAAGTAAGAACCTGATGAACCTTTTGAGATCATCTTGGGGTGAATGCCTACGGCAATCGCATTCCGGACGGACTGTGTGATGCTGACCACTGTCGGTGAAAGACAAAAGCCGAGTTGTAGGTATAACACACCTGTCAAAGGCAGCCTGTGTCAAAGGAGGTTTATGGTCCAATGTCTTGACCTGTGACGGACATCAAGAATATATATGGTACACTGTAAGCGAGCAAGGTACTCCTCACCATCGTTATTGCTCCCTCTGGCGCTGCATAGGGAAGGAGGTGGGGTTCGAAGACACTCTGCCATATCTCCTTGCGCGAATGGTCCTCCACCTTTTTCTTCCGCTTCACCTTCTGTGAAATGGACTCTGTCCACCTTTTAAACGCATTATCCAGCTTTCTCAAATCTATGTTTCCAGGCTTGGATTGACGCTTTTTGGCTCGTCCACGAGACAACTTGGCTGCTCGTTCGTGTTCGCCAACTTGAATAGTTTCCTCGTCCTCCCCGACAGTCTGGGGTAAGGCTTCGTACCCAGCGGAGCTCGGCATTTCTCGGGAGAGCACCACGAAAAGGTTATAGATTAGTTGGGTTCGAACTGTACGAGGACTGTCGGATAGGGAATAGCGCAGTTAACATGTGTCTGCCAGACTGCGAGACACGGAGAACTTTGCGTACCAGCAACCACGCCAACTTCACGTGTACTGCCACCTTACACGGATCTCGTAAACGTCACCGCCTCGGCTACACATACGGACTCACTCCGGAACTGTCACAGATTTCAGGTGTCGAGTGTATTATTATTTTATCTACACAGAGTCTAACTGTAGGATGTAATGAGAGTATCTCTATTCTCTATGAAACTTTTGTTCCGTGATTGGACTATCTATGGAGCAACCGATCGAATACTATCATGACGGGCAACCATGGACACTTGGGTCCTCATTCATTCTTCGGAAGACCTGAGGGATAGGGCACGATGCCGTTATTAGACGTGCACGGTGTATCTTGCTCACCGCCCTCAAGATCAGCGGAGGGGGATACAGGGGCTGCTGCAAGGCAGGGTGCGCTGAAAATCGAGCGATCAACAAAACCCAAGATCGTACGCATTAAAACTGTGGCCCATAGCAGGAAAACGGCAGATGACCAAATTGCGCCGAATATCCTGAAGAATTCACTATCCAGCACAGTGCCAAGCTGGACTGTTAACAAGGCATAGACACCGTTCGGAAAAACAATACCCCAGTAAACCAGTCCAAACGGCGGGCGACCAGACTCCTTTAAAACACTGTAGACGGACAGCAGTGCAATCAGGATCCAGCATATGCCCATCGACCATAGAACGTATGACATGGAGAAGCAGATGGAATAGAGCAGTTCACCCGTTATCGAGGACATGGGAAATTCACTGGAGGAATGCAACGGCAGTAGTGCAGCGAGGTCGGCCCCGTTAACCAGTAAGGAGATCCCTCCTTGACCCAATGGTCCAAGGACAACAAAGGCCGACAGAATCAAGTTGGCATCGGGCGGCCCATACATGATCAGTCGAGCAAGATACAAGGTAATCATCATGCAGGCGAGGCTGAGTCCGATGGCGAGCATAGTGAGAGATATTGCTGTCGTAACCAGAGCATGTGTCGTTGAATACGGGCGGAGCGCGGCAGAGAGCAAACCCCCGCAGGAGGACGCGACGATGAGTGTAACGACTGGCAGAAGCCAAACCGCCGCCATTTTATCAAAGCTATGTTTCTGTAGACTCGACCTATCACGATGCCTCAGAAGATAATATAGACAAGTGCGTCATGGACTCACATGGTATACACCATTCCGAATGCACACAAGAAGGAAACTAGTGAATCCAGCCACCAGCATCCCCATAAGAAATAGAGGAATCCCACCTCTCCAAAGCCTGTTTCTTGATTCATATCAAGTGCGAGGTTGATCAGCGTTGCAAAACCCATTGGAACAGCACCAACGAACAAGCTTTGTGCAGGATGACGCAGCATCGTAGACCACATATTTGGAAACATCACATATCTAGCCACGGTTGCCCCGCTGATACAGAAGAAGAAGAAGAGGTCGAGGAAGAAAATGACGAGGGTGACAATCCTAATAGCTGGATTCCCGCCTCCGTAGGGAAAGTTGTGTACTAGGGTAGATGTTACACCTGTACCCATAACCACTGTATGCCAGGCGGGGGTAAAGTGTCTGATACACTCTCTCCATGACTTCTTGTGAGGTTTGTCACTGGGAGGCATTTCAAGCTTGGAGGCAAATTCTTGAGACGAAAAATTAGACTGAGTGAATTAATTAAGGGAGCGAGTGAGGATGAAAGCTCGTATTAAGTCGGGCAGGAAACAAGTCCGCCATTGCTAGCGAATTCGGAATTATTGTGGTGACTCACACACAGTAGGAATTGCTACAGAGAAAGATCTCATGCACCGTCAAGCCCGCCCGATATTGGCTTTCCAGGCAGACTTGAGAGGCAACCATCGCTTTGGAAGTCGAAGCCCAAGATCCGGAGACGGTCCTCACCAACAAAGTTGAGTCAGACGGTGATACTGGCAAGGAGTACCAGCAGTATCGTAAGTACCAATTTTCAAGTTGGGCATGTGCCGAATGCTGCCGGTCCGGTTGCAACCGCAGTGAATACAAAAGTCACCGATTATCTCGAGCACTCACCCAAAAATATGCGGGTACCGTCTGACACGGATTCAATATTAAGACTTGGTTCCGGGCATGTAGTCCCGTGACCAGGCGTTTTAGGACGCTCGGGGCTGACATGGACACGCCGTTGTGTTTTGGGCTTCGGAAGATTCCGAGGCCCTCCGATGTCAAGGCCAAAACAGATAGCGACGAGACTGCCGGGCATGTATTATCCGAAGTGGCCCGTGGATGGAGTATCCTTGCTCGTTGTCACACTCACGCACATACACTGAATGGATATCATCCAATGAATTATTCAACCGGCATAGAGACAGATACATGCCAAGGGAGGAAACAAGTACATACAATACACCCTCGGACGACGACGGAGGATTGGCAGGACCGGAACCGTTCACTCCGAGGTGTCTCGCACATTCTTGCAACGAATGATGCTACCGTGCCTTGTCTTCTGCTACAATGATGTCCCTTTCATCTAGTCCAATCTCCTCCTCCGTTGGTGAGGGGTCGAAAATCTGACCACTTGAACACATACGTAGCGTTTGTGCCGCGACAAAAATCCATAAGATTAATGTACCAACCGCGTACATTGAGCCCCATACACGGAAGAATGGGGAAGAAAACGTGGTGGCCAACGCGATCGTGCAATTCGCGTATACAGCGTTTGGGAAAATCATCGACCAAAAGTTCAATCGGAATGGGACGCGCGTTTGGCGTAGGGTATGCCATAATCCGAGAAAAGCAAATATCATCCACATTGTCCCAAACGTCCACAGTGCAAACGCAATTAGGATACAAACTCCATTGATGGTCTCACCGGTGCTTGACATGTTCAGAAAACCTTCGGGTCCTTCATTCGTCAGAGGGAGTATTGACGCCAACTCTGAACCGATTTGAAGGATGGCGTAGGCACCCTGTCCAGCAGGACCAAGAGGGAAGAAGATGGATGGAATGGCAGGGGCTTTGGCGTAACCATACATAATGGTACGAAGGAAGTATACAGGGAGCACCATCATTGTCAATGACAATCCAATGACGAGGAAGCATGCTGAGAAAGTGATTGTGAGGAGCGCATCATCTCGTGAGTATGACACCAGAGCGTTGGCAATGACCGCCCCTGTAGAGCCACCAACGACAAGTGTCACAATGGGCAATAGCCAGACAACACTCATGGATTCAAGCGAGTGTTCCTGGCGGGTTATCATAATGTGAACTGAGCCCCAACAACACCACACAGATATTGCCATATCCAACCACCAAAGTGCCCATATAGCATGAACAAATGAACGGCCGCCGAAGTTATAGACATCATGAATCACGGAGGTCGAAACCACGAAGAGGGTTGTGGCACCCATCGGAAACGTGCCCAGGAACAAACTTTGAACAGGGTGTCGCATCATCCGACTCCAGATACCAGAAAATAGGGTGTATCTTGCTGTGCTGACGGCCGTAAACAGCACGAACAGTGCAAGGTTAAGGAAGAAAAATATCAGGGAGAAGGTGTTCATCGTCTGAGAACCGGCACCATATGGAAAGGTGTGGAAAAGGATAGAGATAGATCCAGTTCCTACGATATTGCAAGTGTGAGTTTCATCTTACAATCATTGCATACACCTTGTTAGCGCTTTGATTTTGAGCAATGGGGCGACACGTTCGCTCTCGTGATTTCTCTGAAACGTTTCACTCACCCATCGTAACTGCAAACCAAGCAGGTGTGAAGTGCCTTACTATATGCTTGAAGGCTTTCTTAGGCGAGGCGTTAGTGCCTCGTCCATTTGGAAGCGTGCTCGAAGACATCCCGAGTTCAATGTCAGAGTACACAGTCACTGCCACTGGCATCTGACAAGAATAATGAATGTCACACGTCAACCAAACACTCACGGGGAACGGCATTGAGTAGGAGCGACTGTCTTCCTACCTAAGGGGCTGCCTACGGGAGACTAGGCATTGAGTGTAGCCCTCTTCCACTTGAAGTTCTCACCGGTAGAAAGTGTGCGACGCCACTGGGCACTGACCATCAAAATGCCCGTGATCGGCCACGACGCTTGCGACAAAATGAAGTGGACGACTTTCGTACATGAGAGCGTGTTCCGGATCCGTTCATCATGCACACACTGCATCTTCAGCCAACAAGTAATCTGACAAGGCGTATTCCCGGATGGTTTATGTAAACAGAAATCAATTCCATACGTAGGCGCTACAAGACGAACGACTTGACGATATGATACATATACAATAGTACAAAACTATGTAGTCAGACGACGCCAAAAGCCCGATGACAGAAACCAAACATCTACAGGTATCACTGTACAGACGAACAAAAGGTCACAGTCCTTCCAATGTAGTGGTGAACCAAGGGTGGGTTCGAACTTCCTCAATGTCAGCTCGGAGGGAGGGGTCGGGTTCCAGACAGCGAGTCATGAGATGCAAGCACAACTCGCTCAGTTTCTTACCCGAGAGTTCGGCAAGGATGATGCGTCCTTCGATGGCATCTCGCTCGGTCGGAAAGGGTGACATACCAGTGAGCAAGTAAGACATCAAGACACCAAGGGTCCAGATCTCAACAGGGGCCGCTTGGTATGGATGCTTCAGCAGTACTTCCGAGGCAGCGTACGCCGTTGTACCGAAGAAAAGATTATAAAACGGTCGAGGCTTGGTTGGATCTACCATCGTGGCACTACCAAAATCAATGAGTTTGACCTTGAGATTCTTGTCGATGACCAAGTTCTCGTCTTTGATATCACGGTGGGATATTCCTAGGCTGTCTAGATAAGCAACGGCTCCGACAACCTGGGCCACAATATATCGTGCTTGTCGCTCCGAGAGACGTTTGTGTTTTGTTTGCTCGATACATTCAAAGAGGTCGTGTGAGGGGCGACGCGAGTAACAAGGCTTTGGGACTTCTAGTGATACCTTGAGTTTCTCAGGGGTAGAGGTATTGTAGATGATTTCGTCGTCAGATGGTGGATCTAAAAGCCGGAGATTTATGGAAGAAAGCTCGTCACAAAGTTGGGGGGGAGTTTCCGGTTCAGATTCAATTACGGAGAACTCAGATGCTGCAGGAGACAGAAGAGGGGTGGAAACCGAGGGGGAGGGGGTCAACGCTTCAGCTGAAATATGGGCACGAACAGCATGCGACTTTTCTCTCTTGCGCCACGGAGTTCCATGCAACTCCTGTACCTGGATAGATGTGTACATCAATCAGCAAGTGCGAAGGAAATAACTCTAGAGCGAGAGACTCACTACATAGAAAAACAGCTCGTCCTCAAAGACATCGATACATTTGACTATGTTGTCGTGATTCACAATCCTGAGGAGCATGATCTCCATAGGGATTCTCCCCAGAGTTTCGTGGTTGACCCAAGCTTGTTCGGGGACCTTCTCTTTGATCACAAACTTCACCGCAACCTCTGACTTGAGGTGGCGATGCAATGCGGTCATCACGAAACCATAGCCGCCAGATCCAAGTTCGTCCCCAAGTAAATACTTCCGAGCGAACGTTGCATTAAGATGATGCCCGGCGGGGAAGCGAGGGGAGTAATTTACTGAACAAAGATCGTCGTGCGACAAAGAGATGAGGGAACGAGGTGAATGATAGATGGGAGACAACGGCACGTCATGCCGAGAGAAGAGAATTGAGTCCGATGCCACAGGAGAAATGGCTGTCTCGCAGGACTCCAAGCGAGTGAGATGAGATGGGAGGTGTCCAAAGCAGACGGGTTGGTTTTCAGGCACTTCTTCACGGTCGCGGGAAAGAGGGGAAGAAAGCGGAGAGTCGCCAAAAGGAAGTTCGCCGTGACCGTGAAATTGGGGACATTTGGAAGATGGGGATGCGTGACGGTGAACATTCCAAGAGACGCTCGAGGTGTTGCTACCTGGTTGATTGGCAACAGAATCACCGTCGCCTGTGGGTGCTTCCATCAAATCTGGAGTGAAGTACGCGGGTGGAGGTGAGACAGGAGCGACCAGACGAAGTCTTCGAGAAAACGAACCAGATCATTCCCGCTGAGCGTGCCAATCTCGAGTTGGAATGTAATTGACCGGTGCACCGCGGTGAACAACACGATCGAGCTGGCACTGGCCCTGTGACTATGAGGTCCACGACATTTCTTCTACGATCAACCACTGTAAACTGGCTGGGATCGAGGACAAAGGCGTCTTTGCTAAAGGTACAACATAGAAGAGTACTGTATTCATTTGACACCCAAGGTAACTTCGCGGAATCTAAAACCACGAAAAGAAATAGCATCCGCGTATCGCACACATTACTGTAGAACTGTACAGTAGCAGCAGACCTAATAAATATCCTCATAGTCTTCACCGACGTTCAAGTACCTGCGTATCTCTTGAGGATCGACACCCTTTTGCCTTGCAAAATACGCAAGAAGGATGGAGTAGTTGTCAGTCCACCGGACGGCAGCCTCGTGTGCAAGCGTGATCGCTCTTTTCTTTTCTTCCACCTTCACGGGATCGCAGGCACCATATTCCTCGAGTTCTTTCTCGAGGCCTGTAATCTTTTCGTTGGCTTCTGCAGATTTTACAAGGGCAATTGTTCGCGTGGCCTGTCAGAAAGATCATTTTTGTTGCATCGACTTCTGGGATAAACTAGAAGAAAACAGACGCTCTCGGGGCGCATCGCCCTCTCTCGTTCCAACGTTGCCCGTAGCTCTGCGACTTGGTTCTCGTGATTCATCTTCGTCTCCTTCGCTGCTTCCAGTCTGTTACATAGCTAGAAAGCTCAATGAGCGAAGGTGGAACACGACGAATCGATTCTTCGTACTATGCTCCCTCGCTGTGACGGGAAGCTCCAGAAGACTAGATTGGTTAATGATCAGCGCATACATGCACCGCCGAGTAGACACACAGTTAGAGGATCCAATCTTGTCGCTCTGAACGAGACCATCGTCAATGAGGGACTGCAACACCTCCTTGACAGACTGGGACACTATCGAGAGGATTATATCAGTGTCAAGGGTGAGAAGGGCAGATCGGCCTACCAATGCCTTTAAGCTTTGGTCCGATCTTTTCTAGCTCTTTGAGCTGGTCCAAGGCAGATTAAACATAAACTTATGGTTCCGTCGAGGAGTATAACCCTACCTGATAGAAGTCTCTCTACTCCAGTGATTTAACCATCAGTGGAAAGGCAGACTCGGAGCTCAGGACATGCCGTTTCGTGAAATATTTCGAGCAATTTGATGCGTTTCTCTTCAGCAGATAAACCTCGAGGCGCCATTATCGTCGGTATGTATCAGTAGGGACACAATGAGAGGGCTGAACTACTCTAGGAGTGTATTCACGCGACGCGTCTTGTCGTCGGGTCACATGATAGATCTATACCTTAACGACCCAGGGCAAGGCAAGAGCAACAGATTGCACACATACACAGCTCCCACCAGTTTTGATAACAGCGAAACCAAGAAATGTTACTGATATACCAACATTGAAAGTGGAAGGAGCGATGTTCGTGTTGTATGGAAACTATACAGAGAGTGTGAGGAGAGTGAAGCTGGCTGTGCGATCATAGTCCAGAGCAAAGATTGAATTAGGGTCTGAGTAGACTGAAAAGCAAAGCATTATCCCAGCAAAGAGTGATGACAAACTGAACCGAATTGATGCAGACGATGGAGTAAAATGCACTAATGATGTGACCATGGGTGAATAACTACAGGAAGAAACCACAAGAGAAAACGAACGAACGAGGACACACATGTCTCAAAGCACAAAGTGCAAATTTATCACCGGACTAGATCGATCGGCGATTGGGTCTGTGAGGGATAACGGTATGCCACAAACTCTTTATCCTGCTCTACTCGTTCTTCAATAGCTTTGCGAGAGGCGACAGACAACCTCGGACCCGCATTCTGACGAGACATCGAACCGGTATATGCGACACCGAGACCATCTTCATTCCCGTCAAATGCCGGCGACGTGAGTCGAGGGAATTCGTGCGAGCTATGTCCATTGTTCTCCACAGGGGCGGATGATTTCTTGCCAAGGAGTGAAGCAAAACCAAACTTGCTTTTTCGCTTGGTGGGTGTAGCAGGAGCGGGAGGGTTCTCATCGATGTCCCCGAGACGACCAAGAGAGCGTCGAGAGATACCAAATTCACTATACATGCCACCAAGCATTCCACGCATAGGCATTGTCTGGATACCTAGGTTAGGAGTTCCTGTTCCGCTGAAAGATTGTCGTCTTGCTTCGCTGCGGAAGGGTGCTTGAGGGGGGGCGAGATCTTGCGTGTCTTGCACAAGACGGCGAGGGTCATACGAGTACAGCGTCTGCGGCCTCAAATCTCCTGTCACGCTGTGCTGTCCTCGAAGTTTCTTCTCCCCTGGCAGAGGAGGCAGTGATTTTTCCCGAGAGACTATCAGCTGAGGACGCGAAGAAGACTTGGGCAATGTCATGCCGTTCGTGGAAGCGAATGTCGTCTGTTGGAGCTTCAAACGCATGTCCGGCTCGGACGTTACAGGATGAATAGACACCCTCAGTCGGCCATTCTCATCCGGAGACATATCAGGTACCTCCTTCTCATCTACTTGGTCGTTATTTTTCCTCTCATTGACATCACCATTGCCGCCTGAAGGGCGCCAAGACGTTGGTGACGGAAGAAGACTAGACGGAGCCGTGGAAGGTGACATACCAGCGGTTGAGAGCCCACCATTCCATGGAGATGATGAGGGCAATGAAGGCGTTGATGCATGCCGGCCTCCCGCACCAGAAAGGTGATCTCCAGGTCCACGTTCCACAAGGTACGACAATGGCGGTGGGGGTGCCAAAGGTGAGTCATCTTCGTTGCGGTCCATAGATGGTAACGAGTTGCGACCAACTATCTGGATTGCATCCTTGTGGGAAGAGCCTCCCTTGACCAGCTTCCAAATCTTGGCGAGACCATTGCGCTTCTTCTTGGGTTTCTCGTCAGTGGGTATTGCGGATTTTTCCTCTCCGCTTGTGACTGGAGGCCACAGTTGACTGTGCCTTTGTGTAGATAGCGTGCTCCTCTGTCCCGCTGACGAGCGCAGATGAGGCGGAATAACCTCGCGTTGCAAGGCCACGTGCATATCTATCATACTTCCTGACATCCCTGAAGGTGCCAGACTGTCCTGACTTCGCCAAGCAGAGCTCAAATTCCTGAACCCGAAGAATCGCGATCGTCGAGGTGACGTAGAGCCTGGACTATGAGCATCTGAGAATGATGCTTGTGAATAAACTTGTCCCAAGCTTGGTTGAACCTCAATCGGAATAGTCAACGAGCTCGCTGGTCGCATGCTGATGGCAGAATACCTCGAGCTCTGCATCGCACCAAGGCCGCTGTCTGTCAGAGGTGCCACGCTATGCGACGAGTATAGCGACGTGACATCCACCGCAGATCCCCGAGAGGATTTGCGCGGTCGACTACGGTCGCGCTTCTCTTGTCTCCGTTTACGCTCTTTCTCCTCCTTCTCCTCGCGTCGTACATCAACATGCTCTACGATGAGTCCATTCTCCAGGAGAGTGATCTCCCTAGACGAGCCGCGAATGTGGTGCGCACCAGCGCGAGGTGGTTTAAGTTTAAATGCGCTATCATCGACAACACCCAGATCATATGCCGAGCGGCAAAGGTGGGAGTACGTGTCACGAACACTGTTCTCCAACTGTATTGATTCTTGCATAGCACGAGCGTGAGCCAGTGCCTCGGCTTCAAGCAATGACCTCTGAGCCTTTACGTAGGCATCCACAGTTTGTTGCCTCGCCGTGGGTTCTTTCGGATTCATCGCAGTCCATACTTTCAAATTTTGTTCAGTCAAACGTCCACCCCTTGCTCGAGGTCTAGAAGAACATTCCGAAGGTAAAATTCCCGCAATTTCTTCTTCTTCTTCCCTCTTCAATAGTTCTTCGTAGAGCACGTCACTTTCCCTGTCCCAGATACCGGGACCCACAACAACGACATCGGCCATATCCTGGTCCCGCATTGCACACTCGACGCATATCTCTTCCTGAGGTTGTGGGGGGCTCGGTGATAGGATAGGATTGATAGGGTCGGGAGTCGCCGCCGAAGGAGTAATGTATGTCGGATGCTGTGGATAGGCACGAGGGTTCGCTGATATGGGAATAGCTAGCGTAGGACTGTATGGACGAGAGGAAGAAAGACCATTAGGGGGCGATAGCTTGGCAGCACCATCTGCGGAAGGATACGAGGATTGGCGCATATTTGCGGGGTAAAGAGAAGGAGGGATTTCACGAGCACCAGTCGCTGGAGGCGGAGATGGGGATGTCAGAGTGAAAGAATCTCCAAAGGACTTGAAAGAATCGCTGAACAACTTGGAGTCAACGAAACTGGAGCCGTTGAGCAGGGGAGTAGTGTTGGCAACGGTAGTGCTATTGTTGTTGTTATCGTCAAGGCTGTACCGTTCGGCGATACGACGAGTTGATCTTTGAGAAAGAGGACCGTCGAAGTCAGAGGGATGTGAGTTATTGTGAATTTCGTCGTTGAAAGTTGGTTGGTCGTGAGGAAGATCCACCCTTTGTGATCCGGAGGGTACAAGAGGATCCGAAGAGGGTGTCTGGTTATCGGTGAAGACAGGAACTTGGTCGTCCCGAGCGTGTGTATCGCCCGGGGTGAGGATCATTGAGGGAGTTCTCCTTGTCGGAGTGGGATTGAGAGCGAGAGAAGGATATCTGTTGTCCTTGAAATCGAGATCTGAGATGGCGAGTCCGTGTTGGAGGAGGTTGAGATGAATGTTCGGAGCAAGATTCGGGGAAACCGTCGACGAATCTTGTCGTGAAGGATGGAGAGTTGAGACCGTGGCCATGGCATAAATCAA
The DNA here is from genome assembly GCA_038094055.1 of Chalciporus sphaerocephalus. Taxonomy (NCBI): domain Eukaryota; kingdom Fungi; phylum Basidiomycota; class Agaricomycetes; order Boletales; family Boletaceae; genus Chalciporus; species Chalciporus sphaerocephalus. The sequence continues at coordinate 1,021,709 of JBBPTH010000001.1, forward strand.
TCAGCCGGAAATAACTTGGCAGCTTGAGAAGGCAGGGCAGCTCTCAAGGTCTCAAGGGAAGGGAATCAACAATGAAAACAAGTCGGATAGGAACAAGAAAAAGAAAAAGTTGAACTAGAAAATTCAAAGCAAGTTTTGCTCAGTCTCCTGCCGTACCGACGACGACCACAGTTGACCGTGAGTCCGACGACGACGTTGACAGCGAGCACCAAAAGTCTGCAAGTACAGCCCAGTGCAGCACAGGTTGTGCCATTGCCCGACAGTACGGGCAGTACAAATACACTCCTATTTCAGGTATATCTTTCCCATACACTAAAGTCATCCTATCGCCGCTCAGAGTGTGCCAACTTCAATTGTGACCCGCTCAGATGTTGGCGCCGTGGATATGACAACCTTAAGATCGTCTCATACGGAGAACTGAGCGGAAGTATTCATGGATAGGGGTGGCCATGTCGCCGCCTGGCAAATCACTAGTCACGATGGTCAGAAGTGACAACATGCATTCTGTACTCGTAGTACGAATCAAGACAAAACATCGCTCAACGAGCCATACGAATAACGAGTGTAACAAGCCATCAAGGGTTCCTCAGAAGATTCGGTCAATTATCGTGAAATATAGAAGGTGTGTATGAGCGAGAACTACCGCCCCTCATAAAGAGTACTTGCAGCCCCAGTGGCTTGTATATAATTAGGCGGGGGAAGCATGCTCGGTGCCACAGAACCACGATCAACACTCGCCCCACGGTGTAAGCCCGCGAGTTTCGGAAGCTCGACAGACAGAGGCAACCCTCCGTCTGGTGCCTCAGGAAGAGGTCTTCGGCCCAATCCCTGTCCACCCAGAAACGGTCATGGCCCAAAAGTCAGTGGATTATGCGAGACAGCGTACCTCGTCCATCGTGGTCTCTGTCGGGGAACCAGCAGTCTCCATGCCACTACGCGAGTCACGAGAACCAGATGTAACATAGCCAGCACCACCATACGACTCCACGTAGGTGCTAATTGGTTGATATGACCTGCCCTGAGATGGACCTTCATTCCGCAATATGGTAGAGTTGCTCCTGGTCTCCAGTGACGAGGATAAGCCAGTTGCGGGTGCTGTGGCTGTCTCCGTGAGTCGCTGCTGCGGGGTATAGACTCTGTACAAGTCATTTTGGGCGCCAACGGCAGCTTTCCATCGTCTGTAGAAGAAAAAAGCTACTCCTGCAGCCAGAAGTGCAGCAACAACTGCGACAACTATGCCAGCAATTGCTCCTGAACTCAATTTATTGGAGTTGTCAAAAGTCAGTTGTTAATTCGACCTCGTCACAACATAGCTTACTTTGACGAAGTACCAAGATTGCTTCGTTGCAGCTGAGCACCAGACACATCTGCAATAGCGTAGGACGTACCTCGTGCCAGTGGGATCACCTGGACTCGAACCTGAAGAACCTCCTGTGGTACCATTTTAGAAACATAGACCCGTCAGCAAACGGTGACCGACTGAAACGGAAGCAATGGAAGTAACCCATTTGCTATAGTCCATATTTGAGCATAATCAATACCGAGGGTTTGACCATCCCCGCTAGGGAGGTTTGTAAGGACAATCTGGTGTGAACCGGGGCCAAGATTATCAGCGTGGTAAATCGCAACTTCATAATTGGTGGGATAAGCATTTGTTGCATTGTACGTTGTAGGCTGACTGCCATCTAGCTGAACCGAATACGGTCCGTTCGAGGGTCCTGACGTCCCATACATGGTAACAACCTCGCCTAGAGGTTCATCAATGTAAGTTTGACAATGAATGCAAAATATTGCGTGCCCTATCGTGGATCCCGGTGAGTGTTAGTTAAATTTGAAAAACAAGAGACGTACAATGAAGGTAAAGGTAACGCTCGCATCATACGTTTGAGTTGTGCTGCAGTCAAAATGAGCTTGCGACATGCTATCTCAATCACCATTACTCACTGGCCAGTGCCATTACTGAAGAGGTTGAAGTTAACATCGCTTGAAGACGAGATCGTGGTCCAAGCTGGTTCTTGGTATTGAAAGCGTGGATCTGTGTCTGAAACTATTTCGCTAAGCAATTGATCACCCGGTTCCCCGACTTCAGATTGCCACACAATCATATCAATGTCCACGTAGAGACCGCCTGACGCGGTGTTTGTGAGCTTGACTGAATGCATTCCCTGACTGACAGAAACATTGAAGAGAGATTGCTGGAACAAGTTGTTCCCTGCGCCATTGTAGCCCGAGTAAGTCTGGCTGTCTACTTGAACAGTGTAACTGCCGTGATTTGGTCTATTAGCACCATAGATCCAAAAGTTACTGGCGTTAAAGTTGATTGTGACAACACCGTCTGTGACATTGTTGGTTGTGAAAGTACCTAGATAGTAGCTGTTGAAAAGGTCATTACATATAAATGTGTGAGATGGACAAAATCCAGAGCTCAGTCTGTAGCAAAAGGGTCATCTTGGGCCGCACCCGGCAACCAAGTCGCGTCGTATTGAATTAACGGGGACTTGTCGTCAATCACAGTAGTGACCAGAGGCATGTGTGGTCACTAGGACGGATGGTGTGGAAACAGAGCAAGGTGTTCTGCGGCCAACGTCTACCGTCCGCGTATATCCGTACCAAGTTTAGTGCAGTGGGCAAAATGCCATCAGAGGAGCGGCTGGCACATGATGCAGATGCATTGATGATCAAAAGCGGCGATGCATAGCAACCAACCTACGTAACAGACGCTATAGGGTTTAAATACATCATGGACGACCCTTGAAGATGGAATCAAGTTGGGACTCTGAATTGAATGGTAGTGTATATACTCACCGGTTCCCCCAAGGATAGAGCCCCCGTCCTTTTACGCTCACGATTGCCTCTCCGTTCCGGGTCCAAATATAACGATTCAGGATCATAGCTACCGAGCCTTGAAATCAGGATGAGCGCTGAAGCCTGAGACTTTGCGAGCGCAGCACCGTGATGGCGAAGGTAATACAACGCCCGAGATGATATATAGATCAACCTACGATACGCTCAGGAAACAACATGTCAGTGTTAACCTTGACACGGACAGCTGCCAACAGTCCGACAGGAGTTTGACAGCTTTGACGGCAACCCAAGCCATTCACGAAGCCGACTCGGACGCTATATCATGATCACTGGCCCGGGCAAGAAAGCCAAAGCCCATTCGAAGTGAGGACGAGGGCCAATCTTGTATCACTATGAAGGGTACCTAGTCAAATATTACCGCTCAAATCCAGCACCTTACACTTGAGCGACACCTGGTGAGTCAAAGGCCCGGGCAACTGTGACCCAGTTCGCCTTACACTTGATCGATTGATCCAGCCACATAATTATGTAATCTCACCATCTCGATGGTTTCCTCGATAGTCCTTCTATCTAGAAAATGTAGGATACGGCTCTAGAACTCGTACAGAATACAATAAATTACATAACAACAAATGGAGGATAGGTCCTAAGAAGATCAGGTCCTTCAATATTCAAGATCCTGTATGTGTACCGCCCGTCCGAAAAGTAACAGCTGATCGAGCACAAAGCACGATGGCGGCCTACTGAGTCCAGGTTTATCGAAAACGATATCGCTCAGCACATCTTTCCAACTGCCCCTGAGCAGGCGGAATCCGATATGCCCTACTATGTCTGCCCTCCTCTCGGTTCCGAGCACTGTCAAAACCAACCTGACTCTCCATTCTCGCGATAACCTCGCCTGCAGCATCCCGAGGTGGTCCAGAAACAGCCATTTGGACCGTGGAATGCGTCCTGGATCGCAGTGGGCTCTTCACGTGGTTTGACACGACCGTTGGAACCAGCCGTTGACGGGGCACAAACTCGGGAATGTCACGAATGTTTCGCACTACCAATGGCTTCCGAGGCGACTGGACGATTGACGATGGCACTAATGCTGGAGTTTTCGCCGTCTTCGAAGGCGGTGTCATGGCAGCAGATACGCCAAGCTTGCAGTGGTGGCCAGCCAAGGGGCACCGCGTTATGCCTGGTATCAATGGTCTTTCTGGACATGCCTCCGATGCCTGTGAGGGAGAGCGCGGGGGCACGGGAAATTGATTGTGGTGGCTGCGCCTGACGCACGTATGAACAACTCCGGTGGCCCAGTTTTGTATGTCCTCGTAAGTAAGAGAACGAGAAGTCGCGGGAACTCGAGTACCAGTATCGGAGGTATCAAGGGTCGAGGATCCGTGCATGAGGAGGCTGATATCTCCGATAGAGTCCTCTGGAGCAGGAAAACATGCATCGATGCAGCTTCCATGCAAGAGATGACGGCCCGAAGAAAGAGGTAACGACCCATGTCGAGCATGACGGTCAGAAAGTGTCGACACAGTCTTCCCAAACGCAAAATGGTTCAGCTCCCATTCGCTGTTGGCGTCGATCGCAGCAATTAGGTCCGAACCCAGTATGCGAGGAAGCATGTTTTCATCTACAGAGGAACCTCCCGAATCTTGAGAGTCGTTGTCAGAATCCGAGTCACTATCAGTTGAGAGAGAGTCATCACTGTCGACGCTGTTACACCAACGATTACGACGATTACGGATAGCGGCGCGTGCGAGTGCACCCAATTGGCGGCCAGAATGAAGTCGGTGTTGTTTGTGTAAGAGGTGAATTTGCAATGTATCAGCTTCCGACGTTGGTCCCTGTAATGACTGTGGCAACGGGATCAATACTTTCGTGATAGGGCTTCGATCTGTGACGGATTGGAGGACCAATTTCTGAGCATCAATCGGCTGTTTCTGGCACGGAACATCGTCCGCCTTCCTCAACATGTTTTCCCAATGAAAGGATTGAGGACGAGAGCGCCCTTCCAACGCGATACTGCCAGCCCTCGCCATTCTAAACCTTTCCTCGACCAACTTCGACTGTTGATGGATAGAAGATGTTGGAGACACCGACAAGGCTTGATGACCGTGTCTGAGGGCTTGGACCTGGCGCTCATAGCCAGGTGTCGATGCTGGAGATGACGATGGAAATCGTCTTATAACAGATTGGGGAATGAATACTAGACTTTCGGGACGTGTCCGCCAAGGCGTTTGCCATTTCAGTTCCTGGCGTTGTGCTGTCTCTGCACTTTGAACGTTATTGTTCGGAGCTGACGAATCATCGGAGCTGGCGACATCTTCCTCTGCTGTGAGCTCGTCGTGCAAGGATGGTTTTGTATAGGTGGGTTCCATACCTTCATTCACACCAAGCTGACCGGCGGGGAGAATAACGGGATTCCTAATCAAATCTTGCAGGAACGATGCAAAGTACGACATACCACACTGGTTACCGGAGTTGCGTCTCTCGTATCTTGTATCAGCAGACTAGTCGAATAGTCGACTTGAATACTGTCTGGCGCAACGACGCCCTGCTTATCGTCAGCGCCCACAGCTCGCTGACGACGGATTACTACGACATACCCGTGTATTTATTGTCGGTGCATCGTCTTCCCCTGTGGGAGGAGGCATACGGAGGACATGATCTTGCGCACGAGCACTGGTTGCACATACTTGTCGCGGATCAGTGCAAGACAATATGGTACATGATGCGAAAAGGGTGTCTTCGATCGATTCAATGGCAGGAAATCCCGTAGCATGTTCGTTTTCGTTCAACATGCTCACATTATCGGAGGCTGTGGACGACGGCGACGGTCTGCTGTCGGTAAGAACCTGGTTGTCTTCGGTCTTTCGAAGTGCAACGCAGATACGTTCTCCTTCGCGAAGCGATCCAGCACCAAAGACCACACTCGCTACAGTGGGTAGAGCATCCTGCATAACAAGGGACCCAGTCGAGGAAAGAGTATGATGCTGTGGAGCGCTGATTTCTGGAGTAGCGGACGTGGTGCTGTTAGGGTGTTTGGCATCGATGGTTGGTCGCCGCAAGCGAGGAATCATGGCTGCGATATCGGCTAGCGTCAGACCGATTCCAGCTACTCCATTCATTATGCGAGAGTCCGGAAGTGTTAGTCCCAGCAGTACAAGAACGGGCGGGCTGGCTAAGCCCGTGGCAAGTAGCCATGTAGGGATCGTGGCGGGAGTGTAAAGACCTGCGTTGTAGCAATTCATTACGAGTATTGGGTAGTTGCTATCATTGACGGTGAAACAGATAAGAACTGAAGGAAGGAACGAGAGAGCGCATGAGGCGGACACCGCAAAGTTGCAAAGAGGAGTAGTACGTGCAACATCACGTGAGTTAAAAATCAACAGCTTCCCGCCAACGAGATCACCCAAGGGATTCTTTCTCTCGATCCCGGCTTAGGCGTTCATGGAGTCCTGTTATGCAACTGTATCTTTGATCAGATTCATGCAACTAACCTTTCTGAATGGCGTGATCAAGGTCGCTGAGAACTGATCCGGACTCAAGAGGTGCACGGGGCATGCAAGCGGCACCGCGCGTTGATGATCTAGATATTATGAGATTGAGCCACGTCAGTCAGAAGGAGTGTACACTCGGGCAAGACGAGTGTGAAGCATGTTCGTCGCGAAAGGAAAGGCGGTTGAAGATCAAGAAGGGATGTACAGAGCTGATAGTAGTCTATATCCAGTAGTCCTTTCGTGTCTCTTCACCCCCTGTTCACGAAATAAATTACTTGCGGTACCTGAAACGAAGATATAGAGTCGCAAGGTGCGATAGAACGAGGTACTTGCCACAATACGCTCTTCCTGTTTCTTCTCATTTTACGCTGTAACTGAAGCATACCATAGAGCAACGCCTCTGCGGTAGGTGGACAACCGGGGACGTAGATGTCGACGGGGACAATACGTGAGAAAAAGTGACATTGAGCATCAGAGTAGGGTAATGGCAGACGAGACACTTACGGTCGCATCCTCTGACTACTGCATATGAGTAGTGGTAATAACCACCACCGTTGGCGCAAGAGCCCATGGAAATGACCCATCTTGGTTCCGGCATTTGGTCGTAGACTTTTCTCAAGGCAGGTGCCATTTTGTTCGTGAGTGTTCCCGCCACGATCATGATATCGCTCTGACGAGGACTGGCACGGAAGACGACACCCAAACGGTCCTGGTCGTACCTGGCAGCAGCCATGTGCATCATTTCTACGGCACAACAAGCAAGACCGAAAGTCATCGGCCACATGGAGCCTTGACGCGCCCAATTTACGAGTTTGTCAAGAGTAGAAAGAACATATTCTGAGAGAGAGACAAGGGAGTGAGGTGAAGGAGAAGGCAAGGCAAAGCGGACATACCAGCCTTGTTGCGAGGTGTTTCGAGACTGTGCTGATTTGAACCACGGATTGCAAGTGATGTGATTGGTTCTGATGGAGAAGTTGTGGAAGTGGGTATTGGTTCTTGGGCATGGACAGAGTTTGAGGTGTGCACTGAACGGGCTGGCACGAAGAGTTGAGCTGATGGATGGATGCCCAGTGCAGGACGGAGTGCAGTGGCACGCGCAACTAGGACGAGGTGAGACGAGTCGGGTTGAGGCGAGGATGACCTTACCTGATGCTCTGAGCATGGACATCGTCGTGAGCTGAGCGTGTTGAGTGGATCGACGTCGACGCAAGAGATGGCTAGTGGACCTGATAATTCCCACGATCACACCACCAAGCTGTACTTCCATATATAGAAATACCCCTGTATTTGCACTGAGTCGAAGGAAACCAAAATTAACGGTGAAACGATGACGTCCGCTGATGCTGAACGAGAGAGAACGCGCATATAAGAAGAGATGACGACGATGATTCGGGTGCTAGATCAGCTCAGCAGTTCCCGTCTCGTCCTCCACTGCTCCCTTTCTCACGCGCTAATGTATTTAAACCCTGACCCATCGCTTCACCCTTGTGGCTCTCTTTTTTCTCTTCCCTTCTCTGTGCCGTTCAGCGATGCTCTCCTTCCTCAGGCCCGTCAGTCCAGCGTCCAAGCCTACCTCGGAGACACATGAACCCACTGCTGCTGACCCCTCCGTTGAGCCCCGCGATCCAGAAGGCCCCCAGTTCACCTCTGGGCAGGATGACACACACAGACCGTCTAACGCCTCTATACCTACCATCGACTCAGCACCTACCGTGCAAGGCCAGCAGCCCTCAGTGCAGCCCCGCTCGATGCCTCTCCCCGACTCCTCAACCTCACCGGTGTCTCTTGCTCCCCCTTCCCCTTCGAGGCAACAGGACTCTACCCCCTCCGTGCGCAGCGAATCCTCTGTTCAGAGCGCGAAACCAATGCAGAGCCAAAGCCAGTCTGCACTCCCGTATTCTCCCTCATCCGCTAACGGAAACGGAAAGGACCCTCGTCGTTTCTCTTTACCTTCCTTTGCCTTCCTACGCTCTGATGCAAAGCAGAACAAGACACAGCCCGAACGTAAACGTTCTGTTCCTCCTCCTCTCCAGACCCAAACAACCGTTAACGGAAAGGACTCGGACAAGAAATCCAAGACAGGTCGCGCCTTGGCTATATTCACGCTCGGAAATGCTTCCTCTGGGAAGCGTGCAAAGGAATCCGCTGCCATCGCTCGTACTGTCATCGTCGGAAACCACAATATCTCTGCTCAAGGAAAATCAAACGAGGGAAAGGCACCTTCCAAGTCAGACATAGCCCGTGTCAAAGCCCAGCTCCTCGATCCCAAGACGGCGGCTAATGTGATCGCTCAGCTCAGAGCACTGCCTCATGCTGACGATACCACGACGAATACCAATGTTCCTATTCGCGCGCTCTGTCTCGATATGGCTGATAATGAAGTGCACGAACAACATTTCCGTCAGCTTGAATCCGTTGCAACCGCCTCTGTATCAGCTGTCACTACCATGCTAGCCGACGTTCATCTCGTCGACCTTGTCACAGCTCCAAACATGGGTTTCGGTGCACCTGTTACAGCCCAGGGCCTGTTTGCTGGCGCCGTTCCAACTGCGGAGACAGTGATCGAAGGGGTGGAACAGATTACTCCGCAACTCATGGCGTTGGGTTACACCACAGGGAAAGCGATCATCCCAGACCACAAGGGTGTCACTGTCCCTGTCGACAGAGTATCTGTGCTAACATATTGGTGGGGATTTGAAGTCTGCCTTCCCCCTCCAACTATCACCCACCTTGAAGCAGCCGAGTCCCCGGGCTCTGCCCTCCTCAATCTTCTCACTGCTATCTCAGTCCTCAACGAGGGCGCGCGCGAAATCCTTCCATTTGTTCGCTACATCGCTCAGTTCGTGCAAAGTGAATGGAGCCTGATCAAGAGGGCTGACCAAGGCAAAGGCGTTGTTTGCACTGCGACGTGGCTTGTCCCTGTTGCGCTCGTTCCTCGTCCTTGGGACTTTGCTGATGCTCCCCCCCATCCTTCGGAAGAACCAGCTGCACAGACAACACCAACCACTCCTTCTGTCAATCGGTTTTCAGCGACTCTTGCCACTCCCAAGCCTTCTACGGACGTTCCACTTAGCGCTGCTCGTGCTTCTTCTACCTACTCGGAGGCAACAGCAGAAGAAGAAGAACCTCGCCCTGTCATCTCCAGCGAACCCCCTGTTCTACCAGAGCTTGTGGTTAGCTCTCCCGGATCGATCGAAGGTGAGCCAGAGAGCATCCATAGGGATGCTCAAAAAGCTCACGAGAACGGGGAAGCACTCGTCCACTAATCTCATCCAACCCTTTCTGGTCTACCCCGATTTCTTGGTTTTAGACTGAGGACGAACTGATTTCTTTATACCACGTGCTCCTCCCATCTTGCGGTTTCTCTGTATCCTACTCTCGTTAACGACTCCACCACGACCTAGATTATTCTCCTACTGATACTTGCCGCTCGTTTTTCTCTCCTATCTATCATCTCGCCTAGTTCCCTGGCATATTTTTTCGCCACGCGTTAGTTAGTTTCCTCTTCACCTGGAACATATCCTTGGCTTCCTATGGACTATATTGCATCAATCTACTCAGGAACACACTGCCCTATTTTACTCACTCGTTTTCTAATCGAAATCAGTATTGCGTGTGCGTGACCCCTCGGAAAGATCATGAATGGTAAGCTTCTCAAAAATGACACAGCAACATGTACACTGGTGTACTCAACTTGCGGCATCAACTCCTTCAAGTACGACATATCCGGACGATGTTGCAAACGAACGCCTCCCATATCCGAGCGCATTCATGACACATAATTTTCCGTTCTTTCGACATCTTTTTATTCTCCCATAATTAATCTTGGCGGGAAGTTGGAATCGCATGGACCGCTTCTATCGGTCCCCTCAAGTCGAGAATATCCTTTCAAGCCACTAACAGTAGGTCTGAAGATCAAGGACTCCCCCCTGATCTGTGGGATGGACAAGCATCAATGCGCGCGTCACATTATTAAAGGCTTCAATTTTACTACGACATGGTTCGGATGTTCCGTCCAGGAAAGCCTGACCCCAGTAATTGTGCAGATTCTCATGGACGGCTGTAAGTAACAGGAATGATTCTAAGGGTCCGAATGACGGCGAGCGAGGGGCAAAGGTTCCGTACTCATCCCAGTACTCTTGGAGCGCCCAAATGAACTGAGTGGGTAGAATTGCTCGACTAATGAGACGATCTTGCCTTCAAACACTTTGCATCCCAGATTGCCTCGCACGGGTCGCCGCAAAAGCTAAGCACGACCTGCGTGTAGAGCTCTTCATCAATCACATCCTCGAACCCCTGGGTGATATAATATGAGGTGATGATCCCCAAATCATGATGTGAATCGCGATCTCAACGATTTCTTCTCAAGATTACTCTGATCATATTTGATGGCATAGGAGCGCTCGAGCTTCGAGGTATCTGTAGCATGGTATGTTCGGCTGCCTGACTCGAACACAGACGTCAGGAAATATCGACGAATGTACTGACCAGGGAGAGAGGGCAAATGATTCCTAGGACTGTTTGATTCTGGATTGGCTTCGTAGCGAAATGTCTCAAATGAATCTGATATCCATGTCATCATCCAACTTGAACATGCACATGTGTGGGTGTGTAGTATCTATCCTTATGTGTTATGTCTTTCATTTTTCTCTCGACCGTAACGACAGAAGATCACTCACAACTGTGACGGCATGACTTCACAAAGGCGGCATACATACACATGAATAGATATTTTCAGTTGTGAGTGAACCAGAGGATATGATAGCCTCGCCCGGGATAAGCATGCAAGTACAGACTCGCGTTAGATACGGGAGATGCTGGCTGCGAAAACACCCTGATCAACTAATCTCCTTCGGTCATGAGCCAGGCTGCAAAGTCATCCAAACGCTTCTTCTCGGCTTCGGCGGAGTCACCCTCAACCTCGTCACCGGTACCACTTCGCTTAAAATGTTGTTTTCCAGCATAGAGCGACGCCTCGATACGTCTGCCACCAAAATACCGTCCATTCATTTTCAATACACATGCTTGAGCACTCAAGGGATCCCTGAACTTGACAGTCATGACACCTTCTGGCTCTTTATACGAGACGGCAATGGAATCAAGTTATCACCGCGAATCGCACATGGGAACAAGTCCACCCACATCGTACAACACCACATTAGTCACTTCTCCCAATGCCGAAGACTCTTCGCGGACATCATCCTTGAGATCGAGGAGAAGGGAGGCGTCTGCCTCGAGCTCTTCCAAAGAAAACATGTGCTTCAATACGACGACCCTGCTATTGCGGTTGGACAGTTGCGTGTTATCTTCTTCAGTCTTTGCGGGACCAAAACCGTCTTCATCATCCCATTCTTGTAGTTTCTTTTGCATTTTTCCGATCCGTCGCGAGGCTTTCTTCTTGTCAACTGTTCTTCTCGGTTGCGAGCCTCCACCTACATCCGTGCCAGTGTGCTTGTGCTTGAACTCGGCTTTCTGCACCTTCATCACAGTGGATGGATCTCCCATTCTCAGTTCCGCATCGTCGAGTAAATTAACCGCAAGGGTTACGCTCTCCTCCTTGAAAAACACCACCAGCGCCTCTCCACTAAACGTCCCATCGTCCTTCGCGTATAACTTCACTTTGGGCTCTCCTTCGTCATCTTCTTCTATCACACCGAACTTGCTGAATCGTTCGACAATCTCGCTAGCTTCTGCATCAAGAGGAAGACCCGTCACATAGACTGCTGTGTTCTTCGAGTGCTGTAATTTGCTCTCGTCGCTCTTACCGCGCTTGATTGATGGACCGGGCGGGGGAGTGGCTGAAGTGTAATCTTCAGGCTCTTTCCGCTTCTTATTAGCACGTTTCAATACAGGCGCGGCGGGAGCCTGCCACACAGAGAGGGATACGTCGCGAAGTACAGATTGGACAGTATGCATTCATACCTCTTCGTCAACACCCGAGACAGAGTACGCAGCTTGTTGCTTCTTGATAAGTTCGTCGTCGACCTACAATGTAAAGTGAGCTGGTGACGCCTGAATTGTACTACGAAAGTAACATCGACTGACCACGGGCAACCACTGTCCCTTGGTTGTATCATACTCGAGCTCGCTCCCATCTTCTTGCTCAAATATCCACGTCCCAGTCTCCCTCGAAAAATGCACGCGGTCATCAGCCGCAAAAATATCTGCGAAGGAACTTCCTGTGGAAGTTGGAGGAAGGTTGTTGGCCATATTGCAAGAGGGGACGGTTGTTTGTCAATGTACTTGTTTGATTCTAAATGCGTAATTACGAAAGAGACCCCTGTGGCAGGACGTGACCTTTGCTGGTAGTGACAATTGCTCTGGGTGGGTGAGCATGCAATTGTATCCTACTTTACTTGGCCTCTGCAGCCGGTTTATCAAAGTAGATATCATCAGACCAATGTGCCAATTTTTCCGCCGCTGCTACGAGCAACTCTCCTTTTCGCTTCGCCGTAGCTATAGCTAGTCGATGTACGGGCAACCGAGTGAAAGCAGCGGTGCCGTCCGTAGCCAGAAATCTGAAAATGACGTCCACGAACTTATTTGGGTCGCCATCGAACTGTGCCTTGTCGAATCCGGGATGAAGCGCGCGAAATTGCATTGACGGGAGAGATGGATTGGAGGCGTAAACGGGTAGAGGAGGTTCAATCACACAATTGGAAACCGCATGCGTACGAAAAAGCGCAGGTTCAATGACGGCGAACTTGATATTCCAACGTGGATCAACCTCTATGGCGTACCCCTCCGTGATTGCTTCTAGGGCTGGTCACGTCTGCATTAGCATTGCGGAAGTCCCAAGTTATTCAACACCCACCTGCTTTCCTGTGTGTATTCCTAAATGAATAAGATAGAACCTGATAAACTGTCTCAACTTACGCAGATGCATAGAACACATTTCCGGCTTGCGGGATAAGTGCGGTGCGAGATGATATGTTCAACACCCAACCGCCCATAGGGCGGTTGACCTCTCTGAAACAGCGCACAGCCTGTCTCATCACATTTACCGACCCCCATAACATAACATCAAACATGGACCGTGAGTTCTGATCTGAAATCGTCTCGATTTCGGCAACCACATAGTAACCCGCGTTGTTGAAGACGACATCGATCCGACCGAACACCGAGATTGCCTGATTGAATACGTCGGTTATAGCTGAGGAATCCGAGACATCAAGCTGGAGGACGAGGAGCTGAGAGGCAGGATACTTGTCTGAGAGAACAAGTATCCTGGAGACATCTCGAAGCGTAGCAACGACACAGTCGCCAAGTTCCAGGGCACGTTCAGTCACGAGGCGTCCGAAGCCACTAGATGCCCCAGTCACTGTGAATACGATCAATTGAAAGAAAATGAACTAAGAGGAACCTCCTGCGTAATGAACCTACCCAACCATACTTTACGAGCCAGGGGAGAAGGCGTGTCAGCGGATGCCATGAATACGAGATCGTATGTGTGAGGAAGGTTGAGATCGGTCCGTACTAGTTATAACCATGTTTGAGGACGCATGGATGATTATCAGCCCGACTGCGCTTTCTGAAACAGATCATGTCATACGTCCTACTGGAGACGAGAGGATATCTCAGTCTATGACCTTGTCTATATGAATCAATTTCTGACAGCGTCACGGTGACAGCAAGAGAGAGCACCGCGGCATGATAGGCATCCCCTTTCAATTTCAAGTTCTTTGCTTCTTTGTTGTAACACACTACCACCATACTAATCCAGGTTGGCGGGGAGGTATACATCCTCAGACCAACTGGCATACTTCTCCGCTGCCTGGATTAATTCTTCTCCCTTCTCCTTCGCTGCTTGAATCGCAACTCGATGCAATGGTAGGTAGAAGGGAGGGTCATCCATGTAAGCCAGACGAAATGTCACTCGCGCGAGTTTCTTCGGATCTCCATCAGACATACGTGCTGCTCGTTCACCAGGGTAAAAACCCCGAGTCTTTCTCGACGGAAGATTGGGATCAGTGTATGCAGGATGAAGAGGCTCAATAGCGTTGCTCAAAGGGGCGTTCGTGCGAAAGAGAGCCGGTTGGAGGATGCACATCTTGATGTTCCACTTGGGATCGAGTTCAGCAGCCAAACCTTCAGAGAGGCATTCGAGAGCTTATTGCACTTAGTCAGTATACATTTTCTCAGACGTGGAAATATAGGCCATTACCAGCTTTCCTGGAGAGCAGTCAATTAGAGTGTCAAAATTAACAAGTCAAGACATACACGGCCGCGTAGTGTGCAACACCACCCATGACTTTCAAGGCAGTGCGAGAAGACATCTGCAACAAATGACCTCCGGGGGGATTGTTGCGTTCCCGGAAAACCTTTACAGCCTCCTTTGTGACGGTTGCAGCACCCCAGAACATTATTTCAAACATATCTCTCGCGTGCTCGTCTGGCATACCTTCTGCCTCAGTGATGATGGAGGTCCCTGCATTGTTGAAGACGACATCAATTCTCCCGAACCTTTCCACAGCGTTCTCGAAAGCTGCGTGAATTTGCTCTGAGTATCTCACATCGAGAGTGAGAATGAGAAGTTGAGAGGGATATCTAGCCAGAAGGTCCGAAAGTACATCCGGTTTACGGACTGTCGCAGCGACGCTGTCTCCCATATGCAGGGCATATTCTGTAACCTCACGACCGAATCCACTGGATGCGCCCGTCACTTGGGACAGAATGAGTTCTGATGCGAAAGACTTGCCATATGAACTCACCAAACCAGACCTTGGCTGACGACGACATTGTCGAAGTGGTATAGGATCGAGATGCTTGGAAGATGAATGAGTATGATAGCACTGTCAGGTGTGAGAACTGTCGAGTACTTATCAATCATATCCGAAGATTTGATACTGAATTGTGAGTGTTTCAAACAGCGTTTGGACCATCTAACAGCGGTGTGCACATGGCGCTGATTAGTATTTCGGGTTTGAGTGGATTGCCCCCAGACCCGGAGGCGACCGGGGCTGTCAGTGTCAAGATCAGACTGTTGGTGGGTCAGGTCGTGGGAATGTAAATGATTACACTAAATGTAACTAGTCTAAGTTTGCATCGATAAGGTTGTAAGCCGGTAATTCGAGAAATGAGTAAATGTAGCGAGAAAACAATAGTGATGATGAAGCAAAAAGTATAGAGACAAGACCACCATCGCAGATGGTTATACGCAATTAATTAGGTTAGTCGCATCGATATCCTTAGGCAAGAGGATCATTTGAAGATTGAAACCATCTTGTAATTTCCTCTGCTGATGGGCGCACGCCCTCATCAGGATTCCAACACCTTCGAATCAACAATTGGTGTTCCTCGTTTTGGTCTCCTATGTCGGGGCGTTCACCATTGACAACCATGACGACGATGGTGGTTGTGCTTTGACCATCGTATGGCCTTTTTCCAGAAAGGACATGCAGTATTAATCCTCCAAACGAGTATATGTCACATGTTTTCTTTGGGTAAATCTCTTGACCTTGCACCCGCGCCCCGCTTGACTCTTTGGCCTTGACGAAGGCCGGATCAGCAAATTGTATGGCTCCACAAACGTTCGATCTGAGGTAGGAGGTGCCCACAAAATCATTGACAAGAGAAAGACCAAAGTCAGTGAGGCAGGCTACTCCATTTTCGTCGATAAGAACGTTTCCCTTTAGACAAATCAGTCGAGAGCTGAATGGTAGTTGAAGAAACCATACGCTATGCAGGTCGCCATGGATAACATTGTTGTTGTGAACTATGGACGTCAAATCAGATGCTGTGATGGTTATCATAGGGTAGACACTAACGATAACAGAGACCAGCTGCGATATTACTGAGCTGCGGTACATTCACTCAGCGTTCGTGGCTGTCTATAAAACGGATGGGGGATAGGCTTTGAACTCACCAGGCTATGCCTCTCAGACAATTTCAATCCGTCATGATAAGCGAGATATTGAGTCAGGCATCCATTCGTGTACCAAGGACTGACCATGCTCGGCAAATCTCCAAAATCAGGCACAAGGCCGATCAAGGGTACAATATTTGGATGGTGTAACGCCTCCCAGACTTTGAGCTCCCGCCGAAATTTCTTTTTGGGTTAAATTAGTCCTGCTCATGTCAGAAAAACCGCGGACATCTGCGCGACATTACCTTTTCTTGCCTCTGAAGGAGACTCCGTTCTTCAAAACTAAAGGTGGTGGGTTGTGGTAATCTGATAGCCTTCACTGCGACCTGCGAACTTCATCAATACTAGGTTGGAGGCATTGCGAATTACTAAACCACGCGAGAATGCTCTCCTTCTATCAGTTCACACTCCCAGATATCTCCGAATGCGCCACAGAGTGTAGCATGTTCTTTCTTTCTCTTCACCGTAGCGGTTAGATGCTTGTAAGGCATCTCACTCAGACGCTCTAATACATAACGTCTAGGAGCCTCATTCGTCCGAGGAGGTTCAGTTTCTTCACGACCTTGTGCGTGAATGTCAGACTGAGAGGTGCGACTACTATAGAGACTACGACAAAACATGGAGTTCGTTTCAAATTCCATACTCTCTGAATCTTCACTGTGTGGTGCTGTTGGGTCGCTAACTGGCAAGAAACGTGTAGTAATAGGCGGTACCGCAGCAGAAGAGTCCTCGGGGGGAGTGTGAGTTGATCGGACAACTTGCCTCAAGGATAGCAGAGAGACCTGGTCTTGAATGATCGGAGTCGGTGGTTGAACCACTGGGGTCGACGGTCGAGACATCTGAGGTGATTCTGCAGGAGTATGAAACGAATATCTTTCCGACGATGTTGGAGTAGAAGATTCTGAGCCGCCAACGATGTTCCGATCAGTAGAGTGCGGAGCCTGTGAGCCGCCCTCGACTATCCGAACCAGAACGGATCTACGAAGGCCAAAACCCATGCGTGAAGCTGTATGAGGAGTCGCAGTCTTCCGGACTGGGGACCCAAAATAAGACCCTTCTTTTGTCTCCGCTTCCCATTGATATGTCCTAGAAAATAGCTCAGATAGTCTCTGGCTGGATTCGGCCGAACGAGCATGGTCCCGAAGGGAAGTGATACAAGCGTGACCGTCGAATTCCATCTCGAGTTCCATGAAGCGAGGCAAATTCCGTGTCCACCAGTCTTCCATATCCGGCTCCCTCTCTAGATGGGTCACTACGATGACTACCGGAGCGGCCAGTCGACGTGTGATATTGCAGAAGCTGTTGTAGTGCTTCAGTAACGCCTTGGTGGCCCTGGACCCACGAACGCAATATACGAGGAGGTCAAGTTCTTTTTTACTATGCCTTTCTTTCAAGAAGTTCTTCAACTCCTTCTTTGAGCGCGAAAAAAAGCGACGAAGGTAGGAACCTTCTTCGAGGCCACGGGTATCCCAAACTGTGCACGATGTACCGCAGAGGTTGATCTCGTAAGAGCGACTCGTTTGTGTGCAAGGCCGAGCATCATTTGAGACGGAGGCGTTAGCGTTAGCTTCGAGAAGGTTGATGATGGAGCTTTTGCCGACTCCGGTCTCGCCAAAAAAGATGATATTCCTGGAGGTACGGGGGACCTTACAGTTGGTCGTCATATACGAAATGTTGAAGAAAACAGAAACGATGAGTTACGCGTTTTCAGGATGACACCAAGTAAAATCACAGTCCGTGGGTAACCGTGGGTTGCAGGGATTGCTGGTGAGTGTTAAGAGATGATCAGTTAATGACTCCAGATACGAATGAAGGGGAGTAATACCAGTGAACGGCTAGAAGACGGGATTTGTGGTTTGGGTGGTCGATGAGATCAGCAACACGAAGAACGCACGTCGATGGACTAAATGTGTCAGGGGGCTATGGCAAACATGTGTTGCATGTGAGCGTGATCTACTGGTACGAAGTATAACATGGTGCTGCACTGACACAAAAGCCTGATAGTTATGCTGCAGTGCACCTGCCCAAGTTACATTAGATCATGCGACTACGATGCCAAGATCGATACCTCAGAAGGCAGAACTTCAGTAGTGGGAGTTCTCAACAAACCTTGAGAACATGCGCACCAGGTGAGGCACCTAGCATGATATATGTGTGTGTGTTCATGGATGGCTGAGCGCTGAAGCGCTGAAGAAGCAAGGATAATATTATGGCCGAGGTTGAGGGTCTGTCCGAAAAGGACGCCCAGTTGGTCAGTGTGAATGACAATGACAACTGTGTAGATTGAATCGACTCACTCCATGTTCCCGGACCATTGTCAGCCTGAGGGTGTGTAGAATGACAATACTGTATGTAATCTATGAACAGTTTCTGTGGCAGAAACCACCTTTTCGACTGCTTATTGGAACGCATAAAGTTTGGAACTGGTGGACTCGGGTGGTGAACCTGCCACAGATGTCGGTCGCGCTCCTTCGATAATTGGCAGCGAAGAAGGTTTGGCAACACAAGAACTGCCATTGCGCAGCTAAATTACAGCCAAACTGCCTCGCGGCTACCGCGTTGGCTGAAGGCTAGTACAAGTGCCGAGCGCCCATTTTGTTACAACACGCGGTAAATCGCAGGCTCAATATTCTACCTGATATATACCTTAGGTTTGAATCATGTGATGCCCGTCTGCCTCATGAAACAATTGGCGCGCGATGTGCAAGGTAATGAGTGGTTGCGCTGAGCCATGTAGTAAATCAAGTATGCATCGGGGAGGGGGGGGGCCTAAAGCCTACTAATCCCAGTACGATCATTCAGAACCTTCAATGTCCACCCGCAGAACTCGAAGGACTCCTGCTAGATGAACTTGCCCATCCCATAAAATGTCAACATGGAAATATGGGTCTCGATCCGGGCCCAGTCCACTGCTTACAAAGGATAAGCGAACTAGTCAGCTGCGCATGCGTGAATGCGACAACTTCCTCAGCAGAGGGGCGCTCATCTGCTCCTGCCCAACATCGTTGGATAAAGGCATGATGGTCAGCTTGTAGTTCTTGGTCCTTGGGCACAGGAGGTCGCTCTCCTTGAGTGAGTTTAACCAGGATCATTGTACTTGCCATCCCATTAAATGGCTTCTCCGACGATAAGACGTGCAACACGACGCACCCGAAGGAGTACACGTCTGAAGAACTGGTCGGATAAACCAGCACACCCTGACCAGCTTCTGAAGGCGCAAACAGCTCTGGGGCAGCAAATCGCATACACCCATGAACTGAAGATTGTAGATACGGTGTACCAAGAAATTCCTGGATGATAAGAGAGAGCCCAAAATCTGACAGGAGTGCCTTGCCATGTTTGTCAATAAGTATGTTGTCCTAAGCGAAAGTAAGACAATGTACATTCATCACAACGCAGGGAAATCGCACACTATGTATGTCTCCGTGCACAATTGACATTTCATGTGAGTGAACTGCGCAATCAGCCAGCGGTAGGAAAAGAACAAATCAACAAGAGAACGTACGGTATCGAAGGCCAGCAGCCACGTCATGGAGCTGAAGACATGCATAAAGTGTACAGAACCGTCATTTGGTGGGCTATATGAAATACCTACCAGAGCCAATCTATGAACTATGCCGAGAGATGCATCCCATCGTTTGAGATACCCCGAAAGAGAGCCGTTCTCAATCCAAGGACAAACCATGCTGGGAAGCGGTCCAAAGCCAGAAGCAACGCCAAAAAGTGGTACCACATTTTCATGCCGAAGCCTTGCCCATATCTTCATCTCCCTGCGGAGCTTCTGGTAAGTGTGAATAAAGCCAATGAAAGTAACCACAAATCAAATATCCCAACCTTTTCCACAACAGCACTCTCGCCCCCAAGTGGTCTCACGGCCTTGACAGCGACCTGACATTAAGAAGTAACTTTCCACTGAATGCAAAATCCAGAAGACAGGCTGACTTTCTGCGTGGTAGCTCCGCAAATGAGATCGCACTTCCAGATGTCGCCATATGCACCATAAAGAGTTGGATAACTTCCCTTGCCACTGATTCTCGAAGTAAGGTCTTCGTACGGAAAGTTATACTGGTAACGGGAGGAGTTTTGATCAGTTCCAAACGGCGTATATGAAGCTGAATCTACGATGTTTGGGAGGGAGATAAGGGTCCCCTTGGGTATACCGGACCGTAATTGGTCACCAGACAACGGAGAGGTGTGTTCTATATCTCGATGACCGTCACAAAGTGACGTTGATGAAAGAAGTGCAAGACTGCCACCAGAGTTTTCTACGTTTAAAACGATATCTCCACTGCTCGTCTGCGTCCTTCGAGCGAGATCTCTCGCCCAGTCCGCAGGGAATCCATAGCGATCGATGAGACTCCGCTGTATCTGACTAACATTATGGACATCTGAACGACGTGGGAGGATGCTCCACTGCGTATACCGGGGTCTATCATGATGGATTCGGATCGTCTCTGCCGATTTAAGATCGCTGTATTGAAGGAGGAGTTTCACGACCTCGTCCCTCGATCGACGGTACCTATCCTCCAAGCGATTTTTGTACCCACGCGTAGCGGTGATGCAAGCATGTCCTACGGAATCAAGCCCGTACTCTTTTATACCCTTTTCCATCTTGAGCCACCAGTCTTCCATACAGCTATAGGTCTCTAGGTGCGTCACGACGATGATGACAGGGACCTGGCGGTTGCACAAGACATCCACGAAGAGAGAGTACGCCTGTTGTGCCATGGTGGAGATACGTCCACCACCTTTCATGCAAAACAAGAGGAGATGCACGCCTCCTGCACTCTCAAGTCTAGATATGAGCGTGTACGCTTGGCTCACAGCACTCGGTATGATCTGTTTCTTCTTCCCTGCCGAATCCTGTAGACCAACTGTATCATGTAGGGAGAAATGAATGGAACCGAATGAGATGACATGCTCCTCTGAGCGTTGTGTGCAGCTCTTGACACCGCTCGAGGTTATGGCTCGCTCTTCGCCGGCGATGAGGTTGACCACAGAGCTTTTACCCACACCAACCTCGCCAAAGATCACAATGTTACGGCACGGTGGAAGGTTGGAGACGATGGGGTGATCACTACTGTCAAGTGGCATATGTGACAACTGCAGGGAAAGGCTAGGTGGGCAGTGGCGGATGGTAGAACAATGAAGAGAATCAGCGGGGATCACTCGAAATTGCTGTGAGAGTTACTTAGACATTTTCATTTGTGCAACGTGTTCTACGGACGTGAGCCGGGGTGAACGGGGTTCCAATAGGCTGAATGCCCCGCGCAAAATCACACCACTCCAAGTTCACGCGTCAAACAGAACAATTTGCTCTCCGCCTCCCCTATCAATCCGAATGAGCTTCTTCGCTACGCAAGCATAAAGTGCCCTGGTACTCCCAATAGCGGTTTTGAGTTGGTTGAGGGGCATCATTTGGTTAGGCGCGGTCAACAACACATGAAGAAGCTGGGCAGTGTTCACTTGATGAGATGTCGGGCCAGCAGTCGTCGAAGTTAGGGAAGACATGCTCGAAGATACGGGAGAGCCAGGAGAAGGTGGTCGAGTGGCCAATGACTCCAGAAGGGCAAGAGTCTCCTTCGCCCGAGGTGGGTTGGCAGTGCTTTTACTAGGCATAAGGATTTCACCAACAGTACTCCATATCCGAGCCGCAATACGTTCTAGTTCTGGAGTCATCCGAAGCTTAGGTGTCTTTGATGAAGGAACCTCCGCCAAATCCGTGGTCATCCGTAGTGTTGAGCCCACAGGGGAAGGTTCTGAAGGTTCTTCTAGTAGGGAATGAGGCAATTCCATGAAAACAACAGTCTTTTCCCCCTCTGACTCTTCCTCACGTGGCTCATCATCTGGCATTTTGATGACAGACATTTCAGGGTCATGTTCAATTTCGGATTCAGGTCCATGCAGACTAGAATTGTCGTGCAGATCGCGTTGTGTATCTTCGTCGATATCTTTTTGAGCCGGAAGCTCATTTCCCCCAAACACGTCATCGTCTGTGACAGCGCTGAAGGCCTCTTTTGTTAAGCTATCGCCAGCGGCCAGACGTGCAAACACTGATTTGGGAGCAGGACCTGGGCTGTCGAACGATAAGGCAGATACTTCACCGAAGTCCGGTTCTTCCTCCATGAGCCGATCAGTGAATCGCAAAGTGCGTGCAGCAGCAGCGGGTGTCGACCAGAAAGCATCTTCGCGAACCGCTGGCTCCGGAGACAATTCAACGACTGGTTTAGTACTGGGTTTAGAGGCATCCTTTGGTTTTGTGGTTGGCTTAGGGGCCAGTGATTTGAGGAGTGTATCTTTTTGTGTTCGTAGTTCTGAGAGACGGTTTTGCAGGTCGATGATCCGCTGCTCTTCCTCAGTCACTCCTGAAACTTGGGATGTTGGCCCCGATGCCGCAGCAAAACGCGTTAGCTCTTGCAAAGCCTCGTTCAATTTCTTAATATTGTCACGAGCTTGATCAAGTTGGTCGATGAGCGAAAGTACTTGAGTGCGGGCACGAGGCATTCGCCGGATCGACTGATACCGATCCAGGTATTTGAGGGCGGCATGAGCGTACACCTCCGGTTCGTACTCTTTGGGCTTGAATGGGTCATCCCGTCTCGTGGGATGCTTTCTCAACGGAGTAGCCCCGGGGAACTCGACGCGCGAGATCTCTCCATGACGCGTACCGTTATCTGCCTGCTTTCGAATGTTTGCATCTGGTGCAGGTATCAAAGTGAATAGACCAAGTTCTGAAGCGTCAATGTCGCGAATGAGATCGCCAAGGGTGGTATCGAGGACAGCACGCGTGAATGGGATCGCATTGGGTGTTGGATTGTCCTCGCTGGGCACAATAGTGGTCGCGGACACCCGTATCGCCTTGGCTGTCGCTGTGAGATGGTCTATTTTATCTGAGAGCGATGGCATGGTTCACGGGCAGTATGAGCTGATCGTGTTACACAGCCACTGCTGGTTGTCTCGTCGTCGTCGTTGACAACGTTGACAGTGTCTAAAAGCGTCCTCGAATCTACCCACACCGTCACGGGTTATTCAATTCAAGGTGGTAAGACATTCCCTGGTAATAATACATACATCACTATGTCTTGCTATCTGGCCTACGCGTCGTACTGCCGGCCATCATCACGTACGACGTTGGGGTAAACATGTTCCTTGGTCTCACTAGAAGATCCTTTGAAAGTGCATCTTCATCGCCTCCAATTGCCGTCGAACCAGCAGGTGATGGCAACGTGGACGGCAAACGAGACAATAATACAGCTGGCTCTGACCGGCAAGGCCGTCTGAGCGACCACCGTCGCTCAGCCTCCTCGAGTGACGCCTCGCCTCGCCCCAGAGCTGCTTTGCCCCACGTCGCTGGACCGTTCCTCGGTTTGTCTTGCTTTCACCTTGACCTCTGTATAATTGCCCGGCCAGTCGTTTGACGAGACTGACTTATTATAACTTAGACCCAAACTACACGACACTGCAAGGACATAACGCCGACACCGACATCCTCAGCTCGGAAGAGTCCTTCCTGTCGAACACATCCCGTCAACACCAACAGCAACCATCGAAGCGGCTTGGCTTCTTCACCTCCAATACATCCAGTTTCAGCAAGACATCGCCTTCTCAGCCTACGCACCGCATTCGCGTCGACTCCAAGGAACGATCGCATTCTCACTCTCGATCTGATATAACTGCCCACCAAGATATATTAGTCACAAACATGACTTCGGTACCTTCTTCAACTCCGGTGAACAGCAAGGTTCATGCATCGCCCACCAAGGTGGGTTTGGGCGGAGTTATCGCCTTATTTATTGTATCAATATCATCATTCTAATCGTCGCTCCTTACAGCTCTCGACGCGCACCTACGACGCAAAGCTTGTCACGCGCGAGATGCACAGATTAGGGACCCTCGCCGGTCTCAATCCCAGCTTGACAACAACGTCACTCTCATCGAACGCATCCACATCGACGCTCACCCTCGCTCAATCCACAGCGCCTTCGACGACTACACTCGTTGCCGCCACATCACACAGCCATGGCATGAGCGCGTTATCCAGTGCGACAACATCGGAAAAGGATAATCCATGGGGCACGCTTCATGTGCATGTCCTACCCTTATTCAATGAAGAACCATTACGCATACCGATAGAAGACTTGAATGCCCTTGTGAGACGTCACATCCAAACGGTATTGGCTGCCTCACCCTCGAAAGCCCTTACAACTCTTGCTACTGATGCGCGTGAGCTCATCGGAGCGGGAACGGTCACTATGAATGCCAAGCTAGTAGGATTGACAGATGAATTACTCCCAAGTCGCTTAGTCGAACTCTGGTCATTCTTCTGGGACCATGTACTACCATATGTTGAAGGAGTGAGCGAAGTTAGCCATTTCCGATCTCTCCTTCTGAACACGATCCCAATCAGGTTTTACTTCCATTACAGACTGACCCTTTGTTGACATCCCTACACCGCACGGCGAAGCAACATCGTGCTAGTTCGCCTGCACGTCAAGGTGCGAAAGTTGGGACCACCATCTCATCACTCTCGGCGCTCTCTCCGACCATCGACGTTCGTAGTGTTGCACTGTGTGCCTTTCGAGACCGTGTCGTCGTGCCACTGCATAGTCGGCTGCACACGCTTCTTTCGCCGCCTTTATCTAAAGAGACTCTCATCCGACTTGGGCCATACCGGCAGCCGAGGCTACAGCAACTGTTGCTCGTACTTACGTCGGAACGGCGCGTACGTCCGCCCTCCCCGACTATTTCGCTCCGTGCACCCGAGGTTCAACCCAATGCAGGAGAAGCGGCTATCGCTGATCTGTTGCGACTACTCTCTCAGGCTCAACACCTTACTCGAGCACAAGTGCCCCACCATGTTCCACGCCAATCGTTCACCCATGGGCTCACAGTCCGGGCGGCTACGCCCAATTTTCTTTCCGCTGGTATTCCACGCGATCGTCGTGGCCGAATTGGGGGACACGACGTGAAACGTATGATCCTGAGTGCCGAAGGATGGTCGATGTCTATGCTTCCATCCGAGAGGAGAGATATGGTAGACAGCGCAGATGGGGATACGGAGGATGAGGGTGGCAATGAAGGTAACGAGACACCACGACTTGGCAGGGTGTATCATGGTGACCGGAGAGAAGCCTCTTCGGCGCAAGTGGAGCAACAACAGAGCAATTCGGGAGGATGGGGACTGGGAGCCGGTAACGAGGAACGGGAAGTGGATGATGACGATGACGAGGCCATGAACTGGGATCAAGCCCAGGCAAGACCGACTCGCGAGGTGTTGTATGACGTTCAGCTCATTTTAAAATCGTTGATAGGCTGCTGTGGAAAGGATGATCGGGATGAAGTCAAGTGAATCACCGACGGATTCGCGGAGGAGGGTACTGACTTGAAGACATGTACTGACAGGAGGTTATCGATAGAGACGGTGTACACTGATTTTCTACGGGGACAGATAACAAGGTTGATCAATGTCGTGGACTCTGACACAGTCGATGATGATCGTAAATCACATGCGCGTCACGGGTGATGTCATCCCCCCCCTCCCCCCCCTTGGAAGAAAATGCCCCTACCGAGAGTATAAAGGGGACGAATTTATCCTGGCTCTCCTGTTCATATTACACCGCAACTGACATCTAGCAATTGAATCTTACTTGACTCTCACTTGATTATGTCTTCCGCTCACACTGATCACAAGGATACAACACGCGTCGCGGCGGGTCTCAAAGCCGCTATTCACAACCCCAACGTTTCGGACACTGCGAAAGAACAGGCTATGGAGAAG
Source organism: Chalciporus sphaerocephalus (assembly GCA_038094055.1). Lineage (NCBI taxonomy): Eukaryota > Fungi > Basidiomycota > Agaricomycetes > Boletales > Boletaceae > Chalciporus > Chalciporus sphaerocephalus. The sequence goes on from JBBPTH010000001.1 coordinate 1,047,651, forward strand.
TTGAGAGAAATGGGTCAATCCGTCGAGGAAGCTCCTCAAGCTCCAGCTCGCGCTGAGCATGACCCCACCCGGGTTGCTGCTGGCTACAAAGCCACTTTGAGCAATCCGAATACCTCAGAGTCAGCCAAGAGCCATGCCATGGAGGAACTTAGGTCATACGGTATTTACGAGAGAGACCCCCATCATACAGAAGAAGAACATCATACACGCGTGATCGCTGGTTATAAAGCTGCCCTTCATAACCCACGCGTCTCAGCGGAGGCAAAGAATCACGCGAGAGAGTACCTTCAGGGACAGGGAATCGACTTTGAGGGGTAAACGAATTATAACTTACTTTTGGTTCCTTTTATCAAGCTCGTATATACTAGCTTTCGAGCGTGTATTTCCTATTCAATCAATGCAATTCATGGGCATCGATATGGTTATTGGTCTGCCAAAGTACGTTTTATTTCGAAAGTTCTTCCAATCTGTTCAAGACTTTCTCCACCCTGTCCTCGAGGTTATTCACATTGCCAGCGACTGTGCTTCGATTCGCCTCTAGACTAGCTTCAACATTGGTGACCGCATCATTGAGAGCCTCCAAGGCTTCTCTCGCTCGCCTTTGCTCCTCCTCCAAAGCTGCCATGTTGCTCTGAAATTCGGCAGCCGATCCATGCAACGCAGACAGCGTCCTTAATCGCGTCAAAATATGCGGTATGTGAGGTAAAGATGGCACGAGTCGCGAGAGTAAAGGAAGAACGGCATCATAGGCAGGCGTAGATGTAGCTGCACCGCCTGGCTGACCACCGGCTTGCTGGCGCTTCTGCGATTGGCTAGATGATACTCGCTCGAGATCAGAGATCAAAAGCTTAAGTCTTCGAGAGACAGAGTCGATGTGTCGTGGTTGAGTGAGCAGCGCTAGCTGGTTATTTAACCGCGTCAGCATGGGCAAGAGTGGAGGTGTAAGGGGGGTTGTCTCATCTAACGTCGCACTGACTGATCCGACCAGTTTCTCTAGTTCCCCAACCCGCTTGTCCATCTCGACAATACTCCTCACCTCTGGGACATCTCTAGCGCCGCTCTTTCCCGAGCCCTTTCCTTCGTCGCCATTGTCATCTTCATGCTCATGCCTTTGCTGTGCATTCTTGCCACCTTCACTCTCCCCAACGACAACCCCAACGAGCCTCCCCCTCCCCTCCCTCCCTCTTCTCACCTTCTCCAATCGCCGTCTAACATCCACAAGACCACGGATCATTTCACCCGGGTCAACACCCTCGCCTTCGCGCTCTCCCGTCAACAATGCCGGATTGGAAGGATCTTCAAGTTCCGCTTCGAGGGCGACAAGTTCAGCTTGGAGATTGCGCAGACGTGCAGGGAGAGGTAAAGCGCGCGTCGGTGAGCGGGAGGAACCTCTGGAACGACTGGAAGATGGGGAAGGCGGGTATGCGTAACGCGTTCGCGCGCGTTGTTGGAGGCCTATGATGTATAGGGTGGTGATCAAGAACACGAACAATACACAGGGACGGGAGAAAATGCGCACGAGCACGCTCAACCTTGCGGAAATGTTGAGTCGCCTCTTCAGGACTGATCAAGTTACTGATGTCGAGTTCTTCTCGACCTGCTCCTGTGGCATCGCCTACAGCTCTAGCACGCGCACGTGCGGCTGAGGGTTCGTCGTCGCTCGAGTCCCCGCCCTATTAAAAGGAAGCGCAAATTCAAAGTGGAGAGCGTGAATCGCGTAAAATCAGGGTGTGAGGAGACGTACATCGGCATGTGAGGAAGGAAAGACGTCCTCTGTTTCGTAAACGTCTGGCGCAGTGTCAATATCTGGGAGGTTGGCGTACTTGTGCGCACTCATGTCTAGATATGTCAAAGTGAAACAAACAGGTGTTCAGATCGACCGTCGAGGCGACCAATGCTGTGATGAAAAAGAGAGAAAAGCTCTGAAACTCGGCAAAAAGTTCGTCACCTGAGCGATTCGAACACTCGCGGTCAAAGACCAACCGCTGTGCTAAGAAGTAGCAGGCGATCCCGTTAACCACTCCGGCAAAGTGACAACCAACACAATTTGCTCCCGTTGCCATGATAATGGACACTAGAAAAAAAAAATAAAAATAAAAGTTCGTCACCTGAGCGATTCGAACACTCGCGGTCAAAGACCAACCGCTGTGCTAGCAAGTAGCAGGCGATCCCGTTAACCACTCCGGCAAAGTGACGATGCGACAAACTGGGACCGGTAGACCTCAGAGCTACACAAGTACCACAGGGCGAAATTCAATCTACGCAACAAGATAGTACAACCTCCACAACCATCCGAACCGACTCTGCATATTATTATTCACTTTATCACCATCTTCCCCGTCTTCGGTAGTCTCCTGGTACTCATCCTTGTAGAGATCGACGCTGTGGATATCGACAATGTCAAATGCCCCGCGGAATCTTGCTCCTCGACGTCGAATCCCAGAGGGGCTCAATGGAGTTAGCTCATTAGCAGGCCTCAATGGAGGAATTTGCGGAGTTGACTCTGGTATGAGTCCGAATCTACGCTTGACAAGCGCCAAGGCGATATACATAAGGATCATGACGGGTATCTCGATGTAAAATGAAACGAAATCGATCGGCGAAAATGATGGAAAGATGGAGGACCACCCTTGAACTTGAGTGGCGTGACTAACTTGATGGTGAAGAACACAGATCAAAAACTTACTGAGGATCAAAGCGGAAGTTGTGACGATCACAAAGTACGGTCCCCAAGGCCAAGTCCAACCCACATAAAACTTGAGTTCATCAACGGATCGACCCTGTGAGATCCATGCCTTTCTAAATCTCCAGCTCGCCAGCCCGATGGATACCCATGCAATCTGGTTAGAGACACCAACAATGTTTTGGAGCCAACCCCACAGCTGCCCGCTACCGATGTAACTACTTGCGAAGCATAGAATACTGATACTGCTGGTTGCGAGCAAAGCAAATACAGGAACACCAGTCGCAGTCGTCTTGGAGAAGAAAGCGGGAGCATGTCTGTGAGGGGTAATAATTGAAAGACCGTACAAAACTCTTGTTCCCGCAAAGAGTGCGTGGTTTCCGGCGGAGAGCACAGATGTGAGAATAACAGTATTCATGAAGGAAGCAGCGGCAGTTGAGCCTGCAAGTTGGAATACAATTGTGAATGGGGAGGTGGTGGTGGTTTGATTTGACAAATTAGGGTAAGTCCATGGAACTATCAGAATGATGAGACTAGGTAGACATTGTGATCACCAGCAACCAACCATTGAGACCGATGAGCAATACGCTCAGAATATAAAACAGTAGGATTCTGCAGGAGGATGTTAATACGAAGAGAGCAGATAAATCATGAACAAACAGACCGCCAGAACACATTTTTAACGACTCTTGGCATGTTGCGTGACGGGTTCTTTGTTTCCCCAGCGGTAATTCCAAGACTCTCTGTCCCGCCATAAGCAAAACTTGCGGTGACAAATACATTGGCGAATCCAGCGAAACCCCCTACGAATGGAGCGCCAGGTATATGCCAATATCGAGCACCGATATATTCATGAGCTGGATTTACACCGACATTGACTAGTATTCCCATGATGATGAATATGACGATAGTCGCGACCTTGAGGAACGACAACCAGTACTCAAGTTCGCCATACGCTCGTACATGGACCGCATTCACGATGACAAGAAAGATCCACATGACCAAACTGATGACCCATGAATTCCAAGGAGTCCAGAACTGAAGAACGAGTTGGGCTGCGGTAAGATCCGAAGCGACAGACACGGCGTCATTGAACCAATAGTTCCATGAGAGAGCGAACCCATAAGAGGGAGAAAAGAAGCGGGTGGTATAGGCATTGAATGAGCCTGCGATGGGATACTGAGTTGCCATTTCACCGAGGAGGAGTAGCGTTACATAGACGATGAATCCGACGATGGCATAGCAGATGAGCATGCTGGCAGGACCGCCTTGTGCGAGGGATCTGCCTGTGCCGAGGAATAGACCAGTGCCAATTGTGCCCGCAATGGCTATCATCTGCACCTGTCGTGCAGAGAGACCTCGATGTAGACGATTAGATGGTCGTTGGTCGTCGCTGTTTGTGATTTCCATCGGTGGTGGATCATGAAGTGAGTGATCCATGGGGACGAGCGGTAGAAAAAGCAGGGCGAGTCGAGAGATGTCGCCATCGCCGTGTCATCTGTAGAAAAGACTAATCGAACTACTACACTCCTCCTACTCACCGCCACTGCTAATCACGCGGAACCGACCTCGTACCAATTGACAGGCAGTGACAGCGGATGTCGTCCTCCTCCTCCTCCTCCTTATCGTTGTTGCGACCCAAAACACTGCAAATGCCCTCGACGCAGACCGTCCCTGCTGCCACGAATAAGTCCCCGGTGCAAACGAATCCACGACCGCCCATGACACTCATCGACTTTGTCAGTGCTACTCCGCCCCCGCTCACCATCCAGCTCGTCGCACTCGCCCCCTACTTCAAGCTCATACGTCGGTTCGCAGAGATAGTCAGCTGGAAATCTCACTGGGAAGAGAGTTGGCTTCTCCTTGCTGTCTGGTGGTCGTTCTGTCTCCTCTCTGAACCCACTCTCAAATTCTTTCTCCCCATCGCTCTCATCTTTGTATTCGGTCTCAGACATTCTTCGTCTCGCCCGGATACCTCCCTTTCTCCATCTCCACCAACCACCGAAGCCACTGTACGCACAGTGATCGACGATCTCACCGCCATACATGCACTCCTTCCCTCTTCCCTTTTCCCAGCCCCTCTTCCTTCTCCACCATCACCGACCCTCCTCCGCATCGCTGCATTCATCTACCCACCCTATCTCCTCTTCACCTTTCTTGTTCCGCTCCGCATCGCTATAGCCATCACCGGCTCCCTCATTCTTATCTACCGAGCACGTTGGGCTCGCAACGCACGCGCCGCCCTCACCCGAAGTGCTCATCTCCGCTGGGCAGGATACCACATCTATGCCCTCATATCAGGCTCACCCCTACCTCCACCCGTATCGCCATCACCCCCACCCGAATACGTCTCTCGTCCCGTCTCGGGTCTCACAGACTACACCACCGCATCATCATCAAACACTCCCGATCACGATCCGTCCGTACCCCGTCCGTCCTCGCCCCTCCGGTTCTTATTCACAGTTTACGAAAATCAGAGATGGTGGATGGGTCTCGACTGGACTGCTGCTCTCCTCCCAGGAGAACGTCCCTCTTGGTGTAGTGCATCCCAAGTCCCTCTCACTCCCCCATCCACATTCTCACTCCCCTCTCCAACGACATCTTTTGTGCCCGTCGGCAAGAACGGACGGGCGAAACGCATGGCAAGGTGGACATGGGAAGAACCGGAGTGGAGAGTTGTCGTACGAAAGGAAGGTCAGGACACCCTTTGGAGAGTCGAAAAGACACCGCCAAAGGACAAGGACGGAGCTGAGGACGCAGGAACAGCTGCAAAGATGTTGCGTGCAGCGAGAGGCAAGGACTCGGCTACTGCTGGTCCGAGTGAGTCCCAAGAGAGTGCCACTGATCACCACCTCAGCGATCCTTCCATCGTTCCAACACCAGAGGATGATATCGTCACGGACCCAGAAGGATGGGTATACGGCGACAACAAGTGGGAAAATGCAAGTAGTAAAGGCGGAATGGGCAAATACACCAGATATCGTCGCTGGACACGTATTGCAATCCTTACAGAAACAGTCGAGTTGGTCGGTCCCGGCGAATTTGGCGTTATACGTGACTCGGGTGTATTCACCTCTTCGAGTGGTGGAACTACTTCCCCAATGATTTCCGCTGGCGCTACGTCGCCCACGGTATCCAGTTTTTCTGATTGGGAGAGTACTGGCTCCGTACCCGCGCCTCAGAGAGAACAGCAACGGGAAACTGGTGGTACGAGGAATATACTCAGACAACGCCTGAAGGCCGTTGTGGATGGATCTGGTCATTGAGCGGTACTTTCTATACTGTATTATTACATTTTGATGTTATCTATGAACCTGTATTGTCGTACTCTCGGCTGTGTGCGGTCAATGCATACGTGCAGTTATGTCTGCCTCCACACTTTGACCGTGCCGTCTCCGCTAGCGGTGATCATCTCACCCGCCTCGCTGGGATGATGTTCGGTCCATGTAATCACTTTGTCGTGCACTTTGGGTGGAGGATTTGGTTGTAGAATCGCCGCGTCGACCAGGTCCCAAGCCCACACACACCCCTTCTCATCGCCGCACACGATACTTGCCTCCTCGTGCCCAAAGCACGCTCGGCACCGATAAGATTCATGTGCATGTCCCATGAACGCGTTCAAAAGTTTGCCAGTTGCTGCATCAAACAGTCTTACGTGTGAATCGAGCGTAGTAACAAGTAGCGTCGTCGTGTCCGCTGACGGAACGACAGAGGTGACAGGTTGTCCGACAAAGTCTGTCCGAAGTTCACCTTTACGAAGGTCGTATGTGCGGACATAACCGTCTACAGAACCTGTGATCATTGTCGTCGCACCAACATAGAGAGTCTGTACTGTGTCACGCGCTTCTTCCAAAACTTGAATCGGCGCACGAGACTGCGCACTATTTCACCGCGTTAGCATGTAGAAAAGCGAGTTTGGGAGAACAGAGACCCACCGAAGATCCCATAGCCTGACCGTAGCATCATACGATCCTTTGTCATCGTGTGCGTCACTTCTGCTCAACAGAAGAAGAGAGTCATATGCATACCACTGGCTAATACGCTCGCATCCGCGTTGAACTCGACCGCGTAGACTTTACCCATATGTCCCGCCATTCGACGTGTTGTCACACCAGTTGCAACATCCCATAGGAACACTGATCTATCTCCTCCCGAGGATGCAAACTTGGCATTGTCATGACTCATGTGCCATAAGGACGTTGAGCAAAAGGGTCACTTATACCCAACGTTGCGGGGGACTCTCACGGATATGGACAACACCTCGTACCCATGCGCCTCGAATGTCTTAATCTCAGCCCCCGAGTCAGGGTTCCACAGTCGTATGGTGCGGTCTTGGCCACCACTGAGAATGTATTTAGCGCTTCCCTTGGCATAACGGACGACGTGGACTGGGCCGCGGTGGTTGCTGAGCGTCTGGTGCAGTTTGCGGGCAAGCGGCTGAGGACCTCGCGAAGGAGCCATACAGTTGTAGTTCGTGTCAAAGACTCGCGGTGTGTAATAGAGCAGCTGTTAGAGCTGTTAGTGAAGAATGGTTAATGACTAAGAACCTTTATAGTGAGTCAAGAACGACTGTTCTCATCCAGTGATGACTCTGAACCAATACTCGATACTACTAGGAGTACTCATGTCATAGTGCTAAGTACTCTGGATCAATGCTAATATCTCATGATCACACGAGTCGCTTTCCTCGTCCAGCTAGCGAATCACTCTGTAAGGCGTCGATGCGGCAAGTCTTATCGTCGGTCTATGAGTCTGCGGTTGATCATGCTCTGTCATGCCTATAGGGCAGTATCTTGAGGTCGCGAGCGTCAACGTTGCAGTTGGTGCGATGTCTTGACTTTCAAGATCTATTGACCAAGTGGGAGGCAATGTAAGTAGGATCTAAACGCTCCGAGTCGGCGCACCTTTGTAGCTTGGATTATGTCCGAGTCTCAAATACTGATACTGCACGGAGCCAGTGGATGTGTCGTAACGGGTTTTATCCCAAAAGCAACCTCCCAATGAGCAGAAGACAATCGTTCTGCTCTATCCTGTCTATCGAGCGTTCCATTGATGCTCTACAGCGCGAATTGTACTCAAGCCGGGATGGTTCAGCCTGTTTGAGCAGGCAGAGGCAATGGTACGGATGTAGCTGATCTATCTTGGATTTAGGTGAGATATATAACCCGCAGTCACGATTGTTTTTCTGAAACGTTGCATTAGATTGGGAGCTGCTGCTCTTTCATCCGCACGGATGGAATGATTATGCGGTAAAGGTTTCTCCTTGTTGGTGTAATTCCCATCTATATCCCTGTTACTCTGACAGAATCTTGAGTATCGATCCTGAGGGCATTCCAGAGAATGCGACAGGCCTTTTCTAGTGAGTAGTGTCCGGAGCTTGATGAAATCGTATCCGATGCAACAATAATGTCCTGTAGTGATCACTGATCATTTGGTGTCGCTCATCTTCTCATCCTGTGTCGTGGGCTAGCAAGGGCACAGGTACCCCTTTAGTTATCTAGACGTTCCTGTTAAAACCGTTCAGTTCGGGTTGCATCCATGTCAGAGGAGCAGGGCAACAAAGCAATGACAGTCCAACAAGTACATGGGTCGTGTTGTCCCACAAAGGCATCGTTTACTTCTCTACATATGTCGCGTCTTGGGACTCCTCTCGGTCTTCTGGCGGATGATAGTGTCCTAATTATAATGTACCTTGTGGCCAAGGGGAGCCGGAATTTGCCCCGTATGTTCAGACGCCGTCGTCAACCCCACCGTGAACCCACGAATATTTGCCCGTGATTGGAAAGAACGATATCGCGCCTGAGATTGGCTTGGCTCAGGACCCCTTGGTTGTATTCGGGGAGGGTTGTCTGACAGGCTTTCCTCTGGACTGAGCCTCTGGACCCTTGGACTCCTCTGTTTCTGACCTACATCATCGGGTTCCTGGCAGCTGTTATGACTCCCCTGGTAGTCCATCTCCCAACCTCTGACGATATAGTGACAAGACCCGGAGGACTCTCTAGGTCTACCTCTAGAGTGGCTAAATTGGATAAAACAAGTGTGCACCCTATGGATCGATCTTTTTCAAGTTTTGGGGGGAACTCCCTCCCGGGTATAATAAGGGGTTCTCTTGGCTCACTCTGACGGCGATATCAAAACGCAGGTGTTTTTAGAAGTTTCGGGAGCTTTACATTCACAGAAGGTAACCAAGTGGAAAATGACAGGAGGTGACGAAGATACAGTAGCGCAAGAGCGGCTGCGCTCAGAGCTTAGGTAGTAAATGTTGAGATGACTTTTAACTGCCTGGTTGTGGGTCAAGCATTTTCGATTGTGGGGGTCCTAACTTCGTGACTTGGTGACAAATAGTTTGCTGAAACACTCTTTGTTTCAAATCTGCACCAGATGGGTTGATCATGGAGTTAGTTATTTAATCCCCACAGATTTTGCCGAGCGGCCTGACAGTCGGGTATGTCAGGCGTCAGACGTCCTTCTGCGACGTCACGGTACTGGTAAGTATATCAACTTAGGCTGCGCGGTTGGAGTTGCTTGCATTCGCTGCACTTTCCCGTTCGGAACCGAACCAAGAAACCTCATTCGAACATGTCGTCTGCACTAGTATCGGCCCTGGCAGCCATGCTGCAGAACGACTACTCGAGCGGTGAGATTCCATCTACAATCGTACTTCACTGACCCTCACGGTTACTCTCAGTGGCAGCTGTAGCCGCGATAAGTTATGATTACAGTGAGCGATACATTCTTTCGTGTTCTCCTGGATTCTCATTTGAGCAATCGTGAATTTTTAGTCCTCACAATTCCCGATGAGGTGAAATTTCACCTCGTTCCTTTCGTATACTCGGCTACTAACCCTCAAACCATCTGCCTTCCTAGATAGAGTACATTTGGGTCGGTACCCGTCTTAACGAGCGGGGTGAAGCGCTGATCATACTGAATAGAACCAACCTTGGACATGGATTTCTGTACTGTTTTTGGTCGTTCGTGACCTTTCCCGTATATCTGTATGTGCTTGAAACTGATCAATTTGAATATAGGTTCGTTACATCGGTCTGCTTTTCGGGATGTAAGTAGCGTGCTGAAACCGCTGCTCTGCTAACTACTTACTGTTCGCTAGTCTCACTTCACTCAGTGCGTTCCCTGCTCCGATACAACAATTCTTGAACTGACATGGCACTGGAAAGTTGGGGTTAGCTTCATGCCAATCTCCACACAGGCAGGTTTCTTTTGTACTGTATCTGATTCAGCTCACCGAATAATGTCTGTGACGAACCTATATTCTGATAGACGTACGTACTAGCCTTCAAAGTGCGTTATAACTGATAACATTCTTGACCAGTTGTAAGCACAACGTTTCCCTGATGACAGGTTTTGTACAAACGATTTCAAGGTTCCCTGCTGAACAATGTCGCCAACTGGACATTGGTCGTCTTCATGACTTCAGCTGATTTGTCGATGATTCTTCGTCTATATGCGTTGTACGGGCGCTCGAAATTTATCCTTGCCGTCCTAACGCTAATCTATGTCCCGGGAGTTGTATTGAGCACCTTGACCATCATTATGGAGAGTATCCCAAATAGTGTCGTAGGTATGTGCAAGCTCTTGCTAGTGATGGATCTCGACTTGAATGACGCCGTCCGATGCAACGATTGTCGTAGTGGTTACTGGTCAATTTCTCAACTTCTCGACCTGTTTGGCAGAGTACTCCGGGTACCGTTGGGGTCTCGCCACGGTTATTCTCCAATTTCTCCTCAGTGCTGTGATGCTTCTATTGGTAATCATCCAGTTCGGATTGCAGTCATTCCGAATGTATAGAGCAACAAAGCAATGGGAGTTCAACAAGTACACAAGTCTATTTGCCCGTGAAGGCATCCTTTACTTCCTTTCCTACGTCACACTTCATCTCCTTTTGCCATATGCTCATGTGATCGAAAAAAGCGTACTAGTCTTGTACCTTTCCTCTTTCCTGATTGACCTCGGTGTGATTGCAGACGAAGGGTGGCTAGGATCCTTCCTGTTCATTATCAGCACTGTGCCCGTAGTCACCCTCACCCCCCGATTCATCATGAACGTGCGAATTTTGTATGCTCGTGATGTAGGAGGACAGTTTCATCCGGCATCCAGTGGGCCTGACATCGGCTTTGGTTCATCCTCACGAGGATACCTACGTCAAAGTGCTTCTACAACTGTTGGGAGCATTACGTTCGCAAGCAGCAACGCAATGGACGGAGGGGTATAAGAGGGATAATGTCGAGGATGAGTCGTATGTATATGTTGTGTGGTCGCCTGCGTAGGCAGAAGATCATTATGTTCAGGTAAAGATGTTGTATTTCATACTCTGCTACACACTGGGGGGATTTTTCGATACGTGTTGAGATCTCATACTTCAAGCGGTTGTAGAACTTGTCCCACAAGGAGCACTGGCAGGGGCTTGATAGGTGTGCGGGCCGGCCGGGCCGGCATTCGACGTTCCATACGCGGCAGTTCCTTTCCATGGCTGATCTCTTTCCCTTACAACGATGGAGACCAAGGCAGGGAAACGACCGTTGTCTCCAGCACCATTACCTCCCTCAAAACGTCAGCATGGTGTATATCGACGGACCATCACGTCGTTCGACAGCACCTTGTATGATGAACTTATACTCTTCATATTCTCCTTCTTGAACCCGAGGGATTTGTGTGCGATGCAAGCCACAAACAAGAACTGCTCCAGGCTTGCGTGCGATGATCAGGTGATTCCACACATATTGCCTCGTTGTGGGACGGATGTTGAACATCAGGGATATATCGCCTTGTGCATAGCTTTGGAAGATAATGTACGTCAGAGATTTTGGCAGAGCACGCCTTCGAGGCGGGAAGGGGTTCTTCGGCCGCGTAGATGGTCGCATGCTGAAGCCACTTCCGTCTCGCGCCTCCTCCTTGCCAATAGACCAGAGTCTCAATTGGAAGTGGATGTATCGCATAAGCTCAAACTGGAGAAATGGTGGGCATCATCAAGGCGACTCTCTCACAATGGCTATCTCATCCACATTGCAAAGGTCGTTGTGCTGTCGAGAGTTTCGGTGATAGCGCACCTGTCATGCAAACCCCCTCCCAGTTGATGACTGAGGAATCATTATTTTCTCGTCCTAGATCGCACCTCTTGCTGGCTGGATCTCTCACTATCTCTGCCTCCTCCCAGGCGTCACATCAGCCGACCATTTTGCTGAGAGCTGCTCCGGATATGGTTACTTCAATTAGGTGCAGATCTAGCATTTGCTCCACCTCGATAAGCATATCTGCTATTGCTATCGACCAGTCCCCTCCGGCATCCAGGACATCCAAGCAGGACAGTGTTGTTCGATTTTCAGCCTTCCTGTCGACTGGAGAGTTCAACATTTACGAACATAACCCGTTGTCACCTTTGACTTCCCCCAAACTTACATACATTCCCCTTCCTCGCCATCGCTCCCAAGTCATGCACGCCGCATACCATCATCCGTTGCTCGTCACCCTATCTCACACGTTCACACTTATGGTGTATGACCTCAGTGGAGACACGGTCACTCACACGCATTCACTTACTTCGTTCACAAGTCATCCACCTACTTCTTTAATCCTATCCGCCATGCCTTCGTCGTCGTCGTATAAGCTTGTACTGGCTTACGCCATCCCGGTTTACCCAGCTCACTGGAGCGTTGGTGTCACCGAGCTTATCATATCGTCTGCGAGTTCGGTCGCATCTACTACCGCTTTCTCTGGAAACACGGGAGCAGTTTCTCTGACCCTAGCCAATTTTAATGTCACGAGGACACGTTCGGCACGAGCTTTTGATGTTCCTCAGGGTTGGGTGGATGACGAGAAACTGAAGGCGATGCGCGAGCAATGGGGGCGCAAAGTGAAACACGTTGCTGATACGCAAACAGACGGTAAATGGGTTGTCCTCGCTCCGGGTGATTCCTCCGAATTCCCGATGCACTCGTCGTATGACAGAGGGTCACCATCTAGCGACTCCTCCAGTTCGGCCAGTTCATCCCTCTCCTCGATCCCGTTCGTCTCGCCTCCCAGCCACACTTCGACACAACTGCAACTATATCGACTGTACATGCCACCATCTTCTTCCACGCAATCGCCGAGGCTCAGCTTCGTGCGTACGCTCCATGGACCACTTGGACCTGTCTCCGCCCTTTCGCTGGCTGATGGTCGATGTGTTAGTCTTGGTGTTAATGGTTCGATCTGGGTTTGGGACTTGGAAGGTGGGGAAGGGGTAGAAGTCACAATGTCTCTAGATGAGTCCGAACCGACGAACGGACGAGGTACTGTTGCATTTGATGAGCGACGGATAGTGACGTCCGGAATCAGAGGGATTGAGGAGCGTAGATTCGATATTTAGAGGATGTCTTCGCTAAGTTGTATTACTTGTTGAATATGTTGCCAAGGGAGAAACTTCGACAGCTGTCAAGTTTAACTTCCAACTTTTTAGCGAGGCTACTAGTACCAATGGACATAAGATGGACATCCTAGTGTTTAATCAATCAACACGGCTGGACTCTTGGCCAACTCTTGGCTCCTCATGCTGTCTTCGAGAACACGATAACGGGACGCATGTTCGGGGAACATGGAAATGATTCAGTCGACGGCTATGAGCCGTCCTTCTAGATCTGTTACATCGGAAGGGCCTTACACCTTCTCTTGTTTGCAGTGTTTTTCACACAGCAACAGTAATGCTGCAACCTGAGCGCTACCCCCTCTTCACCGTGACAAGCTAGCGGAAGGTGACTCAGTGGTAAGGATGGGCCTAACTCAACGTCTGACTAACAGCAAAGGCTGACGTTACCCAAGGACCTCCTGCCAGTGATTCATCATGACCCACTATGCTGTGTGTTTAAGGGCGTCGACAAGCCAAGCCCTTCTCTAATAAGGCGACCGAACAGGTGCTTCTTTATAATCCGGACTGGAGGCCCTATACTGTACTCCAGTCCCCAACGTGACTCCACGACCCCCATAGCAGTAAGCCTCAACCTTGTCGATACCTGGAAATAGCATGAAATTTAAAGCATGAAATTTGACATACATTTCTAGTGACTTCAATCACACTCAAAGCCATCCGTATGACAGCCTCTCTTCAACTTCTTGACGATACTCCTGTGTCTATGGGTCCCTTGATCGACTCAGAGACCCCTCACGTTGTCGATTCCATGTCCCCCCCTCACGCAGCCGAATGTATCTCTGCTCAATACGCCCTTGCCAAAGACACCGAGAAACTCCATCTCATTAATGCGGACATCGGAGAATGTCACCTGCGTGTTCTTCGCGCTCAAGCTGAAATACGCCTCCTGGAACAGAAACGTCTCATTATTGAGCGACGCATGGCTATGCATCGTGCAAGGCTCAGTCCTCTCCGTTCCCTCCCCGATGAAATTTTTCAAGAGATATTCAGACACTGCCTACCGGATAGCCGCTACGTCGTGCCCCATGTTCATTCTGCACCGCTTGTGCTAACGCGAGTCTGTCGTCGGTGGAGAGTGATCGCGCACGGAACTTCAGAGCTCTGGTCGTCCATCTCGCTGTACGACCGCGGGATATGGAACCCCGAGTTCGAAGTAGAGATGATAAAGCAATGGCTCAGTCGTTCGCGCACGAGACCTATCCGCATGAGCATCACATGCTCACCGCACACCAATTTTGGGCACGACCAGACAAGACCATCGTCAGACATTTTTCAACTTGCAATTGCACATAGTCCGCAGCTGATGGATCTGTCTTTATACGTCAACAAACAATATCTCGTACATTTCATCGAAAGTACGACATTGCCTGCCCTGCGATCTATCCGTATCTCGCTTCATGGTACTCGCTTCACCGAGCAATCGGAAGCAGACATCCGCTTTTTTGCTCTTCGCAGCATCGCGTACGCTGGGGGAGAGACTCCGATAAGTGTTATCCCCCGAGACTTACTTCCTCAGATATCAAACCTCACCTTGGATTGTAACGTGACCCTCGATCCCGCCCTCCTCTTCGCAAACTTTCCTAACCTACGTCACCTCACGATCAAGCTCTCACTCTCTCAGAGTTCTCCCCAAGTTTCTCTGCCATTTCAGGATCACTCTAGAATCGTCGTACCCTCACTGTCAAGTCTCAAAGTGTGTTTGGACAAGGACATGCTCGATTTTGGGGACCCAACGAGATTGAAGCAGTTGCTCGATCGATTGGAATTTCCCGCGCTGAAAGACCTGTCTTTCGTTGCCCCTCTGGGTCCCCTTTCTAGACAGTCAGTGGCGCGACTACGAGACCATATGGCATGGGTTGGCGACCCAAGTGTGGCAGACCTTCTGTCTCGTTCTCAGTCTCCTCACAAAACTTTTGTATGCTACGATTTTCTAGGGGACGACATGGAGACTCTGAAGATGGAGGCCGTAGAAGTGGTAGTTGTACCTCCCAAGCTGATCACATCAAGCACATATACCTCAGCAGTTTGAATATCCTGTACGCTAGAGGGTCTGATGTAGTACCTGCCATGCTGTTCGGATGTATGCCAGTGAAGGAGAGTAAGGTGTGTTGCGAATATAATATGATAGTAGTCTACAAGCAAACGAGTCGCTGAGATGCGATATGAAGGCAATATGAAATTACTTCTGTGATCCAATCAACCCAATCATCAGCAAGCGTCGGGTGACAGGATTGGAGCCCGTTGGCAAAGTTTCGCTAGTGTCCAACCACCAGTTCAGATGATCTCTCAGAGCATCCAATGAACTGTCAGCGTGAGGTATCATGCCGCGCTCCAGTAAAGCCTCTTCCAACTCAGTTGCTGTCAGGCGTAGACCACGACTCTCACGCCGCAACGTCTCGTCATCAGAAGTAACCGCATTCAAACGCCTACGTATCCGCCAGTTATTCAGTATAGCTGGGCCCCAAGCCGGCAACCCGAGAAGACTGCAGACAGCGCCCAGATTACTAACATTCTGTAATAGAATGAAACCGGCTTGCTCGCCTTCCGCAGTAATGGATTCAAATACGCCACGGTGGCTAAACAGTGCAGAAAGTTGGTCGCCGCGTGCTCTAGATGCGATACGGTCCCGTTGCCCCGGTAAGAGACAGGTCGAAGGGAGCATGCTGGGTGCGTAAAGCGCGACAAAAGGGATTAATTCCTCAGCCACAAGGATAATCACCACGAACGGTAGAAGTTTGAAAATGTCTTGTTTGTATGTGGCAATGAAGCGCATCTCTGCCCAAGAAGGTGAAGCGCCACCAGATCTTGCACGGGAGCGGATTGCGGCTACCTGTTTTCTATGTGTATTTATCGCTCGCAGACCCCTAAAGTAGAATTTAAAAAGTTGAATAGCTTGATGTAGGAATCGTTTGCCAGGGGTAGCATCTTCTGGAGGTGGCGCAAGTACTCCGCGTTCGGCAGCGGTGACAATATCCTGTTTAGCAAGAGCTATCGCGCCGAGGGAAGAATCGACAGGTGGTGGTAGTTTTCTGTGACGGGGAGGACCATAATAGGGGGACGAGGCTGTCGTCAGACGGGGTAATCGGGGCGGATTCGACTCTGGGTGGAGGGTGGTCGGTTTGACAGGACGGGGCGTTAACTCTATCTTCTTATTCCCTCGAGGAGGTGGACTCGAGAGAGGGACAACACGATCACCTGGCTGAGGGTCGGTAGACTTTGAGGTGACGGTCGACGCATATCGGGGGTAAATAAGTTGGTATACGGCTCTCTGCCTGGGCAAGAAGACTACGCCGTGAATGGACGAATGGACGCTGGGGTGAATGAACTGGGACCTGTTCAACGCAGCATTAGCATTCTTCGCTGCTGAACGTAACATAAATCTGATTTGGTGTCCCTCGGTGAATCACTCTGGTCGTTGTGTCCTAAGACTTGGTCGACTTGAATTCAGACTTTGGTCGACCGACTCGCTGGTTGTGGCTTTTGGCGCGAATTTGCCGAGAGCACTCGTAAGAAAAAACAGCCCAGGTGCCGGTTGTCACAACTGTCACACCTCACATGCACCAGACGGATACTATCATCACTGAATCATGATCATTATTCAATCTCGTCCCTGTCCAGATATGCATTGACACACCCAAAACCAACGACAATATTCCTCGTTGTCAGCTGCTGATATGTGGTCTTTCCATTCTGTCCTGACTAATGCGCTCTTTTGTTAGCTGTTCCAAACGCTGTATAACGTTCTCGACCCGGAAGTCAGAGAAGCGCTGTGATTTGGGAGCGAAACTCCATGCGACGTAATAAACAGAGATCATTTGATACCTCCAACTCAATCGCAAAGTTATTGAAATGCGTCCGTAATAGCCACATCGTCACAAGGAGGTATACTGCAAGCTGACCCATCAATGGGAACAGCCTGTAAGTTTCCAGGTCGCGAGCAATGCAAAGACAACAGCGCATATGTCCATCCACGCATAGCTGGTCCGTCCAGAGGGCGTTCGAGTGAGGAACCAACTTCGATTGTCCATGTTATGTGTCCTCAAAACGATTGAGGAAGGTATTCCGCAGCTGGGCAAGTACGGTAGATGCATCCGATTTGACAGGTTGCTGCTAATGCAACGACGTCTTGATCGTCAGAACTTTCTGACATCCATTTGACAGGAAATGCATTCAGGACTTTGATATATTGGGGTGGAAGCATTGATTGGGAATCAGCGTGGCGGAATTTCCACTGAATAGCATGGAGACTGACAAAGGCATGTAGAGGAGGGCTCGATAGAAAGAAGCAGCGAAGTCATGCCTGTCATCCAAAGAGTTGGAAAACATCGATCGAAGCGTAGAAACCGTGTAAGAGAAGTCTAGAAGGGTGAGTCCGAGGAAAGGAGGGCGGATATGAAGATCGAAAGGTAGAGGGTGAACCCACAGTGAGTTATCGCATTAATGACAAAATTAATAGTCCGTGCCTTGGTCCAGATGGTTGCAGCTAGAGAAATCGCAAACAAGAACAAGGATATCTTGAGAAGCAAAGGAAGAATCTCGAGCACAGCTCCCATGTGCCATGGTTGAAGAACATCAAACTTCTGTTGGCGTCTTCATCATCGAACTTCCATTGTTCCTCTGCCAGCACGCTTGAAGTGACTCCACCATTGCTTTCCCAGCATGGCGAGCAAACTCGCACAAAGACTCGCATAGCCAAGGGCTGACTCCAGATTATTGTCGTCTGGGATGGCGAACATGACAAGTCGCTGGCGGTATTGTTTAGGGCGTGTAACACTTGCTCAAAAGCCGACTCGTGTCAAACATTCATATCCTGCACTAGTCTATAAGCGTCTATGACCAGGTTCAGTCGTCACTCAACACGCCAGCATCAAAAAAGAAAACTTGATTTTCCCCAGGAGGGGGGAACTGCACGGTCAGAAATTGTACATACACGGGGGAACAGATCTTCCTTTGTGGAGGATGGGACTGAGCATTACTAAAAGCGCTTAGAGAATGGCTTACAGAAATGAGGACAATGTCTCGACGTCATATTCCTCAGCTTCACGAGCATATGTAGTCCACAAGCGAGATTTTACGTTGTTTGCTGCACCACGAGTCGCTCCTCGCGGTAATTCGGTAGAGTCCCTACAAATTGGACATTGGACATTGGAGTTTAGTCAAGGTTTAATGACAAAAAACCACTTGCAAAAGCTCATCCAGGAGTCTCGTCGTAACTTTGATTCATACGGGGCTAGTCGGAGGAGCCCTAGTGGAGGTGGGCGGCAGACGAATGAATAAACTTGGCGTCGTGCCTTTGTCCCTGCACGCCTGCGAAGGCTGCCTCAAAGGGAACGACGCGTGACAGGGTCCGAATCAACTAATCATGCGGTGCTCAACCCGTGCTGATAGCTCAGGATCCAAAGAACGAGGTCGGTGTGGAATACCCCGGCAATCAAGTTGTACGACACATTGCCCATGGCCCGTGAGCGCCCAATGACATTCATAACCATCAAGCGTGTGAGCCGACCTGAAGAAAGCAGGCGCGCCGTTCAGGTTAGCGACGAAACGCTCACCTTGAAATGGGCACCACTGGAGATGCATCCAATGAGATCAGAAACTTTGTGAATGTTGAATCAAGCCATCGGCCTTACCTTGAGCCCGGGCGCTGACATATGTCTACTGGAAGAGTGTTGCCTTCAAAGTTGGTAACTAACGCTGAAAGCGGTGCGATCAGAAAGCTTGGAACAGGGCAGACAAAGATCATGGGGAACAGAATTCCGCCGACACCGACTGGCGTGTGTAGATGGCTATGATACTATGTCAACTTCAAGTTATGCGCTCGTAGGGGGGTCAGCCCGAGATTGAGATTGCGAGTGGTTCCGACGCCTGCCGATGAGAGCTGTAAAGTCAGCCTTTCAGCGCTCCGCGGTGACTTCAATCTCGGGCCACCAGTCATGGCATCAAACAGGGAACATGTATGTAAAGTCTCTGACTGCACACACATTGGACCCACAAATCTTTAGATCCAAGGTGCAATGAGCTCGTTATCGCTGCAAGCTGTCATCAGCGACTCTGGACAGAGCGGCGCCGTTGGCACCTTGAGGACACTTTACAGTGTTTCAGACAGTTCTTCACCCTCTCTTGCCAGATTCGTACCGTCTGCGAACACCCTCGTTGCCGCAGATACTTCTCTCGACGAAGCATCGCGGGAATTCATGCAGCAACTCACGTCAGGGGCTCAGATGGCTGCTAGGAAGAATTTCTACGACAGCATCGTTGCAGGACCGCTTAGTGAGGCATCAAACGGTGAATTTCCTGACGTTGGCATATGGCTTGGAATCGGACAATTCCAGGCCAGTCGAGAACACGCCGTCCTCACCGCACTCGGACTTGAAGAATGGATCCAATCCATCACCGATGCAAAGGTGTGTAAATAGCAGAGTTTAGTCCCTGATAGAAAATGGTTTCATATCATTCGTGTGGCGTAGATCACAGCACGATACTTTGAGGCGCCCACAGAATGCACCGACACGAAGACGTTTTTAGATGCATATCGAACCTTGGAAAGCGCTCATTGTTTTTGCGTTTCCTTAGGGAGTGGCGAGCCGACTGTATGCTTTCTGCTTGGCGAGATAAACCACCGGTGGTGCGGCCTTGTCAGTATAGCAGTCACGACTTGAACGGGTTAGAGCGAGTGCGTCTATTGTGTCGATGTACACATACTGGTTATTTTCTCAGGTACCCACATCAGATTATCGCCAATACTTATGGCTTCCTTTTCAGTATGTTTTCTATCAGACTCTTCTCAACAAGGATTGCATGGTTTGATGGGTTTGAAGATCCCTAGATGACGGCCATCTGGAAAGGTCAGATGGCTAGATGGTCAGATGCCATTATCCCGGACCTTGCATTCAGTAAATACCCTGAAGACACAAGAATCTAGAAAAAAACTGCTTGCTTGATTTGATTTGAAGCGTCACGTCGGGTAATATGGATCCGCTGAGGCGACGGAACCTAACGCTGCTTGCATTTACATCACCACCGCTTCCCTCGCTCGGAAACTCCCTAATACGTCATGTATGAGCAGATATTTAGGTACTGGGCTTCAAGGGATATCTAATCTAATCACTTGCCTGATCAATCGCATACGCATGGGCAAAGATCCATATCGTCAAAGAAGAGGTAATCCCGTATTCAATGACATGTTTCACCATCCCATATATGACCAGCGGTCTCTTCTGGCAACACTTGCTGTGGACAGAAGAAATCCAAAGTGTGTATCAGGGATCTTCAGGGAAGATAACATTCGATCCCATGTAACTCGTCATTCAGTAGACAGAACGCATGCGATCAGGGAGGTGCAACAAACTTACCATCCGGAGAACGTCAACGAATGACGATTAGGGCATCACGACCACTCCCATAGATAATGCTCGATGGAGTGTAGACTCATCGTCGCTAGGACATAATCATTTTCCCGTGAAAGGCACAATGGAGCAAGTCCGATCATGATCATTGACAGCGACTCGCTGAGAAACTTGAGTCCATTGGGGTTAGACAGGGTGGTTGGTTAAACATGTGTCTGAAATGGACATGAACTATGTCATGTTAGGTAGGGGTATGCTTCCGGTAAATAGATCATTCGCTCGAACTGGAAACTGTGTAAGTTGCCGTGTGACGGGGAAGTCGCTCATTGACGAGAATACAGCGGCTGAAAGTCCCGAACAAAGTTTTCAGAATGAGGAGCAGTTGGGAGGAGTACGTATTTGTGAATCACGAGGCGCGAGATAGCTTCCGGGTGGGGGACAGTAGGGCCGACGCCACCTATGGGCAGTCTTTGAGGCAGGGTCTGCAACTAAAGGTGGAATAGTGCCGCTTTTCAACCAATTAGAGCTCATAAAAGTGTTCAAACAGCCGCTACATTATGAGACTGTTCTGCAGACGGGCCGGCATGCAGGGCGCAGTTCTCGCGCCGATCATGGTAGTGATTGCTGTCAGAAAAGCTGAATTGAAAGATAAGATCACGGTCAAGTTTTCAACACGTACTTTACTTTTTTTACATCTTAGCGGCCTAGTCTCAACGCCGGACGACACCGATTTCAAGACTGTGTCCGTATTCAACAACAGTCGCACAGCCACCAGTATCCCCGTGAGTTGGGTGACATGGCAGCGACAAACCCAACGATGTCTGCGTCCGCTGCAACCTCAGGACCGAGTCTTCAGGATCGTATTCAGACACTCACAGATGTGCATAGTCGTCTTCAAGCACTCCGACATCTCCCTGCTTTGCTTCTTAAGCCACCATCAATATCACCGCTCGCCGATTTTCCTCCTTCATTTGACACAGCGGTTGGTGGCGATTTCGCCGCCACATTCAATGTCACGCCTGCTCACGACTTCCGCGCATTGAGTGAGTTCACGGGTACGCTTTGTTCGGTCAAGGTGCAAGAGGCCCTACGTGTCGCACGTACCAGTGAAGAAGCCGATCAGAGCGAACTTGGCTTGTCTTTTCGAAGAGAGAATCGCAAGCGGAAACGACCCCAATCTCCTGTTGGCTCCCCCCAGCCTTACATACCCTCACCACCGCGTACTTCCTCGCTCTTGCCACCTCCTGAGGATGATCCTCCCCCTATTAGAGTCGAATCTCTTGCAGATTTTGTGCGCGACTTCAATCGAGGGACACTTCCCGAAATAAAGATGACTAGTATCACCGAAGAAGATGGACCTCCGTTACCGAGATGCAAGCTTACTATCTGGTCGCGTACGAAGACACTCCGGGATGAACTAAAAGTAGCAATGTCCGTGGACCAGAGCGGGTCATCCAGTTCTACCAGGAAGCTCACTAGGAGTCCGCTAGTACTCCGCTTCTTGATACCTGATGTACTGACTGCGTACATATCCCTCGTTTTTACCAATACGGAGGACCAGCTTATCGTAGAAAGCGTCACTGCATTTGGTCCGAGGGAAAGGGTATGCTTGATATCCCTGTCAGCCTTCCATTCGCTGATCACTATGTTGCTCTTCAACTCGGGTGATAAATGGAAGCTGCCACATGCACAATCAGATTACGAGGGCTTTCAAATACTTTCACAACACCTCGCCAAGATGATATCGTCGCATCCGCGTGTACCGCTTCAGATTCTCATTAGTGTTCTTGTTTCGTATCGAAGGTTGTTTATGGAGCAGTGTACGAGCTGTCAGCGGGTGCTTTCCGCCGAAGGCCACATTCCACCTGTTGGTAGAATCTGGGTGCCCCCGAAGGAAAATCAGTCGTTGGATGCAACGAATGGTCAATTGACTGCCAACGAAGATAACCTTGAGCCCCCGGGTCACTCCGCGCCTGCTGGAGGGAACACAACGGATTTTACGACCGGGCATTGGGAAGCTCGTCATGCTACATGCTTGTACAACTGAGTTTTTGGTCCGAATGGAATGAGAATTCAAGGGTGCTCAAGACGCGTGCTTGTTAAGCTGTAGTGGGGTGACATTGGTCCCTTCCTCTGTACCTGTTTGCAATAACTGTCGAGCGACGATCGGGGATTTCCTCTGGTACCATAGGAGGGTAGCGAAAGAATGATAATTCTCCCACATATGCCGCAGGTATTTGACCGGCGTAACCAAATGCGCATAAATGGGATCCAGGACAATGCGAGATAGGATCTGACAATGGACGAGTATGCCTAGACGGAGTGTAGCTGCTAAGCAAATTGGGGGGCATTGCTGTGTGCCACATATGAAATACACACAAGCGCAAAGATGGAAAGAGGGTGACATTATGGAGCGTGGAAATGATATGATACAGCGCGCCCACCGTTGGCAATTGTTTACTATATCATCGATACTGTAATTCGTGTTATCTCGAATGCGCAATGGCGAGTTTTACCGAGGATGAGGAGATGAGGTATCGTGTATGTACGGTTTGTGTGTCAGACGTCGCACGTGGAAAGGTGATGGGATCAAAGAAGGGGAAGCGCGTCGCCGGTCGGAGAAGACAGGAAGCCATCAATGTCAGAAAGCTTGTCGACCTCGCCCTGTCAAGTTTCTAATTACGTTCTGATTTTTTATTGTCCTGGCTCTCCATACGGTACTCCGCGATGGCATAGTATGTCAATCACATCGCTACCGCTTGACTCCTGCTCATTTCCTCGTTTTTATGTCACATTTTGTAGTCAAATGTGTCCCCCTTTTTGGTTCCCAGTTATCGATATGAAATGTACGTCTCGCACGATCTCACAAAGATCCCCAGTTCGCGATCAGTCATGCCCACAGATACAGACCAGTCTTGCGCTGCATATAGATTTATGTCGTTTATGCCATTTTACTACACGTTGGCACCAACGATGTACGTACGTCGAATGTACGCCGCATCAAGGAACGTGAGATTGTGTTTCGAGATATCATCAAGTTCGTTACAGTTTCCTGCTCTTGTGTTGTGAAAACAGCAGCTGTTCATAAGCCAGCGGGAGGCTACCAGACGCCGAATTCTTTCCTGGTCGGTATTCAAATATTATTATATTTTTTTTTAATCCGCCTTGCCACACGTTCGCCCGAATATTAGATTCAACTCATCTGCCACCGCCAGCTCATTCTTCCTCGACACATTTAAACCCTCACTCTCCTCTCCCCCCCCCCCCCCCCGCTTCACCAACTTTGCTTTGTCCGTCTACTGGCACGGCCAGACCGTTACAAACTATATATCCGTTCCAGCATTTTCGTAGTCAGCATAAATACTTGCTACCCCCATCTCAATTACAATCTCATCCGTCGCTTTCCGCAGTTAGCCACTGGTCCACTCCGACCTTGTCACGCTTCCTGGTCAACCACCCTTCCTCTCTCAGTGTCCCGACAGCTTGATCAGTACCTCATCACACCACGTAAAGGTTTCGTTATATTTGCCGACTCTTTTTTTATCAGATCAAACCCCACTCGCTGTACTCGATGGAGTCCAACATTGCACCACCGTCACAAATTCCCCTCCGAGTTGTACAGAGCGTCGATACCACAAGAACTATTTCTACCCTCCTCGATAGCCCCTTAACACTCGCTACCAAGAACGCAGGTGATCCGTCCGGCAGGCACACTCGTCTCGCGTGCTCAAGTGTAGATTTGCTCTGGGTCATGAGCTACACGCCTGGCGCCGGCGACGAAGGCACCCTCATCTCCGTCAACTTCTCTTGCAAAGCAGATCTAGGCATGGGTGTTCACATTCGTCTCGTCGTTGGCCGTCGTGCTGTAAGCACTCAAGTTTGCGAGGCGGATGCACCAGGATGTGGCCGTTGGCAGCTCAAGGGCTACGCACCTTCCTTTTCGAAGCAGAGATCGTCATGCGCCATGGTCCCCCTGACGATACAAGCTGTTAACAAAGATAATTCTGTCTTGGATTCCGTAACGTTCGGTGATTTCATATACACTAACGCCGCAGCGAATGAAGAGATGTCCGCTCGGCCACTCTCGTCCAATTATACCGAAAGCTTTGCAACCGCCAACGCACATTCCCGGTCAAATCGTCGAACCCTTTCCAGTGATCTAATAGACCGTTCTTCCAAGCGTCAAATTCCCTATGGTCGACCGCATTCCCCTTCTTCGGATTCAGATCACGGCTCCTCTCAGAGTTCCCATTCACGTATAACTACCTCCCATCCATCTACTCAGGCAACCGCCCCGACGCTGAGGCGTGCTATCCGCCAGGGTGCTTCAGAACTCGAGGATATTACACAAACCCTCATTCTTGATATTATTACCCCCCTGGATGGTTTTTGCTATGACTGGTCAGAGGCAGAGTTAGTTTCGGGACGCAGACTTGTTCGCTTCTCCCGCCTGCAAGATGGCAATAAGCTTATAGTTTCCGCGGAACGCATCTCGCAATCAGAATACAACTCAGACGACATCGTTATCTCGTGTATCTACCGCGAGGAAACGGATTCGTGCTGTATTACCTCCGTCGACATTATCCATTTACTTCAGCGGTTGGTGGAAGCGGATTTCGAGGTTGACGAAAAAAATCGCATCCGAAGAAATTTAGAAGGCCTCCGACCGACGACCGTATCAAAGACACGACCCGGATTTGAGTCATTCTTCCAGCGCATCATGGATTTCCCAGATCCGAAGCCTCGAAAGATTGAGAAAGATGTCAAGGTGTTCGACTGGAAGCTCTTACCCCACGCATTGGACAAAATCATCTCGAAATATGTAAGCCCATCAGCACCTCGGTCGCATTTCCTTTTAAACACACATTCTTATTCAGTCCCTTTGTCACTCCCCTACGACTTCTTCAATGAAGGAAGAAGTCCATTCCCCCTTCTTCGCCACGGCCGTTCCTCGAGAGATATCCCTACCATCCTCTTTAGACAACAGTCCATACGGAGAGAATACTTCTGGGCTGCCAGATTACCCAGACCCACACTCGGACGCCCTACAGCTCTCCCATTTATCCCCTGTCCTCCAGCTCGAGCCATTCCCAGATGTGTTGTTGGAGGATCATTTTCGTTCTTCACAAGAATCATTGCCACCCGTTTACGTTGATTCGGAAATCATGGCGGGGTACCCGGACATCGTCTATGGATTGTCACCACCCGAATTACAGTCATATACCGTCGAACTGCCACACGCGCAGTTGAACAATACCTCTACTTTTGGCGTCGAAAAGTCGATGCCAAGCGATTGGGCAGCCCAACTCGCCAACAACCCTATGTCATTGCTCACTTCGGAGCAAATATACACGTATGGTTACCCGCATTCAAGCTCTACCGAGTCCATCGAAACATACGCCGTACCACAGTACCCCATGAACACATACGACTCTTTTGAATTCCAGACGCTACGAGAGCACAATATCAGCGCGGCCCTTGCAAGTCAGGTGGCATAGTTTGCATGTTATTTTTTTCGGCTACCACCTACCTATCTTATTATCTAACTTGCTCCACCCACTGTATCCATACCTTCCGCCTTCCAGATGTGTCGTATATGATGTTACTTATATGTCTTTCGAACTAGCGCGTTATCTCTGTCGCCCTTTGTTCTTCTGTTTTTTTTTGTACTTTTGACTGGGTATCATGTTTTGTATTCATTCATGTGGTTAACGATTTCATATATATGGAAAGCTGGAAGAAGGAAAGACACAAGTATCGGAGCGCTATACGAGCTACTTATAATACGCTGAGATTACATTAATTGGTTGCATCGAAGCTATATCACAAACTAACAACAATCCTTGCAGTTGTCATATTTTATCCTCGGCGACCTGACTTGAGACTCCCGAATCGCGAGAAACGGCCTTTGATACTGCCGACGGCGGACGTGACCACCGATGCACCTGACGGATTTACAGATGGGCCGTTTCCGACAGTGATCAAGGAATTGCGAGGTGAAGCTGTCCCTGTTTCACTGCCAATCGTCTCCTGACGCCATCCGGTGGAGACGCCGTTGATACCATGGCGAGCGACATGCGCAGCGTGAAGTTGTAACGGTGTACGTTTGGCCGAATGGATTCCTTCGGTTATTGGCGTGCCCAGGTCACGGGAGATCGGTGATATGGGCAGCGATGAATTGGTGGAGGGTGGAGGCATAGCCGACTGACCAGCGGAGGACAGTGGACTCTGCACGGACGAGCCATCGTGGAGAGATGAATGATCCGCAACACGAGCGTATGTTTGGGCAGGGAGTTCGTCGAATCCGCCTTTTGCCCCAATTCGCCCAATTTCCTCTGCAAAATTTTTCCTGAAGAGTTCTTCAAGTGTTTGGTGAAAGCGGAGCATTTCTGCTGGGCAAATTTGCCCGTGCAACTTGAGGCAGCTGTAGATGACACGGACGTGGTCATCGATTGCTGTACGAAGCCGGTCTACTTGTTCCTCTCTATCTGGGTGCGAATTAAGATAGGCTGGATCCAAGAATACTTCCCGATATGTAGGGATAGTCTCCGCCGGTGGGTCTGCAGCACCGTTCAAAGTCATAGACAATGCGTTTGTGGAGAACATCTGAGTCGTCTTCGCAAGAGCCGAGTATCTGAGATGCAGGAAATCTAACTCCCGAGTCTTCTGCTCCAATTCATTATACGCGTGATCCACTGGGGAGATCTCCACAACTTCCCATTCTGTGATATCAGACCTACGAAGGACGGTGGGGAAAGCCTGCTCAGTCGTATAACTCGTCTTCTCAAGCCATACTTCCTCATTTCCGTCTCGGTCAGTCTTGGTGACTGGTCGGGTACTGCTGAACGTATTAACCGAACTAGGACGAAGACTCAAATTCAAGAGTGACCACTATCTTGAGAGGGCAATCACGTACCTGTGCTCATAATAATTTCGTACAGCCAAAGGCACATCGGGACTGGTGAAAATTGGCAGGGAGCGATTGGGTTCTGGAGAGACGGCCGTGACTTGTATATACAAGTCACTGCCAAAACGTATATCGACGGATGGATCACCCGGTGTCTTGAGTAATTGAGAACCTGGATGTTTGTTGAGCATCCGTTCACAGAAGGTTGCGTACTTTTCCCATTCATAGCCTCGGTAGATGAACTGCTTTCCACGAATAGCATCGGGGAATTCTCCATAGAATGCAACGCGGAAGTAGTCAGGGTAGTAACGCTGATCCGTGATGATATGCTCCAACAACGTCGCTTGATGTCGCAAAATTTCCGCCAGACGGGTATAGTTGAAAGTGACTTCGGCATGTTGCTTGGCCAATTCTTGGCATATCTCGATGGCGCTTTCGTAGGCTTTCCCCTTCCCTGTGGTGGTTTACCGGGTGAGATCCACTAATTGCTCTCATAAACCTGGACGAACCTAAGTAATCAAGGATAAGGAGGCAAAGAGTCTCCTTGCGATGAAACTGGGATTGTTGTGGTAACCCAAGATCTTCCATAGGAGGAACAAAGGAGTAAAGATCCCATTCATGGAGGTCAGAGTGCAATTTGAGTGTAAGAGCGGCCTCCACGTAATTCTGTGCTTGTAAGTGGGCATTGACGAGCTGGTGCACATATTTGATGTACATTTCTTCCCGGCCAATCTCTCGGATAAAGTTCATTAACCGCAATGTAGCAATGACGCGGTCATCCGCGAATTCTTCGCCCTCTGGAAGGCTTCTCAGGCTCAATAGCAGCTTAAGGAACGCATCCACACAATCCAAGAACGTTGAAACCCGCTCGCGAAGTTGTTCTTCCACCTGTGAAGACTCGAACAATTGTCGCAAGTGCGCAATGAAGAAAGCGCGGGATATATCATCCCCTTTTGATTGGGACATGAACAGCGAATCTAACTTCTTTACTAGTTCATTCTCGATCTGTTCGAAGTGTCCCGATTGCTGATATTCCGAGATGATCATGCCGAATAGAATGCCTACTGCATTATTGCGTAGCGAGTCATGGTGGCTTAAGCAAAGATTGACAATCTGCCCAATGAGGGGGCTGAGCACAGTTTGGTAGCCTTGTGATATGATTATTGATGAGTTCTAGAAATGTTGATCTGTAAAATTGGATACGCCCTCCTTGTGTGTCCTCAGCATCTGACGTCTCAGGCCAAGCAAGAGCTTCCCACAACCGCAACAAGATATCTGCACCCTCTCCGCGAACGTCACCGCCAAGTCGCCATACAGCGCGGCGTTTCTGGGCTGTGAAGTCCTCGATGACAAGTTGATCAGACGAGAGGAGTTTGAAAAGCATGTAGAATGCGTCGTGCCACAATTCAGACTTGAACTGCGATGCAGCAGAAGGGGGGGGGATGAAGATCCGTTTGAGGAGCGTCGCAATCGGGTCCATCATCTTGATCAACACCTTATGCGCCAAGATGTTCACATTCAGCCACGTGTTCGACCACGCATCATTATTCAGGATCGACGTCGCCACCTTGAAGAACTGTGTTAAGAGAGCAGCAAAGTTGTCCTTTCCTTCGATGTCATAGCTCGACTCCAGAAAGTTATATATATGCTTAGTAGGGGCAGACAGAATGAGAGAGAGGAAAACGATAGCCGTCTCCCCTAAACCAGGGTTAAAAATATTGTTGTCACCGATGTTTGATGTGCTGGAGGAAGCTCGGGGTGTGTTTGGGAGTGTAGCCATGAGAGAGAACGGGTACGACTCCGGGAAGGTTACAGGAACAGCAGCTGTGATTGTGGTGGGTGTCCTAGTGCGCTCGATTGCACGATGGTTCGCTGCATTTTGTAATTCACGGTACGAATCCAAAAGCCTGGGGAGCAACATCAGGAGATACTCAACGTTATCTTGCTCCTGGCGGAATAAAACGCGATCCGAGAGCACCGTCGAGGAAACCAACTGCTGCTGAAGTTTGTCCAACATCACAGCGAGAATAGTGACACACAACCTCATCGATTCCATCCAGCTAACGCGGGAGGCATCCTTGACCACCTCTGAATCACCAGACTGGGTCTGCGTGAACTCGTCGTAGCGACCAAAGTAAGGCTTAATCCAAAGCACAACCGCTTGAACGAGAAGCGTTCTTGACTGAGGCTCGTCAAACAAAAATCCCTTGACGATCTGCAAGTACATAATAAGACGCCAAATGATCATCTTGCCCTTCGCATTGGAAATTGCGTTCGCGAAGTTGGTAGCAACAGTGACAAGCTCGATGGTCGAAAGTACCTTGGCGAGTTCAGGTAGTATTGACGTGAAGTGCTGAAGGGCGATCGTTTGGGTTCCAATGATGGATGATGGCGTTGTGAGCGCCATCATGCGGTTGACCTCCGTCAAGTGCGCTCGGACCTCCTTCTTGAACGTCGTTTCCAAATGGTCGGCGGTGGCGCCACCCGATTTGCCAAGGTCTGTCGCTTTCTGCAACTCTCGTGCACGAGTGATGAACTTGAAAATGTAGTGCCATACTTTGAATGCCGCTCGGAGAGGAGATGCTGTATCGGTGCCGGTGGGATCCTTCAGAAGCCTGTCCATGGACCGGATGATACGGGAGGCCGCATTGGCACAACTAAAATGTTGCTCAATGTACACATCTAGAACAGGCTGAAAGTTGCTAAATCGTCTGTCCTGGACGATACCAAGCACCGTGACGAGCGCATCGAACACGAGATGATCCATCTCTCCTGATTGATTCGTCGCCGAAACGAGGATATTGAAGAGTGAGTCAAAGATGTCACGCAAGAATTTGACTATTTCGCCTTCGCCCACAAAAGTGAACTTGCTGAGTACAGTAGAGAGGAGCTCTATGTCCGAGATCTGCTCCCATTTGAGAAGGCTGAGCAATACAGGGTTCTGGGTGAATTTGGTGGAACACAGAGAAGACCGGATAATGAGGGAATCGCGAAGGGGCGGAGCGAGCCTCTGCAAATCAGGAGACACAGTCACTTGATCCGGACGTTGGCCAGGTAAAACCCAGGGAGAGGAGGACAGGTACATTTCGGGAGTGATCTGTGCCAGTCTATCAGCTTTGTAAAGCACCAGGGTATGGCTACCATCTTCCAAGAATGCGCCTTGTCCGGGGAATAGGGGCTGGAACGCGAAGGCAAACGGCCTGAGAGGCCCCAGGGCACGATTGCCGGCTCTATTCTTAAAGGTAAGGAATAGATGCCAATCAGGCACACCTCGTAGCGGCAACTGGAGTTTGATGAGTTCACCGTATGTAGGTTGATTATTGCGAGCGAACACCATCGAATGAAACTGTGTAACAGGTGGTTCGCCAGCTCCAAGGGAGATGGCATTCTCCACCGTCGACCCCGAGGAGTCCCGAACCTCAATAGTCACCTGGACGTTCTGTGCAGTTGGTCCAGGGCGAGCAAAATTGGCCATGCTGAGACGCGCGGACGAAGCATTGGTTATGAACTCTCCAGACCAGAGCTTGATGTAGAGTTCATTGCGAACATCACCGGGAAAGACGACGTCGGGGAACCCGAGGCGGAGAGTGAGCGGAACATCTTGAAGGAGAGACATATTCTCTTTGATGACCGTGAGGGCATCACCGTGGAAAATCTTCACTGAAACAGCAAGCATCTCAGCCCTTGCAGACTTTTCGAACTCCCTGGTGTTGTTTGCAATGATGTCCTGATGGAGCATTGAAAATAGCGCCTCGTTAGCTGGGACATAAATTGGCATGGTATGTTCGCGCATTGGTGATACATCAGAACCTTCAGCGAGCATCTTGCTTAATTGTGAGAGCTCGAGGACAGCACAACCGAACGGACGACGATAGTTGGATTCGACAAAGCCTTGACCGGCCGCTGGCGAAGTACGAACAATCCCTGGCAGTTCACCTGGGGTAACTGAGGAATCTGAGGGTCTTCTCCCAACACTGTCTGCACCCGGGATACCAGAGCTCATACTGGAAGCCATCTTCATCGCGCCATTGCGGACAATCTTGCACACCAAGAAAAGGGTATCTTGTGCATCGCTCTGTGCGATGTCGGTAAAGAGTGTGCGCGCACGGGCGGTCAGGGAGCCTTCTCGATTAAGGACACCGTTGTGGTTCAACACCACACAACAATCCTCAGTCACGAATCGTGGGTAATCCGAGTGCTTGTAGATGGAGAAGAAAAGCTCGGCTGTTTCTCCCGGTGCACAGAAAGAGGCGACAAAAGCAC
Organism: Chalciporus sphaerocephalus; assembly: GCA_038094055.1. Taxonomy (NCBI): domain Eukaryota; kingdom Fungi; phylum Basidiomycota; class Agaricomycetes; order Boletales; family Boletaceae; genus Chalciporus; species Chalciporus sphaerocephalus. Next base: position 1,079,270 of record JBBPTH010000001.1, read on the forward strand.
GGAGATCGAGAAATATATGATAGAATTTGGCGGGGGATGATCTAGAATTGTTTCCGCTGATGGAAGGTAAAGCAAGCGATCCAACGAGACGAGAAGAATTGCGTGAACGCGGGATTTCGGGGAAAGCAGAGTGTGCTGGAGTAGGTAACGGTCCCGATGAAGTATTATGTTCCGTTGGCCCAATTGTATTTCTCGAGGCATTGAGGTGATTCGCTGGTACGTTCATATATGCCAAAGCGGTTTGCATAGCATACATCCTAGCCGCACTAACCCAACTGCGTGGGTCTAACTCGCCTTCCACATCAACAGTGACTAGGGCACCCCAAGTAGGATGCCTGACGATGATATCCAAGTCCTGGACCATATTCCCGGTCACGAGTCTCGCTACACAGTCCCTTCTTAACGCAACAGTTTCCTCCGCAGACAATGTTTGCGCCAGGAGTTGCCTTCGACCGAGGTGTAACGCTTCGATATGGGATTTGACAGTATGGAAGAGCGAATATTGTCTGCGTGCCAGATATTGAAACATGAGACTATGCCATTCCCTCAGCGCTGACGCGATCTCGTCGATGATGGGCTGTACGACACCCGACGCAGTATCATCGCCGGATTTGAGGGAAGGTCTTGGAGGAAGTGGTTTCATCGCCTCCGAGGAGGGAGCTGCAGAGTATATGCTAGCAGGGTAGACCGTAACTGCAGCACGGGATGACTTGGCTTGATCCGGAGGTGGGGGTAGCTTGAACGACTTGCGTTCATCTTCTGACGCGTCTTTTTCGCGATCCCTTGGTAGGTTGTCTTGTGCTATGTTGACGCGTTCTTGCTTCCCTTGAGCGAGATAATCGGCTACAAGCGCAGGACTACTTGAATGTTGATTCGCGTTAGAGGATGGGTTATGAAGCGCGGAAACGACGAAATCTCGCAGACGATTTTCAGAGTCTGCCAACTCGTCCCGGACATGGATATGGGAAGCAGGAAAGATTCCGATGAATACTTGTTGGGGTTCTTCGGCTTTCGGTGGAGCTTTTGTAGATGTTGAAGGATCGGACCAAGATGGAGGAGGTGGACGACGTGCTGTGCAGACAACATACCCACGATACCAGACACCCTCTACCTCCTTGCCTCGAGGTGTGTACTTCTCAAAGGCATAGACTTCGTCACCTACTTCGAGTGAGACAACTTCTCTGTGACCACCGCCTTCGACATCTGACCCTTCAGTTATCGTGGACATGGGTCTTCGGCTGGATATGCGTGTATCGCGCTTTGAAGGTGACAGGGGATGAATAGCATAACCGTATACAATGAGGGGGAGAGGCTCCCATACGCCTTTACGCTGGGCAGTCGCTGCGCCCATTGAGTGATAGTTATGAAGTAAGGAATGTCAGAAGTGCGGTCAAAAGTTGACGGGAAAAGCGTCCGTTGGGCGCTACGGCAAATGAGCGGATCCCAGGTAATTACCACAGCTGATAAAAGCTGGAAGCTATGGAAAGTAGACAGACCGGACGTAGACTGGTCGTCTAATAGTTGAAGTATATATGCCAGCTCACGATGAGTCCGAAAGATGAGGGAGCTGGGAACAGACACTCAGAGATTCCCTTGTCAATTCACCCGAGGGTCCGAGTCCCGGTCAACACTGAATTTAGCACCGTCAGACCAAAATCTAACGTCGTCGGTATTCAACGTTAACGTTCAACTTTGTGACTGTAGCAATCGAGTTATAAGTAATTGATTGAGTTGGACGTCGAGGTAAGTAAGTGCCACGGTCGCCACCATCCCACGCACGCTCGGACCATAGAGCCTATGCCAACTCGACTGCCAGCTGTACGGCGTAGCATAACCGACTCCCCTACTCTGTTGTTTGGGTCGTAAGTGGACACGGTTATTTGCAGCAGTCAATCGGTCCATCTGTCACCTTGATGTTATCGTCTACTGGACGGCTCCGTAGACCAGGACACGTGCGCCCGCTCCGAACGCTAATCGGCCATACTGACACTGTCAGATGTGTCGCTTTCTTTCCTGACAACCGTCGAATCGTCAGCTCCTCGTGGGACAACACAGTTCGAATATGGGACGTCGAAACAGGTTTACAAACCCGAGACCCACTCACCGGCCACACAGATGTCGTTCGCTCCGTTGCAGTATCTCCCAGGGGCGACAAAATCGCAAGTGTGTCAGAGGATCGAACGTTACGAGTGTGGTGTGTGGCGAGTGGCGATCTCTTATATGATCCCATTGACGGACATGCCTCTGGCCTCTGGTGTGTCGCATTCTCGCCCGATGGGCGACGAATTGCGACAACAGGGGATAATACGATACGCATCTGGGACACGAATACAGGCGATTTAGTCGCTGGTCCCTTCAGATCTCACAATGGCAATCTATATGCCCTCACTTATGCCCCTGATGGTCTCGAAATTGCGAGCGTTGCAAACGACAAAACAGTCCGCATCTGTGATTCAGACATTGGCCAAATGCTAGTTGGCCCTATGGAAGGTCACGAAAACGACGTGAGATGCGTCGTATATACACCAGACAGTCGACGCGTTGTGACCGCGTCTGACGATGGTACCATACGCATCTGGGACGTCATCACAGGCGAACACATCGGAGAGCCCATGAATTCTCATATGAATATCATCACTTCCATCGCAATATCTCCCGATGGTACCTTCCTTGCCACAGCAGGTCCAAACGTTCTCATGCAAGTTTGGAACCTTGACACCCGTGAAGTGGTTGGTCCACCCCTTCGTCATGCTAATGATGTCTCTTGCGTCGCATTTTCTTCTGACGGTCGATATCTCATTGGCGGATGCTGTGACTTTCGGATATGGATTTGGGATACCGATGTACTTCGCCAACCTCCACCGGGTGCACTGCCTCCAGTGGCCAAGGCTGAATGTCCTCCCATTTCCATCGCCGAATACAAGACAACCCCAACTTTGCCAGTCATCTCTCCAGATTTGATACCACTCCCTCCGTCCCCAACGGGATCAAATTCCGTGTTGCAATTTCAAAGATCGTTAAATACGCTACCCCCACACGAAGAGTCAGTCAGAGAAGCTCGTGAGGTTCAGACAAATCCTTCTCCTGGATTACAGCACGAAGAGTCCGTCATTGTCACCGAAGGGATACAGAGGAAACATAGAAGCCGTAAAGCTTCCTCTGCTGAAGCATCAGATATACCCATGTCATCACTAACAGCTCGGACTCGGCTAAGAGACTACTTTCGACGTCTTTTCCAGGTACGTTCCCCGCTGGCCCCAGCTAGAAGAGTTTCTTTGATCACCTCTCGCGCTCAGAGGCTATCAAGCACTTTAACTAGAAGAGAAGCACACGATGGCGACGCCACTACTAAAGGCTCTGCGACTGCCTCAGTGGTGGACAACCGGACGAAACGCGGTTACGGCCCAGATCGTATAAGCGATTTAGAGGATGATGTCGGGGACGAGATTCTATTTCTCTTCTGCTACTTTGCCCGCAAAAGGCGACGCGAGCAACGACCATAGCATTATTGTCATTGATCAAAAGTGTATTATATGTTACCTGTAGCAATTGATTCTGTTTTGCGGATACTCAAGTACTCTTGACGAATATACAGGGTCTCCGAACCTCATCAGGACGGACATTTTAATCTTACAGATACATCGGCAGCTAATCAATCCAACGAATGATCACTTCAACAGATCTTCTATTCGAGCCAGAGCTAAACATCGACGATAGAAAGATTGTACAACACCCCGTCAGAATTATGGTACCTTCGATACTTCAGCATCCCCTTAAAACAAAAAGTAAAGGAAACAAAAGAAACAAAAAGGATATGGTAGGGGAATATCAAAAAAAGATATCGAGAGCATGCAGGAGGTAAAAGGAGTCCCTAGAATTTAGCTCCTGGATCTAATGGTCCAAGTGGTCCGTAAGGCTCTCCGTGTCGTTGTCCGTAGTCATGAACATTTCCATAATGGTGAGATTGTGTCGATGGTGTCTGAATCCCCTCGAAAGATCCTGACCTCGATAGGTCGTTATATCCCATCAGATGTTGCTGCGATGGATTATCTGACAGTTGATAACGTGCGGCTGAGGTGGACGATTGAGGTGTCCGCAAGGGAGAAGGTGCAGAGGATTCGGATTCTTCGTCAAATCCAGCATCCAGCATGGCTTCCAACTGAGCATTACCCACTATCTTTCCGTCTCCGCCGGGTGCGTTGAATAAACCAACAGGTGGGGGAAGATAATTCGCGCTATTTTCGTTGTACCCTCCGACTTGTTGGCCCCACCGGTCATCCTCCGAAGATGCAAGGGAATACGTATCAGAGCCTTCGTACTGACTGTCTCCTCGAACACCGAGCAAGTCATTCTCGCCCTGGATGAATCCGCCCGGATGCAACCGCTCCATTTCCTTTCTTCTTCGTTCCTCACGTTTAAGTTTACGGAGTCTCGAGCGTTCCCAGTCTTCCCAGCGGCGAAGCGGCACGGAAGATCCATCGAAAGTGGCACTACCCGACCCATGGGCCTCTCCTTTTCCTTCTCCTTCCACTTTCCTCGTCTCTCCCCACGAGAAATCATCAAAGTGCCAGAACGCATAAACAGGCAACACAAAATTCCAGACGGGGAGGGCGACAAGGTAAATCAACATCCAAAGCACATAGACAACCTTCCCCGTAGTGATCAGAATCAGGACGGCAGGAAGACCGAGGACAGATGCCAAAAGCATCAATGGGATTGCCTCTTGGAAATCGGCCGGGGGGTGCAAGATCATGCTAACGATGAGCATGTAGGTCAGTCCAATAGCAATAGGAAGTACAACGGTGCCCAGCAAATCCATGAATACAACAAATTGCATGCTGAAACAAAATGTACCACAGAGGTCGCGTACAAGAACAAGCTCCATGAGGTTGTGGATGGTCGAGTTGATCCAGCGCCGCCGCTGAGATAAGAGGACAGAAAACGTGTCGGGAACAACAGTACGACAACGAGCTTGCGGAAGGAACATCATTTTGCGGTTTGGGAATGTACGAATGAGAATGGTGGTTAAGAAACGATCTTCGCCCAATAGTAGAAGGTTCTTCTGATGGAGCGTTTTGACTTCGCTCTGGCTGTACTCGCGGACAATTTCAGGTTTGATAATCAGAGGAATCCAGTCGTCACCGGTTGTTCGACGGGCCTTCAAGCGAAACATGGAGAAACAGCCTGGAAGGCATGAAACACCGCCGAACACGGATTCAAAGCCCTTGGCGAGATGGTGAGAGATAAAGTATTCAAACACCTGGATCGCTGTCACCCACGACGTCCGCTTGTTGGCTATCCGGGTCTCTCCGCAAACACCCATGATCATTTGGTCATGATGCATGCAATTGACGAGTGCCTTGAGTGAGTCGGAGAACACTTTAGTATCAGCATCGACCAGTCGGGTGTCAGACTTCTCAGCTAATATGAAAGTCAGATGAAACAGTCGGACCATCAAGCAGACTTCAAAAAAGTCAGGAGTAACACCCATGAGTACATGAATTTTGCGGAAAAGGTCAAAATCCAAAGGAGTCATGCGCTCATTGTAAGTGACCCGAGAGAAAAAGTTCATCAAAATGAGTTGACTGTCACGCTTTCCACGATTGCCAGGTTTCTTGTCTGTTGCTGCTTCTGCTTCGGTTCCACACTTGACAATTATCAGTGTAGGTGTACGCCGACCTGCACAAGTGTAATGTCCCGCATATACCATCGCCCGGTTCTCTTTCTTGGCTCCCGTTCCAATCGCAAGGTAGCTCATAGGCATAGGATTCCCAAACCGAGGGTCAGCTTCCAATAAGCTGACGCATATGTCTGGAGTGCTCCTTTTCTCCCCCGCACCGGTTATCATACCATCGGCAACGACAAAAATGAGTTTCCGGTGATCAGAATAGTCTGTTTTGGAGATAGAATCGAGGGTACCGCGCATTGAGTCCTCGCCCTCCGAGTAGCACGTAACCAAACAGACTGCGAAGAGTTCTGCACCGATCTGAGCCAAGCTCATGACTTGACCAGGTGCTTGGGTGGGTCGCGGGAATCCCTTGGTACCCCCAGGACCGGCCCAAGGCGCCATCCCCGTGGTATTGTCAACGGCGATGTTGGCACCTTCTGGCATGACAGCAGGACTGATGACCGCGCGGTTAAGGTCGTCTGGAGGGCCTGCCAATTTAGCGGACAGGAACCATTGAAACACACATGCCATTGTGAACCGCACGAGAACGAGACTGAGAATGACAGTGAGACCCGTATAAAGAAACAGCGACGACACAAAGCACCCGGGCGTGATTTTGTCTATGTTTCCGGCGTAATATCTCTGTGTTAAACAGGGGACGGCAGATTGAGTATCCGCGCGATTGTAGAACAAGCGCGTGGCATCCTTGCCACTGGTGTTATTGGGTTGAGAGAGAACAGAGCGAATTGTGGCGTCGACGGCGTCGGTAGAGACGGGATTTGGGTTTTGCTGGATGTAAGGGTTCATGTTAAGGACAGCACCATCTATCACAAAGTAGTTCGGAAGTATTGCAACCTGGTCCCAGCTGTAACCAAGAAGCTGCGTGGTCTCCTGTATGTTGAGTTGGTTAAATGTGTCAGAAGTGAGAGGACCGAGGGGACAGGATGCAGAATTGGGACAAGGATTGTCGGTTGCGATGAGGAAATCGAGACCAGCGCAAGCAGTGAATTGAGATGCTGTACGGGTAAAGTAAGGTGTAATATCTTGGCCGGGCTCTTGTATAGTAAGCTGATCGAGGTTGACAGATTGTGGACTCGCTGCGGATGTGACATTGAACAAGACACCCTGTATACCAAGGGTACCCGCGACAGAGCCCAGGTCAGAGTATCGAGCTGAGGAGGTACTAGATGTGGAAGGGCAAAGGACTTTCTGAGTACCGACGGTGATGAAAGCGACACCGAGGCAGAGAAGCAAGATGATGAAGCAGAGAGCAATCTTTTCCCTCCAAGCTTGGATCTTGTCCTTGTCCCTGAGACTCGAGACGGAGGAGAGTATAAAAGAGGGGGCCCAGAAGGTAACGATGCGAGAAAAAAGGCGCCACGGGTCGAAACCACTGCCAAATACACCATTAGGTACCCAACCTGATGCGGAAGGAGAGAGAGAGGTGGGTGGGTTTATGAGAGGGACGGGTGCGACACCACGCTCCGGGCGAGTGAGCGTTTTGGCACGACGGATAGTTGTTCCAGTGGATAATGGGGGACGCGCAGTCTCGCCCTGTTGAAAATGGCGTTGCTGCTGCTGCGGTGGGAGACGGACTGAGCGGGACATGGTAGATCGTTAGGCCGCGATGAGTACTACCCGAAAGCTGATGCAAATCGTATAACAATGAGCGGTTAGAAAAAAAGACTGTCGAATAAAAGGAAGGACGACGAGAACAGCAGCCAGCTGAGCTGTCGACGACGACAACGATGAAATGAAAGAGAGTAGTAGTAACACAGGGTAGTGGTTGACGACCAAGCGAGGAAGAGCAGATACATAATACGAACGACCCTGATCTATCCTCGACCAATACAAATTATGCAACCACTGACACCCCCCCCATCAACCCTGCCTTGATGCCCACCCCGCTCTTCCAATTCCTCGTTCAAGTCCAATGTCTGACCCAATACCCGTGCTCAATGCTGTCCAGTGCATAGCAGAGCCTCAGACACGGTCGACACGGTCTACGAATGTCGTCTACGATCAATGGGTCAACCAGCTCGCTCCTCTGGCGTCTCAGCATCACCTGAGCGAATACAGTCGCATGAAACACGTCCATCAAGGTAAGTAGCCGTTCTTCCGAGGGCTGTTGGGTCTCAGTACCTGTCCCTCTCAAGGTTCTCCTGTCGCATACACTCCACTTTCCTTGCATCTACCGGATGTAGTTCGCGACCTACGTCGTCGCCAGGAAAAGTATGCAGACCAGGTTCTCTGGTGGCCTTGTGGTTCCTCTACCGATCAGGGGAGTAGTCCGATCACACCAGCCGAGAAACAATGCGCCACCCTCAGTGCTGGTGACACTGTACCACATCCAGACTTGCAACAAGAACTTTGTGACGCACTTTCTGAACCGATGCTCAACCGGTTTCAGTCTCACCATCGTTTCAATTCATCATCTCATCAGAAAGCTACCAAGAGCTCCGCCACCCTACTGAAGACTTCAGAATCGCATCCAATCAACATTTCAGCAATGATACCCCCGGAATCACTCATAGCCATTTCTTCTCACCTCATACCATGTACAAAGTCTTTCCCCGTTTTGTTCGAAGTTCACGTTCCCTATACCCTTGATCGCATCACAGGATATGCACAGTTATTGCCATCACTTCAGGATTCATCGTATCTAATACCATCCATGATGTCCACCGTTCTGCCTTCTATCTCGTCACAGAAGCATTCAACACCAAACGAAATGCGTTCATCTGTCACTGATGCTCTCCATGCAGCTCTCAACACAAAAATTTCATTACCACCTCTGTCGATCCCCGCATCAAAGATTCTCATGTCACTGAAGCGCGTCTCCAAAGCTCAGACTGCCGAAGAAACACGCGAAAGTGGCGTCTTAGGCACAATCCCGGTATTCGTATCCTCTCCCCCTCAACCGTCGCATCGATCTTCAGATAGCGTTTGTCGATCCGTGCTTGATCTTCCCAACACTGTGGGTCTCACGTGTCCGCAAATTCGCACACCCACAATCTCAACGCTCTCAAAGGGATTCTTGAGACATCGTGCTTCGTTGTCGTTCCGTCGTGTATCATCCTCCCGACCTCCCGCGTCCACCAAGTTACCTTTCAAGCTTGGAAATCTTCTTCTGTCGTCATGCCCGGGAAAGAAAGTGCGATTGAATGGACCTGTCCGTGGACGAAGCGCGGTTTGTCGAGACATTGTCATCGATTTGCGCCGGATAAAAAACCTCGGCGCACGTTGCGTCATATGCTGCTTGGACGACGAAGAACTTGAATTCTTGATTGGCACCTCGTGGTCTGAATACTGCCAAGCTGCACACCGAGAGGGTCTCGACGTTCTTCGAGTTCCAGTACCAGAGGGGCTAGTTCCGCTGTCACCAGAGTCTCTTGACGCGGATCTATATCGGATCATAGACAGATACACACTGCAGGGAGCCACAGTCCTGGTGCATTGCCGTGGAGGCGTCGGACGTGCTGGCCTCTTAGCCTGCTGTTGGATACTGAAGCTTGGGCTGTGTGGATGGATCGAGACCGACGTACCACTGGACACCTCTACAGCCCCGAGAGATGCTGAAATCAAGGGTGAAGTTGCTCAAATCGAGAGCTTCAAGTGGGAGAGTGACACGGTGGTACATCGCGATACGTTGCAATTAGTGGAGCGAGTCATCGGGGTAGTGAGAAGGAGAAGAAGCGTCAAAGCAGTCGAAACAATGGAACAAGTCAAATTCTTGGTAGAGTATGTCGATTACCTGCGAAGGTCTGGACATCTTTCCCGAGATTTGAGCGACTCTGAGAGAACATGAATATGCAAACTAGCCAACAGCCCCGGGTCTTCTGTCAGTTGTCAACTACAGTTTCATAAGTACATACAGCAAGTATTCGAGGTTTCGTACTGCACACAACACTACGATAATTAATACTAGATCACAATTCATGAAGTGTAGTGGATGATAGGAAGAGAAACGCAGCTGTCAGACTGAACGGAGGCTTTCTCGCTCATAAACGACACTTTGTCCTCCTCTCGAACGTCTCCCCCGATAGTTATCCCCCGCGTTTGTTCAATCTGTTGCGCGACAAGTTCAGCATCCTCAGCCGAAAATCCACACTTCCGAATTAATTTCTTCCTCAGGTCGTTGGAGTCAAGTAGGCTCGATTGACGAGGTGAGAGCCAGTGGCGCATGTGCATGACGACGCGTCTGACCCAGCTCGCCTTTTCCTCTTTCCAAGCCACTCGACCGCTCTGCTCGAGAATCAATTGCCTCACGATTTCCCTAGATCGATCATACTTGTCTGTAAATGCGTTCTTGTACCCTCGGGTGGTGGTGATGCAAGCGTGGCCGATGGACTTTAGTCCGTATTCCTTGATTTCCTTGTCGTTGTCGACCCACCATTGCTCCATATCGTCCTGATTCTCGAGGTGCGTCACGGCGATGGTGACGGGAACCTGACGGTTACACAGCACGTCCACGAACAGACTATATGTCTGCTGGGTCGAGAGCGAAATCCTCCCTCCCTTCATGCAAAACACGAGGAGACTGATCCCGCCAGACCGTTCGAGTTTTGAAATAAGAGCGTACGCCTGATGAACCGCATCCAGATATGCGGTCTTTTTCATCTGTCCCTGTGCCTCATGGAGACCAGCCGTGTCGTGCAAGACGAGTTCGACGCCACCCAGGTGAACAACGTGTTCCTGAGACGACAGCGTGCAACTGCGTGCACCACTTGAAGTGATGGCACGTTCTTCGTCAGCAATAAGGTTGACGAGCGAGGATTTACCGACGCCGACATCACCGACGATGAGGATGTTGCGGCGATTGGTGGCAGGGTAATCTGTGACAGTCGGGCTGGAATAAACCCTATGTGTGCGCATAGCAGAGAAGGTAGAAAGATCTTAATTGGATTAGAACGGTGTGGTGGTGAGTTGACGGGGAAGTGTAAAGAGATACTCGGAATAAAATGAATATACGGGATGTGTGCAGCGTACAAGAGTCTGCCTCTTCGTCAAGCAGATGGAGTTTGAGAGTTATCATCAGACACGAGCCGAGTCCCTTTTATAATATAAAAAGAGTTACTGCAGGATTCGACGAGTTAACCAAAGGGTACTGGGTTCCGATCGGCATTTGATAGCCATAAACTGCCGGAAGACATACATATTTTGGACGCTAGGAGCCTGAGATTGATGGGCGTCTGAGTACTGGATCATCCATGCACGATCGTCCTTCACAAAAATGACATCTAAAAGGATAAACCGGTTCACAGGAACGTTGGAAATGAAGAACGCTCCCCGCGGGGCGCCCATCACATGCTAATTCTAGAGGGAAGTGAGGCTGGAGACCGAGCCAACACAGCCGTGATAAGGATTTTCCTGCCCGTGATGAAGTGGCATGCGAAGACTGCTGTCGGCAATGCGGTGAGCTTGAGGTGTCGAAAAGAGGGCCTCAACCCTGACTAGTGGAGCTCAAAGAAGGGTCTGAATGGAAGATCTACCAAAATATGAGTAGGATCACTGGCAGGTGGAGGGACGTTCAGGTGAATTACCAGTAGCACTGAGTCCACTAGCTGGCAAAGACTGAGCGTCGTGATCATGATCTTACTGTACGACCAGCTGTCCGAGCCGAGTTATTTTGTGGTAACAACTCAGGTTGGCTGGAACTTGAAGTGGCCACGCTGAGGCTGGTCGGAGGACAAGACTCGTTTCGTCTCCCGAAATCGTTAGCACGCGTCCTTGGCCCCTACGAGTAGCTGGCACCGGCATAAGCCTCGAGGTTCGATTCTACCGGCCACATTCCATGAGGATTTCTACCCCATCACTTTGTGATGTATCGAGCTGTTCATATTCCACAGAAATCCCCTACACAACATGCATTCGGTCAGTCTTGATCCAGCATGCGACTTGCTGACAGTCTGGGCATTCACAAGCTCTCCGTGATCTGATCTACTAGTAAGGTTCATGGCTGTGGGGTGTTGGTGGGTACTGTGACCAACAGGCACTCAAGCGTAGGAGACCAGTAAAATCGCTACTACTTACACGCTATAAAGCCACGTCTTCGTGAACTTCGCGAGACTCTAGGAATCCAATCTTTGCACGTCACAATGAATAACTCGACGTCCCAGAAACGGAACTCGGGGGTATGATTTTCGTTTTGGACATGAACTAGACGAGCCAACTCAAGACAATGTTTCGTCCATAGTATTCGGTCAAGTTCCCCAACGAATCTACTAAAAGCCCAAACCACGATGCACGAACCAAGCAGATTTTGTTACCCCAATCTCGTCCAACGCTCTTCAACCTCGAGCCTTTGAATGATTCTCCCGTACAGAACAGGCGACATGTACGTATTCTCGATCCTGTCGAATCTGCGTCGGATCTAACACTCGTTCGAAGGTTAATAATCCCACCCCCGAGGTTCGCTATTCAACTGACTCCTCTGATTTCACAGACTGACCTTCTTCTCAGTCCATGAACATTCGTAATGTCGTCATTTTTGGCGACAGCGGAGTCGGTAAAAGCTCCCTCATCAATATGCTCTCTGGCTGTAAAACTGCAGAGACTTCCAACGGAGTCCTTGGATGCACATTTCAAAGCCGTCGGTACACAATTCTTGTCAAGGGAGAGCAGGTCAATGTTTGGGACACTGCCGGTCTTGACGAGGGTACGCGAGGTCGAGTCCCTCCTGAAGTCGCCGAGAAAAATTTGACGAAATTGTTGCGAGAATTGCGGGCTGCGAATGGTATCCATCTTCTAGTTTACTGCATCCGTGGTCCCAGCGTTCGCAGATCACTTGCCAGGAACTACACCATTTTCTATTCCGCGATATGTAGAAAAAAGGTCCCCGTCGTTGCCGTCGTAACCGGGCTGGAGAATGAGCCAGACTCTATGGAAGATTGGTGGACTAGAAACGAGAAAGAGCTGGCCAGGTACAAGATGCGCTTCGATGCTCATGCATGCGTTACTACCATCGACATGGACAAGTCCGCTGGTTCTGTATTCGAAACACGGAGCCGAGAATCACAGCAGTCAGTCCGAAACCTGATCGTCGACCATTCTCGATCCACAATCAGCCAGCCTTTCTCTGATACCAACATTTTCATCAAAGCGGCGTTGCTTGACTTTCGTTCAATGATAAAGTCGGGCTGGGAGAATCAAGTCCAGCCAACTTCCAACGTCGTTTTCTATGGAACACACCCTCTACTATTACCCTTGGGTTTCTTTGGCGACGTCAAACGAGTCAGCTCTCTGATTAACAATCGAAACTTCATCTTCCACAATGCAGGAGATCTTTCGCAACGCTATATCACCCCGCGGATGTCTAGAGGTGCCGCCGATCTACTGATCTTCATCGGGAGTATGACAAAGAGTAATCTGGACAAACTCCAGAAGTTCCACTCTTCCTGCAGTGGAGAAATCTGTCCTCTTCTCGTTGTTACAGATGATCGGTCCATCAACGAGTGGAAGACGCAACTGGACGCTCTAGGTATTTGCGCTCAGGTGGCATCTATGCCTTCTGCATCTGAGGGTGGCTTCGCCGAACCAGACTTGTGGAGCCTAATTGACGATCTTTGTCTCGTTCGAGGGCCTGCAAAGTATCGTCAAGCGAAGTTTCTCAAGTTTTTCTTACGCAAGTCAAAGGAGTATGCTGGAGGTGATTCGGAGCTTGAGGTAGTGACTCGACAAAACTAGATAACATCTCGGCAGATGTCCCGAACTTGAATGATACTTGCCAATCCTCCCATATTTGACAAATACCATGAACATGATCTCTACGTATGTTGCGGTAGTTGATATGAGACTCGTGTACCCTAGCTGTCTGTTTGTATTCTGCGCTACTCGTGTCAGGTCACTGAAGCACAGCCACCTGTACTGAGGGGTACGGGTAAACCCCTATCTCGTCTCTTATATGCGGATTGGCCATTTTCAAGCTTCATCGCCAATGTCCTCTCCAGGTAATTCTCACGCTTTAGTATTTAATATCATATTTATTCGTTGTGACTGTACGCGTGTGACGTCATTGAGAGACATTTCATTCCGAGTCAAGCATAGGAGGAAAACAATATAATTATCATATCTCGCCAGCCCTAGCCATGCTCTTGTCCACTTCCTACCACCATTCACTCCATGCATTCACTCCCCTGCTGTACTCACCGACCATTACATATCACTAGCACTCCTCCACAATGGCTGTATCCCCTGATTTCTCTGGTCAATACGTTTCTCAATACCTTCTCATCTCTCAGATTGGTTCCGGAGCGACAGGCTGCGTTTACCGCGCTGTCGATTCCTCCTCAAAGCAATACAGCTATTATGCTCTCAAATGCATCCCTACTGATAATCTCTCGCCTCGAGAGCTGCTTCAACGGATGAGCGAACTTTTTCACCATCAACTGTTAAACGGATGCTCGCCGTTTGTATTACCGCTCCGGGATGTCATACAGCAGGACCACTCCTTGTGGATGGTGCTTGATTTGTGCGAGGGTGGTGACTTATTCACTGCGATTTGGCACAACAAGGTCTACTGGAGGAATGATGCTCTCATCAAGGAGACGTTCGTTGCGATACTCGATGGCGTTTATGCTTGTCATAAGCAAGGGATCTTCCACCGGGACTTAAAACCGGCGAACATCTTGTGTGGAAACGACGGATCCAATATATGGATTGCTGACTTTGGCCTTTCAACTCGTACACGGATGTTTAGAGGTCACCGCTGCGGTACAGCTGAGTATATGAGTCCAGGTGAGTCGTCGATCCTCTATTCTTTGGTCAAACCTGACGAATTCACAGAATGCAATGAAAAGATGGTGTGTTACCCAGCTCTCTCGGACATCTGGTCTCTGGGCATCATTCTCATCAACATGGTTACCGGAATCTGTCCCTGGAGAGTCCCATTGACTTCGGACGAGGGTTTCAGGACTTTTTTGGAGAATGAAGATTATCTCCTTGAGACACTTCCTATTTCCCGGTCCCTCAACGAACTGCTAAAGTGGATGTTGCACCCGAATGCTTTGCAGCGTCTTCGTATACCACAAATCAAAAAAGCTATCCTGAGAATGGAAAGCTTCTATCGGTGGCCACGGTTACCCTTTGAGGACCTTACTCGTTCAAGGAAGGTCGCCTGGGAGGTAAAATTTCGTAGTTATGCAGATCCCGAAGACCTTCGGAGATACCGTTACTCGCCACCTGAAGGGGAGGTACCGAACTTCTTTGACACTTCGGAGGATTCTGAGGAAGATGTATGGGTTGAAGATGTGACAGCGAATCCGGTGGAGGTGCCACATCGGCACCGCTCGATGTTAGTTATGAATGCGTCGAGGAAGTATAACAACAGGCGGAAGTTTCGTAGATGAGAATGTTCCTTGCACAAGCGTCTTACCCAGTCATGATTGTTGAGATTACATAACTCTCATAGTAAATTTCAATCACACTAGTACATTGCCGTTATCTGTTGGGTGTTTGGGTTGTCGCTCGTGATCCTTCAAACCCATCAACAATTAATGTCCTCCTTTGCCAAGACGAAACTCAAGGCTGCAAGAGACGCTCTTGGAAAGAAGCAGTATGAGGTTGCTCGAGATGCTGCACTCCAAGTTCTCGACTATGAACCCGACAATTATAACGCGTAAGTCCGCCTGGGATTCCTTCCGTTCATGTCATTCCGTTGACTGGGCTGACACTGAGCAGCCATGTATTCTTAGGCCTGGCTTTTCTTGAGTTGGGAGACAACGATAAGAGCGAGCAAGTAAAGCGGTTGCACGGTCACATATTCCGAGATCTGACTCTTGCATGGTCCAGTACTATCGGAAAGCAATCCACTTGAAGCCAGATCAGATCCTAGCTTGGCAGGCAAGTTAAGTATCATTACCTCACGATCTTACCAAGTAAGCAAGATTTTGTAGGGTATAACGCAACTCTATGAAAGGAGTAGTCAGTGGGACGCTTTCTCAGGAACTCTGGAACATATCATGCAGATGTTTGCTGAGAGTGCTGATGCTACAAAATGTGCAGAAACGCTCCAGAAATTGATTTTTACCAGAAGAGAACATGGTAGCCGTTCACAAGTCGTGGACGCCCTTTCTTATTTACTTCCTGAATCGCCATTATATGCGACGTTGTCGACTCTCCCTCTCCCAGACCTATCGAACCCCACGGCAACTACAACTTACGATGTGCAAGCCGCGATCCACAATTCGTTGCCTATCTTCGAGGAAATTATCTCAATCACTGAACTTGGGGAAGAGATGTTCATTAGAAGTGAATTTGAAAAGAGACGGACGCGACTTGGAGGACCATCCCCGGAGCAGTTGAAGAAAGATATCGGGATTGAAATATGGAGCTCATCCAAATTGCCATCTTTATACCAGGAAGTATTGCATCATCCCAACACCTCTGACGAGCTCCGGCGTTTGACTGAGGCAAAGCTTATCAAGTACAGACAGCAGTATTTTTACGCACTACCAACAACATCTCCCCAGAAGACTAGTCTTGGATCAGAGCTAGACGAGCTTATCAACGGCGTAGTCTTACTTAGAATACCCGACGAACTTTCCTGGTCTATATTCCTCGAAGGCAAGGACTGCGACACAATCGGTCTGTTCATTCTGTTTATCGACCCCACCACCTCTGAACTTGCGTTTGTTTGCGACAGTCGGGTATGGTATAGACGATCTCAGAGAATACACCCGAATCTTACCCAATACACATTTATCTCGGATGATCGAAGGTTATTTCATGTACACTGGGACACCTCTTGACAAGGACGAAGGTAACAACGATAATGAACGTCCAGTCAAGATAATTCAGGATAAAGACCCCTTCGATCTTATCACGGATGCATTTGGGTTCCTGGCGGATTCACTTCTAGCTAACCATATGGCGATGGAGGTTTACTTACAGGAGTCCGATTACCCCAATGTCATCAGCGTCGCTGAAAGTGGTCTTGAGCTCGTCCGACGACACGAGCAAAATTCAGGGCGTAGGATGCGCCAGGTTCGGAAGGCATTCAATGTAGGGCTTGCAACCGCCCTTGTACATTTATATCCACCAAAACACCATCCTCGTGCTCTCCGACTGCTGGATGATATCCTTAAAGTCGATCCTGATAATGTTGATGGTTTGCTTGGTCGCGGTTATGTGCTGCAGCATGCAGAGAAATGGGACGAGGCAGAAACCCTGTTCGCTAGAGCGATACCACTCTTGCTTCCGGGAACCCAGAAAGGTGTCCGCTCCAAGGAAGAACGCGCATGGTGTCTCAGCAAGGTTCACATACGAGAGGGCCTTGAAGCGTTGAAGGAGGTATTGCCCGACCTCCAAGACGATGAGCATTCGCTGGATCGAGCACGATGCCTCTGGCGTGTTGGCAAGTGTTGCTGGGATATGGGAGCCGAATCTCGTGAAGAAGCTTTCTCCTATTTCATCGATTCGCTAAAATGTGACCGGACATATGCTCCTGCCTACACATCCCTTGGCATATACTATTCAGAGTTTGTAGATCCACCTGACCCTACGCGGGCTTCCAAATGTTTCCAGAAAGCTTTCGAACTCGATCCAAGAGAGGCAGACGCCGCAAGGAGGCTTGCGAAGGGATTCGCAGATGAACGAGAGTGGGACCTTGTTGAAGTGGTAGCTCGTCGGACAATCGAAGGCGAGGGTGGGTTAAATGCTGGAATCCACAATGAAGATGGAGCAACGATTGGCAGATACCTTCCTACGAACGCCTGGGCCTGGAAGGCTCTGGGTGTAGTGGAATTGATGCGCAGAAACTATGCACCGTCTATCGAAGCCTTTCAGGTTGCGCTAAGGGCAGACTCAGAAGACCATCTATTATGGCTTCGTCTCGGGGAAGCTTACAGCAAAGGGGGTCGCCACGCAGCTGCGTTGAAAGCGCTCCTGAAAGCTCACGAACTCAATCCAGACGACTGGGTATGCGTATATTTGATCGGCGAGGTGCAACATCAAACCGGCAAGCTTGTCGAAGCCCTCGCATCATTTACATCCATCCTGGACACACGACCGAAGGAGGTCGGAGTATTGATATCCCTTGCAAAAACACAGCTTGACCTCGCTCGCCAAGAGCGCTTTTCCGGTTTCAACTCAAGAGCCGAACAATCCTTTGTCGCAACAATCACGACCTGCTTCAAGATGTTGCAGGAGAGTTCCGGACATGGGGGTGTAACATGGAAAGTAGCCGCCGACGCTCTCTTTGGCCTTTCGAAGACGACTGTTTTCGTGGATGAGGACTATGTTCGCAATATCCTTGGTCAGGCGAACTCCATGTTACAAGGCCACGTGAGTACACGAATAGCGGAAAGCTTTTCTCCCAAACCGACACCAGTGGATGCTCCATTAAGCGGTTACCACGTATTGGGAACCGCTGTTGCTGCTTACGACTACTGTATCACTGTCGGTTCAACTGAAGATATCGCCCTGGGTAGTGCACTCTATGACTTGGCAGTGGCACTGTATGCTTGGTGCACTAAAGACGAAAGTAACAATCACAAGGCCGCATCAGAATCTGCAATATCACTGCTGAAGCAAGCACTCCAAAAGGAGCCTGGAAACTCCACTTATTGGACAGCCCTCGGAAGTATGTGTTTTGTTCAGAAACCTAAAGCGGCGCAACATGCCTACATCAGAGCATTGGAGCACGATTCGAAGAGTGTGTCGACCTGGGCTAGCCTGGGTTTGTTGTACTTGTACCACAATGACCTTGAGCTGGCCAACGAAGCCTTCCTGCGAGCGCAGATCTTGGACCCTGATTATACAGTCGCTTGGGTTGGACAGGCACTGGTGGCTGCGATGAATGAACACCACACGGACGCCCGTGCGCTACTAGAGCACGCAGTCAGCCTGACTGCTGATGTGCCTCAAGCAGACCTCGAGTTCGCATCGAAGGTCCTCATTAGCCTAGCTACCCCTACTCAGCCCAAGGACAGAGTCAAGGATGAAGTTCTTCCTGCCTTCTTCGTCCTAAACCGCTATGCCCAGCGATGTCCACAAGATCCATGTGCTCTTCATCTCCTAGGTCTTTTATGCGAACGTCTTGGTCAACTGGAACAAGGTACACAATGGATCTCCCGTGCAATTGCCCTGCTGGAAGATGCTTACGAAGAGTCCGAGGATCCAATCGTCGAGAAACAATTCACCATCGCACACGCAAATCTCGGCCGGCTCAAGTTGAGCTTCTGCGACTATGCTGGTGCCTTGGAATCCTTCGAGACAGCCTTGGGGCTTCTCCCCGAGGAGAATCCCGACAATTATGTTGAGACTAAGATACTTCGCGTTCAATCGCTTTTCGGTTCGGGACTGGCACACTTTAAGCTGGGAAATCTACAATCTGCGATGACAGTATTCCAGAGCGCGCTCGATAGTGCTGGAGAAGACCTTCTTCGGGCTCACGTTACTGTGTTGCTTGCTCAATGTATGTGGGCAATTGGGACGGACGAGTTCAAAGAATCAGCAAAAGCTCTGTTATTGGATAGGTAGTGCTTAGAATCCCGTACTCCGGTCTCCCGCAACTCACAGAAGTTTAGCATTACAGCGGATCCTGAGAATCTGATGTCAATTAACACCTTAGCTGGGATGGGCATTCTTACGGAAGATGATAACCTCGTGGATGCCGCATTGTCCGAAATCCAATCTCTCCCCATTGAACGTCGACAAGAACTTGATCCCAGAAGAGATGTCACTTATCTTCTAGTCCAGAATCATCTTGGACAGGTAAGTATGAACTCGATGTAGAATCTCGATCATGGATCACGAACCCTAACGAACTTCAATTCTAGGGCAGTGTTGATCAAGCGAGCACAATGATCCAGAGAGCACTGCATATCCAACCAGCAGACGTTCAACTACGGCGCGAACTCGCCTTGCTGACTCTACAGCGGGGTGACTATTCAACGGCACAGGCTGTTCTCGAAAACTGTGCGTTGGAAGAGAGTATTACGGAAGCGAGGGACACGCTGCCGCTGATCGCTATTGCTGAGAAGGGGAAGAAAGCCTTCAGATGTGCACAGAAGGCGATCATGTTAGATCCAGGCAATTTACGAAATTGGCATACGTTGGTGTATGTACGATCGAATGAAGTGTCATGAATACAAATGTATCCTCTACATCTACGAAGCAGCTGTGCATTTTAGCCGACCGTTGGGTTATCCTTCGAGGGTGAATGTAGTTATTAACATGTAAGAGATGGTCGTTGTACAATTTGAGTGGTTCGTATGTCATCGTCTCACTTGGTTGGCAGCCTCTCTCCGCGTAGCATCCTCAAGCAGCTGCGTGTCAACATGTTCGGCTGGCAACTGCACGTATCGAACGACGGATCCGCGGATAAAGCAGTTTTTTACCGCCATCTAGGATGCACAAAAAGACGGGTCAAACACTGTTACAATAGTTAAGCGGAAGTGCTCGCCATATGAGGGTGTTTCGTCTCGTCAAGGACCTTGATTGAGTCTAGGCGGATATTCAAGAACCTACGGGAAGACGGTTTCTATGAGGGTCACGAACCCAGACGCGATGGATGGTGTCACGCACTGGTCGACAGACTTGAGCACGCCAGATATAGAGAGGTCATTTTTGAGCTCGACAGTGACGCGTTGATCTGTGAGTGTCTTGAATACCGAGAAAATAAGCTGCAAAATAAGATGAGCGAGATCGTTCAAGCAGCAACATAGGAAGATCACCGACCATCGTTGTCTGCGATCAGTATGAAGTCGTGAAGTGAACTCTGGTGGCGGAGACACGTCTTTGGACACACTTTTTGCGCAATTTCCCCTAGAATCTTTCTTATACTCTTGTTGGAACAAACAAGTCCGCTACTTGATTTTCAGGTATACTTACAGTTCACTCATTTGGATCAAGGTAGATTACTACTGACTAGGTAATAACAAGCCCATCAAGCTACGGTCTCCAGATATCACTCAAACTCCGACATATCAAAGTTATATGTGAAGTGCTTGTAGAGGCACATGATTTTCACCACCCAGGCCTCAAGATGATATATTTTCTTGTTGCCCGTCCGCATTCGCAACTCGTAGAAAGCTGCCCAATGCATCACATCGGCCTTCAAAGCTTCATCCACCCGTTCCACAACTCTCTCTGCCACAGTCTTGAGGATGACCGTAGGTGGTATACAGTGGCTGAGAAGTTCATAGAACTTAGCGCGCACTTGCATAACTCTGTCCGGTGACTGTTCTTGAACTATCAAATCAGCAATTTTATAGCAGTACGTTTCCCAGTCTGGTTTCGCGATGTTAAGGGCTCCTGAGAGGTCGGGTCTGTAGCAACATTTTACTCATGAGCAAGCAAGCTATGTAAATTCCAGTATTCTTGACATACGATTGCATCTTGAGTGCTTCAAAAACGAGCAATGCTTTCCTCATATTCCCAGCAGCATCTTCCGCAATTTGCAACGACGCCTCTGGCGGGAGGTCAAACTTCAGCTTCTTGGCGACATGCTCCAATACCGCTTGCATCTTTTCTGTGCTTGGCGCAGCTACTCTGAGGAGTAGACATCGACTCTTGATTGGTGCAATGAGTCTGCTCGTACTATTCGCGCATAATATAATTCGAAGATTCGTCATGTATTTCTCCATCGTTCGACGCAAGGCAGCTTGGGCATCACGAGACAGAGAGTCGGCCTCATTGATGACGACGACTTTGAACCGGTGTTTAGCATTAAGATCAACTTGCTGCGTCTGTGCTATCTCCTTTAACAGCTCTTGAATGATAACCCGATCGTAACTGCCTGCCTCACTCGGTGTAATCTCAATGTGGTAGTTGCTCTGCACGAGATTGATCTCAATCTTGCGTCTTGACGGTGATAAGAACACCCTTTGGTCAATTTTCAGTTTCTCAGCACCACTTCCAAACAATTGTCGTAGTGTACAGCTTATACGAGTCTTCTTTCCAGCTCCAGAGGGTCCATAAAACAGTACATGAGGAAAGTCGCCAGACACCGCAAGTGACTTTAGACGAGCTGACAATCCCTCATGGTAGTGGAGATCATCGAGAGATTTCGGTCTGAACTGTGGATGAAAGTAAGCGCATAATTCTGTCTATTCAGAGTTCAGCTTGCCCTGTCGACCCAGAGAGACATCTTGACCGAGTTGCCAAGTATCGTAAAGCGTAGCAAAGTCACGTAGCACTGACCGCGTCTCTGAGTCGCGTTACGTCACGCGTTGATTGGTCACACTTGTACTACTATAATCGAGGCTCGAGCTCTATACTATCAGACATTGTCGATTCCAAGCTCTTCTCCAATGATGATCGCTGCTTTCTCCCCAATCACCAAAGCCGTGGAGTAGGTATTCTAGAAATGTCCTTTAGCAACAGGGGGTAAATTGCGAACCTACACTTACTCCGGAGACGTTGGAAGGGGCAACGGATAAATCTGAATCGAAAAATATAACATCAATTCAGATGCAGTCGCAATCGGCTTGAAATTACTGATCTGCCACTTTCAAGCCTCGAACTCCGTAAACGTTTAACCGAGAGTCTACAACACCACCTTGCTCTCTCGGTTTCATTGCGCACGTTCCAAGCTAGTGATATCCTAAGAAAAGCACGCCGTACGGAGAGCATGAAGTAATACCGAATGTTTAGCGCTCGTCACTGAAAAGCTAGTCAGGAAAGTGATAGAAGAGGTCACCCGAAACTCAACTTGCAACCGATGGAAGTCATCAATCGCTTTGTCGTCTTCCACCGTATACACAATATTTGGAGCGTCAATCGGAACAGACCCGTCGCATTCTTTGCATTGTGCAGCACTTCCTTTCGGAAATATGGGATGTTTGCGCTGAAGCTCTCCCCGATAGTACGGCATTCGCCTGATCCATTCTCTCGTCTTTTTGTATGCCAAGCGCAAAATCGCAAAATCAGAAGCATTGTTCAAGAAATTTGGAAGAAATACTGTGCGTTCATGTGGATCATGCGCGGAGCGAATGTGAACGTTTCCGATCGACTCCGGGTGGCACTTGATACTGATGGTCAGTTCCGGGTTCACCAGGAAACAGCGTGAGATGTAACAACCAAAAAGTAACATGCCCCGATAAATTTATTGGGAGGGAGTTCGCTGTGGATACCAATGAACCCTGAACAAGGTGCCAAGAGCACGATTGACTTATCGGGGTTGTCTGCAAAGAATTGTGACGGAAACGCAGGACCCAGTTCCTTGAGATCTTCTACGTTCGGTCGCAACTTGATAGCAACATCATAGGCACTGAAATCTTTGTCCCTAATCAAAAGAATGGATATAGAACGGAGCGTACTTGTGGGCAATAAGACCACTTCCGTCACGTTTCCATGCAGCCATTTGTTCTGTCTGGATTAAGACACAAGGTCAATGTGACGTTTTCGGTCTGTTAGCTTACTGCTGGTTTCTTGCATGTCGCCACGGTACAGAGCATCCAACGTTTCCGCTTCATCGGCAGCAAAGTATGCCGGAAATGCAACAGGATGATCTAGGTAGTTTTCCCCTACACCTGATAAGTCGACGAGTTGAGGAATGCCGAGGGAGGTCAGAATCTTGCCTGACCCGACACCAGACCTCTCTAAAATAGTTGGTGAGCCAAAGGCCCCTCCGGATACGACAACGAGTCGAGAAGCCCTTGCAACATGTTTACTTCGGTCCGCGGACGGATTGAGCGTGAGGTCATTGGTGTATTCCACTCCCACAGCTCGACCATCCTCTATCAATACCCTTATGACCGCTTTCTCAGGAAGGATGCACAGATTCTTGTTCTTTTCCTGGTTGTAAATGAGGTAGTGCGCAGGGTCGGAACGCCGGCCGGTTTTGCCATCGATCCATCTGTGGACAACGACATATCAGATGGAGATACAACTAACGGTGCAGGATGGACCCACTTCTGCCATCTCTGCAGTCACAGCAACGTGAGTATTGTGCTGACAGATGATGGTCTGTAAACTTACACTATATGTATTGCAGGTGGATAGATCATTGCTATCATCCGCCACTCTGCGTTCCGGGTCATACTTCGCAGCGACGTCGAGCGCTTGCTGTCCGACATTGGTGAAATGACCATATGATACCTTGAGAGGTCCCGAATACCCGTGCGTTGCTTCGTCATCCCTGATTCCATATGTTTCTGTCTAGTGGGAGTGAGACATGCATGTGACTTCAGAGATTGATATCATCACCACCTTCCGTAATAGCGGTAACAGGTCTTTCGACCCCCATCCTGGGTTATTGTATAGCGTCTCCCAATCGTCATAGTCCGAGGCTGCATCAGATGGTAGTGTTCATAGCAGGTAAGCACACGCATGAAAATTTCACAGACCCGCTGCTCTGGTGTACATCATATCTGCGAAAGTCGGAATGAGATGAACCACCTCAAACCCAGCTCTTGAAACAATGAAAACTTACTATTGACAACGGAACCGCCGCCAACGCATCTTCCGCTGTTAATGACCAACTGCCGACCTCCGAGATAGGGAGAAGGTTCGGCGAGATGGAACGACATGAAAGGATCTCCTGGTTCCAAATGCTC
The DNA here is from genome assembly GCA_038094055.1 of Chalciporus sphaerocephalus. NCBI lineage: Eukaryota > Fungi > Basidiomycota > Agaricomycetes > Boletales > Boletaceae > Chalciporus > Chalciporus sphaerocephalus. Next base: position 1,103,438 of record JBBPTH010000001.1, read on the forward strand.
GAGACATCGGGAAGGTAAGATGCAACTTGGATCCTCTTTCGTGTGGGGTCCGGCCTCCAGGATCAATATCTTGAGGGAAGTATCTGCTGCAGCAAGGCGGCCAGCGACCACGCAGGCTGTGGTTCCTCCTCCAGCAAATATGATATCATATTCCATAGGTGGTTGCACCATATTGTGGATCACCAAAGAGAACGGTCCTGAGAGATACAACTCTCGAGAGGATAACAGGTCTGGTTTATTATCTATTTATTTATGCTGACGTCGACGAGTTCATCATAGAGATAAGAAGGGAAACACTCTGGACCGTCACGAGGACATGAAAACGTGTTGGCTGTGAAACTGGCTTGTCTAGTGCAACACAACTCAAATGAGTTCCAAACCAAGACGTTACACAAACCATAGCACGACTGGCTGAATCATAGTTCTCCCTGGATACACCCAAGGAACAGAATGAAAGTAGTTGAAGTCTAGCGTGGGGATCATGCGACACGGATCAGACAACTCTACCAGGCCCTCAGGGGTTCTCATACTGTACATTAGCAGTCCATGCAGTTACAAAATCGCTGACCGACTTGCAATCATTCTGATGGCGAAAGCAAAAAAGCCAGTGAGAAATACATTATATATTGCACTACATTTAATTATTCAATGAGGATCATCCGATGATTTTCCGGATGCACGTGATCTCGGGTATTGTGTCATTAACATAGAGGTCGGTAGACTCATCTCAGGTCTTCACATACTCGTGTGGCTGAGGATTCATCGACTCATCAGCCATCTCACTCAACGCCTCAGGGTGCGAGCCAAAGATCCGTTCGGCCGCATATCTTGGTCATCTTGGTTCATAGACCCCTGCGCTCTGCCTATTCGCAGAGCATTGTATATATATCTCTCCGTCTTACCATCACTCCTCGGTTCTCTCGAGTTGGGATGCACAACCCACTCAGTCCACATCATATTGCATAGGAATTTATTGCATCCCCATACGTCACCATGACCAGCGTCAAATCAAACCCTGGTCATCCCTTCAATGCTAGCGCAACAACGATCCGCAGGAAGCCCGCACTAACATACCGATCACCTGTACAAAGCATTGCACTATTGCATCTGGAGAAAGCCCTCCTGAGGTCCCCAGGTGCTACATCCCCTCCTGTGGTGGCTTCGCCACCCCCAGTTCGACTCCCCGACATCTCTTCAGTAGCTCAGATATCAGAGCGAAATGCAGATGCACAAAAACAAAATCGTCATCATATGGACACCTTCTTGCCACTGTATCACCCGTTCGGAGTGCTGGCTCTATCACTCCCAGATTTGGATCCCACTGCTTTCGGCTTACCCGCCCCGGTGGCAGTGTTTGACGATCCCACACCTCGGTCTTCCAATCGTGTTCGCCGCCCTGCAGCCAAAGTTCGTGACACAGATGAGGCTGTTGTACCCAGTCAAGCTCTCTTCGCTGAAAGTACACCCACTGTCGAGGGTGAGCTCAGGAGCAGGCCAAGCCCCAGCCGAAGACGCGGAGGTGCAGGTCACAGGCGAAAACGCAAGGAGCTAGAAGATGGTGATGCTACTTACCCTGCCAAACGCTCTCGTAATGCAAGATCGTCAGGGGTCACACCGAGTTTATCAGTTACACGTACTCCTAGCAGGGATGCGGCCTCTCCTTCTGCGTCTAACACCAATACAGGTGCTTCACCGGTTCCTGAAACGGAGCGAGGTGAGCAGGCCAAGGGGCATAGACCTCCGCGTCGGACGCGTGCGCGCGGCGCCATTGCACGCCGGGACTCCACTGCGAGTGAAGCTACTGTGACGTCGGTTTCCCGTTCAGTGTCTGCGACCAACACTGTCGTGCCTCCGGCTGCATCAACCGGAGAGCCAGTGGAATTACCAATGAAAACAGACGCGTCCAAGGAAGATACAAGCAATAGTTCCTCGTATTGAACTACGTTTGCTGCAGGATCTTATAAACCTCTTTCTTGGCGTAGGCATGAATTCTACACGTGTACTCACCATATCAGAATATTTCCTCACCCTCCCTCTTATACTGCCAGTATTTTTTTTACCTCGCGAGCATCAGTCTGACGTTGTATTCCGTTCCTTACTCTCTGTACACCAGATATCAGACGACTTTTGAATGAAGCTCTCGAATGAATGTCTCTACCGGTCTTTGCACACATCGATCGAGAACCGGTCCTCTAGATAGTCTAGCGGTACAGAATCCCTATTAGTTTCAGGTGACGTTGTCAGTAACTTGAAGCTCGTGATTTTTGGATGCTCATGATATTTGGACGACACGGGAGCAAAGGCATACTGGAATAACACATGAAATATAGAGGAAGGGCGGAGTCGTTATAAAGGGCGAAGAGGTCATGAGATGCTATAGTCGTCGGGACCTGACAAGTCCACCCTCACTTTGCCCGTAGCGTCCAAATCAAGTCCTCCTTCCGTCCAGTAAGTGGCACGGTGTGATTTCAAATTGTGGCTCAAAGACTCCTCCCCCTAGACTAGCTGCTGATTTTGAACGTCTACTAGTTCCTCTTTGGTTAACTGTGCAGTAGATGGTTGGCTCGGACAGATAATCTCCCTCTTGACCGCAATTGAATCAGACAGGGTGCACTTCAGGCTTTTCTTTGATGAGTGGTGTACGCCAGTGGCTATAAATGGGTCACTCCCAGGATTGGTTGGTAAGTGGACATGTGGACGCCGCGCTTATTTATGAGGTTTAGAATCGAACTGTCGTGACCCGCAGGTGGAGTGGGAGATCACGGCGGTGACGTACATCTGATATATCTGTGCCTTGCCTTTACCGATGGCAGTTGTTGACTTGTTCATTTCCTTTAGATGAAAAACTCTACCGGACAGTGGCGCGGAAGAGACACGTATGTAGTACGAGCAAGGTCAAGATCAAGTTTTCACTGATTGTCACGGGGGGGGGGGGCGTGGGTTCTTCGAGTGAGTTTGTTTACGCGCATGCGGTGTCATTGTCCGATTCTTCAGTGAGAAGCCAACTTGAAGCAGGGTGTAAATCGTCGTGACAACGAGAACACACCGGTAAAGAAGTGTGTTATTTAGAGTCGTGGTAAGTGACTGATGTTGTGTGAGATTTCACGACTCGAATACAGGATGACCGGGATGAGAGGTCCATCGATCCTGCTTCGTCGGATCAACGACGCGTTGGCAGCGCTGCTGTCATGCGACTTCCAAGTTGCTCAATGGACTTTGGTGTGTTGGTTGTCATGTGGTCGCTGCATTACAAAGTCAGCATATTTCGGAAACGAGAACTGAGGTTCTGTCTAATTTTCTGATCTGACAGTCAACTGACACCTTCTCTAACTCTCTTGCTGGTCGCCGGTTCATGTTCTCCATTTCTGTTTACCCATGTCACTAACTCGTGTGCCTCTCATGATCATGAACCCCGCACCCTCGGACCCTTTCGCCTCTATCCTTTTTCGGCCCTCTTTTCCTCCTCTTATTATCGCGTCCTCCTCCTCTTCCTCCTCGCCCACCACGTTAACTCGTCATGGAGGAAGTGGAACCCGCGAGGCAGAGCAGCCTTGCCTACGACAATCCCTTTGCTGCTCATTCCAGCTCGTCGCTTACAACAAACGATATCCCTCCCGCTACCACCAGCCAAAATGCCAATCCTTTCGTTGACCAAGATCCTTTCCTTACTACCACTCCTGCAGGGATACCTGTAACTCCCCTGAACCAACTACCCGAGCTTGGTCCCGTACGCGCCGATCCCCCTCCTCCGGCTGCCACGGGCGCTGCAGCTGCTCCCAAGCTACCTCTCTACAAGCGTCGCTGGTTCATCATCACTTCAGTCATCGGTGCTTGTTTAGGCATTGCACTGCTGTTTATTATCTTGTTCCCTGTTGTCAAAGCTATCATCCAGCTTGTTGTAGACAGAAGTACCCTTGACATCACGATGGCTGGTATTGCAAATCCTACCAACTCTTCGTGAGTCCACCCTTCATTCTCTATTTTGTCTCTCATCATGTCACGACACAGTTTCCTCTTGACCATGCAAGGCACTGTACGTGACTCCAAGTTCGATACACGTAAATACTTAATTTTCTTAACAGGTTGCTCACACCGGGATCTTTTCTGCATCTATTGCCTTTCCAACCCCTGTCAATGTGAGCTGGATAGATGGTTCAAACAAAGTTCCACTGGGGTATATGCAGTTATCGACCTTGTATGCTAGCAACAAGCGCGCCACGATCAACGACACTACGACGTTCTACATCACCGACCAAGCTGCTTTCGGTCGTTTCACATCCGCCATGATCACATCGTCCAATTTCACTTGGCAGCTAGAAAATTACGATCTCACTGTTCAAGCAGAAAAGTTCCCGACGGCCCATGGCATCTCGTTCAACAAGTACGTTACGATCAATGGTACCAACAACTTCCTTGGAAATGTGCAATTGGAAGAGTTGCAGCTTCCTAGCGATAATCCTGCCGGTGGTATCAACTTTGTGACTGTTACGCAGCTGAGCAACCCAAGTCCTTTCGCCCTTGATCTTGGGACAGTTGTGTTCGATCTGTCTTACAATGGTGTTTATCTGGGCAGTGGTACTGGGACGAACACCCAATTGACGCCGGGGAAGAACAATATCACCCTCAGTGGAGTTCTCATCCCTCAAAACACGTCCTCTAACCTCGCTTCGGTTTCTCAGCTTTTCACGAATTACCTCAACCACGAAAGTTCTCCCGTCATTGCAACCGGAATGTCTACACTCCAGTCAGATGGGTCTGCAATATCATGGCTTAGTGATGGTATCCAGAGCCTGAAGCTCACTGTGCCGTTCCAATCGCCAGAGGCAATCAATCCTATTAAGTCGATCGACATTGGTAGTATGGCTCTTACATTTACGCCAGAATCTTCGTGGAACCCTCAGATAGATAGTAATTCGGTTCAAGCGTCTATGTGTAAGTAACCTGCTCTCAACACTCACCAAAATTGATCAACAAATTGCAGCGCTACCCTTTGGCTTTAATATATCAATCTCCCAGATTCAAAACTCGTTCAACCTTGTGAAGAATGGAACAAGTGTTGCGGGGCTTTCTACTCCTCTCGGCGCGTCCACCTCGTCAGTCAAGATTTTGGGACCTGAAGATACGGAAGGTCAAATCAATATCACTCTTTCAGATGGATTCCTCAACTCGACGGATGAAGAACATGAAGGTTTTGCCGCATTCAATACCGAACTCACGGATTCGAAGACCGTCGAGTTCTTCATGGTTGGCGGCTCGCGCGCCATAGCGTCCACAGGCCTTGGTCAAATCACGCTTGACCCAATCCAAGTTAACGTGTCTACGAGTCTATACGGACTTCAGGGACTGAACGGGTACACTTCCATCGGCTCTGTGGATGTATTGGGTGGTACCGAGCAAGCTTTGAACCTCGGCATCGATGGTTGGTAGTAGGGACTGAAATTGTGAACCACGCTCACCATTTCATCAGTGATTATTACAAATCCCTCGAACCTTCAACTGGCGACTGGCGATCTCAGTAAGTTATGTCAACGAGTGTCTCAGGATGTAATCTTAATTTTCCATTAGCTCTTCAGTTGCAGAGAGAAGGTGCCGTTCTCGGAACTGCATTGATGCCGAATTTGACTCTGTACATGGGAAACAACTCGCTTAGCTCAACTTCGGAATTTGAGGTAGGCTCGGTGCTCTCGCCCTGAATTCACAACCGTTCATTAGAGTTACAGCCGAATAACAGCCCTCAAGGATTACAGACTCTGAATGAGTTCGTAGGAGGCACCGACGTTCAACTTTCTATCGTCGGGTTCAGCGGTAGTACGCAAGTTGCTTCATTGTCGCCAGCCTTTGAGAGTTTGAACATTACTGCCACCCTACCTGGTCTGAACTCGAGCCTGTTGTCTAGTGGTTCGCTGGAGATTCTTTCGACAACCTTCCATACGAACAACATCAGTCAGGTTACTGTCGACCTCGACAATCCTTTCACCGCAGGCCTTGAAATCACCCACATCACTTCCTCTGTCAGCTCTCATGGTCTTGCTCTCGGTACGATCCAGACCGCTACCAACTTTAGTGCGGCTGGCAAGTCAACTACTAAATCCCCTCCTCTGGATTTGAACATGAACTTTGACCCTGCGATGCTTTTCACTCTCACCCGTGTGCTCGCTGTTCAGGCTGGCCTTGACCCCGCTCCGTTGGACGGAATTGTTGCATTGGGTGGTTATTCATACGTCGCATCAACTAGCGCAGACTCGACGCCAGTCAGCCGTAGAAACAATATTTACAGTGGCTTCAACCTGACTTCTTTCGTCGATACGGCCTTCGAGCAATTGCGTACCGATGTTCAACTCACTACTGACGTTACAATCGGTCAATATTCGACGACGTTGAACTTTACTCAACTCGGTGTTCCAATCGCGACCGACAGTAGCTTGAACCTTATCTTGCCGGTCTTAGCCCAGCCAATTGTCCAGAAAATTGTATCAGGATCCATGTTGGGGTATGTTTCATCATTGTTACCATTTCAAATGGTACTGACGTCTATTAGTATCAGCAATGTTATGATCTCGAACCCACAGCAAACCTCCTTTGGTAACTGTTTTTATTGCATTCTTTGTGTTGTTGCTGATGTGCCATTAGAAACTTCGCTCAACGGAAGCATCACTGACGCAGGACCTTGTGAGAATGCTGCTTTGAACATACGAATGTTCTCTTCTAATCTTTCGCAGTTGATGCCACGATCTCTTTCGGTAGCGGTTTGAGTGTGTCTTGGAACGGGCAGCTTCTCGGAACTATGCAAATGTCGGACGTCAATATCGTTGGTGATGTCGGCGCTACGCTCGATGTTCAGACAGTTTTCCAAGTGAACGATGTCGATACTCTTGCCAACTTCACAAAAGTGTTACTCAACGAACCATCCTTCCAATGGGATATTTCTGCGGAGAACTTGACCGGTAAGATGACATTTGTTGGCGATGAAGCGTGGCTCACACAGCATTCATGTAGTCAGTGCAATTGGTAAGTGCTTCTGACGTGTTTGGCAAACGTGATGAGATTCTAGCTGTGCCTGTAGGCATCCAGGTTCCTGAGATCTCCTTCCCGACGAAGTCTGTTACCCTCCAAGGGTTCAATGGATTGAAGAATGGTGTCACGATTCAATCGTTCAATCTGCCTGCAGATGACCCTGATGGAGGTATTCAGCTGACCATCCAGTCTGAAATCACCAACCCTTCGCAAGTTGGTATCGAGCTTGATTCCATCGCTTTCACTACTTTCGCCGGTGGCATCGAAATCGCGCCAGTGTCATCGTCGTCATCTGTCACACTTGCTCCACAGTCCACGTCTTCGCTCCCACTTTCGGGTCGCCTCATCCCGCAGAACACGCCCGAGGGAATAGCTGCTGTGTCGACCATTTTCAACAACTTCATTCACGGACAGGACAGTGAAGTTACTGTCCAAGGGGCAAGCGCAGCTCCAACAGATGTTACATGGCTTAACGAAGGGATCCAAACTCTACAAGTTTCGACTTATTTGCCTAACCAGGGTGAACTTGAAATCATCAAGTCTATCACTTTGGAACAGATGGAGCTATTGTTTACGGAAGCAACAGCATATGCTCCGCTGACAAGTAGTAATGCAACCACTGCTGCCTTTCAATTGCCCTTCAGCTTCCCTATCGACATCACGTCGTTGTCACAGAATATCACAGTCGGATCCAATGGGCAGTCTTTCGCTGAGCTTGTCATACCCGAGGCGCCAAGTACCACTGACGTTGAGAACCGTATTATCTACTTGTCCTTCTCGGATGTGCCCTTCGCCGTTTATGCTGAGCAGCATTCAACATTCGATGATTTCATCGCTGCAACTACCCTCGGGAGCAATCAAACCCTTTCTTTGTCAGGGGCTGCCAATGCGGCCGCCTCCACGGCCGTCGGAGTCTTGTCACTCTCAGACATTGCGTTCTCGGTCCAATCTTCGATTACTGGATTGCAGGGACTTGTGGCTAAACCGGCCACCGTGGCTAACCTCGACGTCAACCACGGGTACTCTAGCTATCTCCTGATCACGGTCGACACCACTCTGTACAACCCCAGGTGAGCAGTTTCGCGTGTGTTGTTGGGACGTCGCACTGATATATATCTCCAAGCAACTTGACCATTGGTAGAGATTTAGCATTCTCTTCGTAGCGAATGACTCATCTTCCAATTAGGTACCGGAGACGTGTCGTTTGAACTGCAATTCGAGTGAGTACATCTATTTTTTGTAACTGGCATCAGATTGACCTCGAGCCAGTGGCGAAACCATTGGGTCTGCCGATTTGGCGAGTGTTTTGACATCCAACTTGTGCTTCAAACCTGACTTTCCGATAGAGCAACATGGTCATTGATCCCGCTTCCGTCAATTATCCCACAGGTATGTGTTTTCTATGCCCAAAGTTTCTTGTATTCATTCGCACAGACGTGCTTTACTCCCCACAGGGCAGCGCACAAACAGCAGCCGGTGAAGCCATGTTGGAGAACTATCTTCAAGGAATTGATTCCAACACGGTCATTGTTGGAACCACTTCATCAACACCGATTGGATCTCTCCAGGAGGCACTCTCGCAGATCAAACTTTCGCCTGTGACCATTCCTGCGTTGCACCAGAACCTCATCACCTCTGCGACCCTCGAGTTCCCCACCGACATTGTACAGACTGGAACTGCGAGCACTTCATTCACTCTTGACAATCCTTTCACAGCCAGCATTAACTTGCTTTCAGTCAGCGCGACGGCTATCTTCCAGAACCTGACTCTAGGTAGTATCAACAATGTTGATCGTTCGTCAGATCCAATCGTGGCAGCTGGACATACCAACATCTCCTCACCATCTCTTCCTTTCAGCTTCAATATGGATCCTGTGACGATCATTGAGTTGATCACCTTGTCGGCGCAAGAACACAATGTGGATCTTGGACCCTTGACAGGGCTTTTCCAGATGGTCCTTGACAACCCGAGCTACCGTCCACCAGTGTGTATCGCGAAATTTCTGATTCCGTCGATGGGCACTGATCCGTCCCAAGTCACTACATCCGTTGATACCAGTGCTCCAACCTGTGTTAGGTGCGTTACTGGGCGACTTTTCCGGAGTGTACTAATTTATTTGCACAGTGGGAACCAATTCGACTTTGACAGCGCTATCCTCGATGCTCTGAAGGGCCTACAAGTTGACTTGGCGGTTAATTCGTCGCTGACATTGGATGACTGTATGTCATTCCCACCTCTGGATTCGAACGCTCTTGACGTTTCTTTAGATGCCACCCAGCTTTCATTCCTGCAAAAGGGCGTTACGGCGATTGTAAGAGTACCTGTCATCGTTTTGAACGATTCCACTCAGTCAACCGCTCTATAGACTGACGACACTGCTCTTTACCTCATTGGCGCTGTTGCAGCACCTATAGCGCAAGACCTCGTGAATGGTGCAGTCCTTGCTTTTACTGAGGCGAATATTACGAATATCTCGAACGACGGGTTTGACTTGAGTCTTCAAGGTTCCCTGACGAATGTCGGACCACTTGACGCATTGATTGAGTTCACCGAGCCCGTCACGTATGTAAATACTGTTCAAAATGCGAATCATCTAACTGATGAGAAAATGTAGTGTTAATTGGCAAGGACAAGACATTGCCACTATCAGTTTGCCTTCTGGTAGGTCGTTTGCCGTTGATTCCTGCTTCAGCAGTACTTATTGAGTTACAAGTTTGTGCTGCGGCCAACACTGGTGTTCCCAACTACAGTACGCAAGGAACGCTTGTTATTACGAACCAGGATCAATTCACAGCGTACACCACGTACATACTTCACAATCCAAGTTTCGAGTGGACCATCTCCACGTCTAAACTTCGGGTGACTGCTCTGGGTACAATCTTCGACAATGTGTCTTTGACGAAGACAATCTCACTGAAGGCATTCAACAACTTGCCTGGCGTGACCATTAGCAACTTCCAACTCCCATCCGACGATCCCGCAGGAGGTATTACGATTAGCACAGATTCTCTTATCCCATCACCTGCTCGTACGTTCCTTACTATAATTTCATTTGACCCTCACGACGAATTTTTTTTGTGTTAGAGCTTGGTATCAATATGGGGGCCGTTACCTTCCAAGCGTACTTTGAGAATACGCTGATCGGACCATTAACTGCCAGCGACCTTGTACTAGCTCCCGAATCACAGGTCACTACACAGCTCTCGGGTCGCATGATCCCGCAAAGTGGTAATGGACTAGACGTAGTTGGTCAGCTGTTCTCAGAGTACCTCGCGGCGGACAACATTACGTTGATCGTCAAAGGAGAATCAGTGCAACCAACAGGAGCCAGTTCGTCTGTCGCTTGGTTAAGCGATGCGTTCCAGACCCTCACTCTCGATGTTACACTTCCCGGCCAGAAATTCAGCGTAAGTGTTCTGATGATGGTGGAGTATGTTAAGCTTGCTAACATTTTGAATAGGTCATCCAATCCATCTCGCTGGCTGATCTCAGCCTGACTATGTTGACCACAGAAGAAACATATGCTCCGCTGTCAGGTTCGAACCACACTTCGGCCGAATATAAGAACCCCTTCGGTTTCTCTTTGCAAGTTATTCAATCCACAGTCAACATGACCTTAGCTGCTGGTGGCGTACCTGCAGCAGGGCTCAACCTCCCGGCGTCCAACACCGTCGGTGGTGTATCTACGGGAAATCTGGCGACGCTCCCTATTACCTTTAGCAACGTCCCTCTTGTATCTCTGAACGATACTGCATTTGAGAGCATGTTTGCTCAGGTTACTGACAAGAGTTCGGCAGCTTTGGGTCTAAGTGGAACCGCAGATGTGACAGCTAAGACAGCCATTGGTGATGTGCCTATCTCTGGCATTGCATTCGATGTCACTTCTACACTGCAGGGCATTAACTCGTTCGGAGGCTCAGCTACAATCTCTAATGTGAGTATCACGGGCAGTGGTGGAACTAATGGCGATCAATACATTACTGCCCCACTCTTGACGACGCTTCAAAACCCTTCCAACGTATCACTTTCAACGGTCGACATTTCTCTACCTGTGTACTACGAGAATGTCATGGTTGGACGCGCTGCATTCGATGTACGTGCGAAGTCACCAGAGAAATTCTTACGCCCTGACTAACGCTCGGATGTTATAGACATTCAACTTGGTTCCTGGAGAGAACACCATGTCCGGAGAGTTCCAATACGAACCTGCTGATGCCAATGATACGGTTGCCGAAGGCTTCCTGACAAGTTTCGTGCAAAGCGGAGACGTGCTTCCATTGACGGTGCAAGGCGATTCCTCTAGCTCGCCATTTGCGTCGCTGGATCCTGCGCTGGAAGGAGTGACCCTTCAAACCAGTATAACTGGCATGAATGCGCCACCTATCATCACTAAAATCTACCCGACGCTCTCGCTAACCACTTTGGTGACGAACAAAATTGATCTGAGTTTTGATGTAAGGACCGGTCTGAATACCGACAACTGAAAGTGAATGACGCTCTTGAAACAGATCTACAACCCTCTTAACTCTGAGCTTGTGATCGAGTTCGTCCAAGCAGATGGCCTTGTCAATGGGGAGATCTATGCCCACTTTGACCAAACCTTCAGCAACTTTGCCATCCCGCCAGGAAAGACTGTCAACAGTGGCACTTTCGGGAATGTTGTCCTCACGCAGGGTGCCTTGGCATCTTTGCCAATTGTCCCCATGGGATACATGGATATCCAGGCTGTCGCAACCACACTGATGGGTGTCAACGGATATACGATTCCGTGGTTGCACGTTAACCAGATGCATGTACCTGCAAGTTATTCTATCACACTCGGGTCCCTGGAAAGCTTGACTGAGGCAGCTCAGTCGATGTCTGCTGCCGCTTCGCCCACCAGCTCCAGCTCTGCTGCCACTTCGTCTCCTTCGAGCTCTGGAAATTCAACGCATAGCTGAAACAAAAGTGTAGTGGGCACGTGTACAATGAACTCACTTGAGAAAGTACTTCCCTTGATGTTTTTCTACGATTCCATCCTTCTTGACATTGCTTCTACACCTGAACTTCAGTCTTTCTTTTCATCAGTGTGGTATACCGGTCTGCTTGAATGTCTGATACCTTGATACCAGTTTTATGTAGTACGGCAAAGCCCTAGATTTTGCGTGTTGTCTCGCTACCTTCGTTACAGAACACTGGCTTACACAGGGGGGTGTTGAAAATCAGATGTGTGCTGTGCTAATTCGAGTGGAGATACTCGCGCGATTATCTTGCCGAGGCGGTGCTCGATGTCAAGGCAGTTCCTACTGGTAATTGAGCATGATATCCCAGCGGTCGCGTGAACAAGGCTTGTTATGTGATTGGCATCGGCTCCCATGCTATTCCGTCACACTGATCTTACCCCACTGGGCAGCTCCTAAACCCGTGATTTCTGATTTTTGCTGATACCACTCTGTGCTGGACCTAAATCTCGGGACGAACCGGAAACTCGTGGTTCAAGTGTGTGGGTTGAACGACACCAGAAAGAGTGTCGAGTTGTGGGGCTGGAGGCAACCAGGGCAGTCTGACAGTAATCACACTCCATATCAATACACGGGATAGATCCACTCTTGAGTCAGGGAGCGAAGGAGAAGCGGAAACAGGAGGTCTAGGCGTCGGGAGATTATGGAATGGTACTCCGGCAGTGGCTGGTGTCTGGTATAAAACGTTATACCAATCCCTCAACCAAAATCGCACCAACGTTTCATTTGCCCTCCAGTCACCCCGTAAGTTAGTCCCTGTCTCCGTTGATCTCTGTTGTCCCGCTTCGCCAGGGTCGGGTCCCCGCAGAATTCCCGGACTCGCGGATCATGCCTCCCGCAATAAATAAATACCACTGTCAGCACATGAACTGACACTCCAGACAGGCTCAAGTCCTACCCCGCTTCAAAATGGTTCTCCACCAAACTCCCTACGTTACTCCCCACATCCTTCACAACCACTACGCTCAGTCTCACGAGAATGAATTATACAGCAAACTCATCGGCCGTGACCTCGAGTATTTCTCGCAGGCAGGCTTCGATATGGACCGCATTCAGCTCAAGCGCAATGCATCGGTAGCGCAGCTGTATGAAGATGCCATCCGCAACGAAGGCGCCATCATCTCCTCTTCTGGCGCGCTGATCAACTTCTCGGGCAAGAAGACTGGTAGAAGCCCAAAAGACAAGCGTATTGTCTTTGAGGACACCTCCAAGGACGATATATGGTGGGGCTCTGTCAACATCAAAATGGACGAACACACCTTTGAGATCAACCGTGAACGTGCGATAGACTACCTCAATACTCGCGACAACGTCTACGTCTTTGACGGGTTTGCAGGGTGGGATCCGAAGTACCGCATCAAGGTCCGCGTTATTTGCGCTCGTGCCTATCATGCTCTTTTCATGAATAACATGTTGATTCGTCCTACTGAAGAGGAGCTTGCCAGCTTTGGCGAACCAGATTTCATCATCTACAATGCTGGACAGTTCCCTGCCAATCGCTTCACGAAGGGCATGTCATCCACCACCTCCGTGGAGATAAATTTCAAGCGTATGGAGATGGTTATCCTTGGCACTGAGTATGCAGGCGAGATGAAGAAGGGTGTCTTCTCCGTCATGCATTATCTCCAACCCGTCAAGTTTGGCCAGCTGTCCTTACACTCGTCTGCGAATGTTGGTATGGACGACGGTGATGTTACCCTTTTCTTCGGCCTTAGTGGTACGGGGAAGACAACCCTCTCGGCCGATCCCAAGCGACTTCTCATTGGTGATGATGAGCATGTTTGGTCCGACAGCGGTGTCTTCAACATTGAAGGTGGTTGCTATGCTAAATGTATCAACCTTTCCCGTGAGAAGGAGCCCGAGATTTACAATGCCATCCGCTTCGGGTCGATCCTTGAGAACGTGGTTTACAGTCCCGTCTCTCGCGTTCCAGACTACGATGACGTCAGTATCACGGAGAATACTCGCTGCGCTTATCCCATCGAGTACATTCCCAACGCCAAGATTCCTTGCCAGGTCGACAGACAGCCCAGCAACATCATCATGTTAACATGTGATGCCTTTGGTGTTCTCCCTCCGGTGAGCAAGCTGTCACCTGACCAGGCAAGCTACCATTTCCTCGCTGGGTATACTTCGAAGACTCCAGGTACCGAAGATGGCGTTCTTGAGCCTATCCCTACATTCTCTACATGTTACAGCGCACCCTTCATCATCCTCCACCCAAGTCGCTACGCCGAGATGTTGGCAAGCCGGATGTCGAAGCACAACGTGTCTTGCTGGTTGATCAATACCGGTTGGACAGGCGGCAAGTTCGGTACCGGGAAGCGTTGCCCCTTGAAGTATACTCGCCGCATTGTCGATGCAGTTCATTCAGGAGAACTTCTCAACGCCGAGTACGAAACATTTGATGTCTTTGGGCTCCAGATTCCTACCAATGTTGATGGTGTGCCCCGTGAACTTCTCAATCCTCGCTTGGCATGGGCTGACAAGGAGGCCTTTGAACGCGAACTACGCAAACTGGGAGGGATGTTCCAAAGGGCTTTCAAGTTGTACGAAAGTGATGTTCAGGAGAGCGTACGGCTTGTGGGACCGAAAATTGATTAGATTTATTGGTCATAGACAATCAGATTAGAGTGGATTTTTGATCCAAACTAGGTTCAAGGCTCTGTATATTTATCTAAATGTTACTCGGGATAGGGATTCGTTTGTTCGTTCAGGAATAATTTGCCTCTGTGTTTATATTGCTCTCCTCAACCTATCACGCACCCGATGCTGGAATCATTGAGATACTCTGTCGACTGCGTGGATGAAGACCGATTTATCATGGACTTGGAATTTAGGGTATGAATGATTTCTTGTCGTGCAAACCACCGACGATGGTGGTCGGGCAGACAAGTAACACATGCATGGCCATCAAATACTAATCCCAGATGTGCCAAATGCCTCTCGTTCTCATCCCACCAAGCGTCCATCGTTGGTTGCATTCTCTCCAGGTGTGTTATAGCAAGGGCCACTGGGATTCCTACATGACGACTTGGGCTACAAAAGATCTTGTAGGCCCTAGAGATGACCCCAGTAGCCCTGCTTCCCCGGGCACAAATTACGAGAAGATCGAGTTCTCGAGTCCCCCATCTCTCGCGGAGGAAAGTTTTGATGGAACGCTCTCTTTCCACGTGAGATCTCCTGAACAGATTTAGGCCACGTGAAGGTTCGTTCATTCCAGGAGTATCCCAGAGCTGATATGTGATCTCTCCGAGCTGAATACTGTAGGATGTAAATTTGTCGGTACAGGGCGAGGCGTCGCGCGATGTCAAGGCATGGTCTCGATCAGCAATAAGGTTGATAACAGAGCTCTTTCCTGAGCCAGTCTCTCCAATGAAGACGACGTTGCGTATCGAAGGCGTCTGTGAAGTGGTCAGCCTTGGGTTGTCCGTGTGCACCTGTGAAGTTACGAACCTTCTGAGGCGTCGCCATCGATGAGTCTAACCTGTCTTGGATTACAGATGATTCGTAGAAATGATGAGAGAAATCAGATGCGCTCCAAACCGTCTGATCAGCAGGAAGTGTATGCAGGAGATCTATTGATGGTCACTATCGATTTAGCAATCAGAGTCTGCCGTGAAAACGTCAATGGCAATTCAAAGACAACGAGTCAAGTTTCACCTCACCTGATGCAAATTACTTTGAAGCTCTCTCTGAGCCTGGTCAGCAGTGAGCATAGCGACGTTACAAAATAAATTGTACCGCGTCGAGAAATTAAAATATTTCTGAAGATGTAACCTTTTATTTTTGGACATGACATAACACTAATGATGATAGGGGGTATTTAGCAACAACGCATTTGCGAGACTTGTTCTTGTCTACCTCTTCTTTCTACCACCACCTTCTCTTCATCATAAAAACGCTCGTATCTCACTCAGCGCTGTGCGCTTCATTATATCATTATCCCAATGACTACCCTTCCTGATCTCACTGGTCGATACATCCGCCAATACCTCCTTGCATCGCTCCTCGGCAGTGGCAGCTGTGGTCATGTCTACCGTGGAGTAGACACCTCTTCTGAGAATCGTACCACTTACGCCATCAAGTGTATGTCGAGGGTCAATCTCACTCCCAGAGAGTTGCTTCAGCAAGTCGCTGAAGTATACCACCATCAACTAGTTTCCGAGTGTTCACTATCAATTCTGTCTCTACATGATGTCATCCAAGAGGAGGACTACCTATGGATCGTTCTTGAACTCTGTGAGGGAGGCGACCTGTACAAGGCGATTTACGAGACTCGGGTCTTTCGGTTGAACGACTCTCTCATCAAGGAAACATTCATACAAATCCTTGATGGTGTATATGCTTGTCACATGAAAGGTGTTTTTCACCGGGACCTCAAACCAGAGAATATACTATGCAATGAGAATGGAACGGAAATGCGCATCGCCGACTTTGGCCTTGCGACCCGCCAGCGGGTTTCCCGAGGTATGCGTTGCGGGACGTATGAGTACATGAGTCCCGAGTGTTACCTCATGACGGCAAACAGCCTTTTCTACTCCAGCCTTGCAGACGTATGGGCCCTCGGTATCATTCTCATCAATCTGGTCACTGGTAAAGATCCGTGGCAAGTTGCTTGTGCCTCGGACAGAGGATTCAACGCTTTCCTTGCTAATGAAGATTATTTGTTTGAGACACTCCCGATCTCCAGGCCACTCAACGAACTTCTTAAGTGGATACTTCATCCAAACCCTTTTGCGCGTCTCTGCATCCCTAAAATCAAGCAGGCTATCCTGAAGATGGATAGCCTCTATAGGAGGCCAACCTTCACCACTTCGCCTCGTCTCAGTCGAGGGGACTTCGTCCGGTGAGTTCCCTAGCAGTCCCAGTAGTCAAGACAGATTGTAACCGTTTATCTAGCAGTGTGAATTCTATTGAGACGGCAGACTCAGAAGAGCTTTCTGATGGAAACGACGACGTATTCCGTAATCCTGCCACAGGTTGTCGCCCTCGGCCTCAACAGCCAGGGCTCAGTTTCATCGACGATGATTTAGAGGTTGTGAACGTCGACATACATTTCATTCGAAAGACGATGCATGATGCGGCTGTGGTGAGATTGAGGGAATTCCCCTTGGTGCTGCACAACTTTCGTCGTAATATATAAATCCATAGGAGCATAGAGTGAAAGAGCCTGGATGGGCCGGACTGGAGGTAATAGTTATTTTGTGCAAATTGTATCTAATACATTACAAATCAATTCCACATCCCAATCAGCTCGCAAGAAACGCACAGTTAAGACTGGCAAAAATCAAAGGTTATGAGGACTGGTTCATGAGTGAGGCCGACAGGGCGTAAAATACATTATGAATTTCCGAGGCCAGCTCAGATAAGATTGCTTGTCTGCAAAAATCTCCCGGTCCCTCTCGCGGGAGATGCTATTTCGGAATATCAAATCCTGGACGAGGCTCCGTGAAACCGCTCGATGAGCTTGGGCGACGGCGGAATCGTTTGGATCATCTTCGATGGAGGTGATACACGCATGGTCTTTGAATTTCATGCCATATTCCAGAAGGCTATCGCCATTCTTTTCCCACCACTTCTCCATGTCCGTGACCGAATTTTCGAGTCCGGTGACTACAATGACCATGGGCACAGAGTTTTGGGAGAACTCTGACACGGATCGATAGTGGTGGACGAGAGCTCGTGTTGCCCTGGAGGCGCGAGCGCAATAGATCAAAAGGGAGAGCCCATCCTTCTTGAGGAGAGTTTGAATGGATTTCTTCAATCCCCTCTCCGCCTTGACTGCTCGAAAGCGTCCATAGGAGCCACCATCGAGACCAGCGGTGTCCCATATTTTGAAAGCTCTGCCTTTGATAGTCACTTGATAGTATGCAGTACGAGTGGTACACGCATTCGCATCTGACGAGATCTTTGCGAGGGGTGGTGAACCGAGGATTAGATTGACAATGGAACTCTTTCCGACCCCACTTTCACCGAAAAGGAGCACGTTTTGTATAGGAGCATGATCCAGTCCTTCCGCTGGCTGTACGGTTCGATGTACAAATAAATGATAAAGGAAAAGAGCCATAAAAAATGCACGAACCTTGGCTGCTGGTCTCATCCGAGTCGGCAGATATCTGACGTCTACTGGCAAGGGTACCTCAACTAGACACTAAAATGAATACACACAAGGACAGCTACCGCGTCAGCTAATTCACGGAGGCTTTGAAAAAAAGAGAGTCAAGTGAGTAGAGTTACGAGGGGGCAATACAGGGTAGAGGTCCCCTGAGGGAGTGAGTGTGAAAGTGTTTAGATACTGAGTGTAGCGAACCGGACGTTGAGTCTGCTTGGCGTCGAAGGTTGGTAGTGCGCTGGCACGACACGTTCGTGAGATGCACTTGGGACTGTGATTTCGTTTGAGTGAATCGATTAAAATGCAGTACCTACATGCGGCCACCATCCTGCCAGTGATGGGCTCTTGTCAACGACATGGCCTCTGCAGTTCAACTAACGTCAGACTGACCTCTGGTTCGGCCTGAGAATCAAACTTGTATCTATCCGTAAGACGTGCAAAGTCAACAACTTTTTCAAACCGAGTCACAACTCGCCTTTTGGCTGTCTTGACGATAAGACACCAGCAAGGAGGTAAGCAGGGTGAGTAGCTCCGCCCACGAGGCAAAACTCTGCTTTACATCACCTTCAAGTTATGACATCCTCGAGTAGCCTCAAATCAACTGCCCTTCACAATGTGAATGGGGCCGAATCCACGTTGCGATCCACTCTCTTCAAGGTAAACTTTATTTGTTCCGACGCTCCCACTGAGATACATAATGAAGAGACATTGTTTCATCAGACTTTGTGCCGTCCCGAGGGAAAGTCATCAGCACCCATGGATAATCCGAGGAATTTCTCTGCACAAATAGCCTTAGGCTACTAAGTGATTTATTCTGGGGTACTAATGGCTAGTCCTGGCGTCAAGGCATGGATGATGCGATCAGCGTCAGAATACCGCATGGCTGACCATGAGGCTGTATAACTAGGAACTTGTTTAGAACTCGCACCCAGCTTTGTTCCGTCCAGGTTCTGTCCTCAGAAAACTGGACTACGGTATCCATTCTCCCCGACAATTCCAAGGTACTTCGTGTGATCCTATTATGTCGAATGACGGTGCTGACGTTCGTCATTCCAAGAATCCACAGCCTTTAGTCATGGCTCAGGACGCGAGCCTAAAATCAGATGCTAAACCTGACCCACACACATCTTCAGGACGAACACAGATCCAAGGTAACGTAGCTTAGAATGGCACATATGGATCAAAACTCATTCAGATGTTACTGTGTCCCAGAACAATCCCAGGGAGAGCGACCGCGAGGTAATGCCGCTTGCAATGACCGTTGCGGCTCGAGACTGATGCATGTCTTACAAAGCCTCTGGGATGACGTCTAGTGATCTCCCAGGACCACCCGGGAGACAACGGCCACAGGACAATGGTAACGCCGTCCACCATGACTCTGACGGATCGAGGCTGACGCATGTCGACAATGTTACAAATGAAACGGTCAATGATCTTGCAAGATACTCCAAGAATAACCTGACACAAGGGAAAATGGTCAATGTGGTACTTTTCGGCGAAACGGGTGTCGGAAAAAGCTCTGTCATCAACCTTATCGCTCAAAAGGACATCGCGAAGGTCTCATCGGATGTCAACGGCTGCACGATGCAGTCGACTCCCTACTCTATTTCCTTCGACGGCATGAACTTCACTATCTTCGATACCATCGGCCTTGAGGAGCCCCAGATGGGTGTCAACGGTTATCTCAAAGCCATCGAAAAGGCATACGAACTCATCGTGAAGCTGGGTGAAGCGGGCGGTATCCATCTTTTGCTCTTCTGCATGCGAGGAGGTCGGATAACGGCAACCACACAAAGCAACTACCGGTTGTTCTGCGAGTGTCTCTGCGGCTCGAATGTACCTGTTGCCCTTGTATTCACTGGTCTCGAGAGGGAAGCGAAGCTGGACGACTGGTGGTCGCGAAACAAACCACACATAGAACGCTATGGCATAAAGAGCACGGGCCACGCGTGCGTTACGGCGGTGAAGGACGAAGATCTTACTGAAGATACCAAGTTTGATGAGTCGCAGGCCATCATCCGCAAGCTTTTGAAAGAATGTGCCCTTAAAAGTGACGCATATCGTATGGATGCAACTTCCTGGCTTGCAAAGTTTGGGCGAGGGTTGCTAGGTTTCATCGAGAAAGCGAAGAATCCGAAGAAGAGGGACGTAATGAAGGTTTTGACGACCCGGTGCAAACTGGACCATGAGACAGCCAAGAAGATCGCGGATATGATACGCAGCAGAGATCAGCAAAAAGCAGACGGGGAGACACCGGCAGCTGTAGCGGAGCCAGCGGTGCAGAATACACCGCCACCCAGCACGGATGTATCAAGTTCTTCCGTGGAGGCCAACACGGCGTTGGAACCATCTGAAAGACACCAGAATGACAACGCCAGCGAGCAGGCTGGAACACATATGCACCATCCGGACTCGAATCACATGGACTCTTTGAAAGATAAGCGAAGGAAGGCCACTGGTACCGAAAAACCAGGCAAAAAATTTCGCTCATGGATGAACAGGTCCTGACAGACGCGTTTGTGGCCGATGAGAATCAACGTCTTTTTTTTCTCAGTGTATGTTCATTTGACACACTACATGTAGACTAAATGCGTTGAATCGCTCCAGAGTATTAAGCAGGTGGATCACCAACGACTCGTTGTGTACAGTGTTCAGTCAGAGAATGTGATATTGTACAATATGTCCCATCTGTCTAACATATGACTCTATGACGACCTTACTATAAGTCAACCTGAAGTCTATTACTAGAAATGTCTGCTCAATAACGATTTACTATGTCTGTAAAACTTTTGGAACCTTGTAAGTTCCTCTCCAGATCGAATCAAACACTTGTCCCGAATGAGTGCAGTCAAAGCTTCATCAGCCCTTTCTACCAGTTCCCTCGGGCCATCGGGCTCTGGGTAGAAGGTTGGAGTAGCAGTCACCTCTTCCCCGTAAGAGCTTGTCAAGTCTCTCCACTTGCCACTCGCGGCCTCAGGACCGACGAGTCCTTTGAAGACGACAATGAGCGGACACGTCCGTCCCCCATACAATACATAGAACTGCTTGAGAAGATTCCATGTTGACTCTGCTCTTGAGTCAGCAGACGCGTAGAAGACGAGGAGATCCGGGCGCCGCTCGGGACAATGAAGTACATCATTATTCTGCAATTGTTTAGTGTCGATGTGGACGCATTTGTATCTCCGGTCGTCAATGTACTCCGGCTCTCGCTGGGAGGCGAAAGTCGGGGTGAGATATGTCTGTCCGTCTAACTCTGTCGTGTCACAGATCGCGATCAGTGGCACCGCCCTTTTCTCCATCGCAGGGAAGGCACCCGCTAATGTAGGAACGTCTGGCAAGGAGACAGAAATCAGGGAAACATCCTTCGCTGTCCAGGGTCCGGCTCGAAAATTCGCTCGAACGAGGCTGCGGAGTGTATCTCGAGATTGCTTTATCCGTCCCTGGATGGCAGGGTGGTCGCTCTGCATAGTAGTGACGCACGCGTGGGCGTCGAACCGCATGCCATGCTTAGCTAGATCCTTTTCATGGTCGCTCCACCACGCCTCCATGTCTCCCTCGTAGTTCTCTAGGCCCGTGACGACTAGCGCTACAGGGGCCTCCTTTCGACAGATGGCAGCGTAGAAGAGGTTGTAATTTCGAAGTAGGGCTTGCCTGACTCTAGTGCCTCGGACGCAATACAAGAGCAGGTCGATGCCACTCCTTCGAGCTACTTGCCGGAGGAAGGCCTTGAGACTCTCTTCTGCCTCTATGGCTGGTACAGTTCCTTCCGTGCCCTCGTCCAGCCCGACCGTATCCCAGAGGTTCAACCCGCAGTTGTCCAAGACCACTTGGTGGCATTGGTAGTTGAACGTACAACCAATGGCTCCGTTTGAAGTCTCGGCGACATTCTCGCCCACGATCATGTTGATGAGTGATGATTTCCCAACGCCGCTTTCGCCAAAAACGACGACATTTCGAGGTTGAGGGAACCCATGATTACCAGCCGGTGTAATCATAAAAGAGGGACAATGGATTGATTCGCGTGCACTCTGGACACATGGGCTTGAGGCTTGGGGTACATGAAGTGAAGTGGTCAAAGGGATGGTCAATCTAGAAAGCAGCCCCCGGTCGTCCTGATGCGTGTTAACGGTTGGAACGATATGTTCTTTCAGGGTATCCTGTTCCCGAGGTACTTGTAGTTTCGAACTGACGACATCATGGTTGTCATATTGATTGACACTATACGCACTCGAGACACCATCGGTTGGAACTGTTTGTCCGCAGGAAGGTTCGCGGGGCGAGCACCGCGGCGCACCTAGCCCGCTCGCGTTCGGGGTCATAGCGACACTGGCGACCCTGGCGACCCTGCTTGAAGTGTCTCAGACGAGGAAAGAGTGACAAGCACCCTGCTCCAAAGCATGTACAAGTAGTAAGTACGGCATCCTGTGCTGGTCTACTTGGTACCCATCAGTCGTAGGCGTGAAGACAAATTTCCTATACCCCATAGAAACCAGCACTGCCAATGAAGGCGAGTTCTTTCCAGACTCCGGAGCAATCTAGAACTTGGAGCTTAGCAGGTTGATCGGATCTGGTGGGAGAGTTGATTTAGAGCGGCGGAACCAGTTTGGCTGCAGGCAATGTCTGGCATATCTGCATGCATGCCTGTACGCCCTTTGCCATATGCCACCAGCTGATCATTTTTACATATTTTAGGTCTCCACGCCTCAATGAACCTTGGGGCGTAAACAGTACTAAGGAGTCATATTTGATTGGCACCCGAGGATACATTAGCCTGCCACGGGTTGGCCCCAGATTGTTTAACAGACCAGTTACACAGAGTTACACTCCGAACGAAGTCAATTCCTTTTAACATTCGACATTTTGGCTCCCTCTTGCGGTCAGGCGTTTCTGTTATCGAGATATTTCTATGTATCCTCACTGACGACCGAACTCAACAGCACCCTATGACTTCATTCAACTTGAACGGCTCTCAACCGTCTCAAAATGTTGTCATATTCGGAGAAACTGGCTCCGGAAAAAGCTCACTGGTCAATCTCATTATGGGCCAGAAGGTCGCTGCGACATCGTATGGTACCGACGGGTGCACTATGGATTCCACAGTTTATGAAACCAACATCACCAAGTATCATCTTCGTATCTATGATACTGTCGGTTTGAACGAGCCTTACCTAGGGGCTGAGCATTATCTTGACGCAATCGAGAAAGCTCATCGTTTGATCACCGCCTTGAACAAGGCCGGTGGCGTTCACCTCCTCATTTTCTGCGTTCGGGGAGGAAGAATCACTGCAACCACCCAACATAACTACAGACTGTTTTACGAGTTTCTCTGCTGTAGAATGGTCCCCGTTGCGCTTGTCATCACGAACTTAGAATCTGAAACCCCCATGGAGGGGTGGTGGCAGAGGAACTCGCTAGAGTTCACCAAATTCGGCATCGATGTCATAGCTCATGCTTGCATCACCTGCACACCGGGCTATGGGAACATGTATGCAGACAAATACGAAGAGTCCAGGGCAATAATTTCGGAACTTCTCCTCAAATGCGCTACCCAGCATGCTTACGCGGTCGATGTTCGGACTTGGTTCGCGGACTTCTCCATCTATCTAAGACGACTGGTTTATTCTCAGCATGTGCACAACAAAAAGCAAATGTTGCGCATGTTGACGTCGCGTTGTGGAATGAGTAGGGCAGACGCAGATGTCGTGGTCCGCAGGATAGAGCAAGGTGACAAGGATAGAACCCAGTTGCAAGGGTGTATTGTTCAATAACCGTGTAAGTTCTGTAAAACTTCGAGACCCAGTCATTTATGTTTACACGTGCTGAACCTGTGTACACGAGGCATGGTTTTTGGAAATTTACCTCGCGTCCAGGGAAGGCGCAAAGCTTTCAGCGTTGGCATCCTGAGTGCACCACGGCCTCCTGGTATCGGCGAGGCTTGTCCCAGGGTTAGGTTATGGTCGGCCAGTATTGGTCCGTCGACGCACGGCAAATTTGGCTCCGATTCCCTTGATGAGTCTGATGTGACACTCTTGAACAGTCCCCGGAAGTTCCTAACATTACTTCCTCTGCGCCATTCATTTTTGTTGGGTGCCCCTCTTGCCCTGCCCTTCTATTCTTGCCCTTCGACCAGATCCAAAGCCTTCGCTCTCTGCCCCGAATGATCTTTCCTACGGCACCATCGACTCTGCTGAGGCACTCTACTGAACCCTCTGCGATTGTCTCGCGTAGCGAAGACTCTTTATCGAAAGAGAGCGAGGTGAAGATCGTTCGTTGGATAGCCTCTTTCATCATCTGGACTGAATTGTATCCTCCAGGCTCACGATATTCCGCTGACGGATGAGCCCCAGTCGATTCAGAGTTCCCGCCCATTTAACGTAGTTCTCTTCGGGGAAGTGGGCGCTGGAAAAAGTTCCCTCGTGAACCTCATCTTTGACGCAAGCGTGGCCAGAGTCAGTTCAGACGCTTCAAGCTGTACATTAGACGCCCGACCTTACAATATCACCATCCAAGGACGCGATTTTTGCATCTTCGATACTGTCGGCTTAAACGAACCCCAGTCACTCAGGGACCCTGATTGCTTGATCGGCGCCATCAACAAGGCGTACCGCCTTGTCAAGGTCCTATCAGATACGGGAGGCATCCACTTGCTTGTATTCTGTATTCAAAGGGGTAGGATCACAGCCAGTATGCAGCATAATTACATGCTGTTCCACGACTTCCTCTGCCACAAAAAGGTCCCAATTGCGCTCGTCATCACCCACCTCGAAAACGAGGAAGACATGGAGAACTGGTGGCTGTATAACCACGACCACTTCGCGGAATACGGTATTCACAGCGTTGGCCATGCTTGCGTCACAGCAAGGCGAGAGTTTGGTGACCGTTATTATGCTTCAAGGCAGACAGTCCACAATCTGCTGATTGCTCATGGTTGTGGAGCAGGCTTCACGCAGGAGAAGGTTAGCTGGGTGACGGAGCTATTTCAGATGTTGTTCGAGTGGTTGGGCATTCATCCTCGCCTGGACTCTTTCAAAATCAGAACGCAGAAACTACGTGAGTATGGTCTAAGAGAGGAGGAGATTACGGCGTTACTAGTAAAAATTGGAGCAGTTGACGATGACTACAGGCTCGCTATGCCAACGAAACAACCTTTCCGCAGGTGGTCTGGCCGCCGACGTACGGATCATATATGAATCTAATCAAATAGTTGCAACTGTATCACTATCTATCCAGAAGTTGAATTAGTTGAAGTGTATCCGCATGTCAACATTTTAATGAAAAGCATGAATAGAAGTCGACTTCAAATTGATTGGTTAGTATCCCTCCCGGCATCAACTAAACCGGTCATTGAGGTCTTCTCAAACAAATACGAGATGGTTCCCCCAGGAACGTCCCGTACAGAGGGTGATGGTTTAGTGTCATCCATCGCCACTATGTTGTCAAGGTCGACAGAAGACAACAATGAATCCAGTCTAGATTGTGGACCCGGTGACTCGATGTCGTCCTCGTCATCCGCGAAATACAATAGTCGACGCAAGATGTCATCATGAACATCGTGGCGAGTGGCACGGCGCAGACAATGGATATGAGCCCACTCTCCAAGGGCTGCGAGTTCAGCCCTTCTCTTTCGAAGATCCGGATGCGCTCGTCAATTTCGGTCACACACCGATCACAATAAATAGTCACCGCCTTGTCCGCCTTATCAAGGTACTCCGTGTCAAGTTGGGATGCAATGACGAATCCTTGCTGCGAAGTGTCATCTTCTCCATCAACTTCATGATCCTCCGTTTTGATGATTGCCTCCACGTTTGTCATCCTCGACTTTCCCCGCCCGCCACACTCACAGCCTAGGAGGTCGTGAGTATTGCAGGCTGTGTCAGGTTGAATACGGAAAATGTCCCGCAACTGTTGCTGAGGTCAGTTCTGCGCAATCTCACTGGGAATTGACTGACATCTCTTCGAGTGAACGAATCAGCTTTAGACCGCGCATTCTCCTGAGTGTAGTGAGGTTGTTAATGCGTACAATGTCGAACAGGGAATGTCTTACGTTTCCCATGAGGGCTGAAATAATTCTAGTCAGCGACGAAATGGATAGGATAATAACAAATGTGCTTGGAATTGCTCAATCCAATTTTCGTGACTTGTCGTTGAAAAATCTTCTCTGTACCGGAGTGAGAAAGCGCAGCCGAGGTAGAGGGCTGGAATAAACATGCCATCAATGGTTCCAGCCGTCAAAAACCTGTAAATGAACACCGGCCGTTTCTGGCCATCGCTGGTATCGAGATAAGTCTGGAATCCAAGGACGGGCCTGTATCTACAAACCGATGTATTCGTGCCATTGACTGCAAGTCATGGCTTGAGATATGCGTGAGTGTTTGAAAGTTGAAAAGGCTGATCATCATACCTCGGATTCCAATCAGAATCAATCAGGCAAAGACGCGAGGCACCGATTAGGTTGAGTCCAACACCGCCAGCCTTGGAACTCAGTAGAAATATGAAATGGCTATGCTGAGAAGACTTGTTGAAAGCGTTGACATATTCTTGTCGTTTGGCAGCTTGCGTTTGTCAAGAACCAACGGGTCATATTATCAATGAGGTCAGCAGGAACACACGCGACACGCATCCATCCAGACGGAAATATGTATAGGATTGTTTTTTGCAGAAAGCTTCAAGAATGTTGAGGGTAGACGTATAGTGCGACACCAGGACACACTTCTCCTCGGTGTACTACTTTGCTCTTTAGTCTGTCACCGGCTATGTATTAGGTGAGGTTTACTAACTTGTCGGAGTGCTTTGAGCAGCCTTGCTAGCGCGGTAAGCTTGCCTGCAACGCATTTATCACCGTCCTACGATGGACGGCTCCGAGGACGTACCACTCAGGGAGAAGTCTTCAATCTGAGCTTTTTCGGGAAGGAGTTTGACGGCCTCCGTAACACATGGCCGAATCTTGAACTCTCCTTTGGACAACATTGCTTTATCGAGCTGAGCTTTCAAGAGGACCGGACTATTGCTAATTTTGGTTAGCATGCCAATGACAGCGAGTGACTCCGCGGTCGATCCTTCAATGAGGGTGTCTAACTTCTCTGAATTGAGGATCGCGGAAAACATGGCAAGCTGTAACTTTGAGGGAGTCACAAATACGACATATTCGTGTTTAGGTGGCAGATAGTTCTTCAGGATTGTCGCTTCGCGTCGCAACACAAAGCTCTTCGCAACTGCTGATAGCTCAGCAGACCGTGCTTCCCCAATCTCTAACTCTTTTGTTGTGCGATCAGGAGCTCTGCTCTTCAGAATAGGTACCTCGTAAACTCGTCGAAATGTGGGGTAGTCATCCGTATGACAATTAAGATGCGTTATCTCCATCGACCGACTATCTCGCCTACCCAAGAGACCTGGGTTACAAAAGTCGGCCTGCATACCATCAACGTCAGCTAGATAAATTTGTAAATAATGGATCTCTGAAACAAACTTACCATTGCATGAAATTCGCTCAGGTCATTCTGGATTGGTGTCCCGGAAAGGATTATTCGCCGAGGAGTACGAAGTGTCTTAAACATTGTCGAAGTCTTGTTACTTGCCGACTTAAGCCTATGTCCTTGCGTTTTTGGGAACGTTGTGAGCGTAGAAGGAAGGATCATGTTAGATTCCTACCTTCATCACAGATGATCAAGCCGATCGGTGGACTCATTATCAGACTAATAGGCACTAGTCCATGATACAGCAGCCATCAAATCCACTCACTTGCAAAAGCTGAGGTCGTTTCTTGAAGCAACCTAAATTAACTCGTAAGTGATATCAAGCACGACTCACATTACACTTCTCAGTTTCTCGTAGCCAATCACAAGGACCTGATGAACACGCCTAGATAAACATCTGTATGAGTAAACCGCGGGGCCTAGCGATCCTTGTGCATACGAATTCATGAATTGCTTGATGTGAGATTTATCTTTGTCTCCAGTCAAAATACCAACGCGATCACGACCAAGCCTATGTGTTCTAATATACCATTGGATGGAATAATTCGAGCAAATGAAACCTACCATTTGCGAAACTCAGCACGCCAATTCTGTAGGAACTTGAGCACGAAATGGTAGGTGACTATGATCCCAAACTCACGTTGATGAGTGACACAGGGCAAACAATCAGTGCCTTTCCAATCACGCCCGTTCCACCGCCATAAGGGTTCTGCTCTGCGATATTTCAGATGACCCAATCAGCAAATAGAAAGAGGAAACCATACTCAACAACGTCCAAACTAGGGCTATAGTCTGTTTGACTCAGTCATCTGAGGAATAAGAAATGAGAGGATGTCTACCTGTAAGGTCTTCCCAAGTCCCCTAAACGAGACACGGTCAGACAACGTTAGAAACTGCAAACAAATATCACCTACATCTCATCCGCAAGGATACATCCTTGACCCTCATGCTTTCGTAAACCCATTACACACTCGTACATGAAGCATACGCCTTCGACCTGATGGGGCCTCAGGTGGCGTGCAATGATAGGATCAAGTACCACCGGGACGATTGGCTGACTTTTTTTGTGAAACTTGTCTGCAAGCTCCTTGGTTGGTGCCTTCATCACTACAGCGCCTTCAGCCTCCGGGTCATGCAAAGGGCCATTTGATTTCTTCTTTGGAAGCTGGGCATAGAAAGAAGCGGGTGGGATGAAATCCTTGATTCTCGTCTGTGGTTCATTTGTCTTTGTTGAAGGGGGGCCTTGAGGAGAGGCCGCCGCGGTTCTCGAAGGTGTCTCAGCCCAAACCGTGGCCTCGGAATCAATAATCTCTTCCTCGACACCAGTTATAGACGGAAATTGGGCAGCCGTAATTGGTAAATCAAGGTCGATTTCCCTATTTCCGACGAAAAATTTATACCCGCTCTGGAGAGGAACGCCATCCCAGTCTTTACGTCCAATTATTTTACCCTGCTCGGATACTACAGTCAACTTAATTCCGATCCGTTGGACAAATGCATCGCCGTCCCACGTCTTGTGCTTCTTAGATTGAGGTCTGCGCCTTTGAGGCCGGTGTCAATGTGAAAGGTGGAAAACAATATATGCGCACCAGTTCGCCGTCCAGTATGATGGCAATGCTTGAGACTCCTGTTTCCACAAGCTAGACGGAGTAGCGAGCAAATTCACGGGCTGGAGATCTACAATCTTCCTTGTTGGTGTTTTATAAGGGGTAGCGGGGTTCGAAGGCTTCAGCGGAGCAAACTGTCTTGGAACAGTTGAGGAGCTCGCAGCGGGCGCGCTTGGGGCCGCCCTTGATCCACGACCAAAACATTTTCCGGATAAGTAGTCTGCTCTAGAGATGCAGTGGTCGATTCCAATTTCTTTTCCGCCAAACTGATATTCTCCTCCCTCTGCTATATCAGGGGCATTAAGTGTACCTGCGCCGATAAATTTGCCCTCGAGGTCATACATCGTTCCTTTTGCACCATTTAACACGAGTACTGCATCACCGTCCCAGGTTTTGTGTTTCTTGTACTGTGGCATCCGCCTGCCAACCGTCATCAGCGACGAGTCACTTAAATTGGGTCAATGATATCGGAGATAAATGTACCACTGAATCATCCAGTATTCTTCTTTGGAGCTCCCACTGTCAAGTGCGCGGCGCCCATTGGGAGTTTCCACCGCGAGTCTCTTCCTGCTGATTTGGTCAACTGGCTGCTTTCGCTTGTCCCCCAAGCTGACAGCAGCCCGGAACGAAGACATTAACGCGTCAAATACGCGCCCGCGAACAATCACAAATTGTGTGCAGATTCTCGGGACGAAAGTTGGGAGGGGAAGACGCGTCGAAAATGGCCGGACGCGTTGGTGGCTGCAAAGGCGGGGGTTGCCGATGTAGTGAATCCAAATCCTACTATTACATAGGTACTGATGGGTAAATATTTAAAGTGCTATACACCAGTTGTCAAAACGTTTCATAGCACAAAAGAACGTGAGTAATTAGAGACTGCCATAAACGAGCTCTCCGTCAATATAGGTGGCCTGCACCCGAGTTTCGAGGATCTGATCAGCAGGGATAGTCATAATATTCTGTGACAGAACCACAAAATCCGCGCGCTTTCCGAGCGTGATTGACCCTAGTGTATCCTCCGTGAACGAAGCATACGCAGCATCAATTGTCATGCCTGTCAATCAATCAGACCCGCGAGTTACTTACGGTGAGCAAAAGAAGAACTAACCTCGCAATGCAACCATACGGCTTAGGCATTGTTCAGGGAACCTTGAGCAGTAACACATCAGCGAACGAAATTAACTTTTCGTCATCTAACTACGCACCATCCGGAGGCTCCATGGGGAGAATGACCGTTGGGGGCTAATCTCGTAATGGCCGCATAGAAACCCGAGAGAGGATTCATGTCCTCAACGGGAAAGTCGGAGCCAAGAGCGAGACGAGCACCCTGATCCACAAGGGAACGGAAAGCATATAAACCTTTGACACGTTCAGGTCCCATTCAACGTCTAAGTTGGATAGGGCACGATGTGCAATTGTCATTTCGACTCACCAAGCGTTCCTCGGCGTACCACATGTCACTGATACTATTGCGGAACGGTTAAATTCGTATGTCACAGACGTCGGTAGGATGCTGACGCACGCATGGGTAGGCTGCACACTGGCAATCACTTTGGGGAGAGATTTACACCGAAATCGATCAGTATGGCAACGGCGTACCTCCTAGCTTTCCCACCCTAACCATATCCTCCACGGTAAGAATTTGAGCATGTTCAAGACGAGGCCTTGACGCGGTGACATTAATATTCTTGAGGGCATGCTCGAATGCATTCAAGACCACGTAATTTGCGTAGTCTCCAATAGCATGAATATTAACTTGCCAACCATCTTCCAGAAACCTGGGGACAACTTCATGTAATAGCTCTTCATCTAGGCGCATAAAACCCCTTGTTCCAGGATTGTCGTGATATGGTTCATGCAACTAATTTCGACAACAAGTGATAAATGTATATCTGGAAATGGGGTTTTGGAACGATACTTACTGCTGCCCCGCCAGATCTCAGAGCACCATCCGCGAAGAGTTTGACGCTCCTCGCATTGAGGCGACCATTTCCTGCGTTAATGATACGCTCCGAAGTATTACCCCAGTAGGGGCCAACATCATCAAAATAACACATTGCGTAAATGCGTATCTATCCAGATTGTCAGGTGAAGAAAGGAAAATTATTTGTTCATGTATACCGGCAATACGCCTTCTGTGGCTTGTCTTTTGAAGAATTCAAGTGATACAGGACTAATACCGGCATCGTGAATGGACGTCAGCCCCACGGACAGTGCATCAGTCGCCGTCATCGCAAAATGTTTGCGAAGATCTTCCTCCATCAGAGGAGGTCGTTTTATGAGGTCCTGTGCATTATCGAGAAATACACCAGTAGGATTTCCGCGTACATCGCGAATGATGACGCCTCCTTCCACCTCATCGGGTAGCGGCCTGTTCTCCTGCAGAACTGTCTTGGAAACCCATAATGCGTGTCCATCCTTACTTCGAAGCGCCACCGGTCTCCCGCGTATGACTGGATCCTCGTCGAGAGCATCCTTTCCAAAGGGCATATGACACAAGTTCACAGACCTCAAGTTTAGACGTGGAGAACATACATACCGCTGTAGGCCACTCTTCTTTTGTCCAAATTGTGTGGTCCCAGCCCCAACCTTCTATGAACTTGGATGTATTGCCATACACGTCTGGATTTTTGTAAATGTATTCCCTGACAATGGCGACGGTTTCTTTGATCGATTTCCCGTTTTCTAGGGGAATTTGCCGACTGGCACCATATTCTAGTATGTGTGCGTGAGAGTCACTCAATCCGGGTAAAACAATTGATTGGTTGCTGATGTATTGAATTTTGAGGGGGATTGCAGAGTTGTTGGCCCGCCAACGGGCCGATACATCGTCTACGACGTCGTGAGCCTGCCTAGACGCGAGGAACATCACGGACTGTGTCGATACCTAGAGAGCCAACGTCGATGATGAATGCGTCTTGCACCACAAAACACTGGACGGTGGGATGTTGATCATCCACAGTATATACGTTAGTACCGGAGGGTGAGCAGATGGCATAGCTGTTGGGAAGGTCTGGGGACGCCTTCCTGTAGAGCCAAAAGAAAGCAGATAATGCGATAGAAAGACAGACGACAAGGAACTTGTTTGGCAGTACGCCAGACCCCCTTGTGATCGTTGGGGCTTTATTGGATTCTGGTGGAGGGTCTACGGTTTTCCGCCTGCGTACTTCTGACATACCCTTGGGCATACGAGTGGGGTTTGTGGTGGAGAAAGTAGTGGAGGCAATCGGGAGGTGGCAGTCGTGCGCAGGCTTCTTGAAGTTGGGTGGGCTTCGATCAATTGTCAGTCAAATTTATGTCTTCCTATTTAGACAGGTGTCACCTCAGGCCAAGTACAACATGTCAGGATCTCGTGCTGACTGATGGCGTTGATGGGAAAACATGGGCGATCTACCGCTGTACGAGTCAGGGTAGGGCACCGTGGTGATAGCCACCCACTCATAGTACTACCGTATAGATCTAGAGGTCATCGTGATAAAATAAAGTGACAGTGGTTATGGCAGTGAGCCCTCACTCGGAGTCTTGTCGAGGGGCCCCTGTCGTGAGAAAATTACACGTAGCTATTACGCTGGGCGTCTACGCAGTCGACATTCAAGTTGGTATTTCAAGACAACGTCGAGCTCGTCGGTGCCCGCCATGCCCTGGGTCGATGTTCTGCATGCAAGAGAGAATAGACTATTCTCGACGTTAACATCACACAAGATGTTGCTCTATGCCATCGTATCTTCTGTCGCCGTCTCTGCCACCATCGCGAGCGCTCTCAGGAGGCACAGTAACTTTTACTCTCTGACTATTCATCTAGCCAAGAGCAATCGCAGTGTTCTGATCCTCGTCAATTTCGGCCTTTTAGTCGCGCTGCTATGTGGCCAGTGTGCTCAGCGTATATTCTTTGGACCTCTTAGGCCGCAGGAAGTCGAGCGTCTATACGACCGTCTTTGGTTCTTCGTGACGGAATCTCTCCTTGCCTTCACCATTTTCCGTGATGATTTCGACATTCCGTTTATCCTCATGTTTGGATTCTTACTCTTCGTCAAGTCTTTCCACTGGTTGGCTTCCGACCGTATTGAATGGGTGCGCTTCATGTCCGTTTATTGCGTGAGTCCATGTTTAGACATGACTTTTGTAACGTCTTATAGATGGACCAACGACCCTACCCTGGACCACCCCTACTATTTCATGTCCGAATCACCACCTTGGTTTTCATATTATGGTCCATCGATCTATTCATGTTTGTGTTCGCTGTGGACAGCACTATCAAAAATGGCGTTGGAGGGATGATGATGTTTGCTAATGAATATGCCATTCTCATGGCTAGTGCTGCGAACATCGTTGCCAAATACATGATATGTGTCATTGATTTGCGTCGTGCCCAACTCAGAGGTGGCGAGAATGCACCTCCATGGCAGAACAAGAGCATGTGGGTCTTCTATGTTGAGCTTGTTACTGACTTTTTCAAGCTTATAACCTATCTTCTATTCTTCATATTTATTGTGGCGCTTTATGGATTACCGTTGAATATCATCAGAGATGTATATCTCACTGGACGCTCGTTTATCACCCGACTCCGCGCGCTAATCCGATACCGCGCTGCTACGCGTAATATGGAGGAACGATATCCAAACGCGACAGAGCAAGAAATGTCGGCAATGACAGATCGCACCTGCATCATCTGCCGCGAGGAAATGTATCACCAAGATAGTCCCGCAAATGGCCAAGGAGAAGCACAACCTTCCGATGGACCCAATGTAACTCCGAAGAAACTTCCTTGCGGACATATCTTCCATTTCTATTGCCTGCGATCATGGCTTGAACGCCAACAGAGCTGTCCAACCTGGTCAGTCTGCCTGTTACGAATGACGACCAAGTGCTCTGTATTGACAGGATAGTATACTGTCGGCAGAGTGTACTTGACGATCACTCACACAGCGCACAACGCCCACCCCAACCTGCACCGCCTCCACCACAGGCCGGCGCCCGTCCAGCTGCAAATCCATTTGGAATCCATCAAGCCGGTTTGCAGCAACCCAACAACGATGCTCTTGCCAGGGTTTTAGGTAGATTTGCACGCAACGCGGCTCAGCCACCACAGGCAGCCGCTGGTCCGCAAGTTCAAGGGCCACAGAATACAGGTGCTCAGGGTTGGGCTCCCGGCACTACACCAGGCGTCGTTATTCAATACAACATCCAATACCGGGGTCTGCCGCCAGAGGGCCAAATACAATCACAACCATCCTCATCCACCACTGTTGCACCACAGCCTGTGCCACCTTTCCCTGGGTTTGTCGGACCAAACAGGAATTGGCAAGCCTGGGATGTCGATCAACGATGGCTCGATCAAGAAAGGGTTCGCCCCACTACAGACCCCTCTGCCAGTGACCAAGGCAATGATGAAACATCCGACTCTCAGTCTCGATCTCAAGGTCCACAGACACCCGCAGAAGCAGCCGCAGAAGCCGCATTAAGCCGCCTTGGTGGGCCATCAGATCGTGCCTCCAACCTTCCTTCCCGATCCGAAACCAAATTTACTCCCTCGACCGCGAATCATACCGCCGTATGGAAGGTTCCCTCTTTGATACCATTGGATGCTCCACCAGCGGCCTCCACTCTAGGTGCCACGCGTGTTCCGAATACAACCGCGGTTTTTGATCTCCCTTCATCATCGACTGCGAACACATCTGCGCAATCCATGCCGCTGGCGACCACCTCTCCAATCCAAGTACCGCCATCACACCACACAAGACAAAACCACGTTACAGACGCACAGCTGACACTTATGGACCGAAATACTCGAGAAGCGATCGACGAGAGAATACGAGTTTTGCAAAGGGTATCGGACACAATGACTCAGTGTGTTGAAGATCTGGTCAGAATGAGAAGTGTCCTCCCTTCACCCCTCACTGTGTCCACAGAACCCTCACAGTTACCCCCGGATGGCAATCATGGTGATATCCGCGGTATGTTCATGATTGACTGCGAAGAAATTCAGTCAATGATCGATGTTCACCTTTTGAACAGACGCAGGTGTATCAATTTCCGAGCCTGGTGTACCAAGTAATCAATCTTTAGAGTCGTCATGAAACGGGTTCTAGGATAGGACTCATGCTAGCAATATATAAGTCATCTCATGATTGTCGAGTGAACATACGACCACGAGTAGTGTCGTCTCATTGTTGCAACAACACCTGAGCACGACTCTTCACCAAGTCCGGATCTACGCTGGATTTGTCGACTTTGGAATAGAATGACTTGAATACAGATCCGAGAGTTTTCTTGAGATTTCCATCCATTGGACAGTCTGTGATAATACCTGCGAGGACTTTGTCTATCTCTGTTTGAGAGAGCATGGGCGGTAGGAACGCAGAGATAATTTCCGCTTCTCGTGATTCCTTCTCAGCAAGATCAGGTCGTTCCCCCTTCATGAATTGGGAAGCAGATTCAGTACGACGAAGGACTGCTTTCCGCAAAACACCGACAATTGCAGAAGACGAAATCTGGGAACCAGACGACTTGTCTAAATTATAAACTTCGGAGAGGACGGACTATTGATGGAGTAAGCCAAACACTGTAGCACGATATGAAGAAAAGGCGTACCCTCAACGTCATGGATGACACCTGGTCTTTGTTCTATAACTTGGGCGTCAAACACAAGGAGACGTAACTGCACAGCGAGAAGCAATTAGGTTGCATACGCACCTTCATGGCATATTTTACTCCGGCAAGGAGCTGATCACGAATACCTGGAAAATGGATTCATATTGGACAAGTCAGCAGAGTACCAGTGTGATACAAAAAGCATTCCGACCTTCGCTCGCCCGAGGAGTACTGGAATGGATGTGGCGGGTCCGGACGACGATTCTGACACACCTCGAATATTGGGATAACAAGCTCATGACTGTCAGTAATCAAGCTAGACACCTTGAAGTACGAATTGGAGAATTTGCGGGTCGCGTACATTGGTGACGCGATCACGTGTCCGATAAGGTACAGAAACCACCCCAATTCGACCTCACACTCCAAGCCAGTCCGTTCTGCAGACTATCGGTTTATATTCACCCAGTATGGCCAGTCAAAGCATTTCACCGCCCTTCCCTACCAATTACCTTGATGCTATTAGAACGTCTTGCAGAGAACTTCGAGAAGCTCAGAACATTCAGGCAAGTATTCAGTCACATCGATTCATCTTCAATTGGATCATTGTTTTCCCCCAAATTTCCTCACCGAGAAGCTCGCTCTTCTAGATCTAACTAACTTATAACACAGGTGACAAATGATGCTATACAACGTCTCTTGTTCTCTCCCTCGTTCACCAGTAGCTTTAAACGTGTATCGACCAACCACGGTGTACATTTTCCACTCAAGTTCCCCTCAATTCTCTCTGAATTAAACTTTCTTTCCATTCTATGCCTCCTCAATTTTGCATCGGGATACCGAGTACCACTCCACGAACAGACCGGTCGTGGTGCATGGGATAACATAAGAGCCCTCGCCTTTGGCATGTATTTGTCTTCTGCCACTGGCCAAGGTAATCTGCTCACTGCGAAGGGCATGCAGACAATTACCCCTACTCGTGTTGCGGAACTCATGTCTGTTGAGATTCATGTGGAACGACCACATGAAACTTTACAGGGTGTCACGGTTGGGGAGCTCGGGGGACACCTATATGATCTAGTCAAATTGATCAGCGAGACGCTAAAGGGTACTGGGAAGATATTGGAACAGTCTGGCGTGC
Source organism: Chalciporus sphaerocephalus (assembly GCA_038094055.1). Classification (NCBI taxonomy): domain Eukaryota; kingdom Fungi; phylum Basidiomycota; class Agaricomycetes; order Boletales; family Boletaceae; genus Chalciporus; species Chalciporus sphaerocephalus. Next base: position 1,140,377 of record JBBPTH010000001.1, read on the forward strand.
CAGATTTAGGGACATTCGTCATGCGAAGTCTGAGCTCAAAGCGCCCCGGAGGTGGCGATGCAACAGTAGATGACATTCTCAAAGACGTGGGTCATTCATCTTGCATTGACAAGGCCGGCAGAGCTGAACATCTCCTAGCTGGTGGACGCCTTCCCGGCATTCCGTGACATGGCTGTCGTGGACGGCAAACGTCAGTCTCTTATCTTAGGCCCTTCGGATGACGCTGAGTACTTCACATACGCGAACAGCTGTGTATTGCTTCAAGAAGGCGCTATTCCTTGTTCATGCAATCACCCTGCGATTTGGGTCATCCTCACAGCCACCATTTCCCCTCCCAAATACGACCCATGCGCCGATATTCAGTGACAATGTCATCCCGTCACTGCTCGTCCACCTGGGAGTGATCGACCTCTCGGGGGCCAAAGACGTCGAATTACGAGGGATATTTCCCGATGCTGCGAACGATACCAAAATTAACGCACTGCTTGCAGCTCCCAAGGACACGCCAGGAATAGGGTCGGCTACGGGGACGAGGCCAAAGAGGGAGCCTCCCAAAGCAGGACCTGTTCTGAAGTCAGACCAAGCGTATATTTTGCGTGCCGCAGCAGTGGATGCATGCGAGAAAATAGTCAAACACGCACGCTCATTGGACGCCACTTCCTTGTCTGATGATCAGAAATGGATCAAAGATATAAGTTTGCCGCAGTTGGATGTGTGGCTTTGGGCGGTCGCAAAGGACAGACCGGATTACAGAAACCTCGAGAGATTCGTGCTACGAGATACGGTTTTCTTCTGAGGAAGGAATAGTAAAGCTAGCGGAGGGCCATCGTACGTACAGTAATCAACCAGTACTTGAAGTTGGGAGACAGTCTGCCACGGGAACGTACCAGGAGGTTGCGGTGATCAAACAACAATTTGTAATACATGTCAGCTATCTCCTTAGGATGGCATCAACGACCACCTTTCTGCTAGCTGTCTGACGGACTTTCTATCCGTGGAAGACTAGCTTTATCTACCGTGAGTCTTTTCGATGGAGAAGTCGCAAGTAATGCAAGTACACCGCGTCGCGCAACATGAATGTGTATCTTCAATCACGACGACCAAGACAAGAGGGAGTAATGGATGATAGGTGATGGATATAAAACGAAGAGCATCAAGTAGATTTGTACCTCATAGGAAACGCGATAAGCCGACTGACACGTTCCTTACAGAGCGTGCTATGTACAACATGGAACCAGCGGTGTCTTTAAGTTGTTCCACTGCACCGGCTCTGACCAGTAAATCTCGGAGGCGCATCGCCCTGGACTTGACAGGTCACAAGAGAGTCAGTCGCATCTTCAAGTTTAGATGGGTATAACAGATCGCTGCCTGGTGATATGATCGAAAAGCACCGCTATATTACCTCTTTCAAGGGCCCGCCAGTGCCAGGTGTGAAATATCCTTGCGGGAATGGCTCCCTTTGCGGATGGTGTGAGAAGGATACGGACTGACCTACGTGAGAGGAACACCCTGCAGCTGCCGAGAAGAACGAGCTGGCCTTCACGTTCGTCGTGGTCTCGATGGGAAAGCGGACTTGGGTACGGCGACCCCTGGGATCAAAATATGTGCACCCGTTGGGTAACACGAGCTCAACATCAACAACTACCCAAAACTTGCGTTTCGTGTTGTCCGGGTGACTGTTTTCAAGCTGAGTTTTTCGAGGTCGTAAGCAGTATAAAGTGATGAAGCGAGATGAGGAATGGTAGTAAGACTGCTAGCGTACGATCCCACCTCAGCCAGGCCTGGGATCCGACTCAGCCTTCTCAGCGCTCAACACCAGGCTGTCGGGATCTGTTCGTCCTGAGAGATGTCCGAAACTGAACTTGACTCAGAGATATTCAGTACACCGCCAACGTCTCCGTGTATCTCCCAAATCCATTCCAACTCGAACACGGAGCGCGCGATGAACCTTCCACCAGTGGAGAATGGCATCCGACCATCATTATCAAGACGAGGAAGCAGACCGTCGATGGTATCCTCGCTATCGTCCTTGCAAACTAACATCAGCTGGGACCACGACCTTGTTGTCGAGCAATCCCCGAACAACGCGGTCGCAAACAACTCGAAGACCGCCGTTCCTAATGGTCATCTGGTTGCCGTATCGCCGCCGACTACCGCTGTCTCTACACATCATTCAACTTCCATTGACATTGGCCATACCTCAACCTCTCATACACCGGTCTCAATCTCAAGTTCGCCCTCCAGTTTCTCAATACCCTTGTCTATGGATCCGTTCAACGCTCCCGCTAAATCTCCTTGCTTCGTGCATTCCCATCTCGACAAAGGTGCATCACTCCAGGACTGGCTGCATGCGAGAGAGAAAGAGGTGCTCGGCACGGATGTCGGTGTAGCCAGGTCCCTCCAGCAGCGGCATCCCGATGACCACGTCGTTTCAACAGCAGTAGAGCTTCCATGCAAAGATGGTGCTACACAAATGCTGTCTGGAAACGACGACGACGGTGACCCGCACAGTGGGAGCTTGACAAGACAGCTCGCGGAGACAGCTGTAGGCGTTCGAGAGATGAGCAAACAGCTTGGCCGTGCTCGGATACGGGCGAATATTCAAAGCGTCCTCATCGTGACCAAGGCTAGAGACAACAGACTTATCAAGCTGACGCGTGAGCTAGCACTGTACCTCATGCTCAAACCGCGTCATGGCCATCGTGGTCTTGTTGTCTACGTAGACCACCAATTGAAATACTCAAGGCGTTTCGATGCTGCTGGCATCGAACGCGACTATCCTGAACTGTTCGAGCCGCTTCCTCGTCGGAGGTCTTCGAGTGACAATTCCCTGTCCTCCCTTTCGTCGTCATCAACGTCGCAAGACGAGTATCAGGCCCAGCAAGAGGGACAGCTTCGGTATTGGACTTCTGAAATGTGTAGTCGCAGCGCGCACCTCTTCGACTTTGTTGTCACTCTAGGGGGAGATGGAACTGTGCTCTTCACATCATGGCTATTCCAGCGCATTGTTCCACCAGTCCTCCCATTTGCACTGGGCTCTCTAGGTTTCCTCACGAACTTTGACTTCGTAGATCATCAAGCGGTAATCGACTCCGCCATCGACGCGGGCATACGTGTGAACCTCCGTATGCGATTCACTTGCACTGTATACCGCGCTGTTTTCGACAAGGGCATGTGCAGAAAAGCGGTCAAGAAAGGTGAAACTGGGGAAATCATGATGAAGGATTTGACAAAAGGTGGCTGGGAAGCGCTTGAGGGTGGTTGGTCAGGCGGATTCATCCCTGATGGCGGCAAGTGCACCAAGGATAGGGAGATCATGTGCTTCACGACTCGGCCTGCTGAGACGTTTGAGGTTCTGAATGATCTCGTTGTGGACCGAGGACCCAGCCCCTACGTCAGCTTGCTGGAACTCTTTGGCGATGAACATCACATGACTACTGTACAGGCAGATGGCTTGTGTGTAGCCACACCTACTGGTTCAACCGCGTACTCGCTTTCTGCTGGTGGATCTCTTGTTCACCCAGAAATCCCAGCCATTCTCATCAGTCCCATATGTCCACACACACTCTCTTTCCGTCCCATGCTCCTTCCCGACAGTATGGAACTCCGGATTTGCGTTCCCTACAACTCACGTAGCACTGCGTGGGCCTCGTTTGATGGCCGTGGGCGGGTCGAACTGAAGCAGGGCGACCACATCAAGATTAGCGCCTCGAAATACCCATTCCCCACAGTTTGCGCAGACAAACAATCGACTGACTGGTTCCATTCTATATCTCGTACGTTAAAGTGGAACGAGCGCCAGCGACAGAAGTCTTTCGTCGTTGTGGAAGAGGGACCGACGAAGAAGGATCGGTCAAAGCGACAAGCCTTTGTTTCGACACCAAGCAGTTCAACCTTTACCGAGACCGTTGAGGAGGAGGCGACGGAAGACTATGATGAGGAAGAAGATGACAAGTTTGATATCGACGACTCCTCGGGCGATTCCCAGAAGAAAGCCGACATTGTCATAACCCGTGTTGCAAGCGAGCAGTTTACAGCGGAGGTCCGGCCCCTGACTGCTACATCACGGGAGGTGGGATCACAGACCGATGGAGAACTTGAGCTTGCTGCTCGCGTTCTTGCAGAAGGCTTGACTCCCAGATACACTCGTTCCACGTCGAGGTCACGGTCAAAATCGGGAATTCGCTCTGGAGTTGATACCCCAGGACGTTTCGCAGGACCGACACATTCGCCTCCTCACCTTCTGGATCATTATCAGTCGAACGTTCGCTCCGAATCGCCAACGTTGACGGATTCTTCTGACGACTCGTTGTCGTGCATGGATCGTGCACAGCGAGGTGTCAGGGATGATCTCCACACATCTCACCAATATTCGAGCACTCGTAGTCGGATTCCTCGAGACAGGGAATTCGATGATGTACTGCAGACACCCACGATTCCGGGTAGCATTCCTAGCAGACGAGGTCATCCTCACCCTTCGACAGATGTTGACCACCACCATCGTCGCGCTTTTGCCCTATGGGGTAATGACGAAACTGACAGCGGTGCAAGTGACAGCGACCTCTGAGTGCGCATGCGTACATGTCGAATTCATCGCTTCCATTCCGACCTTTTATCTTTTGAACATCACTGTTGCGTTTTGGGGCTACGGATCAACATATTTACATGTATCGGATCGACATTGTAATACAGAGGAGATGTATATTTATGTATGAGTGCAACTAAAGTAACTGAAGTCTTGAATGAAATTCTTTGTATGTAGTGACCACGTGATGGGTCGTGAGCAGGACGCGGTGCAAAGTTGAACTTGACCTTGATTTATTTCAGTTTGTGGTTATGGTACTCTCCTAGTCATGTCCTCCAGCTCGGTGGAGTGTGGCACTCACCTCACTACTTCTCGCATTAACCGTCTCTTAAGACCCCTTAGGAACAAATGCACCAACCTCGCCGCACTTCCCAAGCCAGCGATCGCGTCTCGCGTCACGTATTCGAAGCAGACACTCAGTTGGGAACTCGGCACTCTCCCACCTTTGACCGTGCTTCAGCGAGCAGGTACCAGGAAATTGACGTTGGGCAGACGCGCTGCCGACGAGTTTGAGCTTTCAAGACGAATTCATGCGGTCTGTGACGCCTTCCGCAATGTGGTGCATGTTGCCTTCAGGGTACCGTGCAGCGATCGCATACCCAGTCTCGCAGCGATGTCTGTTCTTGTCGTTGGGCAAAATATGCCTCTTGCAAACGTCGAGGGAGAATCTGACGAAGAATCTGCCGATGAACGTGATATAGTAGATGGTATTGATGAAATCTACGAGTGTGTTCCACCACACTACCGCAGATTCCTTATTGTATCGCACGCACTATCCATTGTCTTGCGTATCTGCGCCCAGCATCACACGTTGGTCAACCTCTTGCTCGATCATTGTCTTGCCTTCGGTCTAGTCCATGAATCTACTCGTCTCTTGCATATCGTTCTCTCACAGGCATTCCTATCGTGTAACCCGTCATGCCCACCTCCAGTCACGCATCCAGCTCACACAACGTATCTTCTCGACCTTCATGCGAAATGGACAAGTGGTGGCAGACCATCAGGATCGTCTTCCAATCCACCGTTATTTACGACATCTACGTTGTCTCGAGAACTACTCGATTGCTTGTCAACATGTACCCATCCAAACGCTCACATTATATGGACTTCCAAAGTTTTCCATAGGTTTCTAAGAATGGTTGAAACCTCCGACCTAAGCTCATACATCGCCGTGATTCACACGCTTTCTAGCGGCTTTTGGGCAATATCTGGGTCTTCCGCAGATGATGTACGACGGGTAGGATCCAGCGCGGAGGTCCTAATGCTGAAAGACCAGTTGTCTGAATGGCTGTCGAGACTTTTTGATTTGCTGTTTCACCAGGAAGATCCCGTTTCTTCTCCTGTAGCTCTCTCACGCATTCAAGCTACCATTGAAGTTCTCAACGACAGCCATGCCGCAAGGCTTCACGAGCTTCCAGTCTCGGCCTTGCATTCCCCGATCAACCTCCCCGATCTCTTCATCGTGTTCTCGACTCATATCATGGTTACCTTCCCGACCCCGATTATTGATCCGACACCCCTACTCACCATACTTGGTGACATAAAGCCTCAGCCGGCTACGTTTGCGAAGTTGATGGCGTATTTTTGTCGGCACCAAGCAACTCAAACGTTCGATTCTTTCACTAGTACTTTCCTTTCCGACCTGAGAAAGCACTCATCTGTCCTGTGCTCTCAACGCCTTTTTGCGCTTGATGCCTCCTTTTGGGCATGCGCCCTCCGTCATTTCGAGACATCCATCACAAGCTTACAGAAGAATGATGTCGTCACAAGATATAAGCGGGAACTCATGGACGCGGTAGACTCAGCTGAACGCAGGTGCTATGGTGGAAAGCTAGGGAGGCCGGGTGATAATTGGGTATGGGAGGAAATGATCGGTTCTTGGATTCAGAAGACGCCGATGCCACGCAAGAAACGGAAATTGGATGGCGATGATTTGAGTCCTCTAGTCCGTGATTCTCGTTCAGAACATATCACAGCTGTAAAGATGACCTGTGCTCCAAGATCGAATTCCGTTTCAACACCTTCCTCATCAAGGCACAAAAGCCCGAGTACTTTCCTACCTTCATCCTCCTCTCAATTTTCCGAGCCAGAATCGAGCACGGAAGATGGATCTGAATACCAGGACGAGGACGACAAAGAAAACTGTCCTCCACTAGCACCATCATCATGGAAAAGAGCTCCCTTCCCTCGACGCCACAGTCGTAACTTCCTCTCCTTAATAGCCGATGCACAGAAAGAGCGTATTGCACTGCACTCAAAACCACAGACCGAAGTTCAGCCATCTGGACCATCCTCTGTGATACCCAAGAAATATAACCTCCCTCCGCAAGGTCCTTGTCGCGCATCGCGCAAGCAGGAACAGAAAGGGAGATCCATACATCAGTCACCCCCACGAATATCTCGGCAGATAGGTCCAGGACCTCTGCTGTCTTCCGACGATTCGTTGGATTTGTTCGCGCATACGACATCATCGCCAACGATGTGTTGAATGGATTCGATTTCCATATATCAATGCGCTGGACAGCGGAAGTATGATTCTCTGGTTACCATTCTTGTTCGGACCGAAAGTTGAAGGCAGTCGAGTCATTCCTCCTCCATCGGGGCTTAGCACGCACTTCACCTGGTTTCAATACACGTCTCAGCACTGTGATTTGTTCATTCCCTGTGTAGTCCCCGTTCTCTGCGTCAGATGCTGTGCGATGATATGAAACAATTCGAATCATAGGACCATACCGCAGACAGTGGGGCATACCACGCGCTAACCTCATTGTTCATAAACCGGTGTCACAATCAACATCTTCCGACGAACCCCGCCTCAAGGAAGCACGGGCTGTTAGCCTTTGACCTACTTTTGCTGACGTTGCGACACGAGACCTCGGACACAGCTCTGAAACCCACAAAAGCCTATCGCTGCCCGAGCCCACAAGACTTTTCTGCCTTTTCAACAGTTGCTTCCTTAGGTTCGCTTGCTAGCTTGAAACAGACCTATCTGTACCCAGAATGTCTGACAACAATGGTTGCGGTTGTCCCACTACAGTCAATACGCCGTCGTACTCTCAACCAGGATCTCGGGTACCCTCCATGACCGTGGATCGTGTAACGGTCAGTACTTCTTCGTTTCGTGATCCGTCAATCGACCTGACGGAATTCACAGTCCTGCCTTACACCGGACAAGGCTGAGCTCGACATCGTATTGCTTGGAGAGAGTGGTGTGGGCAAGAGCTCATTGATCAACATGCTCAAAGGGGAGAATGTCGCCGAAGTTTCACCAGACACTATGCCGTGTACTGAACTCCCTGCTACGTATACTCTAGAGTGGAGCGGCAAAACCCTCCGCTTGCATGATACTCCGGGCCTCCTCGATCCTCAGTTAGGGATTCAGCACTTCATCAATCCAATCGATAAAATCGACAAGCTGATACACCAGCTTGACGACAGAAAGGGTCCTGACCTCCTGCTTTTCTGCGTCAGCAACACGAAGCCCACTAGTTCTCTCAAGCGGAACTATCATTTGCTTTTGAAAGTCGTCTGTCGGCGTAGAGTTCCCTCGGCTTTCGTTGTCACCAAACTCAGGGAAGGACAAACTTCAGACCGCTGGTGGCATGAGTACCACGCCACTATCGAGCAATATAATATTAATTGCAGAAATCATCTCGGCTTCGGATGCGGGAATCACAACATGGGCATGGACAAGCAGACGAGAGAATCCTTCATGTCGTTCTTTGTCTCATGCACTGAACGACAGAAATATGAATCCAACTTGCTGCGCTCTTCTTTTACCAAAAGCCTCGACTCAGTTGCTCACTTCATACACCCTCGAGCTTGGACTAGGAAGGTCTTAACAAGTCAGTGCGGATTGGACGAGGAATCAGCTAAAGAGTTGGCAAGGCGCTTGGTTCACTAAGTACGCATGAATATGATTCTTTTTTAGTGTTATATCATTATTTTGATCTATCGAGTTGAATAGCTACATATATATATTCTTTCTTCTTGGCTTTTGAAGCCCACTATTAGTATGTACTTGAAGTCACAAAAACCCACCTGGTTATGTCTCACTTCTTCATCATCATTGGTCACCCCGCAGCGCGCTTGTCTGGAAGTAGCTTGAAGTGCTGCATGCAAACTATTCTTAGGTATTCAATATTCAATACTTAAAGTTGGATAACGCGCGGATAGTTGGGTCTCCGCGCCAGAAGCGACTTGTGGTCATACATGCGGCCTGTTTACTAGATCCCATGTGCAAATCAGCCTCGTCGACGCACTCAGCCTCCCACTGGAACTATGGACTTCAAATAAGCCCCAAACTTCACATAGATCACAACCGTCAAATCGAAATGAAAGTTCGCCAGTGTCTTGAGTACTTGTGTATTCATGCTTGCTAACAGAGGAGCTAGGTAAGACTTTGAGCTTGGTAGGCATATCGCGTGCAAACCTTGAGGGTACCTCGAGTGATGGCAACTCACGAATTTCGAGTGCTTGCAGAAATTAAAACTCGTGTCAACCCCTTTTCAGCCATGCGGTTAATCACCGAAGACCGTTTGGACCAGTCGAGGCAAACGGCAGCTTTGTTCGTCTACCCTGATCCCTGACAGAAATATCATTGAACTCTTTCAAAACAACCCCGTCGTCGAACCTCCCTCGCATCTTCCGCAACTCGTTTTGTTGCCTTTTCTTCGTGCATCAAGGTCATTGACTGTCTTTTATCTCGTTACCTCCACTGCATCGCTTCCTTATATCACAGCGATATGAGTGTCCACTGCTGCTAGACAGTCCCCGATCTAACACCACGTCCGTAGATTCTTCATGGCCTCATTCAACATCATCCTCTTTGGAGAAACAGGCGTCGGAAAGAGCTCAGTGATCAATTTGATTGCTGGAAAAGAAGTCGCAAAAACCTCTCCAGACGTCCAGGGTTGTACCTTGTCCTACAAAGACTACGGTTTCAATGTCAACGGTCAGAATTTCCGTATCTGGGACACAGTTGGTCTTGAGGAACCGGAGATGGGAGTCAACGGCTTTCTTCCCGCCATCGAGCAGGCTTGGCGGCTCATCAATGATTTGCAACTCCAGGGCGGCGTTAACCTGCTACTCTTCTGCATCCGAGGAAACCGCGTTACCGCGACTACCCAGAGTAACTATCGCCTGTTCTACGAAGTTCTTTGCAGATCTAAAGTTCCGATCGCTGTTGTCATCACGCATCTGGAGCGGGAAGAGCATATGGATGACTGGTGGCTGAGGAACGCAGAAAGTCTGGGGAAGTATGGGATCAAAGCCGCAGGCCACGCTTGTGTTACTGGCCTCAAGGCTCACCGCAAATACGAAGAATCGAAGCAGAACATCCAGGCACTGTTTCAAGATCACAACAGTCAAAACAAATTTACCATGCCATCTGATGGATGGTTCAAAGAATTCTTGCGCGCGTTTGGATTGTTTGCGCCGTTGAAGGAGAGGGCGAAGCAGAAAGAAATAGTCAAAGTCTTGACAAAGCGCTGCAAACTGGATCAAAAAGTTGCGGAAGAGCTGGCGATCTGGTTAGGCACTGCGGACTAGGCTCTGGTAGCCCTGTATCATGGTTCCGTTCGTATAATTAGTCCCATTTATCAACCCAGTGTGTGTAGATATCTTCTCCGCATGATCCTAATCTGTATCACACCATGCAAGGTCATCCTCTTCTTTGCGATGCTCCCTATGAAGGTAGAATCATGGTTTATTCTTCAAGTTGCTGCCGTCGGCTGAAGCGCTGAAGGTCCAGACATACTACTTTCCAACACTGAGATGGTTTCATGACAACTGTATAGACATTATTCAGTGCGCTCACATTGGTGTGGAGCGGACTGAACTGGTCACGAATGCTCCAAATCGCACTGTGACCATTAACAAGGGGATGACATGAGTTGGGGCGTAGCTCCAAGGCCAAGTCCTTCCCATCGAGAAATGTAGTCGATCACAAGTAGTTCCGAGGAATGGAAACATGCAGTCCGACCATACACAGACGTTCCATTCTGTGAGCTCCTTGCAAAGAACACGAGATGGCAATCGCGTGTCAACTTGAAAGCGGGCCAAACTAAAGACTGGCGCTAGTAGTAGATAAGTGACTGATGACAGTCACGGAACAAAGAAATGTATAAGTACAGCAAAGTAGATATATTACTCTCTACGACTGTCATACAACTTGGTGCTCTGAAGAACATATAACTATGAGGGCTGAGACTGATTATTCGTGATCATCGCAGTCAGTCGTCTCGCGGTCTCGCCATCCATGTTGCAGCGCTTAATTAAGACACGAACCATCTTCTCCCCCTTAGGAGGATTCTTACTTTGCACGAAGCCAAACAAACCTGCGAATACTCTAGCGAACCAGGACTCCGGCGACATCGAGAACCTTCCCTGGCGGTTCCTGAGCGAGGAGAGGAGCGCGTGCAGCGCCTCTTTTGACTTGCCATACTTTTCGTCTTCTTCTATCCCAGTGATGCATGCATGTCCGACACTCTGTATGCCGTACATCTTGATATGTTCTTCGTTCCTGATCCACCACTGTTCCATCTCCATCTCCCTCTCCAGGTTGGTGATGACCAAGGCTATCGGGACCTGTTTGTTACAGAGGACTTCGTAGAAGAGCCGATAGTTGCCTTGCGTAGTCGCCGTGATCCTGCTGCCCCGCATGCAGAAAAGTAGGAGGTCAACACCACCTGCCTCGCCTAGCTCGCGTATCAGCGCATGAGCTTTTTCGATGGCAGCCAGATAACCGTTGACCCCCATCGTGGGTTCCTCGAGACCCACTGTGTCCCATATTCTGACGGCGGCGCCTTCAATATGGAATTCGTATTTCGTAGACTGTAGTGTACAACCCTCGACGTCGGGAGAAACTTTTGCGACACGGTCTCCTGCCAAGAGGTTGATAACAGAGCTTTTCCCGACACCCGTTTCACCGAAGAGAATGATGTTGAAAGGTTCTGCAGTATGTCAGGTCTGATTCGTCTTGATTGCTCTGCATGATCTGAAAGTCGTACTCACCGCTAGACTTTTCCTGCGTGAGTGTAGAAAGACTGTGAGGTTTTGATTCAGCGAGCATGGTTCGAGAAATAAGCAGGCCAAAGAGTATGTGGCTGCCGTTGGAGGCAACCAGCTGCAATGGGCTTCGTAGAGTGGCCGGAGTCGCCTGAGAGGCTGTGTGCAGCCCCGAGGACCATGCTGGACCTAGGGTTCAGGCGTTCATTGATCAAGAGCGTGCTGTTCGCATGGACTAATACGGCGACCACGTGTAATGGTACTGGTGTCACATCATTTGGCACCTCAGCAGCGCGGTAGAATTATCATACTTAAGCATCAGATACGAACGTCCTGCGCACATTCTGCGGGGAGGTTATGGGAGAACATGTACTTCAGGATCGAAACAGGACGCGAAGTCGGTGTATAGTTTGGAAGGGGTTCGATCTAAGGGCACACCTGCTAGACCACGTCTCCTGAGGCCAGTTTGTGAAAGTGGACGACTTTGCTGCGAGAAAGTTGGTCCTCTGACGTGCAAAACGCATAGGACAGTAAGGCGAGGTAACAAAGTAAATTTAGTTGACATGTCAGTAATATCGCAAGGTGGTGGCAGAGACTGCATTTCGCGTGGCGCTCGATCAATTTTGATGATTCATATTGAACAGGGACAGGCTCCACTGGCAGATAGAAAGTTTCGCCTTGTTCGGTCGCCACCCAAGTTCATAAGGTTACTTTCCCAGAACCATGCAAGTTCTGTTAGATTGTTTCCGGTGGACGAATCCAGCATTGGTCCACACAATAAACAGCAGATAGGGGCTTGTCTGGATACCCGCAATCGGCACTGAGATAGGATGCGATGCGAACATTGAATCATTGTCGACCCAAGTGTAGGGAAACAGTGGAAATACTTACGAGGAGGTACCTATGGCCATGGGGGTCATCATTATTAGTAGCAATTCGATGCATGATAGCAACTCTGAAGCATTGCTCAATATTCGGGTAGAAGCGCATGGGAAAACAGTGGCTGGAATTCATCCGCAATTAACGATAAGTCCAGATAGTGGTGATCATAAGGGTGCTAGCGTTATCTGCGTAACTGAGATAAGCACGACAAAGAAATAATAGATTGAGTGTATCTGAATGATACAGAGAGTACTGGACGTCCGATGAGTCGACTGGTGGGAACCTATGACGCCTGATCCAAGGAGTATGTGTAACTGAATACGCAAAGGAGGTACATCGTGTGAGGACGTTGCGGAGATGACTAGCCGCCAAGGACAAGATGCCGACGTATGCCGATAACGGTCTGGAGGGGGGAAAGAGAAGAGAGAAAGAGGAAAACATGCGATTGACACGTGTTGACGTTCCCATTTGGCGACGAGTAGACTCATAAAGATGGCTGATCCGACGTGACTGGGAGGGCAGAACAGTGATGGAAAACATGAGGCCTGTCTTCGTGTGCTGTGGCATGTGATGGGCGTGATTGAGGAGCATACCGTGGCCCTTTGCAGATTCAGAGTAAGCGGGCTGATAAGGCAGTACTGGCTGGCGGTAGTAGTAGTATACGTAGTACTAGCCTAGTCTATTCCTAGATCTGTGCTGTTCATGATTGGCTTGATTTGACGGTGTGATAGAACGAAAGAGAGCACAGCCACATGTCAAGCTCAAAAGGCAAGGATGCTGCCGTCCTCAGATTCGCACGCCTCTCTACCAGGCCATCATCCCTTCCTCTCCCTCTCCTTCTTCCTCCTACCGACGACGGGCGACGACGACGACGACGACGATCACCACCTCAACGACTCATAGCACACACTCAATCACATCCACACGTCCGTCTTCTTGATGCCGACGCGTCCGAAGCTTCTTCGCAGCATCGCGGCAGCCTCACTGCCAGCTGCGGGTGTATCATCCGCTCTCTTCGGTCTGCGGGTTTCATCTCCCGCTGTCGTGTTTCTCGCTACTCTTTCTCTTCTCCCAACCAAATCTCTTTCCCCTCCCTCTCCCTCTCCGATCACTTCTGTCGTCGTCCAGTCCCGCATTCCTAGAAGATCTTTGATTCTCCTTCTCCTTTCCCTCTCCGCACTTATTTTCTTTTTCGACGGTCTTGCTTATGTCGCCTATGCCGTCTTCAACGGTGTCTGGAGACCCGGAACTGGCGTCGAACTGGCTGCCCTGTTGGGTCTTGTCGCCTACGCTGCTCTTGCAGCTGTAGGGGCTTACAAGGATGTGAACAATGTCGAGATCTGGTCTCGCAAGCGTGTCAAGGCTGCTATCTTCATTGCATTGGTGATCGACCTCGCTCAAGTAGTCTTTCTCTTCCTCGATCCCAAAACACGCGATCCGAGTCATATTTGCCATGCTACCAAGCTCTCCAAGTGTGTCCCGGACGCTTTTCACTTTTTCACACCTATTGTCCGCGTCATCCTCCTCGTCCCGCTTCTTATTGCTCTCTCGTCGCCTCGTGTCATCTATATCCCTGCTGACTCGCCAGAGATTGCAGAGGCTGAGAGTGCTCCCCTGGTGCGAGAGGATGACCACGGGCCATCTGTTGTTGAAAGCAGCAAGTACGGAACTTTTGCGACTCAAGGACAGCAATTGTCAGATGTATCTCACAAGGCGAGCAAAGCTTTTGTTTGCATATGACCATCGTTTATGACACTATCATCTTTATCTTTCAGGCTGAGTCAACAATTGCTACCTTGCTGCGACTGACTCCTTTTGTTGCCCCAGCCAAGGCTCTCGTCCTGTCCATCACTGTATTGCATGTTTTGACCCGACTTCTAGTCCCGCTTCTTCCACTTCTGATTGGTGCTGCCGTGGACGCGTTTGTTGCTTCGTCAGGGACCTCTCCGATTCCTATGCCCTTGGGTAATTCCTCATTTACGTATATCTTCTTGTTCGCTGCAGTGCAATTCCTCACATCTAATGGTGGTGTTCCCAATCTCACGAAGATTCTTGTGTCCCGTCTTGGTGTAGAAGCGGATGACGCGCTGTCATCATATTATACTGATCACGTCCTCGGTCTTGGTCTCGGATCAAACAAGGCGAAGGTTACGGGCGACCTCCATGCTGACATAGCAAGTAATGCAGCCTCAAAAGCCCTCGAGGCGCTTTCAGTGCTTATGGCTGTTGTCGATGATGAAGTGATCGGCGTCATTGTACTTGGTATACTCTTCGGTTGGGAGTTTGGAGTTGTTGTATTGGTTGCCATTGGCCTATATGGTTATCTGATTTGCCTCGGCGTGCGACCTTCATCTCTCTCTTCCTATCCTGCTAAGACTCCTATATTCTCGCTCGTCCATGCCCTATTTGCTTCTGGCGGACTGTTGCTTGGTAGCTTGTACATCGCCAAAGGTGTCACGGAGGGCATATGGAGTTCCGGGGCTTGGGTTGCTTGGATGTGGTACTGGGCTATCCTTGTCCTCCCTCTCACCCTCACTCCTTCATTGCGAGTTGCTACAAGTGATTTGAGATCGATCTTCAAGGTACTTGATGAACCTATGGGTGTTATCGAGGGAAAGAACACTATTGATGGGACCCATGGTGTTGAAGTGAAATTTGATGAGGTGTTCCTCACTTATCCCTACACGGACTCGCAGGCTCCAGTCACCGCCCTCACTGGCGTTTCATTCACGGTGCCAGCTTCCTCCGTCACCGCTGTTGTCACTACTCCTGGTTCCTCCAGGTCGAGCGTTTTGAAGGCGCTCTATCGTCTCTACGACGTGGAATCCGGCACCATCTCTCTCGATAATGTATCTATCACCACTCTTACTCTTGCTTCGCTCCGATCTGTCGTTGCTGCTATCCCGGACATCTGCTCTGAGGGTCGCGCAAAGGCAATCACTCGTGCATTGGCGAAGGATGCGAAGGTTATTCTGCTCGAAGGTTCTTTGGAACGTGCATGCATCGATGGTAGGACTGTACTCTGGGATGTCGGAACAGGCAATCTTCAGGGTGTTGAAACCGTGGACCAGATTTTGGTTCTGAAGGATGGACAGCTTGTCGAATCCGGATCCTTTGACGAACTTTCTCAAGCAGACGGGCTATTTGCATCGTTATGGGCCAACAGTGTTGGTGCAGGGGCCTCTTCTTCTGTTACTGCAGCATCTGGTGTTGTGGAAGGTTATGATGCCACGGTTAGTCCTCAAACCGGTGAGGTTATCGAAGATGTGTCACTCTCTGGTTCCCCAGGGGCTGTCACCGAGTCCATCCGTGCCGCGTCAGTTCGTGCACCTACCATGTCAGTTCGTGCACCGTCTATCAAGCCTGCGGCCAGCGTAAAAGCAGGTAGTGTTGCTCCTTCTGTCCCACCCAAAGAATTCCCAGCTGCAATTTCGTTCCCTTCGTCTGCACCAGAGGAAGCAGATCCTGTTGCATTCCCTGCCTCGTCGCCATCCGTACCTATTGCTTTCCCCAAGACCGATGATTCTCGTTCCATCGACAGTGGCTCACAGGCTCATGCTCGGCTACCCACGACTATCACCTTCGATACTACTGCTACGCCTCCACGTGTGTCTACCCCTGATCCTACTGGTGCCGCATCTTCTTCTCCTACCCCAGAGGCCGAAGGAAAGAGGAAGCGGATCTCGTCGCAAAACTTTCAGCGTTTGGCCAGGAGGATATCCCTTTCGACTCCTAGAAAAGGGCCGGGAATTCAAGCGATACCGGGTATTGCAAATCTCGCTGGTGTGCTGAGGCGTGACACTGTTAAGTCCGACAAGGGCAATGGAGAGACTCGGGAAAGCACCGAGGCTGTGGGTGGAAGTGCTAGTGCACCTGAAACTGCACGGAACTCGGGGGAGATAATTACAGAACGAACCGATAAAGAAAAGGAGGAAAAGAAACGTAAAAGGAAGAGTTTCATGGAAGTTGTCGGGAGACGGGTAGAAAGCAGCCCCGTGGTAGTTCCTGCAGTCACAATTGATGCTGAACCCCAGGCCTCCAACACTGACGATGCTTGAAGACGAGGTTTAGGGTCAGGAGTCTTTCTGCTGTGATCATATTCTGCAACCCCTTTCTGTTTTCTTCTAGGCTGCTTACGATGTTTCTTTGTTTCTTTACTTTTTTTTTGCGCTTGATTACCCTTTGTGTTCTCATCTCACTTCAATTTGTTCTTCCGCTCATCGTTTATCGCATCTCCCCCGATCTGTTTCATTTCCTGAAGTTGTCTCATCTCACAATATGAGTATTAAATATCTGTCTTATAGTCGCTGACCCTCCTCCCCCAAGCTAAATACTTAGCGTAGTTAGCTCACGACCATATCACGACCCCGCATCATGTCCTCAATCTATCGCATTTGTCGTTTCATTGCAATGATTCGCATTGAAATCTGTTCACTTCGGACGAAATGGGCCTTCAGCCATAAGACATTAATGAACGGCGCGGCGGGTGTACATGGTCATAAAATGTCACGGCATACTGCGATACGGCGGTTTGAAATTGATAAGGGGATCGACCGGAGCTGGAAAACTCGGTGATCAACTAAGATGTGACACCAGTTTACACGGGCGTGGGGTTGATCATGAGATTGTTCCCTCCTTGAGTCTTCTTACTGTATATTCAAGGACGATGCTTTACAAAAGAACGGAGGTTAGGTGGTCGCCGTCGTCCAACCCAAATTAATTTTACCCTAGTTTCCCCACGAAGGTGCTTCGATCGGCATTCCCAGAAAGGAAATGGGCCTAGGTCGGGCGAGAAGATTGCCAGATTAGTGTTTATGCCGGAGTTTGAAGTTGGATGTGTATGAATTATAAAAGAGGGGCATCTTCCTACCCCCATTTCATTCTAACCCTCTCCCGCACGTCCACGTCCTTTTGCGTTCCGTGTTTCCAGGTCTCGGTTGCGTTCGGTCTCCTGTACAACGATTTCAAGACAATCTAGTGTATAATCAGTGGTCTGCATCGCACTCTTCTCTCAATCACATCATCATGTCCAAAATCTATGTTGGGTCAGTCTACTTTTGTACTGAGTATCATTCACCTGCGCTTCTCCTGTCTCGGCGGAGGGAAGCGAAACTGATGTATTGGTTTGCTCCTGCTCTCGGTCTGTAGAAATTTGAGTTGGAATACAACCGATGAGGGTTTACGACAAGTCAGTGGTTCCGATCCCAGCATACCTCCCATGCTATGTTGTCTTGTTTTTCTCGGAATGGATGTCTCTTACGTTTCTCTACTCTTTTCATGGCTCGTTCTTGTCGTCTTGCTGCTCCCGCATTGCGCACAACGGTTTGTCTCAAAAATAGGCTTTTGCTCAGTACGGACAGGTGCTCGATGTACGCGTTGTTTTTTAAACTCCCTGTCAGAAAGCTTATTTTTGTGACATGTCATGTTGGGTGACACTGCCGTGTCGATTGCAGAGTATTGTCATGCGCGACCGTGAAACGGGACGATCCCGTGGTTTCGGTTTTGTAACATATGGTTCTTCCCAAGAGGCTGAGGCAGCGATTGCTTCGGTTAACGAGACACAGCTTGACGGCAGAACGGTTAAAGTAAATATGGCGAATGCTCGCACTGGCGGTGGGGGTGGTGGAGGACCCAGTTACGGTGGAGCTCATCCTGGCTATGGTGGTGGAGCTTATGCGGGCATGTCTCCTACTGGTACCATTTGACAGCATGCTAACGTGAGGGCGACGGGCGGAGCTAGCTATGGTGGGGGTCAGGGTTATCCCAGTGGATATGGTGCAGGTTTTGGCAATCAAGGTAGTTTCGGAGGTGGCTATGGTGGTGTCCAGCCAGGGTACCAGGGCGGTGGTGGATATGGCTACCAGCAAGGCTATTGAGTGACGTAAGTCGGGCCAATCCTGACCGATGCTGCAGGGGTCACGTCCATCAGTCCACCACCCCAAGTCCTTTCTTTTTTGCATGCTTTTCCTTGTGCCGCCCTCTTTGTCGTGTTCACGAGTCAACGCCTTCTGTACTTGTAAGATCAGTGCCTTTTTCCTTCATCCTTTCTTATCTATGTTCGCTGTTCCATTTTGTTAATCCTTTACTCAATTTTACTGCGTGTTTTTTTTTTTTTCGTTTTCGCGCAATGTCCTGTCGTGTATGAATGAAGCAACAAAACTTTTGATGCTTTCGCCTGTCGAAGAGCAATCGAGTCAATTATGTCGTGTTGGCAGTTAGGGTGTGCTCCAGAGCCACCGATTCATCTCATATAGATGTGAGTCTGCAAATCCGCCGGTTGACATGCAGATGCAGTACCGCACTTGCGGTACCTGGATCACATTAACACAAAAAGTAAGAGATATCTGTGGTTACAAACGCCATCTGCCCAGTAGTCAACAAGCATCAAGTTGTCTGTTGTACAGAGAGTGAAATGATCATGCACACGAATCACGAGAAACGGAAATGACGGTGCTGCGCATAGTTCAGTCGAAAACTCTCCCCACGTGGCCACTAGTATCCTCCCCCGTAGCCACCGCCACCGTAACCACCACCGCCACTGTAACCGCCGTAACCACCACCACCACCTCCACCGCGACCACCAAAGCCACCTCCGCCAGAGGGCTTAGCGTTCGCGGCGTTTACACGGAGGCGTCTACCATCGAGCTCTTGGTCATTCAGAGCGTTTATAGCTGCATCAGCTTCTTCTTGAGTGTTGAATGTAACGAATCCAAAGCCACGAGAACGACCAGTTTCCCGATCTTTCATCACAATGGACTGTTTGGAGAGCGATATCAACAGGATAGAGACATCGATCAATCGCAAACATCGATTGGGAAAGCATGCATAAATAAAGATTGACTTAGCAAAACAAACGAAAAAAAGGAGTCTCGACCCATCGCTGTGCAATGATATGGAGATTCCTTGACAAAATCGCGCACATCAATGACCTGGCCGTAATCCGCAAACGCATAATTTGAGGAAAGGGAAATGATAAGGTTAGGTTGTCAAAACGACTAGGATGACTGATACTGACAAGCTTGAGTGTCTCATCCGTCGTACCCCAACTTAAATTACCGATAACGACGAAGTGAGCGAGCGATCGGATAAAGGGCGAGGTAGGCTCACCCGACATATATTTTTGAAGACATTTTGAAAGGAGGCAAACACGAAACCTTGCTGATAGTCAAGGACGAGAGAGAGCGGTGCTGAGAGTGCAGTAAGGTTTGGTTTGGTTCTTATACTGGCGCGTTTTTCAGACTCCCCTGCCTGCTTTTGGGCAGGTCAAAACGTGACACGGTTCTCACCTGCACTTGGACTGTTCCGGCAGACCGCAAAGCGAACTTGGCTTCGTTGTTATCTACGAGTCTGGCTTTGGCACTTGACGTTCCATGTGGTCCACACGGACGGTTATTATGCGGAGATCGGCGGGCTCTTTTCCAGACCACATTGACCCCATAGAGTTACCTTGCTGCTGCCTCGATGCATTCATAGTCGATTAAATACCGTCAATTTACTCAATGTCCAGTAGATTTGGATTCATGAATACACGAGTCGTTCAACGTGGCATGTCGCCACATCAGTAACCCTTTTAATCATGGGCCCTGCAGACAATGAGGATCACATTGAAGGCGGCCGAGAGCTCCAACATCCGTCCGATCCAGCAGAGCTTTCTATGTGTCGAGAACCCCGTCTTTGCGCTGTGCTTCTCCTTCAAGACTACTTACTTATACCTGAATTCCTCCGGTGCGCCTACACCGATATTAGACACGTTCAGGCGACTTCAGAGCTTATTTTATATTCCGATCGGACGGTCCTTCCACGTCGAAACAGTAATTGTCACAATAATGTAGTCATTCTCGGGTCACTCGGCGTAGGGAAAAGCTCACTCGTCAACATGCTCATCGGGAAACCAGTCGCGCCCGTAAGCGACGACATCGGAGTTGTCCACCCAGTGGTGGTCGAATACCTAAAGAACTCTTCTAATACGATGATCAGGTTTTATGATGCCGTTGGGTTGGAAACATAAATCATCCCCTTGTCGTGTACTGCATGCGTCGCGGAAGGTTGGCAAAGCACAAGGTAATACATTTGCACAACATCTGGAAGACATTCTGCCAAGGAGGTGGCCCTCTGGTCCTCGTTGTCACTGGGTTTGGCCACCGCCGTGGGTCCGTAGAGGAGTGGTGGGCTGTAAATAGTGAGGAGGTGGGCCCGGGATCCAGCTCACCCCTCTTGGAGACTTTTAGACTCAAAGTATGATGAGTCTCAGAAATACGTTCGAGATCTGGTCATACAGCAGTGCCAAAATCCTCATTCTGATTCCTGACGGGACAATGATTCGTTGTATACAAGTATTGTTATGTACGCGTGTCCATACTGTAAAATGCACTTCGTACTTACTAGGTCCCTCAAAGATCGACCAGAAGTTACATATATATAGCTAGCCGTGATAGAAAATTAGTACATCACCTTGAGAAGCTGCTCAGCCTCCTCCTTCGACAACCCGCAACGTTCAACGAGATTCTTCGGCTTTACTCTATCTCTCTTGGATACGTTTCCAGTCTTGACCATCCCACCACTTTTCTCAAGAATCCCATACTCCCTCGTCCTTAGTGAGGGTGTTGCCACGGGCAATCGAAATCGAACCATCCAGTAGAGATTGAACTAACAGTCTTAAGTGGGTGATTTTATCGATGTAGGCACTCCGTTGACCTTCATCGTCCATCGATGCAAGCGATGTTATACACGCATGTGCGATGATGTTCAGGCCACGACCATCGACCAATTCCTCCCCGTTCCTTTTCCACCATTCTTCTATAGATCTTTTTTCGTTCTCGAGGCCGGTGAGAATGAAAGCGACAGGGACCTTCTTTTCACAAAGGAATTCCTCATAGAGCCGATAGTATTGTAATTCGGTCTCAGTGATCCGACCCGTCTTTTTGCAAAACACCAACAGGTCAATCCCACCCAGCTTGTGCAGCTCGCGAACTAGGCGAGCGGCATTCTCTAACGCCTGCATGGCGATATCGTGGTGCGTTCCATTGAGGCCTACAGTGCCCCAGACAATGAACTGATGCGACCCCGTGCTGATCCAATAATTGGCGTAATCCAGCATGCAACTGCCGATGTCTGCGGAAATTTTTGCTACTGGTTTCTCGGAAATGAGGTTGACAACCGAGCTCTTCCCAGCACCCGTCTCCCCGAAAAGGATCACATTGAATGGGCGTATGGATGAACTGAATCGTGCAATGAATACTTTGGCCAAGGAAATATCGAGCTGGCAGTTGATGGAGAGCTCATTTGGTTCCTGAGATAGGAGATCAAAGCGTAGAAGTGCTGGGTCGGTGGCATATGTTTCCACGAGCGATTGAAGAGCCTGCTTGGGTTGAGCATACATAGACTTGGAATTGGGCTGCGCGTCTCCGAGTGGTGATGCATACTTGAGGGAGACAATGGACTGGTATGTTTGATCGCTTGAAGACAGTCTCCCGATTCCGAATCCACCAATCCTTGTCAGAACCTGTCGAAGTGGGTTAAGACAAGGGCGATTTTTACTCGACCAGCGAAGAAAAAGTTGCCGAGCAGCCAGTATAGGCTGCGAAGGGACGCGTTGATTGCATCTTTCCGAGAACAGAGAAGAATGAGATCTACGCCATCTTGTACGTTATTCAAGACGGCGTAAGATTGTTCATAAGGGGACAGGGGATCGGTTGTCGCTCGCCTCGGCTCGGTGGAAACCCATCGTGTCCCACAACTGATATTGCTTCTCTCCGATGGTAACTGGGTACCATCTAGCTCGCAGCGTGCAAGCCTCTACCCCAGGAGGCACCTTTGCTTCTGGCTTTTCGGTCGGAAGGTTGATGATGGAACTCTCTTCCTGCAACCGGTAGAGCCGAATAGGACGACTTTGTGCACCCGCCTGTGATCGGAATGGGAAAAACAACAGTGATTTTCTGCTGTATTTCCTACCGAGGGGCACCATTGGGGGTCTCCATGGATCAGTATTTAGGGTAGGGCAATCATGTCTAGACTTTTCGGCGTGGAAGACTAGCAATGCTGATCAGTCTAGACTACTGTCGCGAGCTTCAAGTTCTTCGCGGATGATTGATACGAGCCGAGGTGCTCTTTGCGCTTCGAGGAGGAAGTTATTGACCCCTCGCCCAGGCTGCCTCATGTTTGTACTCCAAAAGGACCGGTCGACTGTTGTATTGCTGTAACTTCCTTCTTGGTCCGACCACGTAGTGATTCAGCATTGAAAACGGTCCATCTTCGGACATCCACGTAAGGAGTGTGTTTTCATGACCAAGTCTGATCAAGAATAGGTTCCAAGTACTAATGACACCTACATGAAGATCAATCACGATTGCCCAAACTGACCTGGCTCTGTATGCGAAATTGCAGTAGAATAGGAAATCATTGAGAGTCTCACCGAGTTGCTAGATTCTAGATCGCGAGATCTCAGCTCGCCCATCCTCCAGTGGGTAGACTGAGGATGGAAGCTTGACAGTTATCCTTCTCAAATGGGTGGCGCCAACTCATAACATAGGTCACAGTGCTTATCTCGTCTGACTCCAAGAGCATCTAGTAAAACTGGACGGGCCGCAGAAGTCTGTGGGCGTAGCAACATATAATACACGTATACATGAAGGCACTGGGATGTTGCGCTATCCAAACGTGATCATTCGTGATCTGGACACAGTTTTCAAGTCTCGAAGGGAAGAGACGTCAGGTATGGCGTGCATAGAGAAGCCTGATAAGCTCTTCAGCCTGATCTTTGGTCAGCTCACAACGGTCCATGAGATTCTTGACGGATATTTTATCCCGTTTCGATACGTTTCCAGGCTTGATCATCCCCACCACCTTTCTCAAAAACGACATTACCCATATCCCTGGTTCTTCGTTGAACGTATTGCCATGAGAAACGGAGCCCTCAAGCAAAGTTTGCACCGATAGTCTAGACTCTAAGAGTTTGCTTCCAAAGAGCTGGTGGTTTATCGGATTATCTGTTGAAAGCGACGTGATACATGCATGGCCTATTACGTTCATCTTGCTAGACTTGACAAGGCTATCGCCATTTTCTTCCCACCACTTCTCCATTGGGGTGTAAGTTTCGAGATGAGTGACGATGAGAACGACCGGGACTTGCGCTTCGCAAAGAAATTCCTGGAACAGCCTATAGCTGTTCAACTCTGCTGGGGATAGGCGGCCAGCTTTCTTGCAGAAAACAAGTAAGTCAACACCACCTTCGTTGTGCAGCTCCCGAATCAGACGAGCGACGTTCTCCAAAGCTTGCGCGGCGACGTTGTGACCAAGGTTTGTTCCATTGAGACCCATAGTATCCCAAATCACGAACTGATGGACGCCCGTTTGAATCTTGTGACGGCGGGAATCCAACGTGCAGCTGTCAACCCCGAGAGAAACTTCTGCTACCTTACTCCCAGCGAGGAGATTGACGATCGAACTCTTCCCGACACCAGCTTCGCCAAAAAAGATGACATGATAAGGGCGTCTGTCTGCCCTGAATTTTTCTACCAACGTGGTAGCATCAGGGCTGCTGAGCTGGGAGTGGGTCACTAAAGCTGACACGCTTTCTGACGTGAACGCGAGACGGAGCGGGGTGGGGTTAGTAGCATAGACATCCAAGAGCTCCCGTAACGATTGCTTGGATTGTTCGTTGTGTTCGTTGGGTCGTGATTGGACTGCTGAAATGCATGCGTGTGGAAGGGCATCGACTGGGATGCCAGATCTCTGGGTGATGTTTTGTTGATTCCGCTCCCACCACCCGGGATTGGCTGTGTCGCAGTGTGTTAAGACAAGGGCTATCTTAGCCCGCCCGTCGAAGAAGAAGTCGTTGATCAGCCAATAAAGATTACGAAGGGAGGCATTGATTCCGTCTCTCCGAGAACAAAGGAGAATAAGGTCGACACCTTCCTGTAGGCTGCGCAAGAGAGAGTGCGCTTGTTCGTAAGGGGAAATGGGATCAATGTCTCTGGTTTCAGCCTGATTGAAACCCATCGTATCCCACAAGCGGAATCTCTTCCCACCCAACGAAATCGGGTACCATCGGGCTCGCCTCGTGCAAGCCTCAACGCCCGTTGATACCTCTGCCACTGGTTCTTCCGCGAGGAGATTGATAATGGAGCTTTTCCCGCAGCCAGTGACACCGAATAATACGATTTTGAATATACGCCTGCAGATGAGATGAGTCAAGTGTCATGATCCCAAAGCTGCACTCACTCCCCCATATTCAAGGGTCCCGCTTGGCAGCGAGAGAGAGAGATGAAATATACGTTGCAGATCAGTGCAAGTAGACCAAGAGTGCTGACAGCGATAATGAGGAGCGTTTGATTTGGACTTCAAGCCCGGGTCCTCTCTGCGTGTAAATTATTGCAAGGGAGACGGTGTGCCCCGTTAGTAGCAATGAATCCGAATATGTTGTACTGCCTCGTGTCCCGACCCGTTCCAAATTTCCATCTTGGTTCACGAGATGAGTACCGCCGTCCTGTTGGAAGTTAAAATCGATGAGATGTCATTTGAATCGTGAACAGGTTGCAGTGTGTCTGTCTTTCTGAATAGCATATATATGTGGTCCTGGCCAAGTCGCGATACTAACGCTCTGTCAACCACAGCTGTGATGTTGTGCGCGTTGCACGCCTACCTTGCAATAGAAAAGAAAAATACCAAGTAGCTAATTTACAGTTCGCGGAATCTCGGAATGTCCCTCGGTGCTTCGTGTTAGCAAGTCACCCTGTAGCAGTATCTTAGCGGTGGGTGCAGCTTCATGGCATATTATGCAAAAGAGGCGTTCCTTGCTTGCCCGGGTTCAAGCCCTACTTCAATCCAGTTCGAGGTACGTAGCTAGCCTCAAGTTCCTTTTGTGGTCCGAAAACTCTTGAATGCTTTTTGGCAGAAAATACCAGTCTACGCTGTCCGCTGCCAACTTAATGCCTTGCTGCTCCAAGTCGGCGAGCATCATATGTGATAGGTACGCATTTTCACAGACTCTGCCTTCTGACTGTCCTGGTTGCGTGATGTGCAGATATCCATTTTGGTACCGAAGTGATTTCTAATTCAAGTGTAGAATCACCTTCACTCAGGAGGGATGCTTGCAAACGCAACTTGTCATCGAAGTGTATCGGGCTCGACGCTCCTATGAATTACTGTTGCGGTGACTGTTCTTTTTCATCCCTATCCTGGTCAACTTTCCGGTACCCTTGACAAAAGCACGACTCTTCCATTCGATTTTTCGGCTCACATCGGGTTGTCCGGCGTCATCTGCCATCCACCCACGTAAAGCCACGGTAAGTTGTTTCCCACCTGCAAATCCCAGCAGCGACAATTCATGTTCACCCTGCAATAGGTATACGAACACGTGGTTCAATGTCGCCCGCGCCGCGCACTGCAATGACTCACGCAGAGGTACTGGTAAGGTGACCCCGCCTCAGGACAGCCTGCTGGTCTTAAATTGAATGGCCGATGGCTCTGTCGTATTTACGCACCTCCACAGCTCCTTTTCTGTCTGCACGCTCTCTTCCCTCACCGATCCATTTCATGCGTCTTTCATCGTCGTGTCATCGATCCTTGACCAGAGGTGGTTTTGCATGCTAAGATCTCTTATCCTCGCCCTTCGTAGATATCTCCCAATTCGCTACTTCGCTGGAATTCACAATCATCTTGCGAGATGACTCCATGGTCATCTTCGACTTTCGATGAACGTAGTAGATCGAATCACGGGAATTGGCCCACCGCCCACGAGTCCCCTTCTGGCGAAAGTCTTGGACACTTTGGCACTTCCAACTCACAAGTTCCCCAAGTACAGCATAACTTGACGTTACAAGCCACCTTACACTCTTATTATACCATGGAGTAAGTCTATTGTTAGCTTCTCTGCGTTGTTCATTGAGCTCATGTTGTCAACTTCACTCTTCATAGCCAATCTTTCCCTCCAGCCACATCATTTTCATATGATGGATGTAACTCTTCTTCACAACTTTCATATCCGCGCCTCGACATCTACCCAGCAGCCGATTCGTCATCCTTAACCAACTTTCCTCCGACCAACTTCAATGGTCCCTACTTATCACCTTTTAACCACACGATGTCAGATCCGCAAGGTTTTATGTATGATGTTTATCAGCAAGCTCCCCAGTCTATAGCCCCTCAATGGCAGGTCCAAACAGCTGATACAATGCAGCCATTTTTTGACCCTGGTTCCCTCGCTTCAAGGCTCCCTCGTGCAAATATGGGTCCCAATTCTGGAAATGGGATCATGCATATCTTTCATCCTTGTTTATGGGTGGAACGTGGCGTCTTATGCAACGTCATGGTGCAGGGCACCAGGTCGCAGATGAACCGCCACCTACGCGCATGCCATGGATTTAGAGGCTCGGAGACTCTTCAGGTGAGATGTCACTGGGTCGGATGCAATGAGTCGATGCAGCAAGGCAGCGTTGCGCGGCACATGGTCACATGTCACTTGCAGGCGAAGGTGACTTGTCCTAGGTGCTTCAAGAAGCTATCCCGCGCGGATGTCCTGCCTAAACACCAGCGAGTTTGCCCGGCAGCAAATCGCTGAGCGCTGATTATGACCCCGTACGTTTTTGATCCAACGACTTTCACTAATTTATAGGATACAATGCTATTGTCTTGCTGACGCTGATCTATTGATTCTATTGATCGAACTTATGAGCTGATATATGCCTTTACCAAATACACATACATCATTTGAATACCTTGGGCTGTTCAACTTCAGACATTCATTTTTTTTACTTTGGTTGTTCTGCTGAATCGATGTGGTGGTGCTATGATTCACAAGCCACGTATTCGTTGTGTTTTTCTTTGGTCCTCTGTCCCAGGAGACAGAGTAACTAATTCACGATACTGAACGAGGTTCAATGCACGAGTTGGAGTTACGGTGGTGATTTGCTGTTCCGGTAACCTGGCCATATCCGACTGAAGGTGGGGCCGGTTGATGGTCTCCAATGTTCGACGTTCGGCTTGTTCATCCACTTCCGTTGAATCGAGGTTTGCGAGCGAATTTGATATTCAAGCTGCACGCTCCAGGAAATATTCATCAACGCGTAAAGATATATCTTATCGATCATCCACAGATTTTGACATAGGATTCTTCCCTCAAACACTTCCGAGTCGTCGCGTCCACCCAGATGCCATCAGCGCGATGTAATGAATTCTATCCACAAAATTCTCTTGATTCAATCAAAGGAGACACGGAGATGAGCGACAGATGCACGAAGAACTTTCCTTGTCATCCTCTGCCCGTTTGGACTGAAACCGTTTCCGACCCGGAGCTGTCTTCGTGCAGCATGGTTGAAGCTGAAAGACATCGCTTTCATGACACGTTGCTTCCATTCAACTAGCCTGCCAGGCCTTTCCTTCAGAACCCTGATACATGCGCAAAGAAGCGATGTCAGTTCATACTCAAGGATCTCATGACTTTAAGCTTTAACCGACTCTTCCCTCCTTCGGTCTCGTGCAATGAGTCGTTTGCCCAGATTGAGCGTCGTGAGTCATTGATCTTACAGATTCAGTATGCTATGCGTTTCCCTCAGATCCCACTGCTTCATAATACGTTGGATTAAACATGACGGCACGATACCCGTGGTTGCAAGGCTATTAATCAAGACAAGATTTTTGTAAATTTCCTTTGCTGTGTGCACATTTGTCTGAAACAGTTTTCTCCGTAGTCCGCTCTTCATGGCGATCAACGCTTCCACCCGGTAGACAACCACTTCGTTCTGGAACACGAGTCCGAAGGAAGATTTAAAAGAGGCACCTGACCATCTTGCAGAAACAATTCGCCTTCACAACTTTTCGAGGCATCAAGAAGCCCCAGGAGATGTATCCGTCTCGCCACAACGCACGGCCTCGCAGGGAAGGCGACCAAGAACGTTTCAGACATATTCATTCGACCTTCCAACCAAATACACGTCTCGTTGACTCTGCCCTTAATCAATCATTTTTGGGGAGTGTCCCAAATAGTTCAGAGGGCATGTTGCAGGTTGCAGATTTTGCATACCTTCCTTCCTCTGCCCACATCCAGAGTGGGTCGCTGTTCAACCCGCAGTTCGCGTCGATTGCGCCCACTTCACGAATGACTGCTGTATCGGAGCAGACTCTCTACAGGTCGGGGGAAGTGTTCAGGATGGGTGCAGTAGCAGAAGCACCTGGCTCGGATCCACTCCTTCCTGACGAGTCAACGATCGGGTCATACAATGTCCAGCCGTCCTCTCCTCTGCGTTGGTTTCCCCCATCGCCAAGCCCAGCATTTCATCATTCCCCTTCGTTCCTAGTTCCTACCGAAAACCAACATATCGACTACAATGCTTCGAGTGCTGCTAGTGGTGCTTTGCAAAACACGTCTGCAACCTCCCTTCATCAGCCGGGTATTGCCTACACGGGACCAGAATACAAACCGATGCCGACCGGTGTTTCTTCCTCATATCAGGTTGCCGGAGTAGCTGTGTACTCACAGATGCTGAACAAGCCTGCTGTACCGGTAATTGATATGTCTTCCCGTTTTTCGTCAAACCCTGATTGGAGATCGTTTCCCACTGTCGCAACAACCACGCTGAAGACACGAGGCGAAAGATGGAATCAAACCGCCCCCTTTCCATGCATGTGCAGAACTGCCGAGTCGCTGTGCGAAGCACAGATCGCAGGCGACCTCAAAAGTGTCGCGAGTCACTTACGTGATGCGCACAACTTTACTCGCGATGGCCAAACGATGAGATGCCCTTGGTATGTATGTGAGATGGAGATGCAGCGCAGGAATATCCCGAGGCATATCGTCACTTGCCATCTAGCTATAAAAGTGTTCTGTCCCTCCTGCAAGCTGCCTCTCTGCAGGAAGGATGCGGAGAAAAAACATAGACAGGCTTGTCCTGGCGCCAAGCAAGCCGGTACGGTGATGGGAGATACCGTCTAAATCCCAGGCGGAGTCGTCAATCGACATCGACATCTCTTCTGTCCCTCTTCGCTAATCTCTCTCGGCGCATGGGTATGCTCGGCTATACGATTTATTATGCCACTACTTCCTAGCAATCATTTACGAAGTTGCCTCTTTGGACTTTGATCCAGAATGCTCTGCTAGTGCTTCTGCTAATTCATATGGGTAGACGATTGGACTTTGTAAACGTGGATTTTCATTGTTCATACATTGGAAGGACTGTTTGAACTGCATCTCTGTTGAGAGACTTTAAAAATGTAAAATTCGCTAAAATCTTCTGGAATTCTCAAACTTTAGATATACTTGTGTCTCTAGTTGGAAATGTAACCACTACGGAGAACAGAAATGCAGCACAGTTGAGACAAGAACGAATTCGGTGCTGGAATGGGGAGTTGATTGGATGTATATTTTACATCGTGGCAAATAAATAACAGCGCAACACGAGCCCCACCAAGGAACACTCTGAAAAATACACTCGAGGAACAAAAGTACAACAAGCTCGCAACATACAAGTGATACATTTGAAAACGAAAGCAAGAAATAAAATACGGGGTGGGGATGTCACATGCTACCAAAGGGACGAGAAAGCGGGTTGAAAAAGACAGTCCTTATTTGCCCTGGAAGCTCTGCATGATCGTCCGTAATCCAAAGCGCAGGTTCGGTGGTGGTGATCGGGATGCACGGCCTTTAAGAGGTGAAGGATGCCAGTTGTCAAAGGTAGAGAAACCCATGCGTGTCAGCTTTTGGACACTCCAAGAAGGATCTCGTTGACGGCCGCGCCGAGTAGAAGCAGAGTCATAGCTTGGAGCTGTCGAAACACGGGAAAGGGGAACGCCAGGAAGCGGAGATACAGGTTCTGAATCGAGGTCAGGTGTCTGCGGACGTGGTCGAGAGTACATCAGGTCTGTCGGACTAGAGGGGAGGCCACGAGGTTCATCATAGGAGGCTGGCCATGTAGTCTGACGTGAGTGCGCATATTGCATGTCGTCGGTTGTGCTTTCAGTCGACGAAGAACTAGTTACAGAGTTCAGGACGGAGGGTTTTGTTGCGGAAAGAAGCGATATTCCACCGTCGACAAACGAGCCATTCTTGGGTGATACCTGCCCCTGCCCCTTGAATCGTCTCTCGAGGGCCAGACTCTCCCCGTAGGCGGCAAGTTTGGCACTGAGTGGAGTCCTACCAGTCTCAGAGTCTCTCCTCACATGCTGGTCCAGGTGTTGCTCCATATTCATGATGGATTGCTCTGTTCGCTGAACAAGTGCCTCTGCTTGGGCATGCGACGAAATCTTCGACACGTCGAAGTCCAGCGGAGCAGGAATCTTACGGGGTCGAGGGTTTGACTCGCGAGTTTCTCCCGCATCGGTCTCGAGCTCGGCGGATATGGATGGAGTAGCGGGCCTCCCAAGGGAATGAGTGACACAAAAGGCAACTGTGCTGCCAGTAACCTCACTTGAGGTCGTAGGAGGATACGTAGAAGTGGTACCGGTAGTACAAGAACTACTGATAGAGTCACCGCGTAACCTGACTTCAGTCAAAACATCATCGATTGGGGGAGGAATATTGATGCTGAAAGGGAGTTTGGTTGGTGAGCGATCCTTGGAAGCATTCAACTCTGGATGGCTCAAGGGAACCCCGTATTCTTCGTCAGGATCATCATCGTTGTCTGTGATGATGTTGACGGAAATCGACGGAGCAGCGTGGGTTATGACAGGGGACTCCTCGATGGTGTCTGGTATCCTGTCATACTCGTCTTCACCTGAAGCTATGCCAAGTAGACGCATCCTATTCTCTAACTGTCCACGAGCAACTGGACTTCGGGTGCGGCCTGAGAGGGAGGTAGAATCTGAAGCGGACCTCTCGAAGCGAATCGTCCGAGGCACCGAGCTCGGTTGTGAAACTGATCCTTGGCCAGATATTGATCGGCTGTGCATCCGCAAAATGCCGGACTTGACATATCCCCCAGAAATGGAATGAGCGCCATCTGTTTCGTCATCAACGAGTGATACACTGCTCGCGCCGGACACTGAACGGTTGCGAGAGCGTTCCTTAGTAATCGCGCTCTGTATGTCCGCGGGATGAAGGGGATATGCTCGAATGCTAGTCAACGAACGGCTGCTCTCAAGCCTACGTCGTTGACAGTCAAGGCGGGAGGGGTCACGCAGGGAAGAAGAGAGTGGAATCGGGATGCTGGGCGGCGATACAGGTAGTGGATTGGACACGTGGGCAGGAGAGCTCGTCAACGATACTGGTTGTGGGGGAGGGGGTGATGGTATATGGAGGTCTGAGATAGAGGTAACGCTAGAACTCGAACCATCGGCATTGGACTTCTTAAAGAGGCTGAGTAGCGGTAACTTGGAGTGTAGTTTGCGCGAGTCTGATCCGGCACCGGCTGATCCAGGCCGATTAGAGCGATTGGAATGAGATGGAGGCTTGATGGATGTGTCATCAAAAACGTGCGGCAGAGATGGGCGGCGTCCAGACGAAAGGGGTGGCATCGTTTGTGTCGACAACTGAGACGCATTTCCTCCCAAACCTGAATACAATGGGCGGGACTCCTGGTCGGACTGAGGTGTATGTGTCTTGGACTCCGAATCCGACGTAAGACCAGTGGAGGATAGTATCTGATCAGAAGAACGCTTGAAATGCAGACGTTTTCTCAAAGAATCCAGATTTTCCAGAGGGCAAGACGATCCACTGTGCTTGGCTGTTTTATCCGCTTGAGACAGCACTTCGGCACACTCTATCCAGCCATTTTGACGAGCAATCATCTCTGGTGTGATTCCATGCTTGTCTGCGCGATCAGGTATTGCACCATAGGACAGGAGGATGCGGACGATATCGAGATGGCCGTTGGCACCTGCAAAATGCAGAGGTGTTGACCCAGAGGTACCGACTATGGGAGCGGCTGCATCGCGGTTACGGTCGGAGTAACGGCGGGGAAGTCTAAAGAGGACGAGATAAACAGACGAGCATACGAGTGGTGGGTGAGCGAAGACGAACCTTGGGGCATTTACGTCTGCCCCGTTTTCGACCAAAAATTTGACGACGAGAACATTCCCCCCAGCACATGCGGCGTGAAGGGGGAGGACACCGTCGAGGACGGAGTTGACGGGTTGGCCATGGGAAATGGCATATTGGACGAGACCAATGTCGCCCGAAGCTGCGGCTGAGTGAAGACCCAGATGTGGGAAGTCAGTGATAACATTGTATTTGACTTCTAGGCGATGACTTCGCGAGGGCGGCAAGATACTCGAGGGCATGATAAGCCTTGCGTATGTACAAGGAGTGGTTTGAAAGTTTGGTGTTGAAGCTAAAGGGCTGAGATAGACATTGAAACGGTGTCGCACTGGATCGTGATGGTAGGGGTCAAAGGTTGGGTTGACTGACCCCGCTCAACACAAAAGGCGAACTTGAGCACTCCCCCGATTAGTCATCACACAGAACCTCCTCTGGCAATTGACCCTCGTATGGTCGCCGTTGTTCGTAGAGGACCGAGTGATCACTGACTTGTACGTATTCAACTGAAGTAGAAACCACCCTCAAATCAACATCCCCGTGTCCTTTAATCAATCTAATATCTCTTAGATCTTTTCACAACTTCACTCATCCCCTTACAGATCCCCTGTCTGTCGAAAATGATTTCGCTCGTCCAAGTGCGGCTGGCGTAACCCCTGCGTTCACGTACTTCATATCGCTCCCCGGACTGCGTGCATATGAATATGGCGTGCCCGCCACAGAAGTCCCAGGTAATGAGATCCCAGCTGCAGTGTACCCACTCGCTGGCAGTGGCACCCCCGCTGCACTATACCCCGCACTAGACGGAACCTGGTATCGCCGAGGTGGTGTCGTCAGCGTATCTGTATCGCTCGATGATTCATCCGATTCCCCAGATGCATATCTCCCTGACGGCGAGGGGATCACAACAGGGGTCTCCATGTCCCCATTTACACTGCCATACCCTTGAGAAGGCAGGCGCCGATGGTACGTCCCTACAGTCGATGGTGGAAGTGACACGCCTACTCCGGTGTAACTTGTTTCACCCCCGTGAGGCGTTGGTGGTCCCATGGGAACGAACCCTGGTGGAAGCCCTCCATTTGGAAGATCCATCACTATTGAGTCATCCTTTGCGTCCATCATCGGCGTTGGCTGAGAACTTGGTGACGGGAGTGGCACTGGACGATCGGCATCTGCTGGACTCAACAAATGAGATCGAGTTCCTGAGCCTGTCGCCGAGGAATTATTGGACGCTGGTCGGGACTAGAAACCATAACCATGTCAATACATGATACGAGATGATACAGGTACACTGAACCGAACTTCACTCACAGGAGGCTGGATAGTAATATTTACAGTCCCAAACGACGATGTGCTTACGGGCCGCGAATGCCCTCTCTGATCAACAGAAAGGCGCGACGATGACCTTGGAGTCTTCAATCTTGCCATTTCCCCAGGTGTCATAGGGGCGGGCATAGAAACGTGAACGAAGCCAGCCTGGTACACGTGTCTGAGCAAGCTTCGCACCATGAGTGAGCAATTGATCCCTCACCTCATCCACGCGGTCGTCCTGATCCTGGATCCTGCTTGAAGGCGACCCAACACCAGCCTCTTGCAAGCTCGTTACCTCAGGAATCGCGCTAAGGCCACTCGAACGAGGTGCATCTGGAGCGTGCAACAGGTCGAGCTCAGAGGTACGCGTAGAAGATCCCACACTCTCTCCTGAGGATCTGCGTCGTACTTTGCGATGTTGTCGCTCATCTATCAGTTCGGAGAGGGGATCAGCAGGAGAACGGGGCTCGGGGACCATCAGCACGGGAACATCTCCTGGAACGGGAACGGGAAGAAGTCGAGGAGACGGCGAGTTTCTCTTGGGGGAGTTGGTGATAGGTGTCGGCGGTGGTCGGATAAGTTCATGGGGAGGAGGTAAGCGAATGATATTCGAGCCATCTACCTCGGGAATGAAGCCGTCCAAAGGTATTTCGATAATCGGTTGGGAAGGAGAGTACATTGTCGTTCGTGCTGGTGACATTCGGGGAGCTCCGGTCCGAGGGCGAGGGTGCCGCGACTCTCGTTCGCTCGAGGACGATGATGAGGAAGATGGTGTAAAACCGGCAGATGGGGGGAAGCGGGTGGTCGTCGCCGTATACGGAGGGTCGCTCTCGAGGGGAAGATCTGGCTCACCGCGTGACCTTCGAGCCTCTGACTCGGAGGGAGGCGAGAAGTATCTCTCCATCATCCTGTCAATCGTTTGGCGTCCATTGACATATCCCGAGTTTCGGCCGCGCAGGTATCCGATGTCTTTACCCATCTCGAGACCCTCCTGCAGTCCCAGTTTTCTGCCCTCTTCCCTGGCAACCTCGATCATCTTTTCCTCGTTCAGTTTTCTTAACTTCCTGCGCAACTGGGTCACTTCCTCTTCTGCCTCCCTCTTACGATCTTCGACCTCTTTGAGGATGTTCTGCGCCTTGAGGATCTCTTTCTGCGCGTCCGACAAGGCAGTCTTGAATAACCTCAGTTCCTCGCGTAATCGAACCACTTCTGCCTGAGCTGTAAGTCGCGCATCATTCGCCTCTTTGAATCGCAAGACAGCCTCCTTCGTCTTACTCTCAGCGACGTCAGCACGATCCTGCTCCAGAGAGAGTTGTGACGTCAAAAGGGAGAGCTCCTGCTGCAGGCTCCAGGTGGTATCCTGTTCGGCCGCGAGGATACGCATGAGCTCTTTTGCAGTCGGTGGGTTTCGAGGGCGTTCCTTAGGGGAGGAGGACCTGGACGATTTGGAATGCCTAGCGGATAGTTTGGGAGAAGGAGGCAAGGATTTCTCCCCAATCTGCTGAGCTTGGTCTGGGGTCATGAGGGGAGGGCTAGAGTTGGATGCATCGGCCATGGTGGGTGTGCAGCGAATGTTATAGAGTCAAAGTAATAGAGAATACCCGTCACTAAAAGATGATAAAAATCACGAAAAAACATCACATCGTCAATCATCAACGTGGTTTATTAGCCAACTCTTGAACAACGCCCTTATTGTTCCTTCCGATCCGACAGCCAAACAGAACCCCACATGCATCTCCTAATTAGGACTATCAAACAGAGTTTACGGGGTCTTAGTCTCCTTGGTGCACAAACAAATCGGTGGCACCCAAACAAATACATACCTTACTGCTAGCTAGGCGAGACTGAAGCTGCTCATCATTCAGTGAGAGGTTCGACCCGGGTGACTTTAATTTACCCCTACCAGACCTGGGCTTGCATACTTCCAGTTCAACTTCCATCGAGCGTGGACGATGCGAATGTTACCCGTCCTATTTGACGAGACTCTCCCCCCAGTTATTTTAATCTAGTGCTCATACTGACGAATCACAGGCTACAGTCATGATGAACCAGTAAAAGAGCCAACCTCAATGTTCCTTCACACCGCTGCTGCTCGGTGAAGCGCGTTCCGTTCCGTCAGTTGGCCACCCCCACGGCCTTGTCACGAGTTTCTGCTGGCCATCCATATTTATCGCCAGAGGCGCATCATCCTCCAATGCCGCTCCTGTTTGCCTTCTATCAGTAAGCATGGTCTACGAAGTGAATCTCCCGACTCTCGACCGTCTCGGCGTTGACACCCCTACCGACGTCGACGTCGATAAAACAGCCACGAGATGGTTTGCCGCTTTCGCCAACGCAGTGCGGGAGGTCGACGTACCGGCTGTCATAGCTCAGTTTACTGACGACGGAGGTTGGAGAGATATCCTAGCACTCACTTGGGACCTCCGCTCGTTCGTTGGAAAACAAGCGGTCACGCGTATGCTCAGTGCACGTCTGGCCCCTACAGGCTTAACCAATCTGGTTCTCCAACACGACACATTCAAGAAACCAACACTTCGACGCCCTTGGCCAGATCTTATCTTCCTCCGTCTGTACTTCGGGTTCAGTACGAAAGATGGCCAGGGAACAGGAATAGTTCATCTCGTACCCCTCCCTGGAGGAGAATGGAAGGCTTACTCGTTGTTTACATGCCTTGAGAATCTGACGGAATTTCCACACAAGATCGGTTCACTGCGTTATGGTGCACTCAATCACGGCACGTGGAGCGAAGATAGGGAACGCGAGCTCGACTTTCCAAACAATGATCCCACAGTGGTCATTCTCGGAGCGGGACATACCGGACTTGAAACCGCGGCGCGACTCAAATACATTGGCATCCAGACGCTTGTGATCGAGAAAGAGCAGCGCGTCGGAGATAGAGTACGTCACGTCTGGTGTTTAGACCACCTTGTGAACAGATGATCACCATTCATAATCACAATCGTACAACCAGTGGAGACACAGGTACAAATCCCTTTGCCTTCATGGGACGACATGGCTTAATCAAACGCCATGTCTACCGTAAGCCTCGGATATGACTTACGAACCCCTGAGTACGTGTCACTCACTTCAACAAGGTTTCCATCCACATGGCCAACATTTATGCCGGCACCCAAGGTGAACATATCTCTTCGAACCCTTTTTTACACCTTATGGTTGACAAAGGAATAATACTCAAAGCTTGCTGGCTGGCTGGAATCTTACGCTCATTCCTTGGAGTTGAATGTTTGGACATCGAGTACCATCACCAAGACGATATGGAATGAAGGCTCGAAGACCTGGACAATTGAAGTCAGCAAAGGTGGATCTGAGAAGCGTACGTTGACGGCACGCCATCTGGTCTTCGCAACCGGATATGGAGGTTACCCTACTTCACCGGAAATTCCTGGAAGGGTTTGTATTGAATGTCGCAAGTATTAGTATTGAATATTCACTGAATTTCCCTCGGACACACCTTTAGGAGAATTACAAGGGAACCGTTGTTCATTCAGCAAATTTTACAAGTGCAGCCAAGTACACTGGCAAGAAAGCTATCGTAATCGGTGCCTGTAATTCTGGTCAGTCACCCTTTGCACTGCTTTGGAATACGCCACTAATCTGTACTCGTTGGTAGGAACCGACATATGTAAAGATCTTTTCAACCATGGCGTCGATGTTACTATGTAAGACAGGAGAAGCTTCTACGTGTAACTCATCAAGACGTGAACTGGCAGGTATCAACGGTCTTCGAACTATGTGGTTTCTAGGGCAGCGGCAAGCTTGATGCTCGGCGGTAGGTCAACTTGCCGCCTCAGTGTGACATCCAAGAAATCTGGGTGATTTTCACAGAAGATTGCATTGAAGGATACCCAACGGAGCTGGCGGATATGAATACCGCTTCCTGGCCCGGTCTAGTCGCCCGCCAAATCCAACAGCGCAAGGTAGCGGACATCGTCGCAACAGTTGACAAAGAGTTGTATGCTGGACTTGCAAAAGCCGGTTACAAAACAAACCTTGGGCCCTACAACGCTGGAATCGCACCACTTGTTTTTGGGCGTTCTGGAGGGTATCTCTTGAGTGGGATTCCAGTCATATAAGCCAAGAGTAGCTACTCAATGTCAATCCTTTGCCTTTGCAGATACTGGAGCAGGAGATTATATCGTCAATGGGGACGTCAAACTGAAGCAGGGCACACCCATTGAATGTTTCACAGAGAAAGGGGTGAAGTTTGCAGATAATACCGAGTTAGAGGCAGACATTGTGGTGTTCGCAACGGGGTACGCGTCAATTTGTTCACTCAGTGACCTCACTCACGGTGGCATGGCAGTTATGGTAGCCATCTTGACGTCATGAGGGACATCTGCGGACCCGAAGTGGCTTCCAAGGTTGGTGAAATTTGGGACTACGACGAGAACGGAGACGTGAGGGGTGCGTGGCGGGACTCTGGGCACGAAGGACTCTGGTTTGCAATTGGTTTGTGTCATGGTCCTTCCGTTGACAGACGTATCAGCTAAGGGGTATTAGGCAACCTATCCATATCCAGATTTCACAGCGCCCATCTTGCTCTACGTGAGTGTTCGTGTCCTATAACCTTACGCTCGTCGCTCACATCCGGTCCACAGAGATCAAGGCCATCGAAGAGGGAATTCTCAAGAGATCTGATGTAAAGTTCTGATGCAACACACTGTCGATTCCCTATGTGATGATACAGGAGCACCGCTTGATGATATTGTAGTTTGAAAGCGGTATACATACTCGGAGTGATCTTGATGGACTGCGATCATAGCGAATACTAGTCCTGTTTTCCAGAATGTGTCTTCTGTACATCATTGTTCCGTTCCCGGTTTAGAAATGCAAACAGGTGGAGACATCTCGTCATCGAGTGAGAATGATGGAATTGAATCATCAGTTTCAGTCTTCCGGGGTAGGCTGAGTGATGCCCGCCTTGTCTGGGAGTGTTGTCGCCATGATCATTGGAAGAACGACCAGCTTCTCTTTGTCCCAGACATTCTCAGTCCAGTATAGGTCCTGCTCGACCAACTTTTTGACATCTTCTATGGAGTCCGCTTCGTATAAAAGGACAGAACCCACGAATTTTCTGTCTGAGGAGGCGGCATTTTCGCTGCCCGGAGTAACCAAACCACCGGCCACCTCTGAGAACGAGGGCGCTGATAAATTATAGTAGCATATCCCACGCATCGAGACACTCATTCAAGATGCCCTGTTTGATGTTCTTATTTGCTGTGACGAAGTGTTTAGGCCGAACAGCCATTCTGCGCGCTAATGCGCCCTCATCGTTGTAATCCGGCGCCCAAACAAGGTACTGGTGGCGTTTCGGCGGGGACGAAGTGAAGCTCCGAACGTGCCATGACTGAATGATGGACTTTGAAAATGGGGAACGGGTGAGCACGTTGAGCGCCATGGTCGTTGCTCGTAGTTCAGGTAAACGTGACCGTAAACATCATACCACCGCGCTGATGGGTGTCCCACGGGAGCATCAAACCTGCTCACGGCCTGATTTGGATGAGGATACTAACTCCACTGGACAGATTGAGTCGCATTGGGACCTTTTCTGCAATCGATGATTAGTCGAGTCGTTATACAAGACTTGTATAGATGAAGGGGATTGTGATGGGTGTGCTAACTTTCGGGTGATATCGGTCGAGCCAGGATGTACTGTAGTCTGTAAATTATTTGTACATGTGTGCGAATGGACCGCGAGCCTGAGGGTAACCGAGCAGAGCCCCTCCGGTAACGCACCCAAATCTGCCGGGTATACGTATCGTCTTCTAGACTTGTTTAAAGTCATGACGACAAAGCCAGAGCGAAACAAGTTTGTTGTTTGGGCCACCGATTACACTGACCCGGGGGCCTTGGAACGACGTCTTGCCGTACGACCAAAGCATTTCGAGAACGCAAAACAGTTGATCCATGAAGGGATCGTCCGTAAGTCCATGATGGTGTTTCGATCAATCTGTTACTCACTCAAATCTGACAACGAACACAGGTGTCGGCGGAGGTGTCTTGACTGCAGACTCGGTTGATGTCGCTCCGGCTGACCGCAGGTTCTTTGGATCCTGCATCATCTTCGAGGCAGAAAGCATTGAGGCCGTTCGCAAGATCATTGAATCGGACCCTTACTACAAGGCTGACGTGGTAAGTAGCACTTGGTATGGATTTGTGTGCTCGACATGCAATTGACGGCATGACATCTTGTGGGATAAGGAGAAAATACTCATTCTTCCTATCCTATTGGCAACTGGTCTCCCACCCGTACCTGCTCATGTGTAAAAGCACAGAGATTC
The DNA here is from genome assembly GCA_038094055.1 of Chalciporus sphaerocephalus. Classification (NCBI taxonomy): domain Eukaryota; kingdom Fungi; phylum Basidiomycota; class Agaricomycetes; order Boletales; family Boletaceae; genus Chalciporus; species Chalciporus sphaerocephalus. The sequence goes on from JBBPTH010000001.1 coordinate 1,180,428, forward strand.
GAGCGAATGTAAAGTTCTTTCTTGTTGCATTGGTTGTGAGGGACCGAACCGCTAACGTGATCCAAGGGTAGAATGGTTCACGCAGCGAGATTCCTCAAGTGCGACATATGTATCCTGGCTTAAACTTTAATGATGTGTAAGGTGATATCTCAGATGAATATGATGAGCCTCGGCCGTTACAGTCGTAACCACCCAGGTTGTACGAAAGCGCCACATCAGCCAAACTTTTTCCTGGGAGTGTTCTCTACTTGCATGCAACACGTTTCTCCCTCTAGCAAGGCGAGTTTGTTGATCGGATAGTAGAACCAGTATATATTGCCAGCGAGCTCGAATGCTTCAGTTGATCCTGCAAAGTTCATACCCCATGATCTATATATACATAACTCATCAAACACCATAAGGGTATACATACAACTGTTGTACAGAGTATAAATATCATCTGACAGCTGTCATACGAGCCGCTGGGAAAGCGAAGCAAAGTAGGTGGAGGATCAAAGTATTTGACTTGTTTCAGTACCCGAGGACGTCTCCCGCTGACCCGAACCTGGATCCTGTGGTGTTGGTACCACGCTTGCAGTCCAGAGAAGTCAAATGCTGTCTAACACTGGGTCATGTTTGCTAAATAAATGTATATAGACTCAGATAAATATATCTGTGGCGCGCTGGTATGGAAGACGGCGGTATGTAAAGTGCGTCACATACACATTAGAAACGAGATATTCGACCGAGGATTTGACGAGATTCGGAGTATAGCATAGTATAGAAAGCTGGTTCATATCAGAAGCCGTAAGACCTGCTTGCCGATTTCTGGGGTGTCTTGGAATTTGTGTCAACGGTGGGTCTACCACACGTCTTCTCGTGACGAGAGACCACATCAGGCCGACAGAGGCGCTTGCCGCAAATACGACACTTGGCTGCCTCCAGGAGGTGCCTGGAGACAATATGACGAGGGACATTCATGCGCTGCATTGTTTGTCCACAGTTCTCCCACTCGCAGTTGACGACGTCCCGCTCGTGCCCGATGAAATTATGTTTGACCCGCAAGTGCTCGGCCATTTCTCGATTTTTCCCTGGCGCGATGCCGTCGCACGGCGTGCCACTCAACCATCCACACTGGTGGTAGCCGAAAGGAGGATGGGGAGGAAGTTCTTCCTCTGGGACCATAGGGGGGAGGGATGGGGGATACTGCGGCTGCGCAGGAAGGAGACTGAAGGGGTCTTTCCAGGGATCCGTGAAAATGTCAGCTCTGGAGGAGTCAGATATGGAAGAGACTTCTGGATAAGCCCCGAATATGCTGTCGAATGGATTGGAAGAAATTTGAGGAAGACAGTGGGTGAGATCGGGTAGCGGGTAGGAATGATAGTCCTGCGTATCATAGTGAAGATGAGCGACATACGAGGGGGAAGGAGGAATTCAACGACGTACCGTGGGTATGGAATCCATTACAACAATTGATCCTTGAATGTTCTCGTCAACCGCCACATACCCGGGTGATGTCAATGTTCTGAAGGGACGTATGTTAGTGACGGGGCAGGGTGAAGCGTCCTCTCTGATGATGCTAGGTCGGGATTCTAGATGACTGCTGTATGACGCATATGCCAGCGGAGTGCGTCTGAAATTTTGACCTCTTCTGCTGGAATTACAGTACAGCAAATTGCTATTCCGGTATGCAGGGTTGTTTCGGATGGCCCCCGTCGCCTTTCCTGTGGAGACTGGAGCAGATACACCGAGAGAGGACATTGCACTTCGGTGGCGAACAAACTAGCGTGAAAGGCTGCTACAACAGAGTGACCCAACGTATCGTTGACTCTCAGTTGTATGCCTACAGCTGAGCACTATCGAAGAACTGAGGGACACAGGATGGCTATACGGTATCACGCTGATGGCGCAGTGGGGAGGAAGAGGAACTGAGGTTGGGGACGGGGACTTTATACCATCCGCCATCCGGGAAGCTGGATCTGATTAAGTAGGCCCGCCGGAACGTTGGCATGAAACCCCCACCTCACTTCTTTTTAGAAGCCACCTGCCATCATATCAGCAATCCACGAGGCGGTAGGGTCTACAAAGCAATTTCATTCGGGAGAAATCGAATCAGTCGGCCAAGAACACTATTAGAAAAGCGTACGAGAGTAGATCTTGACGCTGGACACTGCCCCCATGCCACGTACTGGCATGCAGCAATAGCTCCGAGGTGGACAAAGTTGATTGAAGATAAACAATTCCAAAAACAGACAAAAACGTCTCCTAGGTGCTTGTCGTAGGATCGCAAACAGTGCTGTTAGGGCGGACCTGGCTGTGGGGACATTCAAAGCGAGCTCAGAGTAGAGAGCCTCTGATCTAACGGAGAAAAATCAAGCTCGAGAACAAGTTGAAAAGAAATGGAGAGCGCGCACAAATGAACTCCAGAAGACGAAGTAGGTGTATTCTTTCCACAGCGAAGGTAGGATAAAGGGAATGGGAGAAATCGGAAGCTAAAGAGAAGGATGTACTCTCATCCCTGAAGTGATGTGACCTCACTTCGTTGCCCAAACTACTGAATCAATCTTGGTCTTGTTTTGTGAGTGAAACCATGTTGTTCCCCAGTTGTACTCTGCCAGGTCACAGTGTGTCCACATTCGCAACCTTAGTATCCTCACTCTTAACATCCTGCCCTTAATCTGATGCATTGCTGTGGTCTTTACAAGAAATGACAGAGATCATGTTTAAATGGTAGATTACTGGTCTGATATGACCACAAATGTCCTTGTACAAACTCTCAATTGATGAAAAATCGCGAACCATAGTCCATCAAGACTTCCATGCCTGCATCCAGATCCCGAACTATATGAAAGGGATAAACATTAATATGAGGTGATCCAAGCGACTCACTAGCAAATATGCCAATCCGGTGGTCTCCATTGACTAGGCGAACTGAACAACATAATGTAGGGAGGAACAATAGTCACATCATGAAGGATATCGTACCTTGTGCCCTACAGTTCACCCGCCTGTTGCGTTCTGTGCCAGCATGGTCAATAAACTTGGTGGTATTGCCTAAATAAGTTGCGTCAAGCGAAAATGTATTGTTTATGCCAAAAACATAGCATCGTTCACGATGAGATGCAAGGTCTCTGTATGATCTGTAAGAACTGTGACAGTATTCTCAGAATGGGCAGAAGCTTACGCTCGGCTCTCAACAGTGGGCTCATAAATTAGTTCACCCACATATTCTGTCAGTAAATACATGAGACTTAAACTTGAGGGGCAGAAAGTATCATACCTGAAATCAAGTCACCTGCTTTGACTGGCTCAGCTAAGAAGGCTCCCAAACCCCATACACTCCTCTTTACTTCTAGTTCTTTGTGGGTTTCTCTCTGAATTTGAGAGTTGCGACATGGTGTAAAATCATCTGAGCAATCATTGATATTGCTCTCAAAGGGGAACAATGCATTTCCTGGACTCACCTCTAGGAAATGATGAATCAAGTCATCTGAACAAGAAAAATGGCAAAAGATTGGGTACACACTTACGTGCACCTGCAATTCACACATAATTCCGGATCACACTCCCGAGATGCTTCAAAACAAGGACATCTCTCTGTTGCACAGCTCCATTTTGATTTATTCTTTGAACAACGACAACCACACCATCGGCGGTTACCTATATACAAAGGAAATTGTGACATTGCAGTATGAGCGGCATAAACATACACTTACATTCTGCATCACAGCAGCAATTTCGTTGACAATGTGATCGATTGTTGAAGCACAGGCAGTCAGAAGTATCATCACAGGGACCCGCGTGAATACAAGGATCATTTCTGATCCTTCACATTGAATAGTGTGGAATAAAGGAGACACATAGGACATACGGAGTAAAGTGTGTTGGATCATGGTCATTGAAGACAGGCGCACGCCGATGGCCCGGGAATGCAGCTTCATTAGTTGATGCTTCCTTCAAGCTGCCTCGGTATAGTAGTTTTCTGTAATAGAGTACCTCGTTGCATGGTTTGAAACAGAGTGTCGCAAGGTCACAAGGTGTTATATCAGGCGAAATCTCGAAGATGAGTTTGAATGTATCTAGATCATTCGTATTCCATGCGGAGCTGAGCTGCACAATCAATTTATCACAAGTTCTTTTCGTTGAATGAACGGGGCGAGTAAACCTGTACCACTTCATCCTCGAGGAAACATTGGTTTTGGCAAGGCGTCTTCACCTGAGCAAGTATGTGATTCAAAGAAAGACTTGATTGTGGAGGAAGAGGCATCGAATTAGGCTCGATGTGAGCACTGCAAAGTGGTTCTACACAACTCAGATTCGGACAGAAGACCGAATTCAGGCCGCGGAGGCGGTTATGGAGGTCCAACCTTTCTGGTGGGATAGGATGTTTGAAAGAGAAAGAAGAAGGTATTGTATTTCCAGGCCAGTCCAAATAATCTCGTCTACGGGCTGTGGACAATAAGCCGGGTCTACCAGGTCGAGAGTATAGTTTGAGTGGCAAGACACCGCATTCGTCGATCTCTGCATATGTAAGGGTATAGCAGGTATGCAATCTGTATGCCGCCTCGAGGACAATCACTTCCACGTCAGGGTCAAAAACGTTCTGCCACGAGAATGATCCATAATGAAGAGTGTGGGCATGGTGGTTGAAAGTGTGATCGTCTGCATATGGAATAAAATTCATGTCGTCACTATCATCCCCCTTAAATAAGGGGCGAGACAGTGGAGGACACGACTCGTATTGAGGATACGGATCCAAATACAACGATAGATTAATGACTTTCAGCTCCACAGAAGACGTTTCGATAAGTGTTCCGTCTGGGGCGTAGGTTTCTCGAGAGACAAGCAGCGGAGTAGGACTCTCTTCCGAAAGAGGAGTTCCAACATCGGACGAACCGAGTGAGCTGGTGACTATAGAAGGTATCTCGAATGTCCTAAGCATGTTTGGGTCATGGTGTACTGGCCATGCAGATGGTCCTGAGAGCAAGCATAATGATTGCTGACGGTCAATAGCGTTCCACTTGGTAAATTCAGTTTGGACTTGAGATAGAACCAGCCGTGCAAGCTCGACCGAGGAAAGTTTTTGGCCTGACCGCAATAAATTGGTCGTCCTAATCTGTTCACCTGTCTCCTCGTCGTTAGCTAGACCGTTCATCAAGTCAGATGACAAGTTGTGTTAGATATCTTAGACCAATAGGCTCTAGGCTGTCAAACACATGTTCGTAGACGCCCAGCTCACGTGACTAGTACATCCTAAAATGACAATGGTCCCCATTCGCTCACTCATCCAGCTCCGTACAATGGCCTCCTCGGGTGAGTTCAGTTTTTCCGAAATCTAAATCATAGAGGTGCTTATATTGCATTGCTTTAGCTGCAGGAAAGCTTTCTCGTGAGGAATTTCGTCGCCAGAAAGACCTTGATGCCGCTCGTAAAGCCGGAACTGCTCCTGCAGCACTCGACGAGGAAGGGAAACCCATCAATCCTCACATTCCACGTACGTCTAACTAACCATATCTTATTACTACTCGTCACACTCACTCATATCTCACATTCCACAATACATTTCGCAAGCGCCATGGTATCTTGACACTGGCGCTCCGTCATTGAGTCATCAGCGTCGCCAGACAGAAGATCGTACCTCGGAGAAACTCGACAACTGGTATGACAGGGGTGTACGTGCTGGTCCCGCAGCTAAGAAGTATCGCAAAGGTGCATGTGAGAACTGTGGAGCAATGACCCATAAGAAGCAAGATTGTCTAGAACGTCCCCGAAAAAAGGGTGCCAAGTACACCAACAAGGATATTCAAGCGGACGAAGTTATACAGGAAGTTGCGGCTGGCTATGATGCGAAGCGGGACCGATGGAACGGGTATGATCCTGCAGAGCACACGAGAATATATGAGGAATACGAGGCTATCGAAGCTGCTCGGAAGAAGTTGCGGGAGGAAGAAATCGACAACCAAACGACAACCGACCTTGCCGCAGCACGCAAAGTCGCGAAAGCTGGAAATGAGAAGAAGGCTGCAGATCCGGACTTTGGTTCCAGCGACGAGGACGATGCGGATGACGACAAGTACGCAGATGCAGCAGATGCAGTTGGACAAAAACTCGACACCAAGACTCGTATAACTGTCCGAAACCTTCGTATTCGAGAAGATACTGCCAAGTACCTTATCAATCTGGACCCAGAGAGCGCTTATTACGATCCCAAAACCCGTTCCATGCGTGATGCTCCACTCAGGAACGTCCCTTCCGAGGAAGCCAAATTCGCTGGAGAGAACTTCTTCCGATACTCTGGTGAAGCACCTGAAGTTCAGCGACTCCAGCTGTTCGCCTGGCAAGCTGCCCAAAGGGGCAACGACATCCACTTAAATGCAGGCCCTACTCAAGGACAACTCCTGCACGAAGAGTATAAAGAGAAGAAGGAGAAGCTTAAAGATGTGACTAAGGTGTCCATCCTTGAAAAATACGGTGGAGAGCAGTACCTCGAGAGAGCGCCCAAAGAAATCATCGATGGTCAAACAGAGAATTACATCGAGTACTCTCGGGCGGGTCAAGTTATCAAAGGGAAGGAGCGCGCCAAAGCACGCTCAAAATACCTCGAAGATGTATATATTAACAACCACACGGCCGTGTGGGGTTCGTGGTACGACATCTCGACAAGTACTTGGGGGTATGCATGTTGTCATTCGGTCGTCCACATGTCATATTGCGCCGGTGAGGCAGGGAGGGAAGCTTTGCACTCGTCGACTGCTCAGGCCCTTCTTGCTTCGTCATCGAAATCGCCATCCGATCCATTGACTCAGGAGGTAGTTGAGCCGGGAGGGCGTATAGAGCAGAACTACTCGAAGAAACGTCTGGGAGAAGGTGATGTTGCTCTTGACAAAGAACGGCTAGCGGAAGCATTATCTGAGGAGAAGAAGCGGAAGAAGCATGGAGGTGACGACGACGATCGGTTGAGCAAGAAGAAGAAGGGATTGGAGGTTGGCAGTCACGATGTCACGGAGGAGGAGCTTGGTAAGTTCTCGGCCTGATATACAAAAGTTGAACTCTCATCGACCTATCATTGTGCAGAGGCTTATCGGATGAATCGTCGAAACGCAGAAGATCCAATGGCCAACTATGTGGATACAGAAGATGCATGCTAATGCGGATTGGACAGTGTTTTGTTGTTGCTCGCTATGTCTTAAGTTTCTGTATAAGTATTCACCGAACTTAATTCGTTGACTTGCTCGTGTGCTCGCCAACGTCCGTTTACTGAGGTGATGCCGTTGTTCCCACTGTAACCGAAATAGGCGAACAGCCTGAGCTCACCTCGGACAATGAACATTTTCTCTCCATAACTTCAGTTCATGTTTTCCACTGCAGCTGCCCTGCTATTCGGGCTGGGGACACGCATTATCGTCGACAAATTCTTCGTTGTTCCAGACGACCCCAATGCACCTGAAGCCATCGGGGACATCATCCTCCTTGGTGTAGTTCAAGGTGTCGCACTGTATTATACCCTCATGGAATACCGCGACTTTGCATTCGTAGTTGCATTTGCAATCGCAGTTCGTCTCGCGATCGAGTTCACGATGCTCCAAGACGTGACCAAGTGCGCAACAACGTTGCTGGGTGTTGCGCTCGGGGTACTTGCCACGGACGTCCTTTCCCAACTCATCGAGGACGGTTACATCTACGATTTCTATGGAGGAGGGGATGGAGAGAGTGAATACGGGGAGGAAACAGAGGTGCAAATCAAGCGTCGTAAACGTCTCGTCAAATTCTCAGGCAACACCGAGTACTCCACTATTCCCCCCAGTAAACCTATTCGTCCTCCCAAACAAGATCCTGCGCTCAAATGGCGCACGGAGTCCTCTGTAGAACCGTCACTCATGTCTTCAACCGAGGATATGGTCGACCCTCATCGGGTCATGGACCCTCTCGAACGAGAGGTCGCCACACTCCGCGCGCGAGCGTCGCTGGCAGACAGTGAGCGCAGACGGTTCAAGGAGGAGAAGAAGTGGGCGGTGTCTCAGGGAAATTTGGCACGTGCGGCGCAGATGAGTTGGCAGGTAAAGAGGTACACGGCCCTGACGCAGAGCTTTACTAAGGAGGCAGATGCTCGTTTCCTGGAGGTCAGGGCAATGCGAACAGCACGGTTGCAGAATTCTCAGAGTGATGCACCCCTTCCAACCCTTCAGAGGTCTGAATGGTATCAGACTGAGAGACGCGCCAACCATACACGGGAGCCCACCGCCGTTTCTTCGACGGTCAATGTCGAAACAAATCGGCAGCCTAGGCGAAGTTCTTCAGGTAACCTCAAGTCAGCCATGCGAGTAACGACACGGTAATGATGATTATGAGGAGTTGAATGTGACGGGGTGTTCACGCTCACTACATCGATGGGCTAGCGGTGGCCCGAGTTTGATCTTGTACCTTTAAATCTCTATCTCGGTGAAATACCCGGTTTACAGATTGGACATTAGATTGGGAATTGCAATGAAAATACGAACTACGAATACACGGAGCATGCAGGACTTGCGATTACGACAGCTTTGATCTACTTGGGAGACGACAATATTAGGGTGAACGGCGAGGTATAATCGAGCAAAAACCAAGAATGGAAGGTAAAACAAGGATAAAACTCTGGATCATCGGTATGACTTGCCGTTTGTCTTCACGGATGTGCTGGAAGCGGATAATGACCCATTGGTCTTTCCACCTGTGGTGGGTCGGGGCTTCTTACTGGAACTCGGTGCATCTGACGATGCTCGGGGAGCTGCCTCCTTCATCACCATTTTCGCGTGAATCTCCTCCAGTTTTGACGCCTTGACCTTTTTAGGCCAAAACAACGTGACGAACGTCCAAAGATGTCTTCGCCATCGTTCTCGGTCTTCTCCGGCAGCTTGCTTTGCTTGAAGCACCAGATCAATCCGACGACCAATAGCAGCCAGGGATTCCTTCAAGATGGCAACCTTGTCGTCCCGGGGCATGTCTTCTCCAGATAACTTGAGTTGTTTCAATTGTTTCTTCACAGGTCGTAGTTCCTCCTTTGTCGCCGTTTCGTCCATTGAGGGACTGTGCATAAAGGTCAGAACGTTGAAACCTATACGTCCACAAAAGAGCTGTACCATTCATCCGACGACTCCGAATCCGTGAAGGTGGGTGTGGGTCGCCTTTTCCGTTTCTTAGAGGAGGTATCTTCGACAGAAGCGACAGCTTCACTCTCGGCACGTCTCTTCCGACTACTTGTGGACGACGATGCCGCAACTGCGGGGGGAGGAGAGGCCGATTTCAGCTGTCCTTTGTTTCGCAATGAACTCTCATACGAACGCAACTTCTCGTCGTGTTCACGTAATATGCCCAAAAGAAAGTCGCCGCGCCGGACAAGGTGGATTGCATTCGGAATCGGTCTTGTGGAGGAGTCTTCACCCTTCTTCCCTTCTTCCAAGAAAAACTTGCCTCCAAGCCCTAACCGTGAATCCTTCGCCATCGCTTCCCAATTACCAAAGCCATAAAGAAATGCACCAACAAGTAGCATAGAGTCTTCTTGAGGACCCCAGCGACCAGACCAGTTGAGAGTTGGTCTAATATTCTCGATGGGAATGGACCAACTGTAAAGTTCGTCGGGGGTCAGATCGCCCAGAATGTTGTTCAAAATACGGAGGTCACGATATCGGGAAAGAACTGTTTCCGCATTGATGTTTCCGACATTGCGAAAGGTGACCAGGACCGCTTTGCTCTTCTGAGCATTCGTCAGCGCCTCGCCTGCTGCTAAACGCTCCCGCTTCTGCTGATTGTTCTCCTCGACGGCCTGGGTGCAAAGTTCGATAATATCATCCGAGACATCGATTATCATAGATCTGTGCTTGTCAGCAAGTTTCGCTTCGTTCACAATGATGTCATAACGCTGACGAATATCACCCCAACGCTGGAGACTGCGGATCAGCACGCGGACGTCCCGTTCTTTGAGTTCCATAGCCTTCTGACTTGCTGTTTTCCGCTGAGGTCCCGGGGCTTTGGGTTTCTTCGCAGCTGCTGTAGGTGCAGGATGGTCAACGTCCATGCCTTCATATGAAACAGGAGCGTGGGACCGTTTCCGGTCCCGTAGCTCCTGAGCAGCCAACTCTTCGGCCTTCCGCTCCTCCTCCTCCTGTTCAAACTTCTGTCTGTCCTCCAGAGGTATGATGTCTTCCCAGCTCATGTCGTTCTTGACATCGCTCACTGCTGCAAACTGAGCAAGGAACCCTTCACCACCAAGAGAAGTTCCACCGTCACCGCCAGCGGCCATAGTTTCGTGATCCTCCGCCCTATTCAGGATCTCGTCGAGGTCCATTTCGTCAAGCTTCTGATTCTGTTGTGAATCGTCCTTGTCGAACATCTTTTGAGCACCATATTTGAGGACAGCGGTAAGCTCGTCTTTGCTCAGGTTATCCGGCTTGATGGAATCCTTGATTTTCTCGCCTTTGGAGCTGAGATGAGCTTGAGAAGTGTCCATCTGATTGATGATTGCGTATTCCAAAACCATCTTTTTCTTAGCTCGCTCCAAGACATCCTCCTCCATCGTGTCCTTGCTCACGAAACGGTAGACGCTGACATGAGACTTTTGACCTATTCGGTGAGCACGCGCCATGGCTTGCAGGTCGTTCTGCGGATTCCAATCACTATCAAAGATGATGACGGTGTTGGCAGTCTCTAGGTTAATACCTAAACCACCGGCACGTGTGGAGAGCAAAAATGCAAAGTCCGGTGATCCTGGTGCATTAAAGTGTGCGATTGACCGCTTCCGTGCATCCGAGGCGACCATACCATCTAGGCGTTGGTGCTGGTATCCGCGGAGGCTCATGTAGTCGCTCAGGATATCCAACATCCGAACCATCTGACTAAAAATGAGGACGCGGTGACCATCTTGTCGCAAGCGTGCAAGGAGCTTATCGAGCAGCACCATTTTGCCACTGTTCATAACAAGACCCTTCAGCGTTTCCTCAGAATTGTCAGTGCGGTTCTCTGCTCCATCAAAGAGGTAAGGATGATTCGCAGCTTTTTTAAGCTCTACGGCGATGTTAAGCAAACTGATGTTATTGTTTCCGTTTGCACTTTTGACCAAGCCTTGGAAGTTCTTTGTGAGGATGTTCTTGTAGAAATGCGTCTGAAGCGCACTCATTTCCACACGTAGGATGCGTTCACTCTTAGTGGGAAGAGACGTGAGTACATCCCGCTTCAAACGTCGCAACATGAGAGACTCCAATTGGTTGTGGAGTTCCTTGATTTTGGTTTCATGATCAGCATCGTTAAGGTCAAATTCGTTCGTGAGAGCAACTATGGCCGTAACTCAGTAAGCAACAGGAGGTCATTCTCAGATGTTACGCAAACTTCTCCGGCATCAGGAAATGCATCAAGGATAAGAGCTCTGCACAATGGGTGCACATAAGCAACTAAACTCCAAGAGTCGTGAATCTCCAGTGGCGGTTCGTACCTTTCACATTATTCTGCAAGGGAGTGCCCGTGATAAGGAGTTTCGATGCAGCAGAAAACGATCGAAGTGCTTCATACAATTGGCTCTCGGAGTTTTTCAGGCGATGCGCCTCATCAACGGCAAGCACCTGCCACTTGATGTCTGCCAGCTCTTTCGCGTCCCGGAGAGTAAGCTCATATGTGGTGAGGAGTACGTTCATCTTGAGTCGTTTATTCGATGAACCAAACTCGTAGGTACGAATGACCTCGCGGGCAGCTGCGGTTCCGATATAGGTGATAACATTCAAGTCGGGTGCCCAAGTAGCAAACTGCGATTGCCACGCGGTGATCGTAGAAAGTGGAACGATTACTAAGAATGGCCCGTATTGGTGCATTTCATGGAAGAGATAAGATATGAAAGAGACAGTCTGAACGGTCTGAGGCAAACAATCAGTAAGATGAAACAAAGTTGAAATTGAACAGGTTCTGCACCTTTCCAAGACCCATCTCGTCGGCTAAAATACCGTTCTCGCCTTTACTCCAGAGGTATGCTAACCAGTTCAATCCGGTCAATTGGAAATCTTTGAGTGAACCCCCGGTTGACGAGATGTACTCCGGATCTTTCACAATCTTCTGGAACGTTGGTCGTTGATGTCGAGCATACTGAATGCTCTTATAAGGGAATTTGGCTTCCGCCTCACGGGCACGATATGCCTCAATCTGAGTCTTGGCTATCGGACGGATTTCACCCTCGTCCTCCCACGTGCAGTGCTCATAGTTAAGGCCAGTCCACTTGCAGAAATAATCTGTACCGTTGGGTATTTCGGCACTGTCACGATGCGAGACAATACGCTCGACGGTCTTGTAAGTCTCTAGTTCCTCTTTCTCGCGCTCCCTATCCAGAAGAAGAGTCTCGGCATCTTCGGTTGAAAGACCTGGCGTGTTGAGCTTGGCTTGATAGGCTTTATAGGCCTTGATGTAGTTGTCCACGCGTTTCAAGCCTTTGAAACGCTTAAGGAACTCATACGTTTCGTCCGTATTGTGGAGATGCGAGAAGTTCTTCCATTTGATATGGAAACGCTGTCAAGACTGTTAAGACCAGATCTCGGGCTACCTTGGTAAAAACAATAACTAACCACGTTATCGTACCATAAGTCCTCTGGATCGTCCTCGCGACCTTCATCTCTGCAGTGACTCAGGACGGCCTCGATCTCGTCCTCCTCCTTGGTAAGAGCAGGATCGACATAATATCCCTCTACGGCTTCTTCTTCTGAGAGCATCGCCAGGTCTTGGTTATCTTCATAATAATTCGGAATCTTGTTGCCACGGCTGGAGACACGTATCTCCTCCCCAGAAACACGAGGTTTCTTCTTTTTCTTCGATCGTGCTCCGTAATCTGAGTCTGAATCCGATGAAGCGTGACGTGTGGCTTTGGGTCTGGGTACCGACGATGCGGAAGGCGCCTTCTTCTTTTTCCTCTTTGTTGACTTCTTTTTACCATACTCGTCATCGGCATATGAAGCGTCATCGTCTTCGTCGTCATCATCGTCTTCCTCTTCAGCATGGTCTTCATAACCCTTGATCATGAAGTGGTGTCACCACTGATAAGGATGGTGACCTAAGTCAACGACTCACCGATTCTTCCGCATCCTTCATACGGATGACCATGGTTAGGACGGGATGAACAAGATGATAGATAACTTACAGAATCTTTGTGCGAGTAGGACGACGGACCTGCAACTGGGTTCTCTAAGACTACAGAGGCAGTATCATCAGCATACTCCGCGTCACCCTCTGCATCTGCATCCGGGTCGGCCACGGCATCAGCATCAGCATCAGCATCAGCTTCACCGTCCGCGTCAGGGTCATTTTCGGGAGGGGGTTGAACGGACGTGGGATGTTCTACTTGGTGGTCGTCATCAGAGTCAACCTGCATACTGTCGTCGCTGTCATAGTTGAGGTTGAGAGCGTCGGAGTTTAGCGCCATGTGACGGACGCGGTGGATGGTGGTGGTTGAGGGGAGAGTGGAAGGGAGGGAAGAGGTCGTCAAGGATCTTGTTGACGAAAATGTTCGCACGCGTGGCCATCGCTACGGACAACGCCGAGCAAGGCCCCATCGTCACCGCTCGTGACGAACTCCGGTTCTGCCGTGCCACACTCTTTGGACACGGAACTCGCAATTTAGGCCATTATTGCAATTATTATTTACTCAATCTAATAGGCTAAACTTGAGTTAACCCAAGTTAGACACCGAAACTTGAAAGTTTTGGTCACAAATCCCACCAAGTGTTTCTCACTTTATTCTGGACACCGTCGACAGCAGCGATGTGCTGTACGACGCTGGTGACGCCGAGCAATCCACATGAATGTACAGCTTGACCCGGTCATTGTGCAACACTGTAGAGAAGGTGCCAGCCAGGTGTGAACATGACTCACCCACCATCGTCGCCACGCCGTGGAGGGCATCTTTGGGTCCAAAGTCACACCAAATTCGCTGTGGTCGCCGCCGAGGACGATCAGAGTCTCACCATTGTCACGTCTTCTTCGCTCCCACCTTAGCCACACCGTATCCAGCCCTGTTTATGTTCCTCTGTCGGCATGCCCAGCCTCGTATATGGCAACGTGTGGATTGTTCCATGTGTCCATCAAGGGTTGTTGTCGAGTGAGACAGTCATCGGAGTCTCTCCCCCCTTTTGGTCCGGACGGCGTCCGCTAACGCTGCCCACCTGTTGACGTAATCACTTCCGTCCCATGTGGGTCCTTGCTCAACGCCATGGACGACGACCAAGCCAATTCGTCGTTTCTCATCGTATCACGCATCTCACCTCCATACTCGTGCACTCTCGCTTGTCTTTAACAGATTATCACCGATGCATAAGTTTATTATCTGGAGAGCCTTGCTCCAGCAGCCTTGCGCCCCATCACGCATCAGCGCTTCAGCACTGGACTACGTTTGGCTCCATTACCCCCGTCTCTACTCCACTCTTCCATTCTCCACCTCTCCGCCTCTCCAAACGTAGGCCACCTTGCTGTTTCGCTGTGGTCCATCCTCTGTATCATGCTGTAATACCGTTCATAAAGAAGTTGAATTGCCTTGCCTTCCTGTCTGACGGTCTGTGACCAGCCCAAGTGCGACTGCTGTGCTGAATTCACGGTGTTCTTAACCGCCTCGGCTCTCTTTCCTATCTTTTCGCGATCGGAATCCTCCCGTCGTTCGTTTCGTCCCTCCATCGGCAATTCATTATTAATTTATATTCTCCTATCAATAGGTTTCATTGCGTTCGCTCACCGACTTTGCACTGTTTATTCACTGTCAACATGCTAAACCATCTAACGTCTTGACCCTCAAGACACTAAACTCAGAAACTTCTGAAAGATCTGTTTCACACTTTCAAGTGCCTCGGCAAATTCCTTCGCTTCCTCCTCTAATATGACCTGCGCCATCATCTCCAGGATTTCATAGTTCATCACCCTTTTTTTCCAGTAAAGTAACCCTGTGCTCACGAACCACCTAACCCTGGGGACATTCCAAGCCTTGGACAGCACGCACCGGAAAACCAATTGTTGAACCTTATCCTTTGAGGCCACGTATTCTCGAAGAGATAGTAATGGTTGTTTTTCTTCTTTCCTCGAATGGCCGTGATGCAGGCATGCCCTGCTGGCTTCATCCCGCACCACTCAAAGCCGTCGCGATTCTTCGGCCACCAGTCGTCCATCACAACCTTATTCTCTAGCCCCGTTACAACGACAACGAGCGGGACTTGCGATGCACAAATGATATCGTGGAAGAGTTTCCAGTTTTGAACTGTAGATTCCTTATGCGCGGTGCACGCATCACGAATAACAGCAAATTGACACCTCCCTCGAGGCTGATCATGAGCTGATACAGCTGTCGGATTGCCTTCATCTTATTCATGGCGTGGAGGTCTCCCTCATTGAGACCAGCAGTGTCGAAGATATTGAACGCCTGGCCTGCGATCGTAACCGGAAAACAAGTTGCTTTGAATGTGCAACTCTGTGTGGTGCTGGCAGTGTGTGCAATCCTCGCCTGCTAGCATATTAACGACAGAGCTTTTCCCAGCTCCGGTCTCTCCAAAGACGATCACGTTTGGTGTTGTCATGATGTCTGCTATTTCAAGAGTGAGCGACGAATCAGTCTCACCTATACGCGACGAGATGCTTACTGACATAAAATGCGCAAACGAGTATTGTCAACTGCTAACGGAGAGTTGGGGATGGTGCTAATTAATAGTAGGATGGAAGCCCGTACCTCGCGGACCCTTGTATCGAGCTTGGAGTCACTTCGCAGTAGTATCCACTGATGGCTTCTTCAAGTTGCTTCTCAGCAAATTATTTGTGCCACAACTTCCGCCCTACTACTACAGCACGAGAGATTCGTACTTCAACGTCACTCAGTCTTTTTCCGCCAGTACTCCTGCTCAGTTATACCGAACATGGCTGGGTCACCCAAGGTGTCTCTGCGACACCAACCACATCCTACCATGGGATTATCACCGCAGCTCAGCAGTGTACCGTTTCCAAGAGTCCCGGACGACGCTCTGCAGCCCCCCTGCAAAAATGTCCTGTTCTTCGGGGAGACCGGTGTTGGAAAGAGTTCTGTGATCGCAATGTTAGTCGGGAAAGATGCAGGCATCCCACGCCTATCCAACGGAGCCAGTGGTTGCACTTCTAGCTGCGTCCCCTACCGCGCGACCATCGACGGACAGCGCTTCAACCTCTGGGATACCATCGGCCTCAATGAAAGTGAACGAGGGTCTACTCATCCTCTTGTTGCCGCGAAGAAACTTGCGGAACTAGAACTAGCGCAAGACCTGAGCGATGGCCTCCACCTCCTCGTATACGTCATTCGTGGCCCGCGGTTCAGAGAAGTCGTGAGGTTCAACTACGATTTCTTCCATCGAGTCATCTGTGAAAAACGGGTGCCTATCGTTCTTGTCGTCACTGGATTGGAGAACGAAGGGTCGATGAAGAGGTGGTGGGATGCTAATGAGACTGACCTACGCAGAGTTGGATTGGTCTTCCAGGATCACGCATGCATTACTGCATGTCATGGGGGCTTCAAGTTTGGTCGTCCCGCGTACGAAGAAGAATACGAGATGTCGAAGCGGATGCTGAGGGAGTTGGTGGTGAAGAACTGTTCTGGTACACCATACGTCTTGGGCCGCTGGCAGGAGCGATATGACGTAGGAGAGATTATCGGAGGCTCGGTAGAGGCTCGGACCCGCTCTGGTAACTGTCAGCGTGAAGGTGACGGTGTTTTCGAGTATACGAGCTTTTTCGTCGACTTCATCCACAGACTGTGGATCTCGCTTGTCCTCTGGTGGCGAGGCACCCGTACCAATACCACGCCTTTCGACCAGAGCTTGCATCCTGGTCCTTGAATTGCCAAGTTCTAGGTATATATGTAAGACGTACATGGTCATCCCGTAGGCGATAAGCGCACTTCCTTCGCGATCGTTCCATTCACTCACATCGACTTGAATGACAACCGTTGGTACAGGGCAGTGGCTGACTTTGATCGCACTGGATTATTGTGTCCATCTTCCTACTTGGCTGACCCGTCGTTGAAGCGCTGACAGATCACGGTCCCATCGTCAGCCGCCCTGCAGTTATATACCAAGAGCAGGAATGTGAGTTTGTCTTCAGTTCTTCCCCCCCGTCCTTCATCTTTCCTCCACCCGCTCCTTGATATACTACCTTACACTCCTTTACATCATGCTCTCTTTCATCTACATCGCTCTTTTGCTCCCGATCGTTGCGTCCTCTCGCCCATTGACTGCGCCTCGCAAGATTTCCCCCGCTTCTTGCGTCATCGCGGACGTCAGCTATTCTAACCCTCACGAAACGCTCCTACTCCTCGACCGTCGCGCCATCATTCCGCCTCTTGGCCTATCCCATAGCACATTTACCGACCTCCTCCTTTGGTGCCACGAATACGGACACTCCACTTCCGGAATGTTACTCGCTCGGCAGGCTCCCAATTGTGCTTCGTCAAGTAACCCAGACGGCTTTGCCAATGGAGATGCTGATAGTGCGGGAGGACCTGGTAGTCCAGCTGGTGCAGGCTCTGATGCTCGCCCTGATTCTGGTGCAGAATCTTTCGACAATGGTGCTGGCAATGGTCCATCAAATGCTAACAACGGAGGCGGGGCACCATCCAGTGGCCCCGAAGATTCGAGCCCGGGCTCTGACTCTAGTACTTCTACCAACTCTCAAGCTAGCCCTCAAGGCAACGGCGACGCTTCTTCCTCGGGCACGGCTGGCTCAATATCACCGAATCCTGCGCCTGCGCCTCCGAGCTCTAACAGCGGGGCCAGTCCTGCCAACGACCCTTCAGAATCTGCGGCAGCTGCAAACCCACCTCAAAGTGGCAATGCTGCAGTCGCATTTCCTTCGACAGATTCTTCAACTTCAACTTCAACTCCAACTTCAACTCCAACTCCAACTCCAACTCCAACTTCGACCCCAACTCCGACTCCAACTTTGACCTCGACTTCGACTATAGCCACGACCTCTGCTTGTCCACCAGGTCAGACGGTATCACTTCAGGTGACTGCGACGTTAGATACCTTGGCGACTGGATTTGTTTGTGTGACGATATAGGATGGGGTTTGATTCAGGCAGACGCAGTTGCGCAGTTGCAGTTTGCAATTTTTTTTGGCACTGTACATACTTTTCGCACCACAACCCCTTTTCTGTTTTAGCAAAAACGCACCGCGAATTTGAGCCAAATAACACGTCAATAACACGATTTCACGTGACCATTCGGATTCGACGGCAGACTAAGCGTTAGCGTAGCAAGTTGTACCACTGACAAGCAATTGACCATTGGAATGGATACCCATTTTGCGGTTTTACCCTTGGGTATGCTTGGGAATCCCTTGTCGCTCCAGTTTTCAAACTGACTTCCGTTCCAGACATCATTGACTCTCTGGTCGCACAGCTCCCGGACATTGACAACCAGCTGGCTTATCCACCGCATTTTCTGCGTCTTCCTCATCCTCGAACAGGTGTGTCGTGCTTTATGAGATTGCGCTCTCCGTACTGAAGAGCGATGTCTAAGGTGTCCTATCGCTCTTCTTGGTCCATGAACCCACTTTCACCGAAAGCGAACTTAGCTCTCATCGCGCTTCAAAGATACTGGAGGTTCAGGCAGTAGAACCTCCAAATGCGCGGTCCTGGTTTATTGGCGATGAGGTTGTGTCCGATGGGAAGCTTCTGATCATGACACCTGTGGACCCGTTATTTCTCTTGATCCCAATACTTCGAGCGATTCGGCGGCCTGACGGCAGTAGCGGCAGTTTTCGACCAATAGAAGATATCTTCGAGGATGCGGCGAAGCATATTGCAGAGTGCTCGACGACTGACGTGACGATAAGGGTTGAAGATGTCATGAGATTCTCTGCGCTCGAATGCACAAAGAAAGCGATGAGACGCATTTGCGACGTCAAAGGCAAGCTTGCTCAGTCGATCACATGGATGCAGTCCGTCCTCCCTGACACGGATCACCTCAGAGATAACCGCCGACATTACCGTGTTCAGATACTCGTCCGAAAAGCTTTTACAAGAGCTGAGAAAGAAGGTGAAAGCCCTGTCTTCACTTCGGATCGCAGAGCTATCAAGATCCTTGATACGCAGTCTTGCCAAAGACGATCTCATGGAAGATAATCACGAAGACTTGCTGGAATGTGAGTCATATTTGGGTGAAAGGCGTTCTCTGCTGAACGTGATCCTGTGCAGTGGGGAGAACAAAGCTCGCCTGCGAGCTGTTATCCCAGTATCTTCCGCAAGATATCAAGGACGAGCTCGTCGCCTCGTATGAGTGTGTACCTTGTTCTGTTCATTAGGAATTAAACTGATTTATTATCTTCTTGTCAGCTTTACGAAACTTGATGCGCATCTAAGATCACTCGCGGGGGAACAAATGATGTTAGCATCCGAGAACCCTGCTACCAACAGGAGGACCAAGAATGCCGCGCCAACAGGTCCCGACGATAGTAAGAAGCGTAAGAAGGATAATAAGAGCTCGCATGGTGTGGACAAGCTCAAAAAGGCTAACGTCAGTGGAATGGCTAAGCTGTCCACTTTCTTTACAAAGAAGACAGCGTAAGCGACGGTGAATGGGGGTGTTTTTCGACCAGGTTGTGTGGTGATTCCGTGATACAAAACTAGATGCCTCTGTTGACGAGGATTGCGAACAAGGTACATGACTTGTGAAGTGGTGTGTGTTGGGTCGTTCGGTGATTGGGAAAGTAACGATCATACTGAACTTCAGTCGTTGGCATTGTGAATTTCAGTGGTTTCACTTCCCACAGTGCGAGTGGGGTTTGCTCACGATTGCGTGATACCACCTCATCGCAGAAACTTGACCGTGTCCGATGGACACAAATAACCAACCGCTCAGATTGCGACGAGCCCCATAAAAGTCCACCCGCAGCTCTCTGGCTGTCTTTCCCTTGACTATCCATAGAAATGGCGAACACACCCCACGGCGGAGTCTTGAAGGACCTCATCGCACGAGATGAACCAATCTCGGCCCAGCTCAGAAAAGAAGCTCTAGAGCTCAAGGATATCGTCCTCACCGAGGTTCGTTTGTCAATTGTAAATTCTTGTCCCATCACTGATCTCATTTTCATCACCGAGCGTCAGTTATGTGATCTCGAGCTTATTCTCAACGGAGGTTTTAGTCCCCTAGAGGGATTCATGAACGAGAGCGACTACAACAGCGTTGTGGACACTCTCCGTCTCGTCGACGGAACTCTGTTTCCCATGCCCATCACCCTCGACGTTTCTTCTGACGATATCTCCTGTTTGGGCATCGCCTCTGGCGCTCGCTTAGCCCTACGTGATCCTCGAGATGACGAGGCACTGGCTATCATCACCGTAGAGGACATCTACACCTATGATCGTGTCAGGGAAGCGGCTCAAGTGTTCGGAGCAGATGATCCCGCCCACCCTTCTGTTGCCTACCTTCGTAACCGGGTTAAGGAATTTTACGTCGGGGGCAAGGTGCAGGCAATCAAGCCTCCTTCACATTTCGACTACGTCGCCCTCAGATATACCCCTGCCGAGCTGCGTGCGCACTTCAAAAAACTCTCTTGGCAAAGAGTCGTCGCCTTCCAAACTCGCAACCCTATGCACCGTGCTCACCGTGAACTCACCGTTCGTGCTGCGCGCCAACGTCAAGCCAACGTCCTCATACACCCCGTCGTCGGTCTTACCAAGCCGGGTGACATTGACCATTATACCCGTGTGCGCGTTTACGAAGCTATCATGGCAAAATACCCCAATGGAATGGGACACCTCGCTTTGCTCCCCCTTGCCATGCGTATGGCTGGTCCTCGTGAAGCAGTCTGGCATGCGATCATTCGCAAAAACTTTGGTGCTACCCACTTCATCGTCGGTCGAGATCATGCAGGCCCTGGAAAAAACACGCAAGGAAAGGATTTCTATGGCCCCTACGACGCTCAGGAACTCGTCACGAAATACAAGCACGAGCTACAGATTGAGATGGTGCCATTCCAACAGATGACCTACCTTCCTTTAACGGACGAGTACCAACCCGTTGATGAGGTCCCTGCCGGTGTGCAGACTCTTGATATATCGGGAACTGAACTTCGCAGGCGCTTAAGAACTGGCACACCCATTCCTGACTGGTTCAGTTACGAAGCCGTCGTCAAGAGACTGCGTGAAAGTTACCCGCCACGTGACAAGCAAGGCTTCGTCTTGTTCCTCACTGGTCTACACAATTCCGGGAAGGACGTGATTGCTAAAGCACTTCAAGTTGCGTTGAATGAGCAAGGTGGTCGGAGTGTCTCCTTGCTGCTCGGTGATTCGATCAAGGACGACTTGAAGCCCAAGTCGGTCACCCCAGAAGAGACTCACGAAAACCTGCTGCGCATCGGCTTCGTTGCAGGTGAGTTGGCCCGAGCTGGTGCTGCTGTCATCGCGGCACCTGTTGCTCCTGAGGAGCGTTCCAGAGCGCTTGTCAGAGACACTGTCGTATCTGGCGGTGGTGCAGGTGGCAACTTCTTCCTCATTCACGTGGCCACCCCTCCCGAGCATTGTGAGAGCACCGACAGGCGTGGAGTATACGCGCAGGCGAGAAGTGGTGCCCTCAAGGGCTTCGCTGGCGTCGATGTAGAATACCAAGTTCCGAAGAAGGTAGATCTTGTTGTGGATATTACCACTCAGAATATTCCCTCCATAGTCCACAGCATTATCCTCCTGCTCGAGACGAACTCCTTACTGTAGTCTCACATGTTGCAGAGATATTGTAGATATCTAAAAGCAATGGTCTCACTGTCGCATACTCACTGTGGGAAGTAGATTCAGTGCGATAGTCTAGGGACCTTTAGATGAGATGATCTTGTTGCACGCGCAATGGATTTTAATTATCAGGAGTTCACCAATATACTGATTTACACAGGATGCTGGCTGAAACTAATCGACTGATTCCCCGCCTTTGATTTGTAGATTCCGTCAAGCCGTCGGCGTTAAACATCCGACGCTTACCAGCGGACCAGCGGGTGGTCCCGCAGTTCGGATAAGTGAGGCCGACCCGAGGCAAACCCGCTTTCTTAGTTACCGCTGGCCGGTGAGTATGACTGCGACCCTTACTAACTGACTGTCGGGACGCAAGTCCGCGTCTCAGATCTCACTGGGAAGCCCATGTGAACATCAGAAATGAACATAAAGTCGTGCACGCTTACTTGCGATGCCGTTTAATTTTACCCGTTCAAACGGTTTAAACGTTCACTTCTGTCTAGCAGACGGGCATACTCTTATCCGGTTTCTGACCCCATCATGACTCCAAGCGAAACGACAATTCGCAACGAGCAGCAGCCCGTTAAGTTAGACATTGAGCATGTCCCAGTACCAGACGATCCCAGAGTTTGGGGGACTGCACGAAAAGTCTGTCTTATTCGCGCTCTTGGAGTGGCTTTACTAAATAACATTTCAGACGCTAACGTTGGTCATTGTTTCCTCTGCATCAATGATCGCCGGTCTCGCGACTACGGGTCAGAACCGTTAGTCCCTTCGTCACCTGTGACCTGCAGAATTCTGCTCATCCAAGAATTTTCATATAGCTGCAAACGCTCAAATTCAGCAAGCTTTGCATGCCTCCAGTTCAGACATCAGTTGGAGTTTGTCTGTATTTATCATATTACAAGGTCTATTCCCCTTGGTATGGAGTGCTATTAGCGAGATCAAAGGACGCAAGCTCGTCTATCTATCATCTATGGCCTTATTTTGTGTAGGGTCAGCCATAGTAGCTTCTGCAAAGTCTATCGGACTTCTCATTGGAATGCGAGGTCTACAAGCTGCTGGGTGGGTTCGCGTTTCTGGTAAACTGCCGTGTACAACTGTCAACTTGCATCGATACCTTCAGTTCGAGTGCAGTGATGGCTATCGCAGCAGCCACCCTCGCTGACATATATGAACCCCATGAACGTGGGACGAAAATGGGCATATACTATTCAGCGCCTCTTCTCGGTAACTCTATGGGCCCTCTTCTCGGTGGCGTTTTCGCGCAAGCCTTCGGGTGGCGTGCTGTCTTCTGGTTTGCGGTTATCTGCGGAGGCGTCGTGCTATTGTCTTTATTTATTTTCTTCAAAGACACCTTCCGCAAGGAGAGAAGTCTTTCGTACCAGAGTGTCCTTCGGAGGCGGATGGAAGAGCGAGAAATGCGAGTGTCCAAAAGCTCGCACAACCCAGTCCCGAGTGACGCTCCCCCTTTCTCCGACTCAGAAAAATCCTCGAGGCAGAGAACCATAGATATAGAATCTAGCCAAGCTACCCCTCACGCCATCGACATCAAAGATATAAGTCTGTCATTGATGGATGTAAATCCTTTCCCGCCTATTATATTAGTAACAAAACGGTGGAATAACATCGCCATTCTTCTGGCATCGGGGTTGATCTTTGGTTTCACGTACAGTGTCACGTATACTTGTGCAAGGACTTTGTCAATGTGGTACAATTATGATGCACTATCCACCGGTCTTGTCCTCCTGTGTAATGGTGGAGGTGAGTGAATGCGGTAGTCCAATTCGTCCAACTCATCACGCTTCAATTGCGACCACGACTTACAGGCAGTATGTGTGGTAGTATTCTGGGTGGGCGATGGTCCGATAGAACACTTGCAAAGCTCAAAAGTCAGCATGAAGGGAAGATGCATCCAGAGATGCGACTTCAAAGCACATTGCCAGCGATGCTGTTCCTTCCTACGTCCGCGATAGGATATGCATGGATCTGTCAAACTCACCAGTCCGTTGCTGCGATATGTGTGATGTTATTTATGATTGGCTTTTCTTCGACATGGGTGTACAGTAGTACCCTCGCTTATATTGTTGATGCCAACGTCGGGCGGTCATCGATAGCCGTAGCAACGAACAGTGCGTATAGAGGAACAATCGCATTCATTGCAGCTGAAGTTGCTGTACCACTACAGGACGGTATCGGGGACGGTGGCCTATATACCCTGTGGGGTGGCTTGTTGATTATCATGGAGATGTTGGTATTGTTAACGCTAAAGTTCGGGAGATCATGGCGAGAGAGATCTGAAGAAGCTGAGAAACAGAATATTACCCATTTATAGATGCCTTTGCCTTGCGCGTGGAAATCAAAATGTAGAACTTCCAGTTGAAATGGGCTCGTGAACAATAGTTACGGGACTGTAAGAAAACCGGAAAACCTGATTGATAGCGAAGAGATCTCCGAAACTAGGGGAATCAAATAAATTTCAGAAGAAAAAATGAATATAGACAACGAAGAGGTGGTGGAACCACTTAGATCTGGGCATTGTTGGCCTGGTCCCCGCTGCCCAACTTTACGCATACGCCACTCCCTAAGATGCTAATCAGCACCAACCAATGGATTCTGGGATAACTGAGGCACGTTCCCCACCAATCCAGCGTGAATAATATGACGAGTCACCAAAATATTCTGCTCATTGGAAATACAAACCCCAAACCAGTGATGGTTCCCAGTCCGATTTGGAGACCCCTTCCAGTGATCTCACTGGATAGATTGCCTTCACTTCCACTTGTGCAGCCAACAGCAGCACCTCTACTTACGATATGGTTCACCAGAATCGCTATCTGGATCACCAGAGATGCATATGTGCCACGTTCGGAGGCAATGATAATACATCATCTCTTTGTTCTCTGATTCCGAGCGAGAGAAAGGTGGCTGCGAGGGAAGGTGGAAAAGAGATTGTCGCCGTAACTGGAATAACTTCACGTGTATATGAAGTGCTATACAGTTTGTAATGATGGATGACTGTCGCATGGAAGGCCTTTTTTTTTGCAAATTTCAGAGAGGATATACTGTATTCAGGATGAACAGGGACATAACTCGATTAGATCGACTAAACGCAATGCAAGGGACTCACCCAGACATGGTATCTTGATGTTCATCGGCGACGGTGCATGGTGTGGGGTCAAGTGTAGCCTCACGCAGTTCACTCACGAGTGTGTTGCACATCTGAACCATTGCAGCAGGAGAGCATGTCGTGACCCACTCCTTACACCACTCACACTTCGACTCTTCAAACCACTAGAAAAAGCTGACCATGCCGAACTGCAATACAATCAGATTTCGGAAACAACAAACGAGATACAGACCTCGCAAAAATCGTCCACAATCGCCCAAAATTATAGAGAAGTTAAGAGTCAAGAAGTACTTTCCGTAGCTAACACACGAGGGCTCCACTTACAATCGCGTAGTATTTACAGAGTGTACGTCAGTCGCAGAGGAACAGGGACAGCAGATAATGAAGCGCACTGAGGAGGAGAGGGGGAGACACGCCGTTGACTGAAATCAGTGCATTCACAACGCAAAGTTGTCCCTTCGTTAATGCAACCCGTGGACCAATCGTCCCTGCAGCACTTGACGTACAAAGTCGTCACAGACACGCCAGAACCAGAGCAGGTGTTGCCGAACCCACCTCTGGCAACGCTAGAAGAGGAAATGTACATGAGTGCAGCAATGTCGGCGACAACAAAGCGAGAGACGATGGAGCGTATAATGGAGTACTTGCCAGTGTAGTACTTTCTTTGGACATCTCAAGGTACGGTGATGAAGAAGGCGGTGGGGACGGAGGGGCATGCATAAATCATGGGGTATTCGTTTTTAAAGCCTGGAAGCACAACCCGGTGTCGTGAAGAAGCGATTAAAGGCACTGGTCGGTCTCGAAAGCACTCGCCTTTGCCGCATCATGATCCACGTCGGTAATGTTTAGAGTGAAATGAAAGTCTCATGAGTTCTGGAGCGTCGGATACCAGACCTGTAGACTGTACTTGGCAAATGGTATCGCAGTACATCAGCGCAGAAGGTGTACATAGATCATGTCGACGCTTTATTAGAATCTGGGTTGTCTCGCGTAATAGTGTTCAACCGAGATCCAAACGCACATAAAAGCTTCGGATCATTGAACGTTGTGTTTCTCTGCTGTCAACAGCTTGGTATTGTCACTCTCCACATGTTGTCTCTAATCCGACGTGGACCGCGTTCTTTCGGCCGTCTGTCAGCTTCATCAACTTCTTATCGATCATCAATTAATACTCCCCGTCTTGCCTTGAACTTGAACTTGGTTGTCACACGGACCATGTCGGTCTACCATGGAGAATCTGCCATTCGTCCAGAGCCAGACAAGGTCCTCAAGGACATCGCGGACTACATCCACAACTACGAGGTCACGTCTGACTTGGCATTTGAGACCGCCCGTCTCTGTCTCATTGACACAATTGGGTGTGGTCTTGAGGGGTTGCGCTTCGAAGGATGCTCAAGGCTCTTGGGTCCAGTCGTAGAAGGGACCATCGTTCCCAATGGCACTTCCAACATCATATAAAGTGACTGATGAAGCATGTTGACTCTGATGCAGGCACCAAAGTTCCCGGAACGAACTACCAGTTGGATCCCATCCGAGGTGCATTCAACATCGGTACCATGATCCGATACTTGGACTTCAACGACTGTTTCCTCGCCGCAGAGTGGGGTCATCCATCCGACAATCTGGGTGCTATTCTCGCAGTTGCAGACCACCTTGCGCGTCAAGGACAACCCTTGACTGTTCGTGACATCCTTGAGAGCATGATCAAGGCACATGAGATCCAGGGTGGTCTAGCACTCCTGAATTCTTTCAACCGAGTGGGTCTCGACCACGTCGTACTTGTCAAAGTGGCCAGTACGGCCGTCGTGTCGAAACTGCTCGGTCTTTCTCATGCACAAACCATTGACGCGGTCTCTCAGGCCTTCGTCGATGGGCAATCGCTTCGCACGTACCGTCACGCGCCCAACACCGGGCCTCGCAAATCTTGGGCTGCCGGTGATGCATGCTCTCGCGCCGTGAACCTTGCTCTCCTCGTAAAGAAGGGTGAGCTTGGCCTGCCTTCCGTCTTAACCGCAAAGACATGGGGTTTCTACGATGTCTTGTTCAAAGGCAAGCAGTTCGAGTTCCAGATGCCATTCGGCTCCTACATCATGGAGAATGTTCTCTTCAAAATCTCGTACCCAGCGGAGTTCCACGCTCAGACCGCCGTCGAGGCTGCACACACCATTTACACACAGCTCAAGGCGATGGGTAAGTCCTCAGACGACATTAAGAGCGTACGCATCCGTACACAGGAAGCTGCCATCCGTATCATTGATAAGCAAGGTCCTCTCGACAACTTTGCTGACCGAGACCATGCCATTAGCTATATGGTAGCATACCCCCTCATCTTTGGCGAGCTCACCTCCGAATCTTATACCGACAACTCTGCTGCCGATCCTCGCATCGATGCCTTACGCGCCAAGATTTACTGTGTCGAAGACAGGGACTTCTCCGTGAACTACCACGAGCCAAGCAGGAGATCCATCGGCAATGCATTGCTGGTCGAATTGAATGATGGCACAGTTTTGGATGAGGTTTCTGTTGAATACCCAGTTGGCCACAAACGCCGTCGTGCTGAAGGCACGCCACTCTTGATCGAGAAGTTCAAGCGACATATCTCCTACCACTATGATGAGAGTCACCAAAAGAAAATATTGGACACTATCTCCGATGCACCAAACTTTTCCAAGCTCCGTGTGGATCAGTTCACTGACATGTTTGTAAAAGTATGAACTGCCGTGCCCTATGATCGACGCTGTCCTGCAGTCGTTATTCACCAGTACTACATCAGGATTGTTTATCCAGCGTATCAAATGCTTCATCTACGGAATTCCACGATGATCCTGTTCACATTTGGTCTCTGAAGGGCGACATCCTTTAATGCGTAATGATACAGGCAATTGACCGGGAAGATCAAAAACATGATGTGACGATGAACATGAAACATGAAACATGTGATATCCTAAACTACAGTTTAACTTTTCATCCTGCGATTTGCTGAGCCTGTGCGCGTCCATCCGACATATCGGGTGCCTTCGGTTTCTTGTACCTGTGTTTCCTCTTCTGGCCCGGCTGACTTCCCCTGGTTTCGTGTCGCTCGTCGCTCAATCCTCGGGAGCCACGCTCTTTGGTTATGGGGAGTCGAACTTTGACTGATGGTATTTCATGGCCACGGTGATTCCCAGGATTGCCTTCACGTTCGGTGAATTCCGGCCTAGAAATCCTTTGCGATGCTCCAAGTCCGGCAATTGGTACTTCAAGATAGTGTGCGGGGTTTCCCTTCGTTTCCTCATGACTCGATGTAACAGTACGTTGGTCTTCGGCGAGGGTAGATCCTTGCGACCTTGAAGGGGATATGTCTAGCACAATGTTCTCTTCCTCGGGGACGGCTGAGAGACGACGTTGCACGAGACGAGCCGACGGCACCAAGCGGACTTGACGCGGCACCGCGCGATGGCGAGGCGGTGGCGACTCTGGCGAAGGAGGCGTAGGATCTGCTGGTGGATGATAATCATTCATGTCGGGGACGAAGATATCCTTCTCTACAGGCAAGGGAGGCAAAGGAACACTCGGCGGTGGTCCTGGTTGAATGGGCGGGTAGTGTGGCACTGGTGACAGTGCTTGAAGCTGCTGGATATACTTCGCCAATGTACTTGAAGGGGAGGAACCTTGTCGGATGGGCAGAGATGGATTCGGGTTTGACGTCAGGTTTGAGGTCTGAGCAGACGGAAAACTTGAATCAACCTCCGAATGACCGGAGTTCGCGAGGTCGTGTCGTTCTTGCGTATGCCGAAGATATTGCGAGGCGCCGCCGTTGGATCGATATTTCTGAGAGGTGTAAATTGGATTGTCGATGGAATTAAGAACGTCGGGAGAAAACGTCGAACCATAAGCCAAATACGGAGAAAAATGGGAAGACCATTGAGGAGACGAAGAACTGGGAGGCGTCGGAAGAAAGTTTTGTGTTTGCAATTTTTGCTTCTGGATAGCTTGTCTGTAGAGTTGCTGGTTGCGGCACTGCTGAGCGATATCAGCCGGAGTTTGTCTAGTCATCGAGCTGGACAATTCGTTAGGACGAGGCTCGACGAAGATACGGGGGTATGGGTGTGTAAGTCCATGACTCAGCGTCTGGGGGACAATGGGCTCGAGTCCACCTTGATGATCAGGGTCGTAAGAATCCAATTTCGCCAGTGAAGTTCTGAAGGCTTGTCGGAGACGAGACAGCTGCCATTCCAGGATGGTGGTATTGTCTATCGGAAATAGGCCTGATTCGTTGAATGGATTGCTATAAATGCCTGTATTATTCGACATCGGCTGTCCTCCAACCCAAGGAAACCCAGAAAGGATGTCCTGGGGACTCTCAAGGTCGGGTGAATCACGATTCAATGATCCACCACACCTGTCACTATTGACCTGTCGTTGACTCTGGTTAGCGGTGCTCGACTTGGTATAGTTTGAATGCGTCGAAAATGGTGTTCGGGTCACCTTGAGGGGTTGGGGTACGCTCGCTGCCTTCTTCTGCAAACGAGGAGGAACTGGGTTCGCCGCATGCGACGGGGCTTTCTGAGAAGCATCAACAGATGACGAGTGAGCTTCGGCGCGACCATGGATATTGGGCTGATCATCCGGATCTAAGCCCCAAATCATTTGAGCCACGTTTTCAGGCTCCTCGATGATCGTCCCCTCGGCACCACTACACGAATGAATAAGTGAGTTGTCTCCTCGATATATACATGAAAAACTCACGATGGGCATCTAGCATATGGCAGCGACAGAGGACCGTGGAGTGCAGGTATTGGACGGGGAGGGGAGTTCGCCCAAGCAATCCAATCTGGCAGGAAATCATCGAGGGGCCGCAAACATGGAGTATATGCGTTATGATTACCTTCTTCTTCTTCAGCAAGTGGCTCTTGCGCGTACTTTCTTCGCAGAAAGCCTTCCGAGAACTGTGCACCAGCTTCGATGATCAGGAGCGATTCTGGTGAAGATGGAGGTGAAGGAGTTTGGGGAATTTCCGAAGGTACGCAAGAGACGCGAACACGCTCACTCCTTCCAGTATATGACCCGAACGATCCATCAGGGGGAGACGAATACAGCTCCACGGAGGGTTCCAAGACGGGCCTAATACGATTGGGCATAGAAACCACTCGCTTACCGTCATCGTGAGAGACGACGGAGTTTGAGTCGAAGTCTCTTTCAGGCATTGATACGATACGCCTGGTTGGCAGCCCCCCTGAGGAGTATCGACTCCGCAGGATCTGTTTCCTGTGGGAAAGACGGCGCGACACCAATGGCGCGAGCATTGGGCTGATTGGGCTCTGTGGCACAGAAAAATCATCATGCGGACAGTCTATAGGAGAGATGGATGATATCGATGCTGAGTGATGACTCTCTGGCGATGTCTCTTTGGATCGGCGGGTCACCGCTGGTGCAGCGAGTACCACAGCTGGATCGGAATAGGGAGATGGGACAGGGGATATGTCTGTTTGTGTCCCCTTTTCAGCATAATCCTTGGTGAACCCCATCCTCGATTTCTCCAGCGGGATGCGGTAGCTGTGGAGGAGGAGGGGGAGAGGAGGAGAGGCTTGGAGGGGGTCAAGTATTTAAGGAAGGTGAGATGGAATGATTTTGATGTCCGCCACTCCGCCACTCCGCGAATCTGAGATGCCGTTATGCCGATTTTAGGTGCGGGTCTGTGATAGGTGCCAGTTTCTCAAGCGGTGCATTGAGTCCACTAGCAACCACGGTCCCCGTCATCGCCGCCATCGTCGTCCCGTCGTCCCTGTCGTCGATGAGCCATAGTCAACAGGGATGATTATTCACGACGAAGACGATCCTCAAAAGTTAAAGGATACCCCCGTCGAGGCCCCCACTATACGCTACCCAGAGCCAGTAGTGGGCCGTCCATCCAGTCACTTGCCCGACTACGAAACATCACAGGCACTCACCCTCGCCAGTTTCAATGACTCTCAGGTCACTCTTTACAAACCACCACCTCGACGCCGAATATTTGACTCTCGCTTTTGGCGTGCCGCTATCCTCTCTCTCGTCGCCTACATAATTCTCACTGTTGTCATTGCTGTTCCTATCATCATCCATAAGGAACGCGAGTCCCAGCAACAATACCCTTACAATGCACTCAGCTATGTCGCTCCTTGGCCGGATAAAGACAGTGGTTCATATAATGCAAGCCGAAACATCTCAAGCCCGGTACAATCTGGAGTGTATCCCGTGTGCGGTGTCTGGGATACTGTGGAAATTCTTGCTGATCAAACAGTTCAAGCCTGGTCCGAGCAACAAGTCTCCCCAAACGGTCAATTTAGCTTCACCTCAAATGCGTCCTCCGTCATCGATTTCGACCTTGTCCAGGGGTACTTTTACGCCGGTATCAACCCGAATGTGACAGTCCAAGATGCCGTCCTGTCAATCATGACACAATCAGCCTCTTACAGTGTTTTCAATCGGACTAATGTCTGCTTTGCAATTGCCAACAACTTCACCGATCTCTTTCTTTATGTCTGTGTTTCTTGTTGATGAATGTATTCACTTGATTCAGTTACTGATATTCTCTTATATTCCAAATGACCTCAATCTGACCGAGAACATCCTTGTCAACATCACTCTCTTGTTTCCGCAGAGTGCTTTACCTTCCCAGGTCGAATCTTTCACCACAATGCTCCCACTGTTTGATCAGAATTTTGGTTCTTTCGACTCGTATATCAACTTCTCAAAAGTCACCATCGAAGGCGCTGTCTCCCGAGTAACAGCTGAGTCAATACAAGCTCGCATACTACTAGTGGACACTTCGTTGGAACCAGTGTCGGGCAACTTTTCTGCTACTGACTCCCTTCTTATCAGTACTGTTTTGGCACCTATCAGCGCCAACATCACCTTGTACAATGACCCGAGTTCATACTACCCTACGTTCCTCGACTTACACACGGGTCGTAGTAACCTAACTGCCAATATCACTCTCATGTCTCCAAATAAAGGACCCCCATCCCGACCAAACTTTATCGCTGACCTTCGCACCTTTTATGGCTCATTGTCGGCCAACGTCTCGCATGACCCCGCATCACCGCCTACTTCCATCAGGCTGCGTGCTGACAACGATCTTGGTCCTGTTAATGTTGCCATGGACGACCTCTTCGAGGGCATATTCCAAGCAACTACGAAACAAGCACTAGTTACGTTCACCAAGGGTAATAAGAACGCGTCGGATCCTTGGTATCCTGGGTCGGTGAGGACCATTGATTTCGATGTGAACGCGTCCGCCAGGATATATGGATGGCTTGGATGGGGTTCGAGACCGGAAATAACGAGCTTGTATCAGCAGGGGGAGGTGATCGTTAGCACGTCGCTCGCCAACGCATCGCTGTCTTTCACGGGCTGATCGAGAGTTCTTACGAAACATCTCCGTTCGTTCGTCTGTCGATCTAGCGGTACATATCCGATCTATGCCGCTGGTATCTGGATATTTGTCGGTATCTCAACTCCATGGTGGACCTCCTGCGAATTGGTTGAAGGCTCGCTGACCAGCCGTACTGCTACTCGTAAATTATTGTCGCCTCATGTCATCCCCAGTACCCTGTTATCAGTCTTCTATTCACTGCTCGCTGGCATGGTTGCGCATCATCGCACTTGGTGATACATGCACTACTTGTACAATTGGAAATGGACTTTTGGAAACTTTATTTTGCTTTTCAGGCTTTATGTTGTGGATGCACTACCTTAGAATATACTGAATATGCTCAAGCATCCTCCCCGTTCTCCCAGACTTTGCGATGTCTTGTCAGTGGTACAACCACTAATTTATCGCAGTCTTCTCTCGGTAGACCCATGTTCCGCCAGCAGGGTGCGCAGAGTAAACAAGGACTCTCCCCCAGTCGGATATCACCTACGACAGCGAGTACTGCGGGCACTTTGGCACACGCCTTACAGACCTCGCCAAGAGCCGGTGTGACATGGAGGGTGAGAGGATAGCCGGACAGTGGATCAGACGAGTGACTCAATCTGAATTATGCCGACGACTTGTGAGCGAGTCGAAGTGTAATGCATCGTAATGACATACCTGATCTGATCAACGACAATGAAGTGATCGCAATTACCTTGGTGAAGCATCCAATATGGCTGGTTGATCCGGAGAGTGAGCGAGTGAAATGATGTTTGACTCAGCGAAGTGGCCGACTTTGTGACTTGGGGTCGCTTTTCTTCTGTGATCTTTTGGAGATGGGTTAAGAGCTTGCTGTGATGCGAACGCGTTGTGAATCGAATAGATTCTCCTAGCAAGCAGTGTCGTGCGTACTTTGCATAGTCTTCACCGGGTTGTCCATCCCCGTAAACAACTCCTTCTACGAGCAACAGGCAACCTTCTTCATCTGTTTCAGTAGAGCTTTGATCATCATACGTGAATCCAATAATATTGCCATTGCTGTCGAACTGTTCACTGGGCATCTCGCTCGAATCGCAGGGAATTACGCGAATTAGGTCTGCAAGGGTCTGAGAAGAGAGTACGGTATGTTGGGAGAAACGGGTGAGCTGGCTGTGAACCCAAGGCACGCGGTTGTAAACCGTGAGCGTGATCAGGGCCTCTCGAGGAGGGTGATTAGGCTCAGTACTGGTGCTCCCCGACGGATGATCGGACGAGCTGCAGCCTGCATATTCAGAGCAAGGGCGTTGGTTGGTGCCCAATGTCCCATATCCAGATTTCTTGACACACTTAAGTGCATTAAAGTCCGAGTGCTTGGATGCGCGCACGAAGAAAACAGATTCCTGGTTCAAACTGTCAAACAAGCCAGCCATCACTCTTCCGCTGCGGCCCGCCAGATAGAGAACTTACCCCCAGCACGTGAGAGAGATAGAATCCAACTTCTCCTGCAACTCGCGCACCTCTGGCAATGCTTCAGCCATCTCAGGATCGGGTAAATGTTTGCGCTTCCGTCCCTTTGAGACAGCGCCACCAGCCTGGCTATGTATCGCACTCACCGCGTCAGTGTGAGTGCGACGGAGATGTGCGGAAAGCATTGGGTTATCCCATGTTGCCTCGACGTCGGCTTTCACAGCAGCGACACAACGAGAACACTCTGCTTCAATTGCAGCTCGCTCGTTCTCTGAGAGCCCCTGCCATGCGGGATGGTTAAGTACATAGTCGGCGGAGGGGATGACGAATGAAGCGGTGTCATCCAGGAATTTGCGAATTGATATGGGCTCTGAAGGAGGACCGATGAATGATTCGTACCCTCGAGTGATGTCGAAGCTCATAATGCATTGACCTTGATACTTAGTGCATTAGACAAAGTAGATGAAGCTGACGAGTTATGCGAGGGACAGTAAGTAGCTATGGGAGGCTCAACCCGGCGGCATGTTAAGTTGCACACTTATTATGTAGCCAGCTAGTCGCCGATATAAGTTGACGTGCAGATACATTCCAGATGTGTAGTATGCAGACGACCAAGTACTAGTATTTGGGTCTATTAACTCAATACGACGAAGACTTAACGACGACCAGAACGTGGCGGCGAAGCAGCTTGCTTGAGAATAGCTTCTTTTGCCTCCTCCACAGCGGATTCAGAGCCAATAATGACAATAGTGTTGTTTTCCCTGCTCACGGTGATATCGGCGCCAGTCTCGGCGCGGAGGCGGGCAACATTGGAGCCCTTCGTTCCTACAATCCTGGGGAAAGCAGAACGATCGACGAGAGTCAAGAAACCGACGTGGGTCATCGCTTCAGCTTGCTCGATGGCTGCCTGAATGTCTCCCTGAGCACGCTCGAGGCTGGCTGCGTCCCTTGCCTTTAGAGTCCACTCTGAGTCACCTTCCTCTGCATCCTGGTAGTTGCGAATGAGCTCCCACTTTGCTTCTGATGTCTCCTCTTCTGCGTCGTCGATCCTAGCACTAGGTCCAGCACTCTGAGGAGGGGACGGAACCGCAGATTTTTTGGGGTGAGCAGATTGGTCAATCTGTACACCGTACGATCGGAGGTTGCGGAAGAAGTTGCCCTGTTGGGATATTGCAAAGTGGTACTTCAAAGGTACGGAAACGGTGGCAGTGACTATCTCCACAGGGGCTGGAGCTTTCTGGACACGAGCTTTGAGCTCTGCAATCGCAGTTTCACAAGCAGAGCGAGGTCCAGATACTTTCACGATGTCAGAAAGAGTCGCATCCTTGACCTCACTCGCGTTGACGGCTTCTCCAACCTGGTTATACGAGCGAGAACCAGGGAACTGCACTTGAACACCTGTACGAGTCTGCAAGTCATTCAATTGCTGTCCATTGCGGCCAATCAAGTTGCGATGTTGGGCCGCGGGTATCTCCACTGCCAATATCACGCGATCCTTTAAGATGGCAACTGTCTTCTCAAGTTCTGCCTTGATCTTGTTAACGAGAGTCGGCTCTCCTCGAAGACGAACTTCGTCAGTAGCTTCACCCTGGCGGGGGAAACGAACAAGCCTTGCTTGAAGTTTGGAATCAGGAGGACCGCCACAGCGAATGATCAGGTCTTTCAACCCCTGACCACCGGCACCAATGATGGATCTGTGGTACTTCGTCTCGATGACGAGCGACAGCGTTGTTTCTTCGCCAACCTGATCCGCAATGGCCAGAATAGCTGCATTGGCAGCGTTGATGGCTTCCTTCGTTCCACGCACGGTGACGTTTGTTAAAGCGGTATCGCCATTTGTAGCCTTCTCGACGTCGATCTGACTGCCAGTCTCGTCCTTGATTTCGTTGATGTTCGCACCACCCTTGCCAAGGATGCGTGCGACAGCACGAGTTGGGATAGTGAACTTGATAACGTTGTTGGACTCCTTTTCGAACTCGAGGGCGTCAAGAAGTTCCGATTTGGCGCTAGCCACACCCTTTTTACCGCCCTTGATGAGGACCTCATCAGGCTTAAGAGCTTCGCGAGTTTTGTTTTCGCCGTTTTCGGAGGATCCGCGGGGGAAAGTGATCTTGACAGCATATTTGTCCTCAAGTCGGATGGCATACTTGCCATTCTGGCCAATAAGGGAAGCATGGAATTGGCTGGGGATCTTGAGAACCTCGGACGTCTCATCTGCCTACATTGCACGTTAATCATTTTGTCGCACATATTGACATTCAAGGAGGTAACTGACCAATCTCTCGACCTGAGCTATGATGCGCTTCTTAGCTTCTTCGGCGTTCTCCTTGCGTCCAGTAATCTTGATTTTGGACTTCTGGTGAATTGCCTTCTTCTTCCTGCCGTTGTCTTTTTCCTTTTCCTCAACTTCATCGGAAACATCAATTTTGACGTCAAGTTGGTCACGGAGTCGGTTGATGCCAGCTCCCTGAGCACCAACAACTCGACCAACAAATTCCCTGTCGATCTCGAATTCGGTGAAATAGCTTGGGGTATACACGTCAAGTGACTGTTCAAGGAGAGACCAGATGTACTCAAATAGCTGCTGGCAATGAGATTGTCCTTAGCGTCTTCAACGATCCGGAGAATTTCCTTGACGGCCCGGTCGACATCAGAGCTAATTCCACGGACCAAGATAATATCCTCAGTCGTAGCATCGCCGGCCTCGGCGCCGATCTGTATGGTCAAAGTCTTGTCTGCCCCGATGATACTCAGAAGAGAAGGGGAGATTAGCTATGTGATGTCATATCAATGCTGATATATCACTTACGCATTCAGAGTGGTACCATCTTTTCCAACTACTGTCCCGTGCCAACGTTTCTCAACGGGAATCACCTCGCTCTTAACATCAGCAACCTCCTTCGCCCACTTGAGCAATTCCGTAGCAACTTCATCAAGGTGTTTCTCTTTCTCCAAAGGGGAGGGAGAAGCCGAAGGAGAGAAAGGATCATAAACCAGAAGAACCGTGGACTGTTTCGCAGACTCAGGAGGGAAGAAAACCTGGACATTGTGAGTCTCCCGGAAATGCTCCAACTTTTTCGCATTCTTTCCCATAATGATTCGGTGACCAACCCAGTCAATGGAAACTTCCTTTGTCGCGCCGATGAGTTTACCAAGAAGTTCCGAGACCTGTCTGACAACAGCATCCACTACAGGCTTATCTCCAACAATGTCTATGTTTAGGGCTGAAGCTTGAGCGATCGCCGTCGCAGATGGAGTGAAGATAAAGGCATCGGGATGAGCGGCGCTGAGTGTCTTTGGATAGTTGATGCGAGTCATGTATTCCAACAACTGACGAGAAATCGCAATAGGACCAGGGAGTGGGAACTCGTGGATATACTGTGAGTTAGCCTTCTCCATGACAGCGCTAAGTCCTGCCGATATATCCTCCTGTTTACCATAAACCGTGACTTCGTCACCTGGCTCGTCAGCCCCCGGAACGGCGAAAGTGCACCTGCTCTTGGCCATAATCTCGTCGACAGCCTTACCACTGAGGAGGCGATGTTGACGCTTAGGCAATGAGATTTTGACAGGTATGAGTAAAGCCTTGAACGTTTCGATGGTCACCTGAATCGATTCGACAACACGAACGACGGCTTCGCGGTCTCCGCTGACGGAGATCTCACGCTCGGAAGATTTCAAAGACAAGTTAATATCACCACCCTGCGCTGCCTCAATGAAGAGTGCGCGGCGGGCGATGACGAAAGGAAGGATGTGAGCTGGAATGTCCTTGACACGCTGTAGAGACCTAGATCTCCTCGCAGAGATAATCTCATTGAGCATGGTTTGAGCTTCGTGCGCGAGAGGTTGAGGACCGGTGATCGTGATAGGAACCATAACCTCTTCTTCATCGGAATTGGGCGTAGCTGTTCCGTTGGTGGATTCATTGACATGACCGTTGGGGGAAATGCTCTCCTTGCGAGGAATGTCCACCTTAACTCCAGTTTGTTCACGGACCTGCTTGAGAGTAGCGCCCTAGAAAGTACGTCAATATCCCAGGTGTACTCAAATTGATATGGTATTGCTTACCCTTTGACCCAATGATTGAAGGAATAGTAGACGCCGGAGCAGGCAGGGTAAGAGTGACCACAGGGCATAGAAAAGCGAACAAGCTGCGCCTCGCCTTATCGACCTCTTTCTGAGTCTCAGACTTCACATGAAAAGTCGTTTGACGCGTCCTCTGGTTGGTAGATGCTTCAATCTTGACCTTGGATTTCAACATGACCTGTTTCATGATTTCACCGAGTGATGTAGTCTTGCCATCCTTAACCGGAAGCTCGACGGCGGACAAAGTGATGGAGTCCGAGACCATGGGCTGAGACCTGACAGTTGGTTTGATACGAGGACCAGAGTCGGCTCCCCAGGCCGATTTAGCGGATTGCGCTGCAGTGCTAGCAGAGGGTGCCAAAGACGGGAAGGCAGCCTGATCACTGGTATCCACCACATCGTTGACAGTGGACTGCTTGACTAGAATCTCGTCTTCAACATGAGCTGGGAATGGGTCCGGAGTACCTTCGAGCCCATGCCTCCTCTGCATCTCAGCTGCACCTATTGGGTCAGTTGGAAGAGTAGCCGACGTGTCCATGTATCTGAGATTTGCGGGTGTCCAAAACACAGAACCTTTGACAGAAAATACCTGAACGATGAGCCCGACGACAAGCGGAACTCAGCGCAATAACCAAAAAAAAAGTAGAAGATGATGAATGAGTTTGGGAAAGAGCGTAGACGTGTCTTTTCCAGATCCATATCCTCGCGTAATGGACGTGCGAACTATTACTCATGCGACATCCTAGCAGTCTAATTACTTACAGACACTCGAAAGCTTCAAGTCATTCATTCACAAAATTACATATCGAATAAACGTGTACATGAGGGAGGAACGTTCACCAACCCATCTGCGCCAAGGTCCAACCATACACCTTTCCTTGGTGGTCGGCCTTATTGCATAGCCTCTGACCCCTGTTCAGGGCACTCACTCGCACAAAGTCCTCATGCGAGAGGCCAATCAACTGGAGGTTCTCTTTTTGCCTTTGTACGTCGCGGCTCTTAGGGACTGCAGTGCAGCCTCTTGCCACATGCCATGCCAAGACCACTTGAGTAGGTGTAACATTATTTTTGGCAGCAATCTCGTTGATAACAGGGTCCGAACGGACAGTGTCGTACCCAGTAGGAGAGTAAGCAGTGAGGTAAATCCCTTTGCTCTTGCAGTATGCCAATAAGTCGGGCTGGGAAAGGTAGGGGTGCAACCTAACAGGAAGGGATAAGGGGGGTCCTTTGTATATTGTCTGTGACAACTCACTCCACTTGATTAACTGCAGGAACAATCTTCGCCGTTTTCAGTAGTTGCTCAATGTTCTGCACCGAAAAGTTGCTAATACCAATGGCTCTGACTTTTTTGCTTGACAAAACTTTCTCCATCTCTGCCCAAGTGTCGTTCAAAGTGGGACTCAATACAGCCCTGAGCGAGCCATCTTCGTTCTGAAGTTCCTCGTCGTTTGCTATTAGGAGCGGCGATTGTCGGATTTAGCTTCATGAGGGTGCAGATCTAACATTCGTGTACTTACGTCCACGAGCGATTGCCTGGGGCCAGTGTACCAAGTACTGTTCTCCTTGTGAGTGAAAATCCGCGTAGCAATAGAGGATTCCAACTGACAAGATCGTAGTAATCTAGGCCCGCATTCCTCAAGCTTTCATCGATGGACTCTTGAACCCGTCCTGCGTGGTGCAAGGGAAGTTTTGTGGTCACGAATATTTCTTCACGGGGAATGCCCGACTCGCGGATCGCAGCACCCACGCAATGCTCAGTTCCTTGCCATATGTCAGTGTGTTCGCAACGGAACGGATGGAGTGAACAACACCATATCCAAGAGCGGTATCTAAGTGCCTGTAACCGGACTAAAGGTAGGTTGGTAACTGGGATACTACGTAGAGCAGACATTGGTGCACCTTGAGAGCAGTCAGAATCCAAGCCTTGGAAGAGTCTCTCATCTCTTTCGTGGTTCCTGACCAACACCCAAGACCTGAGGGAGGAGCGTCAATACCAATCGACGAAAGGAACGTCGAGCATACCGATGGCAGGCATTCTGACGCCACTGTTCAACTCAATAATCGGGACTGTTCCTACCATGGCTTGCACTGAGGGTTTATCTATGCGTCGAGAAAGGGGACACGGACCGAAGAGGGGGCCATCTGATGCACTCTCGTGACAAGGACGAGCTATACGCAGCAATCTGTTCCGCGATGATTCCGATATCTATATTACTAAGAGGAACGACGAACATTGACTACTGTCAGCTGAACCCGGGAATTAGTAGGTTACTAGTGCGATGATCAACTGATTACCGTTGATTGGGTTGGCTGTCGAAGCTATAGCACTGTCAGTAGAAGGATGACCTCGAGTCGCCTCCTGATAATACCGACGCTGCAGACTCTTAGCTCGGTGGATCCTCGGCGTTACGTTTCTGGAGATGATTGTCACGTGCTTTGACTTTGAGGTCACATGATGAATAGTCATACGTGGTCAGACAATGAGCCCGAGTGATAGCCGTTAAATCCAAAAGATCAGCAGAGATGGAGCGAGCCTGTCGCAGGGCTTGTCTTGCGCTCGCATTCGCACTTGCAATTGGAACAGCCGTGCACGGAAACTCATTCCTCGCCGATGCGCTCATCCGCAGAGACCAGGTCAAAAATGTGTTGGAGCACCAGCCTGTCCGGGGTGAACCGCTCTGTCAGCGCGAGGTGAGTTGCCTTCATTTAGTGTCCTGTTCCGTTATTACACTTCCAGCTACTATTAGACGACCGGTCCTATCGAGACAACATTGTGCGACTATGAGACCATCGAAAGTGTGAACGACGAACTCTATTCCAACCTTCATGACTTGGTCGAGACTCCATTCTTCAGGTACTTTCAGGTATGAGGCTTGATTACTGTAGAGCGCAGTCATTTCTCTGACTACATGTTCACTACCAGGTTGACCTCTACCGAGAATGTCCTTTCTGGCAGGAGAATGGGTTTTGCATGAATCGTGAGTGTGGAATTACTACGGTGGATGAGAGCGAAATACCCGAAAAATGGAGGGCAGCGGCTTTGAGCAAAATAGATGTACCTCCCGAGGATAACCGTATCCGACTACCAGGATGCTATTACCGTGACTCCGACTTTTGTTTTCTTGATGATATGACAGATCAGTGCACTAAGCGCGCTTCACCTTGTATTCCACTGACAATTGTCGTTCCACGCAGAGGGTGACTACGTAGACCTAGCATTAGTTCCTGAGCGATATACAGGATACTCAGGAAACTCTGCTCATCGCGTCTGGAGAGCAATCTATGAAGAAAACTGTTTCGGTCTCTCGGAGCTAGATCACCCTACTGGCGAATCTTCTGCCCCCGTTACACTTCCAGATACCCTGACGAACCCCCTGCACAAATCGGTTGACCGAGAGGATGGCGATGGCGAATGTTTGGAAAAGAGAGTATACTATAAAATTATCTCTGGGCTGCATGCATCGATATCCACGCATGTATGCAGAGAATGGTTGAACCAGTCTACAGGAGAATGGGGTCCCAATCTTGAGTGTTTCGTTACCAAAGTTGCCTCCCATCCTGAGCGACTGCAACATATCTATTTCAACACTGTTCTACTCCTTCGTGCTGTCTCCCGTATTGCACCATATCTATCCGCGTACGACTACTGTTCTTTGTCTGGGAACAGCCTCATCCCACACGAGCATTTACACTCACCCGACTTGGGAGACGAAGTTCGAACGCTCGAAAAACTCAACCAAGTGATGGAAATCGCCAAACATGTCGGCAAATTCGATGAACGAGTACTCTTCCGTGGAGCGAACGCAAACATCTTGAAACAAGAGTTCAAGCAACATTTCCGCAATGTCTCCAGAATCATGGATTGTATTGGGTGTGACAAGTGTCGGTTGTGGGGTAAAGTTCAGACTACCGGATTGGCCACCGCGCTCAAAGTTCTCTTCGAAATTGATGAGAAAGTCCTTGAGTATGTCTACTTCCCTCATCGCACACATTCCCATGACACTCATCTGGCACACAGTCACCATACGAATCAAAATCTCTTACAACGTTCAGAAGTCGTTGCGCTGATCAACACTCTTCATCGCTTCAGCGAGAGTCTGCACGCTGTTGAAAAGTTCAGGGAGATGTGGAGAAAGACGGGAGAGGAGGATTCTGCAAGGTTGATCCATGAGGCCGAGGGAGCTGTCGCCGAAGATTCACGATTGAACCCTCATGCTCAGCCAAGGCTAGAGGAGAATCCAATCGCTTCTTCTGCTCACCCGATTCCTCCACAGTCGGACATTTTGCAAGATGATACCTGGGGCAGGTTCCGTGCATCACTTCTTGAATTGGCGGAGAGCTGTAAACGACATACCCTAGTGTGTTTCGATCTACTATCCGAGGTTTGGCAGAGGATATCAGAGTCACTACTTCGACACACGGAACTTTGATGCCTTTTTATTTTAGGGACTATTGTATAGCCAGCTCAGAAGATATGATAGTGTTTTTGGATATAGGACAGATGCATTTCTTCCAATGATGGTTAAAGCTCAAATGTGTATAATGATCATTGAAAAGGACTAGTATATGGTCAAAGATCACATTGGCTCTCCGTCAACATCATCCTCCACCATAGGTTCACCATCCACATCCGCGTCATCCGTCCCGCGGCCGTCACCTTCGATAGGAACCCCATCGACGTCCTCGTCAATAGCAACGCTATCCACATCCTCCTTGAGTGGTACGCCATCCACATCTTGATCTTGGTCGAGGGGTACCCCATCTACATCCATCTCTTCAATAGGCGCACCATCCAAATCCTCTTCATCTTTCTGAGCTTCTTGAGGAAGAGAAGGAGCCACTTCCTGGGCAGGCTGGAACGACTTGGCCTTGAACCGAGAGGCGTACGCCGACTGAGCCTCTGACGTCGCACCACCATTCTCATTTTCTTGACCTGTCTTCATTTCTGCGTGTGCAGTGCCATCTAGTCGGGCACGAAGCTCTGCCGTAAATTCGGGGGGAAAGACGATCCAGTCTTCCCAAATATCAACGACGGCCGTAATTTGCTTCTTGAAGGTCTCAGCGGTGATGCGACCAGGGAAGGAATGGTAAATGGTCGCGAAGTGGTCAAAGACGATGCCGAGTCGTGACTGAAATTCCTGACGAAACTTCCATGCACTTGGCACTGGTGCGGCCGAATTGTGGAGTATATCACAAATTAGGTGGAGGCGCGCGATCTTGCGTGGAACTGGGGTGCCATCGACCAACAAAGAAGTAATAATAATGTCCGATACCTGAGGAGAATCAGTATGATGCGCGTTACGGGGTCGAACGTGACACTGACCTCACGAGCTGCCTCGGCATGGTCGAGACTGAACGTCATGCACCGCGCAAGTTCCCCCCGTTTTCCTGACAGAGCTCGCAACATAGCCTCAAACCTCTTGCGCGCACGTTTACCAAGGGTGGACTTCTTGGTGCGCTCTTGTTCCGATTCCTCAGCGGAATCGGTGGAGTATATCGAGTTGTATCCATCATCATCGAACTCCGGCTCCATAACATCGTCTCGCTCGACCAAACCTCGGTAGAAGGCATGTCGGTGATGCTGAATTCACTCGTGAACGAAAACGAGTGAATGCCATCAAAGGA
The DNA here is from genome assembly GCA_038094055.1 of Chalciporus sphaerocephalus. NCBI lineage: Eukaryota > Fungi > Basidiomycota > Agaricomycetes > Boletales > Boletaceae > Chalciporus > Chalciporus sphaerocephalus. The sequence continues at coordinate 1,223,795 of JBBPTH010000001.1, forward strand.
AAGCCCACCTTTCTTTCGGTTAGAAAAGCATATTTCGAATTGTTCCGTTCCCACTCTTTCAGATTTTTCTCGTAATTGAGACCGTGACCTTTCACCTCAGCAGCTACAGCCCGGATGAAAGTATCTGTGACACCAGGTTCATTGTCATCTCCACGTCTTCTTGAGGAACTACGCGATCGCCGACGAGGACTCCGGCTATCATACCGTTTTGGACGGCCGTGCCTTTGTCGTGAGGGTGATGGACTGTAAGATCGACTTCTTGAACGTCTAGGAGCTCGATGTCCGCGACCTACGGAACGAGAACGACGTCCCGGGGAATAAGAACGACTTCTGCTTCTTCCCTTGACATGATGCTGTTCTCTCGAACGGGATCTCGAACGGGATTGACGACTCGATACATACATCGGTTTGGCAACCATAGGAACAGCTTTGCTCCATCCAACTCGCAGAACGGAACCTCCCCAATCAAACCCGTCCAGTTCTCTCAGTGCAATCTCGGCATCTTTGCGTTTCATGAACGAGACAAATCCACTAAGACCAGTGTTTCTATTCCGCCTTGAGGTAGTCATATCACTACCAGGACCACTAGTGCCATCACCACGAGGCCACATGATTTTCACGGAACCGACAGGTCCATGACGTGCAAAAAATTGACCTAGAGAATGTTCGGTGACGTTCGACGGAAGGTTGGCGACGAAAAGGTTTGACGTCTGGCAAACAAGGGGTCAGCATAAAGAAAAGACTCCGTCATGTTACCCACCTCAGGGTCTCCCCGATCCTTGCTTCCACTCTGGCCCTCATAAGCTAGAGAGGATACAGTGTAAATGATGCCACAGAAAAACACATGATCACTTACCAGCCAACGCGGTCACGGATCGTCCGTGAGCTGTAGCGATGTTAAGAAGTGTCAGAAGAGGTATACCGTGATCTTTGCTTAGCAGAACGAGAATACCTGGCCTCACGCAAAGCCTGCTCCCTGCAAAACGGGGTCAGGATAGAGTGTACATGACGGTGCCCATAAACACACCTCTTGATTTCCTCAAGAAAAGAATCCATAGCACGCTTTCCCTTAGGTTTCGGAGCACTAATCGAGGGAGATGTATCTTCCATCTCCTCTCGCAGCGCCCTCGTCCTCGCCGAACTATCAGCAGTAGACGGCTGATATAACGCCTTTCCTTCGCCCGAACCTCGCACGAATCCACCCTTCTTCTTCCCAACATCCTCCCCTTCAAACGCATCTAGAAAATCCGCATAAGCCTTAGCTGCATTCTCTTCTTCCTCTCTCTTCTTCGCCTCGGCAGCTTCTTTTTCCTTCTCTCGACGAGACTTGCGAACGGTTCCTTGGGCATATTGGGACAGCTTTTGGTCGTCCAACGGCTTTTGCTGGTTATATGAAGCAAATTGGTGAGTGCTTTGACAAGAAAGAAATAGGTCCTATCCATCGCACTGGGAAGGAGGGTTCTTCATCATCATTGTCAAAAAACGCCGCTAACTTGGATTTCGTTTTGTCCATTGGATAGTAATTCAGCAAGGAGACGAGTTCGTTGCGGACAAGGTTAGATCGGCATTTGTTCCCACGCCTACACCAAGATATCCCTAGTAACTAGTAGGATCGTACTCGACTACACCTGACCACCCGTCTACATCATCATGCTAGCCAGACCTCCTGTCGCGTATGCCATCGGCTTCATAGGCGGGTGAGGTTGCGCTTCAAACTGGTGGTACTTGAGATCACCCGACGAATCTATACGGATCTGTGGGAGTCATGTAAAGACATGGATACCTTCCGGAAAATTTAAGACACGCATATATGCACCCTTGTTCCCTACTTGATCGACGTAATTAGGGGCAGAGAAGACCTGGGACGAAGGTAAGTATGCACATGATCTGCGGTGGTAAGCGAACAGACAGTCGTGCAAAGCCCGTCATGCTCGATGGCATAACCGTCTAAGAGAACTATATTAACATGGGGGTTCAAAATACAAGAGAGAGTCACCAACTTTCGCGGACTTCGTGGCTGCGAATGACACCAGTGACACCGTTGAGGTCGCACCACCGTTTTGTGACATCAGGACCGAAAGCAATACCAACCCCCTATGGCAAGCTAAGACAACGTGTTAAAAGTCAGAACAGTCCACGCCCTCGTTTGCTTGGCCCGCGCCCTGGTGTTTCTTGAGGATCTGTCCAAAGCAACTGGGAAACATCAGACAGTGACCGTGAGGCTTCGCTGAGACTGGTACCTCGCCTGAAGAGAAGGTGAAGGTTCGTTACCATTGCTCAGGAGTAAAACAACAAGAAACACTTGCACATCAAGCCCTCCTGCCCAGGCTGCTTCCCAATGCGTGGTATCTTCCTGATTTCGTCTAATGTTACACCATCCTTGCTGAACAGCCCACCGTGCACAACGAAATAACGCTTCAATTTCTCTGGGGACAATATCGTTTTTGCAGTGACGTCTTTTGGAGGTTTCGTCGCGCTGATCAAAGTCGCCAAGGGCATTACACGAAAAATCAGGTTTCCAAAAGGACAGTTATCTCAAGGCACGTACTTGTCGTGAAGACATGTGCGAAGAGCTAAGATTAGAGATTCAGCGTCTGGAAGCATAAATTCGAATGCGAGTAGCTTGTATGTCTGCTCTCCATGCTTGTGCTTGGCTTCTCCCTCAAATCCATACGTCCGGTTCATCTCTTTTGCTTCGTGATTACCTCTATTGATAAACATTCTTTTCGGGTATAGCCATTTATATGCAAGTGCAGTCAATATCACTTCGATAGACCAAGATCCTCTGTCCACCAAATCGCCATTCATCAATAGACAGTGATTAGGCGTTGGCGTGCCTGTGAGTGAATACAAATGTAGCAAGTCATAGAATTGTCCTGATATGAAATTCATATAGTGTGAACGGCAAACTGACCATGAATCTGGAGATGACTTACCGTGAACGTCGCCAATGACATCGCAAGTCACACCGTCCTCGAGATCAAGATTGACCAAGCTCTCTTCATTCACGAAATGCGAGTGGGCGGCCAGGAGGATTTCCCATGCGTATCTCCGTGCAAGCTTCTTGCCTTGCTTGAACCAATCGATCATGTTTAATATGAACTGTTGGGTGATGGTATACTTTCCGTCTTCGGATAAGTCGAGTTTCGGGCCCGTGTAGTCGCTTTCTATCTCACATCCTCCTTCGGCAATGATCTCTAAACAACGCTCCACGGGACTTTTCTCTTCCTCCATCTCAATTGCCTTCTCAAACTCGATCTTTCGAACGAGCTTTTGCGTTGCCGTCAACTGCGCTTTGACAGTCTCATTCTTAGGTTCCAACGCGATCACCTTCTTGAGATCAGCGACTGCCAACTGCGGTTTGGTGATCTGAAGGTAACACGTCGCCCGCCTAATACCGTGTTTCCGATCAACTAAACACGCCAAAGCACCTTCACTCAAACATTGCGCACGCCTAAAATACGCTTTCGCATACTTGGGATCGATTTCTATGGCCCTAGCTGATTCCTCTCATCAAGCCTCGCGTGACCATCGTGAAAAATATACATCCACTTACACGCGTCATCCAGCGCGTATCCGAATTCTTCCAGCTTTGTTCGCGCAGCGGCTCGATTGCACCAGAACGTGGCATCCTTTGGGTTCAATTCGATGGCTTCGGTGTAAAGGTTGACTGCCTTGGTGAAGTTGTGGTTTGTGAAGGCTTTATTAGCCTCTGCTTTTAACTTGGCAGCCTGTGCTCGATCCTCGTTGGTGACATCTTTGAGGCTCAGCGCGTGTAGCTCGGGCGAGGGTAGCGATGTGGGTGCTGTTGAAGCGGGCGAAGACAGAACCGAGGATAACGACGAAGAATCGCTCATTGCAACCCTCTGCAATTCAGCTGTATCAAGGAATCAATCTCAGTCAACTCCAGCTTGCGGTGGCCTGATTATGATATACACCCAATTTCTTGCAAGACAATAGAAGAAATCATCTCACGATCTGTGGCAGTGCTTCCGATTAGACAGTCACAACATCTTCACATTTTACAATGAAAACTACACAAAACAACACGAATATGGGCTCGACAGCTGGATCCTCAAACCAGTGAGAAAAAGGTCACATCAACCGTCGAGATCGCTATTGTCCTCATAGAGGTAAACGGGGTATATAAGTGGAGATCTGGTGTTCTTCAGCAATCGGCAAGGTTGAAGTATTCGCCGAGAGGAGGGTTATTGGTATACGCATCAATATCCTGCATCCATCCATTCAGAAATTGGTGGAGACTGAGTCAAGGTCAGTCAGTAAGAGACACGACTGGCAACGAAATTAGACCGTACTAGTCGAGATTGTTCTGCGCCCAGCAGTGTCCCTCGGAAGCAGCAGCAGTGGCATCCGCGTAGGTCATTCCGATGTACCAGCCGTTGTATTGACCAATTGCCTGAAGGACATCGCCATTCACGCTGTCAAGAGTCTGCGAGAAGAACGAGGCCCCTGTCCCGATGTTAAAGTCAGGATCCTGGCAATTGCCGTTTGGTGCACCACCACACTTGTCGGGAGTGATTTGCATCAGACCTTGCTCGCCGTTACCTCCAACAGCATTGGGGTTGCATGTACTCTCCTGCATGGCGAAAGATGCGAGCATGATAGCAGGGACTAGTCATTCCATGGTCACTAATGAGTTTATACATTATAAAACAAGACTCACTTCCATATTGCTGCCCATACTTCTCAAAGATCGAAACGTACGGCTGACAAGCAGTGAAAGCAGATCCGGAATTCCATGCAACCTGCGACAACTCGACACTAACGAGGCCGCTAATATGGATGACAGGAGGGCTCCACCCATCCGAGGTGATGCCGCAGTTCAACCAGTTGATATTCCCGTTAGGTCCACTTAACGCGGTGATCTCGGTAGTAGCGCCACTTGGACCGCATGAGCCATCTGAAATCACGGAGACGAGCCAAGAGGCCGTATTCGTGGGGGAAGGTGCAGGGGCAGAAGTAGGTGGTGGCGGGGGAGGAGCAGAGGTGGTAGACGGGGGCGGAGGAGGAGCAGAGGTGGTGGGTGGGGGCGGGGGTGGTGAAGAGGTAGTAGGTGGGGGTGGGGGTGGAGGTGGGGAAGAGGTAGTGGGGGGAGGTGGCGGAGCGGACGAGGTAACAGACGAGGGAAGTGCCGAAGACGACACGGTAGCACTAACAGAGGCAACGCTGGACGAAGCATTGCTAATCTGGAGTTTCGATGAGTACCATCCACTGGCATCCTTCGCTAATCCACGGTGAAAGATAGAACGAAACTCACCAGCTTCGCCCTGCAGTTCCTGCGTTGGTTAGTATGTCCGAGTCCACGAGCAGTGCGGATATGCCTCGCCTTGAAGGCGGGTTGTCCATCGTGAACGAGTCCTACGGTGGATACAACCAGGGTAACTAACACGGAAAGAAATGATGCAGATACTTTCATATTCAGACTGCACAAGCGAGTGAGTTGAGTGAACGAATGACAAAGGGCTGGCTGTCAGCAGCAGCAGCCAGAGAGAGGTGAAAGAAGGAAGTGAAAAGGCAGAGTCTCAACGAGAGAGACGAGTTTTGACATGTCTATAGCGGCCAAATTCGAGTTTTTTTTTGTGGTCGTCTCGTTGCACGTATGACGCAGGGACTATGAGGGAGATAATCATGGCCGTACTTCTGTGAGCATGGTGGGGGCCGTGAAGTCTCTTTAATGTTAAGAGCTAGTTGTCAATGGTGGGCTTGCAAGTGAGAGTGAGCCCTAGTATGAGTATCACAGCGGGTCGAGTCTGCAACTCGGACATAGCAACCGTCAAGTATAGTTGGTGGAAGTGGAGTTCCTCTGTCAAAATGAGTTGACGCGCTAAAGCCAAGAATAGAAGTGTGATGTTATTTTAGCAACATGGACAGATGAGGGGGGGAAGTACTAAACGCTGATACCGCCAGAGGTGTACTCCATAATGGAGGGCCTTCTTGTAGGCTCGAGACAGAGATTCACAGGAGGGGACACTGTCAAATGTAGGTAATATCAGGCTCGGGACCAACACGCGATATGAATTGCCTTCTGATCAATGGAAACTCACTAGGTTACCTTGGACAATTGACAATAGTTCAGCTCGTGATACATCACATAGATCATCAGATGAACAGGTCCAGGAAGCAGCTCGTCTTTGTGTCCTCACGGCCACACCTGGGTTGGCGAGTCACTGATTCTAGCACAGGCGTTGCCCTACTCACGTGATGACATGATGGTGTCACTTTTGAGTGTATCTACGATGGTGCAGTACATTTCACACTCTTGAACTGGGGTCATCAACAAGGTACGATGTGGTGGGCTATGTAAGGTCGGATGAGGGGGAGTGCTGCTATACGAAAGAGGACAGGCCATGCGAGTCATCAGCTGGGAAGGGCCAAAAAGGGCCGGGGTACCCAAAAAGTAGTACGGAGGGGAGAGAGGGGACAAGATTAGTGATATTCGGAGTCAGTGGGTAGATACACCGAGCGAACGACGAGGTAGCGAACTTGTGCTACACACACCTGAGAACTCGGCAGCTGTCACTGCCATGGCGCCATCTGTATGTACGGGATGCCATCGTTGAGCACAGCAAAAGTAGTGCTGCAGAGGGATTAGCGATGAAACTGGATGCCCCACTGAGTGATACAATTACTACAGCGTTGACAGTAACATGACCGTCTCGAGTGCAGCCCAGCCATCGTTACGATGACCATGAGACGCCAAGCGAGTCAGCGCCCGTCAGGATGGACTCGACGTCAGTACCGTGACGGGCGGTGCAAAGATACGGACCCCGATGAGAGGTGTCAGGGGTACAGGGGTGAGGGAGTGACTCCATCCGTTTTATAGCGAACGCCGAGTGGACCCAGTGAGAGCGCAAGAAATCCCAACTGCAACCAGCCCAGCCCGTCAGACGCCCATCCAGCTCTTCTTCTTCTCCTCTTCACTGTATAGCGCTCTCCTGCTCGAGGAGTGCTCTATACACACCAAGGACCATCTAAAGTCGATTGTACTTTAGGTAGTCCTTGCATTCACCCACCTTCCACAATGTGCCCATTCACACCCTCCCGATCCGCCAATTCCATTAGCAAATCTGCCTCGTTGTCTCTCCCCGTTTCGATCGTCTCCTCCTCCAAAACTATCGTAAACCCCTTTAATGTTGAAAGTACTGTACTCTAGATAAATCTCCTCGACTCATCTCTCTTCGCCGCTTCTCCATTTTTCGTATCGACTCTCCTCTCAGTTCATGGTTCGACCCGCTCAGTCACTCCCCCACCGGGGTTCTCCTGCTCACCCAAGGGTTCGCTGGCAACCCTACCATCCCTCTATTCAAAGTTTCCAATCTCGCTCTTCTCCTCTCGCCTACCTCACTCCTGCATCATCAACTGCTTCGATTTCACCTGCCCTCTCCGAACCCGACCGTGCTCGGCTTGCCCTTCATCCATCCCGCGAATCCAAACTCCGCGAATTACAGAAATCAAAGTATGCCCTCAGTCTCGTCGGTGAGCTAATTTCCTCTCCGTCCTTCGCACCTCTATTTAGGTCTATCTCCTATCATTAAAGACCAAGCTGTCAAATCCCTATGCGATATATGGCCACAGCAAGACATACCCGCCGTCTTCCTCACCTCCGCCCGCCCCGTGGTCATCCCGGCTCTCGGGTCGGATCCTCACTACCACCCCATGTCCTCCTTTTCGCATCGCAATACTCAGCTCCCCTCGCCGATATCGCCTACAACTCAACCCTCCCCCGTCACTTCTCCCCTCGCCCCCCATACAGCATACTCTCAAGCAAATCCTCAATCGCAACAATGCGGTGTGATCCCGATGAAGGGATTCGTACACGAGGTACTCCGCCGCTCCCGGACTTCTGGAAGTGTGCTGCAAACAGCACTTTGTTACCTCGAAGCGATCCGTTCAAAAGTACCCGAATTAGTTCAACGAGAAAAACAAGGCATATCAACTTCCCCCCCTGCGGAATTGGATGAACGTATAATCCAAGGTGTGGCCGGTGTCGACTTCGACATTGACTTAAATGGACAATCTATGGATGTACCCTCTTCTTCAGCCAGCTTGCTGGCCACATTGCGCATCGATCCGATGTCTTACGAAGCTAATGCTTCCTTTCTGACACCCGTTCACGATGCTGACAAGGTGGCAGCACGCCCAAAGTCGAGCGGTGCTTCACTCCCTCCCCTCCCTCCCCTCCCGTCACCGCTTCTCTGCCCTCGGCGTACCTTCCTGGCCTCGCTCATTCTGGCTTCGAAGTTCATGCAGGATCGTTGTTATTCCAATCGCGCATGGGCGAAGCTTTCCGGCCTCCCTCCACGAGAGATCGGTCGCTGCGAACGTGCTCTCGGCGAAGCGCTCGAGTGGCGTCTATGGGTCGGCAAATTGCCTGCAGCGCAATCCACCTCTGGACGCCCTCTCATCAAGAGCAGAAGCGAGAGTGATGTCCTCTCCAGTAAGAACTCCATGGCCCGAACTACTAGTGAATTGGATCTATCACATTCTTTCCGGAACGTCGCGTCGCCGCCTGCTTTGCGGACTTCTCCGCTTGGGAGGCGCGCAACCGCACCTGCCGGGAGCTTATACTTGGAAGATTCGCATTTGACGTTGCTTCCGACGTCCGAGGAATCGTCGTTCGTCAGTGGGATCAATTATCCCAGTCCTGCAACCTACGCCATCAGCCCGTCGACTCCAGGTCTCAGTTACTCCCCGACGCCCACGGAATCTTCGGAGTCCTCCTCGTATGGTGAACGAACGGTACAAATGACAACTTTCATGGACGTTTCAACGCCGCCGCCCGGTCAGTTCGCCACCTTTGCTGGCGTGCAGAACGACAAGGTGTTTGCGACGTTGCATGCGTCAAGAGTTCCTTTCGTCCACACAAGTTTGCAAGATATGGCTTATCCTTTTCATGCTCAATCGCTCGAAGCTCAATTCCTCGTGACTCAAGGCGTTGTTCCCACCAACAGTATGTGGATGCTCAATACACTGGGCAATGATGCGTGATCATGTTCACGTTTTGCTTTATGTCACGCATGCGGTTTCCCCTTTGAACATTTGCCATGTGTCTCTGTATATAACTTTTCCTCATATTCTGTCTCTATTTCTTCTTTACTTTTTTCTTCACTTCTTGCCTACTTGCCTTGTATGTGTATGTTAGCGAGGCGGGGGTTTGAAGGAGCGGTGTTGAGCTATGTTCTGAACATTCTTGTCTGCCATGTAAACTGTACTCTCTGCCATACCCGAATAGACTGTGCATTTTGAGCGCAATCCTGACCTGGTGACATTACGACTGCCGCCGCCCAGGGCTGTGAGCACGATTGACTCAATTGATTGTGAGACTGACACGGCGACATGATGGATGATGAAATAATCATCGACAACACCGGGACTGACATTCAGCGCTCATGAGCGCTCAGCACACAGCCGTGGGAGGGCAACTGGAGAAAGACTCATAAGGCATCACGGAGTCGCCCCAAAGGCGCAAAGATATACCGTTACAGTGCCTTCAAACTTAACACGAGTCACATACATACAAAACGTAAGGGCCTCCCTACCCTACATATGTTTCCAACGGTGGGAGCTCAGTTCGACAGCATTTCCGGGAACAATCTACACAGAATAAAGAGTCCGCGGAGAAGAAGGGGGAAAAGAGAGCGGCAATGTAAGATCTGAACAATGCACGGTGCGAGATCGAGAAATGCAATGTTGTCATCTGTGCTTCTTCGTCACAAGAAACAATAGGAGAATACGGTGAGAAGAACGTGATGCATAAGATGGATGGTAGTGTACACAGGTGAGAGGGTGTTGGATGTTCTTTGCGTGTTATGGGGTGGATTTGGGCTGCTGGACGCAAGTGATCGGGCAATCAGTCGTCGAAGAAGTCGAGAGGATAGTCTTCAGTTTGAATAGCCCGCCAGAGGTGAGGATGACCATCTTTATCTCTTTTGCTTTCAACGTGCAGGATGGAGTGGAACGTAACGTCCTCTTCGCCCTATCACCATCCAGTACATTCGTGAGATTGGGAAAGGTTAACAAACAACGAGTTGGTCACACGTACCCTGTTAGGAGGATCGTGGATCCTGTAATGAACGAAAATTTCCATTGGGGAGAATATAGGGACAAGAAAGGGAAGGGAACATAATGCAACGGTGAGTCACCAGTTAACAAATTATGATACAAGACCCGAAAACATGCCCACTGCAACTCAAGATTCGTGTGGACAATGTACGGGAGCGGGAACGATCAAGAGCCGAAAAGAGAGAGTCCACACACACCTGACGTGAATGTAACCTGATCCCAAATCATCGTTTACAGCAGGAATTCTGATCTTTCCGAGAATGATGGTACCATAGCTCACAGCTCCACTGCGCACTTGGACAAGATCGTTCTCGATGGTGAAGTCCACGAGCTGATGATCGCTGAGATCTGATGCACGAGACCACATCTTGGGCTCATGCTTATCCCACTGGTGGCGAGAGTGCACGATTTCCTTCTTGATGATGTGCAAGACGTGGTTGAATGCCTCGACTGCGTTCTGGTGTGGCGCGTGAGGAGCATTGAGGTTAACTTCTTCAGATGAGGCTGTTGATAGATTGATCAAGTGAATATACGTTCCGAGCTCATAGCATTCTACAGACCCATTGTAATTCAGAACCTGGGGGCTGGTAGTTTGGGTCAAGACTATATCTTATCTGTGAAACAAGTTAGAGGTGAGGCTTATGTAAAAGTGACTGGACGATCAACGTACTAGCTGTCTTGCTTGGAGAGTTGATTGTAACTGCCACTTTCAGGGTGACACCTTTAGCTTGAAACTCCAACTTCAATATTATTACCCATCATGATGTCGTTGCTGCAAGTCTGTACGAGACTTCTCAAATTGCACTATACGACCATATATACAGGTGCATCGAGATTCCAGTTGACGCCCGGTGGCCCCCGTTAACTCGACCCTAATAGTTGAGTTCATTAGATTCTATCACCGTCGTCCACTCTTTGCGACCGAAATGCGGTTGTAATATACACACAGTTCTTCGTGCTGAATATGACGATCTGGAAATTTTTGATCCATAAACCTAATACAAGGTTGGCTAGATTCTCCTTCCAGTCGCTAGCTTGTTTTCGATGACCCAGGGTGTACCCTTTACCTCGTGGACTGCGAAAAGCATAAAAACGCATGGAGGTCGAATATCAGCTAAGGATATTGTTGCACGGCCTAGTGCCAAATATCCGGGCCAGGAATCCAGGATGAGAATCTCGTCCCTGAAATTTCGACGTATCAATGAATAAAACGTTGCTGATACGATACCATTATGACGCTCCAAGTGCTTTTGGCGCCAGCTTGACAGCTGTCCGGTGCTGGTCGACGGTCCCCCAGAGTGTACTGCAACCGTGATCTGAGTGTGTACGCATGCCATTTCTGTGATACGCCGCTGTCAGAATTGTCAATATAAAGGAGTTATGGAACGCGTTTGAGACTATTCTTGAGCGCAGATTCACATCGCACTCCTGCAAGTCCATCAGGAAAGGCGTCACGAGACAGCCGCACAAGGTCCCAAGTTTCCTCACTGCAAATTCACCATCAAACGTTGAAACAACACATGAATATTTGAATCCCCATAACTTCTCAGGGACATGCGTAAAACCTCTTCCAGACTGGGTTTTAGATTGGCCCAGGAGCGGAGATGATCTAAATTGAGTCGCTGAACGATGGGATCAAATCATCGTGCCCCACCTCGAGCATCTCTGAAACCCGAATCGACCTGGACTAGCCGTAATGCATTGCTGGCATGCATTCAACCCTCCCTACAAACACGTCAACACGCGACCACGAAGGAGGATCCAATTGCGTACACACCGAACTGCTCGAGGTCCTAATTTCGAGAACGGGAATTCAGGTTCGCAAATGCCTCCTGACTTGGTGGGCGCACCTGAACTCTGCGCACCAATACGTACGTACTACGCCCATTGATACCGAGCTTGGCCGCCGTGGAGAATTTAGTCATCAATACAATAGCGGCACAAACAGGATAGAATTGCAACCTCATTGGCTCGCGGCGTAGATTGTGACCAGACATACATTCTTAGTCAACAATCTTTGACGTCAACCGGGCCATGTCCTGTTAATCATTAGGCATTTCAAACTGTGCACAAGCCTGAGATCCAGAGCCTCACCACCGACTGCTGGCACGCAACGAAAACGGGATTACATACAATAGGTTGCAACGAGGTCTCGGAGTGCGATATAGACTGAATTACAGTACCAGTACACTTGAGTGCAGATCTTTCATGACCGGACGCCAGTTGACGCAGACCTGCACAACCTGAAGGTGCTTGGAAGTTTCTAATTCATAGCAATTTGGTTGCGAGTAATACGTGCGGTCAATACAATTATATAGTGAACCTGATCGAGCGTACGTTGATCCCTCAGGTTGAAGGGTTAGAATTATTCTCGACGCCGAGACTTGTGCCGCGCTCTCTGTATGGGTGGACGGCCGCAATGATGCGATGTGCGAACTAGGATGCAACTCTCGTTGGTGTGAGACGTACTCTACTGCGTTCAAAGCGGAATGAGAATCGTGTTGCAGCATGTCTGGGCCAATCCGCCGGAGAGATCTGTTTGAAGTACATCACGGAGACAAAACCTGCGGGACAGCCAACAGAATCAGGGTCTCATTCAAAGAGAAGCAAGACACACCTGTGCAGTTGTCTGATACGCAAGGTAGCCTGTATGTGGTCGTCGCGGAACAACGTCGCGCGGATCAGCTCAGGTCTCCAGTGTAGCGCGTGATCGTAGGTGATGTCCGAGCTGGCAGCATTATTGCTCCCTAGATCCGTGGCTCCTATTTTTGCCGTTTACCCCATCGAGAGCACAGAATACGAATGCATCCAGTTGTGTAGATGCTGAGAAGCAGGCTTCAGTGCGTCTGACAGGAGAGATTTCGTTTACATCCGCAAGTAGTGGAATAAGCGTGTGGGTGATGCCGAGGACTTGGTCGACATATGGGACAGCACTCTCATCATTATCAAGCCTATACAACCACTGATTCCTTCGACCTCAGGGACGCTGTGATTCACGACCTACCAGCAACCAGTGGTGTCCGTCAGCATCATTTCGGAAGAGATGCCTTTCATTTATGGTAACAGCCACTATTTGCGATGTCCTATATCGCAAGATCTCGAACAGCGGACGTGTTCTGGCCATCTCGTCCGTTGACCCCGTCTGGAAATGAGACTCACGCGAGTGCAGTGCCGAGGGTCCTCCTCGGACATTGCCAAAGCGCCAGTCCAAACTTCTCGCCGAATCCTGGTCGACGGTCATCCAAGAAAGTCTACTTGAGGACCGTCAGCAGTCCAACTGGAGATTGGTATCCGATCAACAAGACTCACGTCCATCAAGCAATGGGAACCGCATAGCTCCGAGTCCCTTGCGTAGTTGTACAGCCCTTTGCAGAAATGATTGGACTTCATCCGAGAGGTGTGAGCGAGTCTGAATGGGGAGGCAACTCCATCGCGTTTCAGTTTATTGTGACAGTGAGAATGACGGATAGATCACCGCCACTCCTAAAATCGGGTTGCGGACGGACACAACTGACATACTGATCCCTCCCGGCCGATCCAAAACAAGCGACAGATCATGTGCAACTCTTGAATTCTCAAGCGAGATGGTCATGATGATGTTTAAACATATATCGCGATAACGTTGTGAATCTTTATAAGAAAGACAGAAGAAATCATTATTATCATTGGTATCTAGGATGGTGATCGTTAGACGAGTGTCCGACCAAGCTCCTCTCCTGAGGGGTATGAAAAAATGGTTCCATCGGATTCAATGGAGGGAGCATCTGGGGCTGAGTCCAGTGTTGCGACTGTTGCGTGTGGTGCTGATGGGGGTGCTGTGGTTGATGTTGCGCCATCGGGCGCATCTGAAGTGGATGGCCTGAAGAATGTGAAGGCGCAGGCAGCCGGGGCTGGCCGTTGTGCAATGAAGGAGGAGCACTGGCGTAAGCAGGGTCGTAACGAGGAGACTGGTATGTAGGCATTTCGGGTATCATAGAAAGAACATTAGTTTGAGAATGATGATGGTGAAGTTGGTATGGGTGCGGGGGAAGTTGTCGGCGGGCGAGTTCAGGGTCCGGACCCAATGGTGGTACAAATGGCTCGCTGAAGAAAAATTGAACTACGGCAAACTGAGAATTGGGAATTTGAAATACCTGTGACGACGTGCGACTACTGGAGGTAGGTTATAGTCGGTCTGAGCTCGACGAGGAGGGGTACTGTCCCTGGTAGGAGGTGTGGACGTTTCGGACAAACCAGAAGACTCTGCTGTCGACGGCCTGCCATCGACGCTGTCCTTTCGGGGAGTGGCCTTTTTCCGAGTAGGAACGCCCTCGGGCCATGTACACTAGCGAAACAGTTAGCGAATGACGAGGAAGGTAGTACCGGACACTTGCGTCTCGTTGACCGTGCGTGCAACGCATACAGATGGGCTTCGTCTCGTCGCACTGGACGCGATGGTAAGCAAGTGAGCGTGACAAAGACGAATGGTATGCAGACCTTTATTTTTTTGACGCGACAAGTGAGACAGCCAGTCTTGCTCCGGGTGTACTTGGGCCGTTTGCGCTGCTGTGGCTCATTGCGAGGCTGGGGAGCTACGACATGAACATGACCGCCAGCATGAGTGGGAGGATAGTAGCTAGCGGTGGGGGCGTAAGCGTTAGGGGTGGAAGAATAAGCGACAGAATCAGTCATTGGGCTCAAGGCGGGAGGAGTGTGTTCGGAGTGCTGATCCTTCATAGTTTTATACTAGGAATGTTCAAAGGAAGAAGCAGGGAAGGTCGAAGGGTGGAAAATGGACGGAGAGGACGCCATTGTCACGGACCCGGAAATCGGTCTGGATCACTAAATTCAGATCTAAGGGTCGCGTTGCGTTGTAACAGAGTCTGCCATAACAATTTCGTATACGGAAAGTGGGGGTTTTTTTAATAAATTTCCACACCTGACTTCCACGTCATGTTTCTGCGTGTTGTAAATAGATGGGAAAAATACAGTTAGTCTGCACGACGCACTCGACATCCAGCAGAGCTCGTATTCACGCTGACGCTCGTACAACAGATCATATCAGAATACTTGCAGGAAATTCGTCGGCGACATATCCACCGCCATGACATGTCGTTCGACATTGATACGTCCGAGTGTCGCTGTCATCCTCGCCGTTCAGATCCGCCACCCAATTCCATGCCACCTCCCCGGTCCACCACCTTCATCACCTCCTCCCTCGCCCTATCGTAATCAGAAACGCGCACATGTGAATGCCGCTATCAGCATGATGCCAGTCCTACACCGGTGTGATCCAACTAGTATGTAAGGTTTCACACCTCATACCGTCCACGGGTCCACACACCAGGTCCCCGTACGACAACACTAATCATGTCTGCTCACGTACATACGCTGTCTTTTTCAGCATGTCCTTCTCTTCTCCCTCCCCGCGGATTCTTATCGTCGCTCCTTCTCTTTTCTACCTTCCATCCTCCTCATCTCATCCAAAAATATTCGGGGCGCTGCACCTTTTGACGTTCGACATACATTAGATTTACTCACCCACCCTCCTAACAATTAGGTATGTATTGATCTGACATGACACGTGTAGGAACACATGCAGGCCCAATATTGCGCTCGACTCCAATATGTAGTTATTCAAAATCAACAAACAACCCCGACGCGTGTGTTATAGACACATCAGAAGCATGCCCCGTGGAACTAAATCACTGGAAAAACAAGAACCCACTTTCAACACAGCGTGTCGTCGATATACCGCAATAATATCTTTTGATCAGAAAAAAAGTACAGACGCCCGCGATGCTCTTCACTCTGACATCACTGCTCCCGGCCTAAAACCGAGGTCTTTCGCAGTCCCCTGTGCTGATCATGTGAAGTATCTTGTCTCTTCGGACTCTCGAAAGTCAGTGCCATGACACTTTCAATCCCAGCAGCTCTTCGTTGGAGTTCATTTCTCAGGCAAGGGCACCCATCCTTTTCTTCCCCTACATCAAGATCACGTACATTGAATTATGGAATTCCTTTTCAATTGCGCCCACTCCATCCACCTGTTTGCATTCAACGGTCCGAGTTCTCTCTTGAGCTTTACACATCGTCGTGAAGTCCCAAGAAATATCACAATATTCGTGAATATTTTTAATCCCAGACAAAGTAAAGTCTAGTTTGACAGCGTGAGCAATAACATGGCCTCTGACATCTGAAGGTTCCCGGCGGTCTTTCGACTGACACTGATAAGCATGAACGCCCAAATCGGCGATCATTAACCACCGGAATCGACCCGGCCTTGTTTCACTTGCAACTTCTGATACGCCGCCAGGTGCGAACAAGCCCCTCTAAGCATCTGTAGCAGACCGCCACGTAACGCTTTGTGGCTCATCAAACTTCAAAGGGGTTACCAACGCCGCTCAGTCCATTAATGCGGATTGCTCGGAATGTAACAGCCGCTGAACTATCTGAGGGTCGAAACACTGATGAACAAACGCCGCTAGCGTCATCACATCGCAGTTCGTTTTTGGCTCATCCTTATTGAGATAGGCTGTGAAGTTAGTGAGACATGGGCTTTGTTGACCCACCGTAGGTCCGCGGCGAAAATATCACTATACCCACTTGACCGTCCAATCCCCGACCAGCTAGTTTGCGTACGACCATGGTGACACTGAGCAACACAGTTGATCCGCACTAATCCCTAAGGAAAAGTATGTCGCCCTGATAGGGACCGGCGCCACGCGGTCTGTATTCAGGGAAACATGGGGTGCTCGTGATGTGAGTTCTTGATGGGCAGACCCACGGGTCAAATGCACCAGAGAGAAAGAATACATTTCCGTGTGTGCAACTAGCATTCTCTCGAGACGGTCTCGCAGATTGTACCTCATGCAATCCGGTGGTAGTTGTCTATGCGGCAACAAGGCGAGGGGCGCGGGCGTCAGGCTGTCCACATGCGCGTAGCTTTCCGTAGATCACTAGGTAATTAAGACCTGTAGCATGGTGCACTCATCGGGGGAACGCATAGATTTAGGATACTCAAGGCACGGGCGCCAGACTCACCGTACACACAGGCACCTGAAGTATTCGATCGACACAAGAGATCCATGTTATCCGATGTCGCCAAGCACCGTGATTCGTCAATTGATGTCAAAAGCTAGAAAACAAGATGACATTCTCAGAGATACCCGAACGCTGACTGTTGTGATGAAGTAGTCACCTACATTTCAGTCATGGTCTGCCACGACCCGACTTGAAGGTCAGTGGGCGGTCCCGCCTCACCCGAGATGATCGCTCGGTAGCAAATCAAGCATTCTCTTCCGAGACTTTTGCTCAAGCGATTCGAGGATCGCGCTAATCGTTGACCGAGTTTAAAAGGTGTCGTCGCTTGTTGCGCGCTGCTCGGATTGGAAGACCGACCGGCAAAAAATGGTTCGCGGGATCGCTTAGTACTACCGTCGAACAACTTGCGCAGGCGTCAAGCTTCAGGCTGGTTGTGTTCCAGTGACGCTCTGCTTCTTGACGCGCAGTTTTTTTCCGACGCGCACATTTGTGATCGCTCATCTTGCGAGTTCACAATGTTCCCGATCAAAACACGAGCCCAAGTCTAGGTATGTCTCTTCTGGCTCAAAATTTTCTCATTCTTCCTGTTTTCGTTCAGTTGAGACAACCCCAGATCTATGTGAGACGAACGCCACATTGCTTGAACTAATACATAGGTGTTCTTGTGATCCATTTAGCAAACCGGATCATCGACTGAATACGGAGCCCGACCTTCACGGGGGAAGAACGGGGACGAACCTAGTGGCACCTCCACGAGAGAAGGCGATCACACAGTTCTAACTATAGGAGTAATAAGCCCGCGGTCCCATTTGTTCCGTGGGACGAGTGACGAGTAGCAAGTACGGATGTTCAGGTGTTATGTCCTAGTTTCACTGACACGAAATTTTCATGTCTAGATCCGTGTGGATATGCACGGGACGGACATCTGCTCTTGTGCTGTTAAAAGAAACCTGCTGCTACGGAAGTTCTTTGAATAACAACTTTCTGGTCTTGGAGGTCGTCACCGTAAGGATTAGGTGAGGTTCGGAAATAAGTTCTTCCTCTTACCGCTAGCTTCGCTTCCCTCTTGGGCAATGGATGGCCTGTCGAAGTTTTCCAACGTAGCAAATCTCGCCAGTTTCTCGTCAGCAAGACAAAATAGATGATCATGCCAGGAATCCGATATACACCTCCACTGGAATGCCGTGCGTTCCCCAACAAGTTCAACGGTGGGTAACGAATGATGCGTTTATTTGCTTGTGAAGCATCTATGGCGGTCAAGAAAGCTCACAGAAAACCTGACTTTTACTTTCAGTTGAGCCGCTACCAGCAACATAGATTCAGATCCAATGACTGGAGAGGGAGCTATTACGAAAGGATGACTCGGGAAAGCGGGCGGCATTGACTCAGGTATCAGCTTGCTGTCTCTGACCGTTCGAAACCACCAACGAAAAATCTTCTGTAGGTGACCATCCGACTAATGCCTTAGTGAAATGTGTTGGTTGACAATTGCCCGCAGAGGAATCAGGTTACATCCCGTTCCCCAGAGAAACGATGTGTCGAGTGAAGATAATCATCTTTCCTCTACTATGGGTCGTACTCACAATGGTCTGGGTGGTCATGAGTGCTGTCCTACTCCTTCCAATGAAGCTCGGACTGTACTGACAATCTTCCGGATGACGAACAGCCCGTCGTTGCGTCAAGCATTGAACAGTGACCTGCGCGCATCTTATTCCTCCCTTCCAAGCCTACCACCTCCCCGTTCACAACTTTCAAAATGTTGTCCATAGCGTCTCTTGTCGTACACACATATCGGCCTGCAGGGGTTCATAGACAAGAAAATCCAATCATACGAGACCCAAAGCACGAAACCCTGCGCTCTCCAAACATCCATGACGATCTCAGGACAATATACATCTGGGTCACAAATGTAATTGATTGTTCCAAACAATGACAGATTCTTCCGTGATATTGCAGATTGGTGCTAGCCGATGTAAGATGTATTGGTGTAAACTGTTGGGAGGAGAGCAAAGACAAGCAAGAAGTGGAACAATGAGGAATGGAGTCACTAAGAGAGAAGCAGATGGGTAGATGTGATTTGGTACACACGACACAGAACTAAGCAACTGCATGGAAAACCATGAGAACAAAAGGGTGGCCTCTATGATGATGGGTTTACGGTGCGGAGACCTCGGCTAGAGCCTGGTCTGGAGGCAGAGCTAGATGGATAGAATGGACAAGCGTGATCAGAGGGCAAGATAGGATGGGTGAAGAGAAATCCTTACCGGTTGCTGGAGTGGGTGGGACGCCATCCCCAGACTTCGCTGATCCATCTTGCCATGGGTACTTCTCTCTTCATGATACTAACAAGCCAAGGGTGTGATAGCATGTCTTTGGGAGTCGGACGGAGCGTATGATCCACCATCAAGGTAGATGATGGTACACGTAGGGCACGGTGAGTTATATGCGACGTTGAAGTATACAAGAGTGGACCTAGGTTTGCCTGATGAAGTCTTTCATGTCTTCAGGCCACTTCACGTCAGGCTCATCAACAAGTTGCGGGGGCTCTCCTTGAGTGATGTGGACGAGAAGCTCGATAGTCGTCAAGTCATCCGGGAATGGGTATCGGTTGTGCACAAGTTCCAGAAGAGCGATTCCGGTGGACCAAACGTCAGCACGGATACTATACTCCTTTCCGCTGATTCGCTCGGGGGCCATGTAGAAGCTGGTCCCTGTAAAGGTTCCCGCCAAGGACTTGACGAGTTCGCCAGACACTCCAAAGTCTGCGAGGCGGACAATACCTTCTCCCGTCAAGAGGATGTTAGAGGGTTTGATGTCTCTGTGGATTAATTGAAGAGAGTGAAGATACGCGAGACCCTGTAACACTCCCTCTGCTATACGACCAGTAACGGGTTCACCAATACGTGCGCCACGTGCTTTGATGCGTTGGCCCACTGCTTCCAAGCTGGCGCCAGCGCAAAACTCCATCATGACCTTGACTTCACTAGAAGACGGGGACATGTAAGCGCCGTAGAACTGGACGATGTTGATGTGTTTGGAGGTGGAGGAGATGGAAAGCTCGCGCTCGAGCTGCTTGAGTGGGGCTTCTCGTGTGGTGATTGTCTTTCGGGCAAATATTCTACCGGTTCGGATGTCTCTAACTTTGTGGACTGCTCCGCCTTGGCCTTCACCCAGTCTAGATAGTTCTTCGAGTACAGCGTCAGACCATCTCTCGAACGTCTGACGGGTAGAGGTTTCCTCTGTTGGGGTGTAGGTGTCGATGGTAGCTTTATCAAAGGTTGAGACGAGTTCGGCGATGGTGGCGTCGCTGCGTTCGTCCGTTGCTGGTGGATGAGCGGTCTGATTACCTGGACGGACGGTAGCGACGCCAGGGTTCTCTCCGTCTAAACCTGGTGGGATCAAAGATGGGCCAGCGTAGTACTCGCTGACCAAACCACCGGTGAGGGGTAAGTGAAGCTTTGGTCTCGATCCATTAGCCTTTGGAGCGGGAGAAGCGCCCGGGAGAAGGGGGCGGGATGGGGATGGGGAGGATGAGAGGGGAGCTGATGTGGACGATGGTGGGCGGAGGGCAGAGTGATCTGCGGGGGCCTTGCGAATCTCGAGAGGGCGTGTTTCTAGGATGAGCGGGGACTGTGGGCGGGGGAGAGTCCTTGGACCGATTGGACGACTGTGGGTCTGGTGCATCGTCGTCGCTGGCAGACTCACGCGAGGATTCGATTCAACGCGTCGGTTTACAAGCGCATCTAAACTCGACCTCAACTCCCAAACGTCCTCGCACTGCACATCCACAATGGCAGTGTAGCCAAGTGGTTACGGCGTCACGTTTAGGTCAATCCTTCATTCCGTGATGGGTTTCCCGCGCGAGTTCGAATCTCGTCACTGTCAGTCTTTTTGTCGCTGTGGACATCCTATGTGGAGGACCATCCACACCATCCACAGTGTCTGCCACCACCACTACAAGTATCTTCAATCACCTCCGTCTTCATCTTCGTGCACGATGCCCAACTCTGCCTCGTCCAGTGCTGCCAGCGATACCAGCGCCATCTCTCGCACCAGCACACCGCCATCCCCCACAAAGCTCAGACGTCGTCCAGTCCCACGGCGTCTCGACAGCATCGGCGCAGACCCCTCTGTCTTGGTGGGCAAAGTCCTCGCCAGAATAACCCGCTCGTCAAAGCATCCAAGTATGCAACTTCACTTCGCCGACGACACCACATACCAGATACTCGTGGATGGTTACGACCCAATACATCGCGGTCTCCCTAAAGAGCTCGAGATGGATCCCACACTAGGGTCCCTTCTAGACGATGCGGACGGTCAACTTGACGTGAACCTCATGATCCAAGACTGTGTTCTCATCACCTTGACCGACAAGGCCTTCGAGTCAAAGGAGACAGAACAACGCTGGGATCAAAATCACATCGGTGTCGCTTTCAAATTTGAGAAAGCCCGTTCGTGGCACTGCGTATGGGCCACCCTGACAGATCATGCAAACGGACAATGTGTATTTCGTAGCTACGACGACGTTTATATCGACCAACTACAACGCTCTCCTCGCAAACGCCGTTCCCGTGCACCTTCTTCTCCGACGAAATCGCGCTAAAATATATCCGTTTGTGTAACATCAAAGGTGTATACGTATCCCGACCTTGATCTCAACTCACCGGAAATGTACTACTACTGACTCATCTGACATTTGCTCTCTATCTCGTTCCTCGTTGTCACGCTCCTCGTCGCATTGTTTTTGATTAGTACGCCAGCTCGTAAACATTATATACAAATACCAGCACATGCTACATCTCATCATTGTGTACTTCGCATAGGACCTAAATCGATTCGTGGTACTCGTTGCAACAAAGTTTGGGATCCATTTCCGTAAATGATCTAAAAGCCGATGCACAACTTGCGCCGGAACTTGTAGTGTAGGACATTATCGGCCCAAGGCTTGCGCCAAACTTGCGGGGCAACATCCACCGAAAATGGGATTTTGTACCACAGGGGTAAACAGCTTTGCTGCCCTATAGATCAACGCATAGTTTTCCGAGTCGACAAACACCCCCGTGTCGTCCGGGATGGGTGTCACTCTAAAGATTCAAGCGGGTCATTATCCGCACAGTTCGGCTCATCGGATCCAGTTTGCAGCATATGATATGGACCTGGGCCTGGAAAAAGACTCCTGTAAATTAATCCCGACGCTCCCAATGAATCTTCCAATCTTGCCCAAGTACTTTCTAGATCACTCGCCACAGGGCTGTGCATCAAGTTCATCAACCCGATTGGCATTGGAACTAGGGTCAAAAATGAACTCTCCAAGGCTGTGTGTTGTCCAAGAGGGTGCCACAAAGCGGATGAAGCATTAGCAGAGCGCCTGAAGATCAACAATACGAAATAGTGGCCCAGACGAGCGGATTGGTCACTTGATGGGCGGAACGTCGATGCCCCCGTGATTGGGAGAATATACCAGAACAGACTTGTTCGATATGGGTCGGACCATACATCAACCAGGAACAGAAAAACAAATTGGTGTCTTGCCTATCGGAGGTGTTTTCCGGCGAGTCGTTAAGATTCCTGACTGTCACGAGTGGGGAAGTGCGTGAAACCAACACAAGGTTTCACACACACCTACCAACTCGGAGGAGAACCTAATGATTCTAAAGTAACACATCCGATACGCTCATAGTGGGTGGACGCTCAACGTGTTTCGCTCCGGGAATCTGTGGACGTTAACTAAATGCATCCTATGCAATCGTTGTAGCCAGTGCAAGAGGCCCGAACAGCACTAGAATGGATGTTAACTCTGAGCATAACCCCCTGACGACGGGATAAATATGGGCTCAACGCTGAACAAAGTTGGGGATGGTTGGTTATCATAGAATTGAACGAAAAAGGGTTGCATGGCGGACTTACGTGGGTGATTCCTTCAAATTGGGGGCTGAAAGAGAATTTTTGTGCTGTCAAACCCTGATATGATCGCAATGCAGGATGTTCTCCTGAGAGCCCACCTGACATTTGAACCCTGTCGCTGTGTCAACAATAGAATACCTGATGTTGGTTCATGAGCAAACAGTCAAAGCTAAGTTGGTTCATTTGCCATGTTAATGGAGTGTGTGCATCTTCAATTTGCGCTTTACTTGGAAGGGCTACGAAAAATTCCCACGGATACCAATCAAACACCGTGGCCACATTGTACACCGCATACTCACCATCCTGTCCGTGGTATCGCGCCATCGGTGGCCCATGGCGAACTCAGAGCCTCCTACCCCTTCCGGGCGCGTGTCGTTCGCGTCCTTGACCTCCCAGAACCTAGGGACAGTTCGCAAGCTCAACTCCGTCATATTCCCCGTCAAATATAGTGACAAGTACTACCAGGATATCCTCCAACCCGAGGTCGAGCCCTTTTGTCAGCTCGTTTATTACAACGACGTCCCGGTCGGCAATATCTGTTGTAGACTCGAGAATAATGAGCTGTATCTCACAACTTTAGGCATCCTCGCCCCTTACCGATCGCGGAAACTTGGCTCCCAAGCCCTTCAGCGCATCATCGAAGCTGCGTCTTCCCAGGCCAAACGACCCATCAAGCGCATATCCCTCCATGTGCAGGTATCGAATTCGGATGCCAAGAGGTTCTACGAGCGCCACGGGTTCAAAGAGGCCGGCGTTCACCAAGGCTACTACAAAAAGATTACCCCTCGAGATGCGTGGATCTTGGAGAAAGTCATAGAGCACAATGAGCAATAGTTGTATACTCCCAAGGAAACTATACTACACGAACCACAATCAGCATCTGTCTTCCATATGCAAGACTTCAACTCTTGAGAAATAAAGTATGCTCATACATTACAGTGAGTGCATATGCAAAGGAGAACCGTACACATCCTGTCCATCGCCAAAAGTCCTCTGGTGATCAGGACCAAATTAATACATGTTACTAACGAATAATCTGAACACTAAGGCAATTACGATATGTCGTTGTTAAGATACCTCTTCTTCATGCCCGCAGTGCTTAACGAGCTACAAGGGGATGAGCAGCACATCCACATCGAGCACATCGTCCGTACCTGGTGCCTCTTCAGTGCATCTTTGCGCGTAAAAGTCTTGCCACAGCCCCCATTACACAAAAATGGTTTCTCCCCTGAGTGAGTCTCTCTGTGGCGCTTCAGGTCGTGCTGTCTGTTGAAAGATAATGCACATAGGTCACATGCGAATGGACGCGAGGGTGATGCCGGATATTGTTGCGGATATTGTGAGTCACCGCGCGCATAGTATGGTGATGTTTGGTGTACAGAGGATTGTTGGGGGAGATGATGCGATGGATATTGTTGTGATGGTACGGTGTAATGAGGCACCGCGCTTGGCACCTGAGAAGGGTGATCACCAGAAGGGTACTGGGGTCGTGTGCTGGGGAAGGCAGACTGTGGTGATGACACGTATTGGCCATGACTGGGGACTGATGGTGGGTAACTTGAAGCATAGTCCCCATATTGGACCGAGGGATGTACTGACGCCATATTGTGGACAGTACCCCCCATGGTCGGGTACGTGTTAGACACAGATTGGTACGGGCCCGATGGCGGCGCATAACGAGGGGATTCTGATTGCTGAGTGCTTGTTACCCATTGACCACTGGTGTTAGGGAAACCATATCCTCGTCGGTCGGCCATAGTGAACTCAGGGCTACGAGTGAGTGGGGACTGTGAGTGTGTCACACAAGTTGTTTGAGGCTTTGGGTTCATAAGCATTTTCGGAGCCGCTGAAGGTTCATATAATCAGTGCATTGAACAAGAAATTTGCCGGCGCCGCAACAGGGTGAGGGCGGCACAACTTGGATCAAACATAAGTGGTCGTAACTGGTTGTAAGAGATCTCGTCTGAGGTCCCCCGATCGGATTGTTGTTCTGAACGTGCCTGATAGCGGACCTCATCTTGGGCGTTTAGCAGATGAATCAGACGACCCTGACAGGTTTCCTGCCAATCTGGCTCGTCTAACCAAAGTTAGGTAGAGTAAAGGTGTTACTTACTCAGATCTGTCTTTCTACTCCCATCATTCCATGTATGGTGGTTCGGGTTTTCTTAGAAACTGAATCAGCATCGTGGCGATGCTCGTCCACCAACCAGGGTGACCAAAACAAATTGACAATTGCGACCGATTTCCCAACAACCATCTGCCTCCTTATGTCTAGCAAATTTAGCCTTGAGTAGTGATGTGCTGCCACTGACTATGGTTGTGGTGCATAGCCCCCCCGGTCTGATCGCGAGTTTTTCCATATGGGCTTTCAAAATCGGACCGCTCACTCCATCAGTATGTTTGACCTACTTAGCAGAGCTTGTCAGAACGTCGCGTGGTTTATGTCCATTGAGAGTCTCTTGCTCAGCCGGATGACGGATCTTGACTGCCAGGTACGGTCTAGCACAGTCTGGCCACGATATGGAGCCTTCGATACTGGTGCCTTGCATTGTGCCGATTCTCGCGAGAGCGAAAATACGTACCTGTGCGGAACCGCCGGAAGATAAGGGAGGGAGACGGAAAACATTGCCCGTGTCATACGTCGTGGCGGAGACATGGAGCAAAGTTGTCCCTGATGAGACTGATGCAGGTGATTGTTTCAGTTGAAAAAAAAAGACAGCTGATAAACAAGGTGATGCAGACGTGGACGTCTCATGGATGCAGAGTTAATACGGTTATGAAACCGTGACTGCATCGCCATGTCAAGAGATTGCGTAGACGAGTTTGTACGCATCTCGTACTGGGCGTGTTCTAGAAAGCGAGGTTGTTACGCTACGATTACGAGGATGAGGTGCTCAGTGGTAAATGGTCTCGCCTGAGCAAGCGCTTGCCAAAGATTTCCATCAGCGAATGAGACAGTCCGAAAAAGGATTTGCTAACAGTTTCGCCTGATCGACGCCATGACGTATGTCTGATGGCCGCTCCCCCGCCTTAACCGCAGCGTCTCATGTCCAAGCGGGCCTCGTCCACCCCGTCCTCCTCCAGTAAAAAAAAGTCCAAACTCACTCCCAACCAGGCCATTCTCGACTCTTATTTCCGCCCAGGATCCACCGCCAAAGGTAAACAACCACCCGAACCCTCCAACTCGGGGCAACTTGGCAGGGGTGTGTCTTCTCGACTGCCAGTGGTTTCTGATCCTGTCGTTTCTTTGAGCG
Organism: Chalciporus sphaerocephalus; assembly: GCA_038094055.1. NCBI lineage: Eukaryota > Fungi > Basidiomycota > Agaricomycetes > Boletales > Boletaceae > Chalciporus > Chalciporus sphaerocephalus. The sequence goes on from JBBPTH010000001.1 coordinate 1,250,059, forward strand.
AGAAACATGTCGATGGAATATCTCTTCATTCGTCACAGAATGGTCAGGGGACTTGGGAAAATCCCATCCCTCTCGAATCGGAGGACGACCTTGAGGTCGAACCAGGGCCGGCACTGGAGTCGAACTTGCCCGCACGATCCTCATCTTCTGGCCCCCCCTCTCAATCAATAAAGCCGAAGTCCGACGGTTTCGTTTCGAGTTCAGGCGGGTCTCACTCTCAAACCGTCCACTATAGCCCAGTCGCAGTTGATCCGCTTGCGTATCCCATCGACATTTGCCCTTGGCCAAACAGCTCTCCTGCCCCCTTCTCTTTCCTTGTACATGCCTTGGTCTCTTTGTCGGAAACACGCTCCCGCATCGCCATCATCAACGCTCTCACCAATACTGTGAGGTCTCTCGTGCGATACCATCCCAACTCACTCAGACCCGCCCTTTATCTTCTATCCAACACCCTCTCCCCTCCCTATTCCCCCCTTGAACTGGGAATCGGTGCTTCCGTTGTTTCGAAAGCGATCCAACATGTGTCAGGTTTGACGCCTGCTGCTCTCCGAAGGCTGTACAATGTCTCAGGTGACCCGGGAGATGTCGCCTTCGAGGCTAAATCTAACATTCGTACCCTTGTGGCCCACCCTCCTTTGCTTATCGAAGCTGTGTATAAATCAATGTTAAAAATTGCTCGTATCAAAGGCCAAGGGGCAGCGAGACAAAAGCAGTCCATCGTAGAGCGGCTGTTAGTTGCAGCGAAAGGGGAAGAGGCGAGATATTTGGTACGGATGCTGTCACAAAACCTTCGAGTTGGTGCAGTCAGGACATCTATCTTGACGTCGCTTGCCAGGGCCCTTGTCCTGACCCCGCCCCCAGAGTCAGATATACACATCCCTGTTGACTCACGATATCATGCGACATCACACTTTATCACAGACACGACGGCCCAGCAATCGGATGACCAGAAGAAAGCTACCGATGCTCAACGAAGTGAGCTTCTACTCAAATTCGCACACGCGGAGGCCCTTGTGAAACAAGTGTATGTGCAACATCCCAACTACGACGACATCATTACAGGAGTTCTTGATGGGGGATTGGACGGACTTTCCGAGCGAGTTCCGTTAGTGGTTGGCATACCGCTTCATCCCACATTGGGTTCACCAGTGCGGTCACTTGACGAGATCTACGATCGGTTGAATAAAATGCCTTTCGCAGCGGAGTTCAAGTATGATGGGCAACGTGCACAGATTCATGCTTTGAATGTCAATGGTGTACTATCCATCCATATTTTCTCTCGGCATCTAGAAAACATGACGGAGAAGGTCAGTTATTCCCAACAGCACTACACCCAGTATGACTAATTCGCCCCTTGGCTTTCAGTATCCTGATGTGGTTTCGCTAGTCGGATGCATGTTCGCAAATGCGCCAAACCTACGGTCTTTCATTATCGATTCTGAGATTGTTGCCATAGATCCAGCTGGTGAACTCAGATCTTTCCAGGAACTTTCCAATCGAGCGAAGAAGGCTGTAGAAATCAGAGACATCAAGGTTCCGGTGTGCGTATTCGCCTTTGACTTGATGTATCTTGATGGCGAGATTCTGTTGGAACGACCGTTCCGAGAAAGACGAATGTTTTTGAGATCCCGATTCCCCGCCCTGACACCAAAGGAACCAGGCACGGCCCGACTTGACCATGTCTACAGCTGCGAGAGCGAAATGGGTAGAGAATGCATAGAGGAATTTTGGCACAAAGCGGTGGAAAGTCGTTGTGAGGGCCTCATGATAAAGCTCCTGGATCATGGAGTGTGTCAAGACAACAATACAACGCTTGACAAGACCAAAACTAAAAGGCGGCCCCTCCCGGCGACGTATGAACCCGATACGTATTAATAACAATGTCTATTTGACATGTTGATATTTAACCCCTTTGAACTTCAATTGCATCCCAACTGTTTAGATAAGCGAACTTCGGCATGGTTGAAGCTCAAGAAAGATTACGTGGAAGGATTGGGAGATTCCCTCGATCTGGTTCCAGTCGGAGCATGGCATGGAAATGGACGGAAGGCGAAATGGTGGAGCCCTATACTACTCGCCGTTTGGGATCATAACAAAGAAAAACTGGTTGCAGTTTGCAAATGCATGTCTGGTAAGGTTCGTCTTATCATGGGTAATAGTTCGGTTTCGGAATGATGATTTCTCAGGTTTTTCGGATGCATTTTATAAGGTATCGTTTCGTCTGATCCACCTTATTAATGCGAACTTACTCCGCAAGCAGGAAATCACTTCTAGGTACGCCCAGGGTTCGGACAACTGCTCACCTCAACCGCTGTGGGACTGTGATACCGGGGGTGAGACTATTTTTGTTGGGCGCTCCTGTCGATCATTTGACCATAAGTTTCCGGCTTCCGAATTCAGGATTCCAACCTGACGTTTACTTTAGACCCCACGAAGTTTGGGAAATTCGTGGTGCGGAGTAAGCGTGTATTGTAGATTACATCTTTAGTTACTGACCATGGATGATCTTTTAGCGTGACACTCAGCCCCGTCTCTTTGGCCGCGCTGGGTGAGATTTCCTCCACGAGAGGTCTGAGTTTGCGATTTCCACGTTTCATTCGTGTCAGGGAAGACAAACACCCACAACACGCTAACACCTCCCAGTTTCTCGCTCGGATGTATCGAAATCAACAGAGCAGAGGTAAGGATGCCACAGGGGCTGACGATGGGGACCTCATAGATGTCGATCTAAGGGTAGAGGAAGATATCGAAGACGAATCAGACAATTAGAATAGCTCTTGTCTCCCCAATGGCGCTCAGGTACCTACGCGGGGTGTTATCCATCCTTCGCATAGCTTGTTGATGTGGCTAGCTCACATGCTTCTTTTGATTGGTCGACTCTCCAGCAAAGTGACAGAGTTGGAAGTCCACTACGACGACATCAAGAAGTCTGCACAGGATCAAGGCTCCGACGACCAAAAGCTACCAAGGAACGTGAGAGCTGCATGGTAGGGACTCTCACCAGGGAATGCAGTATCAATGACGTGCTTCAGCCTCCCACTCCTTATTACCTCTTTCCAATCATTGTCCTTCTCATCAGGGGGCAGCAGTCCCTGAAGGTTGGCGTACGATAGAAGAAGGGTGTACTTGATTGTAAGAATAGGAGATGCCGAAGTCGATTTCTGGGGCTTGGGCGCGTTGGAGAGCAACTGGAAGACCTCTGAGCCGGTTGCAAGTGTAGACTTTGGCGTAGAGACGCCTGCTTCTGAAAGGGTTTCTGAGATGGATGGCGTAGTTCCAACGTTCCGCCGCGATGCACGCTTCGGGAGAGGTTTGGGCCTTGGTTTGGCGCCTCCAATTGCAGAAGGGGTCGTCGACAAGAACTTTAGACATACAGTGACTTTGAAGGTGAGGATCGGGATTGTCTTTGGGAGGCTTTCCAGTAGGTACTGCACTGCCTGAGAAGTAGAGGCGGAGAGACGCGTCATCAAAGTCGTTGCAAACAAAGAACCGTCAAAGGACCCTGATTGGCTGAGGTTGATGAGCTACAGGAGACCTGAGTTTGCATGCTAATCGCGTGAAGGGCTGCGGAGACATACGAGTGTCAATAAACGAACGGACATTTGTCGCCGTTTGCTGTTTTCTTGGTCCACACTGTAGAAGATGATGTCTAGGCAAGCATCCGCCTCCCACCTTGGCCCAACTCCTCCTCTAGGAGGAGGAATCTGGGTGAAGAGAAGGGGTGAAAATTTCACTGGGCCTGGTCAATTCTGAATGTACTGCGCGGCGAACCCTTACCTCCTGATTTCTGACTATGGAGTACTTCATCTTTCTCGAACACAGATAAAAGCCAATCGAGCGCTGGCCAAGCGTGTTCAGCAACTACTTCTGGCTCCGCTGGACGACTTGACTCAGGGTCGTCGTCGTCAATGTTATAGGTATCTCTTCCACGCTTCCTCTTGCCTTCCTGATTCAAGAGTTTTTTCCGTTGTACGAAGCCGCCTTTAAGGATTACCCAGTAGTTCCTGCTGTCCTTGATGCAAAGTGATTCTTGAGCGATGACCGAGTCCTCGTCACAACTAGCAACGTTTCCCTCTGGGAGCAGATCACTGCAAACGACATCATCCAAGGGGTATCTGGGCAGCGCTCTAATTAAAGAACCCGGCGAATTCGTAGAAAGAAACGAAAATAGGAGACGGAGAGCAGCTTCTGATGCAGCCACTGAAGGAGACAAAGAGGATCCTCTGGGAAGGGACTGCTTCTGTTTCGAAGGGGATCCTTTGATGAGGGAGGGAGGGAGACGGTCTTGTTGACTGGTTTGATCACCGGTAGCTGGAGGTGGGGGGAAGAGAGCTATGTAAAGAAGTTGGCGGATATGGTCACTAGGCGATGAGGATGTTAACTGACATACCAAGGAAACCAAGCGAGGTAAGAACTCACGCTGGGGGCCTGAACAATGGTGATCGCAGTTGCTCCAAGAGGGCGATGCCAGCTTCATACTGGCCTTCCTCGAAACAGGTGTCGACAAGACCACGTTGATTTTGGGTCATTTCTCGCTCAAGGGTTGCGGCAACCATCATGTTGATGATGGCGATCCAGTGGACACTGCAAGGCTGGTCGAGCGAAAGACGCGTCACTCTATGGAACGCGATACACGTGATCCGTGGCTGTGGTGAAGATCACTCTACAAGCTGAAACAACATCATGGAACATTCGACATAAAGCGACATATGAACGTCGACGTCGGTAGAGACTACGTAGTGTCATGCTGCGTACTATGAGACACGTCAAGAAGTAAGAAAAGGTCTGTCGGGTAGCTCGGGGAGGAATAAACTTGACCATGGACCGTCATCAGGACGGCCTCTCCATGGGGCCAGGTTCTCGCAATGGATCGGTGATCGTGTTCTCCAGCTTATCCGTCAAATGAATCGTGCATCGGCCTTACAGTGCAAATATTCATGAACGAGCCCCCGCCCGCACTGTAAGGGGGTGGTTAGAATATAAACTCGTGTGCGATGTCAATGTATATTCGGAGCTGAGCACTGAGCACTGGGAGGGTCATGTATTAGCCTGTACGTCAAATTGGAGGACACTTCATGTCAGGTACTATCTTACTCCGGCTATAGTTGGTCATGGTACTGCGTTGGTATTTCGGGGTGAAACCTGTTCCTCGTGCGACGATGATCATCGCATCGAGGTGGGTGCGTACTGCCTCGTCATCTCGCAGCCAAAGGGATAGTTGATGGTCACTGTGAACGACGAGTTGGTTGGTGGGGGTACATTGCTAACGACCGAATACTTGGACGAGTAGTGCCACGCCACGGATACGGGTAGTCTGATGACAAATCATGATGGGACCAGTAACTTACTCTGCCTTCGACCCACCACTCGGCGGCGCAGTACTCGTGTCACTTCACAACGCTTTCTGCCAGGTATGACCATTCATCACCAGTATTTACCACTTCCGAAACTGCGTATTGATGAATGATCGGCTTAGAGTGACTCGGCAGTTGGATGTTTCGCCTAACACGTTCAGTTCGTCATCGTTTACTTGGGCAATCTCACCGCACCATGACCACAAGCAGTGGATCCGGATCTCATGGTCCAGTCCAAACAACCATACACGAGAAGGTGAGGAGGTCCTTCTTATCGCCGGCGCAAGAGCAGAGTCCAAGTTGTGTCACAGCTAACAGCGCTCCTTCAACCCTCACGACTCACCATCACAAACGAATCTCACCTCCACCGCCATCATGCTGCCATGAGGGCTCAAGGCGGAGGTAATGGTGAAACACGTCAGTGTCTCATTCCGTATGTTTTGTGAATCCATTCGCCACTCACAGGCATGTAGATTTTGCAGTGCAAATCATCTCAGATGCTTTCAAGGGAAAGGTCTGAACACCGTCTTCCTCCACTCTCCTGCGGTTCACTGATTCTCAGCAGACTACATTGCAACGACATCGAATGATCTATTCGGCGTTGTCAGAGGAACTAGCTCAAGGACTCCATGCACTGTCACTGAAAACTGCCACCCCGGAGGAAGCACAGCATTTAGCTGCTGAGTGATGTTGTGAAATATGTTTCTGCCAGCCCGTCAATCATGAGAGCCGTTGTTTCATTAATATGCCGTCAAACCAGAATTGTCCTGGCAGGCATGACACTTGTCACGAAGAGTAATTCAATACCTAAGCTACGTACTCACTGGCGTGCTGGCGGTGTTGTGGTAAATCCACTGGACCCAGAGGGGGATACAGCGAACGCCCGGTCCTGAGAGTGTTGGGCTGGTTCGGAATGTGCTAAATTCATCACTTCCGTCTGATCCGTCCGGGTACTTTACTCCGACGACTATGCATGTTTTACTGGCCTTGTGTGCAAGCTCATCACGCACTTTGGTAGGAAAATTACATCTCTCTATGTGATTATGTCCTCCATTCATATCATGTGTTCGACTAGGCTCAGTTCATGACTGTTTTTCGATTGCCGGAATGGAGGGAAGGATCAGCGTCGGTTCTTGCACAGCAAGGAAGTGCCGACGACGATCAAGAGCGGTTGCTGTTAGAACGGAAACATCTTGGCAACGGTGTCCATGAAATTGCTGTAACATGTTCTCCACAATTATCCGGCACGATCAGCATGCAACTTCGGTCGCCCCATATATAAGCAAGTAACCTGTTTCACCATTGAATATTGACATCCTTCCCCAGACATCCTTTCTTTCCATTTATCTATCACAATGTCTGACCGTAATATGCATCGGGAAGAAACGCGCCCGACCCTGCCTTCTGTCCGTGATTTGTTCCGAGATGAATTATCTCGTTCGCCCAGACCTCCAGTAAACCCTTCTCCTCCCTGGATCGCCCCTAGTTCTCGTGTCGAGGGGAATCATTACCGATCATTTCCACGAGCCGAGGGTCGCGAAGACCCTCAGCTGTATGGACCGGGCGTTCAGCGTTCATCTTCATCAACTGGCTATGGTCCTCCCCCTCAGCAACGCCACGACAGTCGTGCTACCTCCCATTCCTTTCCCCCTGATAATTTATCATCATCAATGAGTCAATATCATTCTTACCCGCAATCTCACTACCACGCTCGTTCCACTTCCCAAGCGGATCAGCAGGCTGCGTCTCACGATCACTCGACCCCATCAGGGTCTCATCTATATCCGCTTTCGGGTCCCCAGACTCACAATCGTTCCTACACCTCCTCGGATATTCCACCACAAAATCCACACTATACTGCGCCCGGGCCATATCCTGAAACCCATGTCAGTGGGGTACAGAGAGAATCAACAGCCGGCCCTATTGCATCGGAAGTAGCTCGCCCGTCACCACCGGCTGCACCCCTGAAGTACGAATGCGATTATTGCGGCAAGGGGTTTACTCGTCCAAGTAGTCTCAAGGTGCATATATTTCCGTCCATCAAAGCTCATTTCACTTACTGTATATTCGTGGTTTCCAGATCCACTTGAATAGTCATACCGGAGAAAAACGTGAGAGCCTCTGAGCTGCTTATTCCCTCAGAGTAGACCTCCTAACATTGTCCGTTTAGCATTTGTCTGCACTTATCCAGGCTGTGGTCGGAGCTTTAGTGTTCTCAGTAACATGCGCAGGCACGCAAGAGTACACGCCGAGGCTTCTAATCGCCTCCAGGAGGGCTCTAGTGATGAGCATAGCGATAAGCAGTAATCCGCTGGCGTTTTTCTGCGTCCAATCTTTCAATGATCACATTTGCATTCACCATGATACCGCCCACCATCGCACCACTATTTGACGTCGTCGACTTCATTGATCATGTAGCCTCATCACGCATTGCACGCAAATCCCCTGGTTTCTCCGTAGACACTGTATCCCTTAGTCCCATTTCTTCCGTTGCTTCGGTTGATAGAGCTATTTATTGAAATTGTAGTATTCATCCATTGGTTCGCATCCAGGTTCACTCCTTCCTACCTTATCTATTTGTACAAAGTATATCTATCTCATATCTCATTCGGCTACACACATAACACAAGGATAGGTATTTAGATGCATTATTGTCGATTCTAGCATCGTCATATAAAGATTCATTGGTCGTTAGGATTACTATCTGAAAGAGGATTAACTCTTCAGGCTCGTCGTGTAAACTTATTCCCTTGCCTTGAATTTTCTACTTGCAAATAAAGTAGCTTTGACTATTCAGAAATAGATCATTCACCGTTACACCACGCAGCAACACAGCATCTTCATTTCGCAGGTCGAGGGCCTCGAGGCAGTTGTCAGAGCTGACGACTAGCTATAAGATTCAAAAAACGCTCAGAAGCAGTCGCGTAAATTTACGGTATCCCGCGATCATGCTTCAAGCACGCAGTGGCGATGAGTACGCCCTGGCCAGAACGAGACGACCCATTGAGTTCAATGTCTGAGTGGCCCCTTTGAGTTATGACGCAAAGACGTAAGACAAACGGTTCCATCGCGAGTGGCACTCGACGTCAGTCATATCATCGATCTATGATCCAATAACAGAGTCCAGACAAACATGCGGTAGTCCTACAGCATAATACATAAGGGAACGGCAGAAAAAAAAACTTGTAACCAGACTTCGCACACGCACTCTAACAACTATATTGTCCGCAGATCATGGTGTCATATCCTCAACGTTGCTGTGAGGAGGTTGGTCCGCATACGCCACATAGCGCAAACGGCGTCATCAAACATGGGTGCGTCATGATCCCCACTTGATTTGGGGTCCTTTGTACACGCTGTACGCAGCCTACAACGAGATAGCACGGCCTGTACCCGAGGCACGGACACTACGAAATCGTGAGCGGCCTCTCTCACGTCGCTCTTCAATAGTTCCCTCTGGCACGCCAAAGGCGCGGTCGGCACGGACGTAGGTGATTGAGCGGGGGCTCTTGTGCGTGAAACCCGCAAACGCAAGGGCTTTACGAACATTGAGGATTTCTTCTCCGTGAATCTCATCCCGTAAGAGGGGATCTTTGGTAGCATCTGCAGGCGCACCGTTGGCAGGAGCCAAAGGCTCCGGGGGGATGTCCGAATCAAAATGTCTGGTATCTTCGGGATTTGTCAACTCGGGGCGATAAGGCGCGGGGTAGCGGTGAATATTCTCCCAGTCAATGCCTTTGAACCATGAGTGGGCCTTGATGATTTCGGCCCCATCACTGCTGCGGGAAGACGATATAATGAAGCCGCTGCGGCGCGCCTGTACTGCGAGGGAGTCAGGTCGAAAGACCGATGCTGACGCCTGGCTACCAAGTCGGTCTTCTGGTTCGCAAAGCAGCTGTTTCATCAAACCGATTCCCTCACGCGAAACACGAGGACGGGAAGGGAACTTGAGTGTCTGACGCCAGTTCAGAATTTTCTGACGGGTCACATGCCGCTGTAGAGATACTAGTCAGTTATTTTCCGATCCTGTGCTTACCGAAACCACGTATGTGGGACGCACGGAATTGCTGACGAATGGAGGGTACCTATTGTCAAACACACGATTAGCGACCTGGACGGAGCCGCAAACAACCCGACACTTACCCGTACAAACACTCGAACATGATCACACCCAAACTCCACCAGTCACATGAAAATGAGTAGCCGTTTCCTCTGATAACCTCGGGTGACACTGATCGTAAGAAATGGAGTAGTCATTAAAGGATAAAGGCAAAACAGCCTACTATAAGAATTAGTTCCGCATCTTGTGTTTAGAATGGAAGTCATCAATATCGCGCAGGCATGTACCGAGAGAGAAAATAGTGCTCACACGGAGTACGCTAGCTGCAAGGTGACGCGAAGGTGAGGGCAGAGGGCATGGCGGAAATGGAGCAGAGTGGTGGAGTCACCGTACCTTCCTGCGATTCTTTTCACGCCAGGTAAAGATGCCACCTTGGCCGTTACCATCTCCCATGATCAGCTCGATGTCTTTCTTGTCCATGCGTTTTGTCTTTGTCCCATCCATCAAGCCGTTTCCGTCGTCAAGGTCAATTCCGTGCTTGCGCAATAGTTGTTTTCGCTGGAGTTCGTAATCTACGCCATGTGGGTCAGTTGAACGCCCGGCAGGAAAATAGTAAATGCGGCTTACAAGATGTGTCATGTGCCCAGTGGAGATCGGTGCTGTGGATGGTGGCAGGTTAGTGCGAAAATCAGTGGGAGGGACCCAGGTCCCCGTTTAGTTTCATCGGTACTGACGCGAGACCAAAGTCACTAAGTCGGATGTGTCCCTCCGGATCAAATAAAAAGTTCTATCAGAACGACCAAGATATCCACGATATCACGATATCAAACCCGGGCCTTAATTTCCAAGAATTGAAAGAGCTCACATCAGGTTTTATATCACGATGAATAAAGCCATGTTTGTGACATGACTCGATAGCGAGGACCATCTCAGCGACATAAAATCGGGTAAAGTCTTCCTCAAAAACATCTCTCTCGATCAGAAGATTGAGGAGATCTCCACCTCCCATGTATTCGAGTACCTAAATATAATTCAATGAAATCAAAATGAATCAGTGACTTGTTCCTCTTCTGGCAGTACACACAGCTAAGGCAGCTGAGTGGTGATAGAACTACTGACCAGATACAGGTTGTCACGGTCCTGGAAGCTGTAGTGCAGCTTCACAATCCACTCCGCTCCACCTGGAGAGGAAACTAGTGATGCGGATTTGAGGATATCGCGTTCGGCGCGGACGTGACCTTCCTGCCCTTTGCGTAACATGTCCGCTTTGCGTAACTTTAATAAAACGGGGGAAAAATACATTTAGCAGATATGAAATAAAAACAGACATAAATACCTGTTTCATGGCGAATAGCTGACCGGTGTCCCGTTCTCGAACAAGCGAGACGACGCCAAAGGCACCTGTGGGGTTAAGATGAATGCAAAATTCGATATCAAATTCATAGAGAATACCATGACCGATAGTCTTTAGTTTGATGAAGGCAGCAACATCTACTTTCTTGCGACGGTCACGTAGATAGTCTGTTTCGTTCTGTCGCCAGCGAGAGCGCAATTGCTCCTTCTGCTCCTCGCTGAGGTTCATAGCGATCATGTCCTTCTCCATGGCGACCCTTCTCTGTTCTCGAGATGGAGGTTGCCGAAGAAGAGGAAAGTAGAGATTCTCGAAGTAGATCCGGGCAGACACAGCTTTCTCCAAGGTAGCCAGCGATGGAGTGATCGGCTTTCTTTGCGATTGAGCCAAAGATGGCAACAAGACGCTGGATTCTACGGCCACTTCATCCTCGTGTTCGCCTACCTCGGGGTGTGCAATGAGACCGCCGCCCCAACGGAACGTGGAGTTCCCAGGACGTCCTGGGAGGCCGTCAACGATAGAAGAAACTCGGATGTTCTCCTGTGCGGCTGTAGTGATGGTCGACGATGTGGGAGTACTCATTCCGTTTACCACCCGCAGTGGTGGCAATTGACCACCGGGCAAGCTGGTGACAGAGGGCTTTAAGGCGTTCACCACCTCGTTGATAGCCTTCACCCTGTTGGTTTGTTTCACGCGGGATTTAATTGGCTTTGCCCACCGCGGATCTCCCAGCTTTCCCATACCATCCGGGCCCCATCGAGTGAGAAGGGCCTCGGCTTGCTCTGCGTCAGAAGCATGCACCAAGTGCCTGAACGAGCGCAACTATCATCTATCATTGAAGTGGCAATATTTTTCAGAAAACCCACAAGAAACCTGTAGGCTTAGATACCATGTCCTTGCTGATTCTCCTGTTCTTCTTCAACGGAGAAGTTGGGGCGAGAACTGGACTCGAGGGCGTAGTAATCTGAGGGCCGGCCGGTTCGTACCTATGACTGGCAACCAGATTGGGTTGGGAGGGTGGCGAAGGCGGATTAAATCCCCACTGGAACAGTCGAGACGGAGATGGGGTTGGTATCATTGCCAGGATATCATAGAAACCCTTGTGCAGGAAAGTTCCTGCGGGCAACATGGGAGCTGAGTCGTCGAGATCGTGTGATGGAGGGGCATAGGGAGGGAATGGATAGGGCGAAAAATGAGAACTATTTAGTGGAAATAGGTCATCATTTAATGGATAATCGTTGTAGTAACCACTCTGAGGGACTGGTGGACGCGGTAAGGGACGTGAGGTGTGTGTCGCCATGGGTGTCGAGGAGACAGTGAGAGCTTGTGTTCTGGGTTATGCTCACCCTGGAGATGACGATACCGACCGAGGTCACCATATCAGGACAGTCACACGGCGCCCAAGGATCGCTGCCAGTCGACACTCTCTTCGAATGCAGCGACGAGCCCATCGATACTATTGACACTATTGATGCTATTGTCGAGGTGATGACTCTACGACGCATCAAATTTAAGATGGATCTCCCAGTGGGACCAGGCAATCTGAGATCAACATCGCATTTCAACATGTCGGGAACAAGTATGATCAGGTTTCAATTCATATTTCTGAGCTTGTATTAAGCTTGGTTCATTGCTGGTAGAGTTGTCACGGGCTGAAGCGAAGAGGGACCTCGATCGTATTTGCGACCGGCATCTGTAGGCTGTACGCTCTTTTCACTCTTCACAACTCGGTTGGGCATGCGCTAAGTTGACAACACTTTTTTTTTTTTTCTTTTTTTCCTTCTTCTTCTTCTTCTTCGAGTGCCCTATGGAGAAAAGAGTCCCTGAATGGATCCATTTGATCTCATTTTGGATCATAACATCAGTACGGCAGGTAGAAGTCAAGGTCTCCGAGATACGTACGCTTCGCCAGCTGCGTTTTTCGGACCTACGGTGGGAAGATCGTGAATCGTTGACGGGGACACACATTGGGTTCTGGTAATCGCTTTTTCACTGACTTGTGTCACTCTGCTCGCCACGAGGCCCATCTGAATCTGCCGCCCTTGCAGAGAAAGGACAATGCAATTACCGCGTGTACTGAAATCAACACAGCTTTCCATCCACGCCCGCTTCCCTGCAGACCTCTTCCCGCTTTGGTTGCGGTTCAGAAATGAATGGTTTGGCAAGCCGCGAAGATTGTCTCCTTTACATACTTGGTCTTACTTCCTTCGTCCGAAAACAATAATATCTCGTCTTCCAGGATCTCGTTTGGGCACCATCAACTTCATCCGAACGCCCACCGCCGACCCATTTATTGCACGGTGCTCGCTCCGCACTCATCACACCTGATCGCACTCGTGCCCCCACCCTCACCCTTACCCTGCTGTCCACCACACCTCGTGTCAATCAATTTCCCGGTCTTCATGTTCTCCTCGTTCATCCAACGTCCCTGATTATTTGTCCCGAGTCATAGCCTCCTGCCGCAAGCCTCTCTTCCTCCTCGTCGGTCCGCGCGTGTCTCTTCATACTTATAAACCCGAAATTTCTTCTTTCATTGAACCATAATATTCTTTCCTTCCTCTTTTACCTATCTGCTTAACTTACTATGACGAGCCCGAGGGACGATCGTATGTACGGAGCTATTGGGAAAACGCGCAGAAGCCCTCCTGGAGGGGATTCGCAGAGTACTGGTTTCTTTCAGACGGGACAGGGTGGGCGAACTGTGCTCCCTCCTATTTCTTCAGCATTTCCAACCTCACGTTCTCCAGGTCTGTTTTTCTACATAGTGTTCATCCAATATGCTCAACTTCATGGCTCTCCGCACAGGGCCCGGAGACTATTCTAGTGCATATTCGCAGCCTCGCTCATCGCCACCAAAGCCCGACCACATCGCGTCGGGTTACAACCAGTGGCCCACTTCAGCAACTCCCACAACGGCTGCACCACAACATTCTTCTACCTATTATGAGCACTACGACTCAAGATACCAACAAGCAGCATACCCGACATATACATCGCGGGCTTCAACTGCAATGCCCGCAGATCCCCAAGGGTCCCGTAAGCTTCCTCCACTCAACGTTCCTGCTACTGCGGTTAGAGATGACCGTTGGCAAGGCGCAAGTTATGGTTCGGTGGGACCCCACATCTCCAACTACGCTGACATTCGCTCGCCCACCGCAACCTATCCTGCCGAATATGCGCAATTCCAACCCCACACGTCTTACTCATACCCTCCTGTCCCTGACCCACGCAATCACACAGGGCAACACCCTTCCATGCATCACTCTCACCAACTAGCCATGGGAGGCGTTTATCCGCCCGAGCGTGGCGTCCCGGCACATGTTGAGACTCACGGACCTTCACCCTACGCTAGAGGCCAGGTGACGAACAGTGTGCTCACGCAAGAGCCTGCTTCTGTGCTGGTCACCGAAGAACCCGTCATCAAGAAGAAGCGCAAGAGAGCTGACGCAGCCCAACTAAAGGTCCTGAATGAGACGTATTCTCGCACAGCGTTCCCGTCGACCGAAGAACGTGCCGAGTTAGCGAGGAAGCTTGATATGTCCGCTCGAAGCGTTCAGATCTGGTTCCAGAACAAAAGGCAGTCTATGCGTCAGACAAGTCGCCAAACAGCTAACGCCGCGACAAGTGGTTCGCATCAACCGTTTTCGATGTCTTCTCAATCAGAAGACGTTACGCACTCATCGTATGGCGGCAACATGAGCCCTACTACCCTCCCTGCACATTCTTACGTCCAGCGTTCAGATTCTCGCCCAGCAGTTGGACCTGATGCCCGGGCTCCGGCTCAGTCCCATCGTGAAGATGATTCGCGCAAGTGGCCATCATCTGGTCGTTATTGATCTCGATCGTTCGACATCGGGACATCTTGATTTCATCTCGTCCTAGATTTCTATAAACAATTCTGTCACACTCTTTGTTCCACTCAATATTCAGGACAACGATCACTCATTACCGTCTTTCTAACTTACACGTGCTTCAATGAGCCCTTAATATTCCCCTACATTAACAGATCGTCCTCGCAATCTGATTTTGTTTCAATTTTTTGTACTGAGTAGTCCTCCAATGTGAACCTAGTGCTTTATGTACTTGTGACGTCTGTAGATTTTTCTGTGCGAGGATGTGATGCAACAGGTACGTATTCGTGGCGCCACTTATCTGGGGCGAGTCACCGGAACTCCGCGGTTTGGCAGCTGGGCGTGCAGAATGTACGTTTGGGGGGGTAAGTATGAGGAGGGACGTCCAACTCAGGAAAAAGGTGTAAACTTAGATCTCGAAGACCCTCCCGAAAACTGATATGGAGATGGATTTATGTGATTGTGATCGATAAGATACACGAGGTGTCGCCCGGAAACATATCAAACAATGCTCAAAGGAATTACCGCCCAATCTTCCTATTATCGACAGATAAGGGCGACCCGGAAACAAACAAAAAAAAAGGTTGACAGAACCGATCGCGGACGTGGTCCTGGAATGGATGGGGAAATGCGCGCGTTCTGATGGACTGCGCATGTGAGTGACCAGTCTGGAGTTTGCGTGGAGCTCAGCATCGATGGTATCACGTCTTCGCGAGTTTGATCGCGATAAGTACTCCAGTTGACATGGGAGTGCCATATCCTATCATTTCATCGAGGGCGACAGGATCTAGCCTGGATGAAGCTTTGCGTTCATTTCCCGCTTTCATGAAAGGGCTTCAAAGATATCGATATGTGCCTAGACGGTGACTCAACAGCAAATCTGCTCACTCGGCTATCCTGCAGAGATCCTGCCACTGATGGAATGTGAAACTTGTGACTCATCTCAATGTGAACGTGCATGATGATGGTGAGGTGAAAATGAATTGGTGGCGATCATGACACGACAGAAGGTACGCTCTCAGTCGTAAGCACCAATGTCAGCATAGGCGGAGAGATGACTAGAAGCTGGGGTGTGTCCTTGGAGACAAGGGGTTTCAACGCGCGTTGAAGATGGAACAATGAAAACGATTGAAAGGTACAACGGGGTATCCGTTGATCGCGGCTTGATCATTGAGAGGCGCGTAATCCCCCTCTCCTCAGCCCGCTTTCTCGAGGTATCAGAGAGAAGAAACGGAGCGCGCGCGGGAAGTCTGATCCAGGTTCTCACTCGGCCAAGTTGGCTACCCAGCAGGGTCGACTGGCGGCGTTGTGTGTCAGTTTCCGCTTACGGGTCCTAAACAAAGCTTTTTGTTGCTGCGCGACTTTGTCAAAACTGAAACCGACCCATTTTACCGAACATTATACGTTCAACGAGTGGAAGCAAAATTTTAAGTTTGTGCAGAAAAAGGCAATCTTGGATCGTCGTCTTAGATGCTTCCGCGGAATAGGAATGATCAAGGGACCTCGGCAAACTTGGCCGCTGTATCGACACCAATCAGATTTCGCGTCTATAATAAAAAATCTAAGGATCTTCATCACTATCAGTATCCTCCGGCTTAGGTCCTCCGTGAGTAAGCCACGCCAACTTCCTCAGCCTCCTTCGCTCCTCCCGGGCCTTCAGCTGATTGCGAGTGAGTTTCTTTTTCTTCTTAACCGGGGCGGCATTGGCCGTAGCACCCTCTTCTGCACCGCTCCCAGCGGGCGTCGCAGCGTTTGACACGACTGGAGACGTTACTCGCGAGCGAACAGGCGTATTGACTCCACTTCCTTTGGGTGACTTTGAGTCAGCTAGTGGGTCTTCGATCACGGCAGATTTCCCTTTCTGTGTCATTCGCCCAGCCTCAACCTGCCATATCTCCGGGCCTAAGTTACTCGAATGAGTATGGAATAAAAAGATGTATCCGAGCATTACGCACATAGAGAAGAGACGAACTCGTGGTTGTGGGATATGATCACCTGCGTACAGGAGCATCACGTCAGTTAGGCCTCGAACAGGACTCGAAGTGGACAGTGGGAAAAAAAGCTTACAACCGCGCCAGTCCAGTTCTTGATTGCAACCGCAAGCCCTCCCAAGGCCTCGCGATCCAAGAAGTTACTTGGTTCGTCCAGGACGCAAATCTAATAACATTCTCTCAAAGAAATTTCTCGAGAAACTATCCGCGCATACTCACTTGTGGATTATTCCAGAGACAAGCGGCGATCACGAGCTTGATCTTTTGGCCTTCAAGTTTACGTCCACCAAACAATCAGCCGAGTCGTGGCATGAATATGACAGTCCTTACCTCCCGAAAGTCCCGATATTTCGTTGTATTGAGCAATATCTCCATCAAGCCCAATGTCTTCTAGATGTTTCCTAACAAGGTCCGCACGAGTTTCTCGCGCACCAGCCCCCTCACGGGAAGATTCGAGATCATCGAATTGCTGTACAAGTTTACCATACCCTTTCGCTAAGAGTTGGTCTCGTGGAATCCATGTATTCCACTTGTGATCTAAACCACACCACTTAATTTCATACTGGAACGACTTTTTGAGCTTTTGACGTCCCATTACGAGCTCGAGCTTTCGCTTGGAGCCATCTCTGCCCACCCATTCCTGGTCTAGAACGGCTTGTTCCTCGGCGGTCAGGACACGCGTGACCTTCTCCAAGATTTCCCCTGAAAAATAAAGACGGCATGGTTATACCTTTGTTCAACGATTCAACTGAATTGTAACCACGTACGGTCGTGGCCATCTTGGAAACGCCACTGGATATAACCGATAGGCGTTTTCTCCAAGTGACGCTCGGAAACATACTTGTGATTAATTCCAGAGATTAATAGAAATCAGAACTACCGACCGATGTGATGGGTTGCGTGCTGTGATACGTAACCTACGCGAAGCGCTGGGTGTTTGTAAACAGTGCCTTCTTGAGGAACTGTTTCTCCAGTCAATAGCTTGATCAAAGTCGACTTTCCAGCACCATTAGGTCCGATAATGCCGACCCGGCTTAAACAGGGAAGGAAGTCATTCGAATCAGAGTAAGAGAACAAGCGGCGGAAATGAAACTATACCTTGAGAGCGACAGCGCGCAGCTAACGTTATAGAGGCTTGGAGTAGACCGTCCGGGGTAGGTGAATGTACAATTTGACATTTTGAGGATCGCACGCGTATTGCTTCTTACACCCATCAATGAACCGGGAGGAGGGAATGCGAATTTGACGGAGGTAGCCTCAAGCGTGTAGTACGACTTGGCCTCGGGATGCTTCTCTACAAACGCCGACAGGTTACCCGGATAGTAGACGAGCTAAGACAGCTACGTTAGGTCACCGGCGGTGAATGAAAGCGGGAAAAGCACCTTCTTGGACTCATAATGAATGATGTCCGTCGTAACGTTATCGAGGAATCCATGAACGATAGTTGGCGCCTCGTCAACAAGACAGCACGTGTTTAACACTCACCCAGAGTCGTGACTGACGATGAGACAGGTGACATTCTTCTTAGCAATCAACCATTGTTCTAGCCATTTAACAGAAGCACGATCGAGGTATAGATCGAGGAAAATTAAGCGGGGAAAAATCCCAAAATAACACAATAACATACGTGGTTCGTGGGCTAGTTGCGGTGATATTCGTCAAATTTGGACGAAATGATTAATGAAGCAGTAATTACGAACCTCGTCGAGAAGGAGCAAGTCAGCATTGTACAACATTGCACGAGCCAACTCCAATTTCATCTTCCAGCCCCCTGAAAGTCCGCCGACAACGTCGGCCTGCCTGGCATCGTCGAAGCCAACCTCAAGAAGCTGGTCCCTGATCTTCGACCTTGGCACATCCTTGAGCGCGTTGTCCGAAGCAACAAAATCCAAAACGGAGAGCGAGGTATCTTCGCCTTGCAGAGAGTGTTCTACCATAACACACCGCAGTTGATCCTGTGGTGGGAAGTTCTCCACCTTCCCGTCACGAAGCTGTCGCATAAGAGTCGACTTCCCGGACCCATTCGTTCCGAGCACACCATATCGACGCCCACGGAACAGGCGAAGAGTAGTGTGGGACAGAAGCAAGAGAGCACCATAAGCAAGCGAAAATAGGGTATCACACAGGAGTTCATCCCCTTCGCTAGAACCACCTGGTGCCGATCCATGTTTCGCCTTTTACCCAGGTCATTGTCTGAATTCCGTCGGATCACAAACGATAGCGAACTCACCTGTTCGATGGCATACATGTGAGAGCGGATCCTCTCAGCAAATTTGGCCGATTCATCCTCTCCCAGCCACGGTTTCATGTAGACTCCAACACAGCGGTTCCATTGCGATTTCTCCAGGAAACGCTTGTTGTAAACTAGTTCGGCAATCATAGATGCCTGGAATTGAAGTGATTGAGTTAACAAGGGGTGACTGGCCGCCGAGGGTTGATTGGGTTCCTCCGTAGATCGCTCCACGAGCTCATCAGGCAACAACGTGAGCAAGACCTTGAACATCTCCGTGGTCTCCGCATCGGGGTCGCGGGTAGGCGGAGTCCCAAGTGACGAAGCGCCAGACTTCAATAACGTATCCAAAGCAGCCTGACCAAAGGCACGAACCTCAGGAAACGCAGCCCCTTCTGCAACTTTTTTGACCCCATCAACAAGGGGGCTCAGGTATCGTGCAGCGACCTGGGGGTTTCTAACGAGCTTCACGAGGTTATCAACGACGACAACTGTACGTCGCTGAACTTCCATGCTACGGTCATTGAGCGCTCTCAAAAGCAACGGTACTAAGACAACGAGAGCGGGGGCGGTGACTTCAGCAACGAAGGTCGTCGAAGAGAGCGCCTTGATGCATGCCGGGACCGTATCAGGGTTTGACATGCACTTAACAAGGGCAGGTACATGAGGTGCTAGATCTGGGTTTGCAAGCGTGTTGCAGAGCGACGTGGCACATTTGACCGCCGAGATAGCAACCTAACGAATTGTTCAGAACATCGGTAGTATCCCCCCCCTCCATAGCATGTGGGGGATTCTACTCACCTCTTTTTTGGTGTCGTGCATCGCAAGCTCAACTTTGGGAAGGATATGTGACAGTTCGTCGGCCACCGATTCTTTAGCAGTGGACACAAAGCTCTTCAGCGCGTCTAGCGCGCCCACCTTTGTCTGCCATTTTCCTTTTTCCAAGATGTCCTCCAAAGTTCTAGACACGGTCCTCGTCGCCTCTGGAGGAAAGAGGCCCAGTATAGTCTTGGTCGCAGTAGCAGCCGCGCTTCGCACCACTTCTCCCTTGTCCCCGTAGAGATCAAACAAGATAGGAAGGGTAAGAAGCCAGATCGGAGCACTCGGTGCCCCAAGGACAGCGGGTAATGATTGGAACCCGATGGCAGCGGACTCTCGTTCATAGCCTGATTTCTTATTGAGAGCAAATGTGTGCAAAGTAGAAATTATATTTTGATCGCTAATTAACAGGACGGATATCAGCTAAATGGGCTCGATTGACAAACAGGACGGGTGACGGACGCCAGTGTCTCTATACCCGCCTTTGAGACAGCGAGTGCAAGTTTATCGGCTGCGGCTTTGGCGTCTGGTCCAGTTGGTGCAGAGCGCAGGGATTCAAGGATCGACGCAACGTCTGCTCCAGTAGTATCGTTCGTAAGAGCAGGAGACATCGTAGAAGAATCGACGGAAGATCGATATCGCGGGTATTAGTCTAATACTATGGTGTTTCCGTTCTATGAATGGAATCTGTTGTACACAGTCTAGTCGCTATAACAAGTTGTGAGACTTGGACTTAGGGCTCTAAACGTGCGATCCGCGTGGCGTCACGTCCGTTATTAGGTAGTCGCCGGTAAATCGAGGGCGACCTGTTAGGCGGTCCAGCTATGGGTCCAAAGCGTCTGTGATGGTGAGGAATCAAGATGAAATGCTGGCAGTGCTGACCACTGGGAGATACTTTTCGTGAGTGGACTGATTAGGTAATACTAAGCCATGGACATCGACATACGACGAATGAACATAATCGTATTATACTGTTAATGCTAGGTTGATCCTAATTGTGTCCAATGCTACAAGACTCTGATCTTCTCTGGGGTATTTCGAGACACTAAATAGTGCCGTTTCGAAGGTTATCAAACTGGCTGCGTTCGTATTGCAACCAGTTCGGGCTCCGGTCGAGCGGGCCCATCGCGTCTTTCACGATCCTCACCAAGCTCTGCCCGGGGACTGGATCCTTACCAGGACCAGTCTCCATTCCTTCTCTATAACTTCCCTTGTCCCCACTGAGCTCCCAAAACATACTGCCACCCAACCCCTGCTCACGGATCCAACGGCCTTTCACCGCACCAATATGCTCGTTGTCAAAACTGATCATCTCCCTCTTCTGGTAGTCATATGACCAACTCGCAATCATCTGATCGTCCTGAAATATGTACGATCCAGCAAGAGGAAGGGCCCGATAGTCGTAGACACCTTGTTCCCAACTCCCAGGACCAAGGCCAGAGAAAGACGTGCCCGGCCCGCTGGTATTCATGAAACTCCTACCATACAGTGGAACGCCGAGAACAAGCTTTGATCTCGGAACCCCATTGGAGTTGTACCAGTGTATGGCATCTGATCCATTGATAGGTGGTCCATACATATTAGCTTGGTGATTGGCAAGTGTGTCCCAGGAACCCGAAAAGTCGTATGTCATCAGGTTCCAGAAGTCAAGGTAAGGATCCATCCCACGAATATCGAGCTTCCTATAGTTGTCGGGTCCACACGGCGCCGCTATAGTGAGCAAGAACTTGTGGTAGGTGCCCTTGCTTTGGGCATGTTGATCGAGGGCAAACCGAAGTTCTCTCAACAATTCGCGATACCCAGCTGCTTGTTCGCGGTTGGAAGGATACTCGTAATCGACGTCGATACCATCCAATCCATAATCTTCTAACAGTCTGACAGCAGACTGCACGAAATTACGGCGTGCCTGGGGGTTGACGACGACAGGGTGGAAGGAAGGAGAATATGTCCAACCACCAATGGAAACGAGGGCTTTGAGGTGTCTGTTCTGCTGTTTGAGTTTGTATATTGCTTTCAAATTTCCGTAAAGGTTGTTTCCGACATCATTCCAAGAGTCGCCGGGGTAGTGGATATCCTTGTCAGCCCATATATCGGACAGGAACACCTCGCCGGTGTCAGCTCTCACGTTTGCGAAAGCGTAAAGGATATGGCTGAGCAGAGTAAGAACGTTGTGTAAAGGTAAAAAGAATCCTGAACGTAGGTCAAGTCTTGCACTGGAATCAGAGAGGGCGGGAATTTGCGCCCATATATTCCCCAGTGAATATGAGGAAGAGGTACTACCAAGAGCAGGGGAAACGAACCAGTTCACAAAACTGATATGGCGAGTCAGTACGAACCCATGACCGCTACAACAGAGCTGAGACTCACTAGCCTACGCTGTACTTTCCTTGCATATCGGTAATTTGAGTCGGCGCTGAAGACGGGTTTGAAGAGAAAGATGAAGATGCTGGCAGTTGATCAAATGCTTGTTCGTCTGGTTGTGAAGGAGGAAGATGATGGAATGGATAATGGTTGTACACGATGAGGGCTATGATACAGAATATCAACGAGGGTACGAGGAGAAGGAGAAGTTTGCGGGTAGAACGGCGGGCGGGCGGTTGAGGAGGCGGATTACTTTCGTCGGTTGGAACAGGCTGATATGTGGCTGACATCGAGGTAAGATGCCAACTCTAGTAGCATGACATCATCAATGATACATAACTAAAACATATAGAACAGAAAATAAATAATTATTACAACAGCTTGGTGATCACACCAAGACCCTGCGATCCATGTCAGCAGAAACACAGAGCGTCGGTTGACTCTCAGACCTACCTTCGTCTTCCCCTCTCTAAATAATAGCTTCATCCCAACTTTAATGTACTCTGGGTGCGATATGAACTCAAATTGCACAGTAGCACGATCCCCTGTGCGAAGTACTCCCTGAGGATGATCCATCGATATAATGCGGACAGTCTGTCGCACAGCCTGCGAAACATCGACATCAATTACCTGCATCGGGGTCCAGGGTCATCAACTCACTCCGCAGTGAAGCATAGCCTACAATAATACAGTTAGAGGTATCTTTACTACGAATCTCAACGGCACATACTTGGTAATTTCTCTGCATGGTAGTATTGTGGCTGAAATAATCAACTCTATGCCCATGCAGTCGAGCGCGATGCTGTGACTTACTATAGAATAAGTACCTGACCCTCGAACTGGAGGGTAGCTTTAAAGAGATGAGCACAAGTTAAGAAAGACGCCATCCCCTACCTTTGGGTGGTGCGTCTGACTTATGGACGATGACCATTCCTTTCCTGACTGCAGCCCGCTTCACTCGTTTCAGTGCCAATGCAACACATTGACCAGCTTCTGCTGTAGGAACATCCGCTCGTTTTCTCTGCATGCTCCGGACAACAGTTTGCTGGAAGTGACCATTGGCGTCAGGTCCAAACAAGATCGAGTCCCCTGTCTTCACTCTACCACTATTTAGAATCCCATTGACCACCGTGCCGACGTAAGGCACAGACCACACTTCGGTTATCGAATACTCTAGAGGTTGATCAACTGTAAAGGTCTCCCGGTCCGCATCAGAGGCAGGTAATAGGTTCAGGAACGTGCGGAGCTAGAACAATGAATCAGCATAATGTTTGGGAGAAGCACGAGTTACATACATGATCGAGACCTTCACCCGTCACATTCGAGATTTGAAAGATCGGGCACAATTTGGTGGGATTCAGTGATAGTTAAGACAACATTCACTTCAGTACTGATTTGCGGTGCGCAAATGTCTGAGTTAGCTCAACCGCTACCTCCGTGGACTTCACAAAGACTGGAACCTTCCTGCATCCAGGGCTTTTCAGTATTTTCGTGACTTGCTTAATCGTCTCGGCAAGAATGTTAGATGGAGTCATGTCAACCTTTGTGACGCAAACAATAACTGGTACATTCAGAGCCAGTGCTATCGCCAGATGCTCCTTTGACATTCCGATCAGTCCCGCATTTGCACCGACCATTAACATCACACAGGAAGGAGCGCCGGATGTCAATCCATAGAGTGTAGTCTTCAAATATCGCTCGTGACCAGCCAAGTCACTGAACGAGACGATCTTCGCAGAGCGGGCAGAAATTTCATCCCATCCGAGCTTATCGCGCCGAGACCCCTCGACGTCGTGGGGACCTGTTGCGCTAGGTAATACTGGAGCACCAGTAACCGAGAATCCAAGAATCTCCATGCCGATGCTAGAGGTCCGTCCGGTTTCTATTTCGTGTTTGTGTCTAAACAGAGTGACTCGGGCTTTACCTCTCCCATCGTCGAGAGCACCTCGGGTTAGTACGCCCAGCGTTGTCGATTTTCCCGAGTCGACATTTCCGACCACGGCGCAGCGAACCTCAGGGGTCAGGGCCACACTTGGCGGAAGTAACCGTAGCAAAAGAGTAGCTCGTGGATGGGAACCTTCAATGCGGAGTAGTAGTGATGCCTATTCGAAGTATTCGGAGTATGTCAGCAAGTCACATTAGCATCGGTGTCCAAAGATGCGTACTTTTCCGCCGATATCATCCAGGGCCTTGATCAAACCACTCGAGAGCCTATCCACTTCCTCTTGCGTTACGCGAACACCGGTCCATCCTGGAGCGTCGTCAAAAGACTCTCCAGCAAAGAGTGAATCCACCGGCGGGCGATCGCCAATGCGAAAGATATACTCCCCATTATGTCTGGTCACGAGCGATGCCAGCACATTCCGCGCCTGTTCATTTTCTTGTGTAGCCAGTAGTCTCAGAATCTCCTTTTCTTGCTGCGAAGGATCAAAATCCACGTTGGGCTGTTGTCCAGCACCGAACTGAACTAGCGCAGTGCTTGCATCTGATGTGCTAGGTGCGCGGAGACGTTGTCCGTCTTGTGTGGGTATCGCACGTATCCCCTGCGAGCGCTGCTTCGCAAGCTCGTGGGCGTGAATTTGGTCGATTTCCGACTGAAAATGTCTTAAGGTGGTCATAGAATTGGATACTGTAAGTCAGAGTGAGATAGGATTGCTGCGAAACTATGCATAGGACTGTGGGGTTCAACAGGGAGCAAGGATGAGGGGAACTTTCATACAGGTTGGGTATTGAGTCAGCCCCAGGGAGTCCCGAGTTTATATGCCATTGCCAATTCTACTGGTTCGAGTTACACCAAGTCTATAGTCAAGCTCTAGCAGTGCAGCGTGCGCGGACGACCCCCTCTTCGGTTCAGCTGCTGGCTAATACTGTCCCTGGTACAGGAATAAGCACACGCTTGGTCCAGATGTCAGAAAGAATAGCCGAGTAGAGCTCAGATCGACCTGGCAGCTGGTCAAAGCAAAGCAAAGCGTCTGTGCATGTGAATCCACGTGCTTGACCTTCAACTTCCATTGTTCTGTCCATGTTTAAAGAAAGGTAAAAGCTACCAGGTCGCCATTTCGAATAACCTCCCGTTCATCATCATGGCCAAGATGAACCCCTCAGCAAACCCGTCCAACGGGGCTAATAATTCCTCTCAACAATCAAGTTTACGCACACTACGCGGCACACATCCTGGACTGCTCGATCCTACGCAACCCTCCCGGATCCTACGCTTCTCCGATTCAAAACTTTTCTTCGCCTCCTTTGATCCTAGAACCGCGCTCGTAGAAGATCCCAGCGTCCAAAAACTCCATATATCAGAGAATCTCACACCTCCAAAACGAATCGTCATTGAATCGACACCAAAAGGCGCGAATTTTTGGCGTTTCGTGCCGCGCGCACGTCTGGAGGATGGTGCACAGGACGAAGGAATCTGGCCACGTGTCATTGACATCTGCGGGTGAGCAGGTGAAAAAGTTCAGTGCTTCCAGGAGCAATGGGAAATCTACAAGCTTGACCCTGCATATCGATGCGTGGCATATCCTTGGCCAAAATATTCTGCAATCATCAAGGTCGAGCTCGCGAATCAGACGTTTGACCCCGTGGATCCTTCCACGAGCAAACGTACCCAGAGGCCATCTCCGGAGGCCAACGAGTCGTCGCCCCAGAAGAGGGCCCGTTCTCTTTTCCCCGAATGGAAAGAGGATGTCCTCGAATCCAGCACTGACGAGGATGAGGTTGAAGAAATGATCATCGACGATTCAATCCCACAGAAGCCAAAGCCTGGGCGCAAACCTGATAGGACAAGTCGAGAACAGATCATGAAGGAACGTCTTAATAGATGGGCGAGGAATAGAAAGTTCCATGAGAAGCGATTTCAAGACGCACGTCCTCCATCGCCGCCGCCTCCTTCAGACGGTAGCTTCTCCATGCGCGTTGATACCGAGGATTCCTTCCCCTCTCAGCAAGATAACGCCAAACGGAAAGACAACCAACCTCACGTATACCCTGAAGACGATCAGATGTTTGGGTCCCGTTTCCGCAAGCGTGCTCGTACATCGTCTACACAGGCTGCGCGCGAATCTGTTAACAAAGCTCATGCCAAATATGAGAAGAAGAAGAGGGAAAGACTGCGGCAATACGAGCAACTTAATCGAGAGGTCTTACGGAGGAGACTTTACGAACCAAGGCCCTTCGCGCCTCCGGGTCAGTCTGGTCATTTGTCCAGTACTCGGTACACTGATAGCAAACCAGAGGCATTTGCAGTTGACGAAGAGACGGAAGAAGATGAGGATGAGGATGAGGATGAGGATGAGGATGAGGATGAGGATGAGGATGAGGATGAGGATGAGGATGAGGATGAGGATGAGGATGAGGATGAGGATGAGGATGAGGATGAGGATGAGGATGAGGATGAGGATGAGGATGAGGATGAGGATGGGAATGGGGAACCGCAAATAGATCCCCCGCCGGCAAACTCTCAGTCGGAGACTGTTCCAGACAACGTATCGTCACATCCGGCGTCCTCCAGAGAGGCTGAAATTGCTGAATCCATCCGCAAGCTTCGCGAGCTCGAGCGTGACCGACCGCTATGGGAAGAACAACGCAAGCGACGAGAAGCTCGTGAACGTGCTGAAGAAGAAGAACTACTTCAAAAGGCTGCAAGACGAAAATTCGAAGAGGAACAACTACGAAGGCAGCAAGCCGAACAAGCAAAGCGCTTGGCGCAGCAGGAAGCTCAGCGACGGGCATGGGAGGAAGAGACTCGACGGCAGCGGGCAAACCATCAACAACGTCAAAGGCAGCGATGGGAGTCCGGTCCATGGACAACCCACAGAGCCCTGGAACGTTACAGGATGCTTTCCGACGAGTTCGACGCTGCCAAATTCGGCCCAGAACAGCCGATTGCTTTTCATGATATACCTTGGCCCGTGCTGCATCCACCCTCGCGTCTGACTGTCGAAGACATTGATTGGTCGGCAGTAGAATCCTTCTTTGCGACCGTCAAGTCACATATGCGGCTACAAGACTACAAAGACTTTGTTGAGAAGAGTCATCGACGATTCCACCCTGATAGGTGGCGAGCACGCAAGGTATGGACAGCGGTCACAGACGAAGTGGAGCGTGGTTGCATGGAAGTCGCCGCGAACACTGTAGCTCAGGCACTCACACCAATTTGGAGAGCTGCAAGAGAAAAATGAAGATTTTGATTATCCCTATCTAAATGGCGGGGTGTTGGATGGATATGTATCATCGACTGGAGGCCTCAGTAAGGCCAATCAGTAATTTGCACAGTGTTTGACTTGGTCACTTGGTTAGTTTCGATGAGATGTCACTCCAACTTGAATTCGCTCTCATTGCAACGGTAGGAATTTACTTGCCGGCTAATTAGCTCGGATATCATGATGGACAAATGATGGAGTCCGAACTGCCACTTCTGCCAGCTGGCAGGACAGCCCAATCAGCTCGAGTCCCTAACCCCTTACGATGATAAATTCCAGGTGTTCCAGAGTTGCGGAAAATCAATCAGTCAGTGTCCCATGACCCTGAGGGCGCCGAAAGTGATCTTGAAGTGGCTGTGGCTGTGGGTGGCCGCAACCTGTCAAATGCATGGCACAAGACCATAACGATCCAGTCCACGGCTTATCAAGTTCTTCCGCCCGAATGGGGGGCGAATTGCAGCAAAATCTAGCAGGTATGTCTATCGGATCGAAGGTCATTGAAGAGAATCTGTAGAGAATGCCGCTTCGGCGAACTAGAATTCAGGTCCCCACCGCGGACCTACTTTGATAAAACATACTTGATGCAGCCAATTGCCGACGGGAACATGTAGCTTAATCGGCTCACTCAGCTTGTCAAAAGCCTGTAGCATCCCTACTAGCAAGTCATAATGGCCTTCCGCACTGCGTTCGTGACATATTGTTCCCCGCATTTCGGGAGCAAAGCATCCACTAGTTCTTGGCATCCCATCAGGTGGTATGACACGGTTACTGTACTGACACCGTCTCCAGAGTGTCACTCTGGACAGGCGCTGGTAGCGTTGTTGACTGCGCCAATGACCTGTTGCAATGGATGGGATCCACACAAGATAGCCTGGGTGTACTCGGTCTGGATTCGGCCGTTGAATCCCCCCTAAAAGCTTCCCGCGGCCAAATCATTGGACCGCTTCCCAAAACCGCAATCTCGTCTTGAACAGAATTCTGAGGCCGAAAGCATGCGAAACAATTTCGTAACACACGCCTGTCAGTAAGCGCATGGGGAAACCCTATGATGCCTGGCGAGTATAAATTGTGGTGTGGGGTCCCTTTGCCCAGTGACGCATCAGGTTCATCCCTTTGTACCCGTCAGGCATAGTATCTACCTCTCAACTCGACAATGGCCGACGCTCCCTCTACTCTCAAGCCAGCTGAGACTGCTGCCGCCCTTGTCGAGATGGCTGTGGCAAAGCACAACACTCGATATGACAAAACGTTCTTCAAGGCTGTGTTGGCTGGTGTCATGCTGTCATTCGGTGGCCTGTTTGATCTCATCGTCGCTGGTGGTTCGGCTGGTATCTCAGCTTCCAACCCCGGTCTCGTGAAGATGATCAGTGCATTTGTTTTCCCTGTTGGACTCGTGATGTAATGAACAAGCTTGAGAAAGAGAATTCATACTCAATTGTGTGTTTTACAGGATTGTTCTTCAAGGGCTTGACCTGCTCACGAGTAATCTCATGATAAGTCTGCTGATTTAGATATGTTATCCGGCCATGATTTCTAAGACGCTGTAGATATTCCCCATGGCCGTCCTCAAGCGCGCCATCCCATGGTGGGGCCTCCCCGTTAACTGGATCATCGGTATGCAATTACTCCACTCGTGAGTATAGCGGGACTAAATATTTTACACCATAGTTTTTTTCGGCAACTTAGTCGGAAGTCTGTTCTTCGCAGCCCTTCTTGCCAAATGTTCGTAACCCTTGACCACAACTGATCTTTCTCGATACTAATGGTTTATCCTGTGCAGACGATGCTTTGATGACTGTCCAGCCATACCTAGGCTATGCCCAGAGCTTCGTCATCGAAAAAGCCGTCACTCCAACCTGGGGTGAAATTCTCCTTCGGGGTATCGGCTGTAACTGGCTAGTCTGTGTAGCAGTCTGGGTAAGAACCCTCACATATTCCTGACTGTTTCTTGCTTATAATTTTCGCAGCAAGCTACGGCGGCCAGGGAGACGATGTCAAAGATTCTTGCAACTTGGTTCCCAATCTGGGTAAGTATAGTACATTATACATTTAAGGGGACTGTGAATAGATGACTTATGCACCACTGGCAGGTATTTGTCGCATGCGGTTTTGATCACGGTGAGTAATCCCTCTTGGGGAATTGGACACACCTGATTTTATTCCCATAGTTATCGCCAATATGTTCTCTTTACCATTGGGCATCATGCTTCACGCTGATGTGAGTCGTTTTCACAGCTCCACGAACTTTTTTTGGACAATTTCTAACTTAATTTCCCATCACCAAGCTTACTCCCGCTGAATATATCCGAAAGTAAACAATTCTACTAGCCTAATTGTACGGCGTCACTAAGCGATTGCATTTTAGGTCTTTGATCGCTTCTCTCATTGGAAACATCATTGGTGGTTTGTTCGTTGGTGTTCCGGGAGTGTACTTCTACCTCGGAGACTGGAACGCAGGTGGACTCCGCAAGGCTGAGGAAGCCAGTGAGACAATGGTGGAGAACGGGAAAGAATCGCCCTGAACCTGAGGCAGCTATACTTCAAGCTTGATATAGGTAAATTACCTGTAATGATCTTCATTCCTATGCCACGTACAAATATCCTTTTTCTAGCTCTGTACTATGTTTGTTTAGTTTGATACCCTTGCGTATATTGAAGAACGATCTCGCGAAATCAACGCAGTCCCAGCAAAGTTGCAGCGGAGCTTTCTCGTGAGAAGCCCGGTCGATCATGACCGATAATAATGACAGCGGGCGGAGGGTGGTCATATATATAACATAAGTCTAGATGTAGAGAACTATACAAGCGCGAAAGAATGGAAGGGAAAAACGAAACTACCACGAACATTCTCAAGAGGCACAAGGCTACGCTGAGGTGAGCCAATTTTGGATGGCCCTAAGTGCAGCAGAGCGACAAGGGTGCCATGTGAAACCAACGAAATCGTGTATGGCATCCTTGCCCTCAAAGTATGTGACCTGGCCCTCCCCACTGCCTTCACCCATCTCTGTTACCATCTTCTTTCTCAATGTTCGGGTTGGATCGTACATCCTCTCAGCCGTGCCCACAGCGAGGAAGGTGCGTGGATAGCCTTTAAAGTGTGCCTGATCATCCGAAGGGAATACAGATGCAGGAGAAACATAAGAACTATAGAGAGCGAACCCTAATCCGTAGGGTCCCAAGAGGGCATATTTAGAATACAAACTTCGCCCAACATTTTGGAACCCCAGGTAATCCGCGGTGTTGGTAAGGGTTGAAGAGCCCGGCCAGTCATGAGACATGCTCAGGTCGCTCCACGGAGAGAGCAACAAGAGATGTCCTGGAGGCGCTGGAAGGAACGCCTTATTTTCGTGTTTCACGAGATACCGAGTCAGGGCGAGAGCAAGATTGCCGCCAGCCGAGTCACCGGTCAAGATGATATTGGAAGGAAGGTATCCCATTACATTGACCAGATAGTTGTACCCAGCAAGTGCATCAAGTAGAGCGGCTGGAAAGGGGTTGCGATCGGGAAATGGGGAAGTGGAGGACAGACGATATTCCAACGCGAAAGCATGGGGGGTGGAACCGTCCAACTCGACGAGCGCACGAGTGATATTGGATGCCATGTCTCGTGGATGGGCAGACATCTGGATGTAGCCCCCACCATGCAGGCAATAAAATACCCTCTTCCCAGACCGAATTGGTGTAGGAGGTATCAAGCACTCTCCTTGCCTGGCGTACCAATAGCCTGGGATACGTTCCGGCTCCACTTTCGACACAAAAGCCCATGTCTCTAACTCTGCTGTCACGAGGTGTGGAGCTCCTTCGACCCAGACGCCTTCCGCCACGTCTGACGGTGTAATGGCAAGGTGATTTGGCCAAGCCACTATCATGCCCCCTGTCCTGTTCGGTCCAGTGGAGAGAGAGGTGAGTCTAGAGACATCTCATCAAATGCCGAACGAGAGCTCACACGGACGATATGTATGTGATTCGCCTCACTAACTCTACTGCGATGCAGTGACCAAGAGACCAAGAGGGATACGGGCGCATAGAGGGCAACACATAACGCAGGATCCATAGGGGTATTCGCAGCAAAGCAGCAGCAAACTCGTACCCGAGAAAAAGACTCTTCCAAGGTTGCTGCGCGTACTGACCTGGGAGCCCCAATGCCATTGTACGATGTAGGTGGTGGTGAAGAGCGTTTGCTGCGAACTCTGCGTTGCACACATCAGTGATGCTGGCTGTGCGAGAGCACTTACCCCCGGTTATAAAACTTCGCGACTAAGCGTGTCTAAGCTAAGTACCGACTGGCAAGTACCCCCGAGCACCTATGAATTCAATCACAACCGTTTCACACATGTATACGCGCGCTCCGCAAGCAGAAGAAGCGATATGGGTTGTCCAGGCTTCAACCGTCCAAGTGAGGAGCTACCTCAGTAGAAAACCGAATGTGTATTTATATCACAAATCACGTGAGACCAAAGTGACGGGCCATGGTATCGAGGCGTTGATGAGCACATCAGCGTGTTGTATGTCGGCCAAGCCATAAATCTCGAAGCCTATGCAATTGTACTGGAGTCTTGCGCAGGATTGTCTGAGAGAGACGGTGGCCAATTTGACAGGGGTACGCTCCTAACAGCCCAGACATTTTCACTGCTCTTTGCGAGTCGTCTGTCGGCCCACCATTCCGCGCGTCGACGGAGCCAGACATCTCTTTTGGCATCGGGTTCCATGGACTTGAGGCTCATGCAGAACTTGAAGTCTTCCATTTTGTCACGACATTCAGACATGCGACCATATCTATAGAGCGATTTGACCTGGCTGCCGAGGACGTGGCAAAGGAGAAATCCGTCTAAGAGAGTCATACATCCTGGGATATCCTCTGGAGTAGGATGAACTTTGCGCAAGTAGTCCTCCTCCTGCTTCACCACTTTCTGCCAGTCAACCGACATCATCACTGACCATAAACTGGAGTTTATTTATTTTTAATTATTCAACGAAAACAAAATTATTGTCGCGCTTTCAAACTCAGACCAAATAGACGCGTCGCGACGCGTTTCCTTGTCTCTTCTCATCGACAGTCATCATGGTAAGACTCATGTCGAACACAGACTCAATCGAGTCTCACATTTATCACAGTCGCAGACACCCAGGCGTGCTAAGCGTGCAAGGTCACCAGGAATACCCAGCAGCTCCCCTGCTCTCCAACCCACTCCAAGAAGACGTGAATCTTCTTCTTCCTTGCCTCCCTCGTCTCCGGTTCCGTTTTCCGACACCGACGATAGCTTAGACGAACGAGATGCGGTGAGGGATCTAGAAGAAGAAGAAGAGGATGGCGAAGGCGAGGATCTGTTCGCAGACACTATGGAGGAGTAAGTCAATACTGATAACCCGTTTCTCCTCCTTACTCTCCATTCACGAAAGAGACTATACCGCTAACGAGCTTCTGGATCGCTACTCCGACCGTGATATCGATGATGAAGGAGAATTTGAAGATATATCAGCTGCTGCGCGTAGAGCTGCAGAAGCGAAAATGGACCGGCGAGATCGGTTAGAACGTTCAGGTAGAAGAGGGGGTCGCGCTGCCGTCAGAAGTCGGGCACCTCGATTTTTGGAGAGCGATGATATGGAAGATGAGGATGAATTTGATGGAGGACTGGGTGTCGCTCGCATGAAGCGACGTACTCGTCGTCAATATGACGAACGTCAGGATTTGGATGACATGGATGAGATTGAGGATGAGATACCCCTAGAGCAGCTCAGTGACATTAAGGCAAAGTCTATCGTCGAGTGGATCGCTAATGACCGTGTCCGCCGCTCGATTGTCAAACATTTCCGCCAATTTTTGATGACCTATGTCGATGAAAATGGAAATTCAGTGTACGGGCAACGCATTCGCAATCTTGGAGAGACAAATGCCGAATCACTCGAAGTGTCGTACCTCCACCTTGCACTTTCAAAGCCTATCCTCGCTTACTTCCTTACAAACTCCCCTGCAGCAATGCTTACGATATTTGATGAAGTGGCGCTCAATGCAATTCTTGTCTATTATCCATCCTACGAACGAATTCACTCAGAGGTACACGTTCGCATTGCTGATCTTCCACTCAGCTCATCCCTCCGTGACCTTCGTCGCTCAAATCTGAACAATCTGGTTCGAGTCTCTGGCGTCGTCACTCGCCGTACTGGTGTCTTCCCACAACTGAAGTACGTGAAATTCGACTGTCGCAAGTGTGGTGCTATTCTTGGCCCGTTCTACCAAGACGCTACCAAGGAAGTCAAGATTAGTTACTGTCCCAATTGTGAAAGCAAGGGCCCCTTTCCCGTCAACTCAGAACAGGTGAGTTAAGTAGGATATTATCAATCACGTTGCCGACAGATCACATTGCAGACAGTGTATCGCAACTACCAAAAGATGACCTTGCAAGAATCTCCGGGGTCCGTCCCTCCTGGTCGTCTTCCAAGACACCGTGAGGTCATCCTTCTTTGGGACCTCATCGACCAAGCGAAGCCCGGAGAAGAGATTGAAGTGACTGGGATATACAGAAACAACTTCGATGCATCTCTCAACTCCAAGAACGGCTTCCCCGTTTTCTCGACCATTATTGAAGCAAACCACATCAATAAGAAGGAGGATCTTTTTGCCGCTTTCAGGCTCACTGAGGAGGACGAGAAAGAAATTCGAGCCCTGGCTCGGGATGAACGTATACGTAAACGGATCATAAAATCCATCGCCCCCTCTATATATGGCCACGAGGACATCAAGACCGCCATTGCCCTCTCTCTCTTCGGCGGAGTCCCGAAGGATGTTAAACGGAAGCATCCTATCCGTGGTGATATAAATGTTCTCCTCCTCGGCGATCCCGGTACAGCTAAATCACAGTTCCTGAAATATGTAGAGAAAACAGCACATCGCTCGGTCTTCGCTACTGGACAAGGCGCTTCCGCAGTCGGTTTGACAGCTAGCGTCCGCAGAGACCCCGTCACTCGTGAATGGACACTTGAAGGTGGCGCCCTTGTCTTGGCGGACAAGGGAACATGCCTCATCGATGAGTTTGACAAAATGAATGATGCGGATCGAACGTCTATTCACGAAGCCATGGAGCAACAGTCTATTTCCATCTCGAAAGCTGGCATTGTCACCACGCTTCGAGCTCGCTGTGCGGTCATCGCTGCGGCTAACCCTGTTCGCGGGCGTTATAATCCCACTATACCGTTCCAACAGAATGTGGAACTAACAGAGCCTATTCTGTCTCGATTTGATGTGCTTTGTGTCGTGAAGGATACCGTAGATCCCGTGCAAGATGAGCTTCTTGCACGTTTTGTGGTGGGGAGTCACCTGCGTAGCCATCCCAAGTTTAGCCCTGACAAGGAGGAGATGGATGTTGGCACTGTTCTTGACGCCGATGTTATATCCCAAGATCTTCTCCGCAAGTACATCATGTACGCCAGAGAAAAAGTTCGCCCACAACTGTACGAAATGGATCAAGAAAAATTATCACGTCTCTTTGCAGATCTTCGAAGGGAATCCATGGCCACGGGTTCTTATCCTATTACAATCCGTCATCTGGAGAGCATGATTCGGATGGCAGAAGCTAGCGCCAAGATGTGCCTGCGTGAATATGTACGCGCTGATGACATCGACTTGGCTATATCAGTTGCAGTCGGCAGTTTCGTCAGCACGCAAAAGCTGACCATCAAGAAGTCGTTGGAAAGGAGCTTCCGAAAGTATCTTACACAAGCTCGAGACTACGAAGAACTTCTGGCCTTCATTCTAGGTCAGCTAGTCAAGGAGAAAGCCCGATTCTATCAACTCCAAAGACACCAACAACCTGAGTTAGTTACGATAAAGGTTTCCGACCTCGAAGAGAGGGCCAAAGAGCACGACATCTATGATATCTCGCCATTCTTACATTCGAAGCTCTTTGCGGCCAATGGATACAAAGTGAACGAGCAGGTCATCGAAAAGCGCTTCCAAATTTGATTGCTCACCTCTGTGACATCTTGATTGTCGTAACTTCCTTGCTTTTGTTGTATCCCAGCACTGAGTAGTGATTATGAATGTGATAAATCAATACTTGATCTGATATAGGCTATATGGTGTCTATGTGTGTCCATCACAATTCTAGGAGGTTGTGAGTTCGGGTTCACCCGTCTTGTCGGAAATGGCGTCCACAAGGCCCTCAGAGTTTTCGGTAGTTGTCACAGCCCCAGCAGGCAACTCCTCATCATCGTCATCCATAATTTCTACATTCATAGTCAGACGAACAAACATGTCTGGCAGCGTGCACGGCTTACCGTCACCATAAACATCGGGATGCTCACGGAAACAATCTTGCATGGCTTTGAACTTCTCGACGCAATCCACCCCCTTTGGCTCGGCCTCGGAGTAGACAAAACAAGAGAATGCTTCTCGGAACTGCTGACCACAGGGTCCATGTGCCATTCCACCTAGACATGGACAATCCCAGTTAATTTCCCCTGTCTCCGGGTTGAAAGCACCACCACCAGAAGACTCTCCCTCGCCCTCTGCGGGTCCTTCCGATGCCGAAGAAGAGGAATTTTCACCCTTAGGAGTAGTCGTGTCTATTTCTGGCGCGTCGCTCAGAGAGGTAGAGGATGTCGGAGCTGTGGGTACATCGGATGGTTGTGAAGAGGTGGGTTTCGGTGCTGTAGACCGCTTTTTAGGTGCTTTTCGCGCGAAGCATACATGTCAGACACTGTAACGTGGTACTTGATAGTAAAACCAACGTACTAGGAATGGGTTCAGCATCCAATGAAAGATGCCGATCGTGTGAGGTCAGCGACCAAGCGAAGTACCCTGCAATTGCTACGGATGCACCGAGCGCGTAGGCGGAGCGATTATGTCGAGCGAATGTTCGGTAAGTGGCACTTGCTTGTGAGTGCAAGCATCTGCGAAGAGGAAGACGCGTGAATTGGCGGAACATGGTCGTGGTCAAAGACTGGGTGCTACGTCGTTCACTCGGCAGAGTCAAAATTCATGTTTTAGTCAGCTTACATGACCTACTATAGGCTCTAATAGACGCCCATTTCGAACCACCTCCACGATTTTCTGCAGGTCAACAAGCTACTGAAGTACCGAAGTATGAAAACGGAACGCTTCACGCAGTCAGAACGCTGAGGACAAAAACCGAGCCATATCTTTGGGCAACTTGGAAACACCAAGGACAACGAGCAGGTAATGCACACCGTATTTCACAACAGAACCCGAAAACATTATCCAACATGAATGCCAAGCACTCGAATACTACTTCGTGAAACTATTTGCTCTCACCCACTGTAAGCATCCCTCCCTTTGAACATGGCTGAAAAGGCGGTCTCCATGTAATAAATAGTAGTTCCAGGATAAACCGCGTATCCGTCGTCTGGAGATGGACCATTGGTCAGGTTGGACCCAGCTTGCCTGGAGACAAGATTAACGACAAATTAGTGGATACTTGCGCGAGAATGTGACGAACCAAATCATAGCGCCACTTAAGCCAGAGTCGAGAGCAGTGGTGTACCAGTTCAAGTATGTCTCAGTTTGGTTCTGGTCAGTCAGGACACCAAATTCCTCCATAATGACGGGCTTGTTGTAAGTAGCTTGGGATGTCCTATGATTCTCGATCCATTCTGCGCCCCAAGTGATTGGGCTAGTAGCGTTGAGCTACACGCTATCAATGGACATTCAAGGTGACGTACCTAGTTGTCTCGCCCCAAGAGAACTATACAATGGACACAGTCAATACAAATTACGGAGATTAGAGTGAAGTGCCGTACCGGATACAGCTAGAAAGGTCTGTCAGGAAAAATGATTAATCGTTCGAATCAAATATAGCTCACATGGAATGTACCAAAGTCGAGGGTGCTGACATTCAGGTTGGCGTTAAAGTCGATGCCTTGGGAACCACTGTAGGAATAATCCGGGTTACCCGGTTCATTGAACCAACCCTCGTCACCGAGGGTTACCATGTGATTAGAGTCTAACGACTTGATGAAGGCTGACATTGTTTGGGCCCAAGTGGTGATCGTCGTCGTCGTGCAAGTGCCAGAGGTCGCTCTGAGACAAAGGTACTGTCAGAAAAGCGAAGAAGGTTGGTTCCAAACTCACGAAGTAGACCCGGTACAACGGGGTTCGTTTGCTTCATGAAAGGGTCAGTTGAAGCAGGTCGAGGAACAGCATCGAAAGTTACCTAGTTCCCAAGCAAAGATCGTCGGCTCGTCAATGTAACGCTCTACCCATACCTTCACGTAGTTTTGGTAAGCGGCCATAACTTCCGGGTTCGTGTAGAAGTAATCGTGAGGCTGGCCCTGTCCAATTATCTGGTCTACATAAACATCCATGCCGCCATAATTATCCCAGTTGTTTGTCCTAGATAGGGATAAGAGCAGTTCCAAAGGGATACGTCGCAATCTCCTTACATCGTGACAATGAGCCGCAAATTGTTTGCTTTTGCGGCGGCAACGACGAGGTCTGTCAAGCAATGACCTTAGACACATATCATAGGGACAAGTAGACTTACTTACCAAAGTTCTGCAATCCATCAGGTCCATAGTTGATCGTGGGGGTGCTGCCATTCCAAAGCTGGTAGTATGCACCGTAACTAATCGGAGCTGTGACATCGTTGAAACCCCAAGTCCTAACTGTCGTCGCACCAGTAGCAGCGATGTTCGCAAAAGCGGTATTCATGTCCTCATAACTCAAACCAGTCAGGCCAACCCAGTAAGAATTGGATCCGAAAAAGGTGTATGGTTTACCATCGAGGTTGAATGCTTGTCCTGACGTCGATACGAATCCAGACGGGACTGCGAACGAAGAGGCAGCGAGGGCCAGGGAAACTACGCTAGCGCTGAGCTTTACCATGATATTGTTGCTGTTACAAGTCTGCAAGGGAACCTTGGCCCATTTGCTCTGGCTTTATAGTTTTCGAGTGCATGAACGCAATCTCCGAGGCTGCGTCACAAATCTGAGTGTTCCAATATTGTAACCAGAGAAGAACAGCGAAAATATGCCGCGAGCACACGGTGCTCTTGGCAAGGGATTAACATACGCTGGAGCGGTGATCGCATTGCAAGACGTCCTGAAGGAGCTCAACTCCGCGAAAGCAGGAGATAACCAACATTCAACGTTCTGCTTGTCCGGAAGGACCGGTCTTCTTATTTGTGGAGGACCCAGAAGCAGAGCTGACTGTTGTCGGAGATACCTGCTTCCACCCCTTGCGGTAGTAGAGTCCATGTGAGCAAAAGTTTGTTGGGTCCTGGTGGCCCTGCTTGGACTCACAGTGGTTTTATACAATTTCCGCTCAGGTGACCACCAGGTCTCGAGCCTGAGCCGGGCCGTACGATCAAGTGAGACTCACCCATTCATGCGCCAGTCTGAGTGTGAGACAGAGGTGTTTTATTCTCGCGAGCATCCAACCCAGTCCCGGGCAGCGTCAAGCGGACGAACGTTTTCAAACTACCATCGTCAGTCCATCCATTGACCTGATATACCTTATAGATATCATACGATCACTGGCACATCTGCCGGTGATAGCTTTTTCAACATCTCTCCATGCTAGTGCTTTCTTGGAACCTACGACCCTTTAGGGTTTGCGTTCTACGGCTCTTACAATATTTCTCCGACTGCCGGTGTATTCCCTTGGGTAAACTCTAAAGGTTGTTCACGCACCTTGCTCACCGTAAGCACGACTGATAGACTGTACAATCCAATTCAAGTATTGGGAAAGAAAATGGCTCTGTGGTTTTAGAGCGGCGTCGTTGGGAAAGAAGATGGCTCTGTAGTTTTAGAGCGGCGTCGTTGTCATCGTCCTTGACAAATCTAGTGCTAGTTCGTTCTCTCCCTTGATTTCTTTGTAGACCTCCAAGGTAAGCACTTCGCTCGCTGTAATCTCCTCATGGATCACGCAGAAACCACCGCAACTACATTGCGTAGATTACATAGGATCGACCGTCCGTATATGCGAAGGTGTCTAGACAACACAGTACTTGAACACAGTACAATAATGAAGATGGTCCGAGTAATTCAATCTACAACCGTGGAAAGAGGATATCTGTCTCAGGCTATATGCGTTAATCCTTTCCCATTCTCCAATATCGTCTCGCTGGCTTCCTCCGATTCTGCGCCGTGTCTTCCTCCTGGTTGCCAGCCTCCAAGGTAGAAGTACACCCCTGGAACAGCAACACAAAGACCACCAATGACATTTCCAATAAATGAAGCAATCATAGACCTAAGATGCAAACCCTTAGTGACACCATCCGATTAGACCGGTAGAATGATTTACTTTCGAATATATTCAGCGGGAGTGAGCTTGGTAACGGAAAATCGGGTCAGATGTTGGTCAATAGTTCGCAGAGCTGTGAAAATCACTCACATCAGCATCAAGCATGATGCCCAACGACAAGGAGAACATATTGGCGATAACTATGGGATATAGAATCAGACAACTCCCATTCACCAGAAAAGATTGCCCACCGTGATCAAAACTACACGCAACGAAGACCTAGCGGACAAGTGATTGGTTCACAACCCCTTTAGAACGTACGGTGTAATAAACCTACCCAGATTGGGACCCACATTGCAAGAATCTTTGACGCCGTCTCTTTGGCCGCTGTAGCTTGCTGGACAAAACTAAGCAAGAGACAACTGCTAAAAGGTGTGTAGGCTCTTACCCAGACTGCTACACAGACTAGCCAATTACACCCAATGCCCCGCAGGAGGATCTGACCCCACGTTGGGGTGACGGCTTTTTCGATGACGAAGCTCTGGACATAGCCCAGGTATGGTTGGCTAGTGATTGCGCCATCGGCTACGAAAGTCAAAATATCATTGTTAAAAATAACAACGCGAATCGATGGTAAGTTTTTGAAAAACAAACCTTTTGCGAGGACGGCCGCAAAGAACAGACTTCCTACCAAGTTTCCGAAGAAAACTGAGATGCAAAAAAACTCAGTCTCACCCTATTCAAGAGCGGGCATTACATACCAGTGAGCCAGTTAGCAGGAAGGCCCCACCATGGAACGGCGCGCTTCATGACAGCCATCGGGAAAACCTGCGACACCTCAGAAATCGTACGCAGACAAGAAGTCGCGCACTGACCATGAGATTACTCGTGAGCAGTTCAAGTCCTTGAAGAAGGATCCTGCAAAATGAATTATTTGAGCATCATCCCACTTTTTCAAATGAACTCGATTACATCACGAGTCCAACAGGGAAGATAAATCCACTCATGACTTTGACGAGGCCAGGGTTGGTGGCCTCGATACCGCCTGAACCACCCGAGAGGATGAGGTTAAACAGACCACCAAATGACAACATGATACCAGCCAACACGGCCTTGAAAAATGTTTTGTCATATCGAGTGTTGTGTTTCGCCATAGCCATCTCGACAAGGGTGGCGGCAGTCTCGGCTTGAGTGAGAGTAGAAGGTATGTCAGCCATTGTTAAGTTGAGAGACAGCTACTGCGTCCAACTCGTACAGGGGGATAGATCTGGCGTATCGCCTGACAAAAGGGACCCAAAGAACAATTTATACTCTCCTGCCGATCATAACTAGGATTTCCGCACATTCGATAAAGGTACGATTCCCGTCGGTAAGTAGCCGCAGCAAGAATATCTGGTCAAAGTAAACTGGAAGCCTGAAATCTGATTCGTCGATGCGTTCCTCGTGACTTCTCATCAGTCTAACCGATAGCGATAGACTCATCTGCTAGAGTTATGGTGCAATTAGCACCCGATTCGGTGAGTGGAAGATTAGCCGTGGGGTGGGCATGAGAGTCTGAATGGACAAATGGGTTACTGTAGCTTGATCACTGGATGATGACAAGACAGCTGAAGTGTCATTGTCGGCGCCTTAACGATAGGGTACATACCGGTTAAACGCTCTTCCTGAGTTTGATGTTTGGGGAACGTGCCATGGAGGTATGAAACCGGGGGACCCTTCAACGGGAGCCGCCCGGGGGTGGGGCGAGCATCCCACAGTGCGGAGTGCGTGATATACCATCATACATGGCACATTATTCTGTAGTATCACCTAATACCCTTTAACTCCAACGGTCAGCATATCAACATCAAACCATTCAGACTATCCTCAAAACAAACTGTCATACGCAAGTGTCTTCATCCTGGACAGAGTGCTGCCAGCTAGTACCCCTGGATGTCGCACAGTCCAGTCGTATGTGCGGGTCACGGTCTGTTGATACTAGCAATTAGACACCAGAGGCGAATTCGCGTTCGACATACATATGCAACAGACTTTTCAGTGCCCAGCGAAATGCAAACATTTCGAGCTGCCATTGCATTGATCCACCAGTTCATCTCAGAAGTCTCATCTCACATTGTCGCGATATACATTACAGATATCATACAATTACCACCAGTACATCTGCCAGCGACAGTAAGCATACCATAAATTTCGTAATTGGTCCCCACCCACAGATTCCCTGCCCACCAAATTCCTTGTCAGTGGAGATGGGTGTGTCAAAAGTCTTGTTGCCCTATAATGCGAATGATATCTCAAGTCCAGGTCTTATCTGCTCTGCCGAACAACCTTGGTCTCTTTTGTTAGCAACTCATTGAGGTACCTGGCGATGATGCCTACGCCCTCCTCAACTATACTCTGGTCCGATTCGACGACTTTTTGGAGTATGCGACGGAATCGATCTGGGTGCCAACGGAGCAAAGCTGTACGAATCCTGTCTCGTCTAGATTGCTCCCGCGAGTGAACAGGGTGTAACAAGAAGTTGTTGATGGCTTGGGTCGTAATGTCCACCACGCTGACTGGGGGGGTAACAAGTGGCCAAGGGATGTCACGGAAAGCGAGGGGGTCTGTGGAGGCAAAAATAGCTGCCCACCGTGATTCGTACGACTTCCATGCTTCGAGAACCGCTCTCTCAACTCGGGCCTGCTCTCTCCATGCTGTCTCCTTCGCCGTCTCCATGCTCCTCCTCCGCTCTTCTGCAATGGTCTGCCTCTCACTATCCCGTCTCTGCCGTACTCGTGCTTCAATTCTCATGATATCTTCCTGAACGATTTTTCGCCTCGCTTCCTCCCGTTCGATTTCCTGCGTCCTTCTCCGCATCTCCGCCTCGTGCTTCATCCACTTGTGTGCTTCAGTTTCATACTCGTAAAGCAACTCATCCCACATCCGTTGGCGGAGCGCCTCCTTCCCCAACGGCTGGGGTCTCCGCTCATAGTTGGAGCGGTCTGTTAAGTGGATCTGCTCGTCGACCCATTCCTCAACAGTCTGCTGATGGACAGGTCTGAAAGTGTTCTCTTTGACCCATGACTGGGTGGATGGCGCACGTTTCCACTGTGGAGGTTTCGATGTGGCTGACTCGCAGCAGTATGCGATCTCGTGTCGTGCAGGGTAACGAAGTCTGGAAACGGAATACTGCGACGTGGGCGATTCGATCGTCTTGGAGCGACCACAAGACGAGTAGTAGTAGTCATGACGGGGCAAGCTCGTCGTACGAGAGCGATACTGGAAGTTTGCTTCCATGCTTGGAGCAGCGACGGCAGTAGCGGTGGGTCACTATGACGCGAACTGATATGGGGGGAGAATGTGGTCTCAGGGACGGCTGACAGGTGGGTTAAATCTTGGACTGGGAGGCTGAACACCTTGTCTAAGCATGATAAACACGCGCCTGGAAACATGGTCAACAGCTGCGTGCTGTCCTACGTACACGGCCTCGTTGTACACTTTACCGAATTCATGACGGCTCCGACACGTTGCGTCACACTTGGAACATTTGCCATGTCCGATTCCGCGTCACAACGGTTTGATAATATGCTATAGCATAACGCTACAAGGCCGTGATCATCTATGGGAACCCCCTAAAAATTACGAATGCAACGAACATACACCCACCCTGATCCTATCCACAAATACAAAACCAAAAGTTTCCTTACATGGAGCAAAAACCGGAATCACTGATATATTCTGCGGAGTCTTCTTTTAGAGACGCTGCCTCGAGTCTGACCAAATTAAAATAGGAGTGGCCTTGAGCTTCCCGCGCTGTTAGCCGTTTCTGGTGATCATATCGAAGTAATTTGTCCAAGAGGTCCATTGCCTCGGCCGTAGCGAGGTGGTGGTTATCTTGGTTAATATAACGCGTCCATGGTTGTCTGGGGTATCTGACATGGGTGAAACAGATCAACTTGAGCAGGAATGAAGAGTGACGTCGACCGACACTTGCAAAAGGCTGTCTAGATCAGTTTCGAAGGGTATTTCATAAGCCCTTAACCATGCATCAAAGCAATCCGTGCCAAGGACTTTCAAGATTTTAAGAAGTTGATCGTCATTGTCCACGCCACGGAAGAAATGTTCCTTGCGGAAAATCAGTCGAGACAGTGATTAGCTTCGCTTTGGGACTCGAGTGGGTACTTACCATCGATGCGAGCATGCATCCCACACTCCAAATGTCAAGGCTGTAGTCGTACTGCTTGTATCCAACAAGTAATTCGGGGGCCTTGTAATAACGAGACCCGACGCGAATGTGATAAGCAGTGCCTGGGTGGTAAAACTCGGCCAACCCCCAGTCGATCAATCGTAGCTGCAAGGTCAAAGGTGAAGTAAGCTCTACGACGCAATAACCACACCAAGCAACCCACCTTTCGACGCCGATGATCGATCATAACGTTGCCAGGCTTCACGTCCCTATGCATAATTCCCCGCGAGTGAACGAAGTCCAGCGCCTACAAACGATCGGTGAACCTGTTGTGGCGGGACCCACACTTGAACTGCACCAACCCGCCTTTAGTAACTGAAACGTATAGTATTTGACGTCGAGCTCGCTCAAGGAGGTGAAAAAGAGCTTCCAGTCCACGTTCTCTACGTATTCCATGATGAGACTGTGATACCTCAAGGAAGGATCCTGGACAACGTTGTGTAGAGCAACGATGTTCGGACCCCCAGTCAAGTTCCGAAGGATCTTGACCTCCCTCTTAATCTTCTTC
Source organism: Chalciporus sphaerocephalus (assembly GCA_038094055.1). Taxonomy (NCBI): domain Eukaryota; kingdom Fungi; phylum Basidiomycota; class Agaricomycetes; order Boletales; family Boletaceae; genus Chalciporus; species Chalciporus sphaerocephalus. The sequence continues at coordinate 1,294,213 of JBBPTH010000001.1, forward strand.
GGAGCAACGGGCTTAAGGACTTTGATAATGCACGTCTCCGAATTCACCATATCAATTCCTTTAAAGACCTGCCATAGCAGACGGCGTTCGCTGTGAGTCGGAGAGTAGGGTTTGCACTTCAAGCGACTTACCTCAGAGTACCTTCCTCCGCCTATGCGCTCGATAATCTCATAATGCTCTGGTGAGCTCCACTCGATGTTGAAATTCTCTAGAAGTGTGGAATAGATATGCATGAGTTAGATTCACAACCGCCACAATGCATAGAAGGGGTAAGGGTCACGAGGATTGTGTACTGACCGTAGTCGTGCCATGAGCGTCCTAAGGATGCGTTCACGTCGGCGTACGTTCTTGCCATGGCCCACAGTGGTAAAGACGAAGGCAGGGACTGTCAGTAACGATGGGCGGTGGGCGTTCCCAGTCAGGGCATTTAGGCGGTAGGGGAACAAGGGACAGCCTTGCCAGCGGATCGAATCCGCGTCGACAATTCCGATTGGGCCCTCACTTTACTCCAAACTGAATACTGAATTCCAATACGCCAGTAAGCTGTCGCCAGGTAAAAAGGTTACACAACAGCGCTGCACTTGAATGGCGCTCGTACACGTCTGATGGGCCAGATAATGGCATGATATTGATGAGAGACTTGTATATAGAAGCCAAAGAAAACCAGATGCGTTGACGACATAGCAGTGCCCGAGGACAGTTACAGCAGAACGATGGGATATACATACTAATGAGTTTGTGTGACTAAGTAAAAAGATAGCGAGTGATAGATATAGATCAGACTGAAATCGATAACGAGAGTGTGAACGTAATGAGTGTATGATGTGCATTATTGTCATTGAGATGAAATTGGTTGATTGGAAACAGCGGGCAGGATGATCTCAAGCACCTGGGCGATCAAGCTGTTCTGTTGACAAAACATCTCCAAATCTTTTCCAGACCATAGCCGCTCCTCTGGTCGCGATTGCGGGGGGACTTCGTTCGCATCGTCCTCGCTGCTACTTCTCGAATGAGAAGCAAGGCGTGCACTTTCGGCTTCAAGTTTTCCGGGTCCATGATGATAATACATCCGACTCCTCGATTTTGACCGTGCGAGGTCAGGAGATCCAGAAGCTAGCGTAAACTGGGAATCATGGGTGGAGTGGCCCATGGAGTTAAGACGCTTAAGCGCGTTGTTCAGCTTGGAAGGAGCCTGTTGAACAGCAAAGGCCTCTGGACCAATAAGAGTCTCCTGCAGTACCTTGAACACGACGTCGCCGACAGCTTGAGCGAATCTCGCTTGGAAGGGTGTTGCGGATGAGGCGGTTGAAGAAGATGCATCGGTCAACCTCTTCAGGGAAGTCGCCCACTCGTGACGGACTAGCGGGTCAACGAAGCTGAACATATATCTGCGCGGGGCGCCGTTGTGGTTCAGGAAGGCAACCTGGAAAGTATTCCGCATGAAAGGGCGTTCCACCGAGATAGGACAGCTCGATGGTAGACCGGTGTAAAGCAGGGCATTCGGGCCAGAGCGCAGCATCAACATCGTCGTAACACCAAATAACGACCCTGTCACCCTGAACGAAGCTTCACAGGACTTTGCGAACGAAAGAATTGGAGGGTCGAAGGAGAGCTCGTGTCCAAATAACTCAATAGCGAAGTTGGGGTCAGGTTGGGGGATGCGGATGACAACCGGCTCAGACTGAACTTTGTAAGTCAGGCGTGAGGGTAGAACGCGCTTGAAAGTGACCGTGATCTCAGGAGGACCGGTGGAAGACGGGTGACGAGCCTGGGAGAGGGGTTCTCTGCGGATGGATTCGTAAACGTCACTAAGTACTTCATCCGATATGAGAGCTCGAGGATCGTGGCGGCGGAAGGCATCCAAGAAGGCTCTGGCAGTAATGGATCTCTTCGAATAACCAGTGGAGCCAGGCTCCTGATTGACCCCGCCATGTAAGACTTCATTGAGCTGTGCGATCGCTCTCGAGAACCTGTAAGCCAGGTCCTTGTCATAAGCGACCTGAGATGCGTTTGCATCATACCACCGGCTAGCGAAAGAGTCAAGGAAGACTTCTAAAGGGCTTGTCTGACTGGTACGAGCGGGGAGGCTGATGGTATGCAGGAAGATGCGAAGAGCTTTGTCGACCCTGACGCTCGTGAAGCCGAATGCATCGAGGTAATGTTTTAGAACGACACGCGATGTCCTCCTGGATAGATAATCACCGAGCTGTGCGCGATCGATGTCTGGTGAACGAAACAGAAGCTGTGCTAATGCTACGGGATCATCAGGTTGTCCCAAGTTGTTGAACAACCATACGATGGCTTGATCGGCGTCGGTGGCGAATTGCTCAACAAACGACTGAGTGAGCGCATTGCGTGGCGGAGTCCGTGACAGCGGTTCATCACGTTCACCGCTAAACCGCAGATTGCGCAATAGGACAACGTTCTTCACGACAAACTTCCGGTCTGAGGGGTTCGGCTTGGACAATTCGAGGAAGGAATCGGGTTCTTGAACGATATGTTTGGTGACAATGAAAATATCGTTGAAGAGGAACAAGAACCGATCTTTGACGGTATTTGAGTTGACGACCTGCAAGACAGGAGCGGCCAACAACAACTTCCGCGGTGGGTCGTCGATCGCGGACGGCCAAACCGGACTCTTCGGACCACGTCCAATCATTTCATCGAGACGTTCCATGATAACTGTCCCTCTAGAAGGATACTCAGAATATTGTGAGGATGTGTTAGAAGATGACTCTGATGTTGTTGGGGGAGGATAATCTGATAACGAGGACCAAGGTTCAGGCGTAGACGACGGCGCAGGTTCTGGGGGAGATGGAGTAGGTGGAGACGTCGATGTCCCCAGAGTAGGTGGTGTGATGGACTCCAATGGAGAGGAAGCGGCGTCATTGCTAGACTTGGCAATTTTGCTCGCCCGAGGCGTCTTCTGCATGTCTTCGTGTGTAGCACTTCCATTTGGGCTAACAGTGGAGAAATCTCCGTTCTGTAGCTTGCCAAGCAACAAATTTCCACTAGTAGTACTGGTCGGTGTCCGTGACTTCTCCGGAGAGCTGATGTCCTCCCAGTCCGAAGTCAGATCACTTTCCTTTTTCCACCTTAATATTTCTGAAAGGGAAGGCTTTTTAGAAGGAATGGTAGGGCGGATGGTTTGGGGGGCGGAGGCAGGAGAGTTGATTGCCAAGGTAGGCGCTGACGACCCGAACCGATTACTCAGCCACTTTCGTACACCTTCGCGGTTGGTAGGAAGTGTTTTGAGCAAGATCGAACCAGCTGACTGTGGGGTATTCGGCACTTGTCCAGCATTGATGTAGTCATGCGACGATGACGAGAGCGCGGTTGACAGGGGTGGAGAGTTCAAGCTCTTAAACTTAGAGAGAAGGTGTGTATCTGAGACTTGGTGTGCAAGAACTCGATCCCGTTTGATATCGGGGGAATGTGAAGGCGTGTTGCTCGATGGACTAGAGGGCAACGGCATCTCGTTTTCGTTCCCATGAAGGGACAAGACAATATCCGGAGTGGATGACGATATCGAAAATCCTCGCCGATTCCGATTATTTATCCGCTGTTCCTCGAGCTTCTTGATCCCTGGGAAGGGGAACAATTTGGCATCTTGGTTGTATTTCGTGAGATCAAGGTTAGAAGCTAACGGGATCGGAGACACCCCACTTCTCGGAGGAGTTGGTAGAGCAAGGGACTGCATCGATGTCGAAGCAGACGATGATTGCATAACGGACTGCTGGCCACCAAACGGAAAGGCTGATCCAAGCTCATTCTTGTCCGCCTTTGGACTCGCTAAACTTCCGCCACTCTCCCGACTGATGCTCGAATCAGTGTTCTGCCTTCGCTCCCTAGCAGCTAGACTGTTCGTCCGAGACCGACGTCCGTTACTGGAACTACTCCTCGTGAGGGCCCCAACGAGTATCTTACCCCACGATCCGAGAGAACCATCCCGTTTCAGGGAAGGCGTCTCGGGCACCGTCAATGAGCTATCCAAGTCGAATTCGGCTGTGAGAGGAGATCGATCACTTTGCATACGCGATGCAACCGAAAGCCGCTGAGGATAGGCCTGCAACGATGAATCCGACTCGTCACCGACTGGGAGAGTCGATGTAGTGTTCGACGTTGGCGCTTGAGATGAGTTCTCTTGGACGAGTTCTTGGGAGAGGGAGGCAGAGGGAGGCTCGATGACTGGCTCAATATCGACCACGAGCTCCTTGGAGTCAGAAGATGCGCGAGGTGATGATTCCTCAGTCTGAACACCAGATTCCTCGTGGGGTGACTCGGGAGGAATGTGATCGTCATCGTCTTCAACTATGCCGCGCATCTGTTCCTCATCCTCGTCGTCTTCATTATGGACGACGATGCTGGACTCCGGAACTGGGTCTGCGACCCAGCTGATCTGTCGATTATAAGCATCACGATATGGTGACCGACGAAGATGTTCAGCGGGGTAAACGACCTCCTCCGGTTCCATATCATCCCCGTCATCGCGAGAAGACAACGAAACTTCCTTGTGTGGGGTAGAAAACGGACTGGAAGGTAATAGATCCTGCCTCGATGGACTCCTCTGGTCCCCTGAAAGAAAAACAGGAACGCCAACTGCATCTGGGACGGAATCATTAGAAACAGTCGATGGGGCATCTGACGAATGAGGCAACCGCGAGGTAACTCCGGGAGATGGACGCCTCGGAGTAACAGGAAGTCCAGGATAGGTCGATTGTGGAGGAATCGGAACGTCATCGTCTGGCTCAACGACAATACTTCTACGCTTCCATTGGTTTGGCACAGCCCTGACAGGGGTTGCCTGTCGGCTGCCAGCGATACTTTCATCGAGATTGATATTAGGAGTGGAGATGGACTGAACGGGAATAGGTGTCGTAGAAGCTGTGCGGACGGGTTCCGCGGGTGGTTGTTGGGTGTAGGGCAGGGGTGTAGGAGGGTGAGTCGGAGTCCCAGTAGATGTGGACAACACCTCGGAGTCGTCGGTGGCCGTGATTTGGTTTGATGTACTCGTCGAATTACGCCCTGATCTCCGCCTTCTACGTTTCGCAGGTGTAGAAATGACAGGACCGGGACGTTCTTCGCCTCCGCTTGTAGCCGTCTCGTCAGCTTCTTTGATTCGCTCGCTGAGAGCGATGAAGAGCTTCATACGGGCAGCCGATCGCTGCTCTCCTCCAGAGACGGTATTATTGCGAGCGAGTCTTGCCAAGGATGGGTGAGGCGAAGAGGACATGGCATCTGCAGGGTCCACTGGACCACCAGTGAGATTTTTCAGAGCCTCGGTGCGTGCAGCAACACTGTTTGATCGCAAAAGACTCCTCTGTATGGTATCTAGTTGTGACATCAAAGGAGGTGGTGAAGTACCAGGATATAAGAGAGGTGTTGTTGCGGGAGATAGAAGATTTGGTGACATAAGGACTCTCGACGTTGGAGAATTTGAGAAATAAGAGGGTACTGGGGCGATGACGGATGAATGCTGTAGTATCACAGGCGGAGGTGAGGGAGGCGAATCATCCGGAGACGAGTCGTTAGCCGGAGTGATTGACGTAGGGACAGGAGACTGCGGAGGTTTGAGTTTGCCTTTGAAGTCTCTCGAACCCCGTGAGCGCGAGCGAGACCTGTTACGCCGTTTGCGACCTGATGTGGATGGCTCAGGTGTTGTTGACTTCGTTTCTGGTGGAGACTCGGGTACAGGATCGCCACCAGATGGAGGGGTATCTTGTACAGGCTCGGTGTCGGGCTCGGGCTCGGGGCCGGGTTCGGGTTCGGGCACGTCCTGTTCGTCCCTTGCCTGGAACTTCTCTCCGTCGCTGACTGCTTCGATATGCATTGGAGGACGTCGACCGTCTTTCATGCGGGGTAGAGATGTTGCCCGCCTGAGTTTTTCAACCGCGTTGGCGCGCTGTTCAGCTACTGAAGTGGGGTCGTTGCCCATCTTCCAGTGGCCGAACGGTTGGTAGTGGTGGTCGAGTCCGACCTTTGACGCCAAGTGGCGATAGTTTGAATGATTGTTTTGAGATACAGAATGGGAGAGAGTGACGGATGCGGAAACAACGTGGCAAATAACTTGGAGTCGGTTGCTACCACGTCGTCCTTGTCGTCGTCGTCCTCGCCGTTGTGCACGTCGGCGAGGGAGACTAGCAGGTTGAGCAATAACTGATTGCTGTATACAAGTAAGTATATAACCACGTCTTGATCTGGATCCGCGTGTTGCCTCGAGGATTCACTCTTTTTCGCCGCTCTCGTAACTTTGGCAGACTCATGTCCTCCTCTATTTTCATCTCTGGAAGGCGTCTTCCGTGCGAGCGCCCCCTTAGCAGTCCACGGTGGGTCCTGTCTGATCATCACCGTGTGCGCTGATGGTCTCGCAATCCGTTCGATAAGGAAATAACTCGCGGTTCCCTGCGTGCTTTTCATTTCTCCAGATCAGCGCAACGCCCCCCTGCCAGGCTTCCAATTCCTTGATGTCCGCATGCCTTGCGCTTGCCTCTATCTGCCAGGACCTGATCGTCATCTCTCTACCAGTATTTCCCTTTCCTCTACTAATGAAATCCCTCACTTCTCCACAGTGAAATCAACTCGTCCGAGTCCCCTCGGTTAGGATCCCTCCCTTGAGTTCACAAAAAGTTGACTCCTTGCCGAATACTAGAACCTTCCTTGGGATCTTCTAAGGAATGGAATCTTTCATCCAGGGCTCAGTTCATCCCTTCACTCGTTGCGCAAGGGTTCCCCTGTCACCCCGCATAAGACCGTCATCCGATTCCGTCACGATGTGAACGTGTCTTGCTCACACACGCAAACGTGCTCTTGATCACATACCAGTCAAATTCCTCTCAATCTACGCGTAGATCGACCTCTAGGACGTGACAGCCACACGTGATTTCGCTCAGATTCCTCGTAAGTTAGACTGTATCCCGCACTTTCTCAGTTAGCGAAATAATCATAATATCAACAATTCCGCCGTATCTCAAGCGAAATAATGCGATACTCAAAACTACCATTTCACAAATGCTGCATTCAAAGACGAACCGCACGGCAATACACCCAGGCTTCAACAACCTAGTTTTGACCGAAATGAATAAACACATGTCGATAAACTTACCCCGATGTGGTCGTGTGACATGCACCGTCAGCGTTCGTTCGAGAACAAGCGAATATCCGTTCAAAATCCCTTGTAGATGCAGAGGTCCGTCAAACATCACGGCCGCTCTCTGCACGAAAGCTCGCTGGCGATGCTGGGTGTCAATTGATTCGTTGCATTGCATTTTCTCAGCCAATTCTCGGATGGAACTTTGGCAAGTCACAGAACCGTCACTACATATGGATAATCAAATTCTGTGGAAGAGTTCAATGAGAAATTAGCTGTGACAGCTCAACGTTCATCCGAGGTCGGATCTTGACCGAGAGTGTAGTTCGCGAGCAGTAGGTACTCTCCCGGTGCGAAGCACTTGCTATCCCGTGTGTGCGAATACTGCTGTAGCAAGTCTATACCTGAACCCGAATCTCGGTTGATATACGACAGCACTTTGCAACAATGAGATATACAATATATATCCGAGTTCGACTCAAAGTCAATTCAACATGCATACCAGAAAGTTAAAGTTAAATTTCTCGACTCAACGCCAATGTAAGGGTGACTGTAAATTTGGCATGCTCCATAACCGCATGTTTTCATATATACAAGCCACGGGAGCATCCTTCCAGAACGGACGTCGAAGCTTTTCCCCAGGTCGGATGACCAGGCCTCGAGGAGTTCCGCAGCATGTGGGTGTTTAAGAAACGCTTGAATCCCATTTTGGTTTAAAATGTCTTGGTGGTGGAAACAAAAAGCCTGAGGCTGCTCCGGGTCTGAGAGATCCTCAGTTTCAGCGCGAAGTCTACGCACTAAACTTGGTGGTAATCGCCAGCCATGATTTGCAAGGAGTTCATCTGAAGGTCGATACGAGTTATCTTTCCATTGTCCAGGAACCGACATGGTACTGGATGTGTCAGGTTATAATCGGAGAAGAAGTAGTCGATCGTGTGCATGAGCCATGACTGAGACCTGCAGGAAGCCCATTGGCCCCACAATCAGAGACCCTCCGTGACATGGATTCCTTTGAGTATCTTCCACCATCCTGCGGTGTTACCCTCCACCGTAGGGCGTTGGAAGAGCTACAAAGTGACACTCCACATTTTGTCCTTGCCCTTCCTCTTCACCTCCAAATCGACTCGGGATTCGGACACATTCTTAGCTTTCGGGATGCAACCTTGACACTATCAAGGGCTCTTTTATGTCCGAACGTCCCGACCCAGAGGGAGATTGACTGGAGATTAGAGACTAGTCAACTCGCTCATCGGACGACGGATGAGCACCCTGTTTCAACTTCTGGGTTAGAATCGCAGACCTACAGAAATTCACTGACCGCGTGAGTTGACACGCTGGCGATCTCACATCTTCATTGCCTCCCCCTTGTATGTTTCTACATCGTACGACGTATTTCCCATCGTTACTGTTCCCCTATCAATGACATCAGTTTGGATCGCGGGAGTCATGATTCGCGAAGATGTACTGTATTCTTATGCTGAGTGCATTGCTGCGAAGTCAACCCAAACGGGAACAATTGGCAGCAACTCCTCGACCATCATCTGAGCATAACGATGTATACCGCCAAGTTCCTCTAGATTGCGAGAAGAGCCGCCTACTCGATCTTTCGGCATAACCAATACTCGATTCAATGTTATCCAGAAGTGAAACAAGAGCTGATCCACGATGGTCCAGGACTCTGAGACGGATCAGACCATGCAGCTCAGTATAACCTGCTTCCGCTGTTAGGAAGCGCTTCCTACCAGTAGAAGCCATCCGAAGAATGCACAACTTCAAGAGCTCCCACAACGCCGATGACCGAAATATCAAAGACGCTGTCATTATAACGTTGACTCCAAGTTGAAGCTACCACTGCGAATAGTAGCAGGCAGATCTCTTAGGCTTTATGCACGTCTCCTTTCGTTTGTTCTCGGAATACACCTCGTCCGTCCGCCCGGTTCACATGCGGGATCTTGCGCATCCATACGTATCACTTTGAGTCTCCAAGCGATCCGAGGGACTCCTTTGCATATACTGATTCGCCAAACCAAGGAACCGGGGTGAGATGGAATAGGGATCAGAATCAGATCCTGCAGCTGAATGCTTGGGACTCAGTGTCTGGGACGTTCCCTTCACTCCGCCGTTTCCTGTTTCGCACTTCTTGTTGGATCATTGCAGCTGATCGCCGTAGTTGGCAACATTAACCCTCTCCGCAAAAGACTAATCCTGTTCGGTTGCGAGTCAAATAGTAGGAGGAACGTTCATCCGGGGCTATCAACCAATCTTGGCCCGCATTGGTCATTGGTCAAGCTAAACCTCCTCCTAGCGCACGCCGCATACGAACATAACTTGACAATGGCCCAGACCAACAGCGATCTGTATGGATCTTACGCGTATCAAGACACGCTAAGAGGCATATACTACGGACCTGGCTGTGTGCGCACAGCCCTACCTAGATTACTCTCCGTTCTTGATAGCAGCAAGGCATTCATCGTCACAGGCAGGTCTCTCCGGGAGAAGGTCAAGCTTCATGAATTGGAATTGGAATTACTTCCGCGCTGACGTACCATTTCTCCGTTAAGACAAATGTGGTGAGCAACGTTGAAGGGATTTTGAAAGATATCGGCGCCTTCGGAGCAACGTTCTCAGAGATAGGACAACACGCACCTGTCCAAGGCATTATTCGCGGAGTCGAGGCACTTCGCGCTTCTGGAGCCGACATCATTATATCCATCGGCGGTGGATCCCCCATCGATGCAGCAAAGGCTATCTCGTATCGTCTCCATGAACAGGATGGAGGAAAGTTCCTCAGCCATATTGCTATTCCGACAACCTTGAGTGCTGCCGAATACAGAGTAGGTCTGAATCCATAGCCTCATACATTGACCCCTATCAATGATTCGTCTTCCATCAAGAGCGGTGCAGGATACACGAACGAGCAAGGCAACAAGGTCTCCGTGAATGACCCCATGATTACCCCTGCTGGAATCATTCTAGACGGTGAGCTTGCGTTGGCCACCCCAGAGGAACTGTGGTTAGCCTCAAGGCTTCGTCTTTGTCTCGTGCTCGACATGAGGTGCACACAGGTTATCGACGGGACTTCGAGCTTTGGACCATGCTGTTGGTATGCCACCCGTGCCTGCACTCCATTTTCAACTCATACGGCCAAAACAGAGGGGCTTTACAGTCCGACACTGCCATACCCCATGAAAGTTTTCTGTTATGCTGCTTTGGCTGACCTATTCAAGTATCTCCCGCAGAGCAAGGACCAGCTCAACAATGTAGAAGTCAGACAAAAGTTATTGGTAGCAGCATGGATGAGCCTGTGGCCTGTCAAAGTCGAGAAGTACAGGTAAATAATAAGTCCGATAATGTTGATACAGGAGGCAATTCATTTCGACGTGCTTGTAGTGTGTTGGGATTATCGCATTCCCTCGGTCACAAACTTGGAGCTACCTACGGGATCCCACACGGGATTACATCTTGTCTGACACTTGCCTCTGTCGTCACTCTTAAAGCTGAGATCGCAAGTCCCGAACATAAGGCAGCGCTTGCAGAGGCACTGTTTTACTTGAGAGAGCCAACGACAGGTTCGGTTGAAGGGGATGTCAAGCGGCTTGGAAAGATGATCGATGATCTCGTGCGCAGCCTTGGACTGCATCGCACGCTCGCAATGTACAACGTACCCAGAGCCAACTTGCCGACCATCGCAAAGCTGGCGTTGGCAGGGGACAATGCGGATTATCAACCAAAGGTGGAGGCGTTGCTAGAGAGTATTTATGACGCGTAACTTGCTGTGTACACTGGAGTTCCAAGTTGTCAAGTACAAATATTCTTGTTCAAACGTATCCTGGGGAGGTCTTTTACTACTGGCGAATGATCAGAGATTTTAGCAGTAGTATCCGAGCCTACTTAGTGACAATATTTATGCCTTCAGGATATATGTGTCACCGACTGGCTTGGTGACAGGGGACCACCGCGGTGAGGACCGGGTCGGCGACAAGAAACGGGTATTCCAACATAACCCCTTACGCTCTCCACATCCCATGTACCATAATCTCAACAAACTACTTTCCTTGTAATTCAATGAAGCTGTTCATCAGGCAGCAATGGACCTGTCCACCCCGAACAGCCCTGAAACACCGCTCGGCTCTGAGTCGGTTGGTCGTCCTGCTGCCGTCAAGCTGTCTCCATCTCCGTCGACCTACTACTCACCTCTTCATTCCTCGCGGGCCCAGCAGAGAGCCTCCCAGCTGCGTACTCAGAAGTCTGAGAGTGAAAACGCAGTGCGGGTTGTTGGTAGAGAGGTCCGACCCATTGCTGATCTCTCTGACTCCGATGTCGCAGCGAAGACCTTATTCGACGAAATCATCAAAGCAGGTTCAAGATACTGAGAAGAGTACGGACGAGACCGTGCAGAGCTCTGGTCATGCACACTCACACTCGCACTCGCATTCCATTTTTCATTCACACTCGCATGACGAGCATGAACATTCGCACGGAGCGGAACAGATAGCACATGTATTAGAAGGGAAAGGCGCGTTGCTGCTCGCTGAGCTCGCATGACTCGCGGTCGTCTGACACGTCTGGCTCGCGTGACCTAGGCGACCGAGGTAGTCGTATAACGCTGGTCGGACTGCTCGTCAACGTTGTATTAACTGGAGCAAAGGGAATTGCAGGCTGGTATATGCATTCCGCATCACTGCTTGCAGATGCTGGTCACTCCCTGAGTGATCTATTGGGTGATTTTGTTACCTTGTTTTGCTGGAAGCTTTCTAGGAAACCGCCATCTGGAAGATACCCATACGGCTTTGCCAAGTTTGAAACTCTCGGCACCACAACAGTATCCATTCTTTTGGTCGGCGGCGCACTTGGCATTGGATTCCACTCTTACCATCTCTTGATGGAAGCACTCTCAGCGACTGTATCGACGTTACCCCCAGGCCATCTTCACGATATTCTGCAGCAGGTCGCGTCCATTGGTCACCACGTCCCATCCGTTAGCCATGCACATACACACGTGGACGTTCTCGACCCAAACGCAGCATGGTTTGCAGCTCTCAGCGTGTTAGCGAAGGAATGGCTGTATCGCATCACGAAAAAGGTTGCTGATGAAGAACACAGCCCAGTGCTGTACGCGAATGCGGTGCATCATCGAAGTGATGCCTACTCCAGCTTCGTCGCTTTGTTTGCAATTCTCGGGTCGTCGATATGGCCAACCTTGCCACTTGATCCGTTGGGAGGTATGTATGTGCTAAGTGTAGGGAAACCAGGTTGACCAACTTATCCTTCCTTTGTGAAGGTCTTCTCGTATCATTTGTCATCCTTAGACAAGGTCTGGCGTTGCTTGGAGGGGCATTTACCGAACTCACGGACGCCGGTATCTCAACCAGTTCGAGAGACAAACTTCTGCATGTGCTTGATCCCCTCCTCCAACATGATGCTACGAATGGCGATGCCCCTGTTCACCCAAATGACCGACGCTTTCGCGTGCTTGCCATCAGGGAGCTGAGAGCGAAGCGAGCCGGATCGCTCATAACCGTTGATCTTACTGTGGACGTCCCCCACACAACAACGGTTCACAACACTTTTGCACTGGAGGAGAGGATTACACGATTGCTGCGGGATGCGAGGAAAGAGGTTTCGGAGGTTAGAGTTAGATTCAATCCTGTGGAGGTTATCTCGTCATGACCAGAGACGTTCCTGTTATGATTTTGGATGGTTTTCTTTTGGATCCATTTGTACATATAGCGTTATTATAATTGTTTTATGCGATCATTGAAAGACTGTTCGACAAAGTGCAGACCGAGAGCTACCGACTGGTCAAACCAACCGGGCGTGTCTGGCCGACGCGTGTTGGGTAGATAGTACACAACACACATGAGCGAGTTGGAGCTCAGGTTTTCTCCGTCAACTGCGGTAGACACAGGCACGTTTCGTTTGTTAGAACTTCCACCAGAGCTATGCCAACTCATCGATTCGTCCATCGAGAGTAACAACACCCAGCCAATACTATCCATCAAAGGGCATCCAACAGAGGACGCAGTCATTTGTACAGCAGACAAGACATACTCCCTTCGTTCGGTCGTACTCTCCAACACGGCATTGGTGTTGACGGCTTCGAGGACTGATCCCGAGGGAACGATCCATGTCAGAGATCAGCTCCACGAGGTGTTGGAGTTAGTGCCGTCGGTACCCAAATTGCACAAGTTGCCTGTGTTGCTGCGAGGGATGGAGTATGACGAAGGAGATGAAGATCGACGCGTTAGTCAAAGCCGAGGTCCTCATTTACGTGACATTTGCTGACGTCGAACCATGGGCATTCGTTCAAAACCACAGGGTACACTTGAGAGATATAGCTATGAACAAGCTCGGAGCGAAATCCAAGCAAGTGACAATGAGTTCAAAGTCGGTCTCAAGGAACGACGCATTCTCGTCCTTGACGGATACCTTCGACCCATTGCGCCACCTCATCTAAACGCGATTCTGGAACTTCTTCTAAACTACCTCATATCCATGACTCTTCCCCACGAAGCTGCTCCGGTCGAAGACCTGGTCTCTGTTCTGGCCGACGAACACGAGATCCCAAGAGAGGTGTCTGCCCAAGTCATGTCATGGTTCGGTGGGATAAACGACGGTACGTGGAAGATGGACGTCGACGCAGTTGTCGCGGAAATCGGTGTAGGAATTATCAGACATCACAAGCACGAGCCGATCCTTGAAACAGAATTTATGACCAAGTGGAAGAACGCCGTCGGCGACACGTTCGAGACCAACGTCTCACTTCGATTACTCTCGGGCAACTACCTACGAAATCCGAATGATATTACAGGCACTACTCTGAGTTATCTTCCCGCAGCATCGTTGCCTACGGACCCTGCTGCACGATTTGCTGAACTGTTTCTAACAAGGCAACGCTGGAAGAACGACGAGATCGAGCCTTTCCTTTCTGATATTGCTGTGAACTCGAAAGAAAGGGACAAGTTGTTGCTCAAGTATGCGCGCGCCATGACGACACCCGAGGGCACCTGGTACACCGCAAGAGCGGGTTACAATAACTAAATCTCACTGTCCAGATAGTGTCCGCCACCACATGCGAGAGCG